>CM065813.1:26023857-27443357 GCA_033398695.1 Orobanche coerulescens
ATCCTGATAAATGATTATCAATCGTGATAACAACTAATAATACACAATCCATCTATGAAACAACTACCCAAATCAATGGCCAAAAGTTCCGAAACATCGACGCAAAATCCAAATGTTCATACAATCGATAACGATGATCAACCAAGAATATCATCAACATGATAAACGCCAATAACCACAACCTAGAATATCATCAACATGATAGACTCCAATACTACCAATGAGAGATCAACAATAACCAAGAATAGCATCACATGGTAAGCTCCAACACGATCAACAAAGGACCAATAACGACCGAGAATACCATCAACATGGTAAACTCCAAACAAGATCAACAAAGACCACAAGGACAGATATACGAGAGAATAAAATTCTCAAAATATTATACAAATCACATATAGTGGATCTCAAATAAACAAACATGACTATCGAACATACCCCTCGGGCGTATGAAAAACCAGTCGCAAACCGTCGAACATACCCAATCATACATGGAGTATGAACGACCAATCAATATGTCTCAAGATGGACGTCACAGTACGCCCCATCCGGAAATGTGTCCGTGCACAAGCCACCAATAGGTATCAATCGAATATACGTGTGGTCTTGTACATAATCAGACTCACGAAGTACGTCTCGTGTGCACAGCTCAATGTGAGGTCAAAACCAACACATGACTATATGTGCCCGTCTTGAAAATCCTACACATAAGCAATCGGCACGCAGATATGACTCCAGATATGTCACGATACAACATGACAACGAAACTCAAGAAATCACATATCCAATAAGGATAAGAAAAGGCTCGCCAAGTTGAAAAATGACATACTGACAATGAAAGATCGACACGACCAACAATATCAAAAACAACAATCCTGGGATCACCATCCCCAAAGAATGATCAACACGATCAACAATCTCAACACAACAGTATTGGAATCATCATCAATCGATGATCAATCAACACAACCACCAATACCAAACAATGGTCTTGGGATCAACATCCCTCAACGATCAGTCAATACGAATCTCATTAAGTGAAACATCAATATACAACATATATAGAAATTCATCAGAATAATTATCCTCATAACTGAACAATACTTAAATAACCTCAATGCCGGAGATAATATCCTTTTACACGAACTACATCCCTGAACGAATACACCATTATTCGAATAATATCGAATGAGGCATGACCGCGCTGTCGTGTCGCGTCAAAATTAGTTGTTTTTATTTTCCCTTGGATTACTTCTACTAACTAGTAGTAGCGGTAAGTAAGGGTCGATCCCACAGAGAATGGTAAATCAATTATGCTTTTTAGGATTAAATACTTTTAGCAATTAAAATAAAATATAAACGAGGGAGGGGATTTAGTTTCTGATCTTTACAAAAAGATAATTTGCATGAAATAAATTAAATCAAAATAAACAAAGGAAATAAAATTCGAAAATATCAATTAAAGAATTCTTAGTTCCGTTATCCACCTTTTCGAATTAATTCAACTTTTAATGCAATACTTATCTCTTCTCTAATCTCATGAACTCCTATTCCGAAGCCAATAACAAGCTCTGTTGACCCCAATTATTTCTTAAGTTTATTCAATTAAAACAAGCTCTTTAATTAAACCTATCTATGCAGTGGATTCAAAACAAGCTCTTCAAATCTCGCTCGTTAGATGCATTAAAAACAAAATAATGAAATAGGCAAGATATTAAGTTCATAAGCTCGACTTAAGGGATCTCGATTTTGTGTTACTCAATTGAGAAAATTCAATTATTTGCTACTTGTGAAATTAAAATTACAACAATTACGGATTACAACTCAATTTCTAGCATAAGACATAAAACCCCTAATATAGTTGGCCAAACCAAATCAAGAAATTATATGGCATAGTAGTGAATTCAATAACACAAAAGTAATTCAAGAGATTTCGAGTTGAGAGTACGCTACGGTATCAAAACATGAATAATTCAACTATGGTTTCAAACTTTACTAAGAACTAGAATAGAAAATTAGCTGGACATGTTGGCTTTAGAGAACATCATATTAATAGTAGACATGAGAAGAAAGAAATTCAAACGGTGTAGTCTTCTTCCTCGCACGTCGGTGGTGGCTTGGTCCTCTTCGGCGAGAATGGCGGCTCGGTCCTCCTTTATTTCTGCTCCAGCCGAGATGGTGATACCGATGATAATAATAATGGTTCTCATTAATAATCTCAGCCCCCTCCTTTTATAATAGTCCCTTATCTATTAGTTTCCTTCTTTAATTGGATCTCCTTCCTTCTTATCCTTCTTGAGTTTTAATTCTTTTGGAGTCTTTCTTTCCAAGTCTATTTAATTTCCTTTCCCCAGCCTAGAGGCCGATTTTATGCCTTGTGGAACTGATTGGGGAGGATTAGAGTCGTTTCTTGGGCCCCAAGTAAAATTATTTTCGGAACAGGGCCGACACTGGGTCACCGAACTAGCACTGGGCCACTCAGTGTCGCGCGGCAGTTTCTTCATTAAAGCCCAAATCACCTTGGCTTGGTCCGTTTGATGGCCCAAATTATTCCTTAAGCTTAAAAACTCCATCAAACACCTAAATTAAACAACAAATTTCCAAGTGAAGTAAATTGCATCCAAAATATAAATAGGTAGAAAATAACCAAGTGTGCCAACATAAAATTCATTAAAACCTTATAATTACTAATAATTTTAGCACACTATTTTCGTCCTAACAAATCTCCCTAAACTTAAACCAATGCTTGTCCTCAAGCATAATTCGAGTGAAAGAAATTCAAGAAGCATGTATTGAAAATCCAAGATGATAGCCGTATTCAAGGGAGAACAAATAATCATGAACAAGTATGAAGAAAATTGAAGTACCCCAACCAATATCAACATCTTCATTGGCATCAAGTGAGAGAAGATTCGATGGCCTCACAAGGGGTCACTCTCGCTTAAGTAGATAGGGATTATTAAGCAATCACTCACGTCAAAACATGGTGTGTTATTACCACATACTCGCACAAAAACCAAATCTCCACTACTTAGATGAACTCATGCATATAATCAAAAGGGCTTTTATGGTTGTAACGGGGCTTTAGGTATGGGTAGGATAAAAAGGATAAATAAAGGATTCGTTGACCGAGACTAATCATGAAATTAAGTGCATAACAAATCCTACAAACAATGAATCACCATCCTTTCCTTTAACACCTTTTTGGGCACATGTAATCGCATAGCCACGAAAGATTAGTTGAGGTCAGTGGCTTAACAATATTCGAGGGGGGTATTTTCACGGCCGCCCCCTAATTTTTCTTTTTTTTTTTGGCCTTTATTATTTTAATTTCAGCTCCCTTTTCTTTTCACTTCAGCACCCACTTTTTGATAATTCCTCGTCCTTCCCTCGACTTGTTATACACCTAATTCACAACCAAATCTTGACCAAGGGTTCAAACGGATGAACTTTCACCAAAAATTAGATAATGGCTAATAAAATATGCTGGATCAAAGAATAAGGCTTAGGTCCAAATGAGCTTCTAATGGTGATTATGTCGAGGTGGGAAAATATAAGCCAAGTGGGTTATTCCTAATTGCCTTTATCACTTTACTGCATGAGAACACTAACATAGTCTTGATATGTATAATTGATTAAGTTCTAGCATGAACACAACACGTTCGACCCCACAAGAAGAAATAGTGAGCATGTATATGTATAATTATATATATATATATATATATATATATATTGTACTCTACGGCTCAAAACTCACGAATAAAAAGGGCTTGTGCCATGAATCTCTCACAGTTTTATCCAAATCCAAAATCAAGACTAGTGAACTACCCTAATTAAAATCAAACTAGTCAATCATACCCATTTCATATGTCAGGCCATACTTAAATCCCCAATACACGAACTTGATTCAATCACACAAATTTAGCTAAGGACAATCACAATTTTCAACTTCAATTAATCATTCCAAATCCAACTTTCCCAAACTTAAAATTAAGTACACGATTCTAAAGAAATGAAGGAAGAGAAAAATAAAAATAAATGATAGTAAAAGACTAGAGTAGGAATCACAGGGCTAATGAGGGAGAAGGGCGTCCATCTGCTCGGTCAAACGATCCACCTTGGCTTGAAGTGCGCGCTGCCCCTCCTCAAGCTGCTCGATCCGACGCCTCAGCTCAGCTCCATAGCCGAATCTCCTGCCCGGCTTGTGCTTGCACTGTCTGCCCGCGCTCTTTCCCCCGAGCTGTCCGAAGGAATGGTTGGGAACCTCCTTTCGTTCCATGAGTTTGAGGTAGCACGTAACCTGGGGGATTCAAAGGAGACGTTGTATCAGTTTGGAAGACCGAGGAGACTCTTGCGTTTCTCTCTCACTGGAGGTGGGGCTGGGCTCTCGGCTTGTGTGAAGCCGTGCTGCTGCTCGGCCTCGGTCTCATTTTCTTGTTCGGCCGTAGGTTGCGGGTCGTCCACTAGTTCGCGATCGGTCGATGATGTGTGGTGTTTGGGCTGCAGAAGAGAGGGGAAGAGAGGTTAGATTTCTAACATCGAGCGGGGGCGACGTTAGAGAAAGAAGGGAGAAAGGGACGGGATTTAAGGATAAAGGAAATAATTAATAATAATAAAGGTAACAACTACGTAGTGGAAAAATAATAAAGGAAATAAATTTTAAAGGAAATAAGCAATTAAGAAAATTAAAAGAGGGGCAGAATAATATTCTAATTTATAAGAAAAGATTACTTGAAAAAAAAAATTGACTCCTAGCAAGCAAATAAAAAAAACGAAGAAGAAAGAAAAATATGAAAATTAAAAAAAATTGGGTTGCCTCCCAACAAGCGCCTTTTTTTTACGTCGTTGGCTCGACGAAAAACTTTCCTTTTTAGTGAACACACCAAGGAGGTTTTGGTATGGGTCTTAATAAATGTACGACTGATGACTCGTCTTCTTGAACCACACCAAACTTTCTCGGAGTGTTCATTGAAAACTTTCCTCCCTTGAGATGCTCATCGAAGGCTAACTCTGGTTCACTTTTTCCATAAAATTCCTCATATATTGGCTGTAATTCTCTTTGAAGCTCCGCAAAATCATTTTCTTTATCAGCCTCCAAGTTTTTAGTAAGCACCACTTCGAGTCTACCCCTGCAATGCAACTCAAACACTTTCTCGACAAGAGGGTCAATCACGCTTAATGCAAAAAGAGAGCAATCTTCCTCAAGAAATTTCATAGCATCATAAATATTAAACCGTATGATTTGGTCATCAAATTCCATCGTGAGAGATCCTTCACGAACATCTATTTTGGTATTGGCAGTATTTAGAATGGCTTTCCTAACAAAATAGGTGTTGAATTTGATGACTCGTTTTGCATATCAAGAACGAAGAAGTCGGCTAGAAATACAAGTTTATTGACTTGGACAAGAACGTCCTCAATTACCCCTTCGGGGTACACAAGGCTACGATCCGCCAATTGGACAATTATCCTTGTTTCCCGAAAAGGTCCTAGATTTAAGGAGGTGTATATAGAGCGTGGCATAACATTTATTGATGCTCCAAAATCTAGCATAGCTCGTTTAAAACCCATATTTCCAATTCGACAAGGAATAGCAAACATACCTGGATCTTCCCGCTTTTTTGGCAATTTCTTTTGGAATATAGCGGACACATTTTCTCCCATTACTACCTTCCCATTCCCTTTTAATCTCCGCTTGTTGGTGCATAAGTCCTTAAGGAATTTTGCGTATTTTGGAATTTGTTGAACTGCGTCGAGTAAGGGAATGTTGATCTCAACCATTTGAAATACGTCTAGAATTTGCTTCTCTTTATTCACGACCGCTGCTTTTTTGACCCTAGATGGAAAAGGTAACTCGTTAGCCTCAAAAGGAGTAGTTTTATAAGAATTTACCTTGCTGCCCGGCTGTTCTGCACTGGGTTGATTCAGCACTGGGTGTCCCAGTGTTGATCTGTTCCGTGGGTCTTTCCTCCTTGTTTTCAGCTTCTACAATTTGTTTAGACTCCCCAATCTGCTTCCGACTCCTTAAAGTTACAGCACTCACGTTTCTTGGGTTCAGCTCAGGTTGGGATGGCAATTTCCCACTATTTTGGCTCCCCATACGGCTCATATTGGTGGCTAGTTGACTCACTTGATTTTCGAGAATTTTGATACTTGACTTAATGTCATGCTGGAACTGATTCATGTCATGCTGGAACTGATTCATGCCCTGTTGTAGTTACATAGTGTTTGCCATGAGGGTCTTCATCATATCCTCTAAAGATTGTTTCGAATTTCCGGTGGACTGCTTGTAGAATTGTTCCCTATTTTGTGGAGCCGCCTCTTGCTGGTTCTTCCATCGAAAGCTAGGGTGATCCCTCTATCCTGGGTTGTATGTGTTTGAGTACAGATCATTCTTCCTACCATAGGAATTTTCGGTTCCAATTGCATTGGCGTGCGCCTCGATTTCATCAAGCAAAATCCGACAATTCTCTGTTGTATGCTCCGTGGTTTTGCAAATGCGACAGGGTGCAACTTGCGTGCTATTGCCTACAGCAAGTTTTCTAACAAAAGTGGTAAGCTCATTCAATTTATCATTAAGGGATGAATCATGCATCTCCTTCACCATCCGGATCGGTGAATCGCGACAACCAAATTGTTGTGAATTGGCCGTCATGTTGGATATGAAAGGCCTTGCAGCCGTGGGAGTTTTGTCAATTAGGGCTCCTCCACTTGCTGCATCTATCGTGTTTCGCTCCATCGGATTAAGTCCTTCGTAAAAATACTGAATCAGGAGCTGCTCGCTAATTTGATGTTGCAGGCATCAAGATACCAACTGTTTGAATCGTTTCCAATATCCATTGATCGAATTGGCCTTTTCTTCTGTAAGGGTGCAACGTTTCGCCGGTAAATTTCCTTACACCACATATCTCTTTCCTTAGGTTGGTTTCTCAAGAGGCCGGAAAATACTTTTGCAGAAATAAGATCTCCATCTTGTTCCACGTTGTGATAGTGGCCAACGGTAAATAAAATAACCAAATCCTTAGCTGAATCTTTTAATGAGAATGGGAAGGCTCTAAGCTTGATTTGTTCTTCAGTGACACCGTTTGGCTTCATGCTTGAACAAACGACATGGAATTCCTTGAGATGTTTGTGCGGATCCTCTCCCGATAGACCATGAAATGCAGGTAGCAAGTGAATCAATCCCGACTTCAATTCAAAGGTGTTGTTGTTGTCAATAGCCGGGATTGTGATGCACAATGGTTGTTGAGATAGCTCCGGGTGGGCTATTTGCTTCAGTGTCTTTTCAACGTTAGTTGCCATGATTTCACTCTCGTTCTCCGATTCGCTGGGTGATGTTTCGAAAGAAAATGGTAAGTGCCCAAGTGCTTCTCTGTTTTCTTTTGTCTTTCGCCTGAAAACTCGATCTCGTTTGGTGATTTCTGCAAAGTACTGCAAATTCCACGTGACCTTGTATTCATACAAAACTAAAACAAACCGGATTAGTGCACAACTGCCAATTATAATGAATTTCCAGAACAGACACTGGGTGACCCAGTGTCGAAATTGCAGAAAGTTTTTAACCCAAAATAAGTAAAATTAATTAAACACCGTTCCCCGGCAACGGCACCAAAATTTGGACCGCGCTCTCATGATGCGTCAAAATTAGTTATTTTTAGTTTTCCTTGGCTTACTTCTACCAACTAGTAGTAGCGGCAAGTAAGGGTCGATCCCACGGAGAACGGTAAATCAATATGTTTTTTAAGGATTAAATACTTTTAGCAGTTAAATAAAATAAAAACGAGGGGGGGATTTAGTTTCTGATCTTTACAAAAAATAATTTGCGTGAAATAAATTAAATCAAAATAAACAATGGAAATAAAATTCGAAAATATCAATTAAAGAATAATCTAGTTCTTAGTTCCGTTATCAACCATTTCGAATTAATTCAAGTCTTAATGCAGCGCTTATCTCTTCTATAATCTCATGAACTCCTATTACGAAGCCAACAACAAGCTCTGTTGACCCCAATTATTCTAAAGTTTATTCAGTTAAAACAAGCTCTTTAATTAAACCTATCTATGCGGTGGATTCAAAACAAGCTCTTCAAATTTCGCTCGCTAGATGCATTAAAAACCAAAATAATGAAATAGGCAAGATATTAAGTTCATAAGCTCGACTTAAGGGATCTTGATTTTGTCTTACTCAATTGAGAAAATTCAATTGTTTGCTACTTGTGAAATTAAAATTGCAACAATTACGGATTACAACTCAATTTCTATCATAAGACATAAAACCCCTAATATAGTTGGCCAAACCAAATCAAAAAATTATATGGCATAGTAGTGAATTCAATAACACAAAAGTAATTCAAGAGATTTCGAGTCGAGAGTACGCTACGGTATCAAAACATGAATAATTCAAATACGGTTTCAAACTTTACTAAGAACTAGAATAGAAAATTAGCCGGACATGTTGGCTTTAGAGAATATCAAATTAATAGTAGACATGAGAATAAAGAAATTCAAACGGTGTAGTCTTCTTCCTCGCACGTCGGTGGCGGCTCGGTCCTCCTTTATTTCTGCTCCAGCCGAGATGATGATACTGATGATAATAATAATGGTTCTCATTAATAATCTCAGCCCCCTCCTTTTATAATAGTCCCTTATCTATTAGTTTTCTTCTTTAATTGGATCGCCTTCCTTCTTATCCTTCTTGAGTTTTAATTCTTTTGGAGTCTTTCTTTCCAAGTCTATTCAATTTCCTTTCCCCAGCCTAGGGGCCGATTTTATGCCTTGTGGACCTGATTGGGGCGGATTAGAGTCGTTTCTTGGGCCCCAAGTAAGATTATTTTCAGAACAGGGCCGACACTGGGTCACCGAACTGGCACTGGGCAGCCCAGTGTCTCGCAGCAGTTTCTTTATTAAAGCCCAAATCACCTTGGCTTGGTCCGTTTGATAGCCCAAATTATTCCTTAAGCTTAAAAACTCCATCAAGCACCTAAATTAAACAACAAATTGCCAAGTGAAGTAAATTGCATGCAAAATATAAATAGGTAGAAAATAACCAAGTGTGCCAACATAAAATTCATTAAAACCTTATAATTACCAATAATTTTAGCACCCTATTTTCGTCCTATCAAGGCACAGTCCATTAATATCAATAAACCATCATCCCAGCATCAATGTCAGTACGATAAACTATCCTCGATATCCGACACTCCATATCACAAACCAAAGATATCCCACATCTTGGTCTTCATCAAACACAATTAAGTCATATACATTATGATTTATTACAAACCAGAGCATAATATACAAACCATCATCCCGACAATTTACATTTATAATATCATTGCTATATGAGTTATAAATGAAATGAAACCGAAACCATTCATTAAATATTATAAATTGAACAAGTATAAACTTGCCTTAAGTAGTCGAGTCTGTAAAATAGATCCGTTGAAGTCTCCGAGATTTGATTTCCATGCCTAAACAAGGTATTAATATTCCACTATCAATAGCAATATACTACGACATTCGATTTCCATGATCAACGTCTATCCCAATTTTGTAATTTTATTTTCCCCTTTCTCAAAAATGACGATCCGAACTTTAACAATTTCATTACTAAAACTCCAGAATATTATTTTATATTTAAAATAATATGCCGGAGTTTTAGTAATGAAATTGTTAAAGTTCGGATCGTCATTTTTGAGAAAGAGAAAAACAAAGTTATAAAATTAGAATATAACATATTGCCTTTAGTGAGTTATTGATATCGGTACATAAATCCTTTGTCACGGTGTGGAAATCGAACCTCGGGAACTCTAACGGATTTGCTTTACCGACCTGGCTATTTAAGGCAAGTTATTACTTGTTCAGTTATAGTGTTTCGATAAGTAATTTCATTTGCATTTCATAAGTATTTCGTGTTGTATTGCATATTGATGAATGAATAAGTGAAGTTCTATGAGAATTGTAGTATAGTTGGTGTTGATGAGATTTTGGATGTACTTGGTCGATGGAATATATTTGGAAGGGATCCGGATCGAGGTACGTTTCAATAATAATTGTACATGGAGATCAAGTATCAGGAAGTATCGGCATTTGAGTATTGTACAGTATTGATGTGATATTGAGATAATAATTGATATATTGGTGATAATCGACTTGCCGTTGGATTACCAAGAAGTGATAAGATTATAGTTTTGGGGTTATCATTTTCATGATGCATAACATATGAATATCTATGTTTATGTAATTGTGGTTATTTGTTGGGCACTATGGCTGACCCCATCGTGGGACCTATTTTCAGGCATTGGTGATCTCGTTAGAAACAGTCGTGAAGAGATGAGGATCCCGGATGATACTGGTTATGGCATATTTTTGGGAATCGAGTATTTTGTCTGATTGTTAATTACTTTTTGTTGCAATGTATTTTTAACTATGTTTATATCTGCTGCGTGTCTACTTGAAAAATGGCCTTTTGGTATTTTGCAAACATGGGTTTATTTCATAAAACCGATTCCCCAAACTATTTTATTGGTATATGTAAGCGGTGGCTTAACGAACATTTTGAAACTTTCGAATTTTGGCATTTTCTCCTTGAACTTTTAAATGAGATTTTTATGATGGTATTTGTAAAAGGGAGCTTTGGAAAGTATTTGAGTAATTGAAAGATATTACCGTCATCGGCCTTTTTGGCATATTTGAAATGATTACGAAAATGATTTTAGCCTTGTGGGTTCCGGCGCGGGGCCCACGGCGCTGTAACATCCCCGGATGGTTTTTGGGGTGTTACATGATGTCTCATTAAAACCTTGTCACGAAAACCCTATGGGAGAAACTTGATCAAAGGAAAAAGAGTACAGCTACTCCTCCCGAGTTCAAGCCTTCATGAATAATATTGATCTTTGTAATGTCCTCATTAAGTCATGAATCTGCCTCGTCAAAACCTTATTAGGAAAAACTCAGTGGGAAAATCCTAATAAACGGAAAAAAATATATGATTCATGTTAATATGTCTTCTAAGTTGCTCGTTAAAAACCTTGCTAGGAAAACGTTGTGGGATAAACCTCAGTCAGGAAAAAAGAGTGCAACACATATTTCGTACATGTATGTTTCTGGCATCTCAAAATCCTTCCTGAATTTATATAATAGAAATTGATTGACACCTTTTACATATTTCTAATTTCACGTGAACAACTGTTAGATACAAATAGTATTTAAGTATTCTTCACGTCACATAGTATCGTACCGAATGAAGTGTAATTTATAATTTCGACTTATATTCCATCATGAATGATATATGTAAACTGCTTCTGGAGGTTTCTGTAACGCCCCCAAATTCCATTGGGTTATTACAGTGCCGTGGACCCCACACCAGGAGATCCACCAGGCGAACACGACCAAAATACAACAAACTGACCAAAAAGGGAGAATCACAGTCCCTACTATGACACCCGACTTAATATCCCGATATGGAATTTCAACGACAATGATGGGCCTACATGGCCAAAATAAAAATACAACAACATCCACGAGCCTTGCTCGGATAATACAAAAATGACAACAACTAACAAAATGGGAGTACTCCAAATTGTCTAACCGACATGAACACCAAAACAACTCGGACTAGTATCGCTCGAATGCCTCGTCGCCATCGTCATGCCCCTGTCTCTCAACTCTCTCCTCGCAAGTACCTAAAACATGAAAACATGTTCCGCCCCATGGGGTCAGTCATCTAGATAATGAATATCAAACACATGTACAACATGATATGCATCCAATGGCAGAATAAATAGTACAACAATGGTAATACGAGATGCTCACAACCAAAGTAAGAATCGAGCATTCGTGAAACACTATGCTCACGACATACGATCGGTACCTGCTCAACAGGTTAGAACACAAGTGCCCGATGGCGAATCATCAATATAAAACACAACAACACATTACCCGAAGGTAAACCAAGCCAACGCTGAAATAGATACGAATCATAATGCCCGAAGGCTCCAACGGAAATACCAAAACATCACAATGGCCTGAAAGCCCCTCAGGTGAAGCTGCCAAAATATCACAATGGCCTGAAAGCCGAAGAGCCCGAAGCTGTATATCATCATAATACGGATCTCAAAGAAACAAACCCGACTATCAGACATATCCAATACAACATGGACTATGAACGACCAAAACAATAAGGCTCAAGAGGGACATCACAGTACGCCCGATCCAGAAATGTGTCTGTGCACATGTCCTCCCCGTATACGGAATCCAGAATATACGTGGGACAATGTACCTAATTAGCCTCACAAACTATGTCTCGTGTGCACGGTCTAATGCAGAAACATCCACGCATGACCATCATGTGCCTCGCTAAAAATCCTACACACAACCAATCGGCACGCAGATATGATTCCAGATATGTCACAATGCAACATGACAACGAAACTCAAAGGATAACACATCCAATACGGATCAAAAGACTCACCAAAGTGAACGATGACACACGGATAATGAAAGATCGACACGACCAACAATATCCAAAACAACCATCCTGGGATCACAATCCCTAAGGACCGATTACCGCGATCAACAATCACAACACAACAATCCTGGAATCCTCAACCCTCAACGATCACAAAATTACCGAGTTTACAAGAATGATAGTGTGCTGCCTTGAGTCGGCCAACACGACAACAATAACTCACGGATGGGCACCATCCTCGGCGGTCCCAATTCAAATACCTCGATTGCCTTAGAATGGCCAATCGATAACGACACGACGGATGGGAACTCTCTTTGATAATCCCAATTCAATACCTAGATTGCCTTAGAATGGCTCATCGATAACAATGATACCACGGATGGCTCGGCACCTTTAATTGGTTATCGATAACGAAGATGATAATCGAATATATCAATGCCTTCCATAGGCCAATACAACATCAATAACGAAGCACCAATATCAATAACAATGATCGTAACAAGGTCTTAAACCGACATCAATATCAACAACAACAACCGATACATCAATACCGCGAACCGGCTATCGACAATAACATCAATAACGAGTACCTCAAAGCCCTGAACGGCTTTTATCGGACAACAACAACATTTGGCATAATTTGCCGAAGGGTATCATATCAAACAATCCCCTGATATCAACAAAATCATAGAGAGACCAAGTCTCGAAATGATACAACACATTCATAGACATACATGATAACATTAATCTCATTGACTAGTACAAGTATACAACTTGCCTCAAACCGAAGGCGAGAAAGTCCTTCCACGATCAACGTCCTCCCACCGAAACGACGAACGGCGCCTTCCGACGATCACAAACACTCGAACAACCTTGAATGAAATACGATTCATTCAATAACACAAAATCAATAGAAAACAACACCAAGGACAACCCGATTCGATCACGAATCGATTAAACTCCACAAACGAATATCATAGTCCCCAACTATGAATTCCAACATCTTCCAACACTACAATAATTGATATGATCAAATGTTCTTAACAGTTGTGAAAATAATTCAACAAGAATCACTTAAAAACAACATCAAATTGATTCTCCTATAATGATAATATCATCAATATTATCACTATCACCTCAAGAACATCATCAACACAACAACATGATGTCTAAACAATAATCAATCACCAATTCATCATAAATTCAGATTAATCAACAAGGTTAAATCAACCATTGCAAGATTATGATAATCATTACATAATTCCTCATAATCCTATCTCAAAATGGTTATAATATCCCCAAGAAACACAAACAACAACATCAATCATATCAAGACTATGTTAATCATATAACAATCTTAACATAATCCTACCTAGACATGATTAAAACCTCCAAACATCCTACATCATCAAGAACAACTCCTCCTCAAACCACAATCATCATGTTCTTCATCACAAGTTATAAAAACTCATCAAGAATCATGATATACTCCAACAATCACTAATTGTACGAGGAAAACAACAACAACAACAACAACATCATCATGCTCGAGAATTACTTGTAGAACAAGAGATTGAGAGAACTTACCAATGAGGAACAAGAAGAACTCTCCAAACACCAAAGGAGCACCAACTAGCTTCCAACTCCAAGCTCCAAATCAAGTTATGATGATCAAAAACATGTTGGAAGAGGCTAAATATCAAGAACAAGTCCCGAGGGACGGTTCTGGGGAGAGAAAGGAGGTTTTGGTTCGTGAAGAAATGAAATACAAAACCAAAATATATAATCTGACAAGCACATTACGGCTGCTAACCACAACGCGTAACGTACATTAAGCCACCTTACGTACGCTACCGTCCTTGAATAGCGTACGCTACGCCAAGTCAGAACTCACTGAATCGAAATGGGACCTGCATTATGTACGTAATCCTGAGCCCCTAACGTACGTAATCTAGCTAACGTACGTAACCCCCCGTTGAATGCAATAGTGAGATCTGATCGAAAGATTCCCGGCCCTACCAGCCGAAAGTTGACATCGAGGAAGGTTCCTACAACCGACCACTCATTACGTACATACATATAGGTTAACGTACGTAATACCCATCTCATAGCGTACGCAATGCTACACATGTAGCGTACGCTATGGCTATATACTTGGCCCAAAAATCCAAACTCCCCAAGCAACATACAAACGACGAAACCAAACCGACGACAAGTATAAATATTTCTATTCCGAAATATCCCAATATAATATACTTCCTCTGTTCTCTTATTATTGCAACATGTTGACTATTACACTATTCACATACTCTCTTTTGACCATCTTTTGTGATTTATACATATGAAAAAATATAGTCATGTGAGATCTTGTTAGATTCATCTCGAAATATACTTTCAAAGTATCAACTTCTTATAATTTTTAAAAATAAAGAACTGAAGATATTAACAATCAAAGTTGTGCATTGGCAAGCGTGAAAGTCCAGATGTTGCAGTTATAAAAGAACGGAGGCAGTACATTGTATCAGTCAAATACAACAACCCTTGTACAATTTCAAATAAATATGTACAACACAACAGTAACACGAAAAAAAATATTACCCCCGGATATTACATATTCCCCTTTAAAAAGAGTTTCGTCCCCGAAACTCAGGGTTCACAACTCGGGGTACGAACTATCCATCAGTATCTGAAAACAACATCTCCAGGAATACTCCTCAATACGAACAACTTCGTCTGACTAACTCGGCCAACCTCGGGTCCCCGCGTCTCCCCTTCCCGAACACGGCGAAAACCAAGTGATAAAAACACTCAACCCAGTGCGAGATCAGTCGAATCATAACTCCTCCGCCAGAGACCAGCCAGAAAGTCGTACCACCCGCATGACTCGTAACACCGGCGTACACACCCTGCGAGAGCCGCCCATTGAACATGTCTACAATCATCAGTGTACATTTCCCCGTTCTCGTCGGCATCGGACGCCCATGCAAACACTGACTCACGCCACACAAAGATAATAATAACACAGACATAATCCTCGGGACCATATCAATCGCACGCCCAAGTCCTCACGACTTGACGTCTCGAATCACAATGAACAATTACCCAGATTATCACAAAATCTCGGGTACAACACCAAAAGGAAAGAAAAACACATCAAACGACCTCAAATCTCAAGATTATCACATACTATCGTTACAAGATAGATCAACAACAAATGATTCACAACCACAATACCTTAATACAAATTAAGTCAAACATCAATCCGAAAACAAGGAAAAAGTACAAATCAAGGCTACATCTCAAATGTACCCGAAATCAACATCCTCCAGATCATCGAGCTCCTTGATCTCATAGACTCAAGGAAGACCCAAACCTGAATGATAACACTCATCTTTACACATATTTTTATAAGTTTTTTCTGGATTTAAAGATCCTAAAATGTGTAGAATTGTGTCGTTTGTGCCCACATTGTGTTTATTGGACTCGATCACGCTTGGGTACGTTTTATTTGATTTTATAGGTGTTTTAAGGACATTATCAAGCAAGAACAAAGTCTCAATCCCCAATACATATCAAGCAATGCGGAAACGAGAGACCGAGCTGAAAATGGAGTCAAAACGGACCAACACGGACTCGGCCGTGTCATTTGACACGGTCCGTGTCACTGATGAGTATCCGGATGAATATTGTGGTGAAATATGCGCTTTTGTGGCCAATATTGGAGTTTATGACGATCAAGAGCGAGAACGAGGCCTAAAACGATGAAGATTGAAGCACTACCTGTCGTATTTTCTAATTTCCAGGTTCATTACTTCGAATCAGGATATGTTCTATATATGTATGGATTCCTCATGAAATCAGTTTCGCAACGGTATATCATACGCTAAATTCCGAGGTGTATTGAGGTAGTTATGGCTTCTATACCACGGCTTTACAGTCCAAACCGCACACGGGCCGTGTCACAGGACACGGCCGGGTCTGCTGTCCAGAGAGTTTTTTATTTTCTGGGATAGTATGACACGGGCCGTGTCATTTTTCGGTGCAAGTCTATTTTTTTGACATTTTACATGGTTTGAATGAATTTCTTGGCATTTTTGGCTTGATAAAAGGCCTTGGACCAGACTTTTGAAGGGATATTCTGAATATTGGAGAGATTAGAGAGAGAAAAACACAAGATTGAGAGCTTTTCATCCAAAAAACAAGGAGATTTGAAGGGAATTCTTGAAGAACACTTCAAGAACATTTGAAGGCTTCAACCGGGATCAATCAAGACACCATCCGAGTTATATCTTCTTCCTATCTTTTATTCATTTTGTTGTTTTATTTAGCATGAACATGATGAACATGATGATTATTAATCTTTCTTTCATTACCATGTCCGGCTAAACTCGTTAGATTCCGGGCATGGGAGTACGTTGATTTGCTATGGTTTTGAGGGATTGATGATTACATATATATCTAGTGTGATTTCTTTATCAAATACTTGGTTTTGATTCATGTTTAGACACTTGATCAATGTTTTTACATGTTTAACTTAATTGCTCATAATTCGAGAGAAGAGGGCATTAATAGGTTTCGAGTATTTGACGTAGTAAATTACGAGATTGAGAAATCGGTGATGAACTATGATGATGTTTAATCTTATGAACATTTTGGAGTTAGAGAATTTATAATAGACGGAGACGTTATATGTTGTTTAATCTACATTTTAATGCATCTCGAGAGAGACTTTAGAATATTATTGTGATTATCATTTTGGAAACATACTTAAAACTTTTTGGAACCAATACCGACTAAACTTAGTAATCAATGGAAACCTAACCTTGGAATCTATATTTCAAACTCCTACAATTCTTCTTAATTCGGATATTTTCTTTTATTGTCATCGTTTTATTTTATTTCATTAACCATCCATTCACATTTCAATCGCCTAGATCAAACCGGGAACATTATAATCTAGTACTCAATACAATATGAATATTTAGTCTCTGTGGAATACGACCTTGCTTGCCACTTTCAACACTTACTCTGTACACTTGCGGATTGTTTAAAAATATAGCAAACACTGAACTCGCTGCTCCTCCTCGGCTGTCCTTTCCTCTGATAGGACCCCTTAGATGAAGTACGATCTGGAGTAACAAAATCTCTCGAGGCCCGTGAGCTCTCTCGAGACCTACTGGCACTATAACTCCTGCAGTATTTCTGAATGTGTCCCTGCCTCCCACATGAACGACAAACAAAAGCCAGCACTATACAACGAGTACTAACGTGCCCCGCTGAATCACAGTTAAAGCAAACAACAGTCGAACCCGTCGCCTGAGAAGAAGATTCTTTCCCAGCACGAAGACGACTATAAAATGACCTCTTGGATGTCGGAGCCCGATGTCCCTCTGAACGAACCGGGATCCTAGTCCTCTCACCAGAAGGAACTGAAGGGTGCCTCCGAGCAAGCTCCTTGATCAAAAGCTCTGCTCCAAGAGCCTTCTCGATGAATTCACCAAGTGAGTTACAGTTATAATTGAACAACTGCATCCTCAACTGCGGGTTTAGCCTCTTGCTAAAATACTTGATCTTATCCGCCTCAGTACGGATAACAAACGAAGAAAACTATAGAAGTTCTTGAAACTTCTCAGCAATGACAATAACACCATCGTCCTCGACGGACTCGGGGTTCAAAACCTCTGACAGCTTGGCTTTACGAAGTGGAGCTGGAGAATACGTCTCTAACATGAGAGTCTTGAACTCGCTCCAAACACAGTCACGATCGGTGGGTTTCATGGAAAGCCACCAAGAATAAGCGCCCTTACTCAGATAGTAAGCCGCGACTGCCACCTTACTCTCTTCCGAATACTGAACCACGTCGAAGAGTTTAGAGAAATGTTTAAGCCAATGAACAAAGTCAGCTGGTTCCGACGAACCCTCATTAATAGGCGGCCTCTGACGAGAGATATTGCCAACAATCTGACTCACTCCCCCAGTTTGTCCATGAAACGGCACCTGGAATCCCTGCTGCGGTGGACCACGAACCATCGAGGCCTGCATGGTCTCCACTATCTGCGTCATCTGAGTCATCTGGGCCATCATGCCCCTCATAAGCAAAAAAAAGGTCGATGTGTCCACTCTCAGTCTGATCAACTTCTCGAGTATGACGTCCCGAAGGAGAATCGGTCACGTAGTTAGCACCAACAGCCGAACTCTGATCCGTCTCGGCATCCACACGCGCATAGACATGAGGATTTGGGTTCTGGCTCACTCTGCAGAATTTACCCACTCTGTCACGTCCTCGGATCCCTCTATCCATACTGAAAGAATAATGTCCGATCATGAACAAGGCTCAGATACGCCTCACCGGCCAATCTAGAATGTTAAGCCAATAGCCAAACACGATTATACATACTCAACAGATAAATAATCACATCAATCATGCTAATCATAGCCAACACGGAGCCCACACGCTCCAAAACAAATATTCATGAATCAATCGCAACACTAATGTTATATACAGGTTTCAACAAAACATGTATAATCAATAGCATAATGAATGTATGAACATAAAGAGAATCGAGTCCTTACACAGGTCATACGAAGATCCGAGGTCTTGCGATACTAGTCTTCACTGATGATGACTCGATAAAAGAATGACTCATACAGTCGTCCAACTATCACGACTCACAAAACCCGACTGTCCAGATTGTCATAACCTGACAGTCCCACTACTACCGCGTCGGTAGAGCCACATAACTCACATATCAGGGTATCTCACAACCTAATTCTCTGATACCATCTTCTATAACGCCCCCAAATCCCATTTGGTTATTACAGTGCCGTGGACCCCACACCAGGAGATCCACCAGGCGAACATGACCAAAATACAACAAACTGACCAAAAAGGGAGAATCACAGTCCCTACTATGACACCCGACATAATATCCCGATATGGAATTTCAACGACAATGATGGGCCTACATGGACAAAATAAAATTACAACAACATCCACGAGCCTTGTTCGGATAATACAAAAATGACAACAACTGACAAAACGGGAGTACTCCAAATTGTCTGACCGACATGAACACCAAAACAACTTGGACTAGTATCGCTCGAATGCCTCGTCTCCATCGTCATGCCCCTGTGTCTCAACTCTCTCCTCGCAAGTACCTAAAACATGAAAACATGTTCCGCCCACGGGGTCAGTCATCCAGATAATGAATATCAAACACATGTACAACATGATATGCATCAAATGGCAGAATAAACAGTACAACAATGGTAATACGAGATGCTCACAACCAAAGTAAGAATCGAGCATTCGTGAAACACTATGCTCACGGCATACGATCGGTACCTGCTCAACAGGTTAGAACACAAGTGTCCGACGGCGAATCATCAATATAGAACACAACAATACATTATCCGAAAGTAAACCAAGCCAATGCTGAAATAAATACGAATCATAATGCAAGAAGGCTCCAACGGAAATACCAAAACATCACAATGGCCTGAAAGCCCCTCAGCTGAAGCTGCCAAAATATTACAATGGCTTGAAAGCCGAATAGCCCTAAGTTGTATATCATCACAATACGGATCTCAAAGAAACAAACCCGACTGTCGAACATACCCCACGGCATATGAACAACCAATCACAAATCGTCAGACATATCCAATACAACATGGACTATGAACGACCAAAACAATAAGGCTCAAGAGGGACATCACAGTACGCCCGATCCAGAAATGTGTCCGCGCACATGTCCTCCCCGTATACGGAATCCAGAATATACGTGGGACAATGTACCTAATTAGCCTCACGAACTATGTCTCATTTGCACGGTCCAATGCGGAAACATCCACGCATGACCATCATGTGCCTGGCTAAAAATCCTACACATAACCAATCAGCACGTAGATATGATTCCAGATATGTCAAGATACAACATGACAACGAAACTCAAAGGATAACACATCCTATACGGATCAAAAGACTCACCAAAGTGAACGATGACACACGGATAATGAAAGATCGACACGACCAACAATATCCAAAACAACCATCTTGGGATCACAATCCCTAAGGACCGATTACCGCGATCAACAATCACAACACAACAATCCTGGAATCCTCAACCCTCAATGACCACAAAATTACCGAGTTTACAAGAATGATAGTGTGTTGCCTTGAGTCGGCCAACACGACAACAATAACTCACGGATGGGCACCATCCTCGGCGGTCCCAATTCAAATACCTCGACTGCCTTAGAATGGCCAATCGATAATGACACGACGGATGGGAACTCTTTTCGATAATCCCAATTCAATACCTCGATTGCCTTATAATGGCTCATAGATAACAACGATACCACAGATGGCTCGGCACCTTTAATTGGTTACCGATAACGAAGATGATAATCGAATATGTCAATGCCTTCAATCGGCCAATACAACATAAATAACGAAGCACCAATATCAATAATAATGATCGTAACAAGGTCTTAAGCCGACATCAATATCAACAACAACAACCGATACATCGATACCGCGAACCGGCTATCGACAATAACATCAATAACGAGTACCTCAAAGCCCTGAACGGCTTTTATCGGACAACAACATTTGGCATAATTTGCCGAAGAGTATCGTATCAAACAATCCCCTGATATCAACAAAATCATAGAAAAACCAAGTCTCGAAATGATACAACACATACATGATAACATTAATCTCATTGACTAGTACAAGTATAAAACTTGCCTCAAACCGAAGGCGAGAAAGTCCTTCCACGATCAACGTCTTCCCACGGAAACGACGAACTGCACCTTCCGACGATCACAAACACTCGAACAACCTTGAATGAAATACAATTCATTCAATAACACAAAATCAATATAAAACAACACCAAGGACAACCCGATTCGATCATGAATCGATTAATCTCCACAAACGAATATCATAGTCCCCAACTATGAATTCCTGTTGGGTACCAAATCGGATATTTGCGCCGTTTTGTGCGGAAGCAAAAATAAATTGCGGAAAATAAATCACACAAGGATTTATAGAGGTTCGGCTATTAACGAAGCCTACGTCCTCTCTCGATGAATCTTTTTCCTTAGGCTTAAGATCAAAACCTCTACGCCTCTCTTCTTTCGGTCGAGGGATTACCGTTACAAGCTCGTCTTCTATCGGTCCGAGTAAAACCATTTTTCCTTTTCTATTGGATAAGGAATCAACCACTCTAGCTTTCTATCGGTACTAGATAAACCTCACTAAGATAGCGATTGTGATTCTAACAATGTCGGATCCTTGATCCTAATAACACCGAATCAAATCGTATCTTTTCTTTTTCTCGCTCGTGTATGATCTTGTGTATAACACTCAATCACTCTTAATTAAGCTCAAGAACAACAACTATAATGTTTACAATGATATAACACGTATGTATGCTTTGCTCAATGTTGTTGTGTGGAATAATACCAACTCCTTGGTATTTATAGCCTTCTTCCTCCTTACTAGCCGTTGCTGCCAGTTGACTATCTAGCGTGCGCTAGCCTTCCTTCTTATCGTGCGCTATCGCACATTTTTTCTCTAGCGTGCGTAAAGGCTTTCATGTAGCGTGCGTTAATCACTTTATATTTCAGTCCAGTAGCTACTGCCCTTGACAGTTAGCGTGCGCTACCACATCCTTTGTAGCGTGCGCTAATCCAATATATCCGTTGCATGGATTGTCAAAGTATCCGTTTGATATGCTGACTTTGACCTGCTTTTCCCAACGTTCGGATTGACTAGATTCAAACATCTTAGCGTGCGCTAATCATCCTTTGTAGCGTGTGCTAATGATGACTTCATTGCATACGTCATTCTGTGTTTGAATATCTTCCACAACAGTAACATGGCTCGATAGCGTGCGTTAATAATGATGTGTAGCGTGCGCTATCCATCAGCTTACTTCACTGCAGCTTACTTCGAAACTTGGCTGGAATGCAGCTTACTCCTCGTTAGCGTGCGCTAACGTGTGATGACTTGCGTGCGCTAAATCAGTCCAGATTGCAACTTTTTGCGTCTTCGTCTGCTTCGTCGTTTTGCTTCGCCTCGATGTTGTTTTGTAGTTTAGCAACTTTAATCATCAAAACATAAATTAAATAATGTGTGGAATAAATATTCCAACAATCTCCCCCTTTTTGATGATTACAAAACAACTCTTGAATTGGATAATCTGTAAAAAATAATATATGTATATTTCTATGAATCAAAGTTTTCGGCTTTGATCGTTTCGTTAGTTTCTCCAATCCTTTTCTTTTCGACATCTCCTTTATTTTTCAACTCCGTCGTTTTTCATTTTTCAATTTTTCAACTCCCCCTATTTGTATGCTTTTCTTTTCTTTTCTTTTCGACTTCTTCGATTTTTCTCATTTTTATCTCCTCTTCATCTCCTTCTCATTTTTATCTCAATTCATCTCCTTCTCCCCCTTTTTGTCTTTATCAAAAGTAAAAGAATATTAAGGATACCAAATGAAATATAAACATGCATGATACCAATATATGCACCAATAAGGGTATAAAACTCCCCCTGAAAATATATTTCCTTCTCCCCCTTTGTAAAATATTACTTGTTAAAATTTATTTTTGGAGATCCAACCGATAGTTGGTTTTTCTTTTGAAACGTAGACGATGTTTGAAACGTTTGTTCCTTTAGGAACCCAAATTTTCTTAATTTTTATCGTCCGTCTTGGGCTTTTGCAATTAGAAATATGATGCCCAATTTTCAAACATTTTTCACATCGGGGTATTTTGAAATTGACGGATTCGTTTTTCGAACGTGGTTTGAATCCCAACCCCTCTTTATTTAGAGTGTATTTTTGAACACATAACATTTGTTCAAATTTATCGTTGCCGCACGAAAATTTCTTTGTCAAAATTTTTAGTTCATCTTGAACTTTTAAAAGATCATTCTTTAAAATATTCTCATTTTCAATGCATTTCGAATGATCGATTTCAACAAATTTCCCTTTTTCAAGTATTTTGGAATTTTCAATTTCCAAAGTTTTAAATTTAGACTTGAGGGATTTAATTTCAATTAAAGCATTTTGATAGTCCGTATGTAATAACTCGAATGCTTCAAAAAGTTTGTCGTAAGAATTACTTACTTGGCTTTCGACGTCGCTATCGTCGAATGAACTCCGGGCCATGAGCGCGAGATTATTTTGTTCAAGAAAATCTTCATCGGGATCTTCGTCGCTCCATGTTGCGATTAGAACCTCCTTTTGCTTTACTCGGATTCTTAGCAAAGTGGCACAGTTTACCACATAATCGACAAGTGTTGTCGAATTTCTTAGGTTCGCCCGCTTGAATGTCCTTCTTCCTCCGGTTTAATAAGTGTTGGAACTTATTAATATTTTTGGCATAATATGCCATTTCTTCGTCGCTTTCGTCCACCGGGGTTTCTTCTTTCTTATTCGACATTTTAGCTTTGAAGGCTATCGACCTCTCCTTCGGTTTCAGTTTGGCATTCCGAGATTTTAGAACAATCTCGTAGTTGATAAGAGAACCAACGAGAGCTCTAAAATCGAGAGTATTTAAATCTTTGGATTCCATTATTGCCGTAACCATACCGTCCCATTCTCGAGGTAGTGATCGGAGAATTTTCTTTACTTCTCACTACTCGAAAGTGGTTTTCCGAAACATGCTAATCCATTAGTGATAACCGAAAATCGGTCAAGCATAATCGAAATGGATTCGTCGTCCTTCATTTGGAATAATTCATAATCGTGAAGGAGCATGTTTATCTTCGTCTCTTTGACTTGAGACGTACCTTCGTGTGTTACCTCAAGCATTTTCCAAATTTCTTTGGCACTATCACACGATGATATCCGGTTGTGTTCTTCCGGATTTAAGGCACAATAGAGAAGTTGAGTTGCCTTACAATTGTAGTGGTCATTTTTCCAATCGGAATCGTCATATTCTTCGAAGGTTTTGAGCGTACCGTTGGAATTTGTCGGAATTTTCGGACCAAGACAAATCACCTTCCAAAGCTCGATGTCATATGCTCGGATGAATATAGACATCTTCTTCTTCCACGTCATGAAGTTTGAGCCATCAAAAAATGGTGGTCGATTGAGAGCAAGGCCTTCGACGGGAGCCATTTGAAACGCCATTGGATCTTCTCCTCGGATGTTAAGCCGCGTATAGGAGTACCGCTCCGATACCAATTGTTGGGTACCAAATCGGATATTTGCGCCGTTTTGTGCGGAAGCGAAAATAAATTGCGGAAAATAAATCACACAAGGATTTATAGAGGTTCAGCTATTAACGAAGCCTACGTCCTCTCTCGATGAATATTTTTCCTTAGGCTTAAGATCAAAACCTCTACGCCTCTCTTTTTTCGGTCGAGGGATTACCGTTACAAGCTCGTCTTCTATCGGTCCGAGTAAAACCGTTTTTCCTTTTCTATTGGATAAGGAATCAACCACTCTAGCTTTCTATCGGTACTAGATAAACCTCACTAAGATAGCGATTGTGATTCTAACAATGCCGGATCCTTGATCCTAATAACACCGAATCAAATCGTATCTTTTCTTTTTCTCGCTCGTGTATGATCTTGTGTATAACACTCAATCACTCTTAATTAAGCTCAAGAACAACAACTATAATGTTTACAATGATATAACACGTATGTATGCTTTGCTCAATGTTGTTGTGTGGAATAATACCAACTCCTTGGTATTTATAGCCTTCTTCCTCCTTACTAGCCGTTCTTGCCGATTGACTATCTAGCGTGAGCTAGCCTTCCTTCTTATCGTGCGCTATCGCACATTTTTCTCTAGCGTGCGTAAAGGCTTTCATGTAGCGTCGTTAATCACTTTATATTTGATCCGGTAGCTCGCCCAGCGATTAGCGTGCGCTACCACATCCTTTGTAGCGTGCGCTAATCCAATATATCCGTTGCATGGATTGTCAAAGTATCCGTTTGATATGCTGACTTTGACCTGCTTTTCCCAACGTTCGGATTGACTAGATTCAAACATCTTAGCGTGCGCTAATCATCCTTTGTAGCGTGCGCTAATGATGACTTCATTGCATACGTCATTCTGTGTTTGAATATCTTCCACAACAGTAACATGGCTCGATAGCGTGCGTTAATAATGATGTGTAGCGTGCGCTATCCATCAGCTTACTTCACTGCAGCTTACTTCGAAACTTGGCTGGAATGCATCTTACTCCTCGTTAGCGTGCGCTAACGTGTGATGACTTGCGTGCGCTAAATCAGTCCAGATTGCAACTTTTTGCGTCTTCGTCTGCTTCGGCGTTTTGATTCGCCTCGATGTTGTTTTGTAGTTTAGCAACTTTAATCATCAAAACATAAATTAAATAATGTGTGGAATAAATATTCCAACAATTCCAACATCTTCCAACACTACAATAAATGATATGATCAAATGTTCTTAACACTTGTGAAAACAATTCAACAAGAATCACTTAAGAACAACATCAAATTGATCCTCCTATAATGATAATATCATCAATATTATTACTATCACCTCAAGAACATCATCAACAAAACAACATGATGTCTAAACAATAATCAATCACCAATTCATCATGAATTCAGATTAATCAACAAGGTTAAATCAACCATTGCAAGATTATGATAATCATTACACAATTCCTCATAATCCTATCTCAAAATGGTTATAATCTCCCCAAGAAACACAAACAACAACATCAATCATATCAAGACTATGTTAATTATATAACAATCTTAACATAATCATACCTAGACATGATTAAAACCTCCAAACATCCTAAAACATCAAGAACAACTCCTCCTCAAACCACAATCATCATGTTCTTCACCACAAGTTATAAAAACTCATCAAGAATCATGATATACTACAACAATCACCAATTATACGAGGAAAACAACAACAACAACATCATGCTCGAAATCAATTGTAGAACAAGAGATTGAGAGAACTTACCAATGAGGAACAAGAAGAACTCTCCAAACACCAAAGGAGCACCAACTAGCTTCCAACTCCAAGCTCCAAATCAAGTTATGATGATCAAAAACATGTTGGAAGAGGCTAAATATCAAGAACAAGTCCAGATGGACGGTTCTGGGGAGAGAAATGAGGTTTTGGTTCGTGAAGAAATGAAATACGAAACCAAAATATATAATCTGACAAGCACATTATGGCCGCTAACCACAACGCGTAACGTACGTTAAGCCACCTTACGTATGCTACCGTCCTTGCATAGCGTACGCTACGCCAAGTCAGAACTCATTGACTCGAAATGGGACCTGCATTACGTACGTAATCCTGAGCCCTTAATGTACGTTATCTAGCTAACGTACGTAAATACCATCACATAGCATACGTAACCCCCCGTTGACTGCAATAGTGAGATCTGATCGAAAGATTCCCGGCCCTACCAGCCGAAAGTTGACATCGAGGAAGGTTTCTACAACCGACCACTCATTACGTATGTAACCATATAGGTTAACGTACGTAATACCCATCTCATAGCGTACGAAATGCTACACATGTAGCGTACGCAATGGCTATATACTTGACCCAAAATTCCAAACTCACCAAGCAACATCCAAACGACGAAACCAAACCGACGACAAGTATAAATATTTCGATTCCGAAATATCCCAATACAATATACATTGTATCAGTCAAATACAACAACCCTTGTACAATTCCAAATGAATATGTACAACACAACAGTAACACGAAAAAAAAAGAAAATTACCCCCGGATATTACAGTTTCATTAAGTTGTCTCGTTAAAACCTTGTTTGGGGAAACCCTTTGGGATAAAATCTCAATCAAAGAAAAGAGTACAACATATGAATTTTCCTTTATAGAGTTATCTATATTCTAATTTAATGCATATGCTGATATTATATTTGAAACTCACCTTGAGTTTCAAAATAGATTTCGTATCAATATTCTTCGGCGAACTTCAGTATCCTCGTTATCAAAAATCATTCACATTGTTATTCTTTTTTGATGTGTCGACACTTTTCGATTTTGTTTGTTTTCCCACAGCAACATAATTGTATTGAGATATCTCATTAATGTCAATCCTCTTTAGGATCTATATATTATAGTTATGTCTATACACTCTTCCAGAGTATATACCTCGTTTATTTAAAGTTATATTAGCTTTGATATATATATATATTTGGAGAATTATGTTAAAGCTTCGGGCACGCTGATTTATCAAAGTATTTATAATTGGCATATAAAATTATAGATAATATTTCGTGCATCTTTGAACTTCAAGTTCATATTTCAATTATGACCACACAAACACATTTAGAATTTATATACTCGTACTCGAATGAAATCAGATTGATAGGTGATTTTACTACTCTTTCCCATCTCATACCCATTAGTAGAACTCGCTAATTATCTAGACTCATCTAAATTTATAAAATATTTAAACCATCAAGTATAAGTTGTTACAATAATTGGTTATCCATCTCGATAAAAATACGAACAATAAACTATAGATATTAAGAATAATCAATATAAATGATTAAAAGATTAAAAATTAAATTTGAATTATTATTTGGAAATAAAAAAATCTACGAAGATCCATTTAAATTTATATACTCGTACCGATCTCAAACTTGGTTAAAAATTGAGTTCACTACCCCTTTCGTTGAAACCCGTACAATATATGTTAATTATCTGAACTCGTTTAAATTTATAAAATATATAATTATCTGAAACGATAAATACATGTTTAGATTAACTGTTTTGGTCCAAAATGTTGATCTGGAAAAAGTTAAGTATAAGATTTTTTTTACCTAGAAAGAATACTAATATTTGAGCTCGTTTAAATTTATAAAATATCTAATTACCTAACATGCAAAATAGAAGTTATTAAGATTAACTTTTTGAGTCCAAAATGTTAATTTTGAAAAGCTGGTAGTAGGGTATTCATAACCGGGTACCCGTAATTTCGGGTACCCGTTTATGCGGGTAATAGAAAATTCTCGTGACCCGACCCGAAAAAGCCGGGTACCCGCTTTTCGGGTACTCTATTTTTCCGGTTCGGATCATAGGGTACCCGACCCAAATTTTAATATTACTAATTTTAAATTTTATATAAATAATTTGTAATTTTAATATAAATTTATTTTAGAATTTATTACATAAATTAATTTCACAAGTACTACATACATTGTAAATATCTTTTGTACAATAAGTAAATTTTAAAACTAACTAAAAAAGTTTATGCATATCATTTCTTTTTTATTATATAATCATGCTTACTTCAATATTCAGTTATATATATGAGAGAATATATTATTTCTTATTAATCGATTTTATCTTCTTCTAAATTTCCACACTAGTGAGAATAAATATCATTCCTGAAAATACATTAACATGAATTCTCATATTAAATATAATTCATATTATTTGAAAGATAAAGTTTCATACACTTACAAATTAAATAGTTAAACTTATAAAAAAATAACTATTAAAAGAATAATCGGGTTTTCGGGTAGCCGAATTTACACAACAAGTCGGCCATGACCCGGCCCGATTATATGACTTTTTTCGGGTCGGGTACCCGGCCCGAAAAAAATTTAAAAATTTAAAAATACCCGAAATGTTTAGTTTGAGTCATCGGGTAGTTTGGGTCGGGTATTTTTGAACACCCCTAGCTGGTAGATGAGCTTTTTACCTAGAAAGATTTGTGTACATGATTCAAAATGATGATTTTTGAAGACAAAAGTTATTTACGACTAATTTAATGTGTAACTACTATTAATATTGATCTATTTACAAACAATCGAATGATGACAATTTGTAAATAATTAAGTTTATTTATATATATATATATATATATATATATGTGTGTGTGTGTGTGTGTGTGTGTTTGTGTGTGTGTGTGTGTGTGTGTGTGTGTGTGTGTTTGTGTGTGTGTGTGTGTGTACACGAATAGTTAATACACTCGGCTAGTTTAACCAGTTATCACATATCAGTTAATATAATCTGTTATTAGCTATTCATTAATCGCCAAACATGGTCATATTAATATTTTGTATACATGAAAGAACGACTAATATGACATAGAACACAATAAATCAAATAGAAATAATATTTAGTGTATGTGATATATATAAGAATGACAATATGTAAGCATTCATTCATTTACGGATATATACATACTTTATCTATTTGTGGATATACATACTCAAATTTAGTTAAAGATACTAATATTTTTATTTATGCCTATCACGAAATACCATCGCCGAGAACCACTATTAGTGAAATGCGGAAGAAAATTCAGATAACTTTTTATTGTTAGTGTGTTGATGATACTCACTCCAACTTTGTTGGCGTAACACCTCCAAAATACGTTCGGGAATGTCACACGCCGTAGACCTTTCTCACAAGGATCTACCAGGCTAAACTCCAAAAGACTACTCAATGATTGACCGAGGTCACTCTAATTACAACAGACCGACAAGGTCATTAAACAATTCAAAAACCAACGTAGTTCACAGCTCAATGGCTATAATAAACTTGAATACAGAAAAGAATGACAACTCAATTTAATAAATAAAAATCACACCCATGCAAAGGTGAATACTCAATCACAAGAGAAATACTGACAAAAGAAAAGACTCCGACTCTTGTGTGATTAGCATCATCGTCTTCCATCTCCTTTTCAATCCAATCCCGTGACTGCTCCTGAGCTGCCAAAACCTGAGCGCATAACAGGCACCCACCCCCCGAAAACTCGGGGGTTAGCAAACTGGAAATTTGCTAGTGCAAGTACATAGTGTATAAGATATACGAAAAGTATCAACACAAACTCAACAGCCCCGAAGCCTTAACATAATCCACACATTCACACAAACAGCACATCAAAGCATTCCTTTACACAAGGTGAAAGGTAATCACATACCCATATTCTCTTTACGGATCATAACACCAATGAAACTTTAAACCAAGCCCAATGAGTCAAAATATCTAGCTTGAAAAAACTCTTTTATAAAAGGAAAAGCAATTTGATAAGATAGTTTGAAAACGTTATTATTGACTCGGGCCGTCTTGGGGTTCTGAAAATCGAATGGGAATACATTTAAAAAAATAACTTCAAAAGCTCTCTGGTCCTCGACCCAGCATGTGGAAAATAATTTGCAAGAAAACCATTACAATGTTATTCGGGGTCCTCGACCCAATTTATGAAATACTGTCACAAGTGATTCATTACAATATCTCACGAGGTTCTCGACCCAATCCAAATAATATCATCACGAGATCAATCATCTCAACATTTCACGGGTCCTCGACACAATTCACCGAATATCATCACAATACAATCAAGGACACAGCCTCTCATTCGACAATTCCTGCTCAAGACCCTTGATTAATTAACCCTCAGAGATCTCGTCAAATATCCTTGGTTAATTAACCCTGATACCAACATTTAAAATAAGTTGAAACAAACCTTCAGAAACACGAATCGCGGTCTATATCAAGACCAATATTTTAAAGCGAGTTGAAAGAACTTTGAATTGTGAACATCGTTCGGTATCGGGGTCTTAGCTATCACTCGAATATCCGTAACCAATAAGCCTGCCAGACGCCTCCCTTGCACACTTGTGCACCGGCGTTCACTGCACTATGTTGGCCGCCCCTTGAACATGTCACCGCACCGGCTATCACTCCCGCAAGAGCCGCCCCTTGCACGCGCATTAGGTAACACCGGTGTTCACCAACCATATGGAGCCGCACATTGCAGCGTACACCAGGCCGGAGTACACGCCCCGCCCTCAGAGGTTCCCGGATACGACGTTTCTCACAACAAGTATCCACATTGTTTCAAACATCAAGCACACAGACATACATTACAACAATTATCAACTCAGTACACCAATTCACACAAATTATCCGTCAGTACATAACCACACAGCTAAACAATATCACGCTTGTTATCAATCAAAACTCAATTACAATAAGCCTTCTGACATAACCAACCAACGCCGCATATATATCCCTATATTGCAATTCAACCGAATATATATATATATATATATAACCTTACTATATTATATATAAGAATGGTTCATACATCAGTCCAAGTTGAGTACGTCAACTAGTGTTAGCATTCATCACTCGGCATTCACCGACATAGGCATATATATATCAATATACGTATATACATACATATATTTAACATATAAATATATATAAATCTATATCTCTCTCTATATATATATATATACATACATATATATAGATACATATATACATCCGTATAAATTCATACACTTCGACAACAATGATTTCACGTAGCTACAATTCGTATATCAAAGTACTTGCCTCAAATCCAAAGCACGCGAAGCAACGGGAAAGCTCGATCGGAAACCCTCGAACACCTATAATCCCCCAGCCAAAAACAACGAAGATATAATTACAATGAGAATTAAGACCAAAAACAACGGAGCAACAATCTATCGAAGGAAAGTTCATTCGAACATTTGATCAAACATCAAATGTTCACTACACCTCAAGAACACTCAAATCACCCTTCGGGTTGAAACGAACCGAAGATATGGATATACAATCCATAAAACATGTTTAATAACAACATCTAACACCAATCGATTTATCAAAATCGGATGGAAAATGAAATCAAGAATAAAACTCCCAAAAGGTCAATTCTAGGGAATCAAGAAAAATACTTTGATCCGGTGAAGAACAAAGGATTAAATGATGTTAAATACATGAATACTACTAAGATTAATCATACCCATAACGAATTAATCAACGACACGGAATGAATCGAACACTAACATCGAAATCCCCCAAATCACCCAAAAGTAGGGTTTCAAGAATTTACCTTGGATTAAGGATGAAGAACAATTGTTGGTGTTGTTAATCCACACCAAGAACTTGTGGAGTAAGGATTATCTGAGATTGGTGATGCTAAATCGCCCAAGAAATCGCCTGTAAGTCGCTCAAGGAGAAGAGGAATGAGGAGAATGATGAAAATGAATTCCCTCCTCACAATCCCGGTGAAAAAGGGCCATACTGACTCGCGTGCCGCAGCCCAGAACAAGCGTGCCGCAGCCCAGAACAAAAAAAAATGCCCAGCTAATGGCTTAGTGCCGCGGCCCAGCCAGCAGAGGGCCGCGGCCCGCGGTACAGCCCGCTCCAGTATCAAAAGGCACACGGTGTAGTCTTAGCTTTTTCGACCATAACTCCTTCGTCCGGACTCCGATTGACTCACCGTTTGAACCATTGGAAATTTAACTTGATTCTCTATAATACTGAAAAGATTCAGAATTTTTGGAGTTTCCAAGAATTGATGGTGATTTTACAAAGTCGAACTCATACGTGGAAAAGTCGCTTAAGAACACGAAATTCAAGAAAACGACACTGAAATGAACTCGGATGACAAAAAGTGTAGAATTAATCATTCTCGGAATGACGAAACGGTGACAATAAAATCGCTAAGATGGACTTCCACCAAAAAAATAAAATTACCGGAAATCGAAATTGCGGATATTACATACTACCCTCCTGAAAGAAGTTTCGTCCCGAAACTTAAAACATATAGGGAGAAGCAATATTCCGCCAGGAAAACTCAACGAGATACACAAGAACCGAAAACTCACGCCCAATGGCAAAACGTAACAAGCAACGCGAAGAAACATACGGCGTGAAATCACGCTCCACGACGACCATCACAAAGTCACAAGGAGAGACATAACTCGATCCCCAAACCTATCAGCTATTGACTCGCAATGCATGGCTCGGTGTCCCACATGACCGCAATCGAAATAGCTGACCAATGGTGAACGATAATTCTTCGCAGTATGAGGTTAGACAACCACAATCGGACAACCACGATTGAACAACAATGATCGAATAACAACGATCGAACAACGACTCCGAAGTTCACACTTAAACCAAAGATATATAAGTGAAAGTCATCCCACACTGAAAATACTAAGAAGAGTACGGGTAATACATTCCCCCATACTAAGAGGACATTACGACCCCAAAAATTAGAACAACAAGAGTTGGAAACGTAAAGCAATGAAATGAAAAACGATCGAAGTCACGATTGTTGGAAATAGCAACGATTAAGACATAGTACAAAATCTTCATTCTCCCACGCTAGGATCTTCAGAAGGAAACATAGGGTTTCGGGACACTTTCCGGTCACTAGCTCTGCTCTCCAATAGGGTAGCATTCTTTGCCAAGTCGGAAACTATCTCACAGTGTTTCTCCTGATGCCCTTCACACCCGCACTGGTAACAAGTCAAGAGCGGAAAGGGACAATTGCACGAACATGTCCCTGACGGTTGTAGTTGAAGCACCTCCTCTTCTTACCGAGAGTCACCGATGCCGGTTTGGGATTTCCAGCGCCCACTCCCGACCGCGAAGACGACACGTTCGAACGACGTGAGGGATTGGGAGCCTTAGACTCTTCATCGCCCAAAAGTTTCCCAGATGTCCTCGGTCTCTTCGCTTCGCTCGTGGGCTCGACCACTGATGAGATTTCATAGGATATCATTTGATATTGATACTCCTTCACCGTAGCATGAATCGTTGTCGTACGAACCACCTCGCCGCTTCCATTTCCATCATTACGTCTACGTCCGCCTAGGCTCGACATACTAATGCAGATAATACCGTTCAACAATATTAATTTATCAGTCGTATAATATACCACAATTATCAACACGAGGTTTAGTTAGCATCCTTAGAATAACGGTAATATCGTAAAGCAAAAAGTTTTCTGAAGTCAATTTCGAGTCCTTCGACGAGGACGATCATTATATGTATGCACTTAATGAAAATAAATTTTTAAAAAGAGGGCTAGTCACGTTACGCCCAAGACTTGTAAATACTGTCCTTTATTTCGGAAGCGGAAGTTTATACAACGACTCTAAAAATTATTTTCGAGTAATGTAAAAAGGTAAATTGAAAATTAAATCGCAATTAATTTGAAATATTTCAAAAGTGTTGAGTCCCAAATACTACAATTTTGAAAATCTTTCCTCTTCTACCAAAATATTTAATCGAAAGGATTTTTCACCGAGATACGTGACCGTTTGACATGACGACATTAAATCATGAGTTTTCACAATGTTAGAAATTTTCAAAGCACCACTTTAAAATATTCGTGATATTATAGCACCGTGGACCCCGTGCCGGAACCCACCAGGCTAAAAACCATTTAAAAAAAACGTTCAAAACGCCAAAAAGGCCGATGACGGTAATATTTTCAAATACTCACAAAAGTCATTTATAAAATATCAAATACCATCATGAAAATATCGTCAAAACGTGCAAGACCAAAATGCCAAAACTCGATTTAGGGAATCGGTTTTAGGAAATAGAACTCGGTTTGCAAGATACCAAAAGCCATTTCAAAATACTCACGCAGTGGATAAAATTAACACTCAGAGATTTATTCTAATGAAAGGTAGAAACCGATAAATATGCTCGACTTCCGAAGCATACTACATAACCATTATCACTCGGACCATATAAGCATGTTATATCCTAAAACAATAATATCACCAACAAGTTCCAAACCCTTGTTCACATTAAACACATTAGCACATTATAATCAAATACGTATATAAGGGGACTTACGATCGGGAGACTTACCATCACGGATTGCCTAAAGATGATGTCGGAACCACGATACTAATCACAACTCTGATGCGCGCGACTTACACCGGACATAGACTGGACCCAACGGCCTAGGTTTTTCGCAAACCTAAGCTCCGATACCATAAATGTAACACCCCCAAAATACGTTCGGGAATGTCACACGCCGTAGACCTTTCTCACAAGGATCTACCAGGCTAAACTCCAAAAGACTACTCAATGATTGACCGAGGTCAATCTAATTACAACAGACCGACAAGGTCATTAAACAATTCAAGAACCAACGTCGTTCACAGCTCAACGACAATAATAAACTTGAATACAGAAAAGAATGACAACTCAATTTAATAAATGGAAATCACACCCATGCAAGGGTGAATACTCAATCACAAGAGAAATACTGACAAAAGAAAAGACTCCGACTCTTGTGTGATTAGCATCGTCGTCTTCCATCTCCTTTCAAGCCAATCCCGTGACTGCTCCTGAGCTGCCAAAACCTGAGCGCATAACAGACACCCACCCCCCGAAAACTCGGGAGTTAGCAAACTGGAAATTTGCTAGTGCAAGTACATAGTGTACAAGATATACGAAAAGTATCAACACAAACTCAACAGCCACGAAGCCTTAACATAATCCACATATTCACACAAACATCACATCAAAGCATTCGTTTACACAAGGTGAAAGGTAATCACATACCCATATTCTCTTTATGGATCATAACACCAATGAAACTTTAAACCAAGCCCAATGAGTCAAAAGATCTAGCTTGAAAAAACCCTTTTATAAAAGGAAAAGCAATTTGATAAGATAGTTTGAAAACGTTATTATTGACTCGGGCCGTCTTGGAGTTCTGAAAATCAAATGGGAATACTTTTAAAAAAAATAACTTCAAAAGCTCTCGGGTCCTCGACCCAGCATGTGGAAAACAATTTGCAAGAAAACCATTACAATGTTATTCGGGGTCCTCGACCCAATTTATGAAATACTGTCACAAGTAATTCATTACAATATCTCATGAGGTTCTCGACCCAATCCAAATAATATCATCACGAGATCAATCATCTCAACATTTCATGGGTCCTCGACCCAATTCACAGAATATCATCACAATACAATCAAGGACACAACCTCTCATTCGACAATTCCTGCTCAAGACCCTTGATTAATTAACCCTCGGAGATCTCGTCAAATATCCTTGGTTAATTACCCTGATACCAACATTTAAAATAAGTTGAAACAAACCTTCAGAAACACGAATCGCGGTCTATATCAAGACTAACATTTTAAAGCGAGTTGAAAGAACTTTGAATTGCAAACATCGTTCGGTATCGGGGTCTTAGCTATCACTCGAATATCCGTAACCAATAAGCCTGCCAGACGCCTCCATTGCACACCTGTGCACCGGCGTTCACTTCACTATGTTGGCCGCCCCTTGAACATGTCACCGCGCCGGCGATCACTCCCGTAAGAGCCACCCCTTGCACGCGCATTAGGTAACACCGGTGTTCACCAACCATATGGAGCCGCACATTGCAGCGTACACCAGGCCGGAGTACACGCCCCGCCCTCAGAGGTTCCCGGATACGACGTTTCTCACAATAAGTATCCACATTGTTTCAAACATCAAGCACACAGACATACATTACAACAATTATCAACTCAGTATACCAATTCACACTAATTATCCGTCAGTCCATAACCACACAGCTAAACAACATCACACACGTTATCAATCAAAACTCAATTACAATAAGCCTTCTGTCATAACCAACCATCGCCGCACATATATCCCTATATTGCAATTCAACCGAATAAATATATATATATATATATATATATATATATATAACCTTACTGTAATATCCGACTGTAACTTTTCATCTTTACCTGTCGTTGTATTATTCGGATAATCTGATTATCAGAAATCATTGCATTTAGTATTATGTTGAGGTATTATAGATTTGAATATCATATCGTTGTTATTTCATTTCATATGTGATGATTCGATGTTAATTAGAGAGTTGTATTTTCGAATTTTTCTGTTGATGTAGCGTACGCTACAGAGTACGATTAACGTACGCTAATCCTGTGCCTTAGTGTGCGTAAGGTTTCTTCTGTTGCGTACGCTAAGAGGGAATCTGGCATCAGTTGACTTCAGCACGTGAACTCCTTAGCCGTTAGCATGCATGTGATCATGGTCTGAGCTGTCGTGTCGGTGAGAATCTACTTTTATTAGCGTGCGTAACCCATTTCTCATTAGCGTGCGCTAACGGCCTGCGATAATTCAAGACAGTAGCCACTTTAAGCCGCTTACGTACGTAATATCGACCGGATAGCGTACGTAAGTGCATTAGCGTACGCTAAACTGTCCCGATAGCGTGCGCTAAGTCTGCACAGTCTATTTATAGGACCAGCCTATTTTTCATTTCTTCACAACCCCAAACCGAATTTCTCTCTTCACATATCATACCTCTGCACTACCAAAACGATATCAACCTTCACCAACTTGTTTCTAAGCCTTAAATCTTGGAGTGGAGTTCATTTCCTTGGAGACTAGGAGTTGTTCTTGAGCTTGGAATATATTTTCTCATAGCATTGAAGTTGTTCTTCATTTCTGGAGGTAGGTGTACTTTCTTCTCTGTATTATTTTCTTATGTTGATGATTAATGACGAATTATACTTCACCTAGAGTTAGATTAATCAAGTAAAATATGGTTATAATTAAACTCTTTAAACACTTCTTGATGAATATGATAAATGAGGGTTTAGATTAGATGAGTTCTTGATATTGTAGTAATGGTAACCATGTTTGTAGTTGTCATTACTCATCTTCTGGACGAATTTAGCTCAGTAGGACATTGTTGGATCGGTTAGCTTCATCATAGCTGGATTTAATCAAGAACTTGATATCATAGAGTGTTTAAACACCATTTTAGGTATTTAATTACCTTGGGAAGAACTTGATAATGTTAAAGATAGGATTAGATGATCTTGTTCAGAAATCTTAGAAGCTTTAACAAATCATATTGGTTCAGTTTCACAAGTCTTTGAAGAATGATAAGGATCTTGATAATTACAACAATAACTTTTCATTAATCTATTGTGTTGATAACTTAGAATGTGGTTCATCATCATGCTAAATAGATAGTCTTCTTAAGTAGATGATGCTGTTTATGAATGATACTATCATGGTAGATTGAGTATCAAATTCATTATGAATATCCTTTTATAATAGTAGATGTTGTAGAACATGAGAATTTGATTTAAACCAATTTTATTGGCAAATTGAAGATGTTTTGTTCATAGAATAACAAGGAAATTAAATGACACTTTTGGTATGGTAATCCAATTTTGGAAGATGAATTAGATGTATTGAAACCTTTCATTAATCGTTAAGGTATTCATTGGGGTGGAATGAATTATTCGAGTAGGTTGCGGGCGTCGTTTTCTACGAATTGATATTAATATTATGTGAATATGTTATTGAATGAATTACGTTTCATTCAAGGTTGCTTGTTCGATTGAGTGTTTAACCGAGGATACCGTCCGTTTGATCATTTGGAGAAGGACTATCTTTCGCTTATGGATTTGAGGAAAGTTATCTTGCTTGGTTATAATGATGATTAGATTCTTCTGATGGTTATATTTTTCATATGTATGAATTGTTCATGAAATGTTTGTCGTGATTTGACATTGTCCTTGACGTTATTCCGTTTTCTTCATGGGGTTGCATTCCCAAGTACGTTTTGAATCATTGATCTCGTTGGCCTTATTTTCACTTCGGTGAGTTTTTCTTGATCCTTAATCGGATATGTGTTATCCTTTGAGTTTCGTTGTCATGTTGTATCGTGACATATCCGGAATCATATCTGCGTTCCGATTGGTTATTGTGTAGGATTTTTAGCCAGGCACATATATAGTCATTGGCGGATATTATTCCGCATTGGACTGTGCACACGGGACGTAGTTTCGTGAGGCTAATTAGGTACATTGTCCTACGTATATTCTGGATTCCATATACGGGGCGGACATGTGCACGGACACATTTCCGGATCGAGCGTACTGTGATGTCCATCTTGAGCCATACTGTTAATCGTCCATAGTATTGGATGCTTGTGACTGATCGTTTCATACGCCCGAGGGGTATGATTGATAGTCGGAATGATTTCTTTGAAATCTATATATGTGAATTATATAATGTCAGAAGAATTGATTATCATGTATATCTGACCCTGTGTTGGGCGAAATACTTGTATTGTATTTTAGGTCGAGGCAAAGGCAAGGCACGGGAAGAGCATGTCGACGACGAAGGGTTCGAGGGATACTAGTTCGGGGGGCCCCACATCTCTTGTTTTCCGGTTATGTTAAACCGTGTTATGTTATTTCCTGTTTCATTTAAATTGCTATTTGGTTGTATTTGACATTTGAAGTATTTTCCATCTCCATATGGTTTATACTTGTTTTTGGATCCTGTTTATTGTAAGGCCGTTGGCCATATTTTAATAAACTCCTAATCGGAGTAATGACTATTCATTGTGGTTCGGTATCACAAATAATATTTATTTAATCTGTTTTGGATATCGCCTGGTAGGTCCCAGTGTGGGATTTACGGCACTGTAATAGCCGCTTTTTGGGGTGTTACAGAAGATGGTATCAGAGCGTTGTTTCCTTTTTATGAGTCATTGAGAAATGAACTAGTATCAAGAGACCTTCGTGTCACGTGTGACCTGTGCAAGCGCCTGACCCTACGAGCCAAATACGGTATGTACTTTATGAGCCATGATTTAATTACTGGCATGATATTGATATCAGTATGGGTCTCCTTGTTGATCATGTTATTTCGAGGAATTGTGACAGGATTTAACCGATTGATAATCCGAGGTAAATGCTGAATTGATTATACACTTGAAAATTGTTTGACTTGACACCGATATGATATTCGGTGCGACATTTGTGGTATCGATAACCGTTTTTCTTGTTGCTATTAACTTAGCATGAATTTTAGTATCTTGAATTGTACTTATGATTATCACTATGATTGATTCTTTCAGTATGGAAAGAAACCTGAGAGGTCGTGGCAGAGGGGGACGAGGCCGCGGTAGGGGCCGAATCCCGATACCTCGAGCCAACAGACGCGCGAATGCGGATCAGAGTTCCGCAGACAGTGGTTCACCTTCTAGGAAACAATCGCACCACAGTGGGCGCGGGGATGCGTGTGTCGATCCTTACGTCGTAATGCAGGGCATGATGACACAGATGACCCAGATGGGTCAACTAATGGAAGCTATGCAGAGGGCCGCTCACGCCGGCGGCGGGGGCTCATCCTCCTCCTGTGATTGGCGGACCCGTGAGTCGGATTATCGCGACATCTCTCGCCGACCACCGACTTTTGAAGGCTCCTCGAGCCTGCGACGTGTGCATTGGATCGAGCATTTTGAGAAACTTTTCCGGATGGTGGGTGCCGGAAGAGAATCGCGTTTGAGCGCGTATTACCTTGGCAAAGGCGCTCACACTGGTGGCTTTCGGTAAGTCCGGTGATGGTGTTTACACTTGGGAGGAATTTAAAAACCTCATGCTGAGATTTACTATCCGGGGCCACTCATGAGGCCAAGCGTCGGAACTATTGAACCCCGACCCGTCGAAGACGATGATGTATTATCTGTTCTTGAGAAATTCCAGGCACTTCTTCCTTTTGCCACGACAATTATCCGATCAGAGGCCGATAAGATCAAATACTTCCTCAAGAGGCTTAAACCCCGAATGAGAATGCAGCTGTTGAATCACCACTGTACTACCTTACCGGAGTTCATCGAGAAGGCTCTGGAGTACGAGCTCACCGCGAAGGAGATTTCCAAGAAACAACCACAGTCCAACAACAAAAGGTCCAAGAACCAGAACCAGACTGAGAGTAATCGGGGGACATTCAGGAAGCCCAGTCATTGCCAAACCCTTTTGATCGACCACACATGGCGTTAAAGCCCGCCGGATCGCACTCTCGAGTGGTTCCCTCTTCCGTGGTGTGCCATAACTGTGGGGGCCAGGGGCATATCAACTTCAATTGCCCAAAGCCTGCCATCACATGCCATACTTGTGGGAAGAATGGTCACCGTGCTCGTTTTGCGAGTGGGCCGGACATGATCGATGGCGTCTCATGCTCCGGTTCAATCCTCTGTCGAGCAGGACGCCTCGTCCGCTTTCTATCAGACCACCAGGCGAATAGGGGAATGGGCCGTGGGAATCAAGTGGTACACAGTGCAGCTGCGAAACCCGGGATTTACGAGATGAAGAAAGGCGACGATCCCGAGGCCGGCATGATTTGGTATACTCGAGATCCACTCCCGGCTGTATGTGTTCTTTTTGATACCGGTGCTTCACACTCCTTTATATCTTCTTCTTGTTTAAGTCGTTTGCCTCTAGACCATGTTATCGATTGTGAGCCTACGTGATTGGCCTACCGATGGTAGAAGAATTATTGGGAATCGTGAAGTCCAGGGTATCAGATTCATTTGAGCGACCGTGAGTGGTTGTCAAATCTAATTGTAGTCGATCTACCTAAGGATGATATAATCTTGGGTATCGATTGGATGGATCGCCATGATGCAATACTCGGTGTCATAGCGGATGGTTACCGTCACTTGATGATGGATTCGAGTGTATTTTTCGAGGTGATAATCCCGGTCGTTACGGGAGAGTCATCAGATATGAAAGCGGTGGCCGCTTAATCAAGTGTATTAGTTATTGGTGCTACATGACCAAAGCAGATCGACGATTGAATTGGCGACATTCGGTAGTCCGAGATTACCCCGATGTATTTCAGACGAGTTGCCGGGCTTACCTCCTCATCGTGACATGGAGTTTATTATTGAGTTAGAACAGTGTCGTCCCGGTCTCAAAAGCACCGTACCGTATGGCTCCGACTGAGATGCAAGAATTGAAGAACCAGCTTGAGGAGTTGACTGACAAAGGCTATATTCGACCTAGTGCGTCCCCTTGGGGAGCACCAATGTTATTCGTACGAAAGAAAGATGGATCTCTACGCTTATGTATTAATTACCGTGAGCTGAACAGGGTAACCATCAAGAACAAGTATCCCTTGCCTCGTATTGATGATTTATTGGACCAACTTCAGGGAGATGCCGTGTTTTCTAAGATCGACTTGAGATCTGGTTATCACCAGTTGAGGATTCGAGAGTCTGACATTTCGAAGACAGCATTCCGTACTCGCTATGGGCATTATGAGTTCGTGGTGATGCCATTTGGACTGACTAATGCACCGGCAGTATTCATGGATTTGATGAATCGAGTTTTTATTAACTACCTGGATCGCTTTGTAGTCGTTTTCATTGACAACATTCTGATTTACTCTCGCGACCACGAAGAGCACGAGCGTCACCTCTACTAAGTTCTCGATACATTGAGGCAGGAACAACTTTATGGGAAATTTTCTAAGTGTGAATTCTGGATGCCTGAGGTTGTCTTTCTCGGGCATGTGATATCAGCCGAAGGGGTGAGAGTGGACCCACAAAAGACGAAAGCCATTCGAGATTGGCTACCACCGAAGAACGTGAAGGAAGTTCGTAGTTTCCTCGGCTGTGAGTTACTACCGACGGTTCGTAGAAGGATTTTCTAAAATTGCGCAACCAATGACTAACTTACTGCGAAAGGACAAGAAGTATTTGTGGTCAGAAACATGTCAGAAGAGTTTTGATGAGCTCAAGAGTCGATTTATTTCGGCCCCTGTTTTGGTCTTACCAAAAGGAACGGAAGGATTTGTGGTGTATAGTGACGCGTCGAGATAGGGTCTGGGATGTGTACTAATGCAGGAAGGGAAAGTGATTGCCTATGCATCAAGACAATTGCGACCCTATGAAGTTAACTATCCGACCCATGACTTGGAGTTAGCAGCCGTGGTGTTTGCTTTAAAAATCTGGCGTCACTATCTTTATGGAATTTCCTGCCAAATCTTTACAGACCACAAGAGCCTAAAGTACATTTTTACTCAGAAGGAGTTAAACATGAGACAGAGAAGGTGGCTAGAATTAATCAAGGACTATGATATTGAGATCCTTTATCATCCGGGTAAAGCTAATGTGGTTGCCGATGCTCTGAGCCGTAAAACCGTGCGGGAGAGCGAATCTTGAGCCGTTTGGCCACGAGAGGAGTTGCAGTTGGACCTTATGAGGTCAGAAATTGAAGTTTGGTTACAGCGTGTTCAGGGACAACTTTGTACCCTTGAGATTTCTTGGTCTCTTGACGATATGATCAAGTCGAAACAAATTACGGACCCATTCTTATCTCGAGTTCGGGATGAAGTAACTCAGGGGAAAGCCCCTGGATTCGTGATCCACGAGGATGGATTGACACGTTTTAGAAATCGAGTTTGTGTGCCCGCTGACGAAGAGTTGAGGAACTCTATCATGAGAGAAGCCCATGCTACCCCGTACTCTATTCACCCGGGCTCTAGCAAGATGTATAAGGATTTGAAGCAGAATTATTGGTGGGGGAATATGAAGTGTGAGGTTGCCGAATTCGTTTCGAGGTGCTTAACTGTCGGCGAGTTAAGATTGAGCACCAATGACCCGAGAATCTTTGAAACCGCTCCCGATTCCTGAGTGGAAATGGGAGGACATGTCTATGGATTTTATCACTAGCTTGCCGACGAGTCGTCGAGGAATGAATACGATTTGGGTGATTGTGGACCGACTGACCAAATCAGCCCACTTCTTGGAGATTAAGGACACGTGGGGCCCCGAGAGATTGGCCCAGCTGTTTATTAAGGAAATTGTGAGACTACACGGTACCCCCAAGAGCATTGTATCAGACCGTGACGGGCGATTTGTGTCACACTTCTGGAGGGCAGTTCATCGTGCGATGGGCACGCAGTTGAATTTCAGTACGGCTTTCCATCCACAGACCGATGGTCAGTCGGAAAGAACCATCCAAACTCTAGAGGATATGTTGAGAGCATGTGCTCTTGATTGGAAGAACGATTGGGAAGCCCAGCTGCCTTTGGTGGAATTCACTTATAATAATAGTTGGCACGCTTCGATTCAGATGGCACCGTATGAGGCATTGTATGGCCGTCGCTATAGGTCCCTCTTGTGTTGGGACGAACTGTCAGAATCTCTGGGTACGGAACCCGATATGTTGTTAGCAGCCCGTGAGAAGATCACTTTGATTAGGAGTCGGTTGTTAACGGCTCAAAGTCGACAGAAGTCTTATGCTGACCACCGCCGACGACCGCTTGAGTTCGAGGTCGGTGACCATGTGTTAATGAAGGTGTCTCCTACACGAGGTGTTTTTCCTTTCGGGAAAAGGGGCAAGATGAGCCCAAGGTACATTGGGCCGTTTGAGGTTTTGGAGCGTGTAGGCGATCTGGCCTATCGACTAGCTTTGCCACCGACTTTGAGTAAGATTCAAAACGTGTTTCATGTCTCCCAGTTGAGGAAATATGTTGCTGATCCGAGCCATGTACTTCAATTCGAAGATATTGAATTAGCAGAGGATCATTCGTACGAGGAGCGCCCTGTACGGATACTCGAGAGGAGGATCAAGCAGTTGCGGAACAAGACGATTCCCCTACTGAAAGTTCAGTGGTCACGGCACGGGGTCGAGGAGGCTACGTGGGAGACCGAGGATAGTATGCAAGCGAGATACCCTGAGTTATTTACCCCTTAGTTTCGAGGACGAAACTCCTTTTAAGGGGGGGAGTATGTAATATCCGACTGTAACTTTTCATCTTTACCTGTCGTTGTATTATTCGGATAATCTGATTATCAGAAATCGTTGCATTTAGTATTATGTTGAGGTATTATAGATTTGAATATCATATCGTTGTTATTTCATTTCATATGTGATGATTCGATGTTAATTAGAGAGTTGCATTTTCGAATTTTTCTGTTGATGTAGCGTACGCTACACAGTACGATTAACGTACGCTAATCCTGTGCCTTAGCGTGCGTAAGGTTTCCTCTGTTGCGTACGCTAAGAGGGAATCTGGCATCAGTTGACTTCAGCACGTGAACTCCTTAGCCGTTAGCATGCATGTGATCATGGTCTGAGCTGTCGTGTCGGTGAGAATCTACTTTTATTAGCGTGCGCTAACGGCCTGCGATAATTCAAGACAGTGGCCACTGTAAGCCGCTTACGTACGTAATATCGACCGGATAGCGTACGTAAGTGCATTAGCGTACGCTAAACTGTCCCGATAGCGTGCGCTAAGTCTGCACAGTCTATTTATAGGACCAGCCTGTTTTTCATTTCTTCACAACCCCAAACCGAATTTCTCTCTTCACATATCATACCTCTGCACTACCAAAACGATATCAACCTTCACCAACTTGTTTCTAAGCCTTAAATCTTGGAGTGGAGTTCATTTCCTTGGAGACTAGGAGTTGTTCTTGAGCTTGGAATATATTTTCTCATAGCATTGAAGTTGTTCTTCATTTCTGGAGGTAGGTGTACTTTCTTCTCTGCATTATTTTCTTATGTTGATGATTAATGACGAATTATACTTCACCTAGAGTTAGATTAAGCAAGTAAAATATGGTTATAATTAAACTCTTTAAACACTTCTTGATGAATATGATAAATGAGGGTTTAGATTAGATGAGTTCTTGATATTGTAGTAATGGTAACCATGTTTGTAGTTGTCATTACTCATCTTCTGGACGAATTTAGCTCAGTAGGACATTGTTGGATCGGTTAGCTTCATCATAGCTGAATTTAATCAAGAACTTGATATCATAGAGTGTTTAAACATCATTTTAGGTATTTAATTACCTTGGGAAGAACTTGATAATGTTAAAGATAGGATTAGATGATCTTGTTCAGAAATCTTAGAAGCTTTAACAAATCATATTGGTTCAGTTTCACAAGTCTTTGAAGAATGATAAGGATCTTGATAATTACAACAATAACTTTTCATTAATCTATTGTGTTGATAACTTAGAATGTGGTTCATCATCATGCTAAATAGATAGTGTTCTTAAGTAGATGATGCTGTTTATGAATGATACTATCATGGTAGATTGAGTATCAAATTCATTATGACTATCCTTTTATAATAGTAGATGTTGTAGAACATGAGAATTTGATTTAAACCAATTTTATTGGCAAATTGAAGATGTTTTGTTCATAGAATAACAAGGGAATTAAAGGACACTTTTGGTATGGTAATCCGATTTTGGAAGATGAATTAGATGTATTGAAACCTTTCATTAATCGTTAAGGTATTCATTGGGGTGGAATGAATTATTCGAGTAGGTTGCGGGCGTCGTTTCCTACGAATTGATATTAATATTATGTGAATATGTTATTGAATGAATTACGTTTCATTCAAGGTTGCTTGTTCGATTGAGTGTTTAACCGAGGATACCGTCCGTTTGATCATTTGGAGAAGGACTATCTTTCGCTTATGGATTTGAGGAAAGTTATCTTGCTTGGTTATAATGATGATTAGATTCTTCTGATGGTTATATTTTTCATATGTATGAATTGTTCATGAAATGTTTGTCGTGATTTGACATTGTCCTTGACGTTATTCCGTTTTCTTCATGGGGTTGCATTCCCAAGTACGTCGTTTTGAATCATTGATCTCGTTGGCCTTATTTTCACTTGGGTGAGTTTTTCTTGATCCTTAATCGGATATGTGTTATCCTTTGAGTTTCGTTGTCATGTTGTATCGTGACATATCCGGAATCATATCTGCGTTCCGATTGGTTATTGTGTAGGATTTTTAGCCAGGCACATATATAGTCATTGGCGGATATTATTCCGCATTGGACTGTGCACACGGGACGTAGTTTCGTGAGGCTAATTAGGTACATTGTCCTACGTATATTCTGGATTCCATATACGGGGCGGACATGTGCACGGACACATTTCCGGATCGAGCGTACTGTGATGTCCATCTTGAGCCATACTGTTAATCGTCCATAGTATTGGATGCTTGTGACTGATCGTTTCATACGCCCGAGGGGTATGATTGATAGTCGGAATGATTTCTTTGAAATCTATATATGTGAATTGTATAATGTCAGAAGAATTGATTATCATGTATATCTGACCCTGTGTTGGGCGAAATACTTGTATTGTATTTTAGGTCGAGGCAAAGGCAAGGCACGGGAAGAGCATGTCGACGACGAAGGGTTCGAGGGATACTAGTTCGGGGGCCCCCACATCTCTTGTTGTCCGGTTATGTTAAATCGTGTTATGTTATTTCCTGTTTCATTTAAATTGCTATTTGGTTGTATTTGACATTTGAAGTATTTTCCATCTCCATATGGTTTATACTTGTTTTTGGATCCTGTGTATTGTAAGGCCGTTGGCCATATTTTAATAAACTCCTAATCGGAGTAATGACTATTCATTGTGGTTCGGTATCACAAATAATATTTATTTAATCTGTTTTGGATATCGCATGGTGGGTCCTAGTGTGGGATTCACGGCACTGTAATAGCCGCTTTTTGGGGTGTTACACTTACTATATTATATCTATAAGTATGATTCATACATCAATCCAAGTTGAGTACGTCAACTAGTGTTAGCATTCATCACTCGACATTCACCGACATAGGCATATATATCAATATACGTATATACATACATATATTTAACATATAAATATATATAAATCTCTCTCTCCCTCTCTCTCTCTCTCTATATATATATATATATATATATATACACATCCGTATAAATTCATACACTTCGACAACAATGATTTCACGTAGCTACAATTCGTATATCAAGGTACTTGCCACAAATACAAAGCACGCGAAGCAACGGGAAAGCTCGATTGGAAACCCTCGAACACCTTCCCCCAGCCAAAAACAACGAAGATACGATTACAATGAGAATCAAGACAAAAAACAACGGAGATTGCAACAAACTATCGAAGGAAAGTTCATTCGAACATTTGATCGAACATCAAATGTTCACTACACCTCAAGAACACTCAAATCACCCTTCGGGTTGAAACGAACCGAAGATATGGATATACAATCCATAAAACATGTTTAATAACAACATCTAACACCAATCGATTTATCAAAATCAGATGGAAAATGAAATCAAGAATAAAACTCCCAAAAGGTCAATTCTAGGGAATCAAGAAAAATACTTTGATCCGGTGAAGAACAAAGGATTAATTGATGTTAAATATGAATACTACTAAGATTATTCATATCCATAACGAATTAATCAACTACATGGAATGAATCGAACACTAACATCGAAATCTCTCAAATCACCCAATAGTAGGGTTTCAAGAATTTACCTTGGATTAAGGATGAAGAACAATTGTTGGTGTTGTTAATCCACACCAAGAACTTGTGGAGTAAGGATTATCTGAGATTGGTGATGCTAAGTCGCCCAAGAAATCGCCCGTAAGTCGCTCAAGGAGAAGAGGAATGAAGAGAATGATGAAAATGAATTCTCTCCTCACAATCCCGCTGAAAAAGGGCCAAACTGACTCGCGTGCCGCGGCCCAGAACAAGCGTGCCGCGGCCCAGAACAAAAAAAACGCCCAGCTAATGGCTTAGTGCCGCGGCCCGGCCAGCAGAGGGCCGCCCATGCGGCCAGCTCCGGCCCAAAGATCAAAGGCACACGGTGCAGTCTTAGCTATTTCGACCATAACTCCTTCGTCCGGACTCCGATTGACTCACCGTTTGAACCATTGGAAATCTAACTTGATGCTCTATAATAATGAAAAGATTCAGAATTTTTGGAGTTTCCAAGAATTGATGTTGATTTTACAAAGTCGAACTCATATGTGGAAAAGTCGCTTATGAACACGGAATTCAACAAAACGACACCGAAATGAACTCGGATGACAAAAAGTGTAGAATTAATCATTCTCGGAATGACGAAACGGTCACAATAAAGTCGCTAAGATGGGCTTCCACAAAAAAAATACCGGAAATCAAAATTGCGGATATTACAGTTGGATTATAGTATCTTCCACTAACGGAGGCTTCTCGGAGATTTGTATTTATTCAATTTCTTTGCATACTTGATATATATAATTTTTGCTACTTTAATTATAAAGTTGGACAATTTGACACAATTCTCTACTAGTCGTTGGGAATTTAAATGTATGTATAGAATTGAGGATATAATTGTATATTTTTTTGTGTAAATATAAAATATATTTATCTGAATGTTGCATATTTATTATTATGATCATTCTTTTGAAAATCCTTAATTATGAATATATAATATTTAAATTAATCACTAATTAATTAACTAATTAATCATATAAAAAACTGAAAAGTTAAAAATTTAATAAATTTATTTTATGATGAGCTACTAATGAGTTAAGGTTAAATTAAAAATTAAATACAAATCTTACTGCAGAACATTTAAATAACCTTCAACTAAAATTGTTTCTTTACCAAAAAAAAAAATATTTGATCATTAAATACAATTTTTATTGTTAGCGTGTTGATGATACTTACTACAAATTTGTTGGATTATAATATCTTTCACTAACGGGGGCTTCTCGAAGATTTGTATTTATTCAATATCTTAGTATTTGGCATACTTGATAAATATATAATTTTTGCCATTCTAATTATAAAGTTGGACAAGTTGACACAATTCTGTACTGATTGTTGAGAATTGAAATGTATATACAGAATTTAGGATATAATTATATTTTTTTGTAAATATAATATATATTTATCTAAAGGTTTCATATTTATTATTATGGTTATTCTTATAAAAATACTCAATTATTAATATATAATATGTAAATTAATCACTAATTAATTAACTAACTAAATAGTTGAAAATTTAATAAATTTATTTTTCATATGACGAGCTATTTTTTTAGATCGATAAATGTTCATATTTTTTTAGATCGATAAATGTTAGTTGTTAGTAGTTAGTTCATCAAGCACCGTACACTCCTTGATTCCATAACCAAGCCTCCTTATAACTCCAAATATAATTCGTTCCCAATGGGAATCGAACCCGGGTCTTCTATATATATATATATTCAATGCTATATTTGTTAATTAAAATATTTTAGTAAGATTGAAATTTAATTTAAGATATTTTTGATATTTAATTATGATAATTAAAATTTTGAAGGTTAATTAAATATTTAATTTTGGATTTTAATTTTGGTCATTAAAATAGTCTGATAATTAACAGCAAAAGTTTATATTTAATGATCAAATAATTTTATTTTGGTAAAGAAACAATTTTAGTTGAAAGTTATTTAACTGTTTTGCAGTAATATTGGTATCTCAATTCTGTACATACATTTAAATTCTCAATGACTAGTAGAGAATTGTGTCAAATTATCCAACTTTATAATTAAAGTAGCAAAAATTATATATATCAAGTATGCAAAAGCTAAGAAATTGAATAAATACAAATCTCCGATAAGCCTCCGTTAGTGGAAGAAATTATAATCCAACAAAGTTGGAGTGAGTATCATCAACACACTAACAATAAAAAGTTATCTGAATTTTCTTCCGCAGTTCACTAATAGTGGTTCTCGGCGATGGTATTTTGTGATAGACATAAATAAAAATATTAGTATCTTTAACTAAATTTGAGTATGTATATCCACAAATAGATAAAGTATGTATATATCCGTAAATGAATGAGTGCTTACATATTGTCATTCTTATATATATCACATACACTAAATATTATTTCTATTTTATTTATTGTTTTCTATGTCATATTAGTCGTTCTTTCATGTATACAAAATATTAATATGACCATGTTTGACGATTAATGAATAGCTAATAGCAGATTATATTAACTGATACGTGATAACTGGTTAAACTAGCTGAGTGTATTAACTATTCGTGTACACACACGCGCGCGCACACACACACACACACACACACACACACACACATATATATATATATATATATATATATATATATATATATATAAACTTAATTATATACAAATTGTCATCATTCAATTGTTTGTAAATAGATCAATATTAATAGTAGTTACACATTAAATTAGTCGTAAATAACTCTTGTCTGCAAAAATTATCATTTTGAATCAAGTACACAAATCTTTCTAGGTAAAAAGCTCATCTACCACCTAGGGGTGTTCAAAAGTACCCGACCCAAACTACCCGACCTAACTACCCGATGACCCGAACTAAAAATTTCGGGTATTTTTAAATTTTTAAATTTTTTTCGGGCCTTACCCGACCCGAAAAGAAGTCATATAATCGGGCCGGGTCATGGCCGACTTGTTGTGTAAATTTAGCTACCCGAAAACCCGATTATTCTTTTAATAGTTATTTTTTTATAAGTTTAACTATTTAATTTGTAAGTGTATGAAACTTTATCTTTCAAATAATATGAATTATATTTAATATGAGAATTCATGTTAATGTATTTTCAGGAATGATATTTATTCTCACTAGTTTGGAAATTTAGAAGAAAATAAAATCGTTAAATAAGAAATAATATATTCTCTCATATATATAACTGAATATTGAAGTAAGCATGATTATATAATAAAAAAGAAATGATATGCATAAACTTTTTTATATAGTTTTAAAATTTACTTATTGTACAAAAAATATTTACAATGTATGTAGTACTTATGAAATTAATTTATGTAATAAATTCTAAAATAAATTTATATTAAATTACAAATTATTTATATAAAATTTAAAATTAGTAATATTAAATTTGGGTCGGGTACCCTATGATCCGACCTGGAAAAATAGAGTACCCGAAAAGCGGGTACCCGACTTTTTCGGGTCCGGTCACGAGAATTTTCCATTACCCGCATAAACGGGTACCCGAAATTCTGAGTACCCGGTTATGAATACCCTACTACCAGCTTTTCAAAATTAACATTTTGGACTCAAAAAGTTAATCTTAATAACTTCTATTTTGCATTTTAGGTAACTAGATATTTTATAAATTTAAACGAGCTCAAATAATTAGTATTCTTTCTAGGTAAAAAAACTCTTATACTTAACTTTTTCCAGATCAACATTTTGGACCAAAACAGTTAATCTAAACATGTATTTATCGTTTCAGATAATTATATATTTTATAAATTTAAATGAGCTCAGATAATTAACATGTATTGTACGGGTTTCAACGAAAGGGGTAGTGAACTCAATTTTTAACCAAGTTTGAGATCGGTACGAGTATATAAATTTAAATGGATCTTCGTAGATTGTTTTATTTCCAAATAATAATTCAAATTTAATTTTTAACCTTTTAATCATTTATATTGATTCTTCTTAATATCTATAGTTTAATGTTCGTATTTTTATCGAGATGGATAACCAATTATTGTATCAACTTATACTTGATGGTTTAAATATTTTATAAATTTTGACGAGTCTAGATAATTGGCGAGTTCTACTAATGGGTATGAGATGGGAAAGAGTAGTAAAATTACATATCAATCTGATTTCGTTCGAGTACGAGTATATAAATTCTAAATGTGTTTGTGTAGCTGAACCTTATACTCATCGTTTTGGATACTGTATATTCAATATATAACTTGTAAACGAAAGGAAGAGTAACTCTAAGAACAATGATAAATTACCTATGATGGATCCAATTACTAGACAACAAAGAGCAGTACCCAATTGTAATACCCGCACTTTCTATGTTTAGTTTTTCTATTTTTAGTATATTTTCATTTCAGACAACTCGTTTGTATTTATTTTGGTATTCTGAAACTATTTATTCTGCATTCATGGCCATCCAAATGAGTCTCGGAGTTGTTTTACGAGATTTTGCATATTGTGTAACTTTTCCGAGTTTAGGCTCGATTCTCGTAAATCTTGTTCGAAACTGACGTTTCGTTGCTTCTACGAGTTCCTTTACTATTTTTGGATATGTTACGATTTCCTGAGATTGTTATCTGACCTCGAATTGTGATTCTCGGGAGTCCGGGTCGTTTTGTAATTTTCCTTAGTTTTGAGTACTGTTATTGGAATTGTTTGTCCATTCTATCGGATGGTTAGAGTCATCTGTTTTGATGAGAGTGTGAGTTTGCATGTTGTTGTTCCATATTAACGCTTCGTTATTCGTTGGTAGCTATCAAGTTTTGTATCTTCTGAGACGTGTACATTCTGACCGGAATTCACAACTGTACTACTATGTTAGAGCAGTTAGCGCACGCTAAAGTAACATTAGTAGCACGCTAAGCTTTGCGCGCTAATCAGGCTGGACATTAGGTTTCTGACTTCTGGAATGAGTTGATTAGCGTACGTTAATGTTTTCCATTGTGTACGTTAATGAGTCAATTAACGTACGTTAATTTCTCCATTGCGTACGCTAATGGGATTAGACAGAGTATTAGTTAGGCAGAAAGTTCGGTAATCCTGGACCGAACCAGGTAGCGCATGTTGTTAGATTATGATTGTATACTCGTAATCCTTTGTTTTCTCTGAAATTTTATGGAATCAACTCTGATATTTCCATTGTTTGTCAAGTATAGTCGATTGTGATCTCGTAGTGTCCGATGAATTATTCCAAAGGGTAGAACTTAGGTCGAATTCTTACGTTCCGAGATGCTGTAGTTGATTGTATATCGTTATGTGATAAGAACGTATTTTTGAAGAGTATTCAGACCGAAGTCCCTCCTGATCAACGTTTCCTTACGTCGTAATTATCAAGGCAAGTACATGATTTACATTATGTTTTGTGTGTTACGAATTCGACATGAATGATGAATTATGATAACTTGGGTGTGTGTTGTTGTTCTTCCATCCGGGAACGGTTCGACGGGACCTCTGGGGGATGATCCTAATGGGCACGGCCACGGAAGTGGTTTCCCACCTGGGGACGATTCGACGGGACCTCTGAGGATTGATACTAATGGGTACGGCCGCGGGTAACCGAGTGTGGATTATCGTGGTGTTGAGATGTGATGACATAGTTTCATGATAATGATGTTTTGATGACAATGTGATATTCCAGAATATTGTCCTAAAATGCGATGATAGTGTTGGATCGTATCTGTATGTAATGTCGTGTAATTATGTACTTGCACTTCCATTCGGATGCTAACCCCTTAAATGGGGGAAATGCGTTTCATGCATTTCAGGTATCGGGCGAGCTGAGGAGCCAGCACGGGAGACACATGAAAATGATGGTCAAGCATGATATTATAAGGCTCGAGTCTGGGATGTATATTTTATTATATTAATGTTGTCTGTTGGAGTCGGTTGAGTAAACGTTTTCTGTTTAACGATATTGTTGAACATTCTCTTTCCCTATGTTCAAACCAAAATGTTTTGACCGAGGCTGCGGACTTATTTACATTGTTAAATGTTGTCATTACTGGTTTATTGTGAAATTATGTGAATGTCCTATTCTGGTAGACTTGATGAAGGTTCTACGGCGTGTAATCACTCTTATGAGAATTAGGGTGTTACATCAATGACATACAAGGAAAATAAACTATATTGAACATCAATATCAGTGTGTTACCAAACTACATATAATATTAAAAATGCGTTACATTACATTGTACTCCTCAGAGACATTGTTTCTTTCTATGGGGATGGAGGAATAAAGAGGAGCATGACGACAACTTTTCTAGGCCGCACGACACATGCGACAGTTATTAAGAGATATGTTAAATAATATGCCACTAGCAAGGAGTCCTTTAATCCAATCTCCAATGGTTCTAAAACGCTGGTGAACATTTGTTGGGAGCTCCGGATTTTATTTTGCAATTTGTGCATGCTGATTGTAATGGAGTTTCTACTCCAAGGCTAATTACGGGAGAAAAATGTTTTTTTAGAACCGTAACTTTGGCCTAGTTGGCTTATAAGCACAATATCTTTTCGGGTCTGGAGAAGAACGACTTTAATTTTAAAAAGTGGGAAAAGAAGGACAATTAAGCCAGAAGGAGGTCCGATTGGGCTTAATTGGCTCGTGCCTTGCACGTGACGGGCCGATTGCGGAAAATAAAGAAAAAATCAGAAATGGGAGCAGAGCCTCACAATCGGATTGAAAACGTTTTTTCCCCAATCGGTTCGAAAAAACCCTAACCCACCGATCGAAGACGACGGAAGAAGCCTTACAATCGAAGTTTGAATACACAAATTGAAGAACCCTAGCCCACCAAATATCTGAGAATCATAATCGCTCACCCAAATTGAAGAAGTATAAGTATGTCTTCTACGACAACCCATGGTAATACGACGGTCGAATGCTATTGTGGAAGAAGAGCTTTTATTCGAACATCTTGGACTGATGATGTAACACCCCAAACTAGGCGGATATTACAGTGCCGTGGATCCCCGACTGGGACCCACCAGGCGAATGAAAATGATGAATTAAATAATATAATTGTAGTACCGAACCACATTATATTACCCAAATACTCCGATGAGGAGTTTAAGTACAACACACCAGGACAATACCGAATACTAGTATATTTTATATGAAGATAAAATACACAACACTGAATGAAACGGAGTATCCAAATGAAAGTCTGCAGCGGAAAATAAAGGACAATAACATGAATAACTGAAAGATCGGGGCCCCCTACTAGTATCACTGGGACTCCTCGCCGTCAACATGCTATTCCCGTGCTTTTGCCTTGCCATGACCTGAAAAACAAAATCCCCAGCCGGGGTCAGTTACACAGAACAACAATCCTCAAGGGTTGAAAATACACAAACACGATATATCTGAAGTTATGAAATCTCCTTAGTTATGAATTACGCTGAAAAGGAGTGTCATAGTACGCCCGTAGTGTTCTGTGCAAGTGTACAAGACGGATGACCGGACACACCCGTCCTTGTACCTAATTAGTCTCACGGAGTTAATCTTTACCGTGTGCACAGTCCAATGTATCACTCCCAATACATGGCCATCACGTGCCCGACTAAAAATTCCACACATCCGCACCCGGCCACGCAATATGAACCCAGAAGGTCATATGAACGAGAATGAACATAATGAATATCAATGAATAATAATAATCTGATAAAGTCAAGAATGACTTACCGAGATGAAAGTAATGATGATGTGATTGATAGTTTCAATGAATTGATTGGAACCGCCGTTCCTCGTTAATGAAGTAGTTATTCGATAATTACAAGTCTCAATATGATTAATACAATGATGAATGAGTTATGATTATGAATGATCAACAACAAAAGGAATGATTATCCTTTTAACCGAGTAAGAATTAACTTACACAACACCGATGAAGAATGTCCGTCCACGAACAACGTCCTAATGAAATGTCGGTCGCTCGAACAACCTTGAATAACACAATTACCAATAATCCGTTCAATACACGTATCAAAACACGATTATAACCAACACAAACGTCGATACAACAATATCCAAACTCGTAGGTGCACTCTAACGAATTCGTTGAAAATATCCTTCCCATTGGTTACAACCAAAATCCAATTTATCGAAACCAACTATCAAATGATTGATTCAAACCAGCAAAACAATATCAATGGCATCAATAATCCAATAGGAATCCACAATTCAAGATTACAACAACATCAATCGGAAATCCCCAAATTAACCGAAGTCAACCCCAAGGGTTCTTGAAATAAATCCCCAAAATAGCCATTAAATCCGTAGGAATATATTTATCCTAGGTAGATAATCCATATCTAACATATTCCAACAACAATCCTAGCTTTTACGAAGAAATCGGGAGAAAAACCCAAAAATCCGAAATTCTAGATCCAAGAGATTAATACCTTGATTATGATGTTTGAAGGTGATGAAATGATGATTACTCCGGATTATATGCTTGAAAATGATGATTGATGATTACACCTCGAAGAATACTCTCCAAAACGCTCCAAATCGCCCGGAACCGATGAGAGAATGAGAAGAAATGTCAAAATGACAAAACCTGGGTTTCACTGTCCAATTTATAGTGATTCCAGTCTAGCGCGCGCTAGCCCTTATGCTTAGCGTGCGCTAACGGGTGTTCTGGGTAGTCCAGTACCCACTGTCCGACCACGGTAGCGCGCGTTACGTACCTTTGGTAGCGTGCGCTACGGATGTACAATTGGCGTGCGCTAACCCCAAATGTTAGCGTGCGCTAACAAATTATCTGATGCCCAGTACTGGAGTCCAGAAACCTTCTGTCCTCTGATCTGATCTCGGTAGCGTGCACTACAACCAACAATTAGCGTGCGATACTACACCGTTTACGTACGCTAAAACCACTCGTAGCGTGCGGTATGAATTAATTCAATTCAGTCCAGTAACCACTGGACTCAACCTGATCCGACCTTAGCGCGCGCTACAACGACTGTATAGCGTGCGCTACTCCGCATCACTAGCACGCGCTACTTACCATTCGTAGCGTGCGTTACCTACAATCCCAACTGCAGTCCAGTGCCTTCTGGACTGCCTGCTCAACTACACTAGCGTGCGCTAGTGTTGAGAGGTGGCGTGCGCTACCCGTACTCAATTAGCGCACACTAAAGAGAGTACGTAGCGTGCGCTACTCCTCACACACAGCACACTGTGAATATGACAACGGTGGCAAACACGGCACGAAACTCCGTCTAGTTTGATGATGAATGACGACTGATACTCGATACAATTACTCTAAACGATGAATACGATGATTGAATATGAGTGAAAAGTGTTCATTAATGAGTGAAAATTACTGAGTGACAATTACTGAATGATGAATACTGAATAATGACTGAATTACAACCGGGTATTACATACACCCCCCCTTAAAAGAGTTTCGTCCCCGAAACTAAGGGTAAACAACTCGGGATATGAACTATCCAACACGATCTGCAAACAATAATGTCCAAATAGTTCTCGGGACCAAATCAATCGCACGCCCAAGTCCCCGAGTCTTGACGTCTCGGATCACAGTGAACGATTTCCCAAATTATCACGAAGTCTCGGTACGACACCAAGAGGAATGCATCAAACGATCTCAAAATCTCAAGATTCTCGAATACGATCATTATAAGATAGATCAACAAGAAATGATCCACAACCACGACACATTATTACGGATTGAGTTATATAGTCATCTGAAAGACAAGGCTATATATCAAATGTACTCAACATCGATATCCTCCAAATCATCGATCTCCTCGATCCCAAGGATTCAACGAAGACCCAAATCTGAACTCACCGCTCAAAATGACCCCGAAAGGTTACCAAAACGAGAGTGACTATGATGAATGATAAATGATTAGAAATCCGAAAAGGATCAAGAATAACTCGCCGAGGTGAACTAATAACGAAATGAGTGATAACTCAAATGAAATTATTGGAACCATTGTTCCCCGTGAAGTGAATGATTGGTTGATAAATATAAGTCTTAACGTGATTGGTATATGATGAATGACCTATGCGAATAATTGAACGGTGATGAAATGAATGATTATCCTATTACCGAGCAAGAATTAACTTGCTCAACACCGGTGATGAATGTCCTGTTGTATCACTGTTAAAGAAAACAACAGTCGAACTCGTCGTCTGTGATGAAGATGCTCTCCCAGCACGAATACGACTAGAAACGATCCCTTGGAAGTCGGAGTCCGATGTCCCTCTGAACTCTTTCCATGCCAAGGCAGGAAAGTCACGTGATAATTACAGATCTCGTATGAAGATTGCATTATGATTACGAGACGGAATGATAACAATGAGCATACACGCTCTAACAAATTGAATGCATTAATAATGCAATAAAACGATCGTCGACATGACGCCGTAATATGAGAAGATCGCATGAAAAATCAAGTGAGGTGACAAGCCTATCTGATGAAATTCCTGAAATGATTACCTTGAACAAGTTCGCAAGATTGAAAAATTTGATTCACAAGATCAACAACTGAACTGTGAGATGGACTGCATGGTTAAAGAATTAATCGAACAATGAGATTGACTCCGTGATGAATGAATTAATTGAACAATGAGATTAACTGAGTGATGAATGAATTGATTGAACAATGAGATTGACTGAGTGATGAATGAATTAATTGAACAATGAGGTTAACTGAGTGATGAATGAATTGATTGAACAATGAGATTGACTGAGTGATGAATGAATTAATTGAACAATGAGGTTAACTGAGTGATGAATGAATTAATTGAACAATGAGATTGACAGAGTGATGAATGAATTGACTGAACAATTTTAGAAAATCCTTCCACAAACCGCCGATAATAACCGGCTAATCCGAGAAAGCTTCGGATTTTCTTAACATTCTTCGGAGGTAACCAATCTTGGATAGCCTTTGTCTTCTGAGGATCAACACGCACTCCATCTGATGAAATTACATGTCCGAGAAAAGTCACTTCGGACATCCAGAACTCACCTTTGGAAAACTTTCCATAAAGTTGCTTTCGTCTTAACACGTCGGGAAACTGATGAAAATGAACCTCGTGTTCCTCTCGGTCACGAGAATAATCAAAATGTCATCGATGAAGACAACAACAAACTGATCCAAAAGTCGATGAAAACCGGATTCATTAACTCCATGAATACCGCAGGTGCACTAATCAACCCAACCGGCAAAACCGCAAACTCATAATGACCATAGCGCTTTCGAAATGCCGTGCTCGTGATATCCGACTCTCGAATCCGCAACTGATGATATCCAGATCTTAAGTCGATCCTGGAAAATAGTGAATCTCCCTGAAGTTGATCCAAAAGATCATCGATTCGGGGTAGAGGATATTTATCCTTGATCATCATCCTGTTCAACTCATCGTAATAATATACACACGAACGAACCATACTTCTCCTTGAAAGATAACACTGGTGCTCCCCACGGGGACGCACTCGGTCGTAGATAACCTTTCTCGCACAATTCCTCAAGTTGAGTCTTCAACTTCTGCATTTCGGTCGGGGTCATCCGGTATGATGCCTTCGATAATGGGGACGTACCGGGCTCCAACTCACTCGTGAATTCCACAACTCTATGTGAAGGCAACCAAGTAACTCGTCTGGGAAATACATCGTCAATCGATGACAATGATACCACGAATGATTGAATACCTCGATTGTCTAAGAACGGCCAATAGGTGACAATGATATAATGAATGATTAAGTAACTCGATTGCCCATGAACGGCCAATCGATGAAAATGATACAATGAATGATTGAATAACTCGATTGCCTATGAACGGCCAATCGATGACAATGATACAATGAATGATTAAGTAACTCGATTGCCCATGAACGGCCAATCGATGAAAATGATACAATGAATGATTGAATAACTCGATTGCCTATGAATGGCCAATCGATGACAATGATACAATGAATGATTGAATAACTCGATTGCCTATGAACGGCCAATAGGTGACAATGATATAATGAATGATTAAGTAACTCGATTTCCCATGAACGGCCAATCGATGAAAATGATACAATGAATGATTGAATAACTCGATTGCCTATGAACGGCCAATCGATGACAATGATACAATGAATGATTAAGTAACTCGATTGCCCATGAACGGCCAATCGATGAAAATGATACAATGAATGATTGAATAACTCGATTGCCTATGAACGGCCAATCGATGACAATGATACAATGAATGATTGAATAACTCGATTGCCTATGAACGGCCAATCGATGACAATGATACAATGAATGATTGAATATCTCGATTGCCCATGAACGGCCAATCGATGAAAATGATACAATGAATGATTGGACAACTCAATTGAGGAATTTCTCTACTTCCGTCATATTAAAAATTCTTCTGGAACAACGGGGATCACCTCCCTGAAGCACACATTCGACATCTAACGACGGAAATGATAGTGACCATACGCTTACGAACATTGAGAATGGTATCATGGCAATCCATCTAATTAACACTCAATATTACATCGTCCTTAGATAAATTCACCACGATTAGGTCCACTAACCAATTGCGGTCATTAAGCTTACCTTGGTATGATTTCCGAAAATCTTCCATCGTCAGGTACACCGATGGTATGAGGTCCACAAGCAATATGACTATCCAAATTAAGTCTATTCAATCATGACTCGAAAATGAATGAATGCGGTGCACCAGTATAAAAAGGTACACACAGGTTGAAATAAAATTACGAGTATACCTGAGATCGTTCGGGCCACCGGATCGTCGATCCTCTTCATCACATGAATCTGGCCCGCTGCCTCGAACCGGACGCTCCCGTCTGATAAATATGAGCTCCACCTTTGTTTGCTTCCATTGTCTTAAACGACGCTGACAAAGCAGTATGATTCTGAATCGCTGATTGTTTCGGGGCCTGAGATGCCGCCGGAGCTGACTTAGAGTCCTTTCGGAAAAAACGGGCCTTATGCCCAGAATTCCCACAATTGTGACATGTGATAGACGACGTCGTGCACCTAGTACTGAAATGGCCCGGCGCCCCACAGTTGAAACAGATGATGGCCGAACTGGCTGCTCGGGACTGAGATCCCACAGGATTAGGCGTCGTAGGAGGTCGCTCAGAAACGTTAGGACCCGCACGAGGTTTCTTGGAGGTTGACCGCCCGCCTTCGGACCGATTACGCTTCGTTGATTTCTTGTTGACAGATGAAGGTTGTTGCTCCGCAAATTCCTTAGTAGCAGGCTTATACGTGAGAGTCCTCTCGATTAATTCGGCCAGAGAGGCGCAATGACGATTAAGCAATTGCATATGGGTCATCATGACCTGCATAAAAGTGAGTGGATCAACCCGAACATCTTCTGATCGAGCCGAGTCCTGGGTACGATTTCCCGATAGCGAGTGATTATTTCCCGAGTTTCGGCCCGCACCGCGGCCTCTCCCCGTGCATCCCCTGACAGCTCTCTCCATACTGAAGTAGGAAGGTCGCATGATAATCATAGATCTCGTATCAGTACCACATTATGATTTACGTCATGAAATGATGAAAATGAGCATATGCGCTCTAACACAGTGATTACATGAATGATTAACTGAGGTGACATGATTATCTGATGAAATTCTTGAAATGAGTACCTTGAATAAGTCAACAAGATTAATAATATGATCTTCCAGATCAATAACTGAGTAATGAAATGAATTGAGTAATTAATGAGTTAACATGATCGTCCTGATCATCAATTGAGTAATGAATGAATTGAGTGATTAATGAGTTAACATGATCGTCCTGATCATAATGAATGATGATGTTTAAGGATTGTTAATTGATGAATGATGAATGAATGATTATTGCCAGAAATTATACCATGGCGTTAGAAATCTTACAGTTCTTTCGGTCTGATTGGCTCGGCATTTGCACAGGTCACACGTGACGCGAAAGTCCAATGATACTAGTCCAATGACGATGATTTCAAATGAGACATGACTCGGAAGGTAGTATTCAAAACCACGCTCCGATACCAACTCTGTAACACCCCAAACTAGGCGGATATTACAGTGCCGTGGATCCCCGACTGGGACCCACCAGGCGAATGAAAATGATGAATTAAATAATATAATTGTATTACCGAACCACATTATATTACCCAAATACTCCGATGAGGAGTTTAAGTACAACACACCAGGACAATACCGAATACTAGTATATTTTATATGAAGATAAAATACACAACACTGAATGAAACGGAGTATCCAAATGAAAGTCTCAAATGGAAAATAAAGGACAATAACATGAATAACTGAAAGATCGGGGGCCCCTACTAGTATCACTGGGACTCCTCGCCGTCAACATGCTATTCCCGTGCTTTTGCCTTGCCATGACCTGAAAAACAAAATCCCCAGTCGGGGTCAGTTACACAGAACAACAATCCTCAAGGGTTGAAAATACACAAACACGATATATATCTGAAGTTATGAAATCTCCTTAGTTATGAATTACGCTGAAGAGGAGTATCATAGTACGCCCGTAGTGTTCTGTGCAAGTGTACAAGACAGATGATCGGACACACCCGTCCTTGTACCTAATTAGTCTCACGGAGTTAATCTTTACCGTGTGCACAGTCCAATGTATCACTCCCAATACATGGCCATCACGTGCCCAACTAAAAATTCCACACATTCGCACCCGGCCACACAATATGAACCCAGAAGGTCATATGAACGAGAATGACGATAATGAATATCAATGAATAATAATAATCTGACAAAGTCAAGAATGACTTACCGAGATGAAAGTAATGATGAAGTGATTGATAGTTTCAATGAAATGATTGGAACCGCTGTTCCTCGTTAATGAAGTGATTATTCGATAATTACAAGTCTCAATATGATTAATACAGTGATGAATGAGTTATGATTATGAATGATCAACAACAAAAGGAATGATTATCCTTTTAACCGAGTAAGAATTAACTTACACAACACCGATGAAGAATGTCCGTCCACGAACAACGTCCTAATGAAATGTCGGTCGCTCGAACAACCTTGAATAACACAATTACCAATAATCCGTTCAATACACGTATCAAAACACGATTATAACCAACACAAACGTCGATACAACAATATCCAAACTCGTAGGTGCACTCTAACGAATTCGTTGAAAATATCCTTCCCATTGGTTACAACCAAAACCCAATTTATCGAAACCAACTATCAAATGATTGATTCAAACCAGCAAAACAATATCAATGGCATCAATAATCCAATAGGAATCCACAATTCAAGATTACAACAACATCAATCGGAAATCCCCAAATTAACCGAAGTCAACCCCAAGGGTTCTTGAAATAAATCCCCAAAATAGCCATTAAATCCGTAGGAATATATTTATCCAAGGTAGATAATCCATATCTAACATATTCCAACAACAATCCAAGCTTTTATGAAGAAATCGGGAGAAAAACCCAAAAATCCGAAATTCTAGATCCAAGAGATTAATACCTTGATTATGATGTTTGAAGGTGATGAAATGATGATTACTCCGGATTATATGCTTGAAAATGATGATTGATGATTACACCTCGAAGAATACTCTCCAAAACGCTCCAAATCGCCCAGAACCGATGAGAGAATGAGAAGAAATGTCAAAATGACGAAACCTGGGTTTCACTGTCCAATTTATAGTGATTCCAGTCTAGCGCGCGCGCTAACGGGTGTTCTGGGTAGTCCAGTACCCACTGTCCGACCACGGTAGCGCGCGTTACGTACCTTTGGTAGCGTGCGCTACGGATGTACAATTGGCGTGCGCTAACAAATTATCTGATGCCCAGTACTGGAGTCCAGAAACCTTCTGCCCTCTGATCTGATCTCGGTAGCGTGCGCTACAACCAACAATTAGCGTGCGCTACTACACTGTTTACGTACGCTAAAACCACTCGTAGCGTGCACTATGAATTAATTCAATTCAGTACAGTAATCACTGGACTCAACCAGATCCGACCTTAGCGCGCGCTACACCGACTGTATAGCGTGCGCTACTCCGCATCACTAGCGCGCGCTACTTACCATTCGTAGCGTGCGCTACCTACAATCCCAACTGCAGTCCAGTGCCTTCTGAACTGCCTGCTCAACTACACTAGCGTGCGCTAGTGTTGAGAGGTGGCGTGCGCTACCCGTACTCAATTAGCGCACGCTAAAGAGAGTACGTAGCGTGCGCTACTCCTCACACACAGCACACTGTGAATATGACAACGGTGGCAAACACGGCACGAAACTCCGTCTAGTTTGATGATGAATGACGACTGATACTCGATACAATTACTCTGAACGATGAATACGATGATTGAATATGAGTGAAAAGTGTTCATTAATGAGTGAAAATTACTGAGTGACAATTACTGAATGATGAATACTGAATAATGACTGAATTACAACCGGGTATTACAGATGACAATCCAGGAAGAAGGTTTGCGACATGCCTAAATTCAACAGTAAGAAGCTTGCATACATTGTTTTGTTTTTAAATTTTGGGAGTCATTTTTGTATAACAATAATTTCACACAATTTTTCAGAGGGGTGGGTGTTCGTTTTGGGCATGGGAAGATCCTCCTATGTGTAGGAGGTCAAAGAGCATCATTCCTGGCTTGTTACGGAGGATGAATGCAAAAGAGGCAGAAATTGAGAAGCTCAAAGCTAGTCGAAAAACTCTACTAAGACTCACTGCATTTCTCTCAATCTTGTTGATGTTCTTGTGTGTGAAGGCAGTTGTTAGCACTCTTGAATGAAGAATGAAGTTTTAGTGAAGAGTATTTCTGGCAGTTGTCAGCACTCTTGAATGTAATTGTAGTACTTGTATTTTGTTATTTCATTCAACATTTGCAAAATGAAGTTTGCAATATTTGTATCTTGTTTTGAATGAAGTTTTTAGAATTATGTTGGCAAAATGAAGTTATTGTATCTTGTTTTGAATGCTATTTGAACCCTCTTGAATGCTATTGTATCTTGTTTTGAATGGATCTTTGTTCAATTTTTTGTGTGTATCTTGTTTTGAGGTATAGAATGAGCAAAATGAGGGTTCACATCACCTACCCTAAATATGAGCAAAATGTAGGTTACAACCCTTAAATCAACGAAATGAGGGTTCACATCCCCTTAATATAAACAGAACGAGGGTCACAACCCTTAAATCAACAAAATGAGGGTTCACATCCCTTAAATGGGTCACAACCGTTAAGTCTGCAAAATGAGGGTTCACATCCCCTAAATATAAATAAAAATAAGTTCACATCCCTTAAACATGGGTCACAACCCTTAAGTCTGCAAAATGAGGGTTCATTTCCCTTAAACATGGGTCACAGCCCTTACATTTTCACAAAAAACAACAAAAATAAACTAAATGGTTCACTTCTTGTGTGTATCCTGCTTCAGCAAACTGGATAAATTAATAAACTTCATTCCACTAGAAGATGAAGGTCCTCCAATCTGAACTATTGATTTTGTAGTCTGATGCAGCTGCTCCCATGAGCTAGGTCCAGCCACTCTAGTTGAGTTGGTTACTTGCTCCACTTGTGACTGTTGGGTTGGAAATTCAAATGGTTCACAAACTTCACTGATTGTTTCTTATGTAAGTGGCAAGGGCGGCAACAAGATTTCACTTCTCTGATTATCAGTTGCATCTATAGTTGCCTCTGTATCTCTTTCATTACTTGTTGATATAGGCCTTTTCCTTTTCACCTAATAAATATATTTAATGCTAGTATAAGAAGATTAATTTAGATAAACAGAACAATAATAAACAAAAAAAATGAATACCTGTGATTTCCTTCTACTTGTTTCAGCTGTTGGATCATCTCTTCCACATGATCTACTATTATGGCCCTCAAAGCCACAACTTGTACATGTCACAGTGACTTGTCTTCTCTTCAGTTTGGCCGGTTTTCTTCCCCTCCCACTCTTTTTAGTCTTAATTCTTGGTTCATCAGGCTCATTTCTCCTAGCACGTGCAGGCCTCCCTTTTCCTCTTCCCATGGTTGGAGGCAGAGGTGGGATATAGTATGTCTCACTCCATAGAGCTGGACCATTTATCCCTTTGATTGTGGATGCATAGTTCTTCATGTAGGTGTCCACTGTATACCAATCACTTACATATTCCTCTCTATCTCCTCTTTGATGGGTAATTGCAGAAATGGCATGCTTACAAGGAATGCCACTTAATTCCCATAATCTGCAGCTGCAAGTGTGTTCATCAAGGTTGACACAATGCTGTGTACCATCAGTGCATCTTACCTGATAATGGATATTGTCTGACTTGATGGGTCTGTATGACACTGAGTTCTGAGCATGTTTTTCCAGAATCTTTTTTATCTTAGGACAAATTCTTCCCTTCCATCTAATTAATGCTAAGTCTCTGCTACGCTGAAATCTAATCATCAGCCACTCTCTTATCCATTCAAGCATGGTTAAGATATGCATCTCTCTTGCATCCAGGATACTAGAGTTAAAAGACTCACATAAGTTATTGAGATGAATGTCACATTTAGGGTGCTCACCAAAATGTGACTTGCTCCATTGCTCAGCTGTTTTTTCATCTAACCACTTCCAAGCCACCTCATTAAACTCCTTCAGTTCAAGCATTCTTGCTTTCCAATCTCCAATTGTACTAGCATTTGCAGCTCTCCATAATGCCTGCTTATATGTAAGTCCCTTAAAACCTACATTTTATGATTAAAATGCATAAGTACAAGATTCAAGCAAGCACAAGAATAAAATTAAAAAATTGGAAAATACCTGCTGATTTGAAGTTTCCATGCAAGTGCCTCACACAGAATCTGTGTGGTGAATCAGGGAAAATTTCAGCAAATGCTTGAATAAGTCCTTTTTGCTTGTCAGACATGAAGGTATATTCATACCCTCTGTTGAGCTCCAAGTCATGCTTCAAGCATATAAGGAACCACTCCCATGTTTCCCTTAACTCAGTCATCACTACACTCCAAGCAATAGGGTATAAATTGTTATTGGCATCAATACCCACAACTGTCAATAGAATACCCTTATGTGGACCTTTTAAATGGCATCTATCTACACCAATGATGGGCCTACAACCTGCTTTAAAACCCTTCTTAACTGCATCTAGGCATACATAGAATTTTGAAAACCTACTAGCCCCATTTTCATCTTCTACACTGGCCAAAATCACAGTAGACCCAGGGTTACTTCTTTTCAACTCATCAGCATAGTCCCAAAGCTTGCTAAATTGTTCACTTGGATTTCCTTGAAGTTTGTGCAGAGCTAACCTTTTAGCTCTAAATGCCTGCTCCTTTGTAACATCAATATCTAAGTCATCAGCCACATCTTGCTGAAAGGTGCTAACCTTCCTCTTAGGATCTGTTATAAACTTCTTAAGGTACTTATCAGACAACCAAGATGATTTCAAATTTCTTACCCTATATTGAGCCACACAAGTGTGAGAACCCTCATACTGTCTTATCTGAAAACTCTCCTGACCTTCAACCTTTATCAAGTGTGCCTTCCAACCATAATTCTCACTGGATTTTGCATAACACCTAGTAGGTGCAGTCTTTGTGAATTTTATTGACCTCTTAGTCTTTATGGCATATGAATTAACAGCTTTTTTAAATTCATCTCTAGTACTGAAAATCATTCCTAACTCAAAATCAGGTTCATAAATCACTTCAGGGTTGAAAATGAGATAGTTAGGTTCATTTTGCTCTCCATCAGAATTTTTATTCTCATCAAAATCTCCATTATCATAACCCAACACACCATCACTTTCTTCACTACTTGCATTTGACTCTACATTGTCACAAACTATGCTGTCAGTATTAATCCTTTCATTGACATTTTTTTCAAACAATAAGTCATCATTTTCACTCTCACTCTCTTCACCATAGTCACTATCACTGAAGTCTTCTAAGTCAGAGTTATTATCTCTACCCAAATCTTCATTCCTCTCACTATCGTAAAGAAACATTTGACAAAACTTACTGTTTACTTGTGGTGGAGAGTTTGACCGTTTCTTGTCACGAACTGAAACCATGCTCAGCGAAAGTTGCGAATCTTCTTTCTATTGTTGTCAATTTTCTCGGAGCTGTGTATTAAGGGTTCTTCAATTTGTGTATACAAACTTCGATTGTAAGGCTTCTTCCGTCGTCTTCGATCGGTGGGTTAGGGTTTTTTCGAACCGATTGGGGAAAAAACGTTTTCAATCCGATTGTGAGGCTCTGCTCCCATTTCTGATTTTTTTTTATTTTCCGCAATCGGCCCGTCACGTGCAAGGCACGAGCCAATTAAGCCCAATCGGACCTCCTTCGGGCTTAATTGTTCTTCTTTTCCCACTTTTTAAAATTAAAGTCCTTCTTTTCCAGGCCCGAAAATATATTGTCCTTATAAGCCAACTAAGCCAAAGTTACGGTCCTAAAAAACATTTTTCCCCTAATTACTATGTAGTCTCTCTCTTTTTGGGCTTTATGGCCCTATTATTATTCCAAAAAAAAAACTCCCAAGTAAAAAACATGTAATTCTACATATTATTAGAATGCAAGTGGGTAGTAAATCACTCTTAAATTGAAAAGTATGAGTATATAAATTCTAAACAGATTTTGGTAGCCGAACTCTAACCTTAGTATTTTGATTCATTGTTGTTCGTCGCGGTAACCGACTCCAGGTAATTGAACTCTATCTAACTATTAATTTATTTAACAGTATATTTTCCGGTCGAATTTCGATGGGTTGGACACTAGTGGCAATATTAAATTGAATGCCCATCTTCCAAGTCATATTCTATTGTCCAATAAAATCTTTCAATTATTATATATCATTCCTTATTGCCATATAATAATTAATTTACTTATGATTTATTATTAAATTGAAGTAGAACATATACTATAAATGAAAATCTTATTATAGTTACTAAATTCGAAAATACCAATTAATGTATTTTAATTATCATATCTTTTGAACGGGATATTGATGAACAAATTATAAACTCGCAAGTGTACGAATCGCTTTTGTAGGAAGCGGCAAGTAACTCCGAGGTCGATCTCTCGAGGAGTTGGAAACGGTTTGAAGTTCGATTATGTTTAGCAAATAGTCGAATTAACAAAAGTAAAGTAAAATAAATCATTGGTTTGATAGGATTATAATCACTAACGCAGAAAATTAAAATAAACTAAGGGTTAAAAACACCGAATTTAATGGTTGGATAGTAGAGAGATTACAATTATGAGAATGATATGGGAGTTTAGAATCACCGACACACACATAATCAATTATTAGTTCCAATACTCAAATAAATAAGGTTTGGAATTATCGATTGCTCACGATTAAAAGAAATCCGTTTGATAGCGGTAATTCAAAAAATCACGATTGTCCTTTTCGAAAATAAGAGATACTCCTTTTGTAACACCCCCAAAACCATATGGAAATATTACACGCCGTAGACCCCTTTTCACGAGGATCTACCAGGCTATACCTTACAAAACGACTAAATGCTTGCCCGGTCAGGGTCAAACAATAAAATAATACAGACCGTTAAGGTCACTTACACGTGAATACACAGACCGATGAGGTCACACAACTCAATCAACAAACTGACTTATACAACATTACCCACACAAGGGTCGAAACACAATGCAGCGGAAGACTGAATTCAACTCTGACAATATAACCAAACTCTACCAACTCTCAACTCTTGATTAGAATCGTAGCTCATCACTTCCCGTGCCAGTCCTGTGACTGCTCCTCTGAACCTACAAGCACCTGGACACAAAACAGACATCCACCCCCCGATTACTCGGGGGTTAGCAAAATTCCACAATTTTGCTAGTGCAAGTATAATACGATACAGAATGCAACAAGTAAATAGCAACCACGAATTTACTATGGATATCAACTATCAAAATGTTCTCGAGAAGATTTAGAATTTCGGAAATGAACAAGAAGTATTTGAAAAGGAACTCATTAGCTCGGGGATTTTTAAAATAAAAACTCTTTTAGACCTCAAGTCCCATTTTCCAAAACCTTTTCGTAAACATTAGGGCCTCAACCCGATTCTCATTTCAAAACACACTAGATAAGATACCATTTTGAGTCCGTGACCCAACTTCAAAACGTTATACAATTAATCACTGATATACAATCACCGTGCGTACACCTCATGTACCGAACTCGAGAGGACTCGTTGGACCCTACCCGGACCACACACATTGTTCGTACACATCATGTACCGAACTCCAGAGGCCTCGTCGGACCCTACCTGGAACATACACGTTGTTCGTACACATCATGTACCGAACTCCAGAGGCCTCGTCAGACCTTACCTGGAACACACCTTATTCATACACATCATGTATCGAACTCCAGAGGCCTCGTCAGACCTTACCTGGAACACACGCATCATCACAACACGACCCATATGATCAACTCAACATATCACCACAAGTAACACACATTATTGTCAATATGTCAAACCATTCAACAATACGTCATAATACATATTCAAATATGTATTCAAATCAACACACAAATATCATAATCATCACGATAATTCAACTATGACCAATCACGCACGACACGAACCATATGATTAACATAACCAACACGATTCCACAATATTAACCAAATGAGAACATCATCACTACCATCAATCGTTCACATTTATAAAATCACGCGAAACATATTCACGAAGGCAAAACAATTCATCATAAATCTAACACAAAGTCTCTATCCACAAGACACAATTCGTATAGCAAGATACTTTCCTCGATTGTCGGCGCCCGAATATTCCTACGAATACGGCACAACCCGGAAAAACCCCGAACACCTAGAATCCTCCGGCAAAAAACAAATACAACGAGAATCAAAACCGAAAACAACAGAAATCTCATCAAACTATCGAAAGGAAACTCATAAGGGCATTTAATCGAACACTAAATGTTCAATAATTCCCAAGAACACTCGAATCGTCAATCGAGTTAAACAAACTCGATATATGGATATACAATCCATAGAACACGATTAATAACATCATACTACACCAACCGATGTATAAAAATCGGACTAGAATCGAAATCAAGAACAAATTCTCCAAAAAGTCAACTTGAAGGAAAATCAAGAAATATACCTTGATTCGACGAAGAACACGGATTGGATGATGATATAATCAACAAGAATCTTCAAAACGCCTAAAAATCGAGTGGAATCTACCAAAAACTTCACTCCCCGACTTTTCCCGTCGCCAGCCGCCACCCGGGTGAAGAAATGGTGTAAAATGCGGTCTGGCCCGTCCCTGGCCTATATATGGCCGACAGGGTTACGGCCGTAACCGGCAGGGCCTTACGGCCGTAACCGACATTCGTCAAAATCCGCCCAGCGCCTGCCGATCCCTTTTGGCTGTAACCGACAGGGCCTTACGGCCGTAACTCGGCACTTACGGCCGTACCCGGCAGGTCCTTACGACCGTAACCGGCATTCGTAAGAACACCGCACGCACCGTCTGGCCGTGGCGACCCTTAAGGCCGTAACCGGCATTCGTCCAACCATGTCTTCCGAGCACGTACGGTCGTAACCGGCACCTTACGGCCGTAACTCGGCCAGGCCAGGCCCTGCTCCAAGAAGTGTGGCCGTGACTCGGCCGTGGCCACTCCGACGGCCCGGACGACCCTGAAACCCGAACCTGAATATGAATCGAATAAATGGTTACGAAGTACTCACAAACACAAATCCAAGTGCTAAGAGAACACACGATTCCGACCACCCGAAGGCTCGAAATTCGACAACGGAAAGTAATTACCCCAAACTTTGGGAAATTACAAAAATGGCCCAAAATGTCCGAAATACACGATACACGATCGAAACACCAAACCAAAGCTCGCAACATGAATAATATCATTAAATGAACTTACGAGAAACTCGAAACAACATTTTCGGACGAGATTCGCAAGAATCGAACTCAAGTGTGGAAAAGCCGCTTAAGAACACGGAACTCAACAAAACGATACCGAAACGAACTCGGATGACAAAAAGTGCAAAATTAATCATTCTCAGAATGATGATACGATAATGAGCGAGTCGTCAAAACGGACTTCCGCCAAAAAAGATATTACCGGAAATCAAAATTGCAGATATTACATACTACCCTCCTTAAAAGAAGTTTCGTCCCGAAACTTAAAACAAGTAGGGAGAAGTAATATTCCGCCAGGAAAACTCAACGAGGTACACAAGAAACGTGTAACTCTCGCCCATCGGCGAAACGTTACAAGCAACGCAAAGGAATATACGGCGTGAAAACACGCTCCACGACGATCAACACAACGCCACCGGATATGATTCAAAACAATAACGAGCAATTAACGACACATCACATACCACACCACATGCACACATTTAATCAAAGAAACACCCGCGACAACAAGTCGCACCCGACTTAGACGGCTATGCGATAAAAATAAATAGAGTATCACGCTAGAAATCACTCTAATTCTCATCAACAAGAAAATGTCCGACGTCAAAACACAAACAATTCGAGATAACGGAAAACGAGAATACCGAATATTACATTCTATCGCACTAAAAATATGTTTCATCCCGAAACTTAAAATAAAACATCAGGGTAGAATGCAAACAAAGCCAAAAAGTTCACGCAACAAATATCAATCTCTACACGTATTACAGCACAAAGTACGACACACAACTACATCGCTGGACACCACCGGCCCCTCCCCGAGTAGGAACGAAAACCCGATTTCCGAACATCTTAGCAACGGTCTCACATCCTGGGGTATCGACACATCCTGGGGCGTATCCTAGAAAAACTCAACGATCCTGCGCTCACGGACAGGCAGCGGGCAATACCCTGCCTCCATGGCGGTCTTAAACTCAGTCTATGTAGGTGTACGATCTGCAGGCACTACAACCTGCCACCAGTCTGCAGCTTCTTTGTTGAGCAAGTACTGAGCAATGGGTACCCTCCTTTCATCCGGACAAGCTACCGCATCAAATGTTCTGGCAAACTGGAAGAGCCAGTTCTCCCAACCTAACGAGTCAGAAGAACCCACAAAACGGGGCGGCTGCATCCTCATCACATCTCGTAACCACTTACTAGCCCCGTTATCCCTATCTGGGTTCTCATTCTGATGTACGGCCTGATTCATATGTGCCAACTGGTCAACCACCCGACGAAGGATGGTGGCGGCGCCAATGTCAGCATTTTCCCCAGTTGATTACCTCTGCTCACGCGATTGGTCATCTCGACTACCTGTACTGAACTCATTGGCACTCGACAATGAGCAAGTCGCCCTCTCATGCTCCTGATTCCGACCCCTACCACGACCACGCTATCGACCTCGACCCCTCAGCATACTGAACGGACAACCATTCAGAATAACACGACAAACGGACCTCACATACTGAAAATAAGCCGACAAACAGCAACACAATATAATAGGGGTGGGCATGGGACGGGATGGGTCGGGATTGGGCGAATCCCGTCCCGTCCCGAAAATAAATTATCGGGACGGGACAGGATGGGATTGCGTATTTTGAAATTCATCCCGCATGTCCCGATCCCGTTCGGGTTCGGGTCGGGACCGGGACGGGATATCCCGCACATTTATTGATCTTGACAGAAACTATGAAAAAACGAATGAGACAGCTATAAATTTTGGAATTATCAAATGAATGAGGTAGAAATTTAAAAAAATAATCCAAACTAGTCATTCCAAAAAAAAGTGACCCCCAATATCCATTAGAAATTTAAAAAACACACAGAACAAAATAGATAATAACGTAAACACGCACAAAAGACAATAGATCAAAAATCCAACTGCATAGTGCATATTACATAAACATCAACATGTGAAGATAAAATTCAAATTGAAAGTGCAGAAAACATCAACTTAAAACTGAAAAATTAAAACTGAAACTTTGATGTTTCATACATCATACATCAATTTAGGGTTTACATGATTAAATGATATATAAAAAAAATAATTATATTAAATATTACGGGACGGGACGGGATTGATCGGGATGGTCCCGGTCCCATCCCGTCCCATTTGAATAGTAACAGAGTGGGACGGGACGGGATGGGATTGTCATTTTAAGAAACTATCCCGTCCCGTTCCGCTAGTTTTCGGGACGGGATCGGAACGGGATCGGGATTTCGGGTTCAAGTGCCCAGCCCTACAATACAATATTCACACCAATTCATTACTCGAATACACGAACTAACACTGCAATAATAGAACTTAAATTCATAAGTAACTCGCACGGTTATACCAACAGAGGTGCACGACTTTTACCAAAGTAAACACGGTCAAGACCACATACATGTCATTGAAATCACGCACTTGTCACATTCTTTAAAAATAAAATTTTTCCCGAGGTATTTGTTCAAATGATAATATTTTAAAATTTGTGAGTTTGAAAGGTTTTGCTAAAATGAAATTTTTGAAAACATTTTTAATACCTCGTCATCTAACCAAAACCATAAACTCATTATCAAAACTGTTTTGTTTGAAGTTATTTACAAAACAACACATTGAAACTTCAATCTTCTCGATAAACGATATCCTCAAAATGGCCTTGTCAATATATATTGTTATCATCATTAACAACATACAGGATATTCACATGACACCAGTCCAACCATCACAAATAATAACACCCATGATAATCCACTGTCATGCCTCTCGGCATCGACCCCCAAAGGTTCGCCAAACAAATCCCGAGTGGAAAACCTCTTGTGCTCGCACTCAACATTTCCACGGATTAACTACCACATCCGTATAATGACATGAAATAGTACGATCAAATCATATTATGCAGTCACAACACTTAAGTGTACAACCAAGATTTTCTAGCAAGGATGGTAACAGTCAACAACACGTCAGCGATACCCATACAGGATGACTAACCGAGTGCGACATTACCGATAAAATAGTTAAAATTCACAGTCGTCACTGGCGTACATACGACTATATCTACTGAAATCAATTGATTGGTAGAGGGCGCGGATACAACTATAACAACAAGGTTATCACCGCGACAGTCAAAAGCTTACGTCGTAACAACACGTTGTTTACGACCGTAACATCCATGAGATTACGGCCATAACATCTATGAGCTTACGGCCGTAATCACTGCTGCAGGACAGCAGGAGTGTCCTAGCAGCCCCGACATGGCTCCAAAGATTAAGGATCGATTCCTGACAATGTATCCCGACCTATAGAAAACACTATAACATTCTCCGGCAAGTATAAAAACGTAACAAACTTGTCGTAATGACTTAGTCCAAACACACAAACACATAACAATTAAATTCCGAAAATTAGAGTCGTTTGCAAAAACAGAAATTTTCCAAAGATCCTTTCGATCGCAATAAAAATGACGGTGGTATTTTGCAATGTCCGAACTATTTTAAAACACATTTTCCAAATACTGATTGATGGTGCTATTTGAAAATACATGACCAACTTGTCAAATTCAACCGATTTCAAAATCCACACAAACCGTTGTTTAACCGCACCATCAAAATATTTTCAAAAATTTTTGATTTCCACAAAAATGCTCAAACTAGTAGAGTCTTTCAGGAAAAACGTTTTCAAACCTAGCCGCAGCGGGCATAATTACAACAATCCAAAAGAGTCGAACTTAAAACCACATGCTCAAACAGCAACCAGGGTCGCCAATTCAATCAAATCCTCTAGTGGCACCAAGTTTAAACACACAACAAAATCATTCATCGGAGTTTCTCACAAACTCTATCGTCGATACCTTTATAAAACCCATCAAGGTTTACAATTTTCACCCCATACCACCCCAGACGGTGGTTAGAAAGTAAAACAACAATACGCCCAGTTTTATACATATATTGTGTGCCACAAGTATTAAATACAACTATATTACACAACACCGTGCAAATAAATTATGCACCGCAATTAACTCACTTAGATAAAATCATGACACACAGGTACCGCGCACAAAAGAGGAGACTTACGTCCACAGGCCGCACGGATATGACGGTCGCCCACGATACTAATCTCATCCGACAACATATCCGACACGTTGTGACTAAGCACAACTCAACTTGTCACCCGACATCTCGAATGACAAAACCACACAATACTCGACAAATCACGACCCGACTTGACCCGACAGCATAGGTTTCCGCAACCTAAGCTCCGATACCATAAATGTAACACCCCCAAAACCATATGGGAATATTACACGCCGTAAACCCCTTTTCACGAGGATCTACCAGGCTATAACTTACAAAACAACCAAATGCTTGCCCAGTCAGGGTCAAACAATAAAATAATACAGACCGTTAAGGTCACTTACACGTGAATACACAGACCGATGAGGTCACACAACTCAATCAACAAAACTGACTTATACAACATTATCCACACGGGGGTCGAATCACAATACAACGGAAGACTGAAATCAACTCTGACAATATAACCAAACTCTACCAACTCTCAACTCTTGATTAGTATCGTAGCTCATCACTTCCCGTGCCAATCCTGTGACTGCTCCTCTGAACCTACAAGTGTAACACCCCAAACTAGGCGGATATTACAGTGCCGTAGATCCCCAACTGGGACCCACCAGGCAAATGAAAATGAATGAATTACACAAGATAAATGTAGTACCGAACTACATTACAGCAATAATTACTCCGACGAGGAGTTTAGTTACAACATACCAGGACAATACCGAATACTAGTGTATTTTATATGAAGATAAAATACACAAAACTGAATGAAACGAAGTATTCAAATGAAAGTCTGCAGCGGAAAATAAAGGACAATAACATGAATAACTGAAAGATCGGGGCCCCCCTACTAGTATCACTAGGACTCCTCGACATCAACATGCTATTTCCGTGCGTTTGCCTTGCCATGACCTGAAAAACAAAATCCCCAAACGGGTCGATTCTACAAAGAACAACAATCCTCCAGAGTTGAATAAACACAATCATGATTATATTTGAAATTATGAAATATCCTGTCGAAACATACGCAATCAAACATGCTATATGAATCAACTAATAGTACGGCTCAAAGGAAATGGCGCCACACTACGCCCGGGATGGAAATGTGTCCGTGCACAAGCCACCAACGATCAATACACGCGTGGTCTTGTACCTAATCAGTCTCACGAAACAATCAATCTCGTGTGCACACCCAATGTGAGGTCATCAACCAACACACGACTATAATGTGCCCGACATGAAAACCCTACACATACCAACCGGCACGCCAGTATGACCCGGAATGCCACGATATAACAAAAGTGACATCGAAAATGAATAATGACTCACCGAGATGGAATGGTAATGAAATAAATGACAGCTCAATGAAAAGATTGGAAGCGTCGTTCCTTATGACTGAAATGATTAATTGATAACAACAAGTTTTGATACGGTTAATATAATGATGAATGAGTTATGATTATGAATGAACAACAACAAAAGGAATGAATATCCTTTTAACCGAGTAAGAATTAACTTACTCAATATCGGTGACAATTATCCTTCCACGAACAACGTCCTAATTGAGATATCGGTCGCTCGAACAACCTTGAATTATACAATATCCAACAATCCGTTCAATATACGAATCAAACACGAATATAACGAACTCAAAACGTCGATACGATTAAACTAAGTTCATTGGGGCATTATATCGAATACGTTGTATCCAAACTCTGATTGTTTACAATCAAACCTCGATATACCAATATCAAAATCCCCAAGAAGTGTTTCAACCCAACAAAACATCTCCAATACGATCAATAATCCGTTATGAATATCCAAAAATGTGATTATAACAACAATTAGTCGAAAATCCCCAATTCCAACTCGATTTTCAAAGTGTTCTTGAATAATTCCTCAATAATCCAATGAATCCTTATACAAACTCATAATCATATACATATCCCTTCATATATCATGATTATAACGTCAAAACATCGTATCTCAACACAAAAATCGAAATCAAGGTGTTGAAGAATATTACCTTTGAAGATTCAAGTACTTTAATCCAAGAACACGCGTTAGGTCGATTATCCGGCTCCACGATCAAAAGGAGATGAAGAAAATCAAATACTCAAATGATTTGTGAAGGAAAAACCCTCTCTCAAGCTTCCTCTCTCGGTTGCAAGTGAAAAAAATGGGAAAGAAATGGAAGAAATCTGAAAAAACGAATTTAAGGGAGTTGGTGCTGCCGGACACGGCCGTGCCGATCGGCACGGTCGTGTCGCATGGCCGGCGGTGGCGGCGAGGGACTCGACCGTGTCACCTTGACACGGTCGCGGCGGCGCGAGGGCCTCAGCGATAACCCGTCAAGCGGCAATGACTTCGGCATGACTCGGTGCCCGATCGACACGGTCGGGCGTCTTTGGCGACGATTACGGCTTATCCGGAAGGGTTCGACTCGGCCGTGCGAGCGACACGGTCGGGTCTGAGGCGAACACCTCGGCATTTTCCGGACGAAATGCACGGGCCGTGTCGGACGACACGGCCGAGTTCGCTCGGCGATGATCGCCAACAATCGAAAAATGAGCGGTTGAGCTAAAGCGACCATAACTCTCTCGTCCGACTCGATTGACTCACCGTTTGAACCATTGGAAAGCTAACTCGATGCTCTATAATATTGCAAAGATTTAGAATTTTTGGAATTACCAAAAATTAATGGTGATCTAACAAAGTCGAACTCATATGAGGAAAGTTAAAACAATGAACAATAACGATACACAACTCAAGTTTTTCCGAGCGGTGAACACGGTGAAAGAACATGATTGATGAATGATTATAATTGAGTGAAAATCCACTAAGTGACAATCACCGAATGAAATTCTTGAATGATAATGATGAATTACAACCGGTATTACATACACCCCCCTAAAAGAGTTTCGTCCCGAAACTAAGGGTCAAACAACTCGGGATAACTCTCCCGCATACTATCCTCGGTTTCCCAAGTAGCCTCTTCGACTCGTGTCTAGACCACCGAATCTTGACCAAAGGAATCGTCTTGTTCCTCAACTGTTTGATTCGCCGCTCTAACACTCGTACAGACGCTCCTCGTACGAATGATCATCCGCGATCTCGATTTCGTCAGGCCCGAAGTATGTGACTCGGGTCGGCAACATACTTCATGGCGAGAGATGTGAAACACATTATGAATCCTGCTCAAAGCGGAGGTAAAGCCAATCGATAAGCTAACTCGCCTACTCGATCCAAAATTTCAAACGGTCCAATGAATCTTGGGCTCAACTTCCCCGTTTTCCGAAGCGGAAAAATACCTCGACTCGGGGATACCTTGACCAAAACATGGTCACCGTCTCGAACTCTAGTGGTCGGCGACGATTATCCGCATACGATTTACGCCGACTCGAAAGTGTCAACAAATGACTCTTGATCAAAGCTACCTTCTCCCGGGCGGCTATAAGCATATCGGGCTCGATGCCGATTGATTCTGACAAGTCATCCCACACAAAGGAGATCGACAAAGACGACCGTACAAGGCCTCGTAAGGTGCCATCTTAATGGAAGCATGCCAACTATTATTATACGTGAACTCGATCAATGGTAGTTGGGCTTCCCAATCGTCCTTCCAATCGAGGACGCAAGCTCAAGTCCTCTAATGTCTGAATAGTACTCTCTGATTGTCCGTCGGACTGAGGATGAAAGGCAGTACTGAGATTAAGCTGAGTTCCCATAGCACGATGAACTGATTTCCAAAAATGTGACACAAACCGTCCGTCACGATCGGAAACGATACTTTTAGGAGTACCGTGCAGTCTCACAATCTCTTTGATGAATAGTTGGGCAAGTCTCTCGGGACCCCAAGTATCCTTAATCTCAAGAAAATGAGCTGATTTGGTTAAGCGGTCCACAATTACTCAGATCGTATTCATGCCACGACGACTCGTCGGTAAACTCGTGATGAAATCCATAGAAATGTCTTCCCATTTCCACTCTGGAATAGGGAGAGGTTTCAGCATACCCGCCGGTCGCTGATGTTCAATCTTGACTTGTTGACAGGTTAAGCATCTCGAAACAAATTCTGCGACTTCTCGCTTCATATTACTCCACCAGTAATTTTGTTTCAAGTCCTTGTACATCTTGCTGGACCCCGGATGAACAGAATAAGGGGTAGCTTGAGCTTCTCTCAAAATAGAGTTTTTCAACTCGTCATTCGCCGGTACGCACAACCGGTTCTTAAAACTCAAAAGTCCATCCTCGTGGATCACGAATCCAGGGGCTTTCCCCTGAGCCACATCCTCACGAATGCGCAACAATGCTGGGTCTGAACCCTGATTCTCCCTGATTGCATCCTCAAGAGATGATGAAATCTCTAACATACAAAGCTGTTCCTGAACTAGCTGAAGCCAGACCTCGATCTCGGGTCTAAGGAATTCCTGTTGAAGCTCCTTCTGAACTGTTAAACGAGCAAGCATCTGCTCCTGAATGGACTTACGACTCAAGGCGTCGGCGACAATGTTCGCCTTGCCCGGGTGGTAAAGGATTTCGATATCATAATCTTTGAGTAGTCCCAACCACCGCCTCTGTCGCATATTTAACTCCTTGTGAGTAAATATATCCTTCAACTCTTGTGATTGGTGAATAACTGAAAGGTGACGCCATAAAGGTAACGACGCCAAACCCCCAACGCGAAAACCACGGCTGCTAGCTCCAGGTCGTGGGTTGGATAATTGACCAACTAATCCGAGGAAACATCGGATTTACTTAATATCTTTCGGAGGTCGCCAATATCGGATAGTCTCCGACTTCTGAGGGTCGACACGAACTCTGTCAGATGAAATTACATGTCCGAGAAAGTCACTTCGGACCTCCAGAACTCATATTTGGAAAACTTTCCATAAAGTTGCTCTCGTCTCAACACGTCGAGAACCTGATGAAGATGAACCTCGTATTCCTCTCGGCTACGAGAATAAATCAAAATGTCTTCGATGAAGACAACAACAACCTGATCCCAAAAAAAAATCGATGAAAACCCGATTCATTACCCCCATGAATACCACAGGTGTAATAGTTAGCCCGAACGGCATAACTACGAACTCATAATGACCATAGCGTGTATGAAACGCTGTCCTCGCGATATCCGACTCTCGAATCCATGGCGGTGATATCCGGATCTTAAGTCGATCTGGAAAATCGAGGCTCCACGAAGTTGATCTAAAAGATCATCAATACGGGGTAAAGGATACTACTCTTGATCATCACCCTGTTCAACTCCTGGTAATCGATACACAAGCGAAAAGAACTATCATTCTTCTTGACAAACAGCACTGGTGCTCCCCACGGGGACGTACTCGGTTGGATATAACCTTTCTCGAACAATTCCTCAAGTTGATTCTTCAACTCCTGCATTTCGGTCGGGCCATCCGATACGGTGCCTTCGATAAATGGGACGTACCGGCTCCCACTCACTCCTGAATTCCCCTACTCTATGTGAAGGCAAATACATCGTCAATTGATGACAATGATACCACGAATGATTGAACATTTCGATTGCCCTAGAATGGTCAATCGATAAAAAGAGATACCAATAATGATTGAACAACTCGATTGCCTTAGAAAGGCCAATCGATGAAGATGATACAATGAATGTTTGAATAACTCGATTGCCTTTGAAAGGACAATCGATGAATCTAATCTGATGAATGATTGTATATCTCGATTGCTTTAGTAAGGCCAATCGATGAAACTGATCCAATGACTGATTGAATGACTCGTTTGTCTTAGAAAAGCCAATCGATGGAAATGATTCAATGAATGATTGAATGACTCGATTGTCTTAAAAAATCCAATCGATGGAAATGATACAAGGAATGATTGAATAACTCGATTGCCTTAGAAAGGCGATCGATGAAAATGATACAATGAATGATTGGATAGTTCGATTGCGAAATTTCTCTTGCTTCCGCCATAATAGAAATTCTCTTGGAACAACGGGATTACTTCCTGAAGCACACATTCGACAACTAACGACGGAAGATAGCGACCAAACGCTAACAAACACTGAGGATAGTATTAAGACGGTTAAACCAGCTAATACCGAAATTACATCGTCCGAAGATAAATTCACCACGATTAGGTCCACCAACCAATCGCGGTTACTAAGCTTACTTAGGTATGATTCCGAAAATTCTTCCATCGTCAGGTAGACCGATGGTATGAGGTCCACAAGCAATAGGACTATCCCGAAATAAGTCTATTCAAGCATGATTCGAAAATGAATGAATGCGGTGTACCAGAATCAAAAGGTACACACAAGTTGAAATAAAATTGCGAGTATACCTGAAATCATTCGGGCCACCGGATCGTCGATCCTCCTCATCATATGAATTTGGGACTTGGCCCCCTAACCGACGCTCGTCGATAAATCTGAGCTCCAACTCTATTTGCTTCCAGTGTCTTAAACGACGTTGACAAAGCGATCGATTCGAAAGGCCGATTGCTTGAGCCTGAGATGCCGCCGGAGCCGACTTGGAGTCCCTTCGGCAAAACAGGCCTTATGCCGAAATTCCCACAATTATATCATGTGATAGACGGTTTGGACACTCGGTGCTGAAATGACCGGCGTTCCACAATTGAAACAGTGATGGCTGAATCGACTCGGGAATGAGATCCGCACGACTATGCACCGTAGGAGGTCGCTCGAAATGATAGGACTCACACGAGGCTTCTTGAAGGTTGGTGACCGCCTTCGGATTGATTATGCTTCGTTGATTTCTTGCCGACAAATGAAGGTTGTTGTTCAGACTTTCCTTAGCGGTGGCTCATACGGGAGAGTTCTCTCGATTAATCCGGTCAGTGGCGCAATGATGATTGAGCAAGCGCACATGGGTCATCATGGCACATAAAAGTGAGTGGATCAACCCGAGCATCTTCTCGATCGAGCCGAGTCCCAGGCACGATTTCCCGGCCAGTGATTATTTCTCGAGTTTCGGTCCGCACCGCGTCTCTCCCCGTGCATCCTGACGCTTCTCTCCATACCAAGTAGGAAGGTCGCATAATGATTATATTTCCGCATGATTAGCACGTTATGATTATGTCATGAGATGATGAAAATGAGTATACATGCTCTAACTTAGTGATTATATGAATGATTTCTGAAGTTACATGATTATCGATGAAATTCTTGAAATGATTATCTTGAATAACTTAACAAGATTGATAATATGATCATCCAGTTGACAACCGAGTAATGAAATGAATTGAGTAATTAATGAGTTAACATGATCGTCACGATTATTAATCGAGTAATGAAATGAATTAAGTGATTGATGAGTTAATATGATCGTCCCGATCATAATGAATGATGGTGTTTGAGGATTGTTAAATGATGAATGATGAATGAATGACTATTGCCAGAAATTATACCATGGCGTTAGAAGTCTTACAGTTCTTTCGGTCTGATTGGCTCGGCATCTGCACAGGTCACACGTGACGCGAAAGTCCAATGATACTAGTCCGATGATGATGATTTCAAATGAGACATGACTTGGAGGGTAGTATTCAAAACCACGCTCTGATACCAACTCTGTAACACCCCAAACTAGGCGGATATTACAGTGCCGTAGATCCCCAACTGGGACCCACCAGGCAAATGAAAATGAATGAATTACACAAGATAAATGTAGTACCGAACTACATTACAGCAATAATTACTCCGACGAGGAGTTTAGTTACAACATACCAGGACAATACCGAATACTAGTGTATTTTATATGAAGATAAAATACACAAAACTGAATGAAACGAAGTATTCAAATGAAAGTCTGCAGCGGAAAATAAAGGACAATAACATGAATAACTGAAAGATCGGGGCCCCCCTACTAGTATCACTAGGACTCCTCGACATCAACATGCTATTTCCGTGCGTTTGCCTTGCCATGACCTGAAAAACAAAATCCCCAAACGGGGTCAGTTACAAAGAACAACAATCCTCCAGAGTTGAATAAACACAATCATGATTATATTTGAAATTATGAAATATCCTGTCGAAACATACACAATCAAACATGCTATATGAATCAACTAACAGTACGGCTCAAAGGAAATGGCGCCACACTACGCCCGGGATGGAAATGTGTCCGTGCACAAGCCACCAACGATCAATACACGCGTGGTCTTGTACCTAATCAGTCTCACGAAACAATCAATCTCGTGTGCACAGTCCAATGTGAGGTCATCAACCAACACACGACTATAATGTGCCCGACATGAAAACCCTACACATACCAACCGGCACGCCAGTATGACCCGGAATGCCACGATATAACAAAAGTGACATCGAAAATGAATAATGACTCACCGAGATGGAATGGTAATGAAATAAATGACAGCTCAATGAAAAGATTGGAACCGTCGTTCCTTATGACTGAAATGATTAATTGATAACAACAAGTTTTGATACGGTTAATATAATGATGAATGAGTTATGATTATGAATGAACAACAACAAAAGGAATGAATATCCTTTTAACCGAGTAAGAATTAACTTACTCAATACCGGTGACAATTATCCTTCCACGAACAACGTCCTAATTGAGATATCGGTCGCTCGAACAACCTTGAATTATACAATATCCAACAATCCGTTCAATATACGAATCAAACACGAATATAACGAACTCAAAACGTCGATACGATTAAACTAAGTTCATTGGGGCATTATATCGAATACGTTGTATCCAAACTCTGATTGTTTACAATCAAACCTCGATATACCAATATCAAAATCCCCAAGAAGTGTTTCAACCCAACAAAACATCTCCAATACGATCAATAATCCGTTATGTATATCCAATAATGTGATTATAACAACAATTAGTCGAAAATCCCCAATTCCAACTCGATTTTCAAAGTGTTCTTGAATAATTCCTCAATAATCCAATGAATCCTTATACAAACTCATAATCATATACATATCCCTTCATATATCATGATTATAACGTCCAAAACATCGTATCTCAACACAAAAATCGAAATCCAAGGTGTTGAAGAATATTACCTTTGAAGATTCAAGTACTTTAATCAGAAGAACACGCGTTAGGTCGATTATCCGGCTCCACGATCAAAAGGAGATGAAGAAAATCAAATACTCAAATGATTTGTGAAGGAAAAACCCTCTCTCAAGCTTCTCTCGGTTGCAAGTGAAAAAATGGGAAAGAAATGGAAGAAATCTTTGAAAAAAGCGAATTTAAGGGAGTTGGTGCTGCCGGACACGGCCGTGCCGATCGGCACGGTCGTGTCGCCTGGTAACCCGGCAGTGTCGACAGGACTCGACCGTGTCTGCCCGACACGGTCGCGGCGCGTAGGGCCTCCGGCAGTAACCCGTCCGACAATGACTTCGGCATGACTCGGCCGTGCCGCCGACACGGTCGGGCGTCTTTGGCGACGATTACAGCTTATCCGGAAGGGTTCGACTCGGGCGTGCGGGCGACACGGTCGGGTCTGGCGAACACCTCGGCATTTTCCGGACGAGTACGGCACGGGCCGTGTCGGACGACACGGCCGAGTTCGTTCGCGATGATCGCCAACAATCAAAAATGAGCGGTTGAGCTAAACCGACCATAACTCTCTCGTCCGGACTCCGATTGACTCACCGTTTGAACCATTGGAAAGCTAACTCGATGCTCTATAATATTGCAAAGATTTAGAATTTTTGGAATTACCAAAAATTAATGGTGATCTAACAAAGTCGAACTCATATGAGGAAAGTTAAAACAATGAACAATAACGATACACAACTCGAAGTTTTTCCGAACGGTGAACACGGTGAAAGAACATGATTGATGAATGATTATAATTGAGTGAAAATCCACTGAGTGACAATCACCGAATGAAATTACTGAATGATAATGACTGAATTACAACCGGGTATTACAACAAGCACCTGGACACAAAACAGACATCCACCCCCCGATTACTCGGGGGTTAGCAAAATTCCACTATTTTGCTAGTGCAAGTATAATACGATACGAAATACAACAAGTAAATAGCAACCACGAATTTACTATGAATATCAACTATCAAAATGTTCCCGAGAAGATTTAGAATTTCGGAAATGAACAAGAAGTATTTGAAAAGGAACTCATTAGCTCGGGGATTTTTAAAATAAAAACTCTTTTGGACCTCAAGTCCCAATTTACAAAACCTTTTCGAAAACGTTAGGGCCTCAGCCCGATTCTCATTTCAAAACACACTAGATAAGATACCATTTTGAGTTCGTGACCCAACTTCAAAATGTTATACAAATAATCACTGATATACAATCACCGTTCGTACACCTCATGTACCGAACTCCAGAGGACTCGTTGGACCCTACCCGGACCACACACATTGTTCGTACACATCATGTACCGAAATCCAGAGGCCTCGTCGGACCCTACCTGGAACATACACGTTGTTCGTACACATCATGTACCGAACTCCAGAGGCCTCGTCAGACCTTACCTGGAACACACCTTATTCATACACATCATGTATCGAACTCCAGAGGCCTCGTCAGACCTTACCTGGAACACACACATCATCACAACACGACCCATATGATCAACTCAACATATCATCACAAGTAACACACATTATTGTCAATATGTCAAACCATTCAACAATACGTCGTAATACATATTCAAATATGTAACCAAATCAACACACAAATATCATAACCATCACGATAATTCAACTATGACCAATCACGCACGACACGAACCATATGATTTGTAATATCCGTAATTTTTCCATTTTTAGCGGTTTCCATTTTTGGTGTATGTCTATTTTTATCGACTCGCTTGTAACCGTTTTGACATTTTGAATATATTTTGTTCTTGGAGTTTTTCATTTGGACGAGTTTTGATGATGTTTTCACGTAATTTCATTTTATGACATGTTTTGCCGTATGAACGTTCGATTCTTGTAAAACTCATTCGTTTCCGTTGTTTCTTGGTTTGTACAAGTTCGTATAGTTGAGTTGGTCATGTGGAGACTTTCGGTTTGTAAATCCGACGTCGTTTCGTGATTTTCGGGCACTTGGGCCATTTTCGTAATTTCCTAATAGTTTAGGGAATCTCGTTTTCCTTGTCGCATTACGGACCCTTCGGTGGTCGGAATTGTATTTCTCTTTCAGCGCTTAGCTCCGTCGTCTTGTATGCTTCGCGTCTATGTTCCTGGATTCTGGTTCCGTCGTGCGTTTCGTGTTTTATACCCTCGGCAGACTTACTGGCGATGTGACATCGGCGATCTTTGAAGCTGCATGTAGGTAGCGCATGCTACCTGTTACCTTGCGTGCGCTATCAAGAGCGATTAGCGTCGCTAACCCCCTATTGTTAGCGTACGCTAACGAGTGGTGGCAGTAGCCACTGGACTGTCACGGCCCCGTTAGCGCACGCTACATATGGCAGTTAGCGTGCGCTAACTTCACAATTATATAAGCCCAGCGGGCAGTTTCAGAACAGCAGTTTTATTTCTTCTCTCTTCGTTTCTTCGGCGTGCGACCTCAGAGACGATCCCCACCAGTTCTTTTTGGAGTTCTATCCAGATTCCATCACGGTAGAATCGAGCCACCATATCATAATCAACATAATCACCTTTCATCAGCCGAATTAAAGGTAATTCCTCAAGAACCCTAATTTTGACGAATTTGGGGGATTTCGGGATTTTAGGGTTTAGTTCCGAATTGTTCATCTATATTACGATATTCTTCACCGACTGTGATTATTGAATGATTTCAAATCCAGTTTCCTTGACTTTAATCCGCGAATTATCAATACGGGGAGATTTTGCGTAAACCCTCACCCGTATTGATTGAACGTCTATTGTCGTTATTTGTAATCGGGGTTTTGGGAGTATTCCTTTCGATTATTGATGTCCGTTGGGACTGAGTTATGCTAATTCTTCGTTTAGGAACCGTCGTTTTCCATTCGGATCATCCATAGTCATTTTTCACTTCCGATTCTTCGAAGAATGTCTCAAAGGCAAGTACTTTACATTTGTTTACATGTTCTAGTATTTGAATTATGGCTGTATCGTGGTTGTTGTGGATGGTTATGTGTATGTTCACCTAGGGACGGTCCGACGGGGCCTCTAGGGATACGTATTGCCGTGAGTGTGCGTATCGCGAACTGTGGTTAGCCACCCAGGGATGTCCGACGGGGCTCTGCGGGGTACGGTGGCCGTGAGTCTCGTACCAACGGTTAACTTTGAATTGTGATTTGATGGAGATAATGTGTTTTGTGATTGTACAGCATAAATATTCCGGAATATAAAACGTTTTCAAAATTATTTTTGGCGCATTATTCATCTGATTAGAATGTAGTTCAAATGGATTGTACTTGCACTAGCAGTTGTCGCTAACCCCTTAAATGGGGGAAATACTTTTTGTATTTCAGGTATTGATCGTGGGGACAAACGAGCACTCGAGCCGTATGAGGATGATGGGCAAGCATGATATTGTCCAGTATTTGATTTTCGAAGTTATGTCTGTCGGTTACTATTGATGTCTGATTTTGGGATTTATGTATTATAAAATTGGTTTAAGTACTCGAGTACTTCCTGTTTGAAATTATTAATGTTGTGTTCCCGTTTTGGGAAATGGATTTGATGTCAGATTTTAATATTCGGTTTGTAGTCTTTTATTGGAATTGTCGTTTTATTAATGATAGTTTGTCGTTGTCGAATGTCTTGTTGGTATGTTAGCCTGGTGGATTCCATAGTGTGGGATCCACGGCGCTGTAATATACCCTGAACGTCTTGGGGGTGTTACATGATTAATATAACCAACACGGTTCCACGATATTAACCAAATGAGAACATCATCACTACCATCTATCGTTCACATTTATAAAATCACGCGAAGCATATTCACGAAGGCAAAACCATTCATCATAAATCTAACACAAAGTCTCTATCCACAAGACACAATTCGTATAGCAAGATACTTTCCTCGATTGTCGGCGCCCGAATATTCCTACGAATACGGCACAACCCGGAAAAACCCCGAACACCTAGAATCCTCCGGCAAAAAACAACGAAGATACGATTACAACGAGAATCAAAACCGAAAACAACAGAAATCTCATCAAACTATCGAAAGGAAACTCATAAGGGCATTTAATCGAACACTAAATGTTCAATAATTCCCAAGAACACTCGAATCGTCAATCGAGTTAAACAAACTCGATATATGGATATACAATCCATAGAACACGATTAATAACATCATACTACACCAACCGATGTATCAAAATCGGACTAGAATCGAAATCAAGAACAAATTCTCCAAAAAGTCAACTTAAAGGAAAATCAAGAAATATACCTTGATTCGACGAAGAACACGGATTGGATGATGATATAATCAACAAGAATCTTCAAAACGCCTAAAAATCGAGTGGAATCGACCAAAAACTCCACTCCCCGACTTTTCCCGTCGCCAGCCGCCACCCGGGTGAAGAAATGGTGTAAAATGCGGTCTGGCCCGTCCCTGGCCTATATATGGCCGACAGGGTTACGGCCGTAACCGACATTCGTGAAAATCCGCCCAGCACCTGCCGATCGCTTATGGTCGTAACCGACAGGGCCTTACGGCTGTAACTCGGCACTTACGGCCGTACCCGGCAGGTCCTTACGGCTGTAACCAGCATTCGTCCGAACACTGCCTGGCACCCGTACGGCCGTAACTGACAGCCCTTACGGTCGTAACCAGCATTCGTCCAGCCATGTCTGCCGAATACGTACGGTCGTAACCGGAACCTTACGGCCGTAACTCGGCCAGGCCAGTCCATGCTCCAAGAAGTGCGGCCGTGACTCGGCCGTGGCCACTCTGACGGCCCGGACGACCCTGAAACCCGAACCTGAATATGAATCGAAGATATGGTTACGAAGTACTCACAAATACGAATCCAAGTGCTAAGAGAACACAAGATTCCGACCACCCGAAGGCTCGAAATTCGACAACGGAAAGTAATTACCCCAAACTTTGGGAAATTACGAAAATGGCCCAAAACGTCCGAAATACACGATACACGATCAAAACACCAAACCAAAGCTCGCAACATGAATAATATCATTAAATGAACTTACGAGAAACTCGAAATAACAGTTTCAGACGAGATTCGCAAGAATCGAACTCAAGTGCGGAAAAGTCGCTTAAGAACACGGAACTCAAAAAAATGATACCGAAACGAACTCGGATGACAAAAAGTGCATAATTAATCATTCTCAGAATGACGATACGGTCATGAGTGAGTCATCAAAATGGACTTCCGCCGAAAAAAAGATATTACCGGAAATCAAAATTGCGGATATTACACCTTTGATGGAGATGAATCCCTAACTAACAATCAATTAACCGACTACTTTTGATGAGGTAAATCGTTAAAATATCGCGCGAAAAAGTTCGAGAACATTTACAATCACTTCTACCGGACCGTTTGATGGCGAAGACCGATAAAAACCCTCGTTTTGAATAATAATAACAACTATGAAATAGGTTTGATGATCTAAATCAAAAGTTCTTATGCGAAGAACGAACAAGAGGAACAATCCCAAACTTTACCCGGAAAATCAATAGAAACTAACAATCGATAACATGTGTGTGGCTCAATCTAAAAACCCATATGAAAAGATTAGCTACACATGATTATTTCAACAACAATAATGGAAATTGTAAAACAAAACATGGTAGAAACTTCCCTTGTGACACAGCCCGTGGTCTAGAAGCCATATCTCCCTCAATACACCTCGGAATTTAGCGTATGATATACCGTTGCGAATCTGATTTCATAAGAAATCCATACATATATAGAACACATCCTGATTCGAAGTAATAAATCTAGAAATTAGAAAATACGACAGGTAGTGCTTCAATCTTCATCGTTTTAGGCCTCGTTCTCGCTCTTGATCATCACAAACTCCAATATTGGCCATAAAAGCGCATATTTCACCATAATATTCGTCCGGATACCTACAAAACAAAAACACAACATACCATGCGTAAAAAGAGCAAACACTTGAAAACAAACGAAAGTGCGACTCGATAGAACAGAATGAGACGATAAAAAATCGACTCATCAAATACCCCCAAACCTAAACTTTACTTTTCCCAAAGAAAAAATAAATAAAACACACGACAAAGAAAATGAGAAGGATTGAATAATCAAGTTAATCATCGGGTATACATTGTTGGAAATGTTGGAAAAATGAAGGAAAATGGGCTGTTTTGAGCAGCCCACTTGAGAGGAAATTTTGAGTGGGCTCGACTATGAGTTAAAGTCGGGACTTAGTTGGAATACGTAGTACTCCGTACGAGGTTTCAAAAACATGTAAGAACACTCAAAATGATTAAGGTATGAATGAGATATAATGTTCCAAAGTGAACCATTTAGAAATGGGTTTGGGATGCTATCCCACATTGGAAAAAGAAGGAAGAAATTGTGAGTATATAAGAAGATGTGGACAAAGGCATGTTCAAAAAATGAGACATGTGTGGATGTGTGACTAGGCGCCCCTCGCGCACACACACACACACACACACGCACCGCCGCCGTCCATCCGGCCGGATTTCGTTTTGCTAACAAATTTTCTGCAGGGTTTATATATTATATATATTCTGTTATTTTTCAAGTAATCGTTTTCAAAATTATTCAACAATCTTAAAGCAATTTTTTTTACTTGACTAAAACAGATCTATTTTCGAAAAGTTAATCAATATGGATTCTCAAAACCAAACAATGTCCACGGACGTTTCTGGAGGTGCGCCTCAGAAAATCGGCTCGGGTTCAGCGACTGGAGGTGCGCCTCTGATAACTGGATCGAGTACAGCTTCGATTCCGATTACTAATTTGGTTTCGGTTCCAGTTAACCATGCGGACAAACTAGAGAAATTCAATGGGCAGAATTTCAAGAGATGGCAGCAGAAGATGATGTTCTATCTGACCACTCTAGGCTTGTCTCGATTCCTCAAGGAGGATGCGCCAAAATATGACGAATACAGTGACAAACAAACTCTGATGGCCATTGACGCTTGGAAAACTTCCGACTATATGTGTCGGAACTATGTGATGAATGGCCTTGCCGATTCATTGTACAACGTGTACAGCAGTGCTAAATCAGCTAAGGCGTTATGGGACTCACTAGACCATAAGTACAAGATCGAGGACGTCGGTGCCAAGAAGTGGATTGTTGGACGGTTTCTCAATTACAAGATGATCGACTCCAAGACCGTAGTGAGTCAGGTACAAGAGCTACAAGTGATCATTCACGAAATCCATGCTGAAGGAATGGTCATTAGCGAATCCTTCCAAGTGGCTGCTGTGATCGAAAAACTGCCCCCGACTTGAAAAGACTTCAAGAATTATCTCAAGCACAAGCGCAAGGAGATGAGCATGGAAGATCTGATCGTTAGACTTCGCATAGAGGAAGACAACCGAGGATCAGAGAAGAAGGTAAATGCTGCTGTGGCAAAGGCCAATGTTGTGGAAACTGGACTGACATCCAAGAAAGGCAACAATGGAAAGGGAACCAAGCTGGGACCTAAAGGAGGAATTGGGAAAAAGAAGGAAGATTTCCTTGGTAAATGCTATAACTGTGAAAAGATGGGTCATAGGGCGGCTAACTGCAGGCTGCCAAAGAAACCAAAGAAAAAGGAAGGTAATGCAGCACATCTAATTACCGAGCAAGTGGAAAATCTTGACTTATGTGCTATGATCTCCGAAGTGAACTTAGTTGGCTCAAATACCAAAGAGTGGTGGATTGACACTGGAGCAACTAGGCATATATGTGCCAACAAATCAATGTTCTCCTCATTGATAGAAACTAATGCCGGTGATATACTGTATATGGGAAACTCTGCAACCTCAACTATCTTGGGCGAAGGCACAGTGATCTTAAAGATGACGTCTGGAAAGGAAGTGACTCTTAAACGTGTGTTATATGTGCCTGATATTCGAAGGAACCTTATTTCTGGTACCTTGTTGATGAAGCATGGCTTTAGAATAGTTTTCGAGTCCGATAAAGTTATTTTGTCGAGAAATGGTGTGTTTATAGGCAAAGGATATGAATGTGATGGGTTAGTTAAGCTCAATGTAATGACTATAAAAAATAATGAAATGAAGAATTCTTATGCTTACTTGCTTGAGTATCCTAATTTATGGCATGCTAGATTAGGACATGTTAATTTTAATGCAATACGTAGACTAATTGCATTAGAACACATACCAAAGTTTAAAATTGATTTAAACCACAAGTGTGAAACTTGTGTAGAGGCAAAATTAACTCGATCTCCATTCCGACAAGTGGAAATAAACATCAAACCTTTAGAATTAATACATAGCGATATGTGATTTGTACTAAATATTGCTATGTATATTTCCTTAAAAGCAAAGATGAAGCCATAGAGAAATTCGTTCTCTATAAAACGAAAAGTTGAGAATCAACTGAATGCTAAGATAAAAGTTTTGAGGAGTGACCGTGGAGGTGAATATGTGGAACCATTCGGCGAATTTTGCTCGCAACATGGGATTATTCATGAAGTCACTGCCCCATATGCACCACAGTCAAATGGCGTGGCGGAACGTAAGAATTGCACTCTGAAAGAGATGATGAATGCGATATTACTAAATTCAGGTCTGCCGCAAAATATGTGGGGAGAAGCCATCTTAACGGCGAATTATCTCTTAAACAAGATATGCCGTAAGAACGGAGACAAAACTCCTTATGAATTGTGGAAAGGAGTCAAGCCTTCCTACAATTACATGAAAGTGTGGGGGTGTCTAGCAAAGGTGCTGATACCTACTCCTAAGAAAGTTAAATAGGCCCAAAAATGGTTGACTGCATTTTCATTGGATATGCACACAACAACAATGCTTACCGATTTCTTGTGCATGAATCCAAAGTGCCGGGGATTCACAAGAATACGATTATGGAATCAAGGAATGCGTCATTCTTTGAGAATATCTTTCCTTGTAAGACTGCAAGTGAACCCCTTATCTCATCCGAACAGACTTCTTAACTAATGGATGAAAATAATGAAGACCAAATAATGGATAATGAGGACGAACCTAGAAGGAGCAAGTGACAAAGGACGGAGAAATCTTACGGACCAGATTTCATCACCTACTTGCTCGAAAAGGCTCCTCAGACTTACAAATAAGCTGTAAGCTCGACGGATGGACCTCTATGGAAGGAGGCTATCAAAGAAGAGATTGATTCTATATTACAGAATCATACTTGGGAACTAGTGGAATTACCTCCTAAGTGTAAACCATTAGGAAATAAGTGGATTTTCAAGAAGAAATTGAAAGATGGAGCAGTTGATAAATATAAGGCTAGGCTCGTAGCGAAGGGATATGACCAACGTGAAGGCCTAGGCTATTTTGATACTTACTCTCCTGTGACGAGAATAACTTCCATCAGGATGATACTTGCCATCGCAGCATTACGAGGCTTAGAAGTTCATCAAATGGATGTTAAGACTGCCTTTCTTAATGGGGACTTAGAAGAGGAAATCTACATGGAACAACCCAAGGGGTTCTCTGCTCCTGGACAAGAAAGGAAAGTCTGCAAGCTGGTAAAATCTTTGTACGGATTGAAGCAGGCACCGAAACAGTGGCATGAAAAATTTGGTCATATCATGATAAGCGGTGGCTTCAAAATTAATGAATTCGACAAATGTGTATATGTGAAAGACATAGAAGATGGCTATGTCATTTTGTGTCTATATGTAGATGACTTGCTCATTACCGGCAGTAATGAAAGAATAATCAAATCAACCAAAGACATGCTGAGGTCGAGATTTGATATGAAGGATATGGGACTCGCAGATGTAATTTTATGGATTAAAATCACACGAATGTCGGAAGGTCTCATGCTGAGTCAAGCCCACTATGTGGACAAAATCCTTGAAAGATTTAATAAGGATGACTCGGGCACAGCCAAAACCCCGGTGGATATGACGTTGAGATTATCCAAGAATAAGGGTGAAGGAGTATCTCAACTTGAGTACTCACGCATAATAGGAAGTCTGATGTACTTGATGAGCTGTAAAAGACCAGATATAGCCTACTCAGTTAGTAGACTAAGTAGATATACGAGCAACCCCGGAAAGGATCACTGGAAGGCGATCATAAGGGTACTAAGATACTTAAGGGGTACTCGTGAGTATGGGCTGCACTATACCAAATATCCAGCGGTACTTGAAGGATATAGTGATGCAAATTGGATATCTGATATAAAAGACTCCAAATCTACAAGTGGATATGTATTCACACTAGCCGGTGCAGCAGTGGCATGGAAATCTTCGAAACAGATACTTATATCTCGGTCAATGACGGAATCCGAGTTTATAGCCTTAGATAAATGTGTATAAGAGGGAGAATGGCTACACCATTTTCTAGAAGATATTCCAAGATGGGCAAAGCCTGTGACCGCAATATGTATTCATTGCGATGGTCAATCTGCGATTGGCAGGGCACAGAGCGTAATGTACAATGGTAAGTCTCATCACATAAGGAGGAGACATAATACCATTAGACAATTGATATCAACAGGAGTTATCACTATTGATTATGTGTCATCAAAGGATAACATTGCGGATCCGCTAACCAAAGGGTTATCAAGAGACCTTGTTGATAAATCATCAAGAGGAATGGGTCTATTGCCTTGAGCTAATGGTTTTATGGAGGATACCCAACCTAAGATGACTGGAGATCCCAAGATATAGGTTCAATGGGACAACCAATCCATAAAACTGGGCACGATCACTGTGGGGGGTTACCCCAAACCGACCATTCCTAGGATGAAAACAGTGACACCCGTATGGAGAGGTTAGGCTTATGCTTTTAATGATTCTTAAGTCGACAACGTATAGTCGGGTGGAGTAAAATATGGGTTTACTCAAAACACTTAAAGAGAATCACCTATGTTAGAGAGAAGAGGGGCCGCTTCAAAGGAGAATTGCAAAGGCATAATTCTTTAGAAACTCTCGCAGAACCAGGACGGTGTCCATGGACAAAATGGGCACAATAATGAGAACAGAACAAATCAGGAAGGGCACTTGTGAAAGATATACGATCACTTACATAAGCGGTCGGACAGTTCAAAGGCATCTAGTCACACTATCTAGCCAGTAAGTAGAATATATCTTTTCGAGGGAAGGTTCAAGGAGCATACTCTACCTATCCTATGCAATGCCTAACCGTAGTAACTATCACCAAGTCAACTCCGTGTCTGACGTGTGCTGCTGGACCATCAATCTCATTCATGTGGGGGATTGATGGAAATGTTGGAAAAATGAAGGAAAATGGGCTGTTTTGAGCAGCCCACTTGAGAGGAAATTTTGAGTGGGCTCGACTACGAGTTAAAGTCGGGACTTAGTTGGAATACGTAGTACTCCGTACGAGGTTTCCAAAACATGTAAGAAGACTCAAAATGATTGAGGTATGAATGAGATATAATATTCCAAAGTGAACCCTTTAGAAATGGGTTTGGGATGCTATCCCACATTGGAAAAAGAAGGAAGAAATTGTGAGTATATAAGGAGATGTGGACAAATGCATGTTCAAAAAATGAGACATGTGTGGATGTGTGACTAGGCGCCCCTCGCGCACACACACACGCGCGCGCCGCCGCCGCCCGTCCGTCCGGGTCGGGTCGGCTCGGTCTCGGTCGAAGGGCGATTTGGGTGAAATGTCTCGGCGTCTCGAAGTTATCTTTTTACTGCAATTTTATTCGGTAAAAAATTTATTTTACCGAAAATACCTCAATTATAAATTCCGAATTTTCGGATCCGGATAAATATGGATACGGATAAATATCAATTTAATTGATAATTATCGAACTAAACAGACCTGGTCGGTTTAGAGTTCTTCCAGATACCAACTCTGATCGGTATAGAGTTCTTCCAGCACACAACCTCCTCCAGCCTTCACCTATAAATACCCGACTTGAGGGGCTCGTTTTTTTACACACGAAATACACGTACGAATTTGAGACCCTTCTCAGTCAGATAATTTTCTTCTTCGTTTCTCGTTTTCTTTCGGTCGGTGATAGTAGACAGATTTGTTCTAGTTCGTTGAGGGTGCAGCGGATCACAGATTCTAGGGCTGGCAATTTTCGGCACGACACGAAAACACGACACGAACCGACACGAAATTAATGGGTTAGTGTCAAGCCTTATTGGGTTCGGGTTCTTATCAGGTTGACCCAATAAGGACACGATAATTTCAGGTCGGGTTCGGGTCGGGTTCAGGTAACCCGTTATAATTTATTTTTTTAATAAATATTTATTAAAAAATAAATATTTAATAAATAATTTTTTACTAATTCATTTCTTTTAGACTTTTAGTTGAGGTTTATAATTCTTATTGTTTTTTATCATTTTTTTTTGTTAGTATTTATAGGTTATCAGGTTGTTATCGTGTTGAAACAGGTTTTAACGTGTCGTGTCGTTATCGTGTTGCTATCGTGTCGGGTCAACACGAATCCAATCGTGTTTTTATCGTGTTCGTGTCGTGTCTGGGTCGTGTTCGGGTTTGACCTTATCAGGTCGGGTTCGTGTTCGGATTTAGGGAATCCTTATCAGGTCGTGTTCGGGTTTGACCTTAACAGGTCGGGTTGTTATCAGGTCAACCCGATAACGACCTGACCCGCACGATTTGCCACCCCTAACAGATTCGTTACATCGAGCTGTTGTTTTATCCTGGGAGGCAGACGTCATACACCGTGGTGAGGACGAATTTGCTTTAAGGAGACAGACTATCTGGACTCAACAGCGAATCTTCCGTTTTATATACATGATCGGCGGATTTCGTTTTGCTAACAAATTTTCTGCAGGGTTTATATATTATATATATTCGATATATATATATATATATATATATATATATATAGATATATATATATATATATATATATATATTCTGTTATTTTTCAAGTAATCGTTTTCAAAATTATTCAACATACATACAATCAACCGGGAATATAAAAGTATCGTAAAGTCTCGTAACTCGTCATGGAAGGGTAAACTCACAAATGAATGGATAGCAATGACACTTAATCTAACATGCAAGAAAACAATTCTTAGTAGTCCCTCACGGAATTTTATCGATTCACTCATCTCTCAAGTGTTTAGATAGGTCAATACACTCAACTCGATTCGAATGGAAAGTTCTACTATATGCTTTCACTTCTTCTCTCATCAATCACATCGATATTCACAAAACACGAGTCATAGGGTCTTACTTTTGGTTGTAACGGGGTTGTGACTCAGGTTGGGAAAATTTGGCTAGTAGTTACAAGTTCAATCCAAGTAGAGCATATACGATCCTCACATATATGAAATAAACACTCAAAGCAAGATCAATCATTCTACTCCAATTCTCCCATATATATATCTCTTTTTTTTCTAGGCCTTATTAAGCGCAATTCTTATGATATTGGTTTGCCTCTATACACCACAAACTTTGCACACCTTCGTTTTTCAAATATACCCTCTCATGCTCTTACGTGGACCAATACTTGGGTAAGTTATGGCTTTTGGATATGGAGCTATAAGATGCGGGTTTTTCGAACAAAATACGGCTAAAGGCTCAATGGAGCTAGCAAAAGATATTGATATGAAATGGTGGGTATTTTTAGATAAGTAGGTTCAAGACAAAAAATGGGCAGCCCTAATCATTTCTCGTGTATGTAAATATCAACACATCATCCGACAGAATCATGCAAGTTCTAAAGAATACAAACCATAAGAAGAGAAATCACACATGAAAGAATTTTACCGCTAAAGGTGAACGGTTCAATTAGGCACAAGAACTCACGAATTTTGGACTACCACACTCATTCCTTACAATTAGGCACAAGAACTCACGACTTTTGGACTACCACACTCATTCCTTACACATCAAATCAAGTAACCAAGACTACACATTCACACGCAAGGTCAAACAATCAATTAGATTTATAAAACTCTACGAGCCAAGTACAAACACGATTAATCATCCATATACCAAACAGTTAACAAGGTTATTATAATCCAACTACGACATCACGCAAGAAAAAAAATAAAGAAAGGAAACAAACATCACACAAACTAAAAACAAACAAAAATCAAAGAAGTTGCACCCCCCCTCAAACCTAAACCTTTGCTTGTCCCCAAGTAGAAAGATTAAGTCAGGAAAAATACGAAAATGCAAATTAAAAAGAAAGAAAATAAAACTACCGGATTAAGAAGTGTGGTTTTTTATCACGGGGCACCATCCTTTGTGCTCGGGTCTCAACTTTCAATAAGATAGGCTTCTTACTCCTATAAATACCTCCTTTTTGATTTCCTACACACACCATAGAAAAGAAACAAATAGAAGCAATAATAATAATAATAATAATAATAATAATAATAATGAAAGCGATAAAAATTAAAAACTCCCTTGGATTACCTCCCAAGCAGCGCTTTTTTATAATCGTTAGCTCGACTCTTCAGCTTCTTCTATCCTGGATTAAATGGAAACGTGTCAGGTCCATCCTGTTGGAATATTTATTCCATACATTATTTAATTTGTGTTTTGATGATTAAAGTTGCTAAACAACAAAACAACATCGAGGCGAAGCAAAACAGCGAAGCAGACGAAGACGCAAAAAGTTGCAATCTGGACTGCATTAGCGCACGCTAAGGCATATATGTTAGCGCACGCTAACGAGGAGTAATCTGCATTCCATCCAAGTTTCGAAGTAAGCTGAAGTGAAGTCAGCTGATGAGATAGCGCACGCTACACGTTATCATTAATGCACGCTATCGAAGTCTTGTTACCGTTGTGAAGGAATTCAAACACATAATAACGTATGCAATGAAGTCAGCATTAGCGCACACTACAAAGTATGATTAGCGCACGCTAAGATGTTTGAATCAAGTCAATCAGAACGTTGGGAAAAGCAGGTCAAAGTCAGCATATCAAACGGATACTTTGACAATCCATGCAACGGATATATTGGATTAGCGCACGCTACAATGTGTTATTAACGCACGCTAATACAAGAAGGTTACGTACGTAAGATAGACGGCATAACGTACGCTAAAGAAGAAACGAAGCTACTGGACTGAAACTGGGAACAATCTAACGCACGCTACATGAAAGACATCACGCACGCTAAAGCTGTAATATCCGCAATTTCGAATTTCGGTAATTTTTTTTTTTCGGCGGAAGTTCATTTTGACAACTCTATCATGACCGTTTCGTCATTCCGAGAATGATAAATTCTGCACTTTTTGTCATCTGAGTTCGTTTCGGTGTCGTTTTGTTGAGTTCCGTGTCCTTAATCGACTTTTTCACGTGGGAGTTCGACTTTGTAACGTCACCATTAATTCTTGGAAACTCCAAAAATTCTGAATCTTTGCAACATTATAGAGCATCAAGTTAGCTTTCCAATGGTTCAAACGGTGAGTCAATCGGAGTCCAGACGAAGGAGTTATGGTCGAAATAGCCAAGACTGCACGATGTGCCTTTTTGGTGTTGAAGGGGGCTGTACCGTGTGCCGCGGCACACTCAGGCTGTGCCGCGGCACTAAGCTGATTCCTGGGCGTTTTTTTGGCCCTGGGCCGCGGCACACTTATCCTGTGCCGCGGCACACGGGCTTTTTCTGCGTTTTTGAGCAGATTTTCGAGGAGAAACATTCATTTTCTCCTCTCCTCTTCCTCCTACCCTTCTAAGCGATTTCAATGGCGATTTTGGGCGATTTGAGTGCTCCCAAACTTGTAGAGATCATCCACCTCAAGTCTTGTTGTAGATTTTCGACCTCTACTTGAATCCTTCATCCAAATCAAGGTATTTTGGCTTGAACCCTTGTTTTTGTAGATTTGGGGATTTTGCTTTTTGATTTCGATTCCAATCCATTTTTAATCAATTAATTGTTGTATAAACGTTGTTTTGAACTTGTTCTATGGATTGGATACTCGTATCTTTGGTTCGTTCAACCCGAGGGGTGATTCCTTTGTTCTTGAAGGGTCTTGAACATTTAATGTTCGATTAAATGTTCGAATGAGTTCCCTTTGATAGTTTGTTGGGATTTCCGTTGTTTTCGGTCTTGATTCTCGTCGTAATCATGTTTTATTTTTCCTTACGGAGGATTATAGGTGCTCGATGATTCCGATGTTGAATTCCGTTGGTGATTGATGATTCATGTGGTGTTTTCCCGTAGTAATTTCGGTGTTATCGCGTTCTAGATAGTGTTCGGGGATTTGAGGGCTACCCGGCCGTATCCGTTCACTTTTCCATTGCTCGTGATATCGAGGCAAGTACCTTGCCCATACTCTTCTTATTTTGTGGATATGATGATCGGTGATCGTCTTGGTGTGTTTGTTTGGTTGTTTGAAATGAAGTTTCAAAAGATTTCGGTTTGGCCTCGTTAAAGGTTTTCTTTCAAAATGCGTGTGTGTTTTGTGAACGGCGTGTTTTGGGAATTGATTATGATTTGATTATTTTGAACGTTGAAGGATTTGATGATGATACTCCTATTGTTTAAAGTTATGGAATCGTGTATTCCGTATTTAATCTTGTTATTGTGTTTTGAAGAGTTTGATAATGGTGTCGAGTTAATGGCCATCTCTAGTGAGTATTATTAATGAACTTACATTCTTAGCATGTTAGTTTTGCATGAGTAATGTGTGTGTGTGTATGCTCACTACGGGTTAGATCCGACGGGGTCTCGGTAGGGGTCCACAGAGACGTGGATCGACGAGCTTGCTTTTAACCACTACGGGTTAGATCCGACGGGGTCTCGGTAGGGGTCCACAGAGACGTGGATCGACGGTTAATTGTGGTGCATTTTACAAATGTGACTTATTTATGGCATTTCCGGAAATGAGCGCTTTTGAACGGTTTTCATGATTGCATGCATCGACTAAGTGTGTAAGAGGTAAGTTGTTCGTTTGGCTTACTTGGCTAGGATGGCACTAGAGTATTTTGTTGTTTGTATTAAATCCTTTATTTGTGGATTTTGATGTTGGGAGACTAACCTTGTGGTCGTTCTTGTGTACTGTGAGTTGATGAGATTGGGGCTAAAATCCCAACATTTTTGTAAAGGTCATTTGACGGATTTGGGGCTAAAATCCCAACAGTTTGGTAAAGGTTATTTTACGGAAAGTAAACTTTTGGGGCGGTGACCCCTTTTGTCTTTTGGATTTTGAAAAGTAGGATTTGATAATCTTAAATTGTTTCCTATTAAAACTCCCGATGGTATTTCAATCATTTTATAAATTGTTTTCCTTGATATTTTGATCTTGAAATTTTGGGAAGTCTTTACTCAAACTCTCGCCTCGGGAAGTGTTCATCTCGTTGTATTTGAACCTTTGAGGATTCCGAATTATTATCGTTCGTGGAATGTGAATTGTATGGCTCGTATTTGCACTTTGTTCTTGCACTAGCAAAATAGTGGAGTTTTGCTAACCCCCGAGTATTCGGGGGGTGGATGTCTATTTTTGCATTCAGGTTTTGGAGCATAACACAGGGACGGCACGAAGGATGATGAAAGATGATCGATACTAATCACATGAGGAACCGTATATTGTTTATTGGTTCAGTTGTACTTTATTTTCCGCTGCTATAATTTTCCCATTGTACGGGTGTGGTTGTATTTTGACCCCTGCGTGGGCATGATTTGTATTTGAGTTGTATGTATTTATTGAAAGACCAAATCGGTCTACTGAGTCATTTTAACCTTAAGGGCATGGTTGAGTTGTTTTATGTTGTTACCAGCCTGGTAGATCCTTGAGGAAGGGTTCTACGGCGTGTAATATCCCTGAGCGGATTGGGGGTGTTACAAAAGCAAAAATGTGCGATAGCGCACGCTAATAGGGAAGGCTAGCGCACGCTAGCAAGTCAAAACAGCCAGCAACGGCTAGTTTGTGGGAAATGCCTATAAATACCATCCCTATGGTATTGTTTGAGTACAACAACTTCAAGAAAACGAGTCATACATCTGAGAATCATATACTTACATTGTTTTTGTAATATTGAGCTTATGTTGTTATTTTGAGTGTTTATACATTCAACATTATACACGAGAGGTAAAAAAAAAGATACGATTGGATTCGGTGTTATTAGGATCCAGTATCCGGCATTGTTAGAATCACAATCGATATCTAAGTGAGGTTTATCTAGTACCCATAGAAAGCTAGAGTGGTTGTTTCCTTATCCAATAGAAAAGGAAAAACGGTTTTACTCGGACCGATAGAAGACGAGCTTGTAACGGTAATCCCTCGACCGATAGAAGAGAGGCGTAGAGGTTTTGATCTTGATCCTAAGGAAAAAGATACATCGAGAGAGGACGTAGGCTTCGTTAATAGCCGAACCTCTATAAATCCTTGTGTGATTTATTTTCCGCAATTTTATTTTCGCTTCCGCACAAAACGGCGCAAATATCCGATTTTATACCAACACATCCACATAGCTCGTCATTTTTCGCTCGTTTTCCTTCGTCAGGATATGGATAGTGGTTCCGTGGATTTCCATTGTGAGCGCTTCTGTCACCATTTCAATTTTCATTATGATTGTCACCATGAAATGTCTTCCTTGAAGAATAAGTGACGTGATTTTTGTTGGTGATGTTTCTTCTATGTTTGGTATCACGAAATCCATCGGGGCTATCACCTCCCCCAAACCTAGTTGCGAGTATATTGGTTTCTGCATTAAATTAATACCCGCTCCTAAGTTCGTAGTGGGAACTTCTTTCTCCATGAAAAGAACTTCTATGTCAAAGCTTTCTAGGTCCTCCTTATTTATCACTTTACCGCTCCGAATGGTGGTGATGGATTGAGACTGCTCGGGCCGACTTGATAGTTTTCCCCTTTCTTGTATGTGTGCATCGGTAACGAGTTGCCCAATTTGAGTCTCCATTTTCTTCATCGAAGCTTCTAAAAATTCGAACCTTTTATTGTCCAGAGCTTGATCTTCTTTGCTTTCCTTAATGAATGCCATAATACTCTCTTCAAGAGAGTTCCGTTGCTATGGAGGTGGTTCACTTTGCGTTGTTTGTTGGGCTGGATTTCCTCCGTTGTATTGGGCTTGAGCGCTTGTGTCGTATGGCATCGGGTTGTTGTTTCTCCACGAGAAATTTTGATAGTTTCTTAGCCCAGTATGATAAGTGTTCGGGAGTGGTGCGTTTCTTGCGTTTCCTCCATTATTATTTCTCCTCTCCTACCACTCAGGTGTTTCTTCATTATGCCACATAGCCCAATAAGATTGCTCCAGTTCTTGCTCTCAGTCATAGCTATATGGGCAAACATTAGCTCCGTGCCCATTCATTCCATATGCATAACAAATTTTTCTTCGTTCATGTTCAAATTCCTTGAAATTATGATCATAATAACTCATTCCACAATCTCGATAACTGTAATTCCTCTCGTAGTCCATGTCGCAATGTGTTAGTCTTCTTGGGTGTGTTCCAATTATATAGCATTTGTTGATCAATGGTAGAAGCAGTTTCCCAACGATCTTCTACCGAGCGCTGCAATATCAAAGAGCTAGAACAAAATTTTTAGAGAATAAAGGAAACGAAAATCATAAAAACAAAGAAAATAAATAAATCAAAAATAAATAAATAATAATTACAGGCCAAAAACACGAAAAATAAATAGTTCAACTATTATTAAAACAAAATCAAAAATTAAACGCCAACTCCCCGGCAAAGGCGCCAAAAACTTGATGAACAAATTATAAACTCGCAAGTGTACGAATCGCTTTTGTAGGAAGCGGCAAGTAACTCCGAGGTCGATCTCTCGAGGAGTTGGAAACGGTTTGAAGTTCGATTATGTTTAGCAAATAGTCGAATTAACAAAAGTAAAGTAAAATACATCATTGGTTTGATAGGATTATAATCATTAACGCAGAAAAATAAAATAAACTAAGCGTTAAAAACACCGAATTTAATGGTTGGGTAGTAGAGAGATTACAATTATGAGAATGATATGGGAGTTTAGAATCACCGACACACACGTAATCAATTATTAGTTCCGATACAACAACAACAACAACAGCAACATTACCCCAATGCCTCAATGGCTCCCGCAAAAAGCGGGGTAAGGGGGGATCGGATGTACGTAGCCTTACCTCTGTCTTAACACAGAGAACATTTAGGATGATCCAAAATGAAAATTGCATCGAGAATTGCATGGAATGACTAGTACTTCATGAGAAAAAGAAGTGCAGCCAGTTTAGTGAGTCATTTTGTTTTATTCCATTATAATCAAGAATCAAACAATAAGGAGTCTTTGGCTCCATTGGAAAATATGGTGCAGCCAATTATTAGTTTCGATACTAAAATAAATAAGGTTTGGAATTATCGATTGCTCATGATTAAAAGAAATCCGTTTGATGGCGGTAATTCTAAAAATCACGATTGTCCTTTTCGAAAATAAGAGATACTCCTTTGATGAGATGAATCCCTAACTAACAATCAATTAACCGACTACTTTTGATGAGGTAAATGTTGGAAAGTAAAACGCAGCGGAAGCGAAGTTTGAGAAAATATGATTATAGCGTTTTACGCATCTACGAGCATTAGATCTATTTAGGCATGCTAATTAATTAATTACTAAGACTAACAAGCAATTTAAATATTATTTATTATTTATTAATTAAATATGTTGATTAATTAAAATATCCTAATCTAGATCCAAGATCATAGGATATTACCTTTTGAAGCGGTTGGTTATTTCCTTCTTGATCGCCTTGTATCTCTACCTTCAGATCTTCTAGAGTATGATCCGCCTTGAACCGGACGTTGTGTGGGCAACGAGCTACCGGAACTTGCTTGGACACCTTATAGGATCGGCCGAAACAACTTTGATATGTGATCACTATATTTTTCTTTGCTCTCTAGTATTTTATGAACACTCTTAGCAAATTAATTGTGTTATCTAAATTGTAGAATCAAAGACACAAGTCTAGATCTACAATTAAACACAAGAGGAAAAAATTGATCACACAATCTCACCAAGCATAAGTTAAATCGGCCAACCTCCCATGAGTCCTATTTATAGGCTCTTGGACTACTACTAGGGATCTAAAGGAGCATTATGGAAGGACTCCCAATTAATTCATCTTACCTTATTAGGACTCTTCCTAATATATGATGAATCAATTAATATCAACTTAGTCCACTAAAAAGTTGATATTGCACTTCCTACCAAAATCCCAAATTACGAAATTGGGCTCCTTATTAAATATATTATTTCCCGTGTTTAAGATATCGAATGTCCATTAATTAATTATAAGCTACTGGCAGCTTTAATTAATTAATATCTTATCCAAGAGTAGTACCACTCGAACCTTATTATTATATCGGAATTAAATCCACCTGCTGTAATACCCGTACTTTTATTGACTGTTTGACTCTGTCATCCTCCTTATTTTGTCGCTCTGTAAATGCTTGGAGATGTTGTTAATATTGTTATTGAGTTTTGTATCTCGATTGGTTTTTGATCATGTCGTTTTAGACCTTGCGGAAATGTTCTGGGCCAGAGATATAACGCACGCTAGGCCTAGGCTAACGCACGCTAAATCTGCTTGATTAGCGCACGCTAGCTTTGAGGCCGTAGCGCGCGCTAAGAGGATCAGTCAGGTCAGAACCAGTTTTTTCGAACTGCTCTCTGGACTGGCGGTTTAGCGCACGCTAGGAGTGGTTAGCGCGCTATTCGTGGTTAGTAGCGCACGCTATCATTCGTCCGTAGCGCACGCCTACCGGGCTGGTCGCGAGGCGGTGAGGTTGCAGGTTTTACGGAATATCGGGTAGCGTCGCTGGGCGGCTAGCGCACGCTAGAGTTATGGAATAGCGCACGCTAAGTCTTAGCGCTAGCGCACGCTAAGTGTTGAGCAGGCGAGACAGTAAGTTCCACGTTTTGGACTAGCGCACGCTAGAGACATACGGTTAGCGCACGCTAACGGAACCGGCAGAAACCACTGGACTATCCGGTGACTTCGCTAGCGCACGCTAATGAAGGAGGCGTAGCGTGCGCTAGACGGGCGTATATAAATATGACAGTTGACTCCCATTTCGTCATTTTCTCACCTACTTCACTCATTTTCGACGGAAGCGATCGGGAGACGATCTCGGGCGATTGGGAGTAATCTTCCTTCTAGCAACAACATATTTGGTTGGAGAACAAAGATTTCTCAACATCTAATCCCTCTAACGTCCGAATCAAGGTAAAAATCCTTAGAACCCTATTTTTGGGAATTTTGGGGTTTTTGTAGATTCGTCCGATTTATCCGTTTGGAAGCTTGAGAACCTTGAGTGTATGGTGTATCTATACTGTATGAATACCTTTCCTACGATTTTATGGTTTAGATTGTGCCGTTTTCGGACTTGTGAGATTTGGAACGATTTTCCAACCTTTAGTTGATTATCCGTATATCTTTATGAATCGTAGACGGGTTTGGGGAGTTCCTTCGTGTAGTTTGAATATGGATGTGTAATTATCATACTCCTTGCGAATCGTTTAGGTGCCGGAAGCGCGTTCTTGGACCTACCGAACTCATACCCTTCCTCCGTTCGATTTCTCGATGTCTCAAAGGCAAGTATATATTTATGAATGTGCATTCTCGACTTTGAAAGTATGAAATATTAAGGGCATGCTTATTTATATCCACTCCGGGACGGACCGACGGGTCCTCTGAGGGTTTCGTAGCCTCTGGTGCGATTCCATGGATAATATGAGTTAACCACTCCGGGACGGGCCGATGGGTCCTCTGAGGGTTCCGTAGCCTCTGGTGCGGTTCCACGGTATTCATACATGCAATAATGACGGACGATATGAATTAACCACTCCGGGACGGGCCGATGGGTCCTCTGAGGGTTCCGTAGCCTCTGGTGCGGTTCCACGGCATTCATATACGTCTTGATGTGATACTATGAGATTTAGTTATTCCGGAATACTAGTCTTAAATTGATGAATTGACGGAAATTGATGAATTGACGGATATTGATGAATTGACGGATTACATTTACTTTATTGTCGAGGAGTATAGTGTTTCATACTTGATATACTTGCACTAGCTATTCGACGGCTAACCCCTTTATGGGGGAAATACTTTTCATGTATTTCAGGTTCCAGAAGATCGGACAGGCAGGTATCGGGTCGGCATGAAGATGGTGGGCAAGTGTGATACTGTGTCTTTCTTCCAGTTATGTTCTGAGCTTTCCATTCAGTGTTGTTGTACTGGATTGGTTATTGAGTACTCGAGTGTCGTTTTTCCTCTTTCCTTGATGTTCCGGCCTGTGTTGCCGAAGTATTGACTTGTGATGTAATGTCCGTGAATACATTGGTTATGTTACGAATACCTCTGTATCGTTTTCATTTCTTTGTGTTTAGACCTTATCGGTCAAAATTTATGGTTACGCATATGTATAGCCTTGTGGGTCCCACGGCGGGGCTTACGGCGCTGTAATATCCCCGAATAACTCGGGGGTGTTACAGAATATGGTATCAGAGCTTAGGTCTATGGATACCTAGGCTGTCGGTCTTTTGGGTCGATCGAGTTGTCATTTGTCCGCAGTATCACTACTTTGCCATCATCACAGTGCGACCGGTACTTGTAAGACCTCTTACTCTTCTAGTGTTTCCTTGTTTGTTTTGCGTCGTTCTGTTGGTATTCTTGAGAATCGGACACTTTGATGATGCGTGATTGAATTGTGCTTACGTGACTTGTATGTTCTTCAGTATGTCAGCTGGTAGGGGCCGTGGCCGTGGTCGTGGCCGTGGACGAGGAAGAGGTCGTGGCGCGGCCGTTTCCATCAGCTCAGTTGCGGGGTCGACCAACCCCAGTTTGTCGAATTCGGTGCATCCCGACACCGAGAGCCAACACGACCAGTCAGACGGTCAGGGGAACAACGCGGACCTTGGGGTGGCGAATGCACTTCAACAATTGGCTACTCAGATGACTATTTTGGCCCAAACTGCTCGGATGAATAACCCGAACCCAAACACGGATGCCTTACTTGAATGTAATCCGTATGCACCCTCCACGATTTGGCGGTGCCACAGACCCGTTAAGTGGGAAGGCGCTAGCGGAATTAGAGAAGATTTTCGAGGCGGTTGATTGCCCCGAGGTGAGGAAAGTACCAATTGCTCAAGATTTCCTCACTAAGGAGGCCGCTACTTGGTGGAAGGTCATCAAGCCACGGGATCGTATTGCCTCGTGGGATGAGTTTAAGGAGCTCTTGGAGGCCGAGTTTTGCCCTTGGCCGTGCGAGAGAGCCGAATCCGAGCCTTCTTCGAGGCTAAACCACAGGATATTCCCGTTTCGCAGGCGATCGTGGAGTACAATCAACAATTGATCCATGTGAAGGATCAAGTACGTAACGAGCGTGATAAGATCCGTTATTTTGATATGCGGATGAAATTGGACTTACGACGGTACATGGCCGGATTTGCTTGTACCACGTTGAAAGAGTATCAGGACAGAGCTTTAGCCCATGATATGTTGAGCCCCGACAACGATACCGTCGAAGAACCGAAGAAACAGAAAGTCGCGGGAAATTTTTCTGGATCTAAAGGTGGCAACTTTCAGAAGTCTCAGATGACTAACCGTTTCGTCGGACAGTCGTCGCGTTCTAATAAAGGGAAGAGGAGTTACCGTTCCACTTCGGGTACCACCAATCGCGCGGTGACTTGCTATAATTGTGGCCGTTCAGGCCACATTAATTTGGAATGCCACTTTCCACCATTGAAGTGTCACACGTGCGGACAGATGGGACATAGAGCGGCTTATTGTTAGAGCCGAATCGGACTTTGGACACTCGGGCTTCGCACCGGTGGTCAACCTCGGCGGGAATCTCGGCGGGGGCCGGGGACGGGTCGAGAATGCTTTGGAAACTCTAGCGTCGGTTCGGTACAACCACGAGTTTATGAGATGCGTCGAGCAGACGAACCCGACGGCGGTGGCTTGTGTACCATTCATATCCTATCTCATCCGATCCGTGTACTTTTTGATTCGGGTGCTACACATTCTTTTATTTCTTTGGAGTGTACGCCGTTTGAATATAACTTGTATGGCTTGCGATCCCTTCATCGTGAGGCCCTTTAGCGGGGATAGAATTGTGGGAAACCGGGAGATTAGAGATTTTCCGGTGGTTATATCCGGTATGGAATGGTTATCAAATTTAATTGTAGTTGACATGGAAGGCGAGGACGTAATCCTCGGCGAGGATTGGCTTAATAATCACCAGCGATTATGAATTACCGTACCAAAGTTATCACTATGATGACTAAGGACGGATACAGTACTCATTTTTGGGACGTAAGTTGGGCCAATCCAAGTTACTTATCGGTTCCATGAAGGCCGTAAAACTTTTGAATAAAGGTTGTATGGCTATTGGTGTTATGCATTGAAAACGGAAGGAATTGAAATCGATTTCTATTCAATTCCGGTTGTTAACGAAGTATCCGATGTTTTTCGGACGATCTTCCGGATTACCGGTCGAGAGATAGATTTTTCCGTGGATTTGGGCCGGATGCGGCCCGATTTCTAAAGCACCTTATCGGATGGCACCTTCCGAGATGCAGGAATTGAAGACTCAGTTGGGAGAACTTTTGGAAAAAGGGTACATCAGAACGAGCGCTTCGCCTTGGGGCGCGCCCGTTCTTTTCGTCAGGAAGAAGGATGGTTCACTACGTTTGTGCATTGACTACCGTGAGCTGAATAAAGTAACTATCAAGAATAAATATCCTTTGCCTCGTATAGACGATCTATTTGATCAATTGCAAGGAGCTGCGGTTTTCTCGAAGATTGATTTAAGATCCGGTATTATCAACTCGCAGTGAGGGAATCGCGTTCCAAAGACGGCGTTCGACGAGATATGGGCATTATGAATTTGTAGTTATGCCTTTTGGGTTGTGAATGCGCCGGCGGTATTCATGCGGTTGATGAATAAGATATTCATCGAGTATCTCGACAGTGTGTAGTCGTCTTTATTGACGACATCTTGGTTTATTCTCGGGATAAGGAGGAACATGCCCGACACTTGCGTTTGGTCTTAGACATTTTGAGAACCGAGCACCTCTATGCAAAATTCTCGAAATGTGAGTTTTGGTTGGAAGAAGTTATGTTTCTCGGCCATGTGATTTCGGCCAAGGGGTTCGTGTAGACCCGCGAGAAGATCGGCGAGTGCTAAATTGGGCACCGCCTAAAAATGTTAAAGAGGTTCGTAGCTTTTTGGGTCTTCTTTGGGTATTACCGTCGGTTTGTCGAGGGTTCTCGAAACTCGCTCGACCGCTACGAAATTACTCCGTAAGACCGAAAAGTTTGTTTGGACGGATGAGAGACAGAAAGCTTCGACGAATCAAGAGACGATTGACTTCAGCGCCGATTTTAACCTTACCGCATGGTAGCGAAGGCTTTGCGGTTCTGATGGCGCTTGGTCAAGGCACAGGCCGTGTGCTTATGCAGCATGATAAGACGATAGCTTTTGCGTCTCGTCAATTAAAGCCTTACGAAATGAATTATCCTACTCACGATTTGGAATTAGCCGCAATTGTCTTTGCACTCAAGATTTGGCGACATTATTTGTATGGTTCACCGTGCCGGATTTATACCGATCACAAGAGTCTGAAGTATATTTTCAGTCAGAAGGAGCTGAATATGAGACAACGACGTTGGTTAGAGTTGATAAAGGATTATGACTTGGAAATTCTATACCACCCCGGTAAAGCTAATGTCGTTGCGGATGCATTGAGCCGCAAATCGGCATCTCTTCAAATGCTCGAGGTTCTTACACCTCAGACGAAAATCCGTCAGGACTTAATTGAGCAAGGGATAGAAGTTTGGCTTCAACGAGTACAGGGGCAGCTGTGTACTCTCGAAATTACTTCGTCTCTAGTTGATGACATCAAAGGGAAGCAGTGGAGTGACCCGATGATTTCTCAACTGAAGGAAGATGTAATTAAAGGAAAAGCTCCTGGCTTTATCGTACACGAAGATAGTATTCGAGATTTCAAGGCGGTGCTTTGTGTTCGAACGATTTAGAGTTGAGACAGAGAATTCTCCGAGAAGCGCATGCTACGCCTTATTCAATCCACCCCGGGACGAGTAAGATGTACAAAGATTTGAAGCGTAATTTTTGGTGGAATAACATGAAGAAGGATGTTACGGAGTTTGTACTACGGTGCTTGACGTGTCAACAAGTCAAGATTGAACATCAACGACCCGGCGGGGTTGTTGAAACCGCTTCCCATTCCCGAGTGGAAGTGGGAAGACATTTCTATGGATTTCATCATCGCATGCCGAGAACTCGGGCCGGAATGAATATGATTTGGGTGGTTGTCGACGGTTGACCAAGTCGCACACTTTACGGGTATTAAGGATACTTGGGGACCGGATAGATCGCTCGAACCTTTATTCTTTGAGATCGTGAGGTTACACGGTGCCCCCAAAACCATTGTTTCGATCGAGACGGCCGTTTCGTGTCGCACTTTTGGCGGAGCCGTTCATCGGGCTTTGGGTGCGAGTTGAGATTGAGCACTTCTTTTCATCCTCGGTCGGATGGGAGACAGAGAGGACGATTCAAACGTTGGAAGATATGTTGCGGGCTTGTGCCTTAGATCGAGTAATGATTGGGAGCTTCACTTGCCGTTGATCGAGTTTGCTTACAATAATAGTTGGCATGCGTCGATCCAAATGGCACCCTTCGAGGCACTTTATGGTAGGCGATGTAGGTCGCCATTGTGTTGGGACGAGGCTTCGAGCTAGTTGGGACGGGCCGGATATGTTGATGGAGACTAAGGAAAAGATTACTATCATCCGGACCGATTATTAGCCGCCCAGTCGTCGAAATCTTATGCGATACTCGTCGTCGACCCTTGGAGTTCGAAGTGGGGATCATGTCTTGCTCAAGGTGTCGCCGACCGTGGAGTTTTCCGCCGGGAAAAGGGAAACTTAGTCCGAGGTATATCGGACCTTTCGAGATTTTGGACGAGTTGGAGATTTAGCTTATCGCTTGGCGTTACCTCCGACTTTGAGTCACGTCCATAGTGTTTTTCATGTGTCTCAATTGAGAAAGTACGTACGGATCGAGCCACGTCATCGACTACGGTGAGATTGACGTGGCGAGGATATTACCTTCCGGAGAGACCCGTAAAGATCCTTGGCGTCGCGAGAAACAACTCGGCATAAAACCATTCCCTTTGGTTAAAGTGCAATGGTCGAGGCATGGAGTCGAGGAGGCAACTTGGGAGACGGAAGAGAAGATGCGGGTGGAATACCCGAATCGTTTATTTCTTAAGTTTCGGGACGAAACTTCTTTTAGAGGGGAGAATGTAATACCCGTACTTTTATTATTGTTTGACTCTGTCATCCTCCTTATTTTGTCGCTCTGTAAATGCTTGGAGATGTTGTTAATATTGTTATTGAGTTTTGTATCTCGATTGGTTTTGATCATGTCGTTTTAGACCTTGCGGAAGTGTTCTGGGCCTGAGATATAGCGCAAGCTAGGCCTAGGCTAAAGCAAGCTTAATCTGCTTGATTAGCGCATGCTAGCTTTGAGGCCGTAGCGCGCTAAGAGGATCGATCAGTCGAACCAGGTTTTGATCGCTCTGATCGGGCGGTTTAGCGCACGCTAGGAGTGGTTAGCGCGCGCTATTCGTGGTTAGTAGCGCACGCTATCATTCGTCCGTAGCGCACGCTCTGGGCCGATCGCGAGGCGATGAGGTTGCAGGTTTTACGGAATATCGTAGCGTACGCTAGGCTCGGCTAGCGCACGCTAGAGTTATGGAATAGCGCACGCTAAGTCTTAGCGCTAGCGCACGCTAAGTGTTGAGCGGGCGAGGCAGTAAGTTCCACGTTTTGGACTAGCGCACGCTAGAGACATACGGTTAGCGCACGCTAACGGAACCGGCGAAACCACCGGACTATCCGGTGACTTCGCTAGCGCACGCTAATGAAGGAGGCGTAGCGTGCGCTAGGCGGGCAGATATAAATATGACAGTTGACTCCCATTTCGTCATTTTCTCACCTACTTCACTCATTTTCGACGGGAAGCGATCGGGAGAGACGATCTCAGGCGATTGGGAGTAATCTTCCTTCTAGCAACAACATATTTGGTTGGAGAACAAAGATTTCTCAACATCTAATCCCTCCTAACGTCCGAATCAAGGTAAAAATCCTTAGAACCCTATTTTTTGGGAATTTTGGGGTTTTTGTAGATTCGTCCGATTTATCCGTTTGGAAGCTTGAGAACCTTGAGTGTATGGTGTATCTATACTGTATGAATACCTTTCCTACGATTTTATGGTTTAGATTGTGCCGTTTTCGGACTTGTGAGATTTGGAACGATTTTCCAACCTTTAGTTGATTATCCGTATATCTTTATGAATCGTAGACGGGTTTGGGGAGTTCCTTCGTGTAGTTTGAATATGGATGTGTAATTATCTTACTCCTTGCGAATCGTTTAGGTGCCGGAAGCGCGTTCTTGGACCTACCGAACTCATACCCTTCCTCCGTTCGATTTCTCGATGTCTCAAAGGCAAGTATATATTTATGAATGTGCATTCTCGACTTTGAAAGTATGAAATATTAAGGGCATGCTTATTTATATCCACTCCGGGACGGACAAGCGGGTCCTCGAGGGTTTCGTAGCCTCTCAGTGCGATTCCATGGATAATATGAGTTAACCACTCGGGACGGGCCGATGGGTCCTCGAGGGTTCCGTAGCCTCAAAGTGCGGTTCCACGGTATTCATACATGCAATAATGACGGACGATATGAATTAACCACTCCGGACGGGCCGATGGGTCCTCCGAGGGTTCCGTAGCCTCCAGTGCGGTTCCACGGTATTCATATACGTCTTGATGTGATACTATGAGATTTAGTTATTCCGGAATACTAGTCTTAAATTGATGAATTGACGGAAATTGATGAATTGACGGATATTGATGAATTGACGGATTACATTTACTTTATTGTCGAGGAGTATAGTGTTTCATACTTGATATACTTGCACTAGCTATTCGACGGCTAACCCCTTTATGGGGGAAATACTTTTCATGTATTTCAGGTTCCGTAAGATCGGACAGCGTGTATCGGGTCGGCATGAAGATGGTGGGCAAGTGTGATACTGTGTCTTTCTTCCAGTTATGTTCTGAGCTTTCCATTCAGTGTTGTTGTACTGGATTGGTTATTGAGTACTCGAGTGTCGTTTTTCCTCTTTCCTTGATGTTCCGGCCTGTGTTGCCGAAGTATTGACTTGTGATGTAATGTCCGTGAATACATTGGTTATGTTACGAATACCTCTGTATCGTTTTCATTTCTTTGTGTTTAGACCTTATCGGTCAAAATTTATGGTTACGCATATGTATAGCCTTGTGGGTCCCACGGCGGGGCTTACGGCGCTGTAATATCCCCGAATAACTCGGGGGTGTTACACCTGCAGGGTTTAATATAATAATCATTATCGAGCTCCTCAAGGGGACATCATCAACCCGCACGAGTCGGGACACGATTTCTAGTAATAATAATAATTGTCGTATAAACAATATTATTACCCAAGATACGAGGCTTATTGAGTCGATCATTTTGACTCTCACCTATGGTAAATCAAAGCAATAATTATTAGAAATACACAATCAAATATTATATACTTAGAATTAAGAAATAATATTTATCCGAGATTTACGTTCTTCTTACAATCAGTATAGAAGACACTATCTCACCTCGATCCTGTTCAACGTATACAAATACGCTATAATGTATGCTAATAGTCAAGACCAACTATTCTCAAGCATACACTACAACCCTTTATATAATTTGTCTAATAATTATATAGGTTGTGAACTATTATATTATTTTATAAGGCACCGATAATGTGATCTTCCGTGTGACACCAACACACCACATTATCTACAATATAAAATAATTAGACATTTCATTTTCATAACCATAACGTGAATTAATATGCAAAGCATGTGATTAAATATAATTAATATCCTCATAGGTAGTAATAGGGAAATTAGGTAATACAAGCATAAAGTATGCTTTGCAGTATACAATCCTAACAATCTCCCACTTATACTCAAAGCATGCTTTTAAGTATACTACTCTATTACATAGTCTCTCATTTCTCCCACTTATACTCAAAGCAATGCTGCCATACACCGTAATCCCATTCCTTCCACATGCCTTTCAAAAACTTTTGAAGGTAGGCCTTTCGTGAAAGGGTCAGCAAGATTATCTTCCGATGCAACCCTGGCTACAACTACGTCTCCTTCCTTTACGAAGTGTCGTATGATGTGGTACTTGCGGTTGATATGTTTACTTGCCTGATGGGCTCGTGGTTCCCTCGAATTTGCCACTGTACCAGTATTATCACAATAGAGTGTAATACCCTCTGGCAAATCGGGAATCACATCTAAGTCCTGCAGGAAGTACTTGAGCCACACTGCCTCCTTGGCTGCCTCAGAGGCTGCCACGTACTCGGCTTCCATGGTAGAGTCGAGATGCATTTACCTTCACACTCCTCCAACTAATGGCTCCACCTCCCGGGCTAAACACAAAACCCGAAGAAGACATGGACGTTTCTTAGTCCGATGAAAATGCAGTCGGTGTAACCCACCTAAAGCAGTCGTCTGATTGATATACAAGCATGTACTCCTAGTCCTTCTCGGTACTTGAGTATGTGCTTGACAATCCAGTGTCTGGTCACAGGTTCGGCCCGATATCTAGCAGCCATGCCCACGGCATGATAGATATCTGGTCTAGTGCAAAGCATAGCATACATGAGACTTCCCACAGCGGATGCATAAGGGACCATCTTCATGTCATCTATCTCCTTTTGTGTCTTAGGACACATGTTTTTAGATAGTTGGATTCCATGTCTGTAAGGTAGAAAACCTTTCTTGGAATTCTCCATGCTAAACCGCTTCAGCACTGTATCGATATAGGATGCCTGGGATAAGCACAACATCCTCTTCTTCCGATCACGAAAGATCCTGATTCCAAGGATGTGTCCCGCTTCTCCTAGATCCTTCATATCGAATCGCTCGTATAGCCATACCCGTCGTCCGACAATTCCTTCACGTTGTTTCCAATCGAAGGATATCGTCTACATACAGCACAAGAAACACCAACACGTTTCCATCGCATTTCTTATACACACAACTCTCACTCGGACATTGGACGAATCCATATGACTGGACTACTTCGTCAAAACGAGTGTTCCAAGATCTAGATGCTTGCTTAAGTCCATAAATGGATTTCTTAAGTTTGCACACCAAGTGCTCTTCTCCTTTAGCAATGAATCCCTCGCTTGGCGCATATAGATTTACTTGTATAGACTACCATTCAAGAATGCGGTCTTGACATCCATCTGCCAAATCTCCGGATCCAAATGCGCGGCTATAGCTAAAAGAATCGGATTGACTTAAGCATGGCTCTGCGAAAAGGTTTCATCATAATCGATACCCTCTTTCCGAGTGTAACCTTTTGCAACAAGCCTTGCTTTGAAGGTTTCAACCTTCCCGTCACGTCCTTTCTTTCGCTTGTAGACCCATTTACTCCCAATGGCTTGTACACCATCGGTAGCTCTACTAGCTCCCACACTTGATTGGAATCCATAGATCCCATTTCGATTCCATTGCTTCTTGCCAGAGTCGGCATCTTTATCTTGGATTGCCTCCTTATAGGTCCAGGGAACCGATTCATCTTAAATGCAGGATTGAGTCGAAGACTTTCCCACGCCTATGAATCGTTCGGTGACGAACAACCCTTCCACTACGACGAGGCAAATCCTGAGTTGGTGTAAAAGTTTGAATCGATACGTGGTGCGGTGTTAGTTGGCGCATGCGATTGGTATAGTCGAATCTCGCCCCTCGGCTCTTCCAGAATTATCTCGCTCATGGGCTTGTGATTAATCATATAATCCTCTTCCGAAATCGGGCATTGGTGCTAACAATGACCTTCGATCCTGAGGACTATAGAACAAGCCACCCTTCGTTCCCTTAGGATATCCCACAAACACTCGTATACATGCGAGATGCCAACTTATCTCGACTTCCTTATTCAGCACATGTCTTTGAGTACCCCAAATCCGAACATGTCCTAGGCGGGCTTACACCCACTCCACGATTACGTGGGTGTTTTTGGAACCGATTTCGAAGGCACCAAGTTTAGAATGTACGCCATTGTTTCTAAGGCGTATCCCCAACGAAATAGGTAAATCAATAACTCATCATTGATCTAACCATTTCTAAAAGAGTCCTATTCCTTCTTTCGGCCACACCATTTTGTTGTGGAGTTCCGTGGCCGTGAGTGGGAAGAAATCCCTCATTTGCCAAGAAATCCAAAACTCTCCACTAAGGTATTCGCCACCACGATCGGATCGTAGTGACTTGATACTCTTCCCATGACGCTTCTCCGTTTCAGCCTTGAAGTCTCGAACTTGTCAAAAGCTTGGACTTATGTCGCATCAAAAGATGTATCCATATCTCGAATAATCATCTATGAACGTGATGAAATATTCGAAACCTCCTAACTGGATATTCATTGGACCACATACATCCGTATGAACCAATTCTAACACATCCCGAGCACGGTTTCCCTTGGTTTTAAAAACCCTTTTGGTCATCTTACCTTACAGACAGGATTCACAAATTGGAAATGACTCAACTTGGAGATCATCGATGGGTCATCATCTACCAATCTTTGAATCCTTCTAAGGTTTACATGTCCTAACCGTAAATGCCACGGATATGTTTGGTTTATGCTTGAAGGTTCTTTTCTCTTTTAGGTTTAGACAAAGAGTTAAGTGATTTATGCATAGGAGTTTGTGCGGTATTAACAATATATAGTCCATCATTAAAAGTACCTCTGCAAATATATTCACCGCTTCTTTTCTTAATAATGGCATCATCATCAAAAGAAATCGAATAACCATCGCATTTTAATTTAGAAACCGAAATTAAATTCATTCTAAAATCGTACTAATAATACATTATTCGAACTAATAATTTATCATTAATCTTCAACCGCACGACTCCCACCGCAATGTGACCATAAGCCTAGAATAATCGCCCCGATTGATGGTAATATCGCCCGCACTAAGTGCTTGGTTACGAAAACCATGCGAGTCAAAGCAAACATGATCGGTGGAGCTGAATCAACTATCCACGAAGTGGAAGAACAAGTCGCCAAACATGTTTTGACTACTAGTGCACGAGACATACCTTTCTTAAGAGCGGGCGATCCGCTTTAAAATGTCCTTTCGACCGCACTTGTAGCACTTTCCCTTTGGCTTTTGTTCGCCTCGGGGTGAGGAGCCTTGCTTTTCACCTTGAGGGCTGCCACTGCTTCGCCAACCTGCTTCTTCTTCTTTCCCCATTTAGGTTTGGAAGAAGTAGCACCGGTTGCAAGAATCGATGATAACCTTGTTTGAAGAGACCTTCACAGATCAAGCTCATCGGAAGTTCCACCAAACTATATGTCCTACGGTTCATATTGTAGTTGAGGCGAAAGCGCTCAAAGCTTCTAGGTAAGTGCCTAAGATAATATCGACTGCGTTTCGCATCGATAGTAGCCCCAATATGCTCGATTCGTTCAAATGAGACATCATTTTTAGAACATGATCCCTTCTTGGAGTCCCTTCGACATTTGGGTTGTCATCAATACCCTCATAGCATTTTGTCTAGCCGCCTTACGATGACCAAACATCTCGGTGAGACTTTTCATCATTTCCGGCCGAACCCATCGTCGATGCGTCTTTAATACATTTGTCGGTGAAGCCAAAATGTAACAATGAGCCATCTCATCGACTTTTTCCATTTAGAATTCCGCCAACTCTTCGGGAGTGGCATCCGGTTCACAGTTCTAGAGGGCTCTCCTCGATTAAGACAAACTTATGCCCCTCAGCAGTCAGGACAATGTCAAGATTTCTTTTCCAATCGGCAAAGTTAGTGCCATCTAGTTTATTTTCTTTGAGAATAACAGCTAGTGGATTGAAAGACATCTGAGAATAAAAAATTAAAAACATCCATCACATAATGCATAGCAAAATATATCGAAAAACCTCAAAAACACAATATATATGCTAGCAACCAACACCTCAAAAAATCCGCACATGCAAGCCACGATCGTGTGGACGTTTACACATACATTTTTCAAGTAGAGTTTTACGTCTTTAATCTTACTATCTAGTCAAATTACGTTATGACAAGTAAAATTAATAGTTGGTTCCTCTTGGCCATGTATTAATTAATATAGACTCCGATGGGGAGCTTATTAATTAATACACCTAAGTAAACACCATAATTTAACATCCTTAAAATATTATCTTTTAAATAATAGTCCTACAGATGGAGAGGTCCTATCATAAAAAGTAATATTTACCTTATGTTATCATTTTGAAATTTAAAACTAGTGAACCTATAATTAGCACATCCGATATGGAGGAAGACTCTAATGTCAACGCGCATGCTAATTACTTCACAATTTAAATTAATTATGGAGGCCAATTTGATTTTATTTAAAATAAAAATCAATTTAATCACTTAGTTATTTTAGCCTTAAGGTTTTTAATTTTCTCGTCCTAACATGCAAGGAAACATATCACGCATACATCCATACATGTCATACATCAAAACAATAAAAACCAAAATAAAGCATGGATAATTAAATTTGTCCAATTATCATGGTCTTCTTCCTTGTGTTGAATCCGAGAAAATCTTCGACTCGATCTCTCCCATGAATCAAGCATCTCGTCGCTTCTCCCCCGGCCGTGGATTTTCAAAATTAAAATTTTACTTTTATGCAAAATTAATTACATAAAAAAATTAATTTTAAATCCCGACTTCAATGGGCCTTACGAGCGGCGCAACGGACCGACCAGAATCGGCCGGCCGAACCGCCGGACAAGGTGCCGTAAGACTCGGGCACTCGCGACCACTGGCCTCTCTTTGGTAGCCTCTCATTTCAACGCCATGGCTGCTTCGCCAGCCCGGCGATCGGTTCGCTCTATTTCTTCGTGATCCGTCTTTTCCGAATTCGATTACAATTTTATACGAAATAAAATACATCGAAATTACATCAAGATTACGAAAAAATAAAACCACCTAGAACTACCGCGGATTTTCTCACGGGAAAAACCATTACATGCCTCAAAAAACGGGCCAAACCAACAATTGCATAATTAATAAAATAAATAAATAAATGCACCATTCATATAAACCATGATAATTGGATCATATCACCTGCAAGAACACATCTAGCAAAATATTCCAACATCAAAATATATGAATATTTAAATTGCTATCAATTAATCACTAAAATTAATTAAAATAGCAAAAGCCTAAAAATCTGGCTCCGATACCAATTGTTGGAAAGTAAAACGCAGCGGAAGCGAAGTTTGGCAAAATATGATTATAGCATTTTACGCATCTACGAGCATTAGATCTATTTAGGCATGCTAATTAATTAATTACTAAAACTAACAAGCAATTTAAATATTATTTATTATTTATTAATTAAATATGTTGATTAATTAAAATATCCTAATCTAGATCCAAGATCATAAGATATTACCTTTTGAAGCGGTTGGTTATTTCCTTCTTGATCGCCTTGTATCTCTACCTTCAGATCTTCTAGAGTATGATCCGCCTTGAACCGGACGTTGTGTGGGCAACGAGCTACCGGAACTTGCTTGGACACCTTATGGGATCGGCCGAAACAACTTTGATATGTGATCACTATATTTTTCTTTGCTCTCTAGTATTTTATGAACACTCTTAGCAAATTAATTGTGTTATCTAAATTGTAGAATCAAAGACACAAGTCTAGATCTACAATTAAACACAAGAGGAAAAAATTGATCACACAATCTCACCACGCATAAGTAAAATCAGCCAACCTCCCATGAGTCCTATTTATAGGCTCTTGGACTACTACTAGGGATCTAAAGGAGGATTATGGAAGGACTCCCAACTAATTCATCTTACCTTATTAGGACTCTTCCTAATATATGATGAATCAATTAATATCAACTCAGTCCACTAAAAAGTTGATATTGCACTTCCTACCAAAATCCCAAATTACGAAATTGGGCTCCTTATTAAATATATTATTTCCCGTGTTTAAGATATCGAATGTCCATTAATTAATTATAAGCTCGTGACTTTAATTAATTAATATCTTATCCAAGAGTAGTACCACTCGAACCTTATTATTATATCGAATTAAATCCACTGCGGGGTTTAATATAATAATCATTATCGAGCTCCTCAAGGGGACATCATCAACCGCACGAGTCGGGACACGATTTCTAGTAATAATAATAATTGTCGTATAAACAATATTATTGCCCAAGATACGAGGCTTATTGAGTCGATCATTTTGACTCTCACCTATGGTAAATCAAAGCAATAATTATTATAAATACACAATTAAATATTATATACTTAGAATTAAGAAATAATATTTATCCGAGATTTACGTTCTTCTTACAGTCATTATAGAAGACACTATCTCACCTCGATCCTGTTCAACGTATACAAATACGCTAATGTATGCTAATAGTCAAGACCAACTATTCTCAAGCATACACTACAACCCTTTATATAATTTGTCTAATAATTATATAGGTTGTGAACTATTATATTATTTTATAAGGCACCGATAATGTGATCTTCTGTGTGACACCAACACACCACATTATCTACAATATAAAATAATTAGACATTTCATTTGCATAACCATAACGTGAATTAATATGCAAAGCATGTGATTAAATATAATTAATATCCTCATAGGTAGTAATAGGGAAATTAGGTAATACAAGCATAAAGTATGCTTTGCAGTATACAATCCTAACAGTAAATCGTTAAAAGATCGCGCGAAAAAGTTCGAGAACATTTACAATCACTTCTACCGGATCGTTTGATGGCGAAGACCGATAAAAACCCTCGTTTTGAATAATAATAATAACTATGAAATAGGTTTGATGATCTAAATCAAAAGTTCTTATGCGAAGAACGAACAAGAGGAACAATCCCAAACTTTACCGGGAAAATCAATAGAAACTAATAATCGATAACATGTGTGTGGCTCAATCTAAAAACCCATATGAAAAGATTAGCTACACATGATTATTTCAACAACAATAATGGAAATTGTAAAACAAAACATGGTAGAAACTTCCCTTGTAAATGCCAAAATTGAATTCCCGGTGAAGGTTTGATGATCTTCTTTCAAGAACTCACAACAAAATGATACAAGGAATTATATTCTCTCACAAATGTATTTTTTTTCTTCAAGATGAACATACAAAGAAGGTGATGAAAAAATCTCTCTTTTCTCCCTATTTTGGTGTTTCTCTCTCTAAATCATGTGTTTTTCCACCAATTATCTCACACAAGATCAGAATATTACATCTTGAGGTCTCCAACACCTTTTTATAAAGCCAAAAGACCAAGAAAAATGTTCCAAATCGTGTAAAAATGTCAAATAAATGGACTTGCACCGAAAAGTGACACGGCCCGTGTCCAACTGCTCTAGAAAATGCAAAAACTCTCTGGAAAGCAGTCTCGGCCGTGTCCAAGTGTCCCAGAAAATACAAAAACTCTCTAGACAGCATACTCGGCCGTGTCCTGTGACACAACCCGTGGTATAGAAGCCATATCTCCATCAATACACCTCAAAAATTATCGTATGATATACCGTTGCGAAGCTGATTTCATGAGGAATCCATACATATATAGAACACATCCTGATTCGAAGTAATAAATCTAGAAATTAGAAAATACGACAGGTAGTGCTTCAATCTTCATCGTTTTAGGCCTCGTTCTCGCTCTTGATCGTCATAAACTCCAATATTGGCCATAAAAGCGCATATTTCACCACAATCTTCATCCAGATACCTATAAAACAAAAAAACAACATACCATGCGTAAAAAGAGCAAAAACACTCAAAAACAAACGAAAGTGCGACTCGATAGAACAGAATGAGACGAAAAAAAATCGACTCATCAGATATACACTATTGTATATTCAATGCTCAATTTTATAATTAAAATATTTCAGTGAGATTGATATTTAAATTAAGACATTTTGCATATTTAATTTTAACAATTAAAATTTGATATTTAAATTAAGACATTTTGCATATTTAATTTTAACAATTAAAATAGTGGACATTTTGTAATTAAAATGCATAATTTGAATTTAATTTTTGTAATTAAAATATTTTGGTAATAAAGAGATGTACGAGCACTACCAATGTTTATACTTTAGCCGATGGCAAAAAATCGTTGGCTAAAGTCCAATGTCATCGGCTAAAGCTGCCAGTTGTCGGCTAAAAGTATGTCGGCCAAGGTCGGTCGGCTAAAATTTAGCCGATGGTAAATACAAAAGGTCGTCGGCTAAAGTTCAACTTTAGCCGACGGTTAAAATGTTGCCGGCTAAAATATTTAGGTTTTAGCCGACATAATTAATATCGTCGGCTAAAGTATGCAGGTTTAGTCGATGACATTTTGGTCGTCGGCTAAAGTATGTAGGCACATGATTTACGATCTTCCATACTCCTTTTTTTACCAAGTCATCGAGGTAGTAAACTAGTTTAGCAGATGTTGCAAAAACAAAAGGATCACTTTCATACCAACTTGTAGAAGTATCAACACATAATAGTCCATGAGGTGAGGGATGTTAGTAAAAGTTGGCGAGGGAGATGGATCATGAGGTGAGGCATGAGATAAAAAAAATCGGTGGAAAGATCCTCTCAAATTTGCATAAGATATAAATAATCTCCTTTTGTATGAGGCGGAGATCTGACTTTCTTACTTCCCAAGTGCATAACTTTTGAAAGAACCTGGAAAACGATACACAAGGCTCGACCACCTATTTGGACAAGTATGGTCGAATAAACACAGGAAACAAACGTTGTTAGAGGATATGACAATCATGGCTCTTCAGTCCAGTTAACTTGTTCTCCTTGAAGTTAACACACCTCCCTACATTTCCAGCATATCCTGTGGGATACCTTGCAGCTTTCATCCACGAAAAAATTTCAGCCTTTTGCTCAGGGGTGACGGTGTAAGCAGCTTTCGGCATTTTGTGTTTTCCCTTCCCTTCCTTCAACCATAAATGTTTTCTAATGTTCATTTATTTTAAACCAATGCGTGTCTTAGGGCCGTCTTTAGTCTTCCCTTCCCAACATAACACTGTACCGACAACACTTTCACAAACATTTTTTTCTATGTGCATCATATCTAGGTAGTTCCTGTAACACCCCCGATATATTCAGGAATATACAGCGCCGTACAAGGCTGAATAAAGGAAATGACAATAACAGATACCAACTTATGAAATCACTGAAATAAAATACAACCGTCTGGTTCAATACCGAGAATACAAATATCCAATGAAGAGTTATTAATACATCACTAGAATCCAAACATCATAAACTGACGACGTACTCGAGTACTTATTGAAATAACCAACAAACAACAGACAGTAGACCCGGACGGAACATCACTCTGCACCCTCGTCGTCATGCATCTCTAGTGGTTGTTTCCCCGCTCTCCTGGATCCTGAACATACACAAATGTTCACCCCCGAAGGGGTTAGCACAATGATGCTAGTACAAGTATAATAATCATACAACAGTGATATAATCAACAATTATACCATAACAAGTTTCTCCAACGAGAAATATCCACAACACATATCATATCATAACAATTTCAACATACTGATGGTATTCCAACGATCCAGCGCACACAGCTATAGATTCCCATGATGATCCCGTCGGACCAACACATGGTGGAACTACCTGTCCAACGATCCAGCGCACACAACTATAGATTCCCATGATGATTCCCGTCGGATCAACGCATGGTGGACATATAATCACAACACATTTACACAATACAATCACATCATAACTGTCATAATATAAACAATTCCAATTAGAGTACTTGCCTCGGTTCGTTGACAAGAATAAAACTTCCACGAATATCAAAATACTCGAAGGTCGTCCCCTTCGATCAATCACGTAACAAGCTCGAACCTTAACAAAAGAAATAATAAAGAATTTATCTCACATCGTACGAATGTCTAACAATTCAATTTACGGCCGAAAGTTCATAAACTGCAATCTGCCTGAACTTCTTAGCGTACGCTAAGTATTCTGTGTACCGTGTGTTAAGTCTGCTCGATAGCGTACGCAAACAACAAATCCTAGCGTACGCTAACTATGCATGGTCAGTACCTCACTGATCAGCCGACTGACTCGACTGATGGCCTAACGTACGTTACGTACCAAACGTAGCGTACGTTAACTCATCCTCGATAGCGTACGTTAATCTACATAACCTAGCGTGCGCTAACTGTGCATGGCAGTTCACTGGAGAGCAGCAGATTATACAAATGGTGATGAAGTAAGCGAATTCCTCAGTGATTAATGTTTGTTATCCGACTTCATGGTAAGTTCATAACCTTTATGAATGATCTCATGGATGATAACAACTTCGAGATGCAAGTATACATATAATCATCATAACACCATAATCCATCTTGATTACAATTCTCATGCGAAGTTTGGTGATCTCCGGTTGATGTATCAGATTCTACTATCATTATACACATTCAGGCTTCATCTTGAGGTGAACTAAAAATTCCAACTTATATGAAAGAATATTTCCTAAGATGATTCTTCCTTTAAGTTCTTATAACCGAAAATAATATCACCTCCAATTCATGATCACAAAGATAACATAATTCATACGGATTGCTAACTTCAGAATGTTTCTCTCATCAATTGAAGTACTAGGATTCCAACTTCAAGGTTCCAACAATAATATCGTAATCGTAGACATTCCAATCTTCAGAAACATGATGATGTTGAATAATTCACTACTGAAATTCAATATCTCGTTAACATGATCATTTAATTCCTTAGAATCCAAATCTAAGGCTGGAGGTAGATTGAACATACCTTAATATGACGAAATTACTGAACCGCAAGGTAGAATCCGACTTCGGTTGGTTATATGGCACTCCAAGGTGTTACTTTTCTTCAATGATCACTCACAAGTAATAACCAATATTCAAGGATAAAAAAGATGTGTTCTAAGTGTGTTAGAAGGATGATTATAGCTCTCTGGCCTCTCAAGAATGAAGAATGGACGAAGGAAATGTAAGCCAAAACGGGTTGTTGTCTCATTTATAATATTCTGCACTTTAGCTAATTAGCGCACGCTACAACACATACTTAGCGCGCGCTAATAAGCGTTGACTCCAAATCTGTCCAGGTTCGTCCGCGGGAATCTTATCCGGACCCATGTCCTGGCTGGCGCATGTGCTAGCCGCCCAGCTCAATAATTCAGTGTCTAGCGCACGCAACTCCTACATACGTAGCGTGCACTAGTAGTAACCGATAGCGCGCGTTAAGCTACATTCTTAGCGTGCGCTATCACGAGTTTGCATGAGAAAATTTGCATGTTGCTTTACTTATGTACAAATATGCCAATGTAAGAAATATCATACTCCAATAATCAAGACCACAAATCCGAATAATACAGGGTTTGAATACAGATGAAATACACAGTAATAAATCCATATATTACATACTCTCCTACTAAAAAGAAGTTTCGTCCCGAAACTCAAGACGAAAATAACTCGGGATATCTGGACTTTATGCCATCTTGCGTTTCCCATGTGGCTTCTTCCACTCCGTGACGTAATCATTGAACTTTGACCAAAACGATGGGTTTGTTCCTCAACTGCTTAACTCGACTCTCGAGTATCTTGACCGGTCTTTCTTCAAACGTCCCATCTTGAGCGACTTCAATCTCGCCGAAATCAATGATATGACTGGGATCTGGTATATACCTCCGTAACTGGGATACGTGGAACACGTTATGAACATGGCTCAACGACGGCGGTAATGCCAATCTGTATGCCAACTCTCCAACTCTCTCAAGGATCTCGAATGGTCCGATATATCTCGGACTCAGCTTTCCCCTTCTTCCAAAACGGAAGATTCCCCGAGTAGGAGAAACCTTTAAAAGTACGTGGTCTCCCGTACTGAACTCCAATGGGCGACGACGTACGTCTGCGTAAGATTTCTGGCGACTCTGGGCGGTCAACAGCCTTTCACGAATCAAGGCTATCTTCTCTCGAGTCTGTATGATCAACTCTGGTTCTGTCCCGATCAAGTCTGATGAATCGTCCCAGCATAGGGGCGATCTGCATCTTCTCCCGTATAATGCCTCGAATGGTGCCATCTTAATGGAAGCATGCCAACTATTGTTATATGTAAATTCAATCAACGGTAGATGAACTTCCAAATCAGTTCACCAATCTAAGGCACAAGCCCTCAGCATATCTTCCACCGTTTGAATAGTCCTTTCGGATTGTCCATCAGTCTGTGGGTGATAAGCTGTGCTGAAGTTCAATTCGGTTCCCAAGGCCTTATGAACTGCTTTCCAAAAGTGAGACACAAAGCGGCCGTCTCGATCAGAAACAATGGTCTTCGGCGTACCATGCAATAGAACTATGTCCGAAATAAATACTCGTGCCAACCTCTCTGGTCCCCACGTGTCCTTAATGCCTAGAAAATGAGCTGATTTGGTTAAACGATCAACTATCACCCAAATCATGTTCATTCCTGTCTTGGTTCTCGGCATACTAGTGATAAAGTCCATCGATATGTCCTCCCACTTCCATTCAGGAATCGGGAGCGGCTTCAACATTCCGGCAGGCCGTTGATGCTCGATCTTAACCTGATGACAAGTCAAACATTTCGAAACATAGTCCGCTACATCTTTCTTCATGTTGCCCCACCAGAAATTCTGCTTCAAGTCCTTATACATCTTACTGGTGCCCGGGTGGATAGAATAGGGCGAACTGTGAGCTTCCTTCATAATTGTCTGTTTCAGAACATCGACATCGGGAATGCAGAGTCGGTTCTGAAATCTCAAAACTCCATCATCATGAATTACAAATCCAGGGGCCTTCCCCTTGATCACTTCATCACGTAACCGAATCATCAGAGGATCATCTGCCTGTCTAGATTTGACTTCTTCGGTTAATGATGAAGTTATTTCCATCACGTACAGTTTTCCTTGGATTCTTTGTAACCACACTTCAATTCCTTCTCGAATCATCTCTCGTTGAAGGCTAAGTTGGGAGGTCAGAGTCTCCAACATCTGAATAGAAACAGGCTTGCGGCTGAGCGCATCGGCCACTACATTCGCTTTGCCTGGATGATATAAAATCTCCAAATCATAGTCCTTAATTAGTTCTAACCATCTTCTTTGCCTCATGTTCAACTCTTTCTGACTGAAGATGTATTTGAGACTCTTGTGATCCGTAAAGATCTGACAGTGAGTCCCGTACAGATAATGCCTCCAGATCTTCAAAGCAAAAACTACTGCCGCTAGCTCCAAATCATGTGTTGGGTAATTCACTTCATAAGGTTTCAGCTGTCGTGAAGCATAAGCGATCACCTTGTCATTCTGCATCAATACGCATCCGAGTCCTTGGTTCGAAGCATCACTGTAAACTATGAATCCTCCAGTCCCCTGTGGAAGTGATAAAATTGGTGTTGTCATCGATCTCCTCTTCAATTCATCAAAACTGGTCTGACACGACTCGTTCCACTCAAACTTTTGAGTTTTCTGTAGGAGTCGAGTAAGTGGGAGGGAGATTTTGGAAAACCCTTCCACGAACCGGCGATAATACCCAACAAGTCCTAAGAAACTTCAGACTTCTTTCACGTTCTTTGGAGGCTTCCAATCCAAAACCGCTTCGATCCTCTGAGGATCTACTCGGACTCCTTCAGCTGATACCACATGACCGAGGAACATTACTTCCTTTAGCCAGAATTCACACTTAGAGAGTTTGGCGTACAGTCATTCGCTTCTCAAAAGTTTTAATACAATCCGCAAATGCTGCGCATGATCTTCTGGGCTCTTAGAATACACCAGAATATCATCAATGAACACGACCACAAATTTATCCAAATATTCGATGAACACTCGGTTCATCAACTGTATGAATACATCAGGTGCATTAGTGAGACCAAACGGCATCACTACAAACTCATAGTGTCCGTAGCGAGTTCTGAATGTTGACTTTGGAACATCAGATTCCTTAATCCTCAGCTGATGGTATCCTGATCTCAAATCGATTTTTGAAAATACTGTTGCTCCTTGCAACTGGTCAAATAAATCATCAATTCGTGGCAACAGATGTTTGTTCTTAATCGTCATCTTGTTCAACTCTCGATAGTCGATACACAGTCGAAGCGATCCATCCTTCTTTCGGACAAAAAGAACTGGCGCTCCCCAGGGCGAAACGCTTGGCTGGATATAGCCTTTGTCCAGTAACTCCTCCAGCTGCTTTTTTAGTTCATACATCTCAGTAGGTGCCATACGATACGGCGCCTTAGAAATTGGTGTAGCTCCGGGTTCCAGCTCAATGGTGAATTCTACATCCCGTCGTGGAGGTAGTCCAGGTAACTCGTCAGGAAATACATCTGGAAATTCATTAACAACATGAATGGATGAAAGTTCCACAATTTCGTCTTCTTTCTTCATTGCATAGCACCAGTATCCGGTACATCCCTGTTTCAACAATTTGACAGCTTTCATCGCCTTGATCAACTTTCTCGAACATCCCGGTTTCCATCCCTCAAACAGTACTTCGGAACCATCGTCAGCTATCAGTGAAATATTTCTCCTTCGGTAGTTTACAATAGCTCCATATCGATTAAGCCAATCGTCTCCGAGTATCAGGTCGTCTCCTTACATTTCTATCGCAATCAGATTTGAGAGCCACTCCCTACCCCCAAATGATACAGGGAAATATCTAGTCTCTAAGTTCCCAACAATCCTCTCTCCACTCTGTAAACCAACAACATAAGGTTCACAAGTATGAAAACCAGAAATATTCAAACGATTTACACAAGACAAGGATATAAAAGAATGCATAGCTCCTGTATCGAATAAAACGCTAACTGGCTGGGAAAGGATCTGGACAGTACCTGATGCGACAGCAGCATCCTGATCGTCTGTCCTCCTCATCTCGTACAGACGTGGGGGAACAGATCCGGCACTCGATGTCCCCTTTCGGTCCCATTGTCCTCTGCCTCGTCCGCGGCCAAAATTTTGAGGCATCTGAACACTTTGCTGCGTCTGTTGGATACTAGCTTCCTTCTGAACTGGCTGCGATGAACGGGTTCCATTGTACTTGGTGGCATCCTTGCAAAACGTCGCACGGTGCCCTTCCTGTCCGCATTCAAAACATGTAATTGGAGTGCGCAAACAATCACGCCAAAGGTGGACTGGGCGACCACAGTTAAAGCACTTCTTAGATGTATCCGTCGTGGCTGACATTGTTCTGAAATTCTTTCCGCTCTTAGATGGGTGCGGAGGTTTCTTGAAAGAATGAAAAGAAGACTGGGCCTTGTGGGGCCCACTACTCTTATGCTCTGTAAAAGTACCAGAGACTTTCTGCTTCTTCGACTCCATAAACTTCTCCATTGCTGCTTCTTTGATTTCGTACGCCAACGCCTTATCTTGGTATTGACGGAGAGTGGTACATTCAAAACCGGACATGTACCTCTGGATTTCTGGTTTCATCCTCATTTCAAAATGAATCATCATCTCTGCATCTGTTCTGACCAGATGTCGAACAAATGCTAGCTGCTGGTTAAACATCTTAATTGTCTGGGATACGGGTTCGTCTGATGGCTGAGCGGAGAAAAACTCCCGAACTTTGGCTTCCCTCACAGGACGAGGGCAGTACTGAGCTTCCATCATCATTTTAAATTCTGTCCAATCAGCATCATGATCTGCAGGTCCATTAGCTTCCCACCACTCGGATGCTTCCCCTATCAGAAAGTACTGAGCAATAGGAGCTCTCCTGTCGTCTGGACAATTAATTCCAGCAAAATTTTTCTCCAATTCCTTCAACCAATGATCCCAAGTGGGAGTCTCGGAAAAGCCGTCAAATTTGGGTGGTTTCATTTTCGCTACCTCTTGCAACCATCGGTTACCTCGATTTCCCATTTCTAGGATCCTTTGTTGTCCATCTCCCTGCTGAAATCCCACCGCCACCTGCATTCGGTCCCCGACCTGAGCGAACTGAGTCATCTGGTTCACTACTTGACGAAGGATTTCTGGTACAACAGGTTCTGGTTCGTTATTGATGGATGGTTGCGGCTCGCCTGAGCTATGACTGGCCTGATTAGAAGGCGACGCCTCCCTTTCAGCATTCCTTCATCCGCGTCCATGACCGCGACCACGTCCACATCCGCCTCTCAACATACTGTAAGCATAAATACTCAATATACATGAAACAATATTGTTCTAATGTTCAAGTATAAAGAGATACAACATGTAAAGAACGAGATAGAGTTTAGGAACTTACAACCACCGTTCGCATGAAGATGTAAGCAGTGCAGTGATGTCATTCAAGACCGGTTACCTCAAAAGACGTAAATGACCCCTATTTTAACCCAATGGCCAAGATATCCATAATCTTAGCTCCGATACCATATTCTGTAACACCCCCGATATATTCAGGAATATTACATCGCCGTAAATCCTTTACATAAGAATTTACAAGGCTGAATAAAGGAAATGACAATAACAGATACCAACTTATGAAATCACTGAAATAAAATACAACAAATGCAGTTCAATACCGAGAATACAAATATCCAATGAAGAGTTATTAATACATCACTAGAATCCAAACATCATAAACTGACGACGTACTCGAGTACTTATTGAAATAACCAACAAACAATGCATGAGACCGTAGGAACATCACTCTGCACCCTCGTCGTCATGCATCTCCAGTGGTTGTTTCCCTGCTCTCCTGGATCCTGAACAAACACAAATGTTCACCCCCAAAGGGGTTAGCACAACGATGCTAGTACAAGTACAATAATCATACAACAATGATATAATCAACAATTATACCATAACAAGTTTCTCCAACGAGAAATATCCACAACACATATCATATCATAAAAGTTTCAACATACTGATGGTATTCCACGATCCAGCGCACACAGCTATAGATTCCCATGATGATCCCATCGGACCAACACATGGTGGAACTACCTGCCCAACGATCCAGCGCACACAGCTATAGATTCCCATGATGATTCCCGTCGGATCAACGCATGGTGGACATATAATCACAACACATTTACACAATACAATCACATCATAACTGTCATAATATAAACAATTCTAATTAGAGTACTTGCCTCGGTTCGTTGACAAGAATAAAACTTCCACGAATATCAAAATACTCGAAGGTCGTCCCCTTCGATCAATCACGTAACAAGCTCGAACCTTAACAAAAGAAATAATAAAGAATTTATCTCACGTCGTACGAATGTCTAACAATTCAATTTACGGCCGAAAGTTCATAAACTGCAATCTGCCTGAACTTCTTAGCGTACGCTAAGTATTCTGTGTAGCGTGTGTTAAGTCTGCTCGATAGCGCACGCAAACAACAAAGCCTAGCGTATGCTAACTATGCATGGTCAGTACCTCACTGATCAGCCGACTGACTCGACTGATGGCCTAACGTACGTTACGTACCAAACGTAGCGTACGTTAACTCATCCTCGATAGCGTACGTTAATCTACATAACTTAGTGTGCGCTAACTGTGCATGGCAGTTCACTGGAGAGCAGCAGATTATACAAATGGTGATGAAGTAAGCGAATTCCTCAGTGATTAATGTTTGTTATCCGACTTCATGGTAAGTTCATAACCTTTATGAATGATCTCATGGATGATAACAACTTCGAGATGCAAGTATACATATAATCATCATAACACCATAATCCATCTTGATTACAATTCTCATGCGAAGTTTGGTGATCTCCGGTTGATGTATCAGATTCTACTATCATTATACACATTCAGGCTTCATCTTGAGGTGAACTAACAATTCCAACTTATACGAAAGAATATTTCCTAAGATGATTCTTCCTTTAAGTTCTTATAACCGAAAATAATATCACCTCCAATTCATGATCACAAAGATAACATAATTCATACGGATTGCTAACTTCAGAATGTTTCTCTCATCATTTGAAGTACTAGGATTCCAACTTCAAGGTTCCAACAATAATATCGTAATCGTAGACATTCCAATCTTCTAAACATGATGATGTTGAATAATTCACTACTGAAATTCAATATCTCGTTAACATGATCATTTAATTCCTTAGAATCCAAATCTAAGGCTGGAGGTAGATTGAACATACCTTAATATGACGAAATTACTGAACCGCAAGGTAGAATCCGACTTCGGTTGGTTATATGCCACTCCAAGGTGTTACTTTTCTTCAATGATCACTCACAAGTAATAACCAATATTCAAGGATCAAGAAGATGTGTTCTAAGTGTGTTAAAAGGATGATTATAGCTCTGTAACACCCCAAACTAGGCGGATATTACAGTGCCGTAAATCCCCGACTGGGACCCACCAGGCGAATGAAAATGATGAATTAAATAATATAATTGTAGTACCGAACCACATTATATTACCAAAAACAGCCCCCAGCGATCGGCAGCGTGCCGCGGCACGGACGAGTGTGCCGCGGCGGTGTCTTGGCAGTGTGCCACGGCCCTGCCGGCATGTGCCGCGGCACAAGGTACAGACGCTGAATGGCCGAAAATGCTATACGAGTGTGCCGCGGCCCGGACGGGTGTGCCGCGGCAGTGACTCGGCAGTGTGCCGCGGCACATAGTACAGGCCGCTCGGCCAAAAACTGGAAAATGTGTGTGCCGCGGCGCACACTCCTTGTGCCGCGGCCCACACCCCCCTTGGGTCCTAAAATGAAGAAAAATGACCCGGGAAGAGAATAAAAGCAATAGGAATCGATATCTGGGAACCAATAACACGAAATGGAAGTACGGAAACGGTGGTTCCAAGCAATGATTACAAGGATTCGCCCAACAAAACACGATTTGAACAATGAAGAGATTTGAAATGACATGAATACCAACGTCAACATCGACTAATGAATCAATTACCACAATCGAGATAATACTCTTGTCTCGATTCCCGAATAAGGTTGAAACAATGAACAATATCGATACACAACTCGAAGTTATTCCGTACGGTGAATACGGATGAAAGATTATTATCAAGTGAAAAATTACATAGTGACAATTACCGAATGAAATTACTGAATGATAATGACTGAATTACAACCGGGTATTACATACACCCCCCTTAAAAGAGTTTCGTCCCCGAAACTAAGGGTCAAACAACTCGGGATAACTCTCCCGCATACTATCCTCGGTTTCCCAAGTAGCCTCTTCGACTCCGTGTCTAGACCACTGAATTTTAACCAAAGGAATCGCCTTATTCCTCAACTGTTTGATTCGCCGCTCTAAGACTCGTACGGGACGCTCCTCATACGAATGATCATCTGCGATCTCGATTTTGTCGAACTGAAGTATGTGACTCGGGTCGGCAACATACTTCCGTAGCTAGGAGACGTGAAACACATTATGAATTCGGCTCAACGCCGGAGGTAAGGCCAATCGATAAGCTAGCTCGCCTACTCAATCCAAAATCTCAAACGGTCCAATGAATCTCGGACTCAGCTTTACCCGTTTTCGAAAACGGAAAATACCTCGACTTGGGGATACCTTGACCAACACGTGGTCACCTGCCTCGAACTCTAGTGGTCGACGACGATTATCTGCATATGATTTCTGTCGACTCTGAGCGGTCAACAAACGACTCCTGATCAAAGCTACCTTCTCACGGGCGGCTATAAGCATATCGGGCTCGGTGCCGATTGATTCGGATAGGTCATCCCGACATAAAGGAGATCGACAGCGACGACCGTACAAGGCCTCGTAAGGTGCCATCTTAATCGAAGCATGGCAACTATTATTATACGTGAACTCGATCAATGGTAGTTGGGCTTCCCAATCGTCTTTCCAATCGAGGACGCATGCCCTCAACATGTCCTTCTAAGTCTGAAAACTCCTCTCTGATTGTCCGTCGGACTGAGGATGAAAAACTATACTGAGATTAAGCTGAGTTCCCATAGCACGATGAACTGATTTCCAAAAATGAGACACGAATCGTCCGTCACGATCGGAAATGATACTTTTAGGAGTACCGTGCAATCTCACTATCTCTTTGATAAATAACTGGGCAAGTCTCTCGGGACCCCACGTATCCTTAATCTCAAGGAATTGAGCTGATTTAGTTAAGCGATCCACAATTACCCAGATGGTATTCATGCCACAACGACTCGTCGGCAAACTCGTGATAAAATCCATAGAAATGTCTTCCCACTTCCATTCTGGAATAGGGAGAGGTTTCAGCATACCAAGCGGTCGCTGATGTTCAATCTTGACTTGTTGACAGGTTAAGCATCTCGAAACAAATTCCGCGACTTCTCGCTTCATATTACTCCACGAGTAATTTTGTTTCAAGTCCTTGTACATCTTGCTAGACCCCGGATGAACAGAATAAGGGGTAGCATGAGCTTCTCTCAAAATCGAGTTTTTCAACTCGTCATTCGCCGATACGCACAACCGATTCTTAAATCTCAAAAATCCATCCTCGTGGACCACGAATCCAGGGGCTTTCCCCTGAGCCACATCCTCACGGATGCGCAACAATGATGGGTCTGAACCCTGATTCTGTCTGATTGCCTCCTCAAGTGACGAAGAAATCTCTAACATACAAAGCTATCCCTGAACTCACTGAAGCCAGACCTCGATCTCGGGTGTAAGGAATTCCTGTTGAAGCTCCTTCTGAATTGTTAAACGAGCAAGCATCTTCTCCTGAACGGACTTACGACTCAAGGCGTCGGCAACAATGTTCGCCTTGCCCGGGTGGTAAAGGATCTCGATATCATAATCTTTGATTAGTTCCAACCACCATCTCTGTCGCATATTTAACTCTTATGATCAGTGAATATATACTTTAAACTCTTATGATCAGTGAATATCTGACAGGTGACATCATAAAGGTAATGACGCCAAATCTTCAATGCGAAAACCACGGCTGCTAACTCCAGGTCGTGGGTCGGATAATTAACCTCATAAGGTCTCAATTGCCGCGAAGCATAAGCAATAACTTTCCCATTCTGCATGAGTACACACCCGAGACCCTGCCCGGACGCATCACTATAAACCACAAATCCTTCCGTCCCTTGCAGCAAGGAAAGTACAGGTGCTGAAACTAACCGGCTCTTGAGTTCCTCAAAACTCCGTTGACACGCGTCGGACCACGTGTATTTCTTATCCTTTCGCAAAAGGTTCGTCATTGGTTGAGCGATTCTAGAAAATCCTTCCACAAACCACCGATAATAACCGGCAATCCGAGAAAGCTTCGGATTTCCTTAACATTCTTCGGAGGTAACCAATATTGGATAGCCTCCGTATTCTGAGGATCAACACGCACTCCATCTGATGAAATTACATGCCCGAGAAAAGTCACTTCGGACATCCAGGACTCACATTTGGAAAACTTTCCATAAAGTTGTTCTCGTCTCAACACGTCGAGAACCTGATGAAGGTGAACCTCGTGCTCCTCTCGGTCACGAGAATAAATCAAGATGTCATCAATGAAGACAACCACAAACCGATCCAAAAAGTCGATGAAAACCCGATTCATTAGCCCCATGAATACCGCAGGTGCATTAGTTAGCCCGAACGGCATAACTACGAACTCATATTGACCATAGCGTGTACGAAACGCTGTCCTTGCGATGTCCGACTCTCGGATTCGCAACTGATGATATCCAGACCTTAGGTCGATCTTGGAAAATATTGAAGCTCCCTAAAGTTGATCTAAGAGATTATCGATACGGGGTAAGGGATACTTATTCTTGATCGTCACCCGGTTCAATTCCTGGTAATCAATACACAAACGGAACGAGCCATCCTTCTTCTTGACAAACAGCACTGGTGCTCCCCACGGGGACGCACATGGTCGGAGATAACCTTTCTCGAATAATTCCTCAAGTTGAATCTTCAACTCCTGCATTTCGGTCGGGGCCATCCGGTTTGGTGCCTTCGATAACGGGGACGTACCGGGCTCCAACTCACTCGTGAATTCCACAACTCTTTGTGAAGGCAACCAGGTAACTCGTCTGGGAATACATCGTCAATCGATGACAATGATACCACGAATGATTGCACATTTCGATTGCCCTAGAACGGTCAATCGATGAAAATGATACAATGAATGATTGAACAACTCGATTGCCTTAGAACGGCCAATCGAGAAAAATGATACAATGAATGATTGAACAACTGACTGCCTTAGAACGTCCAATCGAAGAAAATGATACAATGAATGATTGGACAACTCGATTGCCTTAGAATGGCCAATCGATGAAAATGATACGATGAATTATTGAACACGTCGATTGAGTAATTTCACTGTTTCCATCATATTAATGATTCTTCCAGAACAACGGGGATCACCTCCCTGAAGCACACATTCGACATCCAACGACGGAAATGATAGTGATCATACGCTTACGAACATTGAGAATGGTATCATGACGATCCATCTAATTTACACCCAATATTACATCGTCCTTAGGTGAGTCCACCACGATTAGGTCCACCAACCAATCGCGGTCATTAAGCTTACCTTGGTATGATTTTCGAAAATCTTCCATCGCCAGGTAGACCGATGGTATGAGGTCCACAAACAATAGGACTATCCAAATTAAGTCTATTCAAACATGATTCGAAAATGAAAGAATGCGGTGCACCAGTATCAAAAGGTACACACAGGTTGAAATAAAATTACGAGTATACCTGAGATCATTCGGGCCACCGGATCGTCGATCCTATTCATCACCTGAATCCGGGACTTGCCGGACCCCGAACCGGACGCTCCCATCTGATAAATATGAGTTCCGACTTTATTCGCTTCCATCGTCTTAAACGACGCTGACAGAGTAGTCTGATTCTGAATCGCTGATTGCTTCGGGGCCTGAGGTGCCGCCGGAGCCGACTTGGAGTCCTTTCGGCAAAAACGTGCCTTATGCCCAAAATTCCCACAATTATGACACGTGATAGACGGTTTCAGACACTTAGGGCTGTAATGACCTGACGCTTCACAGTTGAAACAGGTGATGGCCGAACTGGCCGCTCGGGATTGAGATCCTGCACGATTATGCGCCGTAGGAGGTCGCTCAGAAACTTTAGGGCCCACACGAGGCTTCTTGAAGGTTGGTATGCCTTGATGGTGCAACCGTTGACTTCTTCAGCGAGATAAAGGTTGTTGTTCAAAGAATTTCCTCGAGTGTGCTCATACGGGAGAGTTCTCTCGATTAAATCGGCCAGAGTGGCGCAATGATGATTGACCAATTGCATATGGTCATCATGACCTGCATAAAAGTGAGTGGATCGACCCGAACATCTTCTGATCGAGCCGAGTACTGGGTACGATTTCCCGACAGCGAGTGATTATTTCCCGGGTTTCGGCCCGTACCGCGGCCTCTCCCCATGCATCCCCTGACAGCTCTCTCCATACTGAAGTAGGAAGGTAGCATAATGATTATATTTCCCGCATGAATATCTCGTTATGATTATGTCATGAGATGATGAAAATGAGCATACACGCTCTAACACAGTGATTACATGATTGATTAACTGAGGTGACATGATTATCTGATGAAATTCTTGAAATGAGTATCTTGAATAAGTTAACAAGATTAATAATATGATCTTCTAGATCAATAACTGAGTAATGAAATGAATTGAGTAATTAATGAGTTAACATGATCGTCCTGATCATCAACTGAGTAATGAAATGAATTGAGTGATTAATGAGTTAACATGATCGTCCTGATCATAATGAATGATGATGTTTGAGGATTGTTAACTAATGAATGATGAATGAATGATTATTGCCAGAAATTATACCATGGCATTAGAAGTCTTACAGTTCTTTCGGTCTGATTGGCCCGGCATCTGCACAGGTCACACGTGACGCGAAAGTCCAATGATACTAGTCTGATGACGATGATTTCAAATGAGACATGACTCGGGAGGTAGTATTCAAAACCACGCTCCGATACCAACTCTGTAGCACCCCAAACTAGGCGGATATTACAGTGCCGTAAATCCCCAACTGGGACCCACCAGGCGAATGAAAATGATGAATTAAATAATATAATTGTAGTACCGAACCACATTATATTACCAAACACTCCGATGAGGAGTTTAAGTACAACACACCAAGACAATACCGAATACTAGTATATTTTATATGAAGATAAAATACACCACGCCGAATGAAACGGAGTATCCAAATGAAAGTCTGCAGCGGAAAATAAAGGACAACAACATGGATAACTGAAAGATCGGGGCCACCTACTAGTATCACTGGGACTCCTCGCCGTCAACATGTTATTCCCGTGCTTTTGCCTTGCCATGACCTGAAAAACAAAATCCCCAGCCGGGGTCGGTTACATAGAACAACAATCCTCCAGGGTTGAATAAACACAATCATGTATATGTTGTATAAACCACAAGTTCGATAAAAAATGAATCGGTTAGATTATAACCCAATCTTGTTGAAAACATATGCAATCAAACATGCTGTATGAATCAACTAACAGTACAGCTCAAAGGGTGGCGCCACACTACGCCCGGGATGGAAATGTGTCCGTGCACAAGCCACCAACGAGTATCGATTGAATACACGTGTGGTCTTGTACCTAATCAGTCTCACGAAGCAATCGACTCATGTGCACAGTCCAATGTGAGGCCAACAACCAACACACGACTTAAATGTGCCCGACATGAAAATCCTACACATACCAACCGGCACGCCAGTATGACCCGGAATGCCACGATATAACAAAAGTGACATCGAAAATGTATAATGACTCACCGAGATGAAATGATAGTGAAATGAATGACTGCTCAATGAAATGATTGGAACCGTCGTTCCTTGTGACTGGGGTGATTAATTGACAATGACAAGTTTTGATACGGTTAATACAATGATGAATGAGTTATGATTATGAATGAACAACAACAAAAGGAATGAATATCCTTTTAACCGAGTAAGAATTAACTTACACAACACCGGTGACAATTATCCTTCCACGAACAACGTCCTAATTGAGATATCGGTCGCTCGAACAACCTTGAATAATACAATTACCAACAATCCGTTCAATATACGAATCAAACACGAATATAACGAACTCAAAACGTAGATACGACTAAACTAAGTTCATTGGGGCATTATATCGAACACTTTTAGGCCAACTTCGATTGTTAACAGCTGGAGCCCTTAGGTAATGTCCGGGGATGAAACTATTAACCCTGCCCGGGTCCAGTAAGCGCGGGCCTGTAACCCAAGCGGGGGACAATGAGGCGATCAGGTCATGTTGGCAAACTTACCTCTAGATCGGGGGTGAGCTCGAGCCTCTTGGGGGGGACTCAGGACAGGGGACGATCCTCCTTGTGTGCGTGAGTGGGAAAGAAAAAAAAAAAACTTCGATTGTTAACAACCCAACCTTGATTAAACCAACATCAAAACCCAAAAAGTGTTTTCAATCCAACAAAACATCTTCCATACGATCAATAATCCGATGTGAATGTTCAAATTCTTGATTACAACAGCGATTAATCGAAAACCCCCAATTCCAACACAATAATCAAAGTGTTCTTGAATAATCCTTCAATAATCCAATGAATAATCAAACATATACATAATCATGCGTATATCACTTCATACAACATGATCTTAACATCCAAAACATCATATCTCAAAACAAAATCGAAATCCAAGATGTTTGATGAAAATTACCTTTGAAGATCCAAGTACTTTGATCCGAAGAATACGCAATAGATCGATGATCCGAGCTTCACAACCGAATGAAAATGATAAAAATCCAACACTCAAGTGATGGATGATGAGAAGTTCCTCCCCTCAAGCTCTCTCTCTCGCAGGTAGAAGAAAAAATGGAAAAATGAGCTGAACTCGCTCAATAAAAGCAATTATAGAGTTGACTGCCCTGTGTGCCGTGGCTCAGCCGAAGTGTGCCGCGGCACAGGGCCAAAAACAGCCCCCAGCGATCGGCAGCGTGCCGCGGCAGTATCTCGGCAGTGTGCCGCGGCCCTGCCGGCATGTGCTGCGGCACAAGGTACAGACGCTGAATGGCCGAAAATGCTATACGAGTGTGCCGCGGCCCGGACGGGTGTGCCGCCGCAGTGACTCGGAAGTGTGCCGCGGCCCGGCCGACATGTGCCGCGGCACATAGTACAGGCCACTCGGCCAAAAACTGGAAAATGTGTGTGCCGCGGCGCACACTCCTTGTGCCGCGGCCCACACCCCCCTTGGGTCCTAAAATGAAGAAAAATGACCCGGGAAGAGAATAAAAGCAATAGGAATCGATATCTGGGAACCAATAACACGAAATGGAAGTACGGAAACCCCAAAACGGTGGTTCCAAGCAATGATTACAAGGATTCGCCCAACAAAACACGATTTGAACAATGAAGAGATTTGAAATGACATGAATACCAACGTCAACATCGACTAATGAATCAATTACCACAATCGAGATAATACTCTTGTCTCGATTCCCGAATAAGGTTGAAACAATGAACAATATCGATACACAACTCGAAGTTATTCCGCACGGTGAATACGGATGAAAGATTATTATCAAGTGAAAAATTACATAGTGACAATTACCGAATGAAATTACTGAATGATAATGACTGAATTACAACCGGGTATTACAAGCTCTATGGCCTCTCAAGAATGAAGAATGGACGAAGGAAATGTAAGCCAAAAGGGGTTGTTGTCTCATTTATAATATTTTGTACTTTAGATAATTAGCGCACGCTACAACACATACTTAGCGCGCGCTAATAAACGTTGACTCCAAATCTGTCCAGGTTCGTCCGCGGGAATCTTATCCGGACCCATGTCCCGGCTGGCGCATGTGCTCAATAATTCAGTGTCTAGCGCACGCAACTCCTACATACGTAGCGTGCGCTTGTAGTAACTGATAGCGCGCGTTAAGCTACATTCTTAGCGTGCGCTATCACGAGTTTGCATGAGAAAATTTGCATGTTGCTTTACTTATGTACAAATATGCCAATGCAAGAAATATCATACTCCAATAATCAAGACCACAAATCCGAATAATACAGGGTTTGAATACAGATGAAATACACAGTAATAAATCCGGATATTACAGTTCCTAATCGACAACTTACTCCAATAAGGTATATCCCAGAAAATACTTTTGTGGGACCAATACTTATTCTTGTCAGGTCTTTCAGGAGTTGCCACTACTATATCAGGATGGTTGCTCAACTGCCCAAAATCATACTCATTCAGCACGGCCAAAATTTCGTCACCAGTCCACTCCCGTGGTGGAAAACCAACCTCTTCAGTCCCATCAAATGCTGCAGCATCCGTACGCCAGACATGCGTCCTCTCAAGCCATATACGGTGACACATTCTGATAACCTTCCGACAATGATACCTTGCACAGTCAGCATTCAAGCACACTGGACATCCTCTATATCCACTAATAATAGATCCGGACAACATCCCATACGCAGGAAAATCACTGATGGTACCATTACACATAACACGTAAGTAGAATATCTTATGTGAGTAACTATCGTACGTCGGATGACCTTGCTCCCACAACAACTTCAGCTCCTCTATCAAAGGTCTCAAATAAACATCAATACACTTTCCTAGATACCCGGGGCCAGGTACTAAGAGAGTCAACATATTATACTCCTTATTCATGCACATCCATGGAGGAAGGTTGTAAGGAACCATTACCACCAGCCATATACTATACGAAAGACTCATGTTGCCAAAAGGGTTGAATCCATCAGATGCAAGTCCGAGTCTTACATTTCGGACATCTGATGCAAATCCTTGAAACTCCCTATCTATATGCTTCCAAGCATCTCCATCAGAAGGGTGTATCATAGTATCCTCGTCACTCACGCGAGGCTCAGCATGCCATCTCATCGTCTTGGCTGTGTGAGGAGACATGAAAAGCCTCTCCAATCTATCATTTAAAGGGAAATACCAAAGAACCTTCATAGCTTTCTCTTTACCAGAAGGAGTGAACATATACCTCTCTGTGTCACATACCAGACATCTCTTTAGGTTTGGTTTTAGGCTTTCCCCAAAATAAAGCACAATCATATATGCATACTGTAATATCCGTAATTTTTCCATTTTTAGCAGTTTCCATTTTTGGTGTATGTCTATTTTTATCGACTCGCTTGTAACCGTTTCGACATTTTGAATCTATTTTGTTCTTGGAGTTTTTTCATTTGAATGAGTTTTGATGATGTTTTCACGTAATTTCGTTTTATGGCATGTTTTGCCGTATGAACGTTCGATTCTTGTAAAACTCATTCGTTTTCGTTGTTTCTTGGTTTGTACAAGTTCGTATGGTTGAGTTGGTCATGTGGAGACTTTCGGTTTGTAAATCCGATGTCGTTTCGTGATTTTCGGGCACTTGGGCTATTTTTGTAATTCCTAATAGTTTAGGGAATCTTATTTTTCGTTGTCGCATTACGGACCCTCCGGTGGTCGGAATTGCATTTTCTTTCAGCGCTCAGCTCCGTCGTCTTGTATGCTTCACGTCTATGTTCCTGGATTCTGATTTCGTCGTGCGTTTCGTGTTTTATACCCTCGACAGCTTGACTTCTGGCGATGTGACATCGGCCGATCTTTGACTACATGTAGGTAGCGCACGCTACCCCTGTTACCTTGCGTGCGCTACCGAAGTGCAGTTAGCGTACGCTAACTCCCTATTGTTAGCGTACGCTAGCGAATGGTGGCAGTAGCCACTGGACCTGTCATGGCCCCGTTAGCGCGCGCTATATATGACGATTAGCGTGCGCTAACTCCACTGATTATATAAGCCAGCGGACAGTTTCAGAACAACATTTTTATTCTTTTCTCTTCGTTTCTTCGACGTGCGACCTCAGAGGCGATTTCCACTGGTTCTATTCGGAGTTCTCTTCAAATTCCATCACGGTAGAATCGAGCCATCATATCACAATCAGCATAATCACCCTTCATCAGCCGAATTAAAGGTAATTCCTCAGGAACCCTAATTTTGATGGATTTGGGGGATTTTCGGGATTCTAGGGTTTAGTTCTGAATTGTTCATCTATATTACGATATTCTTTACCGATTGTGATTAGTGAGTGATTCTTAATCCAACTTTCTTGTTTTTAATCCGTGAATTATCGATACGGGGAGATTTTGTGTAAACCCTTGCCCGTATCGATTGATCGTTCATTGTCGTATCATGTAATCGGGGTTATGGGTGTATTCCATTAGAGTATTGTTGTCCGTGGGGACTGAACTGTATTGGTCCTTCGTTTAGGAACCGTCGTTTTCCACCCGGACCGTTCGTAGTCGTGCTTCAACTCCGTTTCTTCAAGAATGTCTCAAAGGCAAGTACTTTACATTTGTTTACATGTTCTAGTATTTGAATTATGGCTGTATCGTGGTTGTTGTGGATGGTTATGTGTATGTTCACCTAGGGACGGTCCGACGGAGCCTCTAGGGATATGTATTGCCGTGAGTGTGCGTATCGCGAACTGTGGTTAGCCACCCAGGGATGTCCGACGGGGCTCTGCGGGGTACGGTGGACGTGAGTCTCGTACCAACGGTTAACTTTGAATTGTGACTTGTTGGAGATAATGTGTTTTGTGATTGTACGTCATAAATATTCCGGAATATAAAATGTTTTCTAAAATGACTTTTTGGCGCATATATTCATCTGATTAGAATGTAGTTCAAATGGATTATACTTGCACTAGCAGTTGTCGCTAACCCCTTAAATGGGGGAAATACTTTTTGTATTTCAGGTATTGATCGTGGGGACAAGCGAGCACTCGAGCCGTATGAGGATGATGGGCAAGCATGATATTGTCCAGTAATTGATTTTCGGTGTTATGTCTGTCGGTTATTATTGATGTCTGATTTTGGGATTTATGTATTATAAAATTGGTTTAAGTACTCGAGTACTTCCTGTTTAAACTTGTTACGGTTGTGTCCCCGTTTGGGAAATGGATCTGATATCAGAATTTTATTTGTCGGTTATAGTCCTTTATTTAGCTTGTCGTTTTGTTTATGTTGGTTTGTCGTTGTCGAATGTCATGTTTGGTACGTTAGCCTGGTGGATTCCACAGTGTGGGGTCCACGGCGCTGTAATATGCCCTGAATGTCTTGGGGGTGTTACAGAATATGGTATCAGAGCTTAGGTTTATGGATACCTAGGCTGTCGGTTATTTGGGTCTAGTTAAGTGTCGTTTTTGGGACAGTATCACTGATATGCCATCATCTCAGTACGCCGGTGCTTGTAAGTTTTCCTAACTTGACTCATTTCATTGTTATGTTCTATTCCTGTCTTAGTATCTTGTTGCGTTTTGCGTTTGAATTGTACTTACCTGTTGCTTCTTCAGAATTCCTGCTGGTAGAGGACGCGGACGCGGTAGGGGACGTGGCGCAGCCGGTGGGGCAGCCATGTCCGATCACTCGGGAACTGATTCGGCGATGCCTTCTCTGTCGAACAGTATTCCCCCTAGTTCCAGAGGTCAGCAGGACCAGTCTGCTAGCTCCGGTAATGCACATGAGAATGTTGGAGGGGCCAACATTTTGCAACAAGTAGCGAACCAAATGACGCTACTGACTCAGGCCATACTAGTCGCCCAAGCTAATGCCAACCCGGTTCCGCCTACTGGATCCGGCAGTGATAAGTTACTTCAGGACGTGATTCGTATGCGTCCTCCGCAGTTTGATGGTGCTTCCGACCCTTCTGGTTGGGAGAATTGGCTATTCGAGATGGAGAAAGTATTTGAGGCTGCTAACTGTTCTGAGGAGAGGAAAGTACCCATTGCTCAGTACTTCCTCGCCAAGGAGGCAGCAACGTGGTGGCAAGCGGTGAGACCGCGTGACCGGGAAGCCACGTGGGCAGAGTTTCGGGATTTGATGGAAGATGAATTCTGTCCTTGGCCAGTGAAAGAGGGGAGGATCAAAGCCTTCTTTGAGGCTAAGCCCCAAGATGTTCCTATATCTCAAGCTATCAAAGACTACAATCAACAGTTGTATTATGTGAGAAACCAAGTCCGAGATGAGCTTGATAAGATCCGCCACTTTGATATGCGGATGAAACCGAGGGTGCGCCACTACATGTCTGGTCTGGGGTGCACGACTTTGAAAGATTATCAGAATAAAGCGATGGCTTATGAGATGTCGTTTTCTGCGACAGAGACGGCAGCTGAAGAAAAGAAGCAGAAGACCTCCGGTCAGTTTTCGAGAGGAAAGTCAGGAGGGTAACCGAAGGCTCAGTCTGGTTCGCGAGTCTTCGGGAGTCAGTCGCCATCAGTTGGTCGAGGAAACGGTTCTAGGTCTGCTCCTGCTGGTTCCGTTCGTGGTCCTGCGTGCTTCAACTGCAGTCGTCCGGGCCACATGATGAGTGAGTGTGATAGGCCTTCGATTCAGTGTCTTGCTTGTGGTCGTATGGGTCATCATGCTAAGTTTTGTACGGATGCAGCTCGGGCTCCAGTTACTCAGATATCAGCCCCAGCTGCGGGAGAGCCGAGTGTGAATCAGGCACCGACAGTTCCTCAGCCGCAGCAGAGTTTTGGTAGAGGTCGAGGTCGTGGTCAGCCTTTTAGAGGGGGAGCTTCTAGTGCGGGGTCTGTTCCGCCCCGTGTGTATGAGATGAGGCGAGCCGGAGACCCCGACGCGACGGTGGCTACAGGTACCGTCCATATCCTTGATCATCCTATTTCCGTATTGTTCGATTCTGGTGCTACGCATTCTTTTATATCTATGGATTGTGTGCGTCGTCTGCATGTTGATTGCCTTGTTGCTTGTGAGCCTTTTGTTGTTAAACTTCCTAGCGGGGATAGCATCGTGGGGGACCGTGAGATTAGAGATTTTTCTGTGAGTATCGCGGGGAGGGATTGGCCTTCTAACCTGATCGTGGTAGATATTAAAGATGAGGATTTGATTCTTGGTGAGGATTGGCTGGACCGTCATGGGGCGATCATGAATTATAGAACGAGGACGGTTTTGATGTTAGCCTCTGACGGTACCGAGCATTCTTTTGTGGGACGCAAGCGGAGTAACCAGAGATTTCTGATCAGCGCCTTAAAGGCGGTGAGACTTCTTCGAGGAGGTTGCATGGGCTATTGGTGTTACGTTTTGAGATCGGAAGAAGGGGGAGTCGAGCTCTCGTCTATTCCGGTAGTGTGTGAGTATCCTGATGTTTTCCCAGACGAGTTGCTGGTTTTACCGCCGGACCGAGAAGTTGAGTTTACCATCGATTTAGAGCCGGGTGCAGCACCGATCTCTAAGACGCCATACCGTATGGCGCGGCCGAGATGCTGGAGCAGAAGAAACAGTTGGGAGAGTTGCTAGACATGGGATATATTCGACCGAGCACTTCGCCTTGGGGCGCACCAGTCCTATTTGTAAAGAAGAAGGATGGGTCACTTCGTTTGTGTATCGACTACCGAGAATTGAACAAAGTGACCATCAAAAACAAGTATCCGCTCCTGAGGATTGATGATTTGTTTGATCAGTTGCAAGGGGCAACTGTGTTTTCGAAGATTGATTTGAGATTGGGGTATTATCAGCTCCGAGTGAAGGATACCGACATTCCGAAGACGGCCTTTCGGACGAGATACGGTCACTACGAGTTTGTGGTTATGCCTTTTGGGCTAACCAACGCCCCAGCCGTGTTCATGCAGCTTATGAACAAAGTCTTTATCGAGTACCTCGATAAATGTGTAGTCGTCTTTATCGACGATATTCTGATTTACTCGAGGAGCGAGGAGGAGCATGCCCGTCATTTACATATTGTGTTAGACATTTTGAGAACCCAGCATCATTTTGCGAAGTTCTCAAAGTGCGAGTTTTGGTTACGGGAGGTTATGTTTCTCGGTCATGTAATCTCGGCCGAGGGTGTTCGTTTGGACCCACATATGGTAGAGGCAGTGTTGGATTGGGCGCCGCCCAAGAACGTGAAAGAGGTCCGCAGTTTTCTGGGATTAGCCGGGTATTACCGCAGATTCATCGAGGGGTTCTCTAAGCTCGCTCGACCGCTGACTCAGGTGTTACAGAAGTCAGAGAAGTTTCTGTGGACCGATGAGAGGCAGAATAATTTTGAGGAGTTGAAGAATCGGTTGACGACCGCTCCCGTTTTGGCTTTACCGAGTGGTAATGATGGTTTCTCAGTTTATAGTGATGCTTCGGGCCAAGGGCTCGGATGCGTACTTATGCAGCACGGGAGGACGATTGCCTATGCTTCCCTTCAGTTGAAACCGTATGAATTGAATTACCCTACGCACGATCTTGAGTTGGCCGCAGTCGTATTTGCGTTGAAGATCTGGCGTCATTACTTGTATGGCTCGTCGTGTCAGATTTTCACCGATCACAAGAGCCTGAAGTACATTTTCACCCAGAAAGAGCTTAATATGAGGTAGAGGAGGTGGTTGGAATTGATTAAGGATTACGATCTTGAGATCCTTTATCATCCGGGCAAGGCTAATGTGGTAGCAGATGCCTTGAGCCGGAAATCGGTATCGCTTCGAGCGCTTGAGTTGCTTACGGCCCAGTCGGGACTTCAGCGAGAGTTTATGAGGTTGAGCATTGAGATTGTACTGCCAGAGAGTTCCGGGCAGTTGCGTACTCTTGAGATTTCTTCATCTCTGGTCGAGGACATTAAATCGGGACAGTTGGAGGACCCGATGTTTATTCAGCTTCGGGAGAGTGTAGGGAAGGGGAAAGCCCCGGGATTCGTTATTCATGAGGATGGAGTGTTGAGATTCCGAGGTCGGTTGTGCGTTCCGAACGACTCGGAATTGAGACACAGTATCATGCAAGAGGCTCATGCATCACCTTACTCAGTCCATCCGGGCTCGAGTAAAATGTATAAAGATCTGAGAAAAAATTTCTGGTGGAACGATATGAAGAAGGAGGTAGTTCAGTTTGTGGCTAAGTGTTTGACTTGTCAGCAAGTCAAGATTGAGCATCAGCGGCCAGCCGGATTATTGAAACCACTTCCCGTTCCGGAATGGAAGTGGGAGGACATCTCTATGGATTTTGTCACGAGTTTGCCGAGGACGAAGACTGGTATGAATATGGTGTGGGTGATTGTAGACCGACTAACTAAGTCGGCACATTTTCTGGGCATCAAGGATACTTGGGGTCCAGAAAAGTTGGCTCGTGTCTTTATCGCACAGATAGTGAGACTTCATGGTACGCCGAAGACCATTATTTCGGATAGAGATGGCCGATTTGTATCGCATTTTTGGCAGGCGGTACATAAGGCATTGGGGACACGATTACGTCTGAGCACTTCTTTCCATCCCCAGACCGATGGGCAGTCCGAACGTACCATTCAGACGTTCGAGGATTTGTTGCGCGCGTGTGCGTTAGATTGGAGTAGTGACTGGGAGGATCATCTGGCTTTAATTGAGTTTACTTATAATAATAGCTGGCACGCGTCGATTAAGATGGCACCATATGAGGCACTTTATGGCCGACGTTGCCGATCACCGATATGTTGGGATGAGTCGTCCGATTTGGTTGGCACCGAGCCGGACCTTGTGTTGGAGACGAGGGAGAAAGTTGAATTGATTAGAAAGAGGATGTTGGCTGCTCAGAGTCGACAAAAGTCTTATGCGGATGTTAGGCGTAGACCTTTGGAGTTTGAAGTGGGAGATCATGTTCTGTTGAGAGTTTCTCCGACGAAAGGAGTTTTCCGTTTTGGGAAGAAGGGGAAACTCAGCCCGAGATATATTGGACCTTTCGAGGTATTGGAGAGAGTCGGTGAGTTGGCATACCATTTGGCGTTACCTCCGTCGCTGAGTCATGTTCATAGCGTATTTCACGTTTCCCAGTTGAGGAAGTACGTTCCGGACCCGTCCCACATTATTGACTTTGGGGACGTGGAGATCGAGAAGGATGTTACGTTTGAAGAGAGGCCCGTCAAGATTTTGGAGCGTCGAGACAAACAGCTAAGGCACAAAACCATTCCTTTGGTTAAGGTGCAATGGTCGAGGCACGGAGTAGAAGAAGCGACGTGGGAGCTAGAGGAGGATATGCGTTCGAGATACCCTGAGCTTTTTGATTCTTAAGTTTCGGGACGAAACTTTATTTTAGAGGGGGAGAATGTAATATCCGTAATTTTTCCATTTTTAGCAGTTTCCATTTTTGGTGTATGTCTATTTTTATCGACTCGCTTGTAACCATTTCGACATTTTGAATCTATTTTGTTCTTGGAGTTTTTCCATTTGGATGAGTTTTGATGATGTTTTCACGTAATTTCGTTTTATGGCATGTTTTGCCGTATGAACGTTCGATTCTTGTAAAACTCATTTGTTTTCGTTGTTTCTTGGTTTGTACAAGTTCGTATGGTTGAGTTGGTCATGTGGAGACTTTCGGTTTGTAAATCCGACGTCGTTTCATGATTTTCGGGCACTTGGGCTATTTTTGTAATTCCTAATAGTTTAGGGAATCTTATTTTTCATTGTCGCATTACGGACCCTCCGGTGGTCGGAATTGCATTTTCTTTCAGCGCTCAGCTCCGTCGTATTGTATGCTTCGCGTCTATGTTCCTGGATTCTGGTTTCGTCGTGCGTTTCGTGTTTTATACCCTCGACAGCAGCTTACTGCTGATGTGACATCAGCAATGTTGAACTGCTGTGTAGGTAGCGCACGCTACCCCTGTTACCTTGCGTGCGCTACCGAAGTGCAGTTAGCGTACGCTAACTCCCTATTGTTAGCGTACGCTAGCGAATGGTGGCAGTAGCCACTGGACCTGTCACGGCCCCGTTAGCGCGCGCTATATATGACGATTAGCGTGCGCTAACTCCACTGATTATATAAGCCAGCGGACAGTTTCAGAACAGCATTTTTATTCTTTTCTCTTTGTTTCTTCGACGTGCGACCTCAGAGGCGATTTCCACCGGTTCTATTCGGAGTTCTCTTCAAATTCCATCACGGTAGAATCGAGCCATCATATCACAATCAGCATAATCACCCTTCATCAGCCGAATTAAAGGTAATTCCTCAGGAACCCTAATTTTGACGGATTTGGGGGATTTTCGGGATTCTAGGGTTTAGTTCCGAATTTTTCATCTATATTACGATATTCTTTACCGATTGTGATTAGTGAGTGATTCTTAATCCAACTTTCTTGTTTTTAATCCGCGAATTATCGATACGGGGAGATTTTGTGTAAACCCTCGCCCGTATCGATTGATCGTTCATTGCCGTATCATGTAATCGGGGTTATGGGTGTATTCCATTAGAGTATTGTTGTCCGTGGGGACTGAACTGTATTGGTCCTTCGTTTAGGAACCGTCGTTTTCCACCCGGACCGTTCGTAGTCGTGCTTCAACTCCATTTCTTCAAGAATGTCTCAAAGGCAAGTACTTTACATTTGTTTACATGTTCTAGTATTTGAATTATGGCTGTATCGTGGTTGTTGTGGATGGTTATGTGTATGTTCACCTAGGGACGGTCCGATGGGGCCTCTAGGGATACGTATTGCCGTGAGTGTGCGTATCGCGAACTGTGGTTAGCCACCCAGGGATGTCCGACGGGGCTCTGCGGGGTACGGTGGCCGTGAGTCTCGTACCAACGGTTAACTTTGAATTGTGACTTGTTGGAGATAATGTGTTTTGTGATTGTACGTCATAAATATTCCGGAATATAAAATGTTTTCTAAAATGACTTTTTGGCGCATATATTCATCTGATTAGAATGTAGTTCAAATGGATTGTACTTGCACTAGCAGTTGTCGCTAACCCCTTAAATGGGGGAAATACTTTTTGCATTTCAGGTATTGATCGTGGGGACAAGCGAGCACTCGAGCCGTATGAGGATGATGGGCAAGCATGATATTGTCCAGTAATTGATTTTCGGTGTTATGTCTGTCGGTTATTATTGATGTCTGATTTTGGGATTTATGTATTATAAAATTGGTTTAAGTACTCGAGTACTTCCTGTTTAAACTTGTTACGGTTGTGTCCCCGTTTGGGAAATGGATCTGATATCAGAATTTTATTTGTCGGTTATAGTCCTTTATTTAGCTTGTCGTTTTGTTTATGTTGGTTTGTCGTTGTCGAATGTCATGTTTGGTACGTTAGCCTGGTAGATTCCATAATATGGGGTCCACGGCGCTGTAATATGCCCTGAATGTCTTGGGGGTGTTACACATACGTGGATCTTGATGTACGATAGCCCAAGACCTTTTATGATACGTCTCATTTTATTGTGATTAGTAGGAATATGATGACCTTATGGGAGCATTTTTCCTGTACGTTCCAAATAATCATCCACAGCTTTAATCGAGGTTTTGTTCTCCGCCTTGACTCTCATAGTCTCTATGACACTATCAAGAACCGTCATGTGACACCCAGGATAAAGAAGAGTCTGTTGGAGCTGGATTAGCTTGTTGTATCTATCAACAGAAATTGTGTTAACGGGTATCAATGTAGGCATTCGGATGACTGGTTGATCAGCTATATGGTATTCTTGACCTTCAGCCGATACGTCCCTCTCGTAATAACCAAACACATCGCAATCAATCTTCTTGTGGGGTCATTGGACGTGCCACCACTATACTGTTCGTGATCATGGGAAATAATTGAATTCGATCTTTCACCGTGGTAAATCCAACATGTATATTTATCCCAAAATCCATTCTTTTTCAAGTGCTCCCATACGACATCAAGTGTAAAACAGTACATATCGCTGCGATATTTACATTTATTGCATGGACATTAATGAATCATACTATCACTATCATGCTCCTTCACAAATCGAATAAACCCTCGCATTCCATCTATGACCCTTGGATCCCATTTTTGCAGACCAATCCAACTTTTATCCATCCTATAACAAAAATAACAACAATATTACACATCGTATTTATCAAGAACATACAAAAATTACGACTAAAATCATCATATATAGCTCAAATTCAAGATGTAAAATCCATATATATAACACACACACACCAAGAAATATTCAAGAAAATGAACTAATTCTTAAACATTTTCATAATCATCCAAATAGATATATTATATGTGTGATATAATTATAACTGATATTAAAATTCAATAAACATACCTTCAATATGATTTCTTGAACCAGAGAAAATTGTTGTTTTTCGTTTTCTTGTTCTGTAATTTCCGAGTGTGTTGTAAATGGTGTCTTGAAGTGTTAGATGGTGATATATTCTGCACAAAAAAACATATAAGACTTTAGCCGACGGCATGTCGTCGGCTAAAGTATACTAGCCGTCGGCTAAACATTTAAGAGTCGTCGGCTAAAGTCTCATAGTCGTCGGCTAAACTACAGAACTTTAGCCGACGACTACCTTGACTTTAGCCGACGACCAATAGTAAAGTCGTCGGCTAAACTACTTTAGCCGACAACAAGTAAAGCGTCGGCTAAACTTGCTGACTTTAGCCGACGACGTCGGCTAAACTTGCTGACTTTAACCTTTTAGTTCAATGATCAAATATTATTTTTTGGAAAATAGCAATTCTAATTAAAAGCTACTTAAATATTTTGGTAAGAGTATTATTTCATTTTTAATTTAATTATAATATTTAGTAACTTATAAAATATAAATAAACTTACTAATTTTTTATCTTTTTTTATTTTTATATGATTAATTAGTTCATTAATTAATAATTAGTTTAAATATTTTGTATTCACAATTAAAGAATTTTAGAAGACAACAATAATAACAAATATGCAGCATTCACATAACATATAATATATCTATAAAAAATATAGGATAATATCCTCAATTTCGTACATACGTGATTATTCTCAACAATCAATAGAGAATTATGTCAAATCATCCAACTCCATAATTAGAGTGGCAGAAATTATGCATTAATCAAGTATGCACCAACTAAAAAACTTAGTAAAATATAGATCTCCGAGGAGCATCCGTTAGTGGAAGAGATAATAATCCAACATAGTTGGAGTGGAATTAGCATATATTACTATACGGGTTTTAGAGGAAATGGGTAGTAAGTTGAGTTTTTAATCAGATTTGGAACGAGTACGAGTATATAAATTGTAAATGGATTTTGGTTGATTGGACTATTTCCAAATTAATAATTCAAATTTAACTTTTAATCTTTTATCATTTACACTGTTTATTCTTAATGTTTATATTTTAATATTTAGATTTTTATCGAGATGGATAATCAATTATTGTAATTACTTGTATTTGATTGTTCAAGTATTTTATAAATGTAGATGGGTTTAGATAATTAGCCGTTCTACTATATGGGCATGAAATGTGAACAAGTAGTAAAATCAAATTTCAATATGATTTAATACGAGTACGAGTATATAAATTTTAAAGGAATTTGAGTGGCTGAACCTTATACTCCTCGTTTTGAGTATTACTATATGAGGTTAGAACACAAGCGGGTAGTAATTCGCTCTTTAATTGGTCTTAGACGAGTACGAGTATATAAATTCTAAGCGGGTTCTGGTAGCCGAACTCTAATCTTATTATTTCGATTCATCGCCATTTACCACCATACACGATTTCGGGTGATTGAAATCCAACTAAATATTAATTTATTTATTTATACTTATAAATTACAAAATAGTGTTATTTCCCGTCGAATTTTGAATGGTTGGACATTAGTCATTTTTAATTGATTCGCCTGAAAATACATGCTTTGGTAACAAAAGGACCACAATTCATGTATTGAGAAAAAAAGAAAAGGGAACAAATATGGATTCAGAAAAGGTTATAGGAACAATTTTGATAGTCACATGATTCCCACCTTTTTTCTAGAAATTCATGGAAAATGACCTGTAACTGAAGGACCATAGATAAATTTAAAAAAGATAATGGGCCAAATCTGAATTCGGGTGAAGTTATAGGACCATTTGTGATTTTTTTTCTCTTTATGAATGATTGTTAATTAATTGTTATTATTTTTCTTTATTTTCGTGACATTGCAAAATAATAAATTCGTGTATATATGGCAACAAAAAAAAAAATCGTACTTGATTAGCATTTGGCAAATTAATTGCATAATAATTAGCATACTAGAAATTAAATCAAACAACATTTTAATCTTTATCAAATAGTTTCACACAACTTTGTTCTTACAAAAACCAACTAAAATTTATCACTAAAAATCAATTTAAATACTCAAGGATCAAGAAGATGCATGCTATTTATCCTTTATTATTCCATATATCCTAAAAATAAAATCATATGTGTATATATATATATATATATATACATACATATATATATATATATATATAGAGAGAGAGAGAGAGAGAGATGAGAATGAGATTTATTTTGAGAAATAAGAATACATCTCAGTCATTGATTATATGTGATGGAAGGTCCGAATTGTATGAATACTTAGATTGTTTCTTAATTAGTGAGTGATTAATCATGGTAAACTTATCATTAATATATGGAAATGATTTTTCCCTCATTTAATGCATTTGATCTGATCATTAAAACAGTTAAATCAATGATATGAATGTATTCTTATTTCTTAAACAAAAACCTATTCTCACGAGAATTCACTATATATATATATATATACACACTAGTGTATAGCCCGTCGAGACTCGACGGATAATCACTTTACATTGTAATTTATAAGTAAAACCCAAAAAATAATTTAATAGTTTGTTAGGGTTCAGCCACTTGCAATTAGGGGTGTCTAAATGCTTCCCGGTTCTCGGTTAGAACCGGAACCGAACCGGAACCGTATAATCGGTTAAAGGTCCGGTTTTCAGTTCCTTATTACATAATTTTTCGGTTTTCGGTTCGGAATCGGAACCGAACGGTTCCGAACCGAAAACCGATTTTATAATATATTTATTAAATATTATTTTTATATTTTATACTTATATATTTTATTATTTTAATTTTTGTAAATTATAAATTTAAAACCCTAATATTGTTAAATAAATATTTTATATTTTGTTAAAAATTTATAATAGTATATTATATATGTATTAAATATTAATTTTATATTTTATAATTTATAATTTGTAAATTAACCCGTGCAAACAGGTCATTTAAAAAAAATGGCTCTGTCGGTTTAACCGAACCGGAACCGAAAATAACCGGTCCGGTTACGGTTAATCGAAATTTTATACGGTCCGATTTTTTGTTATCATTTTTGGGCAATTATGGTTCCGGTTAACCAAAAATTTCAGTCCGGTTAACCGGAACCGAACCGTTCCACAGCCCTACTTGCAATTGTACCGCAGCGGATTACACCAATAAACAGAAATAATGAGTATGTGATTCAGCCACCCGAACTTCTTTAGAATTTATGTACTTGTACTCGTCATAAACCCAATTGAAAGATAATTTTATTACTTATTCCATTTCAAAACTCATATAATAACACATTAAACAATGAAAGTATGGTACAAATATTCAAACTTGTTTAAAATCTTTATACCCATATTCATCAAAATCGATTAAAATATGACTTTATTACCTAATTATATCTCAGACACTATATAATATCTGCTAATTACTCAACGTATTTAAACTTGTATAATTTAAATAAGTAAACATAAGTTGCTATAGTAATTGGTTAATCCATCTCAATGTAAACTCAAACATTGTAAAGTAAATGTTAAGAATAAATATTATAAATGACAAAAGATTAAAAGTTAAATTCCTACAATCTCCAAAATCCTTTATAATTTATATACCTATACTTTGATGTGGAATTCAAGATTTTAAATAAATAATAAAAAAATAAAAAACTTCATGTAGGAGAGAGGGTTAACGTGGTATTTCGAATCCATATTGCTATTAGATACTTTATATATTTACTTGTAAGTGAAGAGAATCGAGTTTATTAAAAAATATATAAAAGTATAAAAATAATATTTATGCATATATATATATATATATTAGATATTAAAAACTAAATATGTACATATTTGGGCCAATGAGGTTTAATTAATAATTTGTCAAATTTAATTTTCTAATAAGAATAAAATAATTCATTTGGACAACTCAATAGATGACCAAATTAATGTGGTGGTGTAAAATAATTATGGCTAAAATATATATTTATATTAAATATTTATTTAGTTATTCATTGAGTGGAGTGTCATTTAAAATCAAGATGGGATAAAAGTTTTAAATAAATAAGAGTATAGAATAGAAAAACTACCACATGTGAGAGAGTTAACGTGGTGCTCCGGATGCGTAACGGTATTATATATATAATAAACTTATATTTTTTAATCAAATTTTTTAATGCGAAAAACTCGCCAATTATATTTATTAGTTAGCCTCAGCCATTCGGAGTTCCTCACAGCGGCAGAACACAATGACAAACCAAAAAAATGAGGTAAGGATTCAACCACTCGAACTCGTTTATATTTTATATAACCGTACTCGTCCGACATCTGATTTAAATGTGAATTTACTACGTGTTTTCATCCCAAAACCATATAGTGATACCCGAAATAATACAGCTAGCACTACACCATATATGGCTTTCAACAACAGTTTTTTGATGGTACAAGCAAAAGTGTAGCCTTAGATGCCTTAAAATTGGTCAAATTTGATTTAAGGCTACACATTTTTCTAACGTTATTGTTGATAAAAATTAGTGTTACCATAGACTATATTGAATATCTACGTCAACACAAAATTTGGTGTTGCCGTTGCTATTTAAAAAAAGTATAACTAAACACTAAAAGAAATATGAGGGCTTGCTAAAATATTTTAGGCGGTCCAAATAAATTATTTTCAATTTTAGCGGGTCAATACACTCACAGTAGTCAATACTCACTCAACACAGTATGAAGTGTTATGACTGAAATAAATTCATGTATATATATATATATATATATATGTTTCGGGAATTATTATTCCCGTGATGTGTCTTACCTAATACTGATTGTAGATACATAGATGGAAGGTTCCAGATCCTTCTAGAGGTAGTAGGATCCTATTAGATGTCTTACCTTATCTAGGAATCCTATGTATGGAAGGACTCTCATTGTAATGCCTTTATAAAGGCCCCTCTATCATTGTTATGAAGACAATTGATTTGTTGTCTTTTACTTTCTCCTCAAACACGTTATCAGCACGTAGCTCGAACGAAGAAAAAAAAAATCGGCCAAGCCGGCCTGCCCGACCACCACCGGCCAGCTGCCGTCCGCCGTCTGCTGCCCGACCACCACCGGGCCGACCATCGCCGCCGCCGGACCGCCGCCTCAGCCGCCGGACCGCCGCCGACCAGCTCCAGTCCAGTCCGGTTGTGACCCGACCAGGTTGCCGACCCGATCTGCTCGACAGTCCCGTTTTCATCCAAGCCTAAGGCTGCGACCCAATCTGATCGAAGCATCGCCGGATCGTCAAAGCGGTTTTATGCACGTGATATTTAATGCTTGAAAACCTAGTGCAATCGAGACAAAACCTATCAAAATCGAAAAAAATCCGAGCGAGAATTTCCGCGTGAATTTTCTGCACAGCGCATCGTCTTAAAATCACGTTTTCCGTTTCGTTAACCGTCGGATCGGTGTGAAATTTTGGCAGCAACTTCCCAACACAAATATCTGTATATTCAACGGTGGAGATCGGATTCTGTGTAATATTGGTTACTGAATCTACTGCCGAACAGAAGCAGATTTTTACGAAGAAATTTGGAGATCCGACCTCATCCAATACCGAGCTGCTGCATCGCCGCGCTCGAGTCCTTTTTCGGCCGAATTATTGAGCCCAGTAGCCCTATCCGGGCGTTTCTCAACTCTCCATTTTTTTTCCTACTCAATGATTCATTTGTTCATTAATTTGTACACTTATGAATCTTACATGTTTATGTTTTACGTGTATATAGGAAAATACGTCGCTCATGATGATGTGCACGCTATGAAAAAAAAGCCATATTTATCCCGTTCAAGGATCAAAGTAAATGTAGAACGGAGTACCCACGGAAATATGTTGCTCATATGGAGAGAATCTCCCGTTCAAGGATCAAAGCATATATGAAACCAAGTACCCGTAAGACTTTATTAAAGTTCTCGTTTTTCAATTCCTCTCTTTTGGGAATTTTTTTTTGGGGGGAATTGGGTATTTGGGTTCTTTATCTCCCACGCTACTTTGCGGTGGATGAGACAATTAGAGGTGGTATCACTCTCGGATGTCGAAGTAAAGCGTGTGTGATCTGGGAGTCACGGATAATTGTTGAAAGTCGATATTTGTGGTTGTTGCATACACCACGCGTTTTGGGTGCGATTTGATGTCGCCGTTTTGTCGATTTTAAAACCAACAATTGAAAAAAGCGAACATTGTCGATAGCGGTAAAGTTATGACTCGTTCATGATTAGTCACGGATTTGTGACATACAAATGGGACAAACATCGATTGACGGATATGTCGTGGTTAAAATCGATTTGTGACGGAATTGTCACGTTGAATTGAGCGACCACCACTTGGTCTTGACCCAATCCCATACTTGGAAAACTCCATCTTTCATCTTATTAAAATAAAATATTGCATGTGGGTGTAGACATGTATCGTCTCCTTGCAACATGATATATGAAAGAATGTACGAGTAATTCTCATGAGTTTCAACATGTAAAGCAATGGCATATTGCGGTAAATACATGAATTCGTTGACCTCGATTATAGTTCGTATGACTATAGGTCCGAATACTTTTCCGAGTATTTGTAAAGGCATGTGCCTTATATATTTGACTATGTTTAGTCGATCTTATTGGATGGTCAAGACAAGTTGGTTATGGTATATTCATTATGTCTCATGGTTCAAAATGCTTAATTATGATGCACCGCGTTGTATCTATATAACATGGCTATTATGACGTATACTTGCAAATTGAGAAGTAAAATACTTCGTTTATTGATGAACTTAGGTGGATTTATTATGAACTTTTGATCATGACTAGGATAATCCTCCTTGGGATATGTTTATGCTTTGAAAGTTCAAACGGAATCAGTGGTTTTTAAACGGCCATTTTGCAGACATTCCTACTTTCTCTGCAAGTCTACCAAGTTGGAGTTACCGAAAGGATCATTAGTCGAAGATAAGAAATCGAACACCCTGCTGCGTTTAAACGCACATATGGATGTCATTGCCATGTTTTTGCATCAACACTTATGCCATTGGATATGGTCTCAACCTTGGTTTCTCACTAAACTTGGGAAAAACTAAACAGCCAATTAAAATATGCACTGTGATCTGAGTTTAATGATCCGTGTGGTGCACAATATATGGATAGAAAGATACGGAAGTCTAGTTTCCAGAACATCTGACCGTTCATCCATAGCCTTCCTAACAAGGGAGTTATCGCTGTTTTAGTGAACAAAGGTCAAGCTGCGCGAAATTTTATTTCCAGCGATTGTGCTAACTTTTGTCCCAACCAACTTGGTTCCCATCTTGAATTTGCAAGAGGTCTTACGACACATATTTTTCAACCTCTTCGGCGAATTTGCCATAGATGATGCAGTTTTGGTATGCGTTGTACGCTAAACTATCATCTTTCAAATGTTGAAAAAGCAGTTTCATTAGGAAAGCCCAAAATACGCACCCTTGTAAGAAGGTCGAGCGTGTGCATGGTAGTGTTACACCATGCTTGTGTCGTAATTTTGCCCCTTAGGCATATAACCTTGCCATGTTATGCACTCAATATGATAGATCATTTTGATCATATCAAGCATAAAATCTCTATGTTGTTAGAGTATTCGCTATGCTCATGATTATGAAATTTTGCAAGCGAAATTGAGTGCGTATTAAGATATTTTCAAGGAACACGATATTTTTATTTCGGTTTATAAATCCATTGTGACTATGATGAGTAGGTCATCACAATCAATGAGCGGTATGATGCTCAAGTTGTTGAATGCCGAATGGCGTTTTCTAGTCACATATGTTCCGTAACAATTTAACCATGTTATGACTCGATGATATATATGCCAAAGTGTATCACTCATAGCATCTCATTGTGATTTGTGAGAATAAAATCTTATGCATCACTTGTATTGGATATGTGAAAGAAAAATATTCATGAGTCAATATGGTCCGCTTGCATCGGTTTTGGTAACTTAAGATGTATTGGGACATTGACACATTTAGGCTTTAATAGTCGGAGTTTGGGACAGTTTGATGATCCATATACCACGGTATTGTCATGGACATCATTTTCTTTGAACAAAGAAACTAGTTGGATCAAAGACACCAAAGTACATTGGTGGAGTCGTGAGCAGGGCTCATGACCGATGATGATATTTATGTCATCCGCGTCTTGCTTTCATAAGCATGTGTGACGCCAAAGACCCCCCCGATGATCCTTCTTAGCCATGTTCCTTTATTAAAGCCTATTCTTTGGCACGATTAGGAGACGACACCCTCATATGCTAAAGAGAATAATGTAGCGACTCGCATAAGCATGGTGCTGAGTCCTCCCTTTTCACCGAGTCCTTATACATACATGATCATAAGTATTAGCCTGGGTGGCTTATGATGCTATGATGGTGTTCACAAATGGTCGTACTCAAGTAATAACATTTATATGTTATGTTGTTCCTTTGACAATGATTGATAAGTTGATGAAACCTGAGTTATGGTTGTCCAACTTGCGGACCAGTCATTGTAAAGGTCGGTTCACCCACTTTTAGACCAAGTCTTAAAGTGAAATTTTAACGAGTACTTCCTAACATCCAAGGCTACCTTCTCACAAATTTTGGTGCCATTTGGAGACTTGGAAGGAGGTGAACCACTTAAATGAAGTTTTCACATACCACCAGCCGTCCTATCAACTAGTTCAATGTCATTTTGACCGATTTCTGACCACAAGGTTGATGGTTTTGGAATCCTAAACACCCGTTTATACATGCTCACGAAATTTTGAGGTGTTTGGGGCTGGTGAAGGGAGTGAACTCTTCAAGAAAGCATTAGAGGTTCGATAAAACCAACGGCCTATCATCGGTTCAATCGTTTCTTTATGTTCGATCCCGGTGGTGCATGGTGGCGGTTCTGTTGAATTCTCAAGACCAGTAGCTACGGCTATGTAGCATAGGTCAACATGTCATATTCACCTATACCTATCATCATTCAAATGCTTAGTTACGAGTGTAAGATGCATTTTGTTAAGCTGATTGTGTTAACAATCAAAACCTTTATCGTCCACATGTTCATGTGCCAAAAGTGCGTCACCACAACGCATTATGACGGGTTATAAATGATGAATATGACATGCGCTTTCACTCATAGTCCGCTTAAAATATACCTTGGCAGACGATCTCGTAAGTCACTTTGATGAGCCAGTCTTCCCGTCGTTAGGGGGAGATGCGAACGATCATGTTCAAGTAGAACGACTTGGAAATTGTCGTAGTTTGTCCCTACTGTGTCTCACCAAGTTCCCTAAAGTGACGAGATTAAATACATGCTGCAAACATGTCTGCAAGGATTGTGTCCGGTCATGGACGTTCGTCACCTATAAATGGTGATAAGGTAACACCACAAATTGTGGTAGATGGTGTTACTAGGCTGTGGATCTCATAGAGTATTGGGATGCCACTTGGTTCGATAAATACTCTCGCTAAGAATGTATGCGAGCTTGGTACATGAAACTTGATCATATGATCAAATGAACTCATCCGTCTCATGTGATTCTGGATTATAGTCATTATTGGGGGACGCCTCAATGAATGCCAATCCATAAAGAGTACTCTATGAATAAAGCCGGTTCATGAGGACGTGGAATGTGAGTTTAATCGAACCATACTTCGTTGAAAATCTACAACGTTGTAGCCTTGGCCTAAAATGGAAACATATGCGACTCCAGTATAAACAAAGTGATAGCCCTTTGTTGAAGTGGTGCCGACACTCCAAAGATAAGATCTATCCGTATACTTTGTTAAAGCGAGTGAGAGAAAGAGTTAAACTCACCTCATGGCGCGAGGTTTCTCATGAACGCCTTTGGAATCGACTACGATGACACGAAACTTAGTTGTCTATCGTAATGGATGTTATAGCATCCACTATCTTTTCGATTAGATAGTTTCCCAAAAGCGCGTGCGGCTTGTGGTTAAATCTTATCTTAGTGGGAACTAAGTTAAGTGATGAAAGGATCTCGTGGTGGATCAGACTCAAATCAAGTGGCTCCTGACCACGGAGCGCGTCGACAAGTGATTGTCGGGAACGCATACTAAGTATATACTTGATTTGGAAGAGATATGAAGCTTTTGCGTGTAAAACTAAGGGTTTATAGTGATGTACTCTTATGAGACTAAGAGATTCCGCTAAATCCAAAGTTAAGAATGAAAGGATCTTGGGACACTTGATGATGCGTATTCATCAATCGGTTTAAGGCAATCTAAGGGACGGTTTCCCTAAGAGACGATAAAGTAATGCCTATATGATTCCCAATGACTAGTCGAAGTCATCATAAGACTTGGCTCACTTAAGTGATGATGCAGTCTTAAGAGAAAAGTACGGTATTATGTACTCATGTTTGACTCGATGTACTCATTCGTAATAATCCGGTAAAGCCACTGTGATGATGGCCTAGGATGCGCTCACGCAATGTCTGTGATTGACAAGAAGCTTGAAGCTCGCTCTATCTCGATAAAAAGGACACTTGAAAACTGATACCCGAATCTGCCCAGAATGTGTTGGTCTATCTCCCATATGACCTACAGGGCAACTCACTTGATGGAAAATGGTGAAATTGGTGCCATTGGAAAGGTTTGTGTCTACTTTCCAAGGAAACCAACCATTTGATCACATCCATCATGTTGAGTGACATATGACTATTATTGCAAAGTAGGACGGGATATGTCCGGTAATTTGCTGAGTCAACTTCGATAGAGCTTTGTGATCTGCTCAGGTCGATCTAGGTTACGTACTGTATGTGAATGAAAAGCTATGGGTGTCTAGTTTTCATAAGTTCTTACAGTCTCGTTGATACCTATTGAATCGAAGAAGTTATGACTGATTTGGTGCATAGAGGTCAAGACTTTGGAAAACTTGATAAGTCTTTAGTGACTGCACTTTGGATGTGTCGCGCTCTTTTGTCCTTAGACCAAGGTTTGTTTTTTCCCATTGGGTTTTCACTTGGTAAGGTTTTTAACGAGGCGACCTATGAGAACATCCAGACAATGATGCGTTGTACTTCTGTTCAACTTAGACCAAGAGGTATTTTTCCCACTGGGTTTTTCCTTGGTATAGTTGTGAGGGCAACTTGGCATCCGACTCCTATGATTTGAGGTACTCATCAGGGGGAGTCGTTATGTATACATCAGGGGGAGTATACATGACATGTTATGTTGGTGCGTTGCAATCTTTTCCTCATCAAGTCTTTGTTTTTCCCATGGGGTTTTGTTTTGGCTTGGAATAGATTTTTACGAAGGCAACATCTTGTGCACCATTGTTGTATTAGTGCTCGACACAGGGGGAGTGTTTCGGGAATTATTATTCCCGTGATGTGTCTTACCTAATACTGATTGTAGATACATAGATGGAAGGTTCCAGATCCTTCTAGAGGTAGTAGGATCCTATTAGATGTCTTACCTTATCTAGGAATCCTATGTATGGAAGGACTCTCATTGTAATGCCTTTATAAAGGCCCCTCTATCATTGTTATGAAGACAATTGATTTGTTGTCTTTTACTTTCTCCTCAAACAATATATATATTTTTCACCATACCATATATCATAAGAGTGTATGCTTCGTCGTCCGGTTCCTACCTCTTTCACCAGTTCTTTCATTTTCTAGGGTTAGTTTCCGCCACCTCCCTGCTTCTGTCCTCTCTCTTTCACCTGCTTCGTTCTTTTCCTTAACTTCTCTAGCCATCCTCCTGCCACCGCACTACAAAGGCATGTCTGTCGTATTTGTCCACCATTGCGTCTCTTCCACCACATGCCTGCTTTGGTTGGTCGTCTGCCACGTCCACCTTTGTTCTTCTTTTTGGTTTCTGAGAAAGCAATTGCTACTGTATATCTCCTTTCACCTTTTTCTTCTTTCGCGTTCTTTTTCTTGCTTCGAGTGTTAATTGGCAGGTAAATTTTTTCTTCCCTTTATTATGTTCCGTGATTTGGATGAATGCTATATTTTAAATTTTTTTCCTGCAGAAACTACACCGATAGAAAAGCAGCGAGGCAAATTTGTTATGTTCCGTAATTTTTTCTTCCCTTTATTTTGTTCCTCCGATAATTTAGGGGTTTTCTAGATTTGGCTTTCTCTATTTATGTTTATCTCTGAATTGATCTTTTTTGGAGGAGATAGTCGAAATGAACGGTGACTGATTTTTTCTGGTTTTGATGCCTCTCTCGATTTAGGATTTGATCTACTTATTCGCCCTTTTTTATTTTTCTTTGCATATTTGTTGGTCGTTTAGATTATGTTTTCTCCTTTTCAGGTTTAGAAAAGTGACTTTTTAAAATTAGTGTTCTAATATGGTGCAGGTGCCGAAAATGTGACTTCAAAATGAGGTCCCTTTACGGAGGTGGGTTAAATTATGATGAGTATTTTTTTCTTTATTGCGGGATTAAAGCACATGTGGTGTATGTTTATATCCTTTCATGCGGAATTTATTTAGGCTAATTTTATTTGTCTGATTTTGATTCCATTAGATTGATTTTATTATGCCTTTAAGTTGGACAAAACAATATTTTAAATTTTTAGTGAGTTTTAATGGGGTCAATTATTAAATTTACATTAATTTTATTTGTCTAAAATTTGAATTTCACATCTATTTTATTTTGTAGTTTTATATTAATAATATCACTTATTAAATAAATTACTTTATTTTTATTTCAGAATCTAATTTGTCCAATTATCGATTTTGCATTAATCGCATTTATCTAAAATTACCACATCAGTCTTAAATGAGGTTATGTCGATTGGAGAACTAAATAAATATTTAAATCAATATTATTTTTTGCTCCATAATTATTTTGCACGTTTAATAGTTTTTATTTTTATTGAAAATGAATTTTGGCCAAGCATTGTTCGCCAAATAAATAATCTTATCTTTTTGAAAAATTTTATTTTATTTAATTTAATTTGTCCAATTTATCAATGTCTAACAATTTGAGTGAATTTGATTTTTTAAAGTCAAACATAACAACCCAGTATTGTAACAACTTATATTTGAGTATGTAGATTTTATAAGTTTTCATAGACTTGGGTAATTTATTAATATAATCAATATGTATTTTACCGTCATATTTCTCATCTCCAATTATTTTGACCAATTATGGAGTTGGCTAAATAAATAGTATTATGTTTAATGAAATATAATTTGGCCAATTATTAAGTTGGGCAAATAAATATTTTTTAATTAAAAAATTAATTTGGCTAATTTATCGACGTTAAACTTAATCTGTGTATCAACATATAACAATTTGAGCAAATTTGGTTTTTTTTTTAAATTTAGACATAACAACCAAATATGATAACAACTTAAATTTAATTATTTAGATTTTATATATTTTAGTAGATTTGGGAAATTAGTGCATATAGCTATATAGATTTGCAAGGGTAACATGTGCTAAAATTATTTTTTAATTGAGTTTGAGATGGGTATAGGTATATAATATCTAAATGGGTTTCAGATGGCTGAACCCTAGCTGTATTGTTTCGGGTATCACTATATGAGTTTGGGATGAAAATATATAGTAAATTCACCTTTAAGTCAGATGTCAGATGAGTACGATTATAAAAATTATAAACGAGTTCGATTGGCTGAATCCTTGCCTCATCTTTTTGGTTTTTGGTTGTGTTCTGCCGTGGTGAGGAACTCCGGATGGCTGAGGCTAACTAATAAATATAATTGAGGAGTTTTTTGCATTGATAAATTTAAATAATATAATTTTATTATATTTATATATAATACCATTACGCATCCGGAACACCACATTCACTTTCTCACATGTGGTATTTTTTATATTCTAGATTCTTATTTTATTTAAAAAATTTATCCCATCTTGATTTTAAATGACACTCCACTCAATGAATAACTAAATAAATATTTAACATAAATATGTATTTTAGCCATAATTATTTTACACCACTACGTTAATTTGGTTATCTATTGAGTTGGCCAAATAAATTATTTTATTCTTATTAAAAAACTAAATTTGGCAAATTATTAATTAAACCTTATTGGCTCAAATATGTACATATTTAGTTTTTAATATCTAATTTATATATGCATAATATTATTTTTATATTTTTTTTTAATAAACTCGATTCTCTTCACTTACAAATAGATATATAAAGTATCTAAAAGCAATATGGATTCGAAGTACCACGTTAACCCTCTCTCCTACATGAAGTTTTTTATATTTGTATTTTTATTATTTATCTAAAATCTTGAATCTCACATCAAAGTATAGGTATATAAATTGTAAAGAGTTTTGAAGATTGTATAATTTCAAAATTATACTAGGAATTTAACTTTTAATCTTTTCTCATTTATTATATTTATTCTTAACCTTTACTTTACAATGTTTGGGTTTTCATAGAGATGGATTAATCAATTACTATAACAACTTATGTTTACTTATTTAAATTATAAAAATTTAAATACGTTGAGTAATTAGCGGATATTATATAGGATCTGGGATATAAACGGTTAATAAAGTCACATTTTAATCGAGTTCGATGAATATGGCTATCAAGATTTTAAACAAGTTTGAATATTTATACCATATTTTCATTGTTTATGTGTTACTCTATTTGAAGCCTTGGGCGTACATGCCCTCAGCTAGATATGAGTAGGTTGTACGGGTCTCTATTCGTAGTCTTGATATGAGTTTTGAACTGGAATAAGTGGTAAATTATCTTTCAATTGAGTTTATGACGAGAACAATTACATAAATTTTAAAGAAGTTCGGGTGGCTGAATCTCATAATCATTATTTCTGTTTATTAGTGTGTTCCGTTGCGGTACAATTGCAAGTGACTGAACTCTAACAAAGTATTAAATTATTTTTTGGTTTTTACTTATAAATTACAATGTAAAGTGATTACCCGTCGAGTTTCGACGGGCTATACACTAGTTATATATATATATATATATATATATAGATAGATTATTAAAGAGATGATTATGCATGCATGCATGTATATATGTTGTGGCAACATAACCCGATCGAGTATTAATATTGGATGAAGCCAAATTTGCTAAATAATATATTTTCTATATATATATATATATATTGTTGTAGTAAATAATAAAGAATCCTAAATTCCTACAAATACACAAAGTGGTGATAATGATTCCAATAAAAGAAAAGAAATTGTATTTACATGACAATCTGGATATATGTCTAATTAATAATTAATAATCCCTTAATCTCTGTGATTTGATGAAGATTTAATTTTATCTCAAATAGGTATAGTAGGTATGTTTTATTCTATCAGGACTCTTTGTTTTCAGTTTGTCTCCTAATACAATTCTAGTTTAGGTCTGCAACTAATTGGGCTCTCTCTCTCTCTCTCTTCTTCTTCTTCTTCTTCTACTTATAAATACTAAAGCTCTTAATTTTACGTATGTGTTTCAGAATTAATACCTAATTATTATTATTATTATTATTATTATTATTATAGAGCAGCTATGTCTTTTGCCAGGTTTACGAAATTTCTTCTAGTGTTGGCCCTATTTGTTGTGTTCCAAAAACCAGCTTTAGCCATAAAAAAGGTGCGCATATTTTTTATTTTTATTACTTCATGCAAAAAAAAAAAATGTTTGTCATATTTTTGTTCGATGTATAAAAACATTATTTTGTTTTATTGGAATTGATTGATCAGTCATATATTGTGTACTTGGGAGAACATAATCACGGTCCGGATGTGACCGCTGCCGATCTTCGGCACGTAAGAGATTCACACACTGAGTTGCTTACTTCATTCTTGGGAAGGTATGTAATTTTTTTTTCAGAAATTAATTAAATCTTCCAAAAAAATAAATATTTGGTCTTAATTAGTGTGATATGTACTGACTGTTGTAGTTATTTACCTTTTCTGCAGTGAAGAAAAGGCAAAAGACTCAATTTTTTACTCATACAAGAGAAATATAAATGGTTTTGCTGCAATTCTTGAAGAGGAAGAAGCTGCCCACATTGCAAGTATTGTCAAATTTGCACTCAAATTCATTTTTCTACGTTTTAATCTCCATCACTTATATACCATCGCTACTTACACAACTCATTATTTCGGTCGACATAATGGATACGCTGAACACCCGGACGTGGTATCTGTTTTTCCGAATGAGGAAGAAAATTGCACACGACACACTTATATGAAACCGTAAAAAAATAAGTTTAAATTTTATTCTTTTAGATTTTTTTTTCCCAGTTTTTACATTTTCAAGTTATTCTTAAGGTAAAATTTTCTATTTTTTTCTTTATTTTCGTTGTCTTTCTATTTTAAGCTTTAATTTTAGAATACTGACACTTTGTCTTGCAGTAGTGGGGAATGAATTTGGTTACTAAATCCTTCCGTACTTAAGTCATGCTTAAATGTACTTCAGTACTCATATTGCTCAGCGAAAGAGTACTGGAGTATTCGAATAGCTATAAAAAATATTAATATACTTATTTGACGAGTACACGAGTACTCCATACTCATCTGACCGAATACATGGTACTGAAGTACTACTTATTTCTCCGAGCATACGAGTATTAGAGTACTACTCAGAATCCTTAAGCACGATTTAAGCACAGAATGGTTAACGATTCAGTCATCATTCATAATTGATACGCAGAACACCCGGACGTGGTATCTGTTTTACCGAATCAAGGAAGAAAATTGCACACAACACATTCATGGGATTTTCTTATGCTGGAAAGGGATGGTTTAGTTCATCGCTCGTCACTAATGGAAAAAGCTAGATATGGAGAAGATACCATTATTGCAAATCTTGATACAGGTTATAATTATTACAACATATTAGTCAATCTTTTATTATTATTATTATTATTACTATTGATCTTTCTTAATGATTTTGCATGCATGGATTTAATTGATTAATTAATTAATTAATAGGTGTTTGGCCTGAATCAAAGAGCTTTAGTGACGACGGGTTTGGCCCCATTCCTTCAAAGTGGAAAGGAACATGTGAGTTTGAGGGCCATAAGAAACACCTTTGCAATAGGTACTCTCACTCTTTATAATGTTTTTATTTATTTAACAGTGAAACAAATACTCTTATCACATTTAATTATGAACATCTGAACTTGTAATTTGAAATTAAACCAAATTAAATTTTATTTATATTCAAGAAATATAACTACAAATTAATATCTTGCAGCAAACTGATTGGAGCCAGATACTTCAACAAAGGCTACGCTGCATACGCGGGAAAACTGAACTCCTCGTTCTCGACGACACGCGATATGAACGGGCATGGGACCCACACTCTATCGACCGCCGCCGGAAACTCGGTCCCGGGGGCAAACGTGTTCGGCATCGGAAACGGCACGGCGACAGGCGGCTCGCCCAAAGCCCGTGCGGCTGCCTACAAAGTGTGCTGGCCGCCAATCGACGACAACGAATGCTTCGATGCCGACATCATGAAAGCCTTTGATATCGCGATTGACGACGGCGTCGATGTTCTGTCCGTTTCCTTGGGTGGACAGCCTCAGGACTACTTCGATGACGGCGTCGCCATCGCTTCCTTTCATGCCGTGAAAAAAGGCATTGTTGTCGTAGCTTCCGCCGGGAATAGCGGGCCCCATGTGGGGACTGTGTCGAATGTTGCGCCTTGGATTTTAACCGTCGCAGCGAGTACCATCGACCGTGTTTTTGCTGCTAAAGTCGTGTTGAAGAACGGTCAAGTCCTCTCGGTTAGTTATTTATTTAAAATGTTTTAAACACCCTTTTGGTATGTTTGAGTTTACCTAACAAATATGAAATACCTCCTCTAAAAGGTAGCCTTTGTAAGACAGGAGCCTAAGTAGTTAAGGCGCATTCGTAAATGTATGTATCATTTTCGTTTCTTTAGTTGAATTTGTTTTTTTTCCTTTCCACTTGTAATAGGGTACAAGCCTTTCTGAACCATGGCCGGAGACAAAGTACTATCCTCTTATTAGTGGTGCTGTTGCTAAAGCTGCTAATGCATCTGCCACCGACGCGTATTCCTTTTTTTTTTTTTTTTTGCACATCAAATTACATTGATTTAGCTTTAGGAAATTTATAAAGCATTACTATCTGATAAGGAAAAATATTATTCGGATATATTTGTTCAGGACACTGTGCAAGGAAAATACATTGGATCCTGACTTGGTGAAGGGTAAGATTGTAGTGTGTCTTAGAGGGGAGAATGCAAGAGTTGAGAAAGGTGTTGTGGCTGCTCGAGCCGGCGCTGCTGGAATGATTCTCTGTAACGACGAGGCGAGTGGCAATGAAGTTATTGCGGATGCTCATTTTCTTCCAGCCACTCATATCACCTACAAAGATGGCCTTACTCTCCTTGCCTATATCAATAATACCAAGTATGCAGTACACTTGCAACACATCATTGTCGATTTAATAAATTGTTTGATGTGGTTTTCTTACTTAAGACAAAATATACATTTTCCTTTGTGTTTGTTTTCTAAGAAACCCAGAAGGTTCAATCACACCTCCTAAGGCGGAGCTGGAGAAGAAACCGGCTCCATTTATGGCAGCTTTCTCTTCAAGGGGACCGAATCTTATTACTCGAGAAATTCTCAAGGTTTCTTTTCCCATGTAAAATAAATATTAGCATGATTTATCTCTTTTGTAGATTCTTTTTATCATAACTCTTTGCCGTGTTGTGTTGTGTTGTGTTGTGTTGTGTAGCCTGATATTACAGCTCCAGGTGTAGACATAATTGCCTCTTACAGCGAAGGAAACAGTCCAACCGACTTACCTGTCGATCATCGCAGAATTCCTTTCAACGTGTTATCCGGTACCTCAATGTCTTGTCCCCATGTTTCCGGGGTCGTTGGCCTGCTCAAAACACTGTATCCTGACTGGAGTCCGGCTGCAATCAAATCAGCAATCATGACAACCGGTAACAACTCGAGAATCTTGATCTTATCCCCACCACCACCACCACCACATTTTATTTATAAACCATGTCCTTGAGGTTCTGTCTAATTATAGAAGTCCACATTTTTAGAACTTTTTTTTTTGTAAATAACACAAACCTCAGGGGGGGTTTTTGTAATGATAATGATCCCTTTTATTACAGTCTTTGATATAGTTAATTCATTCTCTTGATCAAAAACCACAAACAGCTCGAACACGGGATAATACGGTGAATCCAATGGTCGACGCGGACTACAACAAGGCCACACCATTCGAATACGGGTCCGGACATATTCGACCGAATCGGGCCATGGATCCAGGACTCGTCTACGACTTGACAGTCGACGATTATCTGGACTTCCTCTGTGGGCTGGGCTACAACGAGACAACGATCGGCCGATTTTCCAACTCATCACATTACGACTGCCCGACCAATTACACTGTCTTGAACTTCAACTACCCGTCCATCACCGTTCCAAAAGTTTCCGGATCCATTACGGTTACACGGAAACTGAAGAATGTGGGCCAGCCGGGCACCTATGCTGCCCGCGTTCGTCATCCGTTGGGATTCTCGGTTTCCGTGGAACCAAATGTAGTGAAATTCGACAAAATTAGAGAAGAGAAGGTGTTTAGGGTGACTATAAAAGGTGATCATAGTGGTCGTGCAAGAAGGGGTTATAGTTTTGGGGAGTTGTTATGGTCAGATGGAAAACATTATGTGAGAAGTCCAATAGTAGTAGGAGCAGCTTCCCATTGATTAACAAAATAATGTGATAGAAAAATAAAACTAAGGCCCTATGCCTATGGTATGGTATGTCCAAGTCATTATTGGATTGTGTCTTTTATTTATTGTCAGTGAACTATTATTATTTATTAACTCTTAAAATTGTGTTGGTTATTCTATTCTATATATGATTGGTAATATTTGGATTGTTTTCAGTAATTTAAATAAGGATAAATGGAATTGATTGAGTTCAGCTTTTTATTTATTTTTTTTATTTTTTTTATCTTTTTCTTGCTCATTTTTTTTTTATTTGCAACACAAGAAAAATGGGAAGGCAATATCGATTTAAAAAATAAACCAAATGAGAATTATGTTTTATTATTTTTACGTGAATCTTTTGGCTAATATGATAATTTCTAATATTTGGAATCTAGGTAAAATGCATAAAAGCCCCTTGTGTTCTATTAAAATGCATCAAATCTTATTATGTTCTACAAATTGTATGAAATGCCTTTGTATTATAAGAAAGTCTACACAAAATCCACTTTGTTAAATTCCCGTCAAAAAGTTTATCGGCATTAATTTTTCCGTTAAGAAAATAAAAAAAATATTTAATATTCAAAAATCAGGATTTATTTAAAAAATCTGAAATCTGAAATTATTTGTAAATTTTAAGATTTGATCTAAAAGTATCATAAAAGTAACTGAAAATTTTTACTTTGTAAAAGAATAATTTAAAAATATAAAATTGTTTATAAAACAGAAATATATGTACGAAAATATATTTGCAATTCCTTCAGTTTTTTAAACATAGAAAATATAAAATTTATAGCAGCCCATTCCTCAGCACTATGATTAGTTATGAAGTCTTATAAGTGACTTTTCTTTACTTCTTTTTAAGTAATTTGAAGATATAAGCAAATTTCAATTTCTATCAAAACTAATTTTTTTAAATCTTCAGTTAATGTTCTGATATTTCAAATGAGAGTTCATAACTATAAAATTAACTTCTAATCAACTTTCATTCACATAAGTATAGTACACCCTTAATATGTAAGTGTAAAAAATGAGTGCATCATAAATCTATTAGTACTATATAATACCCTAATATTGCAGTGTGTTATATACGACGTTGTAGCATTGTTTTTACTAATTTCCGATGGTCGGGTTGCAAACGAATCGAGCTTACTTGAGTTTTAACCTTAACGAGCGATGTTTGTTACTATTCAACCGACCTCGAGCACGAGCTGCAAAATTCGGACTCCAGCTCTACTCGTGCAGTATTTTCTAGTGTCGCGGGTCATATTCTTTATTTTAGTTTGATACTTTTTTATTTTTTTTATTTTTTTAAAAAAATTTTTCTTTATTTTGTTAAAAGTAATAAAAAACTGTCTACTTTAATAAATGTAAATATTATTATCCTTATTGTTATAATTCTATGGACACTAATACAAATGTAAAAAATTTAAAAAATAATTTAATTGCTCGCGGCGAACTCACGATGATGAGAAACCGCTGGATTATCCTCCGGACCCAGTTAAAATACCCGTCGGTCCAGTCACAAGAGCAAGAGCTAAACAATTCAAGGAATCAATTCACGGACTCGTACAAATCATTTGGAATAGAGAATTGGCTAAGAAACCAATCGAGATGGACCCTAAAAGCGAAGTGATCGTCAACATCATCAAGATACAGGAAGAGAACAATCCGACCAAGCTTGATTAAACGACATGCATATGTAAAAGCTTCCTTAAACACGGACGTATTGTACCCGTATTCTACATAAAATGACTATTACTTGAGTGTATCTAGCAAGAAAGATTTGAAATGAGACTTTGAAGAAAGATAATTCAGCCCCACAATTCTACTAGCGGTTTCCTCACTCAAATTGTGTTCTCATTTGTCTTAAAGTGTATCTAGCAAGAAAGATTTTGAAAGGAGACTTTGAATAAAGATACATCAGCCTACCATTTTCATATAGCAGTGCACTCCATCATCAAAGTCATGAGTGTGATTAAAGTCTTCTCAAGAGTATCTAGCATGGAAGATTGCGGCCCCTACCTCTCCATATGACCGTTGCCATCTCCTCCCAAGTTATCTTATTTTCCATGATTTACTTCCTTTTCAAAGATTGTAATCTTTATTTTTATTTTTTTGCTTTAGTTTGAATTAGCTAAGTTACCACCTATTTAAGAGAATTTTCGTAGGTTGTATGCACCAGATTTTAATCCATCATAAACATATTGTTTTGCTTGAGTTTTATCAACTCTTGTGTTCGGTTTTGTTACTTTACAAGGTAACCTTCGTCCTTCACCCGAAGTGTTGTTTTTCACCCTGATTCTAATGTTCTACGGACGTATAATTGTCGGGTTCTAATTTTCTTTCTAGAGTTCACATTTTGCGATTCGTAGGGTTGAGGACCAATTATCATCCATCAACTTTACGTCTGTTGTTGCGTTTCATTTCAGCTCATTACAAATTAACCTACGCTTCCGCACTCGTGATTGCTTATTCCAAAGAGGATCATATCATATGGTATCGGAGAACATAAGGTCCAGCCTTATTTTCATCAATATTCTCATATCATTTTAGCTTTACTTTTCCTTTCATATCACCATACACGAGTTCATAACCTTCATACCAACAAACAACTTCATAATATTTTCGTGACATCATGTCGGAAATCGATTACGATGGTTTGGTCACGTGAGAAGAAGACCTATTGATGCCCCAGTGAGGAGGCTAGAAAGTTGGGGAACAAGTAATGTTGTGAAAGGTAGAGGAAGACCCAAGAAAACTTGGATAAAGATGATTGAAAATGATATGCGGTTTCTTAGAATTGGAGAAAGTATGGCGATGGAGAGGCAAATGTGGCGGGAAAGAATACGGATGGTGGATGGAATCTGATTCCTTTTTTTTTTCTTTTTTTTTTTAATTCCTATTTTCTTTTAGTTCATGTTATCTTTTAATTTATTTTTCAGGATTTTTTTTTTTTTTACATTCATTCTCTTTTTTTATTTGTTTTTTTTCTCTACTTTTTCCCTCTTTTTTCCTTTTATGTTATTTATGTAACGATTATTGACGGTTTCAAAGTTTGATTCATGTTAGCCGACCCCAAATCATTTTGGGACTAAGGCTTAGATGTTGTTGTTGTTGCATGTCGGAAATCGGAGATTCATCTCATTCATCTCCAATGCTTGATATGGAATTGATGATGAAACAACTTGAAAGGATGCTTGACGCAAAATTGGAACCAATTCATGCACGCATGGATCAAATGGAAAACCCACAAGTGAGACGACCAATTATTCCTCAAAGACGTCCATCCGTGCGAGTAGACGAGAACTATTCGGATGAAGAAGACACTGAGAGGAATCCAAGAAGGTTTCGAAGAAGCCATGATCGAGGAGATGACAATCGACAAGATGGAAACTTGGGGAATATCAAGTTAAATGTCCATACGTTCCAAGGTAAGAGTGATCCCGAAGTTTATCTTGATTGGAAGAGAAAATTCGAACTTATGTTCGAATGCCATAACTATTCGGGTCTAAATAAAGTAAAGATCGCAGCCATAGAGTTTACCTATTATGCCATTATTTGGTGGGATCAATTGGTGAACAACCGAAAAAGGGACCAAGAACCACCTATTGAAACTTGGGAAGAAATGAAGATGGTGATGAAGAAACGTTTTGTTCCGATTACTACTATCGGGAACTCTATAACCGATTGCAAACACTACGACAAGGTACTCGAACTGTTGAAGAATACTTTAAAGAGATGGAGATAACAATGATTCGAACCAATATTGAAGAAGATCGAGAGGCTACCATGGAAAGGTTCCTAGCGGGACTAAACTGGGAGATACAAAACATGGTAGAGTTACACCATTATGTTGAAGTGGAAGAGATGGTACACATGGCCACAAAAATAGAAAACCAAATCAAAAGGCGAGGTAATGTTCGAACCACTCCTCAAAATTATACATGGAGGCAGCCCCGAACCTAAGTACCTCAAACGGAAAGACCACTCCATGGAGGGCCGAACCATCTATAACTAAACCCATAGCCAAAGGAAGTGGTCCGGCAAAACAAGTCCAGCCAAGTCCTAACTTTAATCTGTAACACCCTCAATCCACTCGGGGATATTACACGCCGTAGACCCTTTCCTCAAGGATCTACCAGGCTGGTAACTAAAATCAACATCTCAACAACTCTTTTAAGGCTAAAACGACTCAGTAGACCGATTTGGTCTTTCAATTAATACATACAACTCAATCTCAATAGATGCCCACGCAGGGGTCGAATACAACACACTCTCGTACAACGGGGAAAGAAAACTGCAGCGGAAATAGAGTACAACCGAACCAATACTACAACGTACGGGTCCTCATGTGATTAGTATCGTTCATCTTTCATCATCCTTCATGCCGACCCTGCGCTATGCTTCCCAAAACCTGAATGCAATACAGACATCCACCCACGATTACTCGGGGGTTAGTAAAATTCCACTAATTTGCTAGTACAAGTACAAAATACAAAATACGAGTCATACAATTCAAATTCCGAGAATAATAATAACCAGAAATCCTCAAAGATTCAAACATATCAAAATGCCCGAGGCAAGAGTTTGAGTAAAACTTTCCAAATTCGAAAGATCACAAATCACGAGAACAGTTTGTAAAATGGTTTAAAATGCCCTCGGGAGTTTTAATAGAAAACCATTTAGGATTATCGAATCCTTCTCTTTCTAAAATCAACAGGGGTCACGGCCCAAAGGTTTTATTTTTCACAAATAAAAACCAACAACAATTCACATGGTCAAAACTCACGCCACGTGTCCTCGACGGACATAAAATCAACACAACTTAATCACCCAAGATACGCAAATCTTGGTCACACATCCAAGGTACCCGACCTGGAAAAACCGTTAGATAAGGTCACACAAATACAACACCAACTCGTGAATTCAGGGCTATACCATTGGATTCCCTCGAGGCCTCGCCGGACCCTCCCGAGGTGAGCAAAACACATTCACAAATCATATACACACCAGCGTGATCACTTGCCACGGCATCTCATGGTTGGATCAATCACTTGTTGTCTCCTGACCTCATGATCACATGTCATGTGTCACCGTAGGTATTCTTTGGCGCTCACAGTTGGATCAATAACTTGTTGCATCCTGACCACATGATCGCAAGCCATGTGTCACCGTACTTTTTCTTAGGCTATCATGGTTGGATGAATCGCTTGTTGCATCCTGACCACATGATCGCATGCCATGTGTCACTGTAGGTCCCACCCACATTCACACACATAGCACAATACAACAAAGATATCCAAATAATTCACCCAGAGGCATCAAACACTTAGCAAAACACCACGTCAAACCACAACGCACCGAAATGAAGCCATATACGTACACACGCATTACCAAGCGAAACATCAACACCAAACATATCCATAAGATTCACATAGTCATTTACGAAAACACACCAATCACAACATACACACGAGTTTGAAAGGGAGCCCTTTAACGAGGCTAAACCAAATCTTTGAAAGTTCATCTCAAATAACCAACGAATATATTTAGACGATCACCGATCATTATATCTACAAAACAAGAAGTGTATGGACAAGGTACTTGCCTCAAATAATCACAAACGCGGAGAATCGGCTGAAAGAGGATGGCACGAACCGACTACGAACCCTCCGACTCCACCGAACGCCAACTCGCGACAATAAACTACGAAGGACAATAACAACAATGAAAATGAATTCCATAGCACGACCCAAAGCCACTGAATTAGAGGAACAAACAATAAAATTTCAAGGGTTTCCCCCAAAATGGCCAAGAACACGAATCAACCGACCAAAACATGAAAACGAAATTCCAAACCGGAATATGGATATACAATCCATAGGATATGTTTAACAACATCATTTAATAACAATCAGTTCATCAAAATCGGATGGAATACGAAATCAAGAACAAAACTTCCAAAAAGTCAACTCTGGAGAATCAAGAAAATACCTCGGATTAATGACGACGAACACAATTTGGTGTTGTTAATCTACACCAAGACTCGAGGAGAATGATATCTCGAAGACAAATCGCCCGAAAATTGCCCAAACGATCACCCACCGAGAGAGGAAATGAAATCCTCTCAAAATCCCGCAGATAATAGGGCTCCTGACTCGCGTGTCGTGGCCCGAACTGAGTGTGCCGCGGCCCGCGGCTGAAAATTGCGAGCAGCTACCAGCTTAGTGTAATATCCGGATTTATTATTGTGTATTTCATCTGTATTTGAACCCTGTATTATTCGGAATTGTGATCTCGATAATTGGAGTATGATATTTCTCACATTTGTATCCTTGTACATAAGTATAACAACATGCAAAAATTTTCATGCAAACTCGTGATAGCGCACGCTAAGAATGTAGCTTAACGTGCGTTATCGGCTACAACTAGCGTACGCTACGAATGAAGAATTGTGTGCGCTAGGCAGTCAATTATTGAGCTAGACGGCTAGCACATGTGCCAGCCGGACATGGATCCGGATAAGATTCCCGCGGGCGGAACTGGACAGTTTTGGAGTCAACGCTTATTAGCGTGCACTAAGGAAAGCAGGATAGCGTGCGCTAATCGGCTAATGTGCAGAAATGTTATAAATGGGACCGCAACCCATTTTACTTGGTTTACATTTCCTTCGAGTATCCTTCGTTTTTGAGAGACCAGAGAGCATTATATCCTCCCTAAACACTTACACCACCTCTACTTGATTCATTAAAGATTGGATATCACTTGTGATTGATCATTCAAGTGGAGTAGCACCTTGGATTGGCACACAAACAACCGGAGTTGGATTCTACCTTTTTGGCTCAGTGATTTCTTCATCTTAAGGTATGTTAATTCTTTCTCCAGCCTTAGATTCGTGTTCTGAAGAATAAGATGAATCATGCTATCAAGATATTGAGTTCCATTAGTGAATTATTCAACAAACATCATGCTTAGAAGTCGGAATAACTATGCTTATGATATCGTCGTTGAAAACCTCGTAGTTGGAATCCTAGTACGTCAAATAAGGAGACGAACATTCTGAGGTTGATTATCCGTATGATTTATGTTGTCATATTGATCATAAACTTGGAGGTGATATCACTTTTGGTTATAAGGACTTAAGAAAGAATCATCTTAGGTTGTATCCTTTCGTATAAGTTGGAATTGTTAGTTCACCTTCAAGATGAAGTATGAATGTGATAATGATAATGGAATCTAATGCATCAACCTGAGATCACCAAACTTCACATGAGAATGATAATCGAGTTTGAATATAAGAGTTGTGATGATAATCATTTCCTTGAAATTCAAAGATGTTTGAATCCGTAAGATCATTCATAAGTTTATGAACATGGCATGTAGACGGATAACGTACGTTAATCACTGAGGAGTTTGTAAGTTTCATCATCGTTAGAACAAGTCTGCTGCCCACTAGTGAAACTACCATGCACGCTTAGCGTACGCTAAGCTATGTGAATTAACGTACACTATCGGGCATGTTTAGCGTACGCTACGCTTGGAACTTAGCGTGCGTTATATCATCAGACGAGTCAATCGACTGATCAGTGAGGTACTGACCATGCATGGTTAGCGTACGCTAGGCTGCATATAATTGCATGCGCTAACGAGCAGCCTTAACGTACGCTACATAGGATACGTAGCGTGCGTTAAGCAAGCCAGACAGATTTCATTTTAAGAACTTCCGACCGTAATTTGGATTGTTAGATGTTCGTTCGACTTGAGATGAATTCTATATTATTTCTTTTGTTAAGGTTCGAGCTTAGCAACGTGATTGATCGAAGGGTACGACCTTCGAGTATTTTGATATTCGTGGAAGTTTTATTCTTGTCATCGAACCGAGGCAAGTACTCTAATTAGAATTGTTTATATTATGATAGTTATATTATGATTGTATTGTGTATATGTATTGTGATTAAATGTCCACCATGCGTTGATCCGATGGGAATCATCATGGGAATCTATAGCTGTGTGCGCTGGATCGTTGGACAGGTAGTTCCACCATGCGTTGGTCCGACGGGATCATCATGGGAATCTATAGCTGCGTGCGCTGGATCGTTGGAATACCATCAGTATGTTGAGACTGTTGTGATGTGATAAGTGTTGTTGTTATTTCTCGTTGGAGAAACTTATTAGGATGATTGTTGATTACATCACTATTGTATGATTATTGTACTTGTACTAGCATCATTGTGCTAATCCCTTCGGGGGTGAACATTTGTTTATGTTCAGGATCCAGGAGAGCGGGGAAACAACCACTGGAGCTGCATGACGACGAGGGTGCAGAGTGATGTTCCGGCCGGGTTTATTGTCTGTTGTTGGTTATTTTAATAAGTACTCGAGTACGTCGTAATTTGTGATGTTTGGATTTCAGTGGTGTATTAATATTCTTCTTTTGGATATTTGTATTTTCGGTATCGAACCAAAACTGTCGTAATGTATTTTCAGTGATTTCATAATTTGGTATCTGTCATTGTCTTTTCATTTATTTAGCCTTGTAAATTCTTATGTAAAGGATTTACGGTGCTATAATATTCCTGAATATATCGGGGGTGTTACAGAATATGGTATCAGAGCAAAGATTATGGATATCTTGGCCATTGAGTTAAAATAGGGGTCGTATACGTCTTTTGAGATAACCGGCCGTGAATAACATCACTGTACTGCCTACGTCTTTGTGCGAATGGTGGTTGTAAGTTCCTAAACTCTATCTCGTCCTTTACATGTTGTATCTCTTTATACTTGAACATTAGAACGATATTGTTTCCTGTATATTGAGTATTTATGCTTTTAGTATGTTGAGGGGTGGACGTGGACGTGGTCGCGGTCGCGAACGCGGACGAAGGAATGCCAAAAAAGAAGCTTCGCCTTCTAATCAGGCTAGCCACAGCTCAGGCGAGCCACAAAGATCTATTAATAATGAACCGGAACCTGCTGTGCCCGAAATCCTTCGTCAGGTGGTGAACCAGATGACTCAGTTCGCCCAGGTCGTAGACCGAATGCAGGTGGCAGTGAGATTACAATAGGGAGATAGACAGTAAGGGATCCCAGATATGGGAAATCGAGGTGATTGATGGCTGCAAGAGGTGGCGAAGATGCAACCACCCAAATTCGACGGCTTTTCTGAGACTCCCACATGGGACCATTGGTTGAAGGAATTGGAGAAAATTTTTGCCAGAATTAATTGCCCAGACGATCGGAGAGCCTCTATTGCTCAGTACTTTCTGATAGGGGAAGCATCCAAGTGGTGGGAAGCCATCCAGCCTGCAGATCATGATGCTGACTGGACAGAATTTAAATTGATGATGGAAGCTCAGCACTGCCCTCGTCCTGTGAGGGAAGCCAAAGTTCGGGAGTTTTTCTCCGCTCAGCCGTCAAACGAACCTGTATCCCAGACAATTAAGACGTTTAACCAGCAGCTGGCATTCGTTCGACATATGGTCAGAACAGATGCAGAAATGATGATCCATTTTGATATGAGAATGAAACCAGAAATCCAGAGGTACATGTCTGGTTTTGAATGTACCACTCACCAGGATAAGGCGTTGGCGTATGAGATCAAGGAAGCAGCAATGGAGAAGTTTGCAGAATCCAAGAAGCAGAAAGTCTCTGGTAGTTTCACAGAGCACAAGAGCAGTGGGCCCCGCAAGGCCCAGTCATCCTTTCACCCTTTCAAGAAACCTACGCACCCATCTAAGAGCGGAAAGAATTTCGGAACAATGTCAGCCACGACGGATATAGCTAGGAGGTGCTTTAACTGTGGTCGCCCAGGCCACCTTTGGCGTGATTGTTTGCGCACTCCAGTTACATGTTTTGATTGCGGACAGGAAGGGCACCGTGCGACGTTTTGCAAGGATGCCACCAAGTTCAATGGAACTCGTACATCATAGCCAGTTTAGAAGGAAGCTAGTATCCAACAGACGCAGCAAAGTGTTCAGATGCCTCAGAATTTTGGCCGCGGACGAGGCAGAGGATAGTGGGACCGAAAGGGTACATCGAGTGCCGGATCTGTTCCCCCACGTCTGTACGAAATGAGTAGAACAGACGATCAGGATGCTGCTGTCGCATCAGGTACTGTTCAGATCCTTTCCCAGCCAGTTAGCGTTTTATTCGATACAGGAGCTACGCATTCATTTATATCCTCATCTTGTGTAAATCGTTTGAATATTTCTGGTTTTTATAATTTTGAACCTTATGTTTTTGGTTTACCGAGTGGAGAGAGAATTATTGGAAACTTAGAAACTAGAGATTTCCCTGTATCGTTTGGAGGCAGAGAGTGGCCCTCAAATCTGATTGTGATAGAAATGCAAGGAGACGACCTGATACTTTTTTTTTATAACGCGAAATTTATAGACGGATCAGAAATGTGGGGGGACGAGACCCACTACACGCCCTAAGAGATCGAGGGAGGACGAGCCCCTCTACACGCCCAAACTTAAATCAAAAAACAATTTAACAAATCGGCCCAAACAAAGAAAGGCCACAATCAACTCTTTTTACCCCTAATATAAGGAAAACTCATTTTATCAAGCCTAATCAGCCCAACAATTTTGCCTTTTAGATCATGGCCATCCGAACAGTAATAATCCCGATGATCGCAGCCTTGATTAGCCAAGATGTCGGCAACACCATTTCCTTCTCTATATGTGATATCCCACACCGACTAGCAGAGAGCGGGCAAAGTGCCTTATTTGAGCGTGTCGTGACACCTTATAGTATGAGGCCTTTTGGGAGCCCAGTGACTTCGGGGTGATGAGAACTCCAAAGTTAAGCGTGCTGGTACGAGGAGCAGTCTCAGGATGGGTGACCTCCTGGGGACTGCTCGCTGGGTTCCCAGAAACAAAACCGTGAGGGCCAGCTCATAGGAGAGCGCCCAGAGCGGACAATATCACGCTACGGTGGAGGGGTCCCGGGATGTGACAGTTTGGTATCGGAGCCACTCTGCCGTGTCGTGTGAGTGTGCCGACGAGGACGTCGGGTCCTTTGAGGAGGGGCGATTGTGATATCCCACACCGACTAGCAGAGAGCGGGCGAAGTGCCTTATATGTGCGTGCCGAACTCCTTATAGCATGAGGTCTTTTGGGAGCCCAGTGACTTCGGGGAGATGGGAACTTCGAAGTTAAGCGTGCTTGGGCGATAGTAGTACCAGGATGGGTGACCTCCTGGGAAGCTGCTCGCGGGCTCCCAGAAACAAAACCGTGAGGGCCAGCTCAGAGGAGAGTGTCCAGAGCGTACAATATCATGCTACGGCGGAGCGGTCTTGGGATGTGACACTATAAATGTGTGAGATGAGAATATTGGCCTTGGAGAGAAATGCCTGTATTTTCACAATCAAACTTTGGAGTTTCCAGTGGCAATTGGCATTGTCATGAATGAGCCGAATAACAACTTTAGAATCCGTTTCCACCCAAATATTGTCCCAATTTTTATCCAAAAAAGGTCGATTCCCCTCTATATCGCATAAAGTTCCGCATAAGTGTTAGTTTGGTCCCCTAAAAATTCCGAGAAATAAATCATCGGGACCCCAAAATGGTGACGAATAATGCCACCCGACCCCACACAACCCGGATTACCCTTGGCCGCACCATCCGTATTTAATTTAATCCACCCCAAACACGGTTTAGCCCATCTAACCGCAAAAAAGTGTAAGGATTTCTTTGGGGCAGCCTTCCCTCCAAGACGGATCGCATAGTTGGCAGCCCCCTTCCAAAAAGACCCATCGATTTTTTCGGGAATTTTAAGAGCCCGGAGATAGTTCCAAATCCGTCCGCACACCCTCTCGGCCGTGAATGGTATGGCTTTCATCCTTTTTTCATTCCTACAACACCACAAAAACCAAGCAATGAGGATCGGGATGATGTGGAAAATATGAGTTTTACCTCTCGAATTGTTGAACCACGGCGCCAAGGCCATGGCGATGTTGTTGGTGTTCGGCCTCTTGAAACCGGCAATAGTGTGGAACACATCCCAAACTTTAGTTGCGACGGGGACACTAAGTAGATGATGAGATAAAGTTTCCGGCTCGTGACAACAAAAGCAAGGGATATCAATGATCATCCATCTCCGAGCAAGACAATCCGAGGTCGGAATCCAGCCATTAAAAACACGAACCATAAAAAAGGAAATGGTAGGGGTAATCAAAGGATTCCAACATTTCTTAAGAAAATTATGCTCATTTTTACATTGTCTAGTACTTTCCCAAGCACTTTTAAAAGAGAAATTACCATTAGAAGAGAGTTTCCAGCATGGTTTAGTGAAGTTATAATGAGTTGGGAAAGCACTAATGTAATCACAAAAATGGCTAGGGAGAACCGATAAAAGTTTGTCCCTATCCCAATTCGATCCATCCCAAAAAGAGGCAAGACATAATTTGGATTTAGTCGGGAAAATAGTGGAGAGCGGGCTAAAATCACACCATCTATCAAGCCAAAAAGAGACATTACCATCCCCACTACTCCACCAAATATTATCATCCGCATGGGTTCTTATTGAACAAAGTCTTTTCCAAATAGAAGAATCATACGGATTACTTTTAACAATCATCGGGTGGAGTGTTTTACAGTACTTGGCATTAATAAAATTCGACCAAATATTTTTAGTAGTACGGAACCTCCACCACATTTTAAGTTCAGCCGCACGAATGGTGTCATTAAGATCCCGACAGCCAATGCCACCTTCATTAGTGGGAAAGCACAATTTATTCCAAGAAGCCCAATGGATTTTATGCCTATGCTCATTAGATCCCCACAAAAATTTATTAAAAAGTCTCTCAATAAACAAAATAACATTACCGGGCGGTTTTATCACTTGTAAACAATAAAAGATGATCGAGTTTAAAACCGATTTGATCAGCTCAATTCTGCCCCCTAAAGAAAGGAGGTGGTGATTCCACATAGAAATTTTATTTTGGATTTTAAGAATCACGTTGTGGAACATAGCAAAAGTCGGGTTACCTTTCCAAAGGGGGACCCCGAGATATTGGATAGGTAAGCAAGAAGGTTCAAAACCCGCAATCACCTTGACCATAAGACTGTCTTTTACACCCGGGCTATGTATAACAAAAAGACTTTTGGACTTATTAATTTTCTGACCCGATGTCCCTTCGTAATGATAAATACAATGGTTAAGAATTTGAAGATTAGTCTTGGTGGCTTTAATAAAAAGTAATGTATCATCCGCATAAGCCAAATGGGTAATCCGGACATTTTTCCGAATAATAAAAAACATACTCGGATTTTTAGAAAATGTGTCCTCAATGAGTCTAGAAAAATAATCGGCCGCAAGGACAAATAAAAGAGGAGAGATCGGGTCCCCTTGACGTAGGCCTCTCCCACTTTTGAAGTAACCCACCGGGGAGCCATTAATAATAATTGAAAACCAAGGTGAGCAAACACATTGTTTAATAAGCGATATAGCACGAGGCGAAAAACCAAATAGCTCCAAAATTTTGAACAAAAAAAATCCCAATTCACCCTATCGTAGGCTTTCTCCATATCTAATGTAATAATGGTGTTAAGTTTAGACTGGGATATATCATGAGTCACCTCCAATGCCGTAAGAATGTTGTCCGTAATGAGGCGATCTTTGATAAAAGCCGATTGAGAGGGGCTAATGATGCGAGGAAGAAGCCCACTTAGCCTTTTGCTCAAAAGTTTAGAAGAAATCTTATATGAAGTATTGCAAAGGCTAATGGGCCTAAAATCTTTCCAAGAATGAGGGGACGGAATTTTAGGAATTAATGATAGCGTCGTAGAAGAATACGCTTGAGTTAACTCCGCCCCTTTAAAGAAATCAACAACCGCATCAAGAACATCAAATTGAATGATATCCCAACACACTTGAAAGAATTTAGCATTAAAACCGTCTGGCCCGGCAACACTCCCACTATCCATGTCAAAAATCACACCTCTAACCTCTTCCAATGAAGGAATATCGCAAATCATATTATTATCTAAGAGGTCAATATTTTTAGGAATGATGTCAAGCCTCACATTCTCCCACTCGGTGTTCTCTTTGGTAAAGCAATTTTCAAAATAATGGACCACCGAGTTGGCAATATCCGTAGGGTCCGAGGGATTAGTACCATTATCAACAATATTATGGATAAAGTTCATTTTTATTTTCTTATTAACAAGATCATGAAAGAATTTGCTATTTCTCTCCCCTTCCAAAATCCACTTCGTTTGCGTTTTTTGTTTCCAAAACATTTCTTCAAGAGAAAGAGTCCAGATAAGATTCTCGTTCATTTTACGAAGATATTCCTTATTGACATCGGAAGGATCGTTGTCCAAATTGTACTCCGCTTCGGCCGCACGGTTCTGTGCCTCAACCATTTTAACAAAAACATTCCCAAAAACACTCCTATTCCAGTCCTTAAGAGCAAGTTTAAGACGGGAAAGTTTTTTAGAAAGTTTGGAAAGTCCCGTATATGGAATAGGAATGGACCAAGAATCTCTAACCACTTCCAAAAACTCGTGGTGTTTAGTCCACATATTTTGGAAACGGAAGGAGGAAGGGTGTTTAATACGAGAGGAAGAGAATTCACAAAGAAGAGCATGATGGTCCGAAGTGTGTCTAGGAATGTGCCTAACAACACAATTATTGAATTTATTATACCATTCGGAAGAGAAAAAGATACGATCCAACCTTTGCCAAATAGAATTACTATACCAAGAGAAAGGAGAACCCACATACCCTCCATCGGTGAGCTCACATTCAAGGATAGCATCCCTAAATTCCTCCATCTCTGACGGGATAGGTGGGTTTTTCCCTCTTTTTTCACAAGGATGGAGGACGATATTGAAATCACCGCCCACCATCCACGGAGTATGGACATGACTAACCGAAATTAAATCCTCCCACAAATCCCGCCTCTCAATTTTCATGTTCTTACCATACACAACTGAAAGCAAGAAAAGGTCTGGGGAAGAATTATGCATTACCGTCGTATGTAGCATTTGGTCGGTGTTCTTAATCACTGAAATATTAGTGTTGATATCCGAAAAAATCCAAATATGATTATTCCGATTAGCAACAACTCTATCAAAACCAAATAATCTACAAAAATACGAAGCATTTAAATCAACTTTCGGCTCAATTAGAGCCAAAATATTAAGTCGATAATCTTTTTTTAATAGTTTAACAATTTTTTGGGCAGACTCGTTCCCAATAGCTCTAACATTCCAGATAATTGAATTAACCATTAAAACGGGTTCGACGGGTGGACACTGGGGGTTTGTTAGAGCTAGCGCTCGTTATCTTAGATTTTTTAGATTTATTAGTCGGTTTAGGCACTTCCGGTTTTATCTCTACTCTAACCGGAAGTGCGAGCACAAGTTTATTATTAGTTTCCGGTTGATTAGATTCGTTCCCTTCCGATAGGGATTGTTCAAACATATCCTCCTTAGAGTCAAAAGAAGGTTCCGAGTTGCCCTCGTCAACATCGTCCTTAAAATCCCCAGGCTCAGATTCATCATCCGAGGATAAATGAGTCTGAATCAAGGGGAGTTTTAGGGGATCTTGAGTGATGCCCCTACTGGTCCCAATAACCTGTATGGGCTGGGTTCCCGAACTACTAGATGACTCGACACAATCATTAATCAGCACATCAGCAAGCACGTTACCAAGTAAAACGGGGGGTGGGATGCCAGTAGAGGAAGGGATAATACCTGCCTCAGTAGAATGATCCAGCTTAGAAGCCGAAGGAGAACCAGGCCGAGCAGCAGGTGCCTCAGCAAGAGAATTACATAACGAATTTTCACAAATATCCAAAATGGTTGGGGGACAAGAGGGGGGGAATTAACAGGACAGTCACCAGCCAGATTGGAGGGGAGGGATTTAATCAACACATTGACTGGAGGGGATGCCAGGGTGGGTTTAATACAAGACCCAGTCAAATTATTACTAGGACTAATATTTCTAAAACTATCAGCATCAATAGATTTAGAGTTACCACAGTCCTTCAACAGATTTTGGTTGTCAGCTGCCTCCTCATTCTCTAACATCGCGAACATATTTCTTGTTTCTACCAGTGTTTCTTTGCCCTTGACTGTAGTTGTCATTTTTCCTGCAACATCTCCCACATCGGTGTTAGACATATTGATCGGCCCAACGGATGGGCCTGGTCGTTCATTTGGTATAGTAATTATCACATTCTTTGAACTATTATTTTTCGAAGGGGACTTTAAATTAGTCTGGCCAACAAGCACCCATTTTTATTTTTCTATTTCTTTACCCTTCTCCAAATTGGTTTTGTTTTGAAATTTATTCTCAAACGTTTTGGGTTTTAATGCTGGATTTTTAATGTAACAAGTATCAATGTCATGACCAACATGTCTACAATGCCGGCAATACCGGGTTAGTTTTTCATATTCAACTTCTAACTCGGTTAGAACACCATTACACTTTATGCCAGTCGAGTTATGCAACACGTCCGTGAGACTAATTTCAACACAAATTCGGGCAAATTGAAGTCTGTTCCGTAAATCAAACCATTGGATAGGTAAGGCATGAATTTTAACCTAAATCGGGACTAAAACTGGCTCATGTTTAAAGTCAAAAAAAGGATCCCATTTGAATAATCGCATCGGATATCCGAAAATGCTGAACTCCCGTTTCAGCCATAATTTAGCACAAAAATTATCATTTTGGGATTAATAAGAACATGCTTGAAGTTTAAAAACTGGACTTTACAGGGTCCAAATCCAGATTGTTGCAAGTGTTTGTCTATGGTATCGTTAGTCAATTTCCCAAACGAAAACTTACCAATAAGTGCATTTTTATAAATACCAGATACCTGTTCACATTCCTCGGCCGAGAAAATAGCGGTCGGGATTTCACCGGAGAGGTCCACCTGACCAAGCCGAACATTTGAGGAATGACCTCTGTTGACGGCATCAGCAAAGGAAATAGGCCCCGGAGCGCCGACCACAGTCCTGTTGGGAGGATAAACAACAACATCAGAAGAATTTTGATCAAGCACAAACTCACCTTCTTCAAGATCGGCCGCAACGGGCGAAACGGCAGGCGGGAGATATTTGAGAACACTTCCGGCGATCACCTCAGCCTTCTCCCGCAGGGTGCCGACCAGGAAAGGGACAGGCGCCGGCTCACCACCTAACAAATCAGAGCACGGCAGCCGGACGACCAAGCCTACAGGGAAAACGGGAAAATCTCCGACCACTCCCGAAACGGCCTCCCCACTGCCAACAACCGCAGAACCCGAACGAACCGCCGGAGGAGAAGAAACTCAAGCACCAGAGCTCTCCGGAAAAGAAAAGGGGAGGGCCGACGTGGCAGGGCAGGCGAAACCACCATCGAACCCCGCAAGAACCGCGGCCGAAGGAACATCACCAACCGCCGATTTGGAAACACCAACCGCCGATCTGGAAGAACTACCCGCCGGACACGAACCCCCAAACGCCGCCGAGACCGACTCGATCGCCGAAGGGACGAGATCAGCAAAACCAAGCGCCGCAGAACTAACACTACTCGGAGACGATTGGCTTAATCGATATGGAGCTATTGTAAACTACCGAAGGAGGAATATCTCACTGATCGCTGACGATGGTTCCGAAATATTGTTTGAAGGATGGAAACCAGGAAGCTCAGGAAAGTTGATCAAGGCGATTAAAGCTGTCAAATTGTTGAAACAGGGCTGTACCGGATACTGGTGCTATGCAATGAAGAAAGAAGACGAAATTGTGGAACTTTCATCCATTCCTGTTGCGAACGAATTTCTGGATGTATTTCCTGACGAGTTACCTGGACTACCTCTACGACGGGATGTAGAATTCACCATTGAGCTGGAACCCGGAGCTACACCAATTTCTAAGGCACCGTATCATATGGCACCTACTGAGATGTACGAATTGAAAAAGCAGCTGGAGGAGTTACTGGACAAAGGCTATATCCAGCCAAGCGTTTCGTCCTGGGGAGCGCCAGTTCTTTTTGTCCAGAAGAAGGATGGATCGTTTCGAATGTGTATTGACTATCGAGAGCTGAACAAAATGACGATTAAGATTGTGATTTTCACTTTCAAAAGTGCATAGTGCGATTATATTAAAATCAAGGGGTTGAAGGAAGCAAATTCCAAGGAAAATAAAATATTGAGCTTCTAATTGAGTGAAGTGATTATTGAAATGATGTTCTAATTTTCTCAAGTCAAGTCACTTTAAGCCATACTTATCCTACCCTGACCAATAAGCTTACATTACAACCAATAAAGTCTTTTTTGATTCACCAAATTTGCATGCACAAATAGTGGTAGAGATGTAGACGTGGCAAGCCTATGGAGATTCTTATTTCATTGAATGAGTTTTGAGCGTCACTTATCCCATTATACACTTTGAGAGTGAGGGAATACACTTGACCGGTGAGGTTTATATTTTCCAAGTATTGGCTATGATGTTAAGAAAGCACCCCAGAGATTTGAATACTTTTTAGAACTCGACTTATTTATTACTTGAGGCGTATTGATGAATTTTCATAATGATCTTTTGAGGTGTGTTGAGGGATGAGTTTCCTTAAGAGTGGTTATTTTGAAGTGCATTGCTCGAGACGATCAACGTTTAAGTTTGGGGGATTTTGATAACACTCATTTTTACACATATTTTTATAAGGTTTATCCGGATTTTAAGATCCTAAAATGTGTAGAATTGTGTCGTTTGTACTCATATAGTGTTTGTTGGAATCGATCACACTTGGGTATGTTTTATTTGATTTTATAGGTGTTTTAAGGATATTATCAAGTAAGAACGAAGTCTCAATCCCCAATACATATCAAGTAATGCGGAAACGAGAGAACGAGCCGAAAACGATGAAGATTGAAGCACTACCTGTCGTATTTTCTAATTTCCATATTCATTAGTTCGAATCAGGATATTTTCTGTATATTTGTGGATTCCTCATGAAATCAGCTTCGCAGCGGTATATTATACGCTAAATTCCGAGGTGTATTGAGGGAGATATGGCTTCTAGACCACGACTTCACAGTCCAGACTACACACGGGCCGTGTCACATGACACGGCCGGGTCTACTGTTGTAATATCCGCAATTTTCGATTTTCGGTAAATTTCTTTTTTCGGTCGGAGTCCGTTTTGACGACTCGCTCATGACCGTTTCGTCATTCTGAGAATGATTAATTCTACACTTTTTGACATCCGAGTTCGTTCCGGTGTCGTTTCGTTGAGTTCTGTGCTTTTTAGCGACTTTTCCGCACTTGAGTTCGATTCTTGCGAATCTCGTCCGAAACTGTTGTTTCGAGTTTCCCGCAAGTCCGTTTAACTTTGTTAGACGTGTTGTGAACTTCGGTTTGGTTATTCGATCACGTATCGTGATTTCCTGGCGTTTTGGGCCATTTTGTAATTTCTTGAAAGTTACGGGTATCCGTATCTGTAATTGTTGTCTCGACCCGTTTCTTCGTCGCGTATGACTAATTATGGTATTACGCTTTCATTTCGAGTCGTTTATGTTGTCCGCGAACTTTTCGTCGTGTTCGTTAAAATGCGTTTTGGAAATCGGGTCGTCGAGCCACAGCGGTGGCGGGGCCCGCCGGACGGTGGCGGGGCTGGCCGGACGATTGCGGGCACCGGCCGGACAGGTGCGCGAGCAGCGTAAGCGCACGCCTTCTGGCCGGAAAAGGCTGCGCGCTAACCGGCAGTGTAGCGCCGCTGCCGGGTAACTAGCGTCTGTGCTCGGGCACAGCGATGGGGTTTCGAGGTTACGGACTCGGTCGGGATCGGCGAGTAGCGCCACGCTACGCCGAGCGTAGCGCGTGCTAGTCGGCGGCGTAGCGTCTGTTGTCGGCCGGCTAGCGTGCGTTACTGGCCGGCGATTGATCCGGTGGCTCTTTGGGCCAGTCGGCTAGCGCAGTATCCGGCCGTAGCGCACGCTAGCGGAGTTGGGTCGGCAGGTTGGTCGGCGAGGGTTGGTCGGTGATGCCGGTCGTGTGGGCCACTGGCGAGGGTACTCGGCGATCTGGCCGATAAGCGCACGCTAGTCCGGGAAAGGCTAGCGCCGCGCTAGGCCCGATATAAATATGGTGGCAGTCACATTTCACTTCGTTTTTCATTTCCTTCCTTCTCCATCCGCGAGTGGCGATTCATGGGCGACGAAGCCATGTTGTTTAACAACAAATCCATGAAGCCCTTGAGTTCATAACATCAATCGATCGTCCGTTATCAACCTTTGATCCAAATAATCAAGGTAATCTTCCTTAGAACCCTAATTTCGTGAATTTGGGGATTTTTGCAATTTCGTCCGATTCATTCCGTGTTGTTGATTAATTCATGATGGGTGTGATTAATCTTGATAGTATTCTTGTGTTTAACATCATTTAATCCATTGTTCTTCGTCGAATCAAGTATATTTCTTGATTTCCTTCGAGTTGACTTTTGGGGATTTGTCCCGATCTCGTTTTCATCCGTTTTCGATGGATCGATTATGGTTAAATGATGTTGTTAAACATATTCTATGGATTGTATATCCATATTTCAACTTGGAATTTCGTTTTCGGGTTTTGTGGAGCGAATCGTGTTCTTGGCCGTTTTGGGAAATCTGAACTTTCGTCATTCGTTCTTTGAATTCAACGACTTTGAGTCGTGTTATGGAATTCATTTCATTGTTATTATTTGTCCTTCGTAGTTTATGAACGTGAGTTGGCGTTCGGTGGAGTCGGCGGGTTCGTAGTCGGTTCGGGCCAACCTACTCGGTCGATTCTCGCGTTGTTCTTATTCGAGGCAAGTACCTTGCCCATACTTTTCTCGTTTTAGGGATATGATGATCGGTGGTCGTCTTAATGTGTTTGTTTGGTTATTTGAAATGAAGTTTCAAAGGATTTGATTTGGCCTCGTTAAAGGCTTTCTTTCAAAACGAGTGGGATTTGTGAACGGTGTTTTGAGAATTGATTATGATTTGATTGTTTTGAACGTTGAAGGATTTTATGATGATACTCCTATCGTTTAAGTTATGGAATCGTGTATTCCGTATTTAATCCTGTTATTGTATTTTTGAAGAGTTTGGTAATGGTGTCGAGTTAATGGCCATCTCTAGTGAGTATTCTTAATGAACTTACATTCTTAGCATGTTAGTATTGCATGAGTAACGTGTGTGTGTGTATGCTCACTGCGGGTTAGATCCGACGGGGTCTCGGTAGGGTTCCACGAAGGTGGGACCGCGAGCTTGCTTTAACCATCATGGGTTAGATCCGGGGTCTCGGCGAGGATCCACGAAGGCGTGGGTCCGCGGTTAATTGTGGTGCATTTTTACAAATGTGGTTTGATCATTGGCATTTCGAAATGAGTGCTTTTGAGCGGTTTTCATGATTGCATGCATTGACTAAGTGTGTAAGAGGTAAGTTGTTCGTTTGGCCTACTTGGCTAGGATGGCTCTAGAGTATTTTGTTGTTTGTTTTAAATCCTTTATTTGTGGATTTTGATGTTGGGATACGAACCTTGTGGTCGTTCTTGTGTCCTGTGTGTTGATGAGTTTTGGGGCTAAAATCCCAATGGTTTTGTAAAGGTCATTTGACGGGTTTGGGGCTAAAATCCCAACGGTTTGGTAAAGGTTATTTTACGGAAAGTAAACTTTGGGGCGATGACCCCTTTTGTCTTGTGGATTGTGAAAAGTAGGATTTGATAATCCTAAATTGTTTTCTATTAAAACTCTCGATGGCATTCTAAACCGTTTTATAAATTATTTCCATTGATTTATGATATTTCGATTTTGAAAGGTTTTCTCAAATTCTTGCCTCGGGAAGTACTCTTCGTTTTGTTTGGATCTTTGAGGATTCTGGTTATTGTTATTCGTGGAATGTGAATTGTATGGCTCGTATTTGCACTTTGTTCTTGCACTAGCAAAACGGTGGAGTTTGCTAACCCCAGAGTATTCGGGGGTGGATGTCTGTTTTGCATTCGGGTTTTGGAGCATAACACGAGTCGGCACGAAGGATGATGAAAGATGATCGATACTAATCACATGAGGAACCGTACATCGTGTGTTGGTTCAATTGTACTTTATTTTCCATTCTTTGTATTGTTCCGTTATGCAGTGTAGTTGTATTTTGTCCCCTGCGTGGGCATGAGTTGTATTTGAGTTGTATGTATTTGTGGAAAGACCAAATCGGTCTACTGAGTCATTGTAGCCTTGAAGGCATTGTCGAGATGTTAAATGTTGTTACCAGCCTGGTAGATCCTCGAGGAGAGGGTCTACGGCGTGTAATATCCCTAAGTGGATTGGGGGTGTTACAACTGTCCAGAAAGTTTTTGCATTTTCTGGGACAGTATGACACGGGCCGTGTCACTTTTCCGTGGAAAAATCACCTTTTGACATTTTTGCATGATTTGAACAAGATTGTGGCTTTATAAAAAGGATCTTTTGGCTGGACTTAGGGGATATTCTGAATTGGAGAGATTTGAGAGAGAAAAAACACAAGATTTAATGGCTTTTACTCCAAAAAGAAGGAGATTTAAAGGAAATTCTTGAAGAACACTTCAAGAACATTTGAAGGCTTCAACCGGGATCAATCAAGACACCTTCCGAGTTTTATCTTCTTCTTATCTTTTATTCATTTTGTTGTTTTATTTAGCATGAGCATGATGAACATGATGATTACTAATTTTTCTTTCATTACCATGTCCGGGTAAACTCGTTAGATTCCGGGCATGGGAGTACGTTGATTTGCTATGGTTTTGAGGGATTGATTATATATATATATATATCTATTGTGATTTATTTATCAAATACTTAGTTTTGATTCATGTTTAGACACTTGATCAATGTTTTTACATGTTTAACTTAATTGCTCAGAATTCGAGAGAAAAGGGCATTAATAGGTTTCGAGTATTTGACGTAGTAAATTACGAGATTGAGAAATTGGTGATAAGCTATGATGATGGTTAAATCTTATGAACATTTTGGAGGATAATTTATAGTAAACGGAGACGTTGTTATAGGTTGTTTAATCTACGTTTTAATGCATCTTGAGAGGGACTTTAGAATATTGTGATTATCATTTTGGAAACGCACTTAGAACTTTTGGAACTAATCCCGACTAAACTTTGTGATCAACGGAAACCGAGCCTTGGAATCTTTCTTTCTAAACTCTTACAATTCTCCTTAATTCAGATATTTTCTTTTATTATCATCATTTATTTTATTTCGTTAACCATCCATTCAACTTTCGATCGTCTAGATAAAACCGAAATCATTATAATCTAGTACTCAACACAATAGGAATATTTAGTCTCTGTGGAATACAACCTTGATCTCCGCTTTCTACACTTACCCCGTACACTTGCGGATTGTTTAAAAATATAGCGAACACTCGTATTTTGCACTTTGTACTTGCACTGGCAAAATAGTGAGATTTTGCTAACCCCGAGTAATCGGGGGGTGGATGTCTGTATTGCATTCAGGTTTTGGGGAGCATAACACAGGGTCGGCACGAAGGATGATGAAAGATGATCGATACTAATCACATGAGGGTCCATACGATGTCGTATTGGTTTGGTTGTACTTTATTTCCGTTGTAGTATTTTCCCGTTGTACGGGAGTGTGTTGTATTTTGACCCCTGCGTGGGCATGTATTGAGATTGAGTTGTATGTATTAATTGAAAGACCAAATCGGTCTACTGAGTTATTTTAGCCTTAAAGGTGACTGTGAGATGTTAGTTACTAGACTGGTAGATCCTTGAGGAAAGGGTCTACGGCGTGTAATATCCCTAAGTGGATTGTGGGTGTTACACATCATATCCACAAAACAGGAAGTGTATGGACAAGGTACTTGCCTCAAATAATCACAAATGCGGATAATCGGCCGAAAGAGGAAGGCACGAACCGACTACGAACCCGCCGAACGCCAACTCGCGACAATAAACTACGAAGGACAATAACAACAATGAAAATGAATTCTATAGCACGACCCAAAGCCGCTGAATTGGAGGAACAAACGACAAAAGTTCAAGGGTTTCCCCCCAAATGGCCAAGGACACGAATCAACCGACCAAAACATGAAAACAAAAATCCAAACCAGAATATGGGTATACAATCCATATGATATGTTTAACAACATCATTTAATAACAATCGGTTCATCAAAATCGGGTAGAATACGAAATCAAGAACAAAACTTCCAAAAAGTCAACTCTGGAGAATCAAGAAAATACCTCGGATTAATGACGAAGAACACAATTTGGTGTTGTTAATCTACACCAAGAACTTAAGGAGGAGGATATCTCGAAGACAAATTGCCCAAAAATTGCTCGAAAATAGCCCAAACGATCGCCCACAGAGAGAGGAAATGAAAGGAAATGAAATCCTCTTAAAATCCCGCAGATAAGAGGGCTGCTGACTCGCGTGCCGCGGCCTGGACTGAGTGTGCCGCAGCCCATAGCTGAAAATTACGAGCAGCTGCCAGCAGAGGGCCGCGGCCCGTGGTACAGCCGCGCCAGGCTCACTTCTGCGAGGCGTGTGCCGCGGCGCACACTCCCCTGTGCCGCGACGCACACTGTTAGTGCCCAAAAAGTGCCGAAAATTCACGATACGTGATCGAATAACTAAACCGAAGTTCACAACATGTCTAACAACATCAAACGGACTTACGGAAATACAAAATAACATTTTCGAACGAGATTCGCAAGAATCGAACTCAAGTGCAGAAAAGTCGCTTAAGAACACGGAACTCAACAAAACAACACCGAAACAAACTCTGATGACAAAAAGTGCAGAATTAATCATTCTCGGAATGACAAAACAGTCATAATATAGTTGCTAAGATGGACTTCCGCCAAAAAAGAAAATTACCGGAAATCGAAATTGCGGATATTACATAATCGAAGTCGAGACGTTCAATGTCATCGTTGCAAAGGAAGAGGACATTATGCCAATAATTGTCCAAATCAACGATTCATGGTGATAAGGCCTAACGGGGACATCGAGTCCAAAAGTGACAACAAAGAAAATAAACCACGAGTAGAAGGCTCTGAGGATGAAATTCCGGCAGCCCTCACCTTAGTCACCCGACGAGCTTTAAGTATATAATCTAAGGACGAAATAAATGAGCAATGGGAGAATCTTTTCATACGAGATGTTACATTAAAGATAAGATGTGCAGCATGATTATAGATGGAGGATCATGTACGAATGTTGCAAGTACCGTGATGGTGGAAAAATTGTGTATGACTTTAACCCCTTAGTCCCCTTGGACTTAATTCATTTGCCTATTTCTGAGTTTGTTAACTTAGACGGTGCTAAAAAGGCTGAGTTCGTCAAGAAAATGCATGAACAGACACGCCTAAATATTAAAAGGAGAACTGAACAATACGCCAAGCAAGCCAACAAAGGGCGTCGTAAGGTAACGTTCGAACTAGGGGATTGGGTTTGGCTGCATATGAGAAAAGAAAGATTTCCAGCACAACAACGATCTAAGCTACTCCCCCGAGGAGATGGTCCTTTTCAAGTCCTAGAACGCGTCAACGATAATGCTTACAAGCTGGATTTACCAGGTGAGTATAATGTTAGTACTACTTTTAATGTGGCTAACTTAAGCTGTTTTGATGCAGGGGACGAAACGGATTTGAGGACAAATCCTTCTCAAAATGAAGGGAATGATGAGAAACCGCTGGATTATCCTCCGGACCCAGTTAAGATACCCGTCGATCCAGTCACAAGATCAAGAGCTAAACAATTCAAGGAATCAATCAACAGACTCGTACAAATCATTTGGATTAGAGAATTGGATAAGAAACCAATCGAGATGGACCTTAAAAGCGAAGTGATCGTCAACATCATCAAGATACAGAAAGAGAACAATCCGACCAAGATTGATTAAACGACATGCATACGTAAAAGCTTCCTTACATACGGATGTATTGTACCTGTATTCTACATAAAATGACCATTACTTGAGTGTATCTAGCAAGAAAGATTTGAAAGGAGACTTTGAAGAAAGATAATTCAGCCCCACAATTCTACTAGCCATTTCCTCACTCAAATTATGTTCTCATTTGTCTTAAATTGTATCTAGCAAGAAAGATTTGAAAGGAGACTTTGAAGAAAGATACATCAGCCTACCATTTCCATATAGCCGCGCACTCCATCATCAAAGTCATGAGTGTGAGTAAAGTCTTCTCAAGAGTATCTATCATGGAAGATTGCGGCCCCTACCTCTCCATATGACCGTTGCCATCTCCTCCCAAGTTATCTTATTTTCCATGCTTTACTTCATTTTCAAAGATTGTAATCTTTAATTTTATTTTTTTTGCTTTAGTTTGAATTGTTGGTACAATATTTTTCTTAATTTATTTTGATGATGAGTTACTTAACCAAAATTTATTTTACATATTTTTCTACATTTAACGTACGTAAACCACTCCTATCTAATGTACGCAACACTCACAATTTTGGCAAGCGTTTTTCTACAGGTAATGTACGTAATACATCACGTATAACGTACGTAAGGTTTGAAATTCTGCCCGTTGCAGGTCAACACAAAAAGTCATCAACCGTTACACCAAGTATACACATCCAACGGCTCTTTGACTAATACATTACGTACGTAATTAACGTTTCCATAACGTACGTAACGAGTTTCATCATATGCCACTGAACTGTTTCTAGGCGTTCATTACGGCCGTTACATAAGTTGTGTAACGTACGTAAATAGTCTGACATAACGTACGTAAAGTGTGCCAATGATCCAATAGGAAACTCACCTCATGAAGGCTATAAATAGCACCTTTCAAGAATTTAGAAGACACACAACTTATCTGAGCTTACAAGCATACTCAAGCCATATAAAGCATATACTTCAATCGATATACACATTCCACTTTCTGATACGAGAAGATTTGTTCTATCATTTCTTATCTATATTCTTGTATCAACGAGTGATATATCTTGTAAATTCGAGTGTCCTACTCGCAATTGTTTTATTGTAAGGTTGTCTTGTACCCGAAAAAACAAGAGTGTTTTAGTGAGGTTGTTCTTGAGCCCAGAAATCAAGAAATTGTAAGAGTTGGCACTAAACTAGAAAGTGCATTTTCTAAGAAAAGTCCTAGTCGATAAAACTAGGTAGGGGACGTAGGCTTCGTTAATAGCCGAACCTCTCGAACAATTTCTTGTGTTCTTTCTTTTCCGCATTTTATTTACTCCGATATTCAGCTTCCGCACAAAAAGAGTTCAAAACTCTTATCCACACTATTCAACCCCCCCTTCTAGTGGCGATACCAATCTAATAATTGGTATCGAAGCAGTCACTTTTTCACCGGATTAACACCCAGTAGAGAAAAGATCCAGAAATTGCCTTTATACACTCTCCTGTTGAAGGTAATGCTCTCAACCGCCCTCCTTTCTTTGATGGTTCAAACTTTATGATATGGAAGAAGAAAACGTCCATCTTCATCCGAGCTCACGATATTGATATTTGGAAGGTCATTGCTATTGGACCTAACATTCCTAAGAAGACAGATGGCTCGATCAAAATCTTTGAAGAGTACGACGATGCCGACTTGAAAAACAATCACTTTAATAGTAAAGCTACTCAACTGCTTTACTGTGTTCTCAACCCAAAAGATCACAACAGAATCTCTTCTTGTGAGACGGCTAAAGAGATCTGGAAAATGCTCGAGATTACCCACGAAGGTACTAGTCAAGTGAAAGAAACCAAAATCAATATGCTTCTTCACGATTATGAACTCTTCACTATGAAAGAAGAAGAAAGCATTACCACTATGCTTGACCGTTTCTCGGCTATCACAAATGGGCTAGCTTCCTTCGGGAAACCGATATCAAGTAGTGATAAAGCCAAGAAAATCCTTCGATCTATACCAAGAGAATGGGACGCTACTGTTACGGCTATCATGGAGTCGAAAGATCTCAACACCATAGAATTCAGTGCTCTCATTGGATCTCTCATCAATTACGAGATTGTCATTAAATCTCGAAGTTCGAAACCAAAGCCCAAAGAGAAAGAAAGGATGATCGTCTTCAAAGCCAAAGAAGATAGCGATCTAGAAGATGAGCCTATCGAAGAAGAGGATGAAGAAACAGCCTTTTATGCCAAAAATATAAAGAAATTCAAAAATCTTCTACAAAGGCTCCGGAGAGACATCAAACAAGAACCAAGGGATGAATCCAAAAAGACTCACTTCCCACAAAATAAAAGGTTCAACAATACTTGTCGAAGGTGCGGCGTTCCAAAACCAAAAATAAATTTTGATACACCACAACCCAATAACTTTAACCTTCCGTTTCCCTGCCTCATGACCAGAACATAGAAACCGAATTCAGTTGAAGATCAGTACACCTTTGTTTAACAAACTATGTTCAGAAGTCACCAACACCAGTCCTAAATCCCAACTCAACTCTTTTAACACCAAACACCGGAATGTCTCAAATTTTTACTGAAAAACCCTTTTAGCTCGAACTCGCAAGGATTGAGTCTGGTTTCACAATTTCCATTCCAGTTTGCGATCCCAAAATAAAACAAGTTCCAATTGGCCCGAAACATAAAACCAAACTCGTCTGGGTAGCCTTATGTATGCAATATTGTGTACGAGACCTGACATTGCGCACGTTGTGAGCGTGGTAAGAGAAGGTTTCAGGCAAACCCAGTCAGGGAATATTGGACTGTCGTAAAGAACGTTCTCAAGTACTTAAGAAGGGTTAGAGATCTGGTTCTTATGTATGGCGGTGGACAACTGAATGTGATAGGCTTCACTGATTCAGACTTCCAAGGACATCTACTTCTCGCTACATATTTACTTTTAATGGAGGAGTAATATCTTGGCGTAGCGCCAAGCAAAACGCGACTGCTGATTCCACCAGTCAGGCTGAGTATCAAGCAGCCTCGGAGGCTTCTAAGGAAGGGTTTTGGATTAAGAAGTTCCTTCTGGATAACCTTACACCACTTAACAAACTCGTTAAATGCATCATTTTTATTTATTAAGAACTTTACCCAAGCAAATCTCGAAAAATCATCAACAAGAACTAAAGTATATAGTTTACCTGTTAAGTTAGCATGCCGAGATGGACCAATCAAATTTGTATGAATTAATTCAAGAATGCGACTAGTGAAAATTTCCATTTTTGGTTTAAATGAGCCCCTGGCATATTTACCTTTAATACAGGCCTCACAAATGTGGTCTTTTCTGAAATTTAATTTTGGTAGACCACGGACAATATCGTTTTTGGTCAATTTTGAAAGAAGTGGTAAAGAGGCATGACCCAATTTTCGGTGCCAAATAACGGCATTTTCATCGTATGAAAGTAAACATTTTTCATTGAAAGAAGATTCATCTTGAAGATCAACAATATAAATATTTCCATATCGCAATCCAATAAAAACAACTTGGTCTTTTCTCATTGCAGTGCAATGCGTACTTTCAAAAATTAATTTAAGACCAGTGTCACAGAGTTGGGAAACACTTAGAAGATTATGGCAAAGACCATCAACAAATAGAACATTTTCAATAGTCGGTAAAGGTTTCTTACCTATCTTACTTGTCCCTTTTATTTGGCCCTTTTTGTTATCGCCAAATGTTACGCAACCATGATCTTCCTTTTTCAGCTCCGTGAAGAGATGTTCATTCCCACTCATGTGCTTTGAACATCCACTATCAACATACCATTTATTTGATACTATTGTTTTCCTTGCTTGTACCTACAAAAATAATTTTCTTCCGTTTTATAGGTACCCAGGCTAATTTGGGTCCTGTGGAGTTAGATATAAAAACTTGGTTTTGAACAATGGTCCCTTTAGGTACCCAAATTTGTTTGACTTTTATAGTTCGCCTGGAACTTCTACAGTAACTTTCGGTATGTCCTGGTTTTAAACATTTTGGACATGATGGAATTCCCATTTTTAAAGTGTCCGAATTTTTCGTGGTAATTTCTAAGGACTATTTCATTGGAAATGAATTATACCCGAGTCTTTGTTTTGAAAGAGAAAATTTTTGACCAACTAGGAGTTGCTCAAATTTGTCATTACCACATGAGAATTTTTTAACGTAAAGTTTCAATTCTTTCTGAGTTTTGTGTAAATCATCTCTCAGAATTTTCTCGTTTTCCAGACAATTTGTATGATCAATCGATACATCCTTGTTTTTCAATAATTTTGAATTTTCACTTTCACGAGACTTTATTTTCTTTTTCAAATCTTTATTTATATTGCAAACTTTTTCGTATTCATTATTTAATGATTCGAAAGCATCAAGAAGTTCTTCATGAGAAGAATCACTAACCTCGACTTCTACATCGCTATCTTCGGATGCGCGGGCCATTAGAGCAAGATTGGTTTGAACTTGAGGTTCATCATCCTCATCATCATCGCTCCATGTAGCGACATAGACTTCCTTGTTTTTGAACTTTTTGTGAGGTGGTTTTGATGAACTCATTGGAGCAGCAGCACGACAATAATTATCGCCATCCGAACCGATCATGGTGGAGAATTTGATTCAAATGTTTTTTAAGATTGGTGCGATAATTATGGTATTTGGCACAATTTTTCGGCACCTCGGACACCTCAACAGAATGGAGTTGTCGAGAGGAAGAATCGCTTTCTAGAAGAAATGAGCCGAACAATGCTCAATGAATATGGGCTTCCTAAATATTTCTGGGCCGAAGCCATTAACACCGCTTGCTATGTTATTAATCGAGTCCATATCTGGAGGAACAAAATGATGACTCCATACGAGATATTTAAAGGTAAAAAGCCCAATTTATCTTATTTTCATCCGTTTGGTTGTAAAGTATTTATTCATAATAATGGTATGGATAATTTGGAAAAATTTGACTCTAAATCGGATATTGGAATATTTCTTGGTTATTCGACTAACAGTAAAGCTTATCGTGTATTTAATTGTAAAAGAGGCTTGGTAGAAGAGTCAATTCATGTAAACTTCGATGATACAGTTTTACCCCCGAGAAAGGTTATTTTTGATGATGATGCAGGTATGGTTTCGGCTAAAGAAGTGTCAGAAGCGTCAAAGGAATTGGAGAAGCTCGACTTAAGCTCGGACAAGCAGGAGGAATTCTTACAACCTTGCAAAAGATTGGGCAAATGTGAAAGACCATCCAATAGAACAAATCCTAGGGAAAATCGATGAAGGTGTACGAACTAGGAGAAATATAAATGATTGTATTAACAATATTGCATTTATTTCTCTTACAGAACCAAAGAATATCAAAGAAGCCATCAATGACGGGAATTGGGCTATTGCTATGCAAGAAGAGCTAAATCAATTCGAAAGAAATAATGTTTGGGAATTGGTTCCGGCACCGGTAGACAAATCAATCATTGGTACTAAATGGGTTCATAAAATTAAAACCGATGATGATGGTCTCCCAATTAAGAATAAATCGAGATTGGTCGCCCAAGGTTATAATCAATAAGAAGGCTTGGATTATGAGGAAACATTTGCTCATGTTGCACGTCTTGAGGCAATTCGCCTTCTCTGTGCCTTTGGCGCATACAAGAAAATCAAACTCCATCAAATGTATGCAAAGAGTGCATTCCTAAATGGAATCATCCAGGAGGAGGTGTATGTCAAGCAACCTCCGGGTTTTGAAGACTATGATCATCCAGATCATGTATACAAGCTCCATAAAGCTCTCTATGGATTAAAACAAGCTACGAGAGCATGGTATGATCGTTTAAGCACTTTTCTTTTTTCAAATGGGTATAAAAGGGGTAATATTGATAATACTCTATTTATTAAGAATTTAGGTGATGATATGCTTATTTGCCAAATTTATGTGGACGACATTGTTTTTGGTGCAACTAACGAATCTCTGTCCCAAGAATTTTCAAATCTTATAAAGGGAGAATTCGAAATGAGCATGATGGGAGAGTTGAAAAACTTTCTCGGACTCCAAATTAAGCAACTCAATGACGGAATATTCATTCATCAATCAAAGTATGTCAATGAGCTCTTAAAGAAATTTTAGATGGAAGATTGCAAAGAAATATCTACTCCTATGTCTTCCACTCTTAAGCTCGACAAAGATGAAAAAGGTAAGTCTGTTGACCAAAAACAGTATCGAGGTATGATCGGCTCTTTACTTTATTTAACTGCATCTAGACCTGATATAATGTTTGCTACTTGCTTATGTGCTCGTTTTCAAGCAAATTCTAAAGAATCCCATCTCATTGCATGCAAAAGGATTTTTCGTTATTTAAAAAGTTTTGCTGGCTTGGGTCTGTGGTATCCATCGAGCATTGATTTCCAACTTTTTGCATATAGTGATGCCGATTTTGGTGGATGCAAAAGTGATAGAAAGAGCACCACCGGAACTTGTCATTTTATGAGTTCATGTTTAATTTCATGGGGGAGTAAGAAACAGACTAGTATCGCTACTTCCACAGCTGAAGCAAAATATGTGACTGCGGGAAGTGCATGTGCACAAGTCCTATGGATCAAAAATCAACTTCTAGATTATGCCATCGAGCTTAAAAATACACCAAATTTTTGTGACAATACAAGTGCCATAAATTTAAGCAAAAACCCCATATTGCATAGTAGGACAAAGTATATAGAAATTCATCACCACTTTATTCGTGACCATGTCCAAAACGAGAATGTGCGTCTCCAATTTATTGGTACAAATGAACAATTGGCGGATATTTTTACAAAACCATTACCCGAAGATGCTTTCAATTTTATTCGAATAAATTTAGGAATGGGACATGTTGATCATTTTTAAGTTTTGCATATTCATCATACTTACACTAAATGGTCATCAAAAATCGGATATCATCGAAAGGAATACACTGTTCATTTAGTCCGGCTTACGGCCGTTACGACATGAATATTACGTACGTAAGAAGACATTACGTACGTAACACTTTATTAGAATACGTACATAACGGAACCTAGGTTTTTGGACAGGTAGTTTTGGATTTTTCATTATGTACGTTACATAGAGCCTATAATGTACGTAACGCCCTATTTCCCAGGTACTTAAATACCCCAATTGGCAGATTTTCCCTCATTCTATCTCTAATCCCTAATCGCCTCCCGTCAAATCCTTCTCAAATCTCCACAAAATCCATCCGACTTCTATTACTTCCGGTTGATTCCATCAATGTCTACCAGGACGAACAAGAAACGCAGAGGAGAAACTTCTAAATCCTCATCTTCACCCTCTGGAGAACCGATTTTCCGGAATGCTCAAGCCACAAAGATCTTCAAAGAAGTGTTAATCGACGAAGAGGTAACTCCGAGTCACCATTTCGATTTTGAATCTTTGAACTCAGTTGGTATTGGAATTGAGGAATTCTTTGATATGCTTGGGATAAATCGTTTCGTTAGTCTTTCTCGCCCTATTTTTGTTGATTGCGTACGGGAATTTTATGCAAATTTATTTGTCTCTTATGATTCTGAGGGATTAGCCGTTGTTAACTCCATTGTTCGTGGTAAACCTATCATGTTTGATGCCGCTAAATTATCCGAGATATTTGGTCTCCCTAATGAGGGATTTTGTTGTAAGGGTCAATTTGCCGCTCCGGATGAAGTGATTGATAATTTTTCTGATGATGAAACCTATAGTGTACATGAAGTTAAGGTTCGTGATTACTTGACGGACAAAGTTGTGATTGAAGTAAATACGGGTCGATTTGAAAACAATGGTTTTGGAATCAATATTCGACTACTCCATGATGCTATTACTAGATGCCTAATTCCTAAGGTCAATGCTCAGCAGCGTCTAGTAAATATCGACATGGAAATCATTTACCATGTTTTGAAAAACCGCCAAGTAAATTTTGCTTCGATTGTATTAAGATGGTTTGTTGTAAAAGGAATGATTTTCCACAAGAAAAGCTACGCCAAGGTCGATCGTCAACGCAAGTCAGGGATGCCTTTCGGATCCATTTTGATGGAAATTTTTAAGAATGCAGGAGTTGAGCTTTCAGGGCTGAACGGGGTCGCCATCCCGAGGGGGAGCCTAGTCACCGAGGGTACCATCCGAACAATGAAATATCTTCGTACTCGAAACCGTGGATGGGTGTACTTCGCCTACCTAAAGGACGAAGATCGTTTAGTCGATGGTGGTGTGTTACCTCGACCGGAGAAGAGGATCACATCTCGAGGCATTGCTCATGATATGCCTCGTCTTACTACTCAGCCAGGGCCTTCTCGACCGAGACAGGAGAGTTCCTCTTCCAAGATGATCGCTCGTATGGATAAGCTGGAGAAAGAAATGAGCGAAATCAAAATCATGGTTAGAAGTTTATGTACTCATTTCGGAATCCCTCCTACACCTCCAGAAGTTGACCTTGACTAGCGGATTTCCTTTACTATGATGATTATCCTGTTTTGTTAAAGACTAACATTCCATGCATTTTTTTATATAAACTCTTGCTACCTTTGTTTTTACTTGAATAAATGTGTTGTTTTTCGTATTGACGATTTTCATTGCTATCTATTACTATTCGTTGCTATTCGTTGAATATTTTGTGTTTCAATGACTTGTTCTTACAGGTTCTCTTATTTTTTTGTTAATGACAAAAAGGGGAAGAAAAATATGTTTCGTTTTTAAAATATCCCTTGTTCGTTTCAGGGGGAGTATTATTCAGGGGGAGAGTTTTACTTAAAAATCTTTCGATTCTCCAAAACTCGTCTTTTCAAAAACTCCCATATAAATTTTGTCATCATCAAAAAGGGGGAGATTGTTGGTACAATATTTTTCTTAATTTATTTTGATGATGAGTTACTTAACCAAAATTTATTTTACATATTTTTCTACATTTAACGTACGTAAACCACTCCTATCTAACGTACGTAACACTCACAATTTTGACAGGCGTTTTTCTGCAGGTAACGTACGTAATACATCATGTATAACGTACGTAAGGTTCGAAATTCTGCCCGTTGCAGGTCAACACGAAAAGTCATCAACCGTTACACCAAGTCTACACAACCAACGGCTCTTTGACTAATGAATTACGTACGTAATTAACGTTTCCATAACGTACGTAACGAGTTTCATCATATGCCACTGAAATATTTATAGGCGTTCATTACGGTCGTTACACAAGTTGTGTAACGAACGTAAAATTGTTAACGTACGTGAACAGTCTGACATAACGTACGTAAACAGTCTGACATAACGTACGTAAAGTGTGCCACTGCTCCAACGGGAAACTCACCTCATGAAGGCTATAAATAGCACCTTTCAAGAATTTAGAAGACACACAACTTATCTGAGCTTACAAGCATACTCAAGCCATATAAAGCATATACTTCAAGAGATATACACATTCCACTTTGTGATACGAGAAGATTTATTCTATCATTTCTTATCTATATACTTGTATCAACTAGCGATATATCTTGTAAAGTCGCTCGCAATTGTTTTATTGTAAGGTTGTCTTGTACCCGGAAAAACAAGAGTGTTTTAGTGAGGTTGTTCTTAAGCCCGGAAATCAAGAAATTGTAAGAGTTGGCACTAAACTAGAAAGTGCATTCAAAGTTTCTAAGAAAAGTCCTAGTCGATAAAACTAGGTAGGGGACGTAGGCTTCGTTAATAGCCGAACCTCTCGAACAATTTCTTGTGTTCTTTCTTTTCCGCATTTTATTTACTCTGATATTCAGCTTCCGCACAAAAAGAGTTCACAACTCTTATCTGCACTATTCAACCTCCCCTTCTAGTGGCGGTACCAATCCAACATGAATTAGCTAAGTTACCACATATTTAAGAGAATTTTCGTATGTTGTATGCACCAGATTTTAATCCATCATAAACATATTGTTTTGCTTGAGTTTTATCAACTCTTGTGTTCGATTTTGTTACTTTACAAGGCAACCTTTGTTCTTCACCCGAAGTGTTGTTTTTCACCCTGATTCTAAAGTTCTACGGACGTACAATTGTCGGGTTCTAGTTTTCTTTCTAGAGTTCACATTTTGCGATTCGTAGGGTTGAAGACCGATTATCATCCATCAACTTTACGTCCATTGTTGCGTTTCATTTCAGCTCATTACAAATTAACCTGCGCTTCCGCACTCGTGATCGCTTATTCCTAAGAGGATCATATCACACGAGCTAAGTATTCACAAGTTTTAGTTCGAGCTCGTGAGCTTACGAGACGAACTCGAACCGAGCTTGGTCAATTCGAACTCGAGTCGAGCTTCAATCGAGCTCGCGAGCAGTCTGGCTCGCTTGCGGTCCTACTGTGGTGGTTTCCGTGGTTGTAGAAATACCAATTTAAAAAAAAAAATACTTTTTCATATGGGTTAACATATAGGAAAGTACTTTTTTTTATCAGTTTAACAACTCATACGAAAAATCAATATTATTATTTAGGAGTACATTTACCAAACTTGCATGCAGGTAAATTGTGTATGCATGCTGGTTAAATTTGTGCATGCAGGTAAATATGTATGCATGCAGGTAAATTGATCTTTGTTGTTTACTTTTTCATCTGAATAAAGCATCTGAATAAAAAAATGACCGATTTACCCCGAATATGAATTATAAATTGTTTTATAAATTGTTGTTTATTTTTAAGCAATATAAATGATATAATCCAAAAATCAAAACATAAATTCATAAAGTACTTAAAAATCCAATTTCAAACACAAAAAGTCAAGTCCAATCACAAAGTAGCCAAATTCAAACACAAGTACACAAATTTAAATATTATTCAAAATCAAGTTTGATATATATTATTTAAATTTAAACAAAATATTATACAAAAATGATTCAATTATGTATGTAAGTCATATATAAAAGATTTAATACATATATAAATAATACGTATAATTTACAATATATATTTTTATATAGAAATATACTTTAAATATATACGTACATATATAATAAATATTATACATATGAATAAATGTTAATATATAAGTAATATATAATATTTATTTATATATTCATAATATATATGATATTTTGTAGATACAAAAGTTTATTTTGTGTGGTTTTCAATTAGGGGTAGGGGAGTCATTTTTTTGTCTTAATGGGGACAATGACCTTTTAAATGCTTAATGAATAAGCCATTTTTGTCTTCCCGAATAAGCCATTAAGCCACAAGTAAACACCTCCAAACGTCTGAGCGAATAAGACATTTTACCCATTAAGTTGATTAAGTCACAAGTAAACAGCCCCTTAGACTGTCTAAGCATCAGTTAAGATAGTAATTTTTTAGTTTTTGGTAAAATACAATTTAGGTTGAGATACCATATTTTAATTTTTCACATCAACAAATTTCAATTATATTTTTTTTTTGTTCAATCAGATGTTAATATTTATTAAAAATAACTTTTGTCGGATAAAATGATACTTCACACAGACTGTTCAGAAGAGAGAAAAAGACACCAATGGTCTTAAAGTTCAGGGGTTTTGTGCACGCAGTGCAACATTTGTCCGACCCGGAGACTTTAGTCTTAAAGTTCCAAAAAAAATGGCGACTTCAAGTCAGCTGCCACCCATTAAATTTATAAAAAAAAATAAAAACTAAACAAAAAAATCATGTCCACATCAGCCAAAAAAATAAAAAATAAAATAAAAGAGTCTAAAAAATTAAAAAAAAAAGCATAAATTACTCTCGTTCCCTTCTTTTAATTTTTTTAGACTTTTTATCATTAAATTTTATAAAAAAAAGAAAAATAAAATTAAAGAAAATGTCATGTCCACATCAGCAAAAAAAAAATAATAAATAAAAAGTCTACAAAATAAAAAAAAAGCATAAATCACCCTCATCCGGTTTTTTTAGACTTTTTTAATTTATTTTTCGTTCTCATTAAAATTTATAAAAAAGGTGAAAACTAAAAATTTTTCTTAGATTTTTTTTTTAAAAAAAAAGGAATGGGAGTGATTTGCTTTTTTTAATTTTTTAGAATTTTTTAATTTATTTTTCATTTTTTTTTGCTGATTTTGACATAACTTTTTTTTTTTGTGGTTTTCCTTTTTTTTTATTAAATTTAACGAGGATGAAAAATAAATTAAAAAATCTAAAAAATAAAAAAATAGGAATGTGAGTAATATATGTTTTTCTAGACTTTATTAGTTTATTTTTTATTTTTTTTGTTGATGTGGAAATAACTTTTTTTTTATTTTTTTTATAAAATTTGATGAGGAAGAAAAAATTAAAAAAAAATCTAAAAAATTTTAAAAAACGGAAATGAGAGTGATTTATGCTTTTTTTAACTTATAGACTTTTTTAATTTTTTTTGGCTGGTGTGGAGATGACTTTAATGAGTTGGCAGTTGACTTGAATGCCACAGCAACCAAAAGTCCTTTGCACCCTTTTTTGGAACTTTAGGACTAAAGTCGGGTCGGACAATCAATACACTGCGTGCGGCAAACCCCAAATTTTAGGACCATTTTTGCATTTTTCTCGTTCAGAAGACACGAACTGAGAGAGTAGGTGCGTTCTGTTTTATTTTCTATTTGTTAAAAATAGAAAATGTTTTCTATTTTCAATGTATGTTTTTAAAAATACTGAAAATGTGTTCGATTTGTCACTCTAAAAACGTGGTTTTCATATTTTCCAATTGGAACGAAATTGGTTGGGAAATATAGAAAACGTCTCTTTCATGTTTTTCATTTCCTTTACAAAATTTTACGCTGCTTTCGAAAATGTTTTCCAAAAATAATAAAACCGAAGACATTTTTCATGTTTCTGAAAATAGAAAATAAAAAATGATTGGAAAACCCCAATATTTTATCTACTGACTGACTTTACAAGACATGCCGATCACTCTATTGAACTACTCTCTTTCGGTGGAAGAAAATCGGGGCTTGACAATGGCATTCAGTTTGCGCGTATCGTGGCATAATCAGGGAATGAATCAAGGCAAATTTCCTCATTTTTTTATTTATTTTAATTTGTTGTAGTTGATATTAGTTACTCCCTCCGTCCACCAACCATGTGCATTGTTTTGACCAGTACGGGTTTTAATATTTCAGTTGACTTAGTTGGTAGAATGTGTTATGAGTGGAGTAAGCAGCCCACTTATGGTAAAATTTGTTGTCAAAAATAAACAATGCACATAGGTTGCGGACGGAGGGAGTAATAATTAATAAAGAATCTTAAATTCCTAAGCCGGTTTCTCTATGGTCAGTCACTCACCTTAAAATATGCGTAATTTTAATTTTACTGTCATAAAAGTCAATTATTTTGAAATATTTTCTAAAAAACTTTGCAAGTGATTTAAACAATTATAAAATAATGTAGTACAATCATTTTGTGCACGATCAATCACCTAATTCACTTTATCAAAATCCCACCTTAAAACTAAGAATATTGGTGACCGCATTGGTCCAATGGTGGACCGCCATGTCTGCATTTAATTCACATGTGTCGTCATGTGTAAAAATAAATAAGTCGTTCTTTGCATTTTGTTACGTAGCAAAGGCGAAATCCCTCGCCCTGCAGCCTCATACCCCTTTCAGCGAGGATTGATGGATGAATTAAATCGTGGTATTTCAGCGGTTGGCTGGGTGGGAGGAAACAGTCTTGCAGTGCGCATGGCCTATCCCCACATTGGAGGATAAAACTCACATCATGCCGCTGCGACTCGAACCTGCGTTCAGAAGCAATCATCGCGAGGCAGGTTGAAATTGCGCCATGCGGACAGGACTCGTTCTTTGCATTTTGTTATGTAATTATGGTGGGTTGGGTAGCCTTTAGATTGTGCAATTTTAGCTATAAGTCTAATTTAATTGTTTCTATTAATATTAGTCACCCACCTACTATTTAGATTTAGGGTCTGTTTACTTTTTTTCTATTAAGTTCTGAATGGATTAAGCTGTCTGAATGGATTAATCTGTCTGATTTGGAAAAATATCTTGTTGTTTCTTTCTTTTCTGAATGAACTATCTGAATGACAGAAATGACCATTTTACCCCTCGATATGAATTAAGTCATTTTTGATAAAATGTTCTTTATTTTTTAAGTTGAATGGTATTCACTACTACAGAAAAGACATTTAACATCGCCCGTTTAAAATCGGATCTGGAAAAACCGATGATAAAAAAGACGCGGTGACATAATTGAAAATTTTAAAGCAAATTAATATCGGTTATGCTAAAAACCGATGTTAAAAATAAAAAAAAAATTATTTAACATGATTATAATAAAAATCAATGTTAACAAAATCTTCGATTTTCAGTTTTATTATATAATATAACATAATTAGACAATATTTTAATTTAAAAAAATCTTCGATTTTCAGTTTTATTCTATTACCAAATGAGTATATATAATATAACTTAATATATAATATAACATAATATATATTTTAATTTATATTATAATATATATTCATAAATCATATTATAATTTCCGGTTATATTTAAATAATCAAACAATATTTTATAAATATATTAAGTTATATTTTAATATATATATAGTTATATTAATTTTTTATCAATAAATAGTTTATATTTTATGACTTTTAAATATATAATATTAATATATGTTTTAAATTTATATATATACTGAATTATAATTAAGATTATATGATAATTTATATTATATATACGCAATTCTTTAATTATTAGAGAGGGTAATTTTGGTATATTGGGGAAGTATTTATGTCTTAATGGTAAAGACACCCCAAAAGTTGCTTAATGAAAAAGACATTATTAAAATCATTAAAGTAAACAGCAAGATATAGATGACCGATTAAGCTGATTAAGCATTAAGCTGATTAAGTAAAAAATAAACAGGCCCTTAGCCATGTATATGACTGTAAACGAACCTGAAAGCTCGATCCGATTTGAGATATTCGGCTCGAAAAGCTCGATCTGAGGCTCAATTTGGCCCCTCAAACTTAGAGCGAAACTCTAATATTTGGGATTCGCAAACTGGACCAAACGGTTCGGTTCGGCTCGGTTACTGTAGCAGAGGCCCATAGTTCGGTATAATTCGATCTATTTACAGTCCTAGCCATGTATCCTTGATTGAATAGACGATGGACTTTCTCGGTCTCCATCATTTCGTCCAATGAGAAGGAGACACTTTCCTTATTGGCCAGTCAGGTTATATATATATATATAATTACTATATTGTTGTGTCGAGATTTATACGTCTCAACAGGCGATCGCCTCGAAGGCCGAGCGGCCAAGGCGAGCCCAGCCTAAGGCGATTGGCGGCCAAGGTCCCAGGACAAGTCCCGGTGTCGAGCGATCGACATCTAAGGCGATCGTCTCTCGGTACTTGGCGATCGACTCCTGATGACCGACCAAGTGACGACCGCCTCATGCCACACAAAGCCATCGCCCGTCCAGTCGGCGAAGGCCGAAGCTCAAAGCAGCGCCCATGTGCAGATCCGAGACAAGATACACATTTCATGGATCGTTGACCACAGCCTGTCAGCATCTTTCCACCAACCGACAGACCCGCCGAAAGGTGTACAGTGGGACCGCCCGTGACAGCAACTCAGGACGCGTGCAGGCTCCTCATTGGACCGCACAGCTGGCTGCCAGCAGCAGCCGCCCGCGGTAAGGCAGACAGGCCATGTGACTTAAAGACGATCACCCCTTATTATATTGCATAAAAAGCGATCGCCCGCCAGTAAACAGAGCATCTCAGCCCCTATAAATAGAAGGCTGCCTGCACTTGGAAAAGGCTGCTGCTTCCTAACAAGTTCAACTCATAACTTGGCTTTCTTACTCTTGGCAACAGCTATCTCTCGGTTCTTCCTTCTCTCTCAGCACCTCTTACACGAAAGACGGTCGGCAGAGACGAATCAGGCAAAGCTTCGCTCAAGAGCCAGATAAATAGGATCTTTTACACTCATTGTAATTGCATTCTTACATTAATACTTGTATCCACGAATATTTGTATTAATAACATCTCGCGAGAGCATTCAAGCCCGGGCCTAACAAACCCGACAAATCTTGTGTTTTTCCATTCCCTCGGACGTGCTCTCGCAATTTGCTGTTGCTCGACCATTCCAACAATATCTATCTTCAGATAATATTTTGGGCAACAACATATATTATATTAAAAAGTAAATGAAAATAACTCAAATTGTAATAGGTTATAACAACCTTCAATTTTATAATTAAGTGATTTGATATATTAAACATAACATCTCATATTTGGTGGAATGGGGTTATCCAAAATGGTAGACAACAGTATATATACAACCACAATAATAATAGTACAATACAAATATATATTAGAACAACAACAGTAACAACGATAAGAATAACAATAATAACAAAATTACTTTTATACTAATATCAATATTAATAATAATAATAATAGTGCTATAATATTATTGATTCTAAAAGTGAACGGAAGAGAACTGAATTAAATCGAATTAAACAGGACTTTATTGAATTAAACTGAATTGAGTCCGGAAAAATTAAGTTGGGAAGAACAGAGCCTAGGGGTAAGAAATTTTACACCAATACAGTGTATAATCATTGTGCAAAAACGATCCCTCAATAAAATTTAATCTATTTGACTAAAATCTAATGATAAAAAACAAATTGTTTGAAGTCAGACGGTTGCTGCCCAAGCATAATGTTGTTCTACAATCCGGCAGCCCAACCACAATGCTTGACGTTAAGCGTGTTGTTACCCAAAATATTATATGGAGTGATTTGCTGGATATGGCTACGGGTGAGTAACAAACAAAATGCGAGAACACGTCCGAGGGAGTATAAAAAACACAAGATTTGCCGGGATTGTTAGTCCCGGGCTTGAATGCTCTCGCGAGATATTATTAATACGAAATACGTTGGAGTACAAGTATTAATGTTAGAGTACAATTACAATGAGTGTAAAGACCCTAGTTATCTAGCTCTTGAGTGCTGTTGATTGCCGGAAGAACCAGAGTTGAAGCTCTGTGAGTTCTTGTAACAAAGATGGGATGCTGTGTAGATTTCTGTGTTGAGCTCGACTGTAGCAAGTCTGATTTTCGATTCTAACTCTCGATCGATTCCTTTCCCAAATGCTGGAAGTCCTCTATTTATAGAAGAGGAGGTAGTTGGGATGTCCTCATCCTGAACGGGCGATCGTCTTTCCTGTATTATAATAAGCGAGCGATCGTCTTAGCACATGGGTCGGTTTCAAGTCCGCGGCTGCTGGCAGCCAGCTGTGCGATCCAATGGGAAGACAACATGCGTCCCATGTCGCTGTCTTGGGAGGTCCCACCTAGTACCTTTTTGGAGTGCAGCCGGTAGGTGAGGCCGTGCCTGCCACCGATTCTTTGATGGGCTGGAGTCAAGTCTATTCCTGCGGCGCCTTTTTGCGGATCTGTACGTGGGCCACCATCCCGAGATTCGGTCTTCGTAGACTTTGACGGATGTTGGTTTTACACGTGGCGTGGGACGGTCGTCCTTATCAGGCACTAGAGTCGACCGCTAGGTGCCAAGAGACGATCGCCCCTGATGTCGATCGCTAGGCACTCGAACATGATATGGCATCTTTGGTTGGAAAGTCTGCCGTGGCTTATTTGATGCTGACTTCGGTCGCTCGGCCTTATGCCGATCGCCGTCTAGGCGTATTAATCGCCGCACAACAATTGCCCCCCAGCTCGCTCCCATGTTGAAGATGTGGGGTGAGGTGGTTCCACTGGCGATCGCTTAAATTAGACGAGCAACTGATCATTTTTTGAAATAGACGATCGTCTCTCGAGCGGACTGATTTTAAATTTGGACGATCCAATCGGTCACTGAAAAGAGCGGGAAACGACAGTGGGCTTGAAACGCCGCAGGGGTACGTGTCACGATACGGTTGGGGGAGTCCGACGGTTCGTCAGACTCTGTCCCCTGGCGTGCCCTCGAAACGACGCGTACGCGGGTTTCAAGGGCGGCATTAAATGCGACTTATCCGACGGTTGCACTTCGGCCCCCCGAGATTCTGCTTAATTGCCCAGAAGCCCCCACTCTCACCTATAAAAGGGGGTAGGGTTTCTGGGCTACAACTTTATGCATTTCGCCTGAGAAGAAAGTAGCGCCCGATTTCTCTGAAGATTTGAGCTGCCGAGTGCCGTCCGAGTAGTCTGTTTTAGGTAAGAACAAAAGACTTCTTTCCTTTTCCCTTTCTTTTTGAGAATGTCTTGAGGGGTGTCAAAAGTGTATGAGGCGGGTAGCTCTTCCGCCGCCGCGACTTCGACTGCCCGATATGAAACCTCCATGGAGTTCCACGTGGAGACAGCTGTCGAGGCTATCCGTACCGGGATTGATCCCGCGGAGGTTGAAGAACTTTTTAATGAAGCTGACGCGGCCAGGTCGGCGGAGGCGGAGCGAAAACGCTCGCTGGCCGAAGAGGAGGCGGCAATAAGAGTGTACTGGGAGCAAAATAGTGTGTTCGGCAAAGCCTTTTTAGATTTTTCCGAGCTTATGGAGAGATTAGACGGACCACTCCCTAATTTCGACTTTCGTGCATACTCGATCGCCCATCCTCATGAACCCGAAAGGCGATCGGTGTTCCGGGCCGCGTGCCGCTCGTCGTGGTCCCTTGGCCAAATCAGGAGCTCTGCGACCAGGAAAGACTTGGCCCACTGGAGGGAGAGGTTCCATGTCCCTTCTGATGTTAGCCTCTATGCGCCCACCGAGAACGAGCGTGCCGACCAACCCCCTGAGGGCATGGTTGCTGTTAACGAGTCGATAATGGAGGCCGGGTTGCGGTTTCCACTGCCGTCCGCTATTTCTTACTTGTTGACCGCTTGGAATGTGGCGCCGCTCCAACTGACGCCGAACGCATGGCTGCAGATCGTTTGTACCTTCACTCTATTTGGTGGTCACCGGCTGTTCCGTCTTCCTTCCGCGCTGGAGATGAACTATCTCTTTAAGTTTACGGCTCAGAAGGGTTTCGTTGGCGGCTACCTCATTCAGGGTCGCTCGGGCCGGGTGATCCTTGGCGTACCGAACAAGGTCCGGGGCGACCTGACGAAGTGGTTTTGGGTCGTTGGTGCGTGGAAATCGGTCGCGAGTGACAATCCCACCGATGAGTTGGATATCCCCACCGGTTTCTGGAAGAGGAATCCAAGTAAGGGTTTTGACTCTCCCTTTGTTCGGATATATCCTGAACTGATCTAATTTGGCTTTGTTTTTGCAGGTACCCTTGTTCCGGCAGTAGGCGATCTACCTTTTGATTTTGCGATCGTCTGGGAGCGAATACGTAGTCTTCCGTACAGTTATATCGACGCTCGCCGGATCAATAACGAAGCTCACTGGTTAGCCGCTCGGTTGTTTCGTTTTCTTTGCCACTTAATGGTCCCAGGTACAAATTTTTACGATCTTCTTTTGCTTGACGATCGACTTGATTGATGATGATGACTAACTTATGTCGATCGCTTTCTTCGCAGAAATCCAGTTCCCCCGCTACTCCGAGCCACCGAGAGAAGTTACCATGTCGAACCTCGGTATCATGAGCCGTCTCCACCAAGGGAAGAAGGCGAGCCGTGCCCCTGTGGCGCCAATCCGTCCTATTCCGAAGGCGAGACCTCTCGTGGATCCAGTCGCGGATGAGCAAGGGCCGCGGGAGGAGGAAGGACTCCGGCTCAACTGCAAGAGGCAGAGGGTGGTGGAGCCCTCGACCTCCGCTGCTGCTGATGCGCCCACCGTGGTGCTGCCGGTCGCCGCGCCTCCACTTTCGGTGATTCCAATGACGGAGGGGTACACGCCCTCATCGGCTTTTCTGTAGGCCATGGCGACCGCCGATGCCGAGACCCCTCGCGGGAAGCCGTTCTTCGGCCGTGACCCAGAGAAGGTCGATAGGTAAGCTTGGTTGCTTTGCTAGGTTATGATATTTCCCTGTTGGAAATATGCCAACACTTTTGTTCTTGGTGCAGGGTCCGTCTCGCCGATCCGAACTGCTCGCCGATGGTGCTGGATTTCCTCGAAAGCAAATCTCCTCGCGAGGCTTGCGATGTCTCTTCTTACGTTGCTCGGGCCGTTGCTTCCCTACCGAAGGCCTGGATGACCGACCTGGATGCGATCGCACGCCGGCAGTCCGCTGATGCGATGCAGGCGACCTTTGCTCTGGCCCTTCAAACGGCGATGATGGCTGCTCAGGCCGTGAGGGACTATGAAGGGCGGCCCTCCACCGCTCGTCTCCATACGGACCTCGAGGCTACCCGGAAACAGAATGTCGAGTTTGCCGACAGGATCGTGGCAATGGAGAAGGATTCCATGGAGGCGGCCAAGCAGGTGAGGCAGGATCTTGACTGGGCCCGTACGGCGACCGACCGGATGCGGGACCAGATGACGGCAGCCCGTAGGTCGCACGCGGCCGTGCAGAAGGAAGCCGATCAGCTGAAGGTGACCGTCGCCCGGCTGACCAGTGAGCTGGCGTCATCGAAAGAAGAGGTGGCTGCCAAGGTATTCGAGCTCCAGGGCGCACACCAGACGGTTGCGGAGCTGAGGGGAAGGCTGGAGGCGACCGAGGCCGATCTCTTCCTTAACGTGGAGTACGTCAGTGAGTTTGCCTACTATATGGCATATGCTGATGAAATTCGCGCCGCTAAGAAGGGAGGGATTGAGGTCGGCCCTCTGGCTGATAACTTCAAAGCCTATGCGCTCGAGCACCCCTTGCAGCCAGCCTTCTCTGTGCCGATCCTCGACCTCTCCTCGGATTATGGGGTCGATCTGAGCTGGTACCTATTGGCGGACAACCTTGTCCATCCAGGTGCCCCATAGGATGGGGGTTCGGATCCTACTGCAGGTGAGGGAACGATCGCCGATCCCGCGGCTGGGGGCGATGGCTCGGCAAGGGCAGCCTGAACTAGCCTGCTCTCTTTGCTTTTCCTTGTAATTTTCCAGCTTTGTTGTATTTTGCCTTCGGGCGTTTTGTACATGTATTTCGAATGAAATAAAATAAATATTTGCTTCTGATTTCTTGCTTGTATGATCGTCTTTCTAAATGTCTTGCATAATTGTATACAAGTGTTTGAGGAGCGATCGTCGTGTGTACAGCTCCAAATGAATTGATACTTATGCAATTGATATACTGGTAACTTTTTAGACAAAGTCGATCGTCATATGTGTATTTGAACAAAGCCGATCGTGGGTATGGCCCCGCTCTGCCCCTTGTTTTTGTTCATTTAGTGAAAGTAAGGGAACGAAAATAAATCGTTTAGCGGGCGTTGTTCAATTTTGCAGATTCCTCGAGGAAGGCCGACCATCCCGGCCTAGAGGAACCATGCACAGTCGTGGAGTTCGATGGAACCGACCTCTACGACTATGTCTTGTGCGCGAGCGACATTCCGTCTGATGGCAAACTTTTCGCGACTCACTTAATTGTGAGGGTCCTCCGTAGGCTACGTTTTGCCTTGCAATGTAGCGATGGGGCAGACGATCTCTGCCTGGAGGAGTCCTTGCACGGGGCGCCATCGGATTAATCGACTTCGCGACCGCGGCTTGTTAGCACTTTTCTGTCGGGAGCCGACATGTTAAATGGCGGACCTTTGAGGGCAAACGTTGTGACGGGGGCAGGGACGCGTCGCATTGTCCGAGTCCACCATGTTAGATGATAGACCTTGAGGGCGGGCGAGCGTGTCCACAGATCTGTTTTGGAGGGTCCTTTGGCTACGCCCGCCTCGTATTTAAACGAAGGGCGAGCGATCTGTGCGCAAAGGAACCTTGTATGGCCGCATAGATCGGTTCCATCGACCTCCACAACCATGTCGGCACTCTTCTACCTTGGATCGTCATGTTAGATGGTGATACTTGACGGTATACGTTGTGCAAGGGGAGGCGATCGCTTGCCTAAGTCCTTCATGTTGATGACGAACTTTTAGAGAGCGAGCGAGTCATCATCTGATTAATTTTGGAGGGTCCTTCAGCTACGCCCGCCTCGTATTTAAACAAAGGGCGAGCGAACTCTGCCCAAAGGAACCTTGCATGGACGGACCGTCGGTTTCATCGACCTCCGCGACCATGGCGGCACTCTTCTACCTCGGATCGTCATGTTAGATGGTGACCCTCGACGGTATACGTTGTGCAAGGGGAGGCGATCGCTTGCCTAGGTCCTTTCCGCTCGGGGCTCTGGCTATGTTACTAGCCTGTCCAGCTTGCTCTCCTCGAACAATCTCCAGAGTTGTCTGAGGAGGTCACGGCATTGGTCGGTGTTGTGGCCGGAACTCTTGTGATAAGCACAAAATTTGTCGCGGTCCAGATGACCGTTGTCCCTTATCGCCTTCGGCTTGCTTAGCCGTTCGCGCCCCTTGATGGCTTTGAAGATATGGGCTGGAGATAGGTTGCGGTTGCGGAGGAGGTGGACTTCCACATCCTCGAAGGCCTTGAACTCACCGGGTGGTTTGGAGACCGCCTTCTTGGGCTTGGCGGTCGCCTTGCTTGGGGTGCGCGAAGGCGTCTTCCTCTCCCCGGTTGCCCCCTCGCCTAGGCGAAGGGTAAGCAGCCTTTGCCTTGCAAGAAAGTCGGCGGCCTTGGCGCGGAAAATCGCGTAGGTAGGGGGGATGTCCTTCGTGAGGTGCCTGAACATGGGAGAATGACCATCGAATCCCCCCAGGGCCGAGTAGAGGGCAAGCTCGTCTCTAATGGGCTCGCCGGTGAGGACTCATTCATCCACCCGGTCGATGTAATCTTCATTGGGTTCGCCTTTCCCCTGTCTGATCTTCATCATGCGGTGGGGACCTTCTGGCCGAGCGACCTTGGCGGTGAAGTACGATGTGAAGTTGCTTGCCAGTTTTTCAAAAGAATTGATTGAGAGCGGTGGTAATGAGATGTACCACCTATGGGCGAGATTGCCCAATGTCAATGGGAACATTCGGCATTTCGTCGCGTCCGACGCCCCGCATATGGTCATGTAGATGCGGAACTTGCTTAAGTGAGTTTCGGGGTCCGATCTCCCCTCGTACAACGGTGTTTGAGGAGGAGCGATCTTTGGCTGCATGGGGGCAAGCTCGATTGGGACCGCAAGCGGCTCACTTGGTCCGGCGACCTTTCTCTTGGCGCCTGCCCCAGTTTCTAGGAGCGCTTTCATATCGTCGAGCTGGCGTTGCATTGCGGTCATCGCCGTAGCCTGGCTGCTCTAGGTTTGGCTCTCGGAGTGGGAGCCGAGGCAATCGTATACCGATCTCCTGACTCCGTGGTAAGCGATGAGGTCCCTATCGCCGAGCTTGGCTTTTCTGCGGGTGGGAGTCAAATGGCTGACCCCCCTTTTGGGAGTCGGATACGCCGAACTCCTGGTGACGGATTCGGACTCCGTCGCTTCATGGCAGGGGCCAGAATGCCCCGGACTCCATGAAGGATCACTTCCAAGTCGGCTGAAGGCGGAACAGTCTCGCCTCGCAAGTGTCTTCTCTTGCGGATCGGGGCTTTCTGACGAGTGCTCGATAAGTAACCCCTTGAGCTTTTGCTTGCCCGCGCGGCGGGTGGCTGAGAGGGTAATAGTCGGCGCATCGCATGCTCTCCGTCGCTCCCATAGGATGGCCATGGCCTCCTCGATCTGTTCCGCGGTCTGGTACCGATCGAGTGAGAAGCTGGGGTCATCCCTTGGGGGCGGGATTGAGAGTCTCGCGTCGCCACGGCTGCCCTCCGCTGTAGGTTGGGACTCGGTTTGGGCCGGAATAAGGCCTCCAGCGGACCGTAGGGTGGCTCTCTTCGAAGTGGTGGCAGACGACATTATCGTGAAGGTTTTTCTTTGAAGAACAGTGAGTGTTTCTTCAAGTATATGTTCCGGAGAACAGTGAGTGTTCTTCGAAACGGTCAGAGGGAAAATGAAGGTACACCCCTCATTCTAGCGCCAATTGTTGTTACCCAAAATATTATATGGAGTGATTTGCTGGATATGACTACGGGTGAGTAACAAACAAAGTGCGAGAACGCGTCCGAGGGAGTATAAATAACACAAGAATTGCCGGGATTGTTAGTCCCGGGCTTGAATGCTCTCGCGAGATATTATTAATACGAAATACATTGGAGTACAAGTATTAATGTTAGAGTACAATTACAATGAGTGTAAAGACCCTAGTTATCTAGCTCTTGAGTGCTGTTGATTGCCGGAAGAACCAGAGTTGAAGCTCTGTGAGTTCTTGTAACAAAGATGGGATGCTGTGTAGAATTCTGTGTTGAGCTCGACTGTAGCAAGTCTGATTTTCGATTCTAACTCTCGATCGATTCCTTTCCCAAATGCTGGAAGTCCTCTATTTATAGAAGAGGAGGTAGTTGGGATGTCCTCATCCCGAACGGGCGATCGTCTTTCCTGTATTATAATAAGCGAGCGATCGTCTTAGCACATGGGTCGGTTTCAAGTCCGCGGCTGCTGGCAGCCAGCTGTGCGATCCAATGGGAAGACAACATGCGTCCCATGTCGCTGTCTTGGGAGGTCCCACCTAGTACCTTTCGGCGGGTCTGTCGGTAGGCGAGGCTGTGCCTGTCACTGACAGCTGCTGATGGGCTAGAGTCAAGTCTATTCCTGCGGTGCCTTTTTGCAGATCTGCACGTGGGCCACCATCCCGAGATTCGGTCTTCGTAGACTTTGACGGATGTTGGTTTTACACATGGCGTGGGACGGTCGTCCTTATCTGACACTAGAGTCGATCGCTAGGTGCCATGAGATGATCGCCCCTGATGTCGATCGCTAGGCACTCGAACATGATCTGGCATCTTCAGTTGGCAAGTCTGCCATGGCTTATTTGATGCTGACTTCGGTCGCTCGGCCTTATGCCGATCGCCGTCTAGGCGTATTAATCGCCGCACAACAAAGCGCACCTTAAAAATGCGTAATTTTAACTTCTATTGTCATATTGCGTTACAAAAGATCAAACATTTACAATTACTTTGAAAATATTTTCAAAAATAAATATGAGTGTGAGTTATAGCAATTGTAAATTAAAGCAATGCAATCCCTTTTGTGCAGAGCTCTATCAATCATCTAATCTCGTTTATCAAAATCTAACTTTAACGCATATTTAATGTGATTTTACGCTGGTTTAGCATATCATCATTGTACAAAGAACGATTTCTCAATACACTTCAATACTCCCATCCCCATAAACAGGTCAAAGTAGAAGTGACACGTGTTTTAAGAAATTCTAATAAAGTATATTGTGATTGGAAAGATATCCCACATTTTGGATAGTGATATGTGATACAGAAGCAACAGAAAATAACACAGGAGGAACAAAAAAGAAGTATCTGGATTTTGGTCAGATTGAGTCAAGAATCTGGAACGATTCTGAAGTCTAAAAATTATGTACCATACATGGTTGGAGAGATGAAGGTTTCTAATTTCTAGAACATCAAACATATAGTTAATTGGATGTTTCTAGAGGAAGTTATGGCAGTTTGAATACAAGGTAGTCAAAAGGACAGTTTGAATGCGAATATTGACCATGTTTGTTTGTTTTCTTCTGTATTGAATTTAATTACACTAATTACTGTAGTAATTTTCGTTTTCTTATCCTTGGAGGGATGTTCCAAGTGCCTATAAAAGCCCCCTAAGTCATGTTTTGGAAACACACTTGAAATTGAAGTAATATTATTTGAAGCTTTAAAGCTTATTGTGTTCTGTATCTCATTTGGTTCTTTTTCCTTTGAGTGGTGAACTTGTATCATTTCTGTATCTCTTAGGTGGATTCGTAAGGTGGTGAATTGATTCTCTTCTTGTATCCTTTCGGTGGATTTCCGTTAGGTGGTGGAAGTTTTCATTGTCTCGCACTATCCCCGTATCAAGTGGTACCGGAGTTTAGGTTTAATGACGGGTCGTGGTCGCTGAGGTCGTAATACTACTGAAACTCCTATTCGTGAGAGAGAACTTCGTGATATTGAAGTTGACGATTTAAGAAGACAAGTGCAGCAACTCCAAGAAGAACTACAACATTTAAAAACCGTAGATGAAGAGAGATCACGACGTAGTAGTCAACCAATCGTTGGGGACAGCGAAGATGATGAAGAAGTCAATCCTTTCTGTGAATACTCCAGTTCTGAAGAGAACATGGTTAATCCAACTCATAATCGTGGAAGAAGAAATCAATTCAGGGAGTATGATATAAAGGTTGATGTTCCAGAATTTGAAGGAAGAATGCAACCTGATGAATTCCTCAATTGGCTTCACACTATCGAGAGAGTTTTTGATTTCAAAGAAGTTTCTGATGAAATAAAAGTGAAGCTAGTTGCATTGAAGTTGAGAAAATACACTAGTCTATGGTGGGAGAACATGAAGAGACAACGAGTTCGAGCTGGTAAACGTCCCATTCGTTCTTGGGAAAAGATGAAGAGAGAACTTAAGAGGAGATTTATGCCCGATAATTATAGGCATGATTGTTTTCTTAAGCTTCATAATCTCAAACAGAAGGAGTTATCTGCGGAAGACTACACTGCTGAGTTTGATCACCTGGTGATTAAATGTGACGTGGTGGAACCTGAAGATCAAACAATAGCTCGTTATCTTGGAGGTCTAAGGGCTGAAATTAGCAATATTCTTGAATTACAACCTTACTGGAGTTATAGTGATGTGTGTAAACTTGCTGTTAAGATAGACAAACAACAAAAAGAAGGTCGTGATGCTCGCAAAGACGGATCTTTTAATCAAAGAAATTTCCCAACTTCAAAACCACATGCTGAAAGTTCTTCATTTTCTAAGGCTCTAAAGAAGGAATCCTCTACAGCCCCAAAGCAACCAAGTTCATCTAATGCAGGCTCTAGAAAGTGCTTTAAGTGCCAAGGCTACGGTCACATTGCATCGGATTGTCCCAATCGGAGAATTATCTCCCTTGTTGAAGAGGAATGTGAAGAAGATTATAAACCTGAATCTGAGAATGAAGAAGTAGTATATGCGGACCAATGAGAGCTTCTTGTTTGTAGAAATCTTAGCGTGCAACGAAAAAGTGAAGATGATTGGCTGCGACACAACATTTTTCACACAAGGTGCACCTCACATGGAAAAGTTTGTGATATTATTATTGATGGAGGAAGCTTTGAGAATGTGGTATCTTCAAATATGGTGTAAAAACTACAACTGAAAATGGAGGAGCATCCGCATCCTTATCATCTAACGTGGCTTGACAAGGAGTTTAAGGTGAGCAAACAATGCCTTGTGCAATTTTGAATTGGTGAAAAATATAGAGATGAAGTTATGTATGATGTTGTGCCTATGGATGCATGCCATTTGCTTCTTGGTAGACCATGGCAATACGATAGAAAAACAATTCATGATGGTTATAAAAACACTTATACTTTTTACAAGGATGGATTGAGAATTATTTTGGCTCCATCTAAAATGGTCAGCGGCCCTATACCACCAGGAAAAGAAGGAAATACATTTTTATCCAAATCTGCCATGTTTAGGGAGGTTAAAGATGTGAAGAAATGTTATGCTCTTGTGACTTTTGAAGAAAATAAAGTAACTACTGATCATCCGTCTACAGTACAACCTCTACTCAATGAGTTTGCTGATGTTGTTCCAGAAGAAATGCCACCTGGTCTTCCCCCTATGAGAGACATTCAACATGGGATTGATTTCATACCCGGAGCATCTATTCCAAACAAAGCCGCTTATAGATAGATCCCCAAAGAGCATGAAGAGTTGCAACGTCAAGTGGGGGAGTTGATGGCTAAAGGTTATTTGAGAGAAAGTAAGAGCCCATGCGCTGTACCGGCTCTTCTTGTACCCCAAAAAGATGGTACTTGGCGTATGTGTGTTGATAGTAGGACTGTGAACAAAATTACTATTAGCTACCGCTATCCAATTCCTCGTCTGGATGATCTTTTAGATCAACTATATGGTGTTGTAGTATTTTCACGAATTGATCTTCGTAGCGGTTACCATCAAATCCGAATGAGACCGGGAGATGAATGGAAGGCGGCTTTTAAAACAAGGGATGGCCTCTTTGAATGGCTTGTCATGCCTTTCGGCCTTTCGAATGCACCAAGCACTTTTATGCGACTCATGAATGACGTGTTCAAGTCACTAATCGGAAAGTTTGTTGTCGTCTACTTTGATGACATTCTTGTTTATAGCAAGAGTAAAGACCAACATTTGAGTCACCTTCGTGAAGTCTTTAGCACTTTAAGAGAGCAAAAGCTTTACGCAAATTTTAAGAAATGCGAGTTTTTCTCTAACAGCCTAGTGTTTTTGGGTTATGTTGTGTGTAGCAATGGAATAAAAATGGATGAAAGCAAGGTGAAGGCAATTCGGAGTTGGCCACAACCACAATCAGTCCATGACATCCGGAGCTTTCATGGACTAGCATCATTCTACCGTCGATTCATAAAAGGATTTAGCACTATCATTGCTCCTATTACCGAATGTTTAAAAGGAGGTACTTTTAAATGGGGTAAGGAAGCACAAAAAAGCTGTGAACTCATCAAAGAAAAGGTAACCCAAACACCTATTCTTTCACTTTCGAATTTTGACAAACTTTTTGAAGTTTAATGTGATGCTTCTAATGTTGGCATTGGTGCCGTTCTTAGCCAAGAAAACAGGCCCATTGCATTTTTTAGTGAGAAGTTAAGTGAGTCTCGACAAAAGTATTCAACTTATGATAAGGAGTTCTATGCAATTGTTCGTGCATTAGATCATTGGAGTCAATATCTTCTTTCCAAACCATTTGTCCTTTATTCAGATCAGAAAGCTTTGAAGTTTATAAATGGGCAACATAAATTGGATCGTCGTCGTACTTTATGGGTTGAATTTTTACAAGCCTATACCTTTGTTATTAAGCATAAAGCAGGTTCTCAAAATCGGGTTGCTGATGCTTTAAGTAGAAGGCATACTTTGTTGTCCACAATGCAAGTGAAGGTTGTTGGATTTGATACAAATAAAGATTTGTACAAGGAAGATCTATTCTTCAGAAAGATTTGGGCAGAATGTTTTAAAGGGCCATACAAGCATTTTTTGTTACAAGACGGATTTCTGTTCAGGAAGAATTGTTTATGTATTCCTCACTATTCTCATAGAAGCTCATAGTAGTAATCTTGGGGGACACTTTGGTAAAAACAAGACTCTTGCTTTGATTCAAGAGATTTTTTATTAGCCGAAGATGGAAAGAGATGTGATAAGGTATGTTGAAAGATGTGGCACATGTCACATGGAAAAAAGTCGGGCTCAAAATACAGGTTTATACACCCCACTTCCTGTTGCTGAAGCTCCTTGGCAAGATGTTAGTATGGATTTCGTGGTTGATTACCAAGAACACAAAGACACAAAGATTCGGTCATGGTGGTGGTGGATCGTTTCTCAAAAATGGCTCACTTCATCTCATGTAGCAAGACCATAGATGCATCTCATGTTGCTGATTTGTACTTTCGTGAGATTGTGCGGCTACATGGTATTCCTTTAACCATTACTTCTGATCGAGATCCTAAGTTTATGAGTCATTTTTGGCGAACACTTTGGAGGAAACTTGGGACACAACTTCAATTTAGTACCACAGCCCATCCCCAGACGGATGGACAAACTGAAGTTGTCAATAGAAGTTTGGGAAGCATGTTAAGATGTTTCGTGGGAAAGAACATTCGACAATGGGATTTATTGCTACCACAAATTGAGTTTGCATACAACCATTCCAAAAATCAATCAATTGGTTGCAGTCCATTTGAAGTTGTTTATGGAAAGAATTTAGTTAGCCCACTGGAGTTAGTTCATTTGCCTACTAATATTTCTTTCAGTGGTGATGCAAGTGAAAGAGCGGGTCAAATTAAGAAGTTGCATGCACAGGTCCGTGATCATATTAGTAAACAAAATGAACGATATCGCAGGCAAGCTAATAAGTACAGGAAGCATGTTGAGTTTAAAGAAGGTGATATGGTATGGATACACCTACGAAAATAAAGGTTCCCACAAGGTCCTTATTCTAAATTAAAGTCCAAAACAGCTGGACCATTCAAAGTACTAAAGAAAATCGGGGAAAATGCATACAAAATTGACCTTCCAGCAGAGTACGAGGTTTCAAACACCTTCAATGTGTCGGACCTTATTCCTTATCATGGAGAGTTTGATTGTGAGGACTCGAGGACGAGTCTTCTTCAACCAGGGGAGAATGATACAGAAGCAACAGAAAATAACACAGGAGGAACAAAAAAGAAATATCTGGATTTTGGTCAGATTGAGTCAAGAATCTGGAACGATTCCGAAGTCCAAAAATTATGTACCATACATGGTTGGAAAGTTGAAGGTTTCTAGTTTCTAGAACATCAAACGGATAGTTAATTGGATGTTTCTAGAGGAAGTTATGGCAGTTTGAATACAAGGTAGTCAAAAGGACAGTTTGAATGCGAATATTGACCATGTTTGTTTGTTTTCTTCTGTATTGAATTTAATTACACTAATTACTGTAGTAATTTTCATTTTCTTATCCTTGGAGGGATGTTCCAAGTGCCTATAAAAGCCCCCTAAGTCATGTTTTGGAAACACACTTGAAATTGAAGTAATATTATTTGAAGCTTTAAAGCTTATTGTGTTCTGTATCTCATTTGGTTCTTTTTCCTTTGAGTGGTGAACTTGTATCAATTCTGTATCTCTTAGGTGGATTCCCAAGGTGGTGAATTGATTCTCTTTCTGTATCCTTTCGGTGGATTTCCGTTAGGTGGTGGAAGTTTTCATTGTCTCGCACTATCCCCGTATCAGATATGTAATAATTTATGTCCAAAAATGGAAAGGGATGTCCTTAAGGGACGAACCGAAAGGAAAACTTAGACATATTTTTTAAAGGATGGAAAGAGTATATTTAACGGGAGAGGTTGCCTTCCCAATCCTGCTATTTGATGTTAGACGAACCTTAAAATATGCATAATTTTAACTTATACTATCGTGTTGTCATACAAGAAATTAAATATTTACAAATTATTGTGTAATATTCTCGAAAAATATTTTGAACGGATTTGCATCTATGTTACGGGTAAAATAAAGAGATGTTACGTCAACTCTTTATATGGAACTAGTTTCTGACGTTGAGAAAAAAGTATCAATGATCCTAAAGTTTGGAGGATTTGACGCATGCAGTGCAACGTTTGTCCGACCCGACAATTTTAGTCCTAAAATTCTAAAAAAAGAGCGTACAAAATATTTTTGGTCCAAAATTGACCTTGACTGCTGATGTGACAGTCAAGTCAACGAGTCAAGGCATGCCACCTCATTAAAGGCATGCCACCTTATTAATTTCATAGACAAAAAAAGGAAAAAAAAAAGTCATGTTCAATTCTGAAAAGAAAAAAGAAACTAAATTATAAAATCTAAAAAAATTAAAAAATCTTTTTAATAAAAAAAAAAAAGCTAAAGCTAAAGCCAAAATCTTTTTTAAAAAAATAAAAAATAAAAAGTACGGTGCTGTTCCGATGATTACATTTTTTTGACGGGAAATGATACCCCAACACCTTGTGGCCAACACCTCATCAACACCTAGTGGGCTCCACATTAAAAAACACCCCAAAATTCCTCACGGGTGTCCTCCTCTCTCCCATTTCAACTTGTCTTTCTCTCTCTCTCTCTCCCAGGCTCCCCCACCCCCACCCAATCCTCCCTTTTTTTTATCAACTTGTGGTCTATAATCATAGAGAGATTTATGATGAATTACCTATCAAGTATTTCCTGAGAAGGTGGAGTAAAAATGTTAAAAGGAGGCACACTAAAATTCGGATCAGTTATGACAATTGGTCGGATAGGCCAGAAGTGTGTCGTTATGAGAAAATGTGCAATGAATTCTCTGAGGTTGCCGAGGTTGCATCGGGTAATCAAGATTGGACCGACGATGTGATGTCACTAGTGTTTTCAATGAAAGCGACCATAAAGGAGAAGGCTGAAAGTTGTGGAGATGGTATTGCCTATTCAAACGCTCATGATGACACAAACTCACATCCCGATGATATTGTAGTAACAAAAGAGAGTGTGAAGATAATTGATCCATTTGTTACTCGTAGCAAGGGGCGGCCTCCAACTAAAAGGATGGTTGGCAATGTTGAGAAAGTTGCAAAGAAAAAATTGGGTTCAAGAAAGAAAACAAATGCTTCAAATGCTCCATACATAGGAGCTCCAAATATGATAGCCGCAGGAAGCTTCACATTTCAACCATATATGGGAATTGGAGGAAACTTTCCGTATCTGGTATATACTTTGTATTTTCTCTTTTTAATAATATGTCAAATATTTATGATTTTTTTTATTTTTTCAGGGTTATCAAAATCCATTTTGGTCGGTGAGCAAGTAGGAGCACAAAGCATACAAAACCCAAATTATCGAAATGCCACTTTTGAAGCCGAACATTCATCACAAGGAGCACAAAGCACAAACAATTTGTCTTAATTTTTTTGTTTAGTGAGTTTTGTTAGGTGACTTTTGTATTGATGTGACTTTTATTAAGTGGTTTTTGTTTTCAGGAATTTTTATTTTAAATGATGAACAACGGTTCTTGCTATTTTTGTTATGGAACGACATGTTCAAACATTTGATTCTTAAATAGCAGTTTTTTTTTTGAGAATTCTTAAATAGCAGCTTTGAATGATTGTTAAATATCGCAGTTTAAATGTAACAAAATAGGGACAATAAAAAATAACACTACATTAGACAAATTACACAAATATAATTGATAGTTTTTCGAATTCTTGCCATAAAGTCTTATGGCCATAATTACAAAAACAAAATCCAACAAAAAATATAAAAATGTTCTTCCACTGAACATTGCTACAAAGAAAAAAAATAAAAGAAAGGGAGGATTGGGTGGGGGTGGGGGAGCCTGGGAGAGAGAGAGAGAGAAAGACAAGTTAAATGGGAGAGAGGAGGACACCGTGAGGAATTTTGGGGTGTTTTTTAATGTGGAGCCCACTAGGTGTTGATGGGGTGTTGGCCGCAACGGGTTGGGGTATCATTTCCCTTTTTTGACCGGTGCTGTTCCAAGAAAAGGTGTCAGATCTATTCCCATGTTCCAAATCCAATCATTACATTTTTTTGACCTGTGCTGTTCCAAGAAAAGCACGCGCGAGCCAGGTAGAGGAAGGAAAGAGAAAAGAAGGAACATTCTTCTTTTTTTTTCTTCATTTTTTTAGAATTTTTAATTTATTTTTTTAATTTTTTTTTTAGAATTTTTTAAAAAAAGATGACTTTTTATTTTTTTTAATTTTTGTTTTAGCTTTAGCTTTTTTTCTTAAATTAAAAAGATACTTTTAATGTTTAGTCTTGGTTTTTTTTTAGAATTTTAATTTATTTTCTATTTTCTTTTCGGAAATGGACATGACTTTTTTTAATTTTATTTTTCTTTTCTTATTAATGAATATTTTTACAGGGAGTGTTGTACATTGAACAACAAAAGAAAATAATTAGACAAGAAGGCTTCATATATTACAAGAAGGTTTCTTCAAACAAAGATGAATACAAATTATGAAAAATATTAAGATAAAAATTGGCAACACATGCGGGCATTATTCACGTCAATGTTGATGGTTTAATAAGTACGATCGCTTCTACCATTTTATGGGTTTTCATGATTTTTGGCCTTGAAAGAAAATTTATTTCATTAGTATTACTTTGTCATTTTCTATTTTTTATTAATAACCCATAAATTTTTTTTAGTGGGAAACCAATCTTTACGCTCTTTTGTATGACCTTGCATAATGAAATAAAAAGAAAAAGTACATACTTTTAGCTCAAAGCTGTTTGTTAATTATAATAACAGATACAAAAAAGTTGAGTTATAGACATAAAACCAAACCAAACCAAACATACCCAGTATATCCCGCTCAGAGCAGGGTCTGGGGAGTGTAAGATGTACGCAGACCATGCCTCTACCTATTACGGTAGGGAGGCTGTTTCCGTGAAGACCCTCAACTTAGTGCACAACAACATATTGAGTGAAAAATACAAAGGGAAACATATGATACGAAAAAACTCAATATCATATCTGAGCCTATGGCTTAAAATTTTTTATCGAACACGGATCGTAATGCCCATTGATATAAATATACAAGATGTAATAATAAATGTATGAAAAAGTATATAAATATATAAACTATATATAAAAAAAATAAATTGTGTGGGACGGAACTGACGAGTACCCACAAGGCAAGATTGGTAACCAGACCTACCCGGCCCCACTACGGCTTGCACGGGACGACTCATACAGTAACGTTGGGGACAAAATTGTCATCCCTAAAATTGTCTTATGAGGTTTGTCTTCCTCGTCATCATCATCGATCAAGAAAAGAAAAGAAATGAGGAAATATTCCGTCAACGGTTTTCATGGGAGGAGTACTGTAGTTAGTTCTGACGTACGGCTGTTCGTCGTCATCATCATCATGATCATCGATTGTTTTCTTTTTTTCCTCCTTATAAATATTAAAACATTTACGTGCTAAAAATAACATATACTACTACTACTATACTGTTTCTCTTCATCACAAAAAAGAAAAGAAAAAAAGAAGTGCTTAATTATTATAGAGAGCAGCTATGTCTTTTGCCAGGTTTACGAAATTTCTTCTAGTGTTGGCCCTTTTTGTTGCGTTCCAAAAACCAGCTTTAGCCATCAAAAAGGTGCACATTCTCCTCTTGTCTAATCTAAGTTTTTTTTTTTTTTTTTTTTATTATTACTTCATGCAAAAAAATGTTGTCATATTTCTTATCGTTAATAAAAACATTATTTTTTTTCTAGGAATCGAATCAGTCATATGTTGTGTACTTGGGAGAACATTATCACAGTTCAGAGGTGACCTCTGCTGATCTTCGGCGCGTGAGAGATTCACACATTGAGTTGCTTACTTCATTCTTGGGAAGGTGTGTAGTTTTTTTTTTTCTTTTCAGAAATTAATTAAATCTTCCAAAAAAAAGAAAAGATTATTCTCGATAATTAAATATTTTTCTCTTAATTTATTCTGCAGTAAAGAAAAGGCAAAAGACTCAATTTTTTACTCATACAAGAGACATATAAATGGTTTTGCTGCAATTCTTGAAGAGGAAGTGGCTACCCAAATTGCAAGTATGTCAAATTTGCACCGAATTCATTTTTCTACGTTTTAATCTCCATCACGTATTTACCATCGCTACTTACGCAACTCAATATTTCGGTCGACATAATTGATAATCAGAACACCCGAACGTGGTATCTGTTTTAGCGAACCGAGGAAGAAAATTGCAGACGACACACTCATGGGATTTTCTTATGCTGAAAAGGAATGGTTTGGTTCGTCGCTCGTCACTAATGGAAAAAGCTAGATATGGAGAAGATACCATTATTGCAAATCTTGATACAGGTTATAATTATTATTATTATTATTATTATTACTATTGATCTTTCTTAATGATTTTGCATGCATGGATTTAATTGATTAATTAATTGATTAATAGGTGTTTGGCCTGAATCAAAGAGCTTTAGTGACGACGGGCTTGGCCCCATTCCTTCAAACTGGAAAGGAACATGTGAGTTTGAGGGCCATAAGAAACACCTTTGCAATAGGTACTCCCACTCTTTATAATGTATTTATTTATTTATTAACAGTGAAACAAATACTCTTATCACATTTAATTATGAACATCTGAACTTGTAATTTGAAATTTAAAACAAATTAATTTTTATTTATATTCGAGAAATATAACTACAAATTAACATCTTGCAGCAAACTGATTGGAGCCAGATACTTCAACAAAGGCTACGCTGCATACGCGGGCAAACTGAACTCCTCGTTCTCGACGACACGCGATATGGACGGGCATGGGACCCACACTCTATCGACCGCCGCCGGAAGCTCGGTCCCGGGGGCAAACGTGTTCGGCAACGGAAACGGCACGGCGACAGGCGGCTCGCCAAAAGCCCGTGCGGCTGCCTACAAAGTGTGCTGGCCGCCAATCGACGACAACGAATGCTTCGATGCCGACATCATGAAAGCCTTTGATGTTGCGATAGACGACGGCGTCGATGTTCTGTCCGTTTCCTTGGGTGGACAGCCTCTGGACTACTTCGATGACGCCATCGCCATCGCTTCCTTTCATGCCGTGAGGAAAGGCATTGCTGTCGTAGCTTCGGCCGGGAATAAAGGACCGGATGTGGAGACTGTGGGGAATGTTGCGCCTTGGATTTTAACCGTCGCAGCGAGTACCATCGACCGTGTTTTTGCTGCTAAAGTCGTGTTGAAGAACGGTCAAGTCCTCTCCTCGGTTAGTTAGTTATTTATTTAAAATGTTTTAAACACCTTTTTGGTATGTTTGAGTTTACCTAACAAATATGAAATATCTCCTCTAAAAGGTAGCCTTTGTAAGACAGGAGCATAAGTAGTTAAGACGCATTCGTAAATGTATGTATCATTTTCGTTTCTTTAGTTGAATTTTTTTTTTTCCCTTTCCACTTGTAATAGGGTACAAGCCTTTCTGAATCATGGCGGGAGACAAAGTACTATCCTCTTATTAGTGGTGCTGTTGCTAAAGCTGCTAATGCATCTGCCACCGACGCGTATTCCTTTTTTTTTTTTTTTTGCACATCAAATTACATTGATTTAGCTTTAGGAAATTTATAAAGCATTACTATCTGATAAGGAAAAATATTATTCGGATATATTTGTTCAGGACACTGTGCAAGGAAAATACATTGGATCCTGACTTGGTGAAGGGTAAGATTGTAGTGTGTCTTAGAGGGGAGAATGCAAGAGTTGAGAAAGGTGTTGTGGCTGCTCGAGCCGGCGCTGCTGGAATGATTCTCTGTAACGACGAGGCGAGTGGCAATGAAGTTATTGCGGATGCTCATTTTCTTCCAGCCACTCATATCACCTACAAAGATGGCCTTACTCTCCTTGCCTATATCAATAATACCAAGTATGCAGTACACTTGCAACACATCATTGTCGATTTAATAAATTGTTGATGTGGTTTTCTTACTTAAGACAAAATATACATTTTCTTTTGTGTGTGTGTGTGTGTGGTTTCTAAGAAATCCAGAAGGTTCAATCACACCTCCTAAGGCGGAGCTGGAGAAGAAACCGGCTCCATTTATGGCAGCTTTCTCTTCAAGGGGACCGAATCTTATTACTCGAGAAATTCTCAAGGTTTCTTTTCCCATGTAAAATAAATATTAGCATGATTTATCTCTTTTGTAGATTCTTTTTATCATAACTCTTTGCCGTGTTGTGTTGTGTTGTGTTGTGTTGTGTAGCCTGATATTACAGCTCCAGGTGTAGACATAATTGCCTCTTACAGCGAAGGAAACAGTCCAACCGGCTTATCTGTCGATCATCGCAGAACTCCTTTCAAGGTGTTATCCGGTACCTCAATGTCTTGTCCCCATGTTTCCGGGGTCGTTGGCCTGCTCAAAACACTGTATCCTGACTGGAGTCCGGCTGCAATCAAATCAGCAATCATGACAACCGGTAACAACTCGAGAATCTTGATCTTATCCCCACCACCACCACCACCACATTTTATTTATAAACCATGTCCTTGAGGTTCTGTCTAATTATAGAAGTCCACATTTTTAGAACTTTTTTTTTTGTAAATAACACAAACCTCAGGGGGGGTTTTTGTAATGATAATGATCCCTTTTATTACAGTCTTTGATATAGTTAATTCATTCTCTTGATCAAAAACCACAAACAGCTCGAACACGGGATAATACGGTGAATCCAATGGTCGACGCGGACTACAACAAGGCCACACCATTCGAATACGGGTCCGGACATATTCGACCGAATCGGGCCATGGATCCAGGACTCGTCTACGACTTGACAGTCGACGATTATCTGGACTTCCTCTGTGGGATGGGCTACAACGAGACAACGATCGGCCGATTTTCCAACTCATCACAATACAACTGCCCGACCAATTACACTGTCTTGAACTTCAACTACCCGTCCATCACCGTTCCAAAAGTTTCCGGATCCATTACGGTTACACGGAAACTGAAGAATGTGGGCCAGCCGGGCACCTATTTTGCCCGCGTTCGTCATCCGTTGGGATTTTCGGTTTCCGTGGAACCAAATGTAGTGAAATTCGAGAAAATTGGAGAAGAGAAGGTGTTTAGGGTGACTATAAAAGGTGATCATAGTGGTCGTGCAAGAAGGGGTTATAGTTTTGGGGAGTTGTTATGGTCGGATGAAAAACATTATGTGAGAAGTCCAATAGTAGTTGCAGCAGCAGCAGCAGCAGCAGCAGCTTCTCATTGATTAACACAAGTGAAGATTTATATTAGACGGACCAATAATGTGGCAGCACAAAATAAAACGTCTCTCTCGGTCTTTATTTATTTCAGTTATTCGTCATTACTTCCCCTTTGTTGATTTGGTCATTAGTTTAATCAGTCATTTAGATCCGTGCGTGCGTTGCACATGGATTTTATAATTTTTTGAAATTTAATGTTTAACGTAAATGGTTAAAAGTATTAATAAAAGAATTGTTCAAACTGTTAATTATAACTTTTTAATTGATTGGATCGGGTCGGGTCGAGTCGCACCAAATCGATGTTTACTAATAGATTGTGGTATAATTTTATTTTCAATAATACGTCGTCTGCTAAGTTTTTATCTAGTTTAATAGCAATACATTTACAATCGATGGATGACAACATCCAAAAACACTTAACCAACCACAAAACCAAAAAGAGTTCTTAATATCTACTAATGTAAAAAATAAACAATTGAGTTAGTTGTGGTCTTAAAACTTTTGACTAATCTTTTAATTACCTCAATATAACCCAAACAATTAAAGGTTGTATTATATTTGAGAACTTAGAAAAAAAAAAGAAATTTAATCATTTTTAAAATGTATTTTGACATTGATATTTTGGAATTGTTGATAAGTATTTTTAACATGGTACAAAAAATCCAAGACTTTAAAAACAATTGACTTTATATGTAAACATGTATTAGTGATATTTATAATTAAGACTCAACATTTAATTATTGGGACTAAATCTTAACGACATTAATCATTAGGACTCAACATTTAATTATTGGGACTCAATCTTTATATAGATATAGATAACATGCTTTGAAACTTAATTTTACTCATGGAACTCAACCTTTAAGACTTCACAATAAATATGAGGATTTAATCTTTATTGTTGAAATTCAATTATTGCACACCAAAAGATAGACATTAAAATTTTATGATAAAGAGATGTGTCTTTCGAAATTCTTCAAACATTGATTGGAAGTAGTATAGATTATTATGACTCCACATTTAATTTTTGGACATGCTTTGAAACTTAATTTTACTCATGAAACTCAACCTTTAAGACTTCACAATAAATACGAGGACTTAATCTTTATATATATAATAATAACATGCTTTGAAACTTAATTTTACTCATGAAACTCAACTTTTAGGACTTCACAATAAATATGAGGACTTAATCTTTATATATATAAGATTTAACTTCTAATCAAATCTCATTATTTTTTTAATTATTAATTTCTAGAAATTTAGTTATTTTTGTAACTCATCTCGCTCTAAATAAGCATCATTAAAGATAGAACAATGCTACATGCACAAGCAATTTACACAACCAAACTTTACAATACATCATCTTATCATACATTTATCACTAAATTCATTATTTATTCCATCATCTACCCCACCACCCACATCATCAATGGTTCAAAACAAACACAATCGTTACAACGATTGTGATTGTATCATTTTTTTTAAGATATGTCACAAATTAAAAAAAAAAAGTTAATATTCCCTTTATACGCTTAACTGGTAACTACAAAAATAGGTACATCACAAACTATTTATTACTATTAGACCCTGTTCTTTGGGAAATCTTGTGGACTTAGTAAATCTGAACTAAACTGAACTGAATGGATCTGAAATGAATTGAACTGAACTGAACTGAAAAACTGAAAAATGAGTCCAAAAGAACAGGGCATTAGTCATATACTCATGTTAGCCTTCTTTATTCTAATTAATTACTCCATCTAATCACATTATTTAATTTCCATCACATATTCACTATCAATAATTGTTACTTTTTTACTTTAACTACACTCATCAATAATATTTACGTAATATACCTCCTCCTATTTTATATAGATGTCCCTTTGACTTTATAAACACAACTTAAGAAAAAAAATTATACTCTTTCAGGAGAGTAAAAGACTGTAAATAGAGTCAATCAATTGTATTCATGACACTTATAGAGGGGCCTTTATATAGGATCCCTAGATAAGGTAAGACATCTAATAGGATCCTACTACCTCTAGAAGGATATAGAACCTTCCATCTATGTATCTACAATCAGTATTAGGTAAGACACATCACGAGAATAATAATTCCCGGAACACTCCCCCTGTGTCGAGCACTAATACAACAATGGTGCAGAAGATGTTGCCTTTGTAAAAACCTATTCCAAGCCAAAACAAAACCCCATGGGAAAAAATAAAGGCTTGATGAGGAAAAGATTGCAACGCACCAAAATAACATGTCATGTATACTCCCCCTGATGTATACTCCCCCTGATGTATACACAACGACTCCCCCTGATGAGTACCTCAAATCATAGGAGTCGGATGCCAAGTTGCCCTCATAACTATACCAAGGAAAACCCAGTAGGAAAAATACCTCTTGGTCTAAGTTGAACAGAAGTACAACGCATCATTTGTATGGATGTTCTCATAGGTCGCCTCGTTAAAAACCTTACCAAGTGAAAACCCAATGGGAAAAAACAAACCTTGGTCTAAGGACAAAAAGAGCGTGACACATCCAAAGTGCAGAGTCGCTAAAGACTTATCCGAAAATCAAGTTTTCTAAAGTCTTGACCTCCATGCACTAAATCAGTCATAACTTCTTCGATTCAATAGGTATCAATGAAACTGTAAGAACTTATGAAAACTAGATACCCATAGCTTTTCATTCACATACAGTACGTAACCTAGATCGACCTGAGCAGATCACAAAGCTCTATTAAAGTTGACTCATAAAATTACCGGACATATCCTGTCCTACTTTGCAACAATAGTCATTTGTCACTCAACATGATGGATGTGATCAAATGGTTGGTTTCCTTGGAAAGTAGACACAAACCTTTACAATGGTACCAATATCACCATTTTCCAGCAAGTGAGCTACCCTATAGGTCATATGGGAGATAGACCAATACATTCAGGGCAAATTCGGGTATCAATATTCAAGTGTCCTTTTATCGAGATAGAGCGAGCTTCAAGCTTCTTGTCAATCACATACATTGCGTGAGCGCATCCTAGCCCATCATCACAGTGGCGTTACCGGATTATTACGAATGAGTAGTCAAATGTGAGTACATAATACCGTACTTTTCTCTTAAGACTGCATCATCATTTAAGTGAGCCAAGTCTTATGATGAATTTGACTAATCATTGGGAATTATATAGGCATTACTTTATCGTCTCTTAAGGAAACCGTTCCTTAGATTGCCTTAAACCGATTGATGAATACGCATCATCAAGTGACTCCAAGATCCTTTCATTCTTAACTTTGGATTTAGCGGAATCTCTTAGTCTCACAAGAGTACATCACTATAAACCCTTAGTTTTACACGCAAAAGCTTTATATCTCTTCCAAATCAAGTATGTACTTAGTATGCATTCCCGATAATCACTTGTCGTCGCGCTCTGTGGTCAAGAGCCACTTGATTTGAGTCTGATATACCACGAGATCCTTTTTATTACTTAACTTAGTTCCCCACTAAGATAAGATTTTAACCACAAGTTGCACGTCAGTTTTTGGGAAACTATCTAACTAAAAATATAGTGGATGCTATAACATCCATTACGATAGCACAACTTAGTTTCGTGTCATCGTAGTCAATTTCAGTGCGTTCATAAGAAACCTCGCGCCATGAGGTGAGTTTACTCTTTCTCTCACTCGCTTTAACAAAGTATACGGATATATCTTATCTTTGGAGTGTAGGCACCACTTCAACAAAGGGCTATCACTTTGTTTATACTGGAGTCACATATGTTTCTATTTTAGGACAAGGCTACAACGTTGTAGATTTTCAACAAAGTATGGTTCGATTAAACTCACATTCCACGTCCTCATATACCGTCTTTATTCATAGAGTACTCTTTATGGATTGGCATTCAATGAGGCATCCCCCAATAATGACTATAATCCAAAATCACATGAGACGGATGAGTTCATTTGATCAGATGATCAAGTTTCATGTACCAAACTTGCATACATTCTTGGTGAGAGTATTTATCGAACCAAGTGGCATCCCAATACTCGATGAGATCCACGGCCTAGTAACACCGTCTACCACAATTTGTGATGTTACCATATCAACATTCATAGGTGACGAACGTCCATGACCGGACACAATCCTTGCAAACATGGTTGCAGCATATATTTAATCTCGTCATTTTAGGGAACTTGGTGAGGCACAGTAGGGACAAACTACGATAATTCCAAGTCGTTCTACTCGAACATGATCGTTCGTATCTCCCCCTAACGACGGGAAGACTGGCTCATCAAAGTGATTTACGAGATCATCTACCAAGGTATATTTTAAGCGGACTGTGAGTGAAAGCGCATGTCATATTCATCATTTATAACCCGTTATAATGCGTTGTGGTAACGTACTTTGGCACATGAACATGTGGACGATAAAAGTTTTCATTTTTAACACAATCTAGTTAACATAATGCATACTGTTACACTCGTAACTAAGCATTTGAATGATGATAGGTATAGGTGAATATGACATGTTGACCTATGCTACATAACCGTAGCTATGGTTCAATTGTTACGGAACATATGTGACTAGAAAACGCCATTCGGCATTCAACAACTTGAGCATTATACCACTCATTGATTGTGATGACCTACTCATCATAGTCATAATAGATTTATAACACGAAATCCAAAAATATTGTATTCCTTGGAAATAGCTTAATATGTACTCATTTTCGCTTGCAAAATTTTACAAACATGAGCATAGCGAACACTCTAACAACATAGAGATTTTATACCAGATACGATCAAAATGATCTATCATATTGAGTGCATAACATGGCAAGGTTATATGCCTAAGGGGCAAAGTTATGACACAAGCATGGTGTAAAACTAACATGCACACGCTCGACCTTCTTATAAGGGTGCGTATTTTGGGCCTCCCCAAGGAAACTGTTTTTCAACATTTGAAAGATGACATTTTAGCGTACAATGCATACCAAAAATTGCATCATTTATGGCAAATTCGGCCAAAAATAGGTTGAAAAACATGTGTCATAAGACCACTTGCAAATTCAAGATGGGAACCAAGTTGGTTGGGACAAAAGTTAGCACAATTGCTGGAAATAAAATTCCGTGTAGCTTGACCTTTGTTCACTAAAACAGCTATAACTCCCTTGTTAGGAAGGCTATGGACGAACGGTCATATGTTCTGGAAACTAGACTTCCGTATCTTTCTATCCATAGGTTGTGCACCACACGGATCATTAAACTCGGATCACAGTGCATGTTTTAATTTGCTGATTTAGTATTCCCAAGTTTAGTGAGAAAACAAGGTTGAGACCATATCCAATGGCATAAGTGTTGATGCAAAAACATGGCAATACGAGCCATAGGCGCGTTTAAACGCAGCAGGGTGTTCGATTTCTTATCTCTACTAATGATCCTTTCGATAACTCCAACTTAGTAGACTTGCAGAGAAAGTAGGAATGTCGTGTTGGTATGAAATCGGATATTTGCGCCGTTTTGTGCGGAAGCATAAATAAATTGCGGAAAATAAATCACACAAGGATTTATAGGGGTTCGGCTATTAACGAAGCCTACGTCCTCTCTCGATGTATCTTTTTCTTAGGATTAAGATCAAAACCTCTACGCCTCTATTCTATCGGTCGAGGGATTACCGTTTACAAGCTCATCTTCTATTGGTCCTAGTAAAACCGTTTTTCCTTTTCTATTGGATAAGGAAACAACCACTCTAGATTTCTATGGGTACTAGATAAACCTCACTTTAGATACCGATTGCGATTCTAACAATGCCGGATAATTGATCCTAATAACACCGAATCCAATCGTATCTTTTCTTTTACCTCTCGCGTATAATGTTGAATGTATAAACACTCAAATTAACAATATAAGCTCAATATTACAACAACAATGTAAGTATATGAATATAAGATCAATGTCTTGAATGATTGGAGTTGTTGTACTCAAACAATACCATAGGAATGGTATTTATAGGCATTTCCTACAAACTAGCCGTTGCTGCCGGTTGACTAGCTAGCGTGCGCTAGCTCTTCCTCCTTAGCGTGCGCTATCTCACATTTTTGCTTTAGCGTGCGTAATGTCTTTAATGTAGCGTGCGCTAGACTATTTCCAGTTTCAGTCCAGTAGCTTCGTTTCCTCTTTAGCGTACGTTATGACTCTATCTTACATACGTAACCATCTTGTATTAGCGTGCGTTAATAGCACATTGTAGCGTGCGCTAATACAATATATCTGTTGTATGGATTGTCAAAGTATCCGTTTGATATGCTGACTTTGACTTGCTTTTCCCAACGTTCTTATTGACTGGATTCAAACTGCTTAGTGTACGCTATTCATACTTTGTAGCGTGCGCTAATGCTGACTTCATTGCATACGACATTCTGTGTTTGAATTCCTTCACAATGGTAACAGGACTTCGATATCGTGTGTTAATGATAACGTGTAGCGTGCGCTATCCCTTCAGCTGACTTCACTTCAGCTTACTTCGAAACTTGGCTGATATGCAGAGAACTCCCCGTTAGCGTGCGCTAACATATATGTCTTAGCGTGCGCTAGACATGCATTTTACTCAGCTTTTAGCGTCTTCGTTTGCTTCGTCGTTTTGCTTCGCCTCAATATTGTTTTGTTGTTTAGCAACTTTAATCATCAAAACACAATTTAAATAATGTGTGGAATAAATATTCCAACAATCTCCCCCTTTTTGATGATTACAAAACAACTCTTGAATTGGATAAAATCTGCAAAAATAGAATATATGTATATGTATACGAATCAAAGTTTTCGGCTTTATTCGTTTCGTTAGTTTCTCCAATTCTCTTTTCTTTTCGACATCTCCCTTATTTTTCAACTCCTTCGTTTTTCATTTCTCAATTTTTCAACTTCCCCTATTTGTATGCGTTTCTTTTCTTTTCGACTTCTTCGATTTTTCTCATTTTTATCTCAATTCTTCTCCTTCTCATTTTTATCTCAATTCATCCCCTTCTCCCCCTTTTTGTCTTCATCAAAAAGTAAAAATATAAAGTATAAAAAATATAGAGTAATATAAATATGCATGATACATATGAATATGCATTAATAACCAAAAATACTCCCCCTGAAAGTATTATCTCCCCCTTTTTAAAATATCAATTGTTAAAATTAATTTTTGGGGACCCAACTGATAGTTGGTTTTTGTTTCGAGATGTGAACGATATTTGAAACGTTTGTTCATATAGGAACCCAAATCTTTTTAATTTTTATCGTTCGTCTTGGGCTTTTGCAATTTGAAATGTGACGCCCGATTTTCAAACATTTTTCGCAACGGGGTATATTGAAATTTACGGATTCGTTTTTGAAACGTGGTTTGAATCCTAACCCCTCTTTATTTAGAGTATATTTTTGAACCGAGAGCATATTTTCAAATTTCTCGTTTCCAAGAGAAAATTTCTTCGTTAAATTCTTGATCTCGGTTTGAATTTTAACAAGATCATTCTCTAAAATATTCTCGTTTTCAACGCATTTTGAATGATCGATCTCGACAAATTTTCCTTTCTCAAGTATTTTGGAATTTTCAATTTCAAAAGTTTTATATTTAGACTTGAGGGATTTAATTTCATTTAAAGCATTTTGATAATCCGTATGTAATAACTCGAATGCTTCAAAAAGTTCGTCGTAAGAATTACTTACTTGGCTTTCGACGTCGCTATCGTCGAATGAACTCCGGGCCATGAGCGCGAGATTATTTTGGTCAAGAAAATCTTCATCGGGATCTTCGTCGCTCCATGTTGCGATTAAAACCTCCTTGGGTTTCACACGAAAGTTCTTTGCAAAGTGGCCTGGTTTACCATATAATCGACAGGTGTTGTCGAATTTCTTAGGTTCGCCCGCTTGGATGTCTTTCTCCCTCCGGTTTAATAAGTGTTGGAACTTATTAATATTCTTGGCATAATATGCCATTTCTTCATCACTTTCGTCCACCGGGATTTCTTCTTTCTTTTTCGGCACCTTAGACTTGAAGGCTATCAATCTTTCCTTCGGTTTTGGTTTGGCATTCCGCGATTTTAAAACGATCTCGTAGTTGATAAGAGAACCAACAAGAGCACTAAAATCAAGATTATTTAAATCTTTAGATTCCATTATTGCCATAACCGTACCGTCCCATTCTCGAGGTAGTGATCGGAGAATTTTCTTTACTTTCTCACTACTCGAAAGTGGTTTTCCGAAACATGCTAATCCATTGGTGATGACCAAAAATTGGTCGAGCATAATCGAGATGGATTCGTCGTCCTTCATTTGGAATAATTCATAATCGTGAAGGAGCATGTTTATCTTCGTCTCTTTGACTTGAGACGTACCTTCGTGTGTTACCTCAAGCATTTTCCAAATTTCTTTGGCACTATCACAAGATGATATCCAGTTGTGTTCTTCCGGATTTAAAGCACAATATAATAATTGTGTGGCTTTGCAATTATAATGGTCGTTTTTCCAATGCATCGTCATACTCTTCAAAGGTCTTAAGAGTTCCGTTTGAGTTCATCGGAATTTTGGGACCAAGGCAAATCACCTTCCATAATTCGATATCGTAAGCTCGGATGAAAATAGACATTTTCTTCTTCCAAGTCATGAAATTCGATCCATCAAAAAATGGTGGTCGGTTGAGAGCAAGGCCTTCGACTGGAGCCATTTGAAATGCCATTTTGGATCTTCTCCTCGGATGTTAAGCCGCGTATTGGAGTACCGCTCCGATACCAATTATTGGTATGAAATCGGATATTTGCGTCGTTTTGTGCGGAAGCGTAAATAAATTGCGGAAAATAAATCACACAAGGATTTATAGAGGTTCGGCTATTAACGAAGCCTACGTCCTCTCTCGATGTATCTTTTTCTTAGGATTAAGATCAAAACCTCTACGCCTCTCTTCTATCGGTCGAGGGATTACTGTTTACAAGCTCGTCTTCTATCGGTCCGAGTAAAACCGTTTTTCCTTTTCTATTGGATAAGGAAACAACCACTCTAGCTTTCTATGGGTACTAGATAAACCTCACTTTAGATATCGATTGCGATTCTAATAATGCCGGATACTTGATCCTAATAACACCGAATCCAATCATATCTTTTCTTTTACCTCTCGTGTATAATGTTGAATGTATAAACACTCAAACTAACAATATAAGCTCAATATTACAACAACAATGTAAGTATATGAATAAAAGATCAATGTCTTGAATGCTGGGAGTTGTTGTACTCAAACAATACCATAGGAATGGTATTTATAGGCATTTCCCACAAACTAGCCGTTGCTGGCAGTTGACTAGCTAGCGTGCGCTAGCTCTTCCTCCTTAGCGTGCGCTATCTCACATTTTTGCTTTAGCGTGCGTAATGTCTTTAATGTAGCGAGCGCTAGACTGTTCCCAGTTTCAGTCCAGTAGCTTCGTTTCCTCTTTAGCGTACGTTATGTCGTCTGTCTTTCAAACGTAACCATCTTGTATTAGCGTGCGTTAATAGCACATTGTAGCGTGCGCTAATACAATATATCCGTTGCATGGATTGTCAAAGTATCCGTTTGATATGCTGACTTTGACTTGCTTTTCCCAATGTTCTGATTGACTGGATTCAAACTGCTTAGCGTCAGCTATTCATACTTTGTAGCGTGCACTAATGCTGACTTCATTGCATACGACATTCTGTGTTTGAATTCCTTCACAACGGTAACATGACTTCGATAGCGTGCGTTAATGATAACGTGTAGCGTGCGCTAGACATGCATAGAACTCCCCGTTAGCGTGCGCTAGACATGCATTTTACTCAGCTTTTAGCGTCTTCGTTTGCTTCGTCGTTTTGCTTCGCCTCAATGTTGTTTTGTTGTTTAGCAACTTTAATCATCAAAACACAATTTAATTAATGTGTGGAATAAATATTCCAACATGTCGGTACAGCTAAGGCTGTTTAAAAACCACTGATTCCGTTTGAACTTTGAAGCATAAACAAATACCAAGGAGGATGCGCCTGGTCATGATCAAAAGTGTACACAAAATCCACCAAAGTGCATCAAATCAACCAAGAATTTTAATTCTTAATTTGCAAGTATATGTCATAATAGCCATGTTATATGGATGCAACGCGGTGCATCAATATTAAGCATTTTGAACCATGAGACATAATGAATATACCATAACCAACTCCTCTTGACCATCCAATAAGATCGACTAAACATAGTCAAATGTAAAAGGCACATGCCTTTACAAATACTTGGAAAACTATTCGGACCCATAGTCACATGAACTATAATCGAGGTCAACGAATTCATATATTTACCGCAATATGCCATTGTTTTACATGTTGAAATTCATGATAATTACTCTTACATTCTTTCATATATCATATTGCAAGGAGAAGGTGCATGACTACACCCACATGCAATATTTTATTTTAATAAGATGAAAGATGGAGTTTTCCAAGTATGGGATTGGGTCAAGACCAACGTGGTGGTCGCTCAATTCAACGTGACCAATCCGTCACAAATTGATTTTTAACCATGACATATCCGTCGCAATCGATGTTTGTCCCATTTGTACATCACAAATCTGTGACTAATCATGAACAAGTCATAACTTTACCGTTACCGACAATATTCATTTTATTTAATTATTGGTTTAAAATCGACAAAACGGCGATGTCAAATCGCACCCAAACCGTGGTGTATGCAACAACCACAAATATCGACTTTCAACAATTATCTGTGACTCCCCCAGGACCGTCACACAGTTTACTTCGACATATGAGAGTGATACAACCTCTCATAGTATCATCCACCGCAAAGTAGCATGAGAGATAAAGAACCCAAATACTCAATTCCCCCCCAAAAAAATTTCCCAAACGAGAGGAATTGAAAAACGGGAACTTTAATAAAATCTTATGCGGGTACTCGGTTCCATATTTGTTTTGATCCTTGAACGGGATAATAAATTTGGCTTTTCTCCATAACATGCACATCATTATGAGCAACATATTTGCGTGGATACTCGGTTCCGTATTTACTTGGATCCTTGAATGGGATAATAAATATGACTTCTTTCCATAGCGTGCATGTCGTCATGAGCAACATATTTTCCTATATTCACATAAAACATAAACATGGTAAGATTCATAAGTGTACAATCAATGAACAAATGAATCATTAACTAGGAAAATATGGATAGCTGAGAAACGCCCGGAAAGGGCTATTGAGCTCGATAATCGGCCGAAGAAAGGACTCGAGCGCGGCGATGTAGCAGCTCGGTATTGGATGAGGTCGGATCTCTAAATTTCCTCGTAAAAATCTGCTTCTGTTCGGCGGCATATTCAGTGATCAATATTACTCAGAATCCGATCTCCACCGTTGAATATACAGATATTTGTGTTAGAAAGTTGCTATCAAAATTTCACACCGATCCGACGGTTAACGAATCGGAAAACATATTTTTAGTACGACTGCGCTGTGCAAAAATTTACGCGCGGAAATTCTCGTCTCTCATTTTTTTCTTTCGCGTACAGTTTCATCGAGAAATATTGTTCTGAATCAGATCTTCACCGTTAAATTTGTAGTTCTTGCTACATGGTTGAGAGGGTAAAAAAATCTGATTTGATTAAGCGGGTACTGAAAATCTAGTCGAGCTGCGACTAGATCGGATATGGAATTGGGTGTGCAACTAGAAATGGGTCAGGTCCTGGGTGGCAGGCAGTCGGACTTTTCAGGTTGAGCAGCAACGGGCCTGGATCAGGTTCGAGTCGGGATAGACTTCGGGGCGCGGGTCGATATCAGAAACACGGGCCGAGGGGACCTGATGGTTTACGGAGGTGTTGTGTGCGGACGATTGGCGCGGCGTCGCGGGTCTGGAAGAAAATGGCTCACGTAGTTGCAGGTTTCTGCAGCAGCAGAGAAAGAAGGCATCACAGGGTTGTCGTGATTCCGGAAGTTGGAAATCGAAAGAGTGCGAGTTTGCAGATATGGTTCTATTGGGCACGACGTCGGCTGGGTTGTTTCTCTGGTTTGGGCTTCAGGAATCCACGGGATTGAAGACGACGAAGATGTGGACTGTTGCGCGACATTAGGGTTAGGGGGATAGTCCGATCTATTGTGAAGAAGATGACCGGTCGACCTGGTGTGTATCGGTGGCGGCGGCGGATATGTGCAAAAATTAAGGTTTCTCTGTTGCAAATTTTTTCTGATTTTTTTTTCCGGAATTTGCAGGAGATTTGGACGAAAAATTTTTCTTTCTTGCTCAGTCGTGAGACTACGTGCTGATAACGTATTTCAGAAAAAAAGTAAAAGACTGTAAATAGAGTCAATCAATTGTATTCATAACACTGATAGAGGGGCCTTTATACGGGCATTACAATGAGAGTCCTTCCATACATAGGATTCCTAGATAAGGTAAGACATCTAATAGGATCCTACTACCTCTAGAAAGATCTAGAACCTTCCATCTATGTATCTACAATCAGTATTAGGTAAGACACATCACGAGAATAATAATTCCCGAAACATATACCAAATTTTGATGTGAGTTAATTAGGAGTAATAATGAATTGAGTGACATCTATTTTGGAAAAATTAGAAAAATATAAAGTGACATTTACTTAAAATAGAAGAGAATATTAATTTATCAAATCTGTTTTTATCTAACAAACTGTGAATATACACGATTTATCAATATTTGACTGTAACACAATTAGATACTAGAAATAGGGGCGGATCTACACTAGGGCATGGTGGTGCACGTGCATCACCAAAAAAAATACAAAGCGACGTCGTTTTAACCAAAACGACATCGTTTTGTCGTTTTTCAGCCAAACCGACGTCGTTACAAAACGACGTCATTTTAACCAAAACGACGTAGTTTTGATGCCTTTTCAGTTAAAACGACGTCGTTTCGGTTAAAACGACGTCGTTTTGGTAGTTTTTGTTTTTATTAAAAAAAAATTTAGAAAAAAATTTCGGTCGGCTGTTGTTTTTTTTGTGGTGCATCGGTGCACCAGTAGTTTTCGGATGCTGGATCCGCCTATGACTAGAAATATACGGTAAAGAATATTTACTTAAAATATAAAGTGACATTTACTTGAAATATATATTAGAATCATACGGTAAGGAATATTTCACTGTAACACGATTAGATACTAGAAATATACGGTAAAGAATATTTACTTACATTTACTTAAAATATATATTAGAATCATACGGTAAGAAATAGAGGAAATACACTCCTTTAGTCACTTTGTCATAGTCAATGACAATATTTGTCAAGGGACTTAGTTTGTACAAATTCTAGCCAAAAAGGACATGGTTGAACCAATATACCCTTACTTTTCAATAAAACTAATCCACTTTATCTCTCTCCTTAGCTTTTCTGAATTTCTGGGTTACGACGTATGTATTTCGTACCGTCTCGTTACCATGTATTGTTTACCTTTTGTGTTATTGTACCATAACTTCGTATCTTATTGACCGTGTTGGAATATTGTACACGAGGTACCATTATTCGGATACGATATTTATTTTTCGTTACATTCCTTACATTACCCAATTAATAATTGATCATTACGTTCGTTACCAATATAGTAACATGTTAAGTTTAAATGGTACACTTGGTAAGAAGTTACAATTTCTTACCAATATACCAGAACCCCATTAAGACAGATACTAATTCGTAGCTGGAAATAGTTACGGTTACACTAGTACGAAGTCATTAATTCGTAACTTCGTACTAGTTACACTTGGTAAGAAGTTACAATTTCTTACCAATGCACCAGAACCCCATTAAAACAGATACTAATTCGTAGTTGGAAATAGTTACGGTTACACTAATACGAAGTCATTAATTCGTAACTTCATACTAGTTACACTTGGTAAGAAGTTACAATTTCTTACCAATATACCAGAGTGTAAACAGTGACACCCTTACTAATTCGTAGCTGGAAATAGTTACGGTTACACTAATACGAAGTCATTATTTGGTAACTTCATACTAGTTACACTTGGTAAGAAGTTACAATTTCTTACCAATCGTAACAGTTACGAATTCATAACATGTATACCAAATCTCCAATACGGAAATTTCAAATCGGCACAAATGCGCTATGAAATTCGAATTTCGTAACTTCATACTGATACGAAATGATAAAATCTTAACAGAAAATCAAGGCATAGTGATACGAAATGAAAATATTGTGACATGGTAACCTAGTACGAAATGAATAAATCGTAACAACTGTAAATTTGTAACCACGTATGCAAACATGCGAAAAACTATATCTAAAACACCAATACATACAAATCGATCGGAAATCACCCCAAATATACCACGAATCACCAGAAATCATATGAAAACTTGTAAATAATAAAAAACAAATACGAAAATAACATTATTTCAAGCTAGATCTATGATTTTTCTAGAGAGTGAAAGTTGAAGAAAGAGAAGTAAAGTCGAAAGAAAGAGTAGGGAAGATTCGGAGCTGCTGGCGGTCCGGCGGACAGGAAAGACCGGAGCTCCGACGAAGTCGGCGTTGGAAGGAGCTAGGGTTCCGGTGCAACGGCGCGACAATGGTGTTAGATCTACGGGCGGTGCAACTTCAGCGGCGGCGGCGGAAAGAACTGGAACTCCGACGAAGTTGGCTCCGAAAAAAGCTAGGTTCCGGCGAGATCTGGAGATGGTTGTGAGGGAGGGAGGGTGGATGGGTGCCGCGGGTAGGGGGAGGGTGAGAGAGAGAGGAGAGAGAAGAGAGAGAAAATGTAAAAATGAGAAAGAGAAAGAGAGAGAGAGAGAGTTAGGCATGGGGGAGAAATGAGTGAGAGAGAGAGAGGCGGGGGAGAAATAAGGGAGGTCAGGGGTGAATTGGTCCAAATTTATTCTTTTTTGCTATAATTTGTACAAATTAAGTTGCGTGACAAATATTATAATTTACTAAGCAATATGGTTATATTATGTCTTCTCTCAAAAAAATATTTCACGTAACAACCTTTAGCGGGATCGTGTCTCCATATAGGCTGTTTACGTGGACTTGCTAGTATATCACCCTTTAATGTAACGAACAGCCACAATTTGATCCCCCAACAGAAAAAAATAGTATTTTTTTAGTTCAAGTTTCTAAATTCTTGTTTTTTCAATATAACTTTGCTAATTTTTGAAATTGGGATAAAATGCTCGAATATTTAAATTTAATCGAAATTACAAATATTAACATAAAACACGAGTCTAAGACTAATTTTATAATGCCAAATTGTGATTTTATCAGTTTTTTTTTATGCAAAGGAGGGCAACGCCCTAGGAAATGGTACCACCCTCACACAGGGCAAAGAGGAGCATGGGGCAGTCCCATTCTATCATCAAGCAGAACTCTGATCATCGTCGATGGTGGTGTCTGGAAGATTGTTCTCCCGCAACCTGCAGTCTCCATGTAACGAGAAAAAAGATCAGCATATCCAACAATCCTCGCTCCACAGCTATTTCTCGCAAGGCCACTTGCCGAAGCTAGACCTTGGTCTCGACTAACCGCACCATCGCACGTGATTTTATCAATTAAGTTTTAAGATTTTTCCTTTCAATCGAGCATTATGATTGCATCATTTTCGCCTCATTCTTTAGATTAAATAAAATTCACATCTAGATGCCCTCATTCACGTGTTGGTGGTGGAGGGTGAGTCTCACATGGCATCATCAAATAATTTACTCCGTCCGTTCCGTCTCAAATACAATATTTACTTTAGAAAAATATTTCTTTAAATATGTAGCATTTTATTAAATATTTCAAATCATATCGAACAATTGTTTTTTTTACCTTTTAATATCAATAGCATACTCACCATCAATATATTTTATCTTTTAATGTCCACAACACATTCACCATCAATATTTGCAAAACTTACAAATCTAGCACATCATCATTCTCCTAAAATATATTAATTTTACTCAAAATATTGCACTTTGATTTGAACAGAGGTAGTACTACTGACAATTCACTATATTATAGGGTGAGATACAAATACGGCAACAACAACACAACAACAATATTTAAGGACCGCTCCCTGGACCACCTCAAAGCTCGACATATGGTGTATATTTAGTGTATTTTAGGTAATAATGAGCGTAAGTAGTGATAATAAATACTACCTCCGTCCCGCTCAAAAACTTTACACTTACTCTTTCTCTGCCCCTTTAGAAAATTTATATTTATCACATTAACGTAATCAAATCAAACAATCACTTTTTATTTTTTAATCTCCACCACACACTCACTATCAATACTTTTTATTTTTTAATCTACACCACACATCTAACATCATTACTTACATCAATCATTATCTAAAATATACAAAAACTACACCCTCTATTAAATTTTGAGCGAGACAGGGGGAGTATAAGATGAAGATTATAAAATAAAAAATATTGACAGTAAATGTATGGTGGAGATTAAAAAATAAAATAGAATTATTTAATTTGATTGTGTAAATATGATCACTATAAAATTTAAAGAAATAAATATAAAACTTTGTGCCGGAAGAAAGGAGTATATAAGTAGTGTTGCCACCGGGCTGTGAACCACCGGTTCCGGGCCCGAACCGGCGGTTCCGGTTCACCAGAAGAGGTGAATCGGAACCGGCTCGTATTCTCAGAAGGGCGGTTCCAGTGCCCCGAAACCGATTCGGCCGTGGTCGCCGAAAACCCGGGCTGACAGCCGAACCTTCCTTTTTTGTATTTTTATGTAATTTATAATAATTTGTAATATTGTTTATATCTACTTTTTTTCTAAATTAAATAATTTGTGTTGAAATTTCTAAATTTTTTAATTTACAAGTGTTGAAATTTTGAAATTACTTAAATTAATTTAATAAAAATATAATAACTTATTAAATAATTTAGAAATTTAAAAATTCTTTATGTTATGTTTTTTTTACATAATTTATAGTAACTTGTAATATTTTATATGACTTATTTTTTTTTAAATTAAATTACTTGTGTTGAAAATTTGAAATATTGAAAATTTGAAATGCAATAAAGTAAAAATAGTTTTAAAACATTTACAATCAAAATAGTGCATAAAAATTGATATCTTCATTGATTTCTATGATTGTATCTATTTACAAAAGAAATGTTACAATGATACAATCTTTAAAATTGATTAAGTAAACTAACTAATACTAACTAATTCACTATATAAAAAAATGTTATAATGATACAATCTTTAAAATTGATTAAGTAAACTAACTAATTACTAACTAAACTAATAAAAGAAATGTTACAATATTACAATGATACAATTTTTTTTTTACAAGGAGAAAAAGAATGAATAAATAAAGAGCTTGAGCTCAATTTTAATATTTAATCCGTCTCAACTAGCTTGAAATGTTTATTTTGAAATAAAAATTTAAAATGTTTGTTTTGAAATAAAAATTTGAAATTTTTTTTTTAAATAAAAATTTGAAATGTTTTTATAATTTTTATAAAATGCTAGTTGGGACGAATATTAAAATTGAGTGGCCTACGTATCTTCATTGAATAATGAAGAATCAAAGCCCACGTAGTTCTCTTATCTTAACTTACCTTAACTTACCTAGTCGTAGGCCACGACGTCAGATCTTTCGGACTCGTTGGCTCTCGTCGGCTTGATCCCATTGGTTCTCTTGAGCTCGCACCTCGGCTTTGGACCAATCATCAAGCAACATGGTAGCCTCCATGTTTCGAGGATCCATGTTGCTTCTTCTTTCGTCCAAGACAAGTCCACTAATGCTAAATGATTGCTCGACGGAGACTGTAGAGGCCGGAACCGCGAATAACTCCTTGGCCATGGTGGCGAGGATGGGATATTCCCTCTCGTGCATGGACCACCATTTCAAGATGTCGAATTTTTGACCACCTACATTTTTGAAAGTAAATGTACTAGACAAATATATATCTAATTCGTTAGAAGTATGACTCCTTTGTGTTTGTATAAATGAATAGGCGGCTTGAGCGAATTGGTTGTCGATAAAAGAAGTACCTCCTAAGGAGCCTACATGAAATTGGTCTTGGAAACTACTACTTGTAATATCCGGATAATTGTTGAGTATTTTCATCTCTATTTGAACCTTGTAATATTCGACTTTGTGGTAACTATAATCGAAGTATGATTTTTCCCGTATTCGTATTCCAATCAGTCATGATCATATTAGGAAGAATTTACAAATTCATGCATGCAGCTACGTCATAACGTATGCTAGCTAATGAGCTTACCGTACGTTATGAACTGAGGATAGCGTACGCTATGGACTAAGCATAGCGTACGTAACGTATAGTCAGGTAGATAAGGTTGGTCGGCACATGGGCCATCTTGGGACGAGGGACGGGGATAAGATTCTCGCGTGATCCAGACAGCTTTTTGAAAAATCAAGTCAACGGGGATTAACGTACGCTAAAGGACTGAGATAGCGTACGCTACACATAGCTCATTACGTACGTAAAAGGTAATGGTTAACATACGTTAAGGAGGTCAAAAAATGAGATAGTAGCTACTGTCGGATGTTAACGTACGCTAAGGATCTCAGATAGCGTACGCTAAGACGATAACGTACGTAATATAGTGAGGCTAACGTACGTAAAGATCTGAGTTTTATAAATAGGACATTACCCCATTTCACTTCCAACCCTTTGCTCTTCTCGTTTCCTCCACGTTTTGAGAGCTTACCCAGCATATAACTTCATATATCATCCACTTCGATCGGTTTTGGAGAGCATGAGCATTTTGGATTGGTGTTCAAGCTTTCGGAGTTGAGTTCTACCAATCGTTTTCATCGTTATTCTTCGTGAAAGGTATGTTGATACTAAACACAACCTTGAATTCGGTTTCTTGAGTATGTTACTGAGATTATTACGTTTCAAGGATGTCGTAGTAATCGAATATCATGTTTTAGGAAGATTGGTTTGGTTATACTTGGAGTGTTCTTCGTTGTTAAGAGAATTGTGAAATTAACCTTGGCATGTTGAACCCTAGGACGTAGTTTCTGAGATTGTGGTATGTTTTGGTCGAGTTGTATACAATGCCATGTTGATATCATCACCTAGAATTAAAGTGTTCAAGAAGATGAATTCTAGGAGTTTCACCAAGAACGTTTCATATTTCGTAAGAGGTGTTTAAATTGATAAACTTCGATATATTCTTGGTTAGAATGGATTGATTATGTTGAGGATAATCGAAGAACCTAGAACACGGTCGTTTCATCTTCCTTCGAGAATTTGTTAGTATTCGTATTATCATACCTTTGATATGAATTGTATGAATGACTGAACCATGAATAAAGATTGAAGTATAGAATTATATTGGTTTGATGAATATCTTTGAAATCGTAGACACCAGCATTGTACCTCAACGTGTTCGTAAGTATAACGTATGTTAAGTATCATGCTTTACGTATGTTATAGCATCAAGTGAGACAGTCGTCTGATCAGAGAACTTTGTCAAATACAAGCTTAGCGTATGTTATGCATAGGAGCTTACATATGTTAAGGCACAGATTTAACGTACGTTACGTTGAGTATATAACGTCCGTTATGAAGGGAAACGGACAGGACCCAAAGTGTCGGCAACTTTCGGCCATAGTTTAGGATGTTAGATGTTCGTACGTTAGTTATATGACATAAGATGAACTCTATATTATTTCTTTTGTTTAAGGTCCGAGCTTTGCAACGTGATTGATCGAAGGGGCGACCTTCGAGTGTATTGACATCCGTCGAAGTATTATCCTTGTAGTCAATTTAAGGCAAGTACCTTAATTATATTTATTCGTATTGATGTCGGTTATATTGTTGTTGTATTGTGCATATGTGTTGTGATTGTTTTCCACCATGCGTTGGTCCAATGGGATCATCGTGGGAATCTATAGCTGTGTGCGCTAGATCGTTGGATAGGTATTTCCACCATGCATTGGTCCGATGAGATCATCATGGGAATCTATAGCTGTGTGCGCTGGATCGTTGGAATACCACGAGTATGTTGAGATTGATATGATATGTTGTATATTGTTACTATTTCTCATTGGAGAGACTTGTAGTGATTACTGTTGATATTATTGACGTTATTATTTAGGGATTGTTGAATAAATCATTGTTGTAAAGTTATTGTACTTGTACTAGCATCGTTGTACTAACCCCCTCGGGGGTGAACATTTGTTTATGTTCAGGATTCAGGAGAGCGGAAAAACAACCACTAGAGTTGCACGACGATGAGGGTGCAGAGTGATGTTACGGCCGGATTATTTTGTCATATGTTTGTGTTGTTTTTGTAACACCCCCAGAATACGTCCGGAAATGTTACACGCCGTAGGCCCTTCTCACAAGGATCTACCAGGCTAAACTCCACTAGACTACACAATGATCGACCGACCGGGGTCAATCTAAATACAACGCAGACCGACAAGGTCATTAAACAATTCAGAAACTAATAAATTTAATATCTCCATGACAAAGAATAAACTTTCACACAAAAAGGGATGACAACTCCATTTAATAAAGGAAAACCTACACCCGTGCAAGGGTGAGTACTCAACCAAATGGAAAATACCGACCGATGGAATAAATGCAAAAGACTCGACTCTTGTGTGATTAGCATCGCTGCCTTCCATCTCCTTCCAAGCTAATCCCGTGACTGCTCCCGAGCTGCCAAAACCTGAGCGCATAACAGGCACCCACCCCCCGAAAACTCGGGGGTTAGCAAACTGGAATTTTGCTAGTGCAAGTACATAATATGCAAGATATACGAACAATAACAACACAAAATTCAACCATCGTGAAGCCTTAACACAAACCATACATTCCAAAAATCAACACAGTATAGCACTCGTATACACAAGGTGAAAAATAATCACATAGTTATATTCTCTATATGGAACATAATGCCAATCAAACTTTGGACGAGCCCAAGGAGTCAAAAGATTAAGTTCGAGAATCCATTTTTATAAAAAGAAAAGTATTTTGATAAGATAGTTTAAAAAATATTATTAATGACTCGGGCCGTCTTGGGATTTTGGAAATTGAATGGGAATACCTTTAGAAAATAATTTCAAAAGCTCTCGGGTCCTCGACCCAATTTATAGAACACTGTCACAAACGAAATCATTACAACATCTCACGGGGTTCTCAAACCAATCCAAATAACATCATCACGACATCAATCATCTCAACATTTCACAGGGTCCTCGACCCAAATCACAGAATAGCACCACAATACACTCGAAGGCACAAGCTCTCATTCGACATATCCGGCTCAAGACCCCGATTAATTAACCCTGAGATTTCACAAACCTCCTTGGTTAATTAACCCCGATACCAACGCTTCAAAAACAAGTTGAAACAAACTTTTCAAAAACGCGAATCGCGGTCTATATCAAGACAAACGTTTAAGAGAGAGTTTGAAAGATTTTAGATACGAACATCGTTCGATAACGGGTCTTAGCGATCTCACAAATACCCGTAACCAATAAGCCTGCCAGCGCCTCCTTGTGCACTGTACCGGCGTTCACTTCCATCATGTTGGCCGCTCATTGAACATGTCACCGCACCGGCGTCACTCCCGCAAGAGCCGCCCCTTGCGCGCGCATTAGGTGACATCGGCGTTCACCACCCATATGGAGCCGCACATTGCGGCATACACCAGCCGGAGTGCACGCCCGCCTCGAGGTTCCCGGATACGACGTTTCTCACAACAAATATCCACATTATCACAAACATCAAGCACATGGACAAACGTCACAACAATTTTCAACTCGGTACATCAAGTTACACAATTTTCTCCGCCAATCCATAACCACACAAATAAACAATAACACGCACGTTATCAATCAAACTCAATCACAATAAGCCTTCAAGCATAACCAACCAACACCGCACATATATCCCTATATTGCGACTCAACTGAATATATATATATATATATATATGACCTTACTATATTATAAGAGTAAATATAGTTTACCCATCAATCCAGGTCGAGTACGTCATCTAGTGTTAGTATTCATCACTCGTCATTCACCAATATAGGCGCTTATATCAATATATGTATATACATACATATATTTAACATATAAATATATATACATATATAAAACTAGACATATATACATACACACATATATATATATATATATACACACATTTATACATCCGTATAAATTCATACACTTCGACAACAATGATTTCACGCAGTTACAATTCGTATATCAAGGTACTTGCCTTGGAAATCTCTCACGAATACTTCAGAAAATGCGGTTGATTGGAGAAATCCGGAACTCCAATGAAAACGGCGATCGGAAAGGCTCAACACTAGATTTTTGTGGGGAAATCGTCCATAGTATCCTATCATCAAATAAACAACAAATCACACGAGGAAAACATCGCAAAACGACCAATTTTCTCTCTGCGGCATTTTCCCGGACACCTTGAAGGCGTCAAACTAAAGTTCATATAAACGATTTAATCGAAATGGTAAAACCGTGGAAAGATGATGAAAATGATAGAATACTACTTAATCTACAATTATCCATCGTAAATATGAGTTAAAACGATCAAATCGGACAAAATCAACTAAAACCCCCAAAACTAGATTTCTAGAAAATCGATTCGATTCGGTAGATCGGAGGGTGTTATAGGATGGATTATTGATGATATGAACTCCAAAACTTCATGGATTGATTGTCCAACAACATCTCTCCATCATTTACCAAGCTCCAAACGGAAGAGAAGAAAAGAATGAGAAAATGGTCAAGAAAACGCCGCCACGCCTTAAATAGCCGACAGACTCGACCGTGTCCGCCCGACACGGCCGTGGCGCGCGCACTGGCCGGGCAGGACTCGACCGTGTCCTGCTAGACACGGTCGCGCCGCTGAGGGGCCTACCGAGCAGTGACTGTCCGCGGCGCGGCATTGACTCGACCGTGTCCCGAACACGGCCGGCCTCGGGCGCCGCCCGCTTATCCTAAGAGTTCGGCTCGGCCGCGCTGCACGACACGGTCGGGTCCTGAGGAAGAGACTTCCGGATTATCCGGACGAGTACGGCACGGGCCGTGTCGGACGACACGGCCGAGTTCGGCCGGCAGTGATCGGCCAATAACGAGCGGTGAGCTAAAACGACCATAACTCTCTCGTCCGGACTCCGATTGACTCACCGTTTGAACCATTGGAAAGTTAACTTGATGCTCTATAATTTTGCGAAGATTCAGAATTTTTGGAGTTTCCAAGAATTAATGGTGACGTTACAAAGTCGAACTCCCACGTGAAAAAGTCGATTAAGGACACGGAACTCAACAAAACGACACCGAAACGAACTCGGATGACAAAAAGTGCAGAATTAATCATTCTCGGAATGACGAAACGGTCATGATAGAGTTGTCAAAACGAACTTCCTCCGAAAAAAGAAAATTACCGAAATTCGAAATTGCGGATATTACAGTTTTAATAAAGTACTCGAGTACGTGGTCGTTTGGGATGTTGGATTGGTCATGTATTAATGTTCACCGTTTGACGTTTGTTATTCAGTACTATTTTCAGACTCGTGTTGTATTTTATTTTCGCTGCCGTTGTTTGTTGGTATTTATTGTTGTCTTTTCATTTTCTCAGCCTTGTAAATTCTTACGTAAAGGATTTACAGCACTGTAATATTCCTGAATATATCGGGGGTGTTACAGAATATGGTATCGGAGCCAGGTTTATGGATATCTTGGCCGTTGGGTTAAAATAGGGGTCATATGTGTCTTTTGAGGTAACCGGCCGCGCATAAGATCACTGTACGGCCTACGTCTTTGTGCAAGCGGTGGTTGTAAGTTTCCTAAATTCTATCTTGTCCTTTACATGTTGTACGTGTAATATCCGTACTTTCTATTTTAAGTAATTTCTATTTTTGGTGTATATTCATTTCGGACGACTCGCTTGTTACTGTTTTAAAATTCTGAATCTATTTTGTTCTTGGAGTTTCTCCATTTGGACGAGTTTCGGAGATGGTTTTATGTATTTTCGTTTAGAGTTATGTTTTGTCTCATGTACGTTCGATTTTCGTAAAACTCATTTGATTTCGCTGTTTCTTTATTTCCATGAGTTCGCTTGGTTGAGTTGCTCATGTTATGAGTTTCGGATTGTTAATCCGACGTCGTATCGTGATTTTCGGATGTTTGGGCCGTTTTGTAATTCCCTATAAGTTTAGGGAATTTTATCTCCCTTGCCGTATTTCAAACCTCCCAGTAGTCGGAATCGTACATTCGGATTGAGAGGTTGTGCTTACAGGTTGTTGTTTTCTTGTCATGTCTCGTTATTCGCTGATATCTATCAGTTTCATGGCTTCCTTCCGAATCGGGTACAGTTTGCCCGAGTTTCCTAACTGTACTCTGTACAGGAGCAGTTAGCGCATGCTAACGTTTTTCCGTAGTGTGCGCTATGAGGGTAAAACTAGCACACGCTAGACTTACATATGCGTACGCTAATGCTTCTGGGCAGAACACCCTGGAACTGGACAGAAGGTTCAGTATTTCTGAACTTAACCAGGTAACGTACGCTAATTGAGTGTTAACGTACGCTAATTGCTAACCTTAGCGCATGCTAAGTTTGTTTCTACGTATGCTAACGGGAGGACAGAAGTCTCTGATTGCATTCTGCACCCCGATAGCGCACGCTAATCTTTGTACGCAGCGTGCGCTAAGCCTGTCCGATATAAATAGGACAACATCAGCCCAACTTCGTCATTTTCCATCCTTACTCATTCTCTTCAGCTTTGGGCGATTCCAGACGAGGGTTAGAGCCGATTTCGACCAAATATTATCATCCACTAACATCCTTGGATTCCTTGTGCGAATTCATCAAGTTCTTAATGTCTTACGCCACACAAATCAAGGTAAGAATCCCTAAGACCCTTGTTTTGAGATTTTGGGGGAATTTTGGGGATTTCTTGTGATTTGACCTTTTTAGTCCGATTTATCATAGATTATTACTAGACTTAAACTGTACACTTTTATTCCTTCATGTTTCCTTGAGGATTTGTGGATTAAACTCCGATTTTCCCATTCTTCATCACATATACTCGATGATACCTTAGTAGTGTTCGACGAATTGTCCCATCGGGTAAAACTAGGATGAATTCCTACGTTTTCATAATATTGAGATTGGTTGTATGTCGTTATTGTGTTAGGAACGGAATTGTGAAGATTATTCGGACCGAAACCTTCCCTTTCACCGTTTCCTTCACGTCGTGTTATTCAAGGCAAGTACGTGTATTAAATTCCGTTATAATTGGGGGTTTTGATGCGAATGATGTAAATTTTGTCATTGTATGGATGTTGTTTTCGTTCTTCCACCCGGGGATGGCATGTGTGGCCTCTAGGGGCCGATATTAATGGGTACGGCCACGAGAGTGGACTTGGGTGCGTGTGTTGTTGTTCTTCCACCCGAGGATGGTTCTATAATACCCGGTTGTAATTCATTCATTTTCATTCAGTAATTATCAGTCTGTAATTGTCACTCAGTAATTTTCACTCATTAATAATCACTCATCATTCATGAATCATTCATTTGCGTTCACTGTTGGCATGTTGTAATCGTATATCAGTTACCGATCGTCATTTTATCTCCGTTTATAGATCGAGACGGGAGTACTATCATTTTCATTGTGATTGATAGCCTTGTATTGGGAGTATCATCTTTGGCACGTGTTAGACTTGTTCACTTTCACATTCGTATGGTATGTCGGATCATTCATCAGTCGTAGCAAGGGTTCGTTGATTTCAGGCCATTTTGGACGAACGGGACTTACGGCCGTAAGGTTTCGGAATACGGCCGTAAGTTGAGCGGGTACGGCCGTAAGGTCGGCGATTACGGCCGACGTGGTCCAAAGGTGCCTGTGCATTTTGGCCGAAGGCGAGTTACGGCCGTAAGGAGGGTTGGATACGGCCGTAAGTGATCTTCGTAAATTCTAGTGTTGTCGGGTAAGGGGGGACTTACGGCCGTAAGGGTTGCGGCATACGGCCGTAAGTCGAGGAAGGTACGGCCGTAAGGCTTGGCCGGATACGGTCGTACGCTGCAGGCAAGATGCCTGGTCATTTTCGACGAAGGGGGCTTACGCCCGTAAGTTTGGCCGGATACGGCCGTATCATCCGAGTTACGCCCGTAAGGTGTGCGGGTACGGCCGTGAGGATGTCGGCAGATGTTTTTGACGAAGGCGGGTTACGCCCGTAACTCAGGAGCGGTTACGGCCGTAAGTCTGGCAGCAGGCTTTCGGACGAAGCCGAGTTACGGCCGTACGGGTTGGCCGGTTACGGCCGTAAGGCCGTTGACTTGGAATGTTACGGCCGTAAGAGGGCCGAGTTACAGCCGTAACTTCCGGCAGTATATAAGGATTTGGCCGGGACATTTTTCCTCATTTCTTCATTTCTCCAACTTTATCCGAGAGAAATGGTTGAGGGAGAGATTTTGCCATCATCAATCATTTGAGTGTGTAATTTTCATCATCTTCATCCATTTGGGAAGCTTGGATACTCGTTTTAACTCGTGTTCATCGGATCGAAGTGATTGGATCTTCAAGAGGTAATTTCTTCAACACCTTGGATTTCGATTTTATGTTGAGATATGATGTTTTGGACGTTATAATCATGTTATATGAAGGGATATGTATATGATTATGAGTTTGTATAAGGATTCATTGGATTATTGAGGGATTATTCAAGAACACTTCGATTATCGAGTTGAAATTGGGGGTTTTCGATTAATTGTCGTTATAATCACGTTTTTGGATATTCATTTTGGATTATTGATCATTTGGAAGATGGTTGTTGGTTTGAAACACTTCTTGGGGGATTTGATAATGGCTTATTAAGATTTGATTGTAAACAATCGGAGTTTGGCCACAACGTATTCGATATAATGCCCCAATGAACTTAGTTTAATCGTGTCCCGACAGTTATTATTATTACTAGAAATCGTGTCCCGACTCGTGCAGGTTGATGATGTCCTCTTGAGGAGCTCGATAATGATTATTATATTAAACCCTGCAGGTGGATTTAATTCCGATATAATAATAAGGTTCAAGTGGTACTACTCTTGAATAAGATATTAATTAATTAAAGCTGTCAGTAGCTTATAATTAATTAATGGGCATTCGATATCTTAAACACGAGAAATAATATATTTAATGAGGAGCCCAATTTCGTAATTTGGGATTTTGGTAGGAAGTGCAATATCAACTTTTTAGTGGACTAAGTTGATATTAATAGATTCATAATATTAGGAAGAGTCCTAATAAGGTAAGATGAATTTATTGGGAGTCCTTCCATAATCCTCCTTAAGATCCCTAGTAGTAGTCCAAGAGTCTATAAATAGGACTTATGGGGAGGTGTTGGCCGATTTATTCATTGTCCCAAGCTTGAGAGATCGATTTTCTTCTTTTTGTGTTTAATTGTAGATCTAGACTTGTGTCTTTGATTCTACAATTTAGATAACACATCAATTTGCTAAGAGTGTTCATAAAATACTAGAAGGCAAAGAAAAATAAATCGAGTGATCCCAAGTGAAGGAGTTTCGGCCGATTCCCCATAGAAGTCCAAACAAGATCCGGTAGCTCGTTGCCCACACAACGCCCGGGTTAAGGCGGATCATACTCTAGAAGATTTAAAGGTAGAAATACAAGGTGATCAAGACGAAAGCAACAAATACTCTTCAAAAGGTAATATCCTATGATCTTGGATCTAGATTAGGATATTTTAATTATCAACATATTAATTAATAAATAATATTTAAATTACTTATTAGTCTTAGTAATTAATTAATTAGCATGCCTAAATAGATCTTATGCTCGTAGATGCGTAAAACGCGATTATCATCTTTCCCAAACTTCGCTTCCGTTGCGTTTTACTTTCCAACAATTGGTATCGGAGCAAGGTTTTTAGGCTTTTGCTATTTTAATTAATTTTGGTGATTAATTGATAGCAATTTAAATATTCATATATTTTGGTGTTGGAATATTTTGCTAGATGTGTTCTTGCAGGTGATATGATCCAATTATCCTGGTTTATGTTAATGGTGTATTTATTTATTTTATTAATTATGCAATTGTTGGTTTGGCCCGTTTTTTGAGGCATGTAATGGTTTTTCCCGTGAGAAAATCCGCGGGTAGTTCTAGGTGTTTTTATTTTTCGTGTGATCTTGATGTAATTTCGATGTATTTTATTTTGTATAAAATTGTAATCGAATTCGGAAAAGACGGGGTCACGAAGAAATAGAGTAACCGGATCGCCGGGCGCCAGCAAAGAAGCAAGCGGCGCCGCTGAAAGCGGCCGCAGTACCGCTGCCGCAGTACTGTCCGGGCGCCATTTGGTTCGGGCCGGGTCATCCAGTTTTTGGTCCGGTCCGTTTCGCCGCCGTTCGTTGCGTCCGCTGGAGAGTTGGGATTTAAAATTAATTTTTTTTTATGTAATTAATTTTGCATAAAAGTGAAATTTTAATTTTGGAAATCCACGGCCCGACTGGGGAGGAGCGACGAGATGCTTGATTCAGTGGGAGAGATCGAGTCGAAGATTTTCTCGGTTTCAACTCAAGGAAAAAGACCATGATAATTGGATAATTTAATTATCCATGCTTTATCTTTGGTTTTTATTATTTTGATGTATGTCATGTATGGATGTATGCGTGATATGTTTCCTTGCATGTTAGGATGAGAAAATTAAAAACCTTAAGGATAAAATAACTAAGAGATGAAATTGACTTATTTTTTTTAAATAAAATCGAATTGGCCTCCATAATTAATTTAAATTGTGAAGTAATTAGCATGCGCGTTGACATTAGAGTCTTCCTCCATATCGGATGTGCTAATTATAAGTTCACTAGTTTTAAATTTTAAAATGATAACATAAGGTATATATTACTTTTTATGATATGACCTCTCCATATGTAGGACTATTATTTAAAAGATAATATTTTAAGGATGTTAAATTATGGTGTTCACTTAGGTGTATTAATTAATAAGCTCCCCATCGGAGTCTATGTTGATTAATACATGGCCAAGAGGAACCAACTATTAATTTTACTTGTCATAACGTAATTTGACTAGATAGTAAAATTAAAGACGTAAAACTCTACTTGAAAAATGTGTGTGTAAACGTCCACACGATCGTGGCTTGCATGTGCGTATTTTTCGAGGTGTTGGTTGCTAGCATACATATTGTGTTTTGAGGTTTTTCGATATATTTTTCTATGCATTATGTGATGGATGTTTTTAATTTTATCTCAGATGTCTTTCAATCCACGAGCTGTTATTCTCAAAGAAAATAAACTTGATGGCACTAACTTTGCCGATTGGAAAAGAAATCTTGACATTGTCCTGACTGCTGAGGGGCATAAATTTGTCTTAATCGAGGAGAGCCCTCTAGAACCAGAACCGGATGCCACTCCCGAAGAGTTGGCTGAATTCCGAAAATGGAAAAAGTCTGATGAGATGGCTCGCTGTTACATTTTGGCTTCACTGACAAATGTATTGCAGCATCAGCATCAAACGATGGGCTCAGCCGCGGAAATGATGAAATGTCTCACCGAGATGTTTGGTCATCAGAACCGGGCGGCTAGACAAAATGCAATGAGGGTATTGATGACAACCCAAATGTCTGAAGGGACCCCAGTAAGGGATCATTTTCAAAATGATGTCCCATTTGAACGAACTGAGCATACTGATGGCTACTATCGATGCGGAAACGCAGGTCGATATTATCTTAGGCAGCGTACCTAGAAACTTTGAGCAGTTCCGCCTTAACTACAATATGAACCGTAGGACATATAGTTTGGCGGAACTTCTGACAGAGCTTCAGTCTGCTGAAGGTCTCTTCAAACAAGGTTATCATCAGATTCTTGCGGCAACCGGTGCTACTTCTTCCAAACCCAAATGGGGAATAAAGAAGAAGCAGGTTGGCCAGAATCAAGTGGCAACCCTCAAGGTGAAAAGCAAGGCTCCTCACCCCGAGGCGAAGAAAAATCCAAAGGGAAAGTGCTACAAGTGCGGTCAGAAAGGACATTTTAAAGCGGACAGCCCTGCTCTTAGGAAAGGTATGTCTCGTGCACTAGTAGTCAAAACATGTTTGGCAGCTTATTCTTCCACTTCGTGGATAGTTGATTCAGGCTCCACTGATCATGTTTGCTTTGACTCGCATGGTTTTCAGGTAACCAAGCAGCTTAGTGCGGGCGATATTACCATCAACTGGGGCGATTATTCCAGGCTTATGGTTGTTGCAGTGGGAGTTGTGCAGTTGAAGATTAATGATAAATTATTAGTCCTCAATAATATATGATTAGAACCGGATTTTAGAATGAATTTAATTTCAGTTTCTAAATTAAAAAGCGATGGTTATTCAGTTTCTTTTGATGATGATGCCATTATTAAGAAAAGAAGCGGTGAATATATTTGCAAAGGTATTTTTAATGATGGACTATATGTCGTCAATACTGCACAAACTCCTATGCATAAATCACTTAACTCTTTGTCTAAACCTAAAAAGAGAAAAGAACCTTCAAGCATAAACTAAACATATTTGTGGTATTTACGGTTAGGGCATGTAAACCTTGAAAGGATTCAAATATTGGTAGATGATGGCCCATTCGATGACCTCCAAGTTGAGTCATTTCCAATTTGTGAATCCTGTCTGGAAGGTAAGATGACCAAAAGGGTTTTTAAAACCAAGGGAAACCGTGCTCAGAATGTGTTAGAATTGGTTCATACGGATGTATGTGGTCCAATGAATATCCAGGCTAGGGGTGGTTTAGAATACTTCATCACGTTCATAGATGATTATTCGAGATATGGATACATCTATTTGATGGGACGTAAGTCTGAAGCCTTTGACAAGTTCAGAGACTTCAAGGCTGAAACGGAGAAGCATCATGGGAAGAGTATCAAGTCACTACGATCTGATCGTGGTGGTGAATACCTTAGTGTAGAGTTCTTGGATTTCTTGGCGAATGAGGGGATTTCGTCCCAGCTCACCGCGCCGGGAACTCCACAACAAAATAGTGTGGCTGAAAGAAGGAATAAGACTCTTTTAGAAATGGTTAGATCAATGATGAGTTATTCAGATTTACCTATTTCGTTTTGGAGATACGCCTTAGAAATAGCGGCGTACATTCTAAACCTGGTGCCTTCGAAATCAGTTCTAAAAACACCGACAGAACTGTGGACTGGGCGTAATCCCAGTCTAGGACATGTTCGGATTTGGCGTACTCCAACACATGTGCTGAATAAGGAAGCTGATAAGTTGGCATCTCGTACAGAAGTACGAGTGTTTGTGGGATATCCTAAGGGAACGAAGGGTGGCTTATTCTATAGTCCCCAAGATCAGAAGGTCATTGTTAGCACCAATGCTCGATTTCTGGAAGAGGATTATATGATTAGTCACAAGCCCATGAACGAGATAATTCTGGAAGAGCTGAGGGGCGAGACTCCGTCTATACCAATCATACAAGCGCCAACTGACACTGCACCACGTATCGATTCTGATACTTTTAGACCAACTCAGTATTTGCCTCGTCGTAGTGGGAGGGTTGTTCGTCCGCCCGAACGATTCATAGGCGTGGGAAAGTCTTCGAACTCAATCCCACGCGAAGATGAATCAGATCCGTGGACCTATAAGGAGGCAATCTAAGATAAAGATGCTGACTCCTGGCAAGTAGCAATGGAATCAGAAATGGGATCTATGGATTCCAATCAAGTGTGGGAGCTAGTAGAGCTACCTGATGGTATACAAGCCATTGGGAGTAAATGGGTCTACAAGCGAAAGAAAGGACGTGACGGGAAGGTTGAAACCTTCAAAGCGAGGCTTGTTGCAAAAGGTTACACTCAGAAAGAGGGTATCGATTATGATGAAACCTTTTCGCCGGTAGCCATGCTTAAGTCAATCCGGATTCTTTTAGCTATAGTTGCGCATTTGGATCTGGAGATTTGGCAGATGGATGTCAAGACTGCATTCTTGAATGGGAGTCTATACAAGGAAATCTATATGCGCCAAGCAGAGGGATTCATTGCTGAAGGAGAAGAGCACTTGGTGTGCAAACTTAAGAAATCCATTTATGGACTTAAGAAAGCATCTAGATCTTGGAACACTCGTTTTGACGAAGTTGTCCAGTCATATGGATTCGTCCAATGTCCGAGTGAGAGTTATGTGTATAAGAAATGCGATGGAAATGTGTTGGTGTTTCTTATACTGTATGTAGACGATATCCTTCTGATTGGAAACAACGTGAAGGAATTGTCGGACGTACGGGTATGGCTATCTGGGCAGTTCAATATGAAGGATCTAGGATAAGCAGGACACATCCTTGGAATCAGGATCTTTCGTGATCGGAAGAAAAGGATGTTGTGCTTATCCCAAGCATCCTATATCGATACAGTGCTGAAGCGGTTTAGCATGGAGAATTCCAAGAAAGGTTTTCTACCTTACAGACATGGAATTCAATTATCTAAGGATATGTGCCCTAAGACACAAAAGGAGATAGATGACATGAAGATGGTCCCTTATGCATCTGCTGTGGGAAGTCTCATGTATGCTATGCTTTGCACTAGACCAGATATATGTCATGCCGTGGGCATGGCTGCTAGATATCAGTCAAACCCAGGACCAGGACACTGGATTGCTGTCAAGCACATAATCAAGTACCTGAGAAGGACTAGAAAGTACATGCTTGTATATCAATCAGACGACCTGTTTCCGGTGGGTTACACTGACTCGGATTTTTCATCGGACAAAGAAAAGTCCAAGTTTACTTCGGGTTATATGTTTATCCTAGGAGGTGGAGCCATTAGTTGGAGGAGTGTGAAGCAGAAATGCATCTCGGACTCTACCATGGAAGTCGAGTACGTGGCAGCCTCTGAGGCAGCCAAGGAGGCAGTGTGGCTCAAGTACTTCCTGCAGGACTTAGATGTGATTCCCGATTTGCCAGAGGGTATTACACTTTATTGTGATAATACCGGTGCAGTCGCAAATTCGAGGGAACCACGAGCCCACAAGGCAAGTAAACATATCAACCGCAAGTACCACATCATACGACACTTCGTAAAGGAAGGAAACGTAGTTGTAGCCAGGGTTGCATCGGAAGATAATCTTGCTGGCCCTTTCACGAAAGGCCTACCCTCAAAAGTTTTTGAAAGGCATGTGGAAGGAATAGGATTACGGTGTATGGCAGCATTGCTTCGAGTATAAGTGGGAGAAATGAGAGACTATGTAATAGAGTAGTGTACTTAAAAGCATGCTTTGAGTATAAGTGGGAGATTGTTAGGATTGTATACTGCAAAGCATACTTTATGCTTGTATTACCTAATTTTCCTTTTTACTACCTATGAGAATATTAATTACATTTAATCACATGTTTTGCATATTTATTCACGTTATGGTTATGCAAATGAAATGTCTAATTATTTTATATTGTAGATAATGTGGTGTGTTGGTGTCACACAGAAGATCACATTATCGGTGCCTTATAAAATAATATAATAGTTCACAACCTATATAATTATTAGACAAATTATATAAAAGGTTGTAGTGTATGCTTGAGAATAGTTGGTCTTGACTATTAGCTTACATTAGCGTATTTGCATACGTTGAACTGGATCGAGGTGAGATAGTGTCTTCAGATCGACCGTAAGAAGAACGTAAATCTCGGATAATTATTATTTCTTAATTCTAAGTATATAATATTTAATTGTGTATTTATAATAATTATTGCTTTGATTTACCATAGGTGAGAGTCAAAATGATCGACTCAATAAGCCTCGTATCTTGGGCAATAATATTGTTTATACGACAGTTATTATTATTACTAGAAATCGTGTCACGACTCGTGCAGGTTGATGATGTCCCCTTGAGGAGCTCGATAATGATTATTATATTAAACCCTGCAGGTGGATTTAATTTCGATATAATAATAAGGTACGAGTGGTACTACTCTTGGATAAGATATTAATTAATTAAAGCTGTCAGTAGCTTATAATTAATTAATGGGCATTCGATATCTTAAACAAGGAAAATAATATATTTAATGAGGAGCCCAATTTCGTAATTTGGGATTTTGGTAGGAAGTACAATATCAACTTTTTAGTGGACTAAGTTGATATTAAATAGATTCATTATATTAGGAAGAGTCCTAATAAGGTAAGATGAATTTATTGGGAGTCCTTCCATAATCCTCCTTAAGATCCCTAGTAGTAGTCCCAATCTTGAGAGATCGATTTTCTTCTTTTTGTGTTTAATTGTAGATCTAGACTTGTGTCTTTGATTCTACAATTTAGATAACACATCAATTTTCTAAGAGTGTTCATAAAATACTAGAAAGCAAAGAAAAATAAATCGAGTGATCCCAAGTGAAGGAGTTTCGGCCGATTCCCCATAGAAGTCCAAACAAGATCCGGTAGCTCGTTGCCCACACAACGTCCGGGTTAAGGCGGATCATACTCTAGAAGGTCTAAAGGTAGAAATTCAAGGTAATCAAGACGAAAGCAACCAATATTCTTCAAAAGGTAATATCCTATGATCTTGGATCTAGATTAGGATATTTTAATTATCAACATATTTAATTAATAAATAATAAATAATATTTAAATTGCTTATTAGTCTTAGTAATTAATTAATTAGCATGCCTAAATAGATCTTATGCTCGTAGATGCATAAAACGCAATTATCATCTTTCCCAAACTTCGCTTCCGCTGCGTTCTAATTTCCAACATTTGTCTTTCGGGATTTGATTGTGGATTATGTGCCATGTGTTAGCCTAGTAGACCTTATGAGGGTTCTACGGCGTCTAACATCCCTTACATGATTTGGGATGTTTATGCTTACAGTATGTTGAGGGGAGGACGTGGACGTGGTCGCGGTCGTGGACACGGATGTAGGAATGCTGAGAGAGAAGCTTCACCTTCTGTTCCTGATTCGCTGTCAAATCAGGCTAACTCCACCTCGCGAATGACAGAGTCCGTTAATAATGAACGAGAACAGACAGTGGAGACAAATGCCAATCCTGCTGTTCCCGACATCCTTCGTCAGGTGGTCAACCAGATGACTCAATTTGCTCAAGTGGTGGACAGGATGCAAGTGGCGGTAGGATTGCAACCACGAGAAAGACAGCAGGGCATCCCAGACTTGGGAAATCGAGGAGACAGATGGCTACGGGAGGTGGCGAAGATGCACCCACCAAAATTCGATGGATTTTATGAGACGCCGATATGGGATCACTGGTTTAGAGAACTGTAGAAAGTATTTGCCGGGATTAACTGCCCAGACGACCGGAGATCTGTAACACCCCCGATATATTGAGGAATATTACAGCGCCGTAAATCCTTTACATAAGAATTTACAAGGCTGAATAAATGAAATGACAATAATAGATACCAACTTATGAAATCACTGAAATAAAATACAACTGTCTGGTTCAATACCGAGAATACTAATATCCAATGAAAAGTTACTAATACATCACCAAAATCCAAATATCATAAACTGACGACGTACTCGAGTACTTATTAATAACCAACAAACAACAGACAATAAACCCGGCCGGAACATCATTCTGCACCCTCGTCATTATCCAGCTCCAGTGGTTGTTTCCCCGCTCTCCTAGATCCTGAACATAAACAATTGTTCACCCCCGCAGGGGTTAGCACAACTATGCTAGTACAAGTACAATAATCATACAACAGTGATATAATCAACAATTATATCATAACAAGTTTCTCCAACGAGAAATATCAACAACACATATCATATCATAACAGTTTCAACATACTGATGGTATTCCAACGATCCAGCGCACACAGCTATAGATTCCCATGATGATCCCGTCGGACCAACACATGGTGGAACTACCTGTCCAACGATCCAGCGCACACAGCTATAGATTCCCATGATGATTGCCGTCGGATCAACGCATGGTGGACATATAATCACAACACATTTACATAATACAATCACATCATAACTGTCATAATATACACAATTCTAATTAGAGTACTTGCCTCGGTTCGTTGACAAGAAAAAATCTTCCACGAATATCAAAATACTCGAAGGTCGTCCCCTTCGATCAATCACGTAACAAGCTCGAACCTTAACAAAAGAAATAATAAAGAATTTATCTCACGTCGTACGAATGTTTAACAATTCAATTTACGGCCGAAAGTTCATAAAATGCAATATGCCTGAACTTCTTAGCGTACGCTAAGTATTATGTGTAGCGTGCGTTAAGGCTGCTCGATAGCGCACGCAAACAACAAAGCCTAGCGTACGCTAACTATGCATGGTCAGTACCTCACTGATCAGCCGACTGACTCGTCTGATGGCCTAACGTACGTTACGTACCAAACGTAGCGTACGTTAACTCATGCTCGATAGCGCACGTTAATCTACATAGCTTAGCGTACGCTAACTGTGCATGGCAGTTCACTACTGGGTATTAGACTGATCTCATCATGATCAAACCAATGAAATCTTCAGTGTTAATTCATGTTACTTCCATGAATATCTTGTTCATACGGTTATGAATGATCTTACGGATAATAACAACTTCGGATTCAAGAATATGTATATTATTATAAAACCATATTCCATTTCGATTACAATTCTTCATGTGATAATTCGGAAGGCTTAACGGTCGATATCAACACCTATATATCAATCAAAACTATCATTCTGAAGTTTGAATAACGTTCCATCTTTACAAGATAAATCCTTCCATGATCAATCCTTTAGATTCGTCTAACAATAATGATGCTAAAGTCAAGTTCATGATTGCTATGAAGACACTTACTAGATTCAGATTTACCAATGATAGAAGCTTCCTCTACTTGTTCAATGTAATAAGATTCGAATCATGATGTTCATAATCAAGGTACTTAAGGCATAATCATCTCAATATTCCAAACATGGTGTGCTTTAAATAATTCACCCAAGAAGATCAATATTTGCTAACATGACCATCTCATTCTCCATAACACGAATCTAGAGTTGAAGATAGAATCAACATACCTTAATATGACGAAATCACTGAACCACAAGGTAGAATCCGACTCCGGTTGGTTACATGCCACTCCAAGGAGTTACTTCTCTTCAATGATCACTCACAAGTAATATCCAATGTTTAAGGATCAAGTAGATGTGTTCTAAGTGTGTTAGGAGGATAATTATTGCTCTCTGGTCTCTCAAGACTGAAGAATGAACGAAGAAAATGGGAATAAAATGGAGTGCTGGCCCATATATAAACTTTCTGCACAAAGCAGATTAGCGCACGCTACTAAGCATATTTAGCGCGCGCTAATAAGGGTTGACTCCAAAAGCGTCTGTGTTCGTCTCGGGAATCTTATCCGACCCATGTCCTGGCCGGGCGCATGTGCTAGCCGCCCAGCTCAATAATTGAGTGCCTAGCGCACGCAACTCCTACATACGTAGCGTGCGCTAGTAGTAGCCGATAGCGCGCATTAAGCTACATTCTTAGCGTGCGCTATCACGAGTTTGCATGAGAAATTTTGCATGTGGTTATACTTATGTACAAAGATACCAATGCAAGAAATATCATACTCCAATTATCAAGATTCCAAATCCGAATAATACAGGGTTCGAATACAGATGAAATACACAGTAATAAATCCGTATATTACATACTCTCCTACTAAAAAGGAGTTTCATCCCGAAACTCAAGACGAAAATAATTCAGGATATCTGGACTTTATGCTATCTTCCGTTTCCCATGTGGCTTCTTCCACTCCATGACGTGACCATTGAACTTTGACCAAAATGATTGGTTTGTTCCTCAACTGTTTAACTCGACTTTCGAGTATCTTGACCGGTCTTTCTTCAAACGTACCATCATGAGCGACTTCGATCTCGCCGAAATCAATGACATGACTAGGATTTGGTATATACCTCCGTAACTGGGATACGTGGAACACGTTATGAACATGGCACAATGATGGCGGCAATGCCAATCTGTATGCCAACTCTTCAACCCTCTCAAGGATTTCAAATGGTCCGATATATCTCGGACTCAGCTTTCCTTTCCTTCCGAAACGAAAAATTCCCCGAGTAGGAGAAACCTTTAAAAGTACGTGGTCTCCCGTATTGAACTCCAAATGGGACGGCGTACGTCTGCATACGATTTCTGTCGACTCTGGGCAATCAATAGTCTATCACGAATTAAAGTTATCTTCTCTCGAGTCTGTACGATCAACTCTGGTTCTGTTCCGATCAAGTCTGATGAATCGTCCCAGCATAGGGGCGATCTGCATCTTCTCCCGTATAATGCCTCAAATGGTGCCATCTTAATGGAAGCATTCCAACTATTGTTGTAGGTAAATTCAATCAACGGTAGATGAATTTCCCAATCATTTGACCAATCTAAGGCACAGGCCCTTAGCATGTCTTCCACCGTTTGAATGGTCCTCTCGGATTGTCCGTCACCGCGGTGATAAGTCAGATCAAGTTCAATTCGGTCCCCAAGGCCTTATGAACTGCCTTCCAAAAGTGAGACGCAAAACGGCCGTCTCGATCAGAAATAATGGTCTTCGGCGTACTATGCAGTCGAACTATCTCTGAAATAAATACTCGCGCCAACCTCTCTGGTCCCCACGTGTCTTTAATGCCTAGGAAATGAGCTGATTTGGTTAGACGATCAACTATCCCCCAAATCATGTTCATTCCTGTCTTGGTTCTTGGCATACTAGTGATAAAGTCCATCGATATGTCCTCCCACTTCCATTCAGGAATCGGTAGAGGCTTCAACATTCCGGCAGGCCGTTGATGCTCGATTTTAACCTGCTGACAAGCGAAGCATTTTGAAACATAGTCCGCTACATCTTTCTTCATGTTGCCCCACCAGAAATTCTGTTTCAAGTCCTTATACATCTTACTGGTGCCCGGGTGGATGGAATAGGGCGAACTGTGAGCTTTCTTCATAATCGTCTGTTTTAGAACATCGACATCGGGAACACAAAGTCGGTTCTGAAATCTCAAAACTCCATCATCATGAATTAGGAATCTGGGGGCCTTTCCTTTGATTACTTCATCACGCAACTGAATCATCAGAGGATCATCTGCTTGTCTAGATTTGATTTCTTCGGTTAATGATGAAGTTAATTCCATCACGCACAGTTGTCCTTGGACTCTTTGTAACCACACTTCAATTCCTTCTCTAATCATCTCTCGTTGAAGGCTAAGTTGAGAGGTCAGAGTCTCCAGCATCTGAATAGAAACAGGCTTGCGGATGAGTGCATCGGCCACTATATTTGCTTTGCCTGGATGATACAAAATCTCCAAGTCATAGTCCTTAATCAGTTCTAACCATCTTCTTTGCCGCATGTTCAACTCTTTCTGACTGAAGATGTATTTGAGACTCTTGTGGTCCGTAAAGATCTGACAGTGAGTCCCGTACAGATAATGCCTCCAGATCTTCAAAGTAAAAACTACTGCTGCTAGCTCTAAATCATGAGTTGGGTAATTCATTTCATAAGGTTTCAACTGTCGTGAAGCATAAGCGATCACCTTATCATTCTGCATCAATACGCATTCGAGTCCTTGGTTCGAAGCATCACTGTAAACTATGAATCCTCAAGTCCCCTGTGGAAGTGTTAAAATCGGTGCTGTCGTCAATCTCTTCTTCAATTCAGCAAATCTATTCTGGCACAATTCGTTCCACTCAAACTTTTGAGTTTTCTGCAGGAGTCGAGTAAGTGGGCGGGAAATTTTAGAAAACCCTTCCACGAATCGACGATAATACCCAGCAAGTCCTAAGAAACTCGGGACTTCTTTTACGTTCTTTGGAGGCTTCCAATCCATAACTGCTTCGATCTTCTGAGGATCTACTCAGACTCCTTCAGCTGATACCACATGGACGAGGAACATTACTTCCTTTAGCCAGAATTCACACTTAGAAAGTTTGGCATACAATTGCTCGCTTCTCAAAAGTTCTAATACAATCCGCAAATGCTGTCCGTGCTCTCCCAGGCTCTTAGAATACACCAGAATGTCATCAATGAACACGACCACAAATTTATCCAAATATTCGATGAACACTCGGTTCATCAATTGCATGAATACAGCAGGTGCATTAGTGAGACCAAACAGCATCACTACAAACTCATAGTGTCCATAGCGAGTTCTGAATGCTGACTTTGGAACATCAGATTCCTTAATCCTCAGCTGATGGTATCCTGATCTCAAATCGATTTTAGAAAATACTGTTGCTCCTTGCAACTGGTCGAACAGGTCATCAATCTGTGGCAATGGATACTTATTCTTAATCGTCATCTTGTTCAGCTCTCGATAATCGATACACAGTCGAAGCGATCCATCCTTCTTCCGGACAAAAAGAACTGGCGCTCCCAAGGGCGAAACGCTTGGCTGGATATAGCCTTTGTCCAGTAACTCCTCCAGCTGCTTTTTCAATTCATACATCTCAGTAGGTTCCATACGATACGGCGCCTTAGAAATTGGTGTAGCTCCGGGTTTCAGCTCAATGGTGAATTCTACATCCCGTCGTGGAGGTAGTCCAGGTAACTCGTCAGGAAATACATCTGGAAATTCGTTAACTACAGGAATGGATGAAAGTTCCACAATTTCTTCTTCTCTCTTCATTGCATAGCACCAGTATCCGGTACAGCCCTGTTTCAACAATTTGACAGCTTTCATTGCTTTGATCAACTTTCCTGAGCTTCCTGGTTTCCATCCTTCAAACAGTACTTCGGAACCATCGTCAGCGATCAGCGAAATATTCCTCCTTCGGTAGTTTACAATATCCCCATATCGATTAAGCCAATTGTCTCCGAGTATTAGGTCGTCTCCTTGCATTTCTATTACAATCAAATTTGAGAGCCACTCCCTGTCCCTAAATGATACAGGGAAATCTCTAGTCTCTAAGTTCCCAACAATCCTCTCTCCACTCGGTAAGCCAACAACATAAGGTTCACAAGTATGAAAACTAGAAATATTCAAACGATTTACACAAGACAAGGATATAAAAGAATGCGTAGCTCCTGTATCGAATAAAACGCTAACTGGCTGGGAAAGGATCTCGATGCACGATGCGACAAAGAGATCCTGATCGTCTGTCCTCCTCATCTCGTACAGACATGGGGAACAGATCCGGCACTCGATGTCCCCTTTCGGTCCCATTGTCCTCTGCCTCGTCCGCGGCCAAAATTCTGAGGCATCTGAACACTTTGCTATGTCTGTTGGATACTAGCTTCCTTCTGAACTGGCTGCGATGAACGGGTTCCATTGTACTTGGTGGCATCCTTGCAAAATGTCGCACGGTGCCCTTCCTATCCGCAATCAAAACATGTAACTGGAGTGCGCAAACAATCACGCCAAAGGTGGCCTGGGCGACCACAGTTAAAGCACTTCCTAGCTGTATCAGTCGTGGCTGACATTGTTCTGAAATTCTTTCCGCTCTTAGATGGGTGCGGAGGTTTCTTGAAAGAATGAAAGGATGCCTGGGCTTTGCGAGGCCCGTTGTTCTTGTGCTCTGTAAAAGTACCAGAGACCTTCTGCTTCTTCGACTCCATAAACTTCTCCATTACTGCTTCTTTTATTTCGTACGCCAACGCCTTATCCTGGTATTGACGGAGAGTGGTACGTTCAAAATCGGACATGTACCTCTGGATTTCTGGTTTCATCCTCATTTCAAAATGAATCATCATTTCTGCATCTGTTCTGACCAGATGTCGAACAAATGCTAACTGCTGGTTAAACGTCTTAATTGTCTGGGATACGGGTTCGTCTGATGGCTGAGCGGAGAAAAACTCCCGAACTTTGGCTTCCCTCACAAGACGAGGGCAGTACTGAGCTTCCATCATCATTTTAAATTATGTCCAATTAGCATCATGATCTGCAGGTCAGATAGCTTCCCACCACTCGGATGCTTCCCCTATCAGAAAGTACTAAGCAATAGGAGCTCTCCTGTCGTCTGGGCAATTAATTCCAGCGAAAATTTTCTCCAATTCCTTCAACCAATGATCCCAAGTGGGAGTCTCGGAAAAGCCGTCAAATTTGGGTGGTTGCATCTTCGCTACCTCTTGCAACCATCGGTCACCTCGATTTCTTATTTCTGGGATCCTTTGCTGTCCATCTCCCTGCTGAAATCCCACCGCCACCTGCATTCGGTCCATGACCTGAGCGAACTGAGTCATCTGGTTCACCACTTGACGAAGGATTTCTGGTACAGCAGGTTCCGGTTCGTTATTGATGGATCGTTGCGGATCGCCTAAGCTATGACTGGCCTAATTAGAAGGCGACGCTTCCCTTTCAGCATTCCTTCGTCCGCGTCCACGACCGCGACCACGTCCACGTCCGCCTCTCAACATACTGTAAGCATAAATACTCAATATACAAGAAACAACATCGTTCTAATATTCAAGTATAAAGAGATACAACATGTTAAGAACGAGATAGAGTTTAGGAACTTACAACCACCGTTCGCATGAAGACGTAGGCAGTACAGTGATGTCATTCACGGCCGGTTACCACAAAAGACATAAATGACCCCTATTTTAACCAAATGGCCAAGATATCCATAATCTTAGCTCCGATACCATATTCTGTAACACCCCCGATATATTCAGGAATATTACAGCGCCGTAAATCCTTTACATAAGAATTTACAAGGCTGAATAAATGAAATGACAATAACAGATACCAACTTATGAAATCACTGAAATAAAATACAACTGTCTGGTTCAATACCGAGAATACTAATATCCAATGAAAAGTTATTAATACATATCCAAAATCCAAATATCATAAACTGACGACGTACTCGAGTACTTATTGAAATAACCAACAAACAACATACAATAAACCCGACCGGAACATCATTCTGCACCCTCGTCATTATGCAGCTCCAGTGGTTGTTTCCCCGCTCTCCTAGATCCTGAACATAAACAAATGTTCACCCCCGTAGGGGTTAGCACAACGATGCTAGTACAAGTACAATAATCATACAACAGTGATATATTCAACAATTATATCATAACAAGTTTCTCCAACGAGAAATATCAACAACACATATCATATCATAACAGTTTCAACATACTGATGGTATTCCAACGATCCAAACGCACAAACTATAGATTCCCATGATGATCCCATCGGACCAACACATGGTGGAACTACCGTCCAACGATCCAAAGACACAAACTATAGATTCCCATGATGATTCCCGTCGGATCAACGCATGGTGGACATATAATCACAACACATTTACACAGTACAATCACATCATAACTGTCATAATATACACAATTCTAATTAGAGTACTTGCCTCGGTTCGTTAACAAGAATAAAACTTCCACGAATATCAAAATACTCGAAGGTCGTCCCCTTCGATCAATCACGTAACAAGCTCGAACCTTAACAAAAGAAATAATATAGAATTTATCTCACATCGTACGAATGTTTAACAATTCAATTTACGGCCGAAAGTTCATAAAATGCAATCTGCCTGAACTTCTTAGCGTACGCTAAGTATTCTGTGTAGCGTGCGTTAAGGCTGCTCGATGGCGCACGCAAACAACAAAGCCTAGCGTACGCTAACTATGCATGGTCAGTACCTCACTGATCAGTCGAATGACTCATCTGATGGCCTAACGTACGTTACGTACCAAACGTAGCGTACGTTAACTCATGCTCGATAGCGCACGTTAATCTACATAGCTTAGCGTGCGCTAACTGTGCATGGCAGTTCACTACTGGGTATTAGACTGATCTCATCATGATCAAACCAATGAAATCTTCAGGTTAATTCATGTTACTTCCATGAATATCTTGTTCATACGGTTATGAATGATCTTACGGATAATAACATCTTCGGATTCAAGAATATGTATATTATTATAAAACCATATTCCATTTCGATTACAATTCTTCATGAGATAATTCGGAAGGCTTAACGGTCGATATCAACACCTATATATCAATCAAAACTATCATTCTGAAGTTTGAATAATGTTCCATCTTTACAAGATAAATCCTTCCATGATCAATCCTGTAGATTCGTCTAACAATAATGATGCTAAAGTCAAGTTCATGATTGCTATGAAGACACTTACTAGATTCGGATTTACCAATGATAGAAGCTTCCTCTACTTGTTCAATGTAATAAGATTCGAATCATGATGTTCATAATCAAGGTATTTAAGGCATAATCATCTCAATTCCAAACATGGTGTGCTTTGGATAATTCACCCAAGAAGATCAATATTTGCTAACATGACCATCTTATTCGCCATAACACGAATCTAGAGTTGAAGATAGAATCAACATACCTTAATATGACGAAATCACTGAACCACAAGGTAGAATCTGACTCCGATTGGTTACATGCCACTCCAAGGAGTTACTTCTCTTCAATGATCACTCACAAGTAATATCCAATGTTTAAGGATCAAGTAGATGTGTTCTAAGTGTGTTAGGAGGATAATTATTGCTCTCTGGTCTCTCAAGACTGAAGAATGAACAAAGGAAATGGGAATAAAGTGGAGTGTTGGCCCATATATAAACTTTCTGCACAAAGCAGATTAGCGCATGCTACTAAGCATCCTTAGCCCGCGCTAATAAGGGTTGACTCCAAGACTGTCCAGGTTCGTCCGCGGGAATCTTATCTGGACCCATGTCCCGGCTAGCGCATGTGCTAGCCGCCTAGCTTAATAATTGAGTGCCTAGCGCACGCAACTCCTACATACGTAGCGTGCGCTAGTAGTAGCCGATAGCGCGCGTTAAGCTACATTCTTAGCGTGCGCTATCACGAGTTTGCATGAGAAATTTTGCATGTTGTTATACTTATGTACAAAGATACCAATGCAAGAAATATCATACTCCAATTATCAAGATTCCAAATCCGAATAATGCAGGGTTCGAATAATGATGAAATACACAGTAATAAATCTGGATATTACAAGATCCCCCATTGCCCAGTACTTTCTGACAGGAAAAGCACCCGAATGGTGGGAATTCATCCGACCTGTTGATCATGATTCCGGTTGGGAAGAGGTCAAACTTATGATGGAAGCTCAGTACTGCCTGTAATACCCGAGATTTTCGTTTTCGGTTATTTTGAATTATTTACCGTTTGTGTCGATTATTTTGCCCCGTTGATGATTATTCGGAATTTCTCTTTATTATGGGTGGTATGATGGACTGTGTCGTGGTGTTCGGAGGATACGTCTGGTTGTTGTGTAGGTCGTACAGGTCATGTATATGCATGTGTGACATGGCATATTGTACTCCGTTGTCTTTTCGCCTCTCTGAGGGCGTTGTGACCCCTTGTTATCATCCCCTCTCGAGTTGGTTATGTTCTAGGTGCTTTCGAAGCTGTGTCGGGCTCGATATTGGTCCCTTATTGTAGCACACGAGCAATCCACACGAGCAGGTGCTCGTGCGTGATGCTAGTACGCAACCAGTGCACCAGACAGTGTAGTCTGGCCAAGAACAGGGACGCACGAGCAAGCCACACGAGCAGGTGCTCGTGCGTGATGTGTGATGTTGGGCAGTGGCCTAACGCACGACTAGACGCACGAGCCTTTGGTCGTGCATCCTTGTTAGTATAAAACGGGACATACGGGTTTCTCACCTCATTTCTTCCCTTCTTCTCTTCTCTTCTCCTCGCGGTTGACGGACGGGTGAGACTAGGGTATGGATTTTTGGTCGATTCTACTCAATTCCAAGGTGTTTTGGAGATTTATAGATGAATGTAACATCATCTAATCCATTGTTCTTCGTCGGATCGAGGTAATTTCTTGATTTTTCTTCGGGTCGACTTTTTGGAGATTTGTTCTTGATTTCGATCCTAGTCCGATTTTGATGAATCGGTTTGTGTCATGTAATGTTATTAATCGTGTTCTATGGATTGTATATCCATATTTTCGATTCGTTTAACCCGGTTTATGATCTTAGGGTTCTTGAGGATTGAACATTTAATGTTCTATTAAATGTTCGAATGAGTTTCCTTCGGTAGGTTGATGTGATTTCCGTTGTTGTTGGTCTTAAACCTCGTTGTGATCGTGTTTCCTTCATGTCTTGTGGAAGTTGTAGGATTCTGGGCATTTCGGTCGAGCCGTGTTCGTCGGAGTATTTGCGTGCCGATTCCGAGGCAAGTATCTTATTATACGACTTGTATCTTGTGACTAGAAATCACGTATTAGGTTTGTGATGATTTGTTTGCCTTCGTAAATATGTTTCGTGTGAGTTGGTTGTGTATCACGCATTTTGAAGGCTTTGTGATGATAGTGTTAATTTGGTATATGTGTTATGTGTCGGGCCATGTGTGCAGGATTTTGATATTCGTGTGGGTTCGTTATACACATAAACGTGTATTGTATGATGTTTTATGTGTAAATATTTGCGATATTCGTGTTGGGTTGGTTGTACACTTGCCTGTGCAGTGTGCTGTGTATTGATCATGAGTTATGCTGGATTGTGCATCGTTGGTGATGATCGTTGGATTGTTGAGAATCATTGTGTTGATGATGCGTTGTTTGTGCATTTTGTGGCGTGATTGAACGTGTACTATTCGTGATGGCCGTTGCGATGTTGATTGTGTGTATATGTGGAAAGTCATGCTGGGCCGAGATTATCCAACCTAGGGATGTCCGACGGGGCGTATAGGGTTTTGTGCCTTGAGGGGCGAAACACGGATAATCGTCGGATCGTACATATGAGTCAGAAAGGTTGTAATGTTCACCCAGGGATGTCCGATGGGGCGTATGGGGATTCGTACCTTGAGGGGCGGATCGCGAATGTGAGGTTATCCACCTAAGAATGTCCGACGGGGCGTATAGGGTTTCGTGCATTGAGGGGCGGAACACGAATAATCATTGATTGTTGCGGAAATGAACATTGAGCTGAGATTATCCACCTAGGGATGTCCGACGAGGCATATAGGGTTTCGTACCTTAAGGGGCGGAACACGGATAATCATCGATCGCAGTGAAACTTTTTTTGGGTTGGTGAACCCTAACGATTTATGGACTGATATGGAATTTATTTTGGAATACTAAATTGTTTTGAAGTCAAGTGTTTCGAAAGGTTTTTTTATGAAAAATGGCTTAGGGCCGAGAACCGATGGATTTTAAATGATTTTGTAACTAAGGGCGTGACGTCCAAAAAGGTTTTCCATTATATAAATTTTTGTTACATAAACGAGATTTTGGGCTGAGACCCTACGTTTTGATAAAGGTTTTTTTCCAAAACTTAGGACATGAGTTCCTAATGACTCTGGGGATTTAAAACTTCCTAGATGATTGTTGTTTCTTTTAAAGACTACAGTTGTGTTGTTTTCTAGAGTTCTAAAACTCCTCTAGAGTACTTGGTAAATGGTTGTCCTTATCTGATACGTGGTTGTTAATTGCTTGTTATATTTTGTATAGAGATACTTGTACTAGCCATTCGAATGCTAACCCCTTAAATGGGGGAAATGCGTTTCATGCATTTCAGGTATGCTTGGTTCATAGAAGCAGTCACAGGGTCGACATGGGAGATGATGGGCCGCGATACTAATCAAGAGTTATGGAGTTCAGTGGTTGTTGCATCATTGCATTGTTCTCAGTCTTCCGTTGTGTTGTATTGTTTTGTATCTTGGACCCCTGCGTGGGCAAAAGTTGTGGGATTGTATTTTGATTACTTAAGTTGCGTGACATTATCGGTCCGTATCATTATTCTGTTTGACCCCGGCCGGTCAAATATTTGATTGTCAGGTTGTGTTCAGCTTGGTGGATCCTTGAGTGTAGGGTCCACGGCGTGTAATATTCCCGATTGAATTCTGGGGGTGTTACATTTATGGTATCGGAGCTTAGGTTGCGGAAACCTAGGCTGCCGGGTCGAGTTGAGTCATGTTTTGTTGTGTCGCTCAAAGTGTCGAGCGACAAATTGAGTTGTGTGTAGGCACACTATGTCGTCTGTGCTGTTGGTTGAGATTAGTATCGTGGGCAACCGTCATCTTCGTGCGACCTGTGGATGTAAGTATTCTCTCCTATGTGATATATCTGTGTATCGTGATTTCGTTTATGTGTATTTTATGAGATGAAGTCTGTGTTCAGTACTTGTGGTGTACTACATGTGTATTGAGCTAGATGTATTGATGGTTTGGACACCGAGTGGTGCGGTATGATGTGTAAACCTTGAACAATGACATGTTCCTGGAAATGTGCTATGATAAAGTTTGATGAGAAACTCCGATAGATGGTTTCGAGATATGTTTTAGTGTAGTGTTCATGAGGTGTGTTTGTTAAATCGGAAACTTATATGCCGGATGAGCATATATTTTGAGATCGATTGCTCTAAAAGTTGTGATTTTATCCGCTGCATTGTAGTGGAGAGCTATGTTCTTTGAGTTGATGCATTGCTAGTGAAATGCTCCGTCGGTTCGGTAGTGCGGTCCCTTTTTGCTCGTGGGCTTTTTTTGGCAATGTTGCGAACAAGATTTCAGTGAGCTACTTTAGTGGTGTCTGTTTGATAACCATTTTTGAAGGATTTCATAAACTTGAGTATGTTTGTGGAAAACGGATTGCTGAAAACGTTTCGACGGCACGGTAAAACAACGGTGTTGTATGGATTTTGAAAATTGGTTGAACTTTGGCGTGTCGGCCTTGTATTTGCAAATGAAACTTTGCGATAGTATTTGAAAGTTATGCTTTGAAGTATTTTGATCATTTTGCAAAATATTACCGTCGGGAATTTTCTTTGTCATGAATGGGAGGATTTTTGAAAATGATTGTTAACGTATTGGTTTTATTTTCAAATGACTCGAGTCTACGATTCAAAGATCTTTCACACCATACAACTTTTGTATTTTAAAACAAAAATTTGTTTTTCATTTTCAAAATAAGGGTGAAAGATGAAAAATCTTACTCGACTTAAACTTTAAAATTTGGATGTAGTTGTTGATCTGTGGTGATTCTGAGTTGTAACATGTGTTACATTGTGTTTTGTTAATTGTGATGATGATACGTGAAGACATGGTTATCTTAATGATGTTGTTTATAAGAGAAATTGATATTTCAAAATAGTGCTTTGCAAATGTTCCACACAAAACGGTTACGATAATTGGTTCATGGTTTTGATTAAACGATCGAGGTATTAAAAGTATTTTCAAAACCTCATTTTGGAGAAATTATAAACTCAAGGATTTTAAATCCTTATCATTTGAATGAATACCTCGGAGATTTTTTTTTAGAATGTGGTATGTGATTGATTATAATGATGTGTGGTGGTTACGACCGTAGTTGCATCGATAATGGTCGTAAGTTTTCTGTTGATGTGGTCTTCTGATTCTTTTACGATTGTAAATTCCATCTGTTGCGTTGATAGTTCTTGTGTTCACGTAATTATCCGGAGTGGATAATCAGTCATGTTGCTATTATTGTCTACGTTGATATGTTATGCTGAATTGGCGTTTCGGTATATTGATTTGCGATGGGTGGTGCTGTGTTGGCATACTAGTACGTTGCTCTGCGATGTTATGTTTGTCGTACTTAGTGATTGTATGTTCAGCGTGTCGAGGAATGAGGTTATGATCATGGTCATAGCCATGAGAGTAACAGGGTGGCTCGTCCGTTAGCGAGCACCGATCAGACCAGTGCTTATGGTCGTGAGAATCAGTCGCATGATCAGATGCAAGTAGGTGAAGGGAATGTCGACGTTGGCAGAGACCCAACGTTTGATAGGATTTTATCGTCGATGGAGCCTATATGTGTGGCAAGAAAATAAGAGACGTCTGGATATTCTTAGAGAGGTAAGAGGATTGAGGTTTTTAAATCTCGACCCTCACATCGATATCGTTGATTCTCGGTAGTGCACCAAGATACATCAACTAAATCCGTGTGGGCCATACTCGGAAGAATCGTCGCTCACCGCAGGTTAACTCTTCTAACATGGTCAATCGGGACACCAAGCGGCGATGCGAATCTGTCGTTGAGGTGTTCGGGGACCGAAGTCCCGCTCCTCGTGGAGGGCACAAAGGTGCCCAGTGAGGTTATCATGTGTTGTGCGGTGGATTGTTCCTCTTGTGGAGATTTGTCATTTGATGTTTTTATGTTTGGTACTTGATAACTGATATTTTGGTTTGAATAATTTCATGTGGGTTCGTAAACCTACGGGGACACGTGACAGTAGATCACACGACCACTTGATGCTTGAACACTTGTGCTTCGTTGTGTAACATTGTGATACTTTTGTTTTAAATTTCGAGACGAAACTTATTTTTAGTGGGGTGAGTGTAATACCCGAGATTTTCGTTTCCGGTTATTTTGAATTATTTACCGTTTGTGTCGATTATTTTGCCCCGTTGATGATTATTCGGAATTTCTCTTTATTATGGGCAGTATGATGGACTATGTCGTGGTGTTCGCCGGATACGTCTGGTTGTTATGTAGGTCGTACAGGTCGTGTATATACATGTGTGACATGGCATATTGTACTCCGTTGTCTTTTCGCCTCTCTGAGGGCGTTGTGACCCCTTGTTATCATCCCCTCTCGAGTTGGTTATGTTCTGGGTGCTTTCGGAGCCGTGTCGGGCTCGGTATTGGTCCCTTAGTGTAGCACACGAGCAGTCCACACGAGCAGGTGCTCGTGCGTGATGCTCGTGCGCAACCAGTGCACCAGACACTGTAGTCTAGCCAAGAACAGGGACACAGAAGCAAGCCACACGAGCAGGTGCTCGTGCGTGGTGCTCGTGTGTGATGTGTGATGTTGGGTAGTGGCCTAACACACGACCAAACGCACGAGCCTTTGGTTGTGCGTCCGTGTTAGTATAAAACGGGACAGACAGGTTTCTCATCTCATTTCTTCCCTTCTTCTCTTCTCCTCGCGGTTGACGGACGGGTGAGACTAGGGTATGGATTTTTGGTCTATTCTACTCAATTCCAAGGTGTTTTGGAGATTTCTAGGTGATTGTAACATCATCTAATCCATTGTTCTTCGTCGGATCAAGGTAATTTCTTGATTTTTCTTCGGGTTGACTTTTTGGAGATTTGTTCTTGATTTCGATCCTAGTCTGATTTTGATGAATCAGTTGGTGTAGTGTGATGTTATTAATCATGATTTATGGATTGTATATCCATATTTTTGATTCGTTTAACCCGGTTTATGATCCTAGGGTTCTTGAGGAATTATTGAACATTTAATGTTCGATTAAATGTTCGAATGAGTTTCCTTCGGTAGGTTGATGTGATTTCCATTGTTGTTGGTCTTGAACCTCGTTGTGATCGTGTTTCCTTCGTATCTTGTAGAATTTGTAGGTTTAGGGGCATTTCGGTCGAGCCGTGTTCGTCGGAGTATTTGCGTGCCGATTCTGAGGCAAGTATCTTATTATACGACTTGTATCTTGTGACTAGAAATCACGTATTAGGTTTGTGATGATTTGTTTGCCTTCGTAAATATGTTTCGTGTGAGTTGGTTGTGTATCATGCATTTTGAAGGCTTTGTGATGATAGTGTTAATTTGGTATATGTGTTATGTGTCGGGCCATGTGTGCAGGATTGTGATATTTGTGTGGGTTCGTTATACACATAAACGTGTATTGTGTGTTGTGTTATGTGTAAAGATTTGCGATATTCGTGTTGGGTTGGTTGTACACTTGCTTATGCAGTGTGTTGTGTATTGATCATGAGTTATGATGGATTGTGCATCGTTGGTGATGATCGTTGGATTGTTGAGAATTATTGTGTTTGATGATGTGTTGTTTGTGCATTTTGTGGCGTGATTGAACGTGTACTATTCGTGATGGCCGTTGTGATGTTGATTGTGTGTATATGTGGAAAGCTAAGCTGGGCCGAGACTATCCAACCTAGGGATGTCCGACGGGGTGTATAGGGTTTCGTGCCTTGAGGGGCGAAACATGGATAATCGTCGTATCCTACATATGAGTGAGAAAGGTTGTAATGTTCACCCAGGGATGTCCGATGGGGCGTATGGGGATTCGTACCTTGAGGGGCGGATCGCGATTGTGAGGTTATCCACCTAAGGATGTCCGACGGGGCGTATAGGGTTTCGTGCCTTGAGGAGCGGAACACGGATAATCATTGATTGTTGTGGAAATGAACGTTGAGCTGAGATTATCCACCTATGGATGTCCGACAAGGCATATAGGGTTTCATACCTTGAGGGGCGGAACATGGATAATCATTGATCGCAGTGAAACTATTTTTGGGTTGGTGAACCCTAACGATTTATAGACTGATATGGAAGTTATTTTGAAATACTAATTTGTTTTGAAGTCAAGTGTTTCGAAAGGTTGTTTTACGAAAAATGGCTTAGGGCCGAGAACCAATGGATTTGAAATGGTTTTGTAACTAAGGGTGTGACGTCTAAAAAGGTTTTCCATTATATAAATGTTTGTTACATGAAAGAGATTTTGGGCTGAGACCCTACGGTTTGATAAAGTTTTTTTTTTCAAAACTTAGGACATGAGTTCCTAATGACTATGGGGATTTAAAACTTCCGAGATGATTGTTGTTTCTTTTAAAGACTACAGTTGTGTTGTTTTCTAGAGTTCTAAAACTCCTCGGGAGTACTTGGTAAATTGTTGTCCTTATCTGATACATGGTTGTTAATTTCTTGTTATATTTCGTATAGAGATACTTGTACTAGCCATTCGAATGTTAACCCCTTAAATGGGAGAAATGTGTTTCATGCATTTCAGGTATGCTTGGTTCGTAGAAGCAGTCACAGGGTCGGCATGGGAGATGATGGGTCGCGATACTAATGAAGAGTTATGGAGTTCAGTTGTTGTTGCATCATTGCATTGTTCTCAATCTTCCGCTGTGTTGTATTATTTTGTATCTTGGACCCCTGCGTGGGCAAAATTTGTGGGATTGTATTTTGATTACTTAAGTTGTGTGACCTTATCGGTCCGTATCATTATTCTGTTTGACCCCGGCCGGTCAAATATTTGATTGTCAGGTTGTGTTCATCCTAGTGGACCTTGAGTGTAGGGTCCACGGCATGTAATATTCCCGATTGAATTCTGGGGGTGTTACACTGCCCTCGTCCGGTGAGAGAAGCTAAAGTCCGAGAATTTTTCTCTGCACAGCCTTTGGATGTGCTGATGGCTCAGACGATTTTGTTTAATCAGCAGCTGGCGTTTGTTCGACACCTGGTCAGAACCGATGCAGAAATGATTTATCACTTTGATATGAGAATGAAGCCAGAAATACAGAAGTACATGTCAGGTTTTGAATGCACCACTCTCCGTCAGTACCAAGACAAAGCCCTGGCGTATGAAATGAAAGAAGCAGCTATGGAAAAGTTCTCGGAGTCCAAGAAGCAGAAAGTCTCTGGTAGTTTCACAAAGCACAAGAGTAGTGGGCCTCGTAAGGCCCAGTCATCCTTTCATTCGTTTAAGAGGCCCCCGCACCCATCCAAAGGCAGAAAGAACTTCAGATCAGTATCAACACCGACAGATATGGTCAAGAGCTGTTTTAATTTTGGTCGCCAAGGACACCTTTGGCGTGATTGTTTCCATTCCCCAGTGACATGTTATGATTACAGACAGGAGGGGCATCGTGTAATGTTCTGCAGGGATGCCACTAAGTTAATTGGAGCTCGTACTTTGCAGCCGACTCAGAAGGAAGCAAGTGTTCCGCAGACGCAGAAAAGTAACCAGCTACCCCAGAGTTTTGGTCGAGGACGAGGCAGAGGACAGTTCGACCGAAAGGGAGCATCGAGTGTTGGATCCGTTCCCCCATGCCTTTATGAGATGAGGAGGGCAGACGATCAGGATGCCACTGTTGCATCATGTACCGTTCAGATCCTTTCACAACCAGTTAGTGTTTTGTTCGATACAGGGGCTACACATTCGTTTATATCATTGTCTTGTGTTAATCATTTGGACATTTCTTGTTTTCATAAAGGTGAGCCTGATGTTGTGGGTTTACCGAGTGGAGAGAGAATTGTGGGGAACTTAGAAACTAGAGATTTTCCGGTATCAATTGGAGGCAAGGCGTGGCCCTCAAATCTGATTGTGATAGAGATGCAAGGAGACGATCTGATTCTCGAGGACGATTAGCTTAATCGATATGGATCTATTGTGAACTACCGGAAGAGGAATATCTCGATGATATCCGAAGATGGTTCTGAATTATTATTCGAGGGATGGAGACCAGGAAGCTCAGGGAAAATGATCAAAGCTATGAAAGTTGTCAAACTGCTAAAATAGGGTTGTACTGGATACTGGTGTTACGCAATGAAGAAAGAAGATGGAAAAGTAGAGATTTCATCCATTCCTATTGTGAGTGAATTTCCGTACGTGTTCCATAACGAATTACCTGGACTACCTACACGACGAGATGTAGAGTTTACCATCGAGCTAGAACCAGGAGCTACGCTGATTTCTAAGGCGCCGTATCGTATGGCACCTACCGAAATGTATGAATTGAAGAATCAACAGGAAGATTTACTAGACAACGGCTATATTCAGCCAAGTGTTGCACCTTGGGGTGCACCAGTTCTTTTTGTCCGAAAGAAAGATGGATCGCTTCGATTGTGTATTGACTATCGGGAGCTGAACAAGATGACGATCAAGAACAAGTACATGTTGCCACGGATAGATTATTTGTTTGACCAATTGCAAGAAGCGACAGTATTTTCCAAGATTGATTTGAGATCGGGATATCATCAGTTGAGAATTAAGGAAACTGATGTCCCGAAGTCAGCATTCAGAACTCGCTACGAACATTATGAGTTTGTGGTGATCTCGTTTGGTCTCACTAATGCACCTGTTGTGTTTATGCAATTAATGAATCGAGTGTTCATAGAGTATTTGGACAAATTCGTAGTTCTGTTTATTGACGATATTCTGGTTTATTCTAAGAGCCCGGAAGAGCATGCGCAGCACTTACGGATCGTTTTGGACCTCTTGAGAAGCGAGCAATTATATGCCGAACTTTCTAAGTGTGAATTCTCGCTAAAGAAATTGATGTTCCCCAGTCATGTGGTATCAGTGGAAGGAGTCCGAATAGATCCCCAGAAAGTCGAGGCAATTTTGGATTGGAACTCTCCTAAGAACGTGAAGGAAGTCAGAAGTTTTGTAGGACTTGCTGGGTATTATTATCGGTTCATGGAAGGGTTTTCCAAAATTACCCTCCCACTTATTCGATTGCTACAGAAAACCTAAAAGTTTGAATAGAACGATATGTATCAGGCCAGTTTTGATGAATTGAAGAAGAGATTAACGACGGCACCAATTTTAGCACTACCACAAGGAACTGAAGGGTTCATAGTTTACAATGATGCTTCAAATCAAGGTCTCGGGTGTTTACTGATGCAGAATGAGAAGGTGATCGCCTATGCTTCATGACAGTTGAAACCATATGAAGTAAATTATCCAACTCATGATTTGGAGCTGGCAACTGTTGTTTTCGCCTTGAAGATATGGAGACATTATTTGTACGGGACTCACTGTCAGATCTTCACATATCATAAGAGTCTCAAATACATCTTTAGTCAGAAAGAGTTAAACATGCGGCAGAGGATATGGCTAGAATTTATTAAGGACTATGATTTGGAGATTCTTTATCACCCAGGCAAAGCGAATGTAGTGGCCTACGCACTAAGCCGCAAACCTGTTTCTATTTGAATTCTGGAGATTCTCACATGCCAGTCCAGCATTCAACGAGAGTTGATTCGTGAGGGAATTGAAGTATGGTTGCAAGGAGTCCAATTGCAACTGTGTGTGATGGAATTAACTTCATCGTTAACCGAAGAAATCAAATCTAAGCAATTAGATGACCCTCTGATGATTCAGTTACGTGATGAAGTGAGCAAGGGTAAGGCCCCAGGATTTGTGATTCATGACGATGGAGTTTTGAGATTCCAGAATCAACTTTGTGTTCCCGATGTTGATGTTTTGAAGCAGACAATCATGAAGGAAGCTCACAGTACGTCCTATTCTATTCACCCGGGCACCAGTAAGATGTATAAGGATTTGAAGCAAAATTTTTTGTGGGGCAACATGAAGAAAGATGTGGCGGAATATGTCTCGAAGTGTTTAACTTGTCAGCAGGTTAAGATCAAACATCAACGGCCCGCCGGGATGTTGAAGCCACTTCCGATTCCTGAATGGAAGTGGGAAGATATATCGATGGACTTTATCACTAATATGTTGAAGACCAGAACAGGGATGAATATGATTTGGGTGATAGTTGATCGCCTAACCAAGTCAGCTTATTTTCTGGGCATCAAGGATACTTGGGGACCAGAGAGGTTGGCATGAGTGTTTATTGCAGAGATAGTCCGATTGCATGGTACGCCGAAGACCATTATTTCTGACCGAGACGGCCGCTTCATGTCACATTTTTGGAAAGCGGTCCATAGAGCCTTGGGAACCGAGCTGAACTTTAGCACAACTTATCATCCTCAGACTGATGGACAGTCTGAGAGGACTATTCAAACAGTGGAAGACATGCTGAGAGCTTGTGCCCTAGATTGGTCGACTGAGTGGGAAGTTCATCTACCGTTGATTGAATTCACTTACAACAATAGTTGGCTTGCTTCCATTAAGATGGCACCATTTGAAGCATTATACGGGAGGAGATGTAGATCACCCCAGTGTTGGGATGATTCATCAGACTTGATCGGGACGGAACCGAAGTTGATAGTACAGACTCAAGAGAAGGTAGCCTTGATTCGTGAAAGGCTGTTGACTCCCCATAGTAGGCAGAAATCTTATGCAGACGTGCGTCGTCGCCCGTTGGAATTTGGAATTGGGGACCACGTGCTTTTAAAGGTTCCTACTCGGGGAATTTTTCGTTTGGGAGGAAAGGAAAGCTGCGTCCGAGATATATCGGACCATTCGACATTCTTGAGAGAGTTGGGGAGTTGGCGTACAGGTTGGCCTTACTGCCGTCGTTGAGTCATGTTCATAATGTGTTTCATGTGTCTCAGTTACGGAAGTACATCACAGATCCCAATCATGTAATTGATTTCAGCGAGATCGAAGTCGCTAAGGATGGCACGTTCGAAGAGAAACCAATCAAGATACTCGAGAGTCGAGTCAAACAATTGAGGAATAAACCAATCATCTTGGTTAAAGTTCAATGGTCGCGACATGGAGTTGAGAAGCCACTTGGGAGACAGAGAATAGTATGAAGTCTAGATACCCATAATTATTTTCGTCTTAAGTTTCGGGACGAAACTCCTTTTTAGAGGGAGAGTATGTAATATCTGGATAATTGTTGAGTATTTTCATATGTATTTAAACCTTGTAATATTCGACTTTGTGGTATCTATAATCGAAGTATGATTTTTCCCGTATTCGTATTCCAATCAGTCATGATCATATTAGGAAGATATTGCAAATTCATGCATGCAGCTACATCATAACATACGCTAGCTGATGAGCTTAACGTACGTTATGAACTGAGGATAGTGTACGCTATGGACGAAGCATAACATACGTAATGTATAGTCAGGCAGATAAGGTTGGTCGGCACATGGGCCATCTTGGGACGAGGGATGGAGATAAGATTCCCGCGTGATCCGGAAAGCTTTTTGAAAAAGCAAGTCAACGGGGATTAACGTACGCTAAAGGAATGAGATAGCGTACGCTACACATAGCTCACTACGTACGTAAAAGATAATGGTTAACGTATGTTAAGGAGGTCAAAAAATGAGACAGTAGCTATTATCGGACGTTAACGTACGCTAAGGATCTCAGATAGCGTACGCTAAGATGATAACGTACGTAATATCGTGAGCCTAGCGTACATAAATATATGAGTTTTATAAATAAGACATTACCCCATTTCACTGCCAACCCTTTGTTCTTCATTGTTAAGAGAATTGTAAAATGAACCTTGGCAAGCCTAGGACATAGTTTCTGAGATTGTGGTATGTTTTGGTCGAGTTGTATATAATGCCATGTTGATATCATCACCTAGAATCAAAGTGTTCAAGAAGATGAATTCTAGGAGTTTCACCAAGAACGTTTCGTATTTCATAAGAGGTGTTTGAATTAATAAACTTCGATATATTCTTGGTTAGAATGGATTGATTATGTTGAGGATAATCGAATTGAACCTAGAACACGGTCATTTCATCTTCCTTCGAGAATTTGTTAGTATTCGTATGATCACACCTTTTATACGAATTGTATGAATGACCGAACCATGAATGAAGATTGAAGTATAGAATTATATTAGTTTGACGAATATCTTTGAAATCGTAGACACCAGCATTGTAAGTATAATGTACGTTAAGTATCATGCTTTACGTACGTTATAGCATCAGGTGAGACAGTCGTCTGATCAGAGAACTTTGTCAAATACAAGCTTAGCGTACGTTAGGCATAAGAGCTTACGTACGTTAAGGCACAGATTTAACGTACGACATGTTGAGTATATAACGTCCATTATGAGGGGAATCGGATAGGATCCGAAGTGTCGGCAACTTTCGGCCATAGTTTAGGATGTTAGATGTTCGTACGTTAGTTATATGACGTAAGATGAACTCTATATTATTTCTTTTGTTTAAGCTCCGAGCTTTGCAACGTGATTGATCGAAGGAGCGACCTTCGAGTGTATTGACATCCGTCGAAGTATTATCCTTGTCGTCAATTTAAGGCAAGTACCTTAATTATATTTGTTCTTATTGATGTCGGTTATATTGTTGTTGTATTGTGCATATGTGTTGTGATTGTTTGTCCACCATGCGTTGGTCCGACGGGATCATCATAGCTGTGTGCGCTGGATCATTGGACAGGTATTTCCACCATGCGTTGGTTCGACGGGATCATCATGGAAATCTATAGCTGTATGCGCTGGATTGTTGGAATACCACGAGTATGTTGAGATTGATATGATGTGTTGTATATTGTTACTGTTTCTCGTTGGAGAGACTTGTCGTGATTACTGTTGATATTATTGACGTTATTATTCAGAGATTGTTGAATAAATCATTGTTGTAAAATTATCGTACTTGTACTAGCATCGTTGTGCTAACCCCCTCGGGGGTGAACATTTGTTTGTGTTCAGGATCCAGGAGAGCGGGAAAACAACTACTAGAGCTGCACGATGACGAGGGTGCAGAGTGATGTTACGGCCGAATTATTTTGTCATATGTTTGTGTTGTTTTAATAAAGTGCTCGGGTACGTGGTCGTTTGGAATGTTGGATTGGTCATGTATTAATGTTCACCGTTTGACGTTTGTCATTCAGTACTGTTTTCAGACTCGTGTTGTATTTTATTTCCGATGTCGTTGTTTGTTGGTATTTATTATTGTCTTTTCATTTCCTCAGCCTTGTAAATTCTTACGTAAAGGATTTACGGCGCTGTAATATTCCTGAATATATAGGGGGTGTTACACTGCTAGTGCTTACCTTTGAAGAGTATGATGGGTTTGCTAGTGTATATTTTTTATCATATTCACTAAATAAGACCCTAAGTGTGTACTCAAACTTTAATGTAATCTACGTTGGGAATGTAAAATTCCACTGGTTGATTATTTGCTAATGCTTGGATATAAAAAGGCATTTCCTTAAAGGCACCATAATAAATTTCTAACATGCGATTAACACCGACTAGTTTAATTGTAGGATCTAAAATTTTAGCAATTAAAAAACATCGGGAATTTCTAGAAAATACTTAAGCCACTTAATGACCATTTCATATGCTATTTTACTTAAATCTTGGTTATGACTACATGCATTTAAAGCAATAACAATATACATACAATGTTTTAAAACCTTAACACTAGTGCAATAATAAACACCGGATAAATCTCTAGTTGTATTATCAAAAACTTTTAAAAGTTCAAATAATTTAGCGCAATTTTGCCAATAAGAGGGCAATAAAAGCAAGTTAGCCTCGGGAGTGGCTCTAAAAAAATCACATAAATGATCAACATGATTCAAGGTAGAAGCAAGCATGGCATATGTTGAATTCCAACGTGTAGAAACATCTTTGACAAAATTCGTATATTTAATCTTTTTAGCATGACAATATCTTTGCCATTTTTTCCAATTGACGGTTTTCTATGCAACATATTAACGGCATTTCTAATGGGTTCAACACTTTCATTAATAACAGCATAAGCATCTTGTACACAATGGTTTAACATGTGACAAATACATCGAGCATGAAAATACTTACCATTAAAAGAGGGTGAGCATGCGCCAACTAACTCAGGAATGGAGGCGATGTTAGCGGATGCATTATCGAATCCACCCGAAAATATCTTATTTAAAAATCTATACTCATTTAAAATGAAAATAATCAATTGAGCAATATTAGAATTATGTATTTCATTAAAATCTCTAAATGCAATTAAACGTTTTTGAATTAACCAACTTTCATCAATCCAATGACAAGTAATATCCATATAAGAATTTTTTTGATAAGAATCACTCCATATGTCGGAACATATAGAAACATTTTGATTTAAACATATATAATATTTCATTAAATCACGTTTTTTTTCTTCGGCTTGTCACCTTATACGCTTGCACATAGTAGTTCTACCAATGTTTTTTTTTGCGGCGGGGTTATAAGCATTTTGCATAGCATATTCAAAAGTTATTTTATCGGCAAACATAAAAGGCAAATGCTCCATAGAAATAAAAAGCGCCATTACTTGTTGAGCATTTAAATGATCATATTTCCATAAAACATTACCTTGTTCATTACCTTGTTGATTACCTTTGAAGGCTTGGGGATTTAGTTGAGTTTGAGTTGTAGGGATTCCCGCCTCAGGTTTATGCATATTATTCATGTGCCTTTGGAGGGTGCCATAACCTCCTCCCGCCGTCTATTTGTACGGCGGGACAATAGTTACAATAGGCCATGAATTTTTTGGGAGCACCGGGAGCATCATTTGGATCTTTTTCTCTAGAAACTTTTTTAAAATGTTTAAGGAAAATGTTAGAACTAAGTGTTTACTTCTTACCCTTAGTACCCTTACTTCTAGTAGTGGGGGGTCCGCCTTGTAACACCCCAAGTTAGGCGGCTATTACAGTGCCGTGGACCCCCAAATGGGACCCATCAGGCGAATGAAGATTAATGAATTAAATAATATAACTGTAGTACCGAACCACATTATATTACCAAATACTCCGATGAGGAGCTTTAAGTACAATACACCCAAGAAATATAGAATAATTGTATATTTTATATGAAGATAAAATATACAACACAAAATAAAATGAACATTCTAACAGAAATTTGCAGCGGAAATAAAAATGAAGAAACATGAATGACTGGAAAGGACTAGGGGCCCCTACTAGTATCATTGGGACTCCTCGCCGTCAACGTTCTATTCCCGTGCTTTTGTCTTGCCATGACCTGAAAACAACATCCCCCAACAGGGTCAGTTACACAGAACAACAATCCTCAAGAGTTGAACAAGCACAATCATTAATTATATACTCCCTCCATTTTTCTTTAGATGTCGTTTGACTTTTTGACACATATTTTTAGGTGCTTTGACCGTATAGTTAAAATTATTATCTTTAAATAATTTTTTTTTGTGAATTAAATTTAGATTGTATATTTTTATTCAAAAAAATAAAATTTAGAAAATGATAAATTTAACTACCCGGCCAAAGCACCTAGAAATATGTGTCAAAAAGTCAAACGACATCTAAAGAAAAATGGAGGGAGTATGACATGAAATTAAGCTGAAGAGGGGTATCATAGTACGCCCGTAATGGGACGTGCAAGTGCATATGTCGAGTGTACGGACACACCCGTCCTTGTACCTAATTAGTCTCACGGAGGCACGTTACCGTGTGCACAGTCCATTGTGTCGATGAACCCTTCACATGACTATCGTGTGCCCGACTAAAAATTCCACACATAACCACCCGGCCACGCAATATGAACCCAAAAGGTCACAAGAAACAAAAGTGACCACGATTAATATCAATGAATAACAAATCGACAAGGGTCAAGAATGACTCACCGAGATGAAATAATAATGAAATGAATGATAACTCACTGAAATGATTGGAACCGTCGTTCCTCGTGAATTGAATAATTTGTTTGATAATTACAAGTCTCGACATGAATAATATATCATGAATGAATTATGAATATGAATGAACAACAACGAAAGGAATGAATATCCTTTTAACCGAGTAAGAATTAACTTACACAAATACCGGTGATGAAATGTCCTTCCTCGAACAAACGTCCTAGGTGGAAAAATACCGGTCGATCGAGCAACCTTGAATAACATAATTACCAACAAACGCTCAATATACGTATCAAGTACGATTATAGCCAACTCAAAAGTCGATACAACAATAACCAAACTCATTGGGGCATTCTAACGAATACGTTGCAAACATTCTTCCTTTGATTATAACCAACCCCAAAACATCGAAACCAACCTCCAAAAGTATAGTTCAACTCCAACAAAGCATCATAAAAACAATAAAATAATTCAATAGGAATACTCCATTCGTGATTACGACAACATTTAGTCGAAATCCCAAAAATCCCAAAGTCAACCCTTAGGGTGTTCTTGAATAATTTCCCAAATAATCATCAAATCCGAAATATACACCAATAAATCCATAGGAATACATGTATCCAAGGTAGATAATCCATATCTAACATATTCCAACATAATAGCAAGCTTACACTATAACACCCCCAAATCCCATTGGGTTATTACAGTGCCGTGGACCCCACACCCGGAGATCCACCAGGCGAACACGACTAAAATACATTGAATTAACCAACAAGGGGAATCACAGTCCCTACTATGATATCCGACACAATATTCCGATGAGGAATTTCAACGACAATGATGGGCCTACATGGCCAAAATAAAAGTACAACAACCTCCACGAGCATCTGCTCGGGTAGTACATAATGACAATAAATGACCAACTAGAGAACACTCCAATTGACTGACCAACATGAACAACTCGTACTAGTATCGCTCGAATGCCTCGTCGCCATCATCATGCCCCTGTGTCTCAACTCTCTCCTCGCAAACACCTGAAACGTGAAAACATGTTCCGTCCCCACGGGGTCAGTCATCTAGATAATGAACATTAAATACATGTATAACATGATATGCATCCAAATGCATAATGAAATGGTACAATGATAATAATAATAATACGAGATGCTCACAAACCAAGGTAAGAACCGAGCATTCGTGAAACACTATGCCCACGGCATACTATTAATACCTGTTCAACAGGTTAGAACATAAATGCCCAACGGCGAATCATAATTATAGAACACCACAATGAATTACACGAACATGAACCAAACCAGAACTGAATTAGATATGAATCACAACGCCCGGAGGCTCCCATGAAAATACTAAGACACCACAAAGGCTTGAAAGCCACTCAGCCGAAGTTGTCAAATATCACAATCATCTGAAGCCAAAACAGCCCGAAGCTATATCAATGAGGGTCGAAGCCACGGCACGAAGCCGTATCAAAATGAGACCATCCAATGGTTGTGACCTACTGAACTGTAGGTGTTGGGAAACCAACCGCGAAGGTTCAAGCCCCAAACTTACCCATAATGAGATCATAAAAATGACCGTGACCTACTGAGCTGTAGGTGTTGGGAAACCAACCGCGAAGGTTCAAGCCCCAAACTTACCCATAATGAGATCATAAACATGACTGTGACCTACTGAGCTGTAGGTGTTGGGAAACCAACCGCGAAGGTTCAAGCCCCAAACTTACCCATAATGAGATCATAAACATAACCGTGACCTACTGAGCTGTAGGTGTTGGGAAACCAACCGCGAAGGTTCAAGCCCCAAACTTGCCCATAATGAGATCATAAACATGACCGTGACCTACTGAGCTGTAGGTGTTGGGAAACCAACCGGGAAGGTTCAAGCCCCAAACTTACCCATAATGAGATCATAAACATGACCATGACCTACTGAGCTGTAGGTGTTGGGAAACCAACCGCGAAGGTTCAAGCCCCAAACTTACCCATCGAGCACTAGCCGAGACTAGCCTCCAAAACACAATTAATTATAAACGGCGATGATCCCAAGATTACCGAATTCACGAGAATGACAGTGTGTTGCCTTGAGTCGGCCAACACGATAATGATGACTCACGGATGGGCACCATCCTCGGTGGTCCCAGTTCAATACCTCGATTACCTTAGAATGGTCAATTGATAACAACGACATAACGGATGGGAACTATCCTCGACAGTCCCAATTCAATACCTCGATTGCCTTAGAATGGCCAACCGATAACAATGATGCAGCGGATGATTCAATACCTCAATTGCCTTAGAACGGTCAATAGATAACAATGATACAACGAATGATTCAGTACCTCGATTGCCTTAGAACGGCCAATCGATAACAATGATACGAAGAATGCCTCGGCACGTTCAATTGGTTACCGACGACGAAGATGAGAAATGAATATGCCAATGCCTTCAATCGGCCAATACAACATCAATGACAAAACACCAACATTAATAACAATGATTACAAAAATGTCTTAGATCGATATCAAAATCAACAACAATAATCGATACATCGATACCGCGAAACGTCTATCGACAATAACATTAACAACGAGTATCCCAATGCCTTGAACCGACCATTAATGAACAATAGTAAACATTTGGCATAATTGCCGAAAGGTATCGTATCGAACGATCCCTTAATATCAATGAACTCATGAAGAGACTAAGTCTCGGAACGATACAACACATTCATACACATATATGATAACATTAATCTCATTGACTAGTACAAGTATAAAACTTGCCTCAACCGAAGGCGATGAATTCCTTCCACGAACAATGAACGGCGTCCTATGATAAACACAAGCACTCAAACAACATTGAATGAAATACAATTCATTCAATAACACAATATCAATCGAAAACAACACAGCGACCGAAGGAAACTCTTTGAGACATTTAATCGAACACTAAATGTTCAAAGTTCCTCAAGAACCTAAGAATCATCAATCAGGTTGAATGAATCGAAGATATGGATATACAATCCATAGAACATGTCTAACAACATCTAATAACCTCAAACGATCCATTAAAATCGGACGGAAAACGAAATCAAAACCAAAACTCCCAAAATGGACAATTCTAGAAAAACCAAGAGAATTACCTCGATTCGACGAAGAAGAAGGATTAGATGTTGATATGATCACCTAGATCCTTCTAAACACATGATTGGATGGAGTAGAATCGATCATAACCACAAACCCTAGTCGGATCGCACGACTATCGCGAGAAGGAGAGAAAGGGGTGAAATGAGGTGAAAACCCCGTCTGTCCCATTAAATACTCCAGTGACGCACGACCAACACGCACGACCAAATGTCCGTGTGTTTGGTCGTGCGCCAGGCCACTGCCCGGCCAGTGACCTCACGCACGAGCACCTGCTCGTGTGTTCCTGATGAGTGCCAAAGTGCACTGTCCAACTCTGTTGCCACGCACGAGCAGCACGCACGAGCACATGCTCGTGTGTCATGCTCGTGCGTCCCTGTTGAGTGCCAAAGTGCACTGCCCGAATACTGGAATGCCGCACGATCTGCGCACGAGTACCTACTCGTGTGCCTTGCTTGTGTGCAACAAACAAGGGCTAAAATCGAGCCCGACACGGCTCCGAAAGCACCCAAAACATAACCAACTCGAAAGGTACGATAACAAGAGTTCACAACCCTCAAAGAGGCCAAAACGACAATGGAAAATAATATGCCATGCCACGCATACATACACACGACCTGCACGACTTGCACGATAATAAGTCACGTCCAATCGGTGAAACAATACCGACGACAACAAAAATATTTCGATTTTGAAATATCCCAATACAATCTGCATTGTATCAATCCAATACAACAGTACTTGTACAATTTCAAATGAATATGTACAATACAACAGTAACAATGAAATAAATAAAATTAAATAAAAAAAATTACCACCAGATATTACATACTCCCCCTCTTAAAAAGAGTTTCGTCCTCGAAACTGAGGGTACACAACTCGGAATATGAAATATACAAACGGATCTGAAAACAACATTTTCAGGAATACTTCTCAATGCGAATCACTTCGCTTGAGCAACTTTGTGGGTCCCCACATCTTCTTTGCCTGAATAAGGCGAAAAACAAGTGATAAAACAGCCAACCAAAATACGAGACCAACCGACCCATGACTCCTCCGCCAGAGGCCGGCCAGAAAGTTGTACCAACCGCATGATTCGAAACACCGGCGTACACATCCCGAGGGAGCCGCTTATTGTGTCTACAATCCATCGGTGCACACTTCCCCGTCCTTATCGGCGTCGGACGCCCATGCAAGCACTGACTCGAGCCTCAAAAGAAAAGCAACAATGCACATATAGTCCTTGGAACCATATCAATCGTACGCCAAAGTTCCCATGACTTGAGGTCTCAAATCACAATGAACAATTACTCAGATTATCACAAAATCTCGGGTACAACACCAAAGGGAAGAAATCCCAACCAATGACCCAAATATCAAGATTCTCAAATACTATAATTACAAGATAAATCAACAACAGATGGTTCACAACCACAATACTACGATGTAGATTAAGTTAAACAGTAATCCGAAAAACAAGGCTACATCTCAAATGTACCCAACATCGATATCCTCTCGATCATCGATCCCCTCGATCTCATCGATTTAAGGAAGACCCAAATCTGAACTCACCGCTTAATATGATCCCGAAAGGTCACAAGAACGAGAGTGACTATGATGAATGATAAATGACTAGAAATCCGACAAGGATCAAGAATGACTCACCGAGGTGAACTAATAACGCAATGAGTGATATCTCAAATGAAGGGATTGGAACCGTTGTTCCTCCTGAATTGAAAGATTAGTTTGATAACTACAAGTCTCAACATGATTGATGTATGATGAATGAATTATACGAATGAATGAACGACAATGAAATGAATGATTATACTATTACCGAGCAAGAATTAACTTGTTCAAAACCAGTGATGAATGTCCTTACCTATGGCTCTCGAAGCCTGATAGGACCCCTTGGATGATGCACGGGCTGGAGTGACAAAATCTCTCGAGGTTTGCGAGCTCTCTCGAGACCTACTAGCACTAGAACTCTTGCAGTATTTCTGAAGGTGTCCCTGCCGCCCACACAGAAAACAAACAACGGCCTGCATCGAGCACCGGGTACTGCGATGTCCTATTGTATCACAATTAAAGCAAACAACAGTCGAACTCATTGTCTGAGATGAAGATGCTTTCTCAGCATGAAGACGACTAGAAAACGACCTCTTGGACGTCGGAGCCCGATATCCCTCAGAACAAACCGACATCCTAGTCCTCCCACCGGAAGAAACTGAAGGATGCTTCCGAGCAAGCTCCCTAATCAAAAGCTCTGCTCCAATAGCCTTCTCGATGAACTCACTAAGCGAATTACAATTGTGATTGAATAACTGCGGATTTAGTCTCTGGCTAAAATACTTGATCTTATCCGCCTCAGTACGGATAACAGACGAAGCAAACTGAGGAAGTCCCTGAAACTTCTCAACAATGACAATAACACCCTCGTCCTCGACAGGTTCAGGGTTTAAAACCTCTGATAACTTGGCTTCACGAAGTGGAGCCAGATAATACCTCTCTAACATGAGAGTCTTGAACTTGCTCCAAACACAATCACGATCGGTGGGTTTCACAGAAAGCCACCAAGAATAAGCACCCTTACTCAAGTAGTAAGCCGCTACTGCCGCTTTACTCTCTTCCGGACACTGAACCATGTCGAAGAGTTTATCAAAATGCTCAATCCAATGAAAAATATCAGCTGGTTCCGACGAACCCTCAAAGGTAGGCGGCCTCTGATGAGAGATATCGCCAATAATCTGACTCACTCCTCTAGTCTGTCCATGAAACGGCACCTGGAATCCCTGCTGCGGTGGGCCACGAACCATCGAGGTCTGCATGGTCTCCATCATCTGCGTCATCTGAGTCATTTGGGCCATCATGCCCTGCATGCATATGAATGGGTCCACCCGAACACCTTCTGATTGAGCTGCATCTTGGGTACGACTCCCTGACAGTGAATGATTATCTGACAGTGAATGAGTAGCATCGCTAACTACTGAGCCAATGTTATCTCTCGCGTTCGCACGGGCATTTACACCAGATCCCGGGTTTCGGACCGCACCGCGGCCTCTTCCCCTGCGTCCTCTGACAGCTCTGTCCATACTGAAGCAGGAAGGTCACATGATGATTATAGATCCCGCATGAATATCGCATTATGATTACGTGACGGAATGATAACGATGAGCATATGCGCTCTAACACAATGAATGCACTATTAATGTAATAAAATGATCGTCAATATGACGTCGGGATATGATAAGATCGTACGAAAGATCAAGTGAGGTCACCTGATTATCCAATGAAATTCCTGAAATGATTACCTTGAACAAGTTAACATGATTGATAATTCGATCCACAAGATCACAACTGAGCCATGAGATTGACTGATTGATTAAGGAATTAACATGATCGACAAGATCAAAATGACGATTGAGGATTATTAACTGATGAATGAGTTGATCCTTATCGCTTACACAGGTCACACGTGCTCCAAAACAATTAGTCATGAATCAATTGTAATATTAATATCACATATAGGTTTCAACAAAGCATGTATAATTAATGACATGATGAATGTATGAACATAAAGAGAATCGAGTCCTTACACAGGTCATACGAAGCTTCGAGGTCTCACGATACTAGTCTCAACTGACGACGACTCGATGAATGAATAACTCATGCAGTCATACAAATATCACGACTCACAAAACCCGACTGTCCAGATTGTCATAACCTGACAGTCCCATTACTACCGTGTCGATAGAGCCACATAACTCACATATCAGGGTATCTCACAACCCAAATCTTTGATACCATCTTCTGTAACACCCCCAAATCCCATTAAGTTAGTACAATGCCGTGGACCCCACACCCGGAGATCCACCAGGCGAACACGACTAAAATACATTAAATTAACCAACAAGGGGAATCACAGTCCCTACTATGATATCCGACACAATATTCCGATGAGGAATTTCAACGACAACGATGGGCCTACATGGACAAAATAAAAGTACAACAACATTCACGAGCATCTGCTCGGGTAGTACATAATGACAATGACTGACCGACTGGAGAACACTCCAACTGACTGACCAACATGAACAACTCGGACTAGTATCACTCGAATGCCTCGTCGCCATCATCATGCCCCTGTGTCTCAACTCTCTCGTCGCAAGCACCTAAAACATGAAAACATGTTCCGTCCCCACGGGGTCAGTCATCCAGATAATGAACATCAAATACATGTATAACATGATATGCATCCAAAGGAAGAATGAAACGGTACAATGATAATAATAATACGAGATGCTCACAAACCAAGGTAAGAACCGAGCATTCATGAAACACTATGCCCACGACATAATATTAATGCTTGTTCAATAGGTTAGAACATAAATTGGCAACGGCGAATCATAATTATAGAACACCACAATGAATTACACGAACATGAACCAAACCAGAACTGAATTAGATATGAATCACAATGCCCGGAGGCTCCCATGAAAATACTAAGACACCACAAAGGCCTAAAAGCCACTCAGCCGAAGCTGTCAAATATCATAATCACCTGAAGCCAAAACAGCCCGAAGCTGTATCAATGAGGGCCGAAGCCACGGCACGAAGCCGTATCACAATGAGACCATCCAATGGCTGTGACCTACTGAACTGTAGGTGTTGGGAAACCAACCGCGAAGGTTCAAGCCCCAAACTTACCCATAATGAGATCATAAACATGACCGTGACCTACTGAGCTGTAGGTGTTGGGAAACCAACCGCGAAGGTTCAAGCCCCAAACTTACTCATAATGAGATCATAAGCATGACCGTGACCTACTAAGTTGTAGGTGTTGGGAAACCAACCGCGAAGGTTCAAGCCCCAAATTTACCCATAATGAGATCATAAATATGATCGTGACCTACTGAGCTGTATGTGTTGGGAAACCAACCGCGAAGGTTCAAGCCCCAAACTTACCCATAATGAGATCATAAACATGACCGTGACCTACTGAGCTGTAGGTGTTGGGAAACCAACCGCGAAGGTTCAAGTCCCAAACTTACCCATAATGAGATCATAAACATGATCGTGACCTACTGAGCTGTAGGTGTTGGGAAACCAACCGCGAAGGTTCAAGCCCCAAACTTACCCATCGATCACTAGCCGAGACTAGCCTACAAAACACAATTAATTATAAATGGCAACGATCCCAAGATTACCGAATGATAGTGTGCTGCCTTGAGTCGGCCAACACGATAATCATGACTCACGGATGGGCACCGTCCTCGGCGGTCCCAGTTCAATACCTCGATTACCTTAGAATGGTCAATCGATAACAACGACATAATGGATGGGAACTATCCTCGATAGTCCCAATTCAATACCTCGATTGCCTTAGAATGGACAACCGATTACAATGATGCAGCGGATGATTCAGTACCTCGATTGCCTTGGAACGACCAATCGATAACAATGATACGAAGAATGTCTTGGCACCTTCAATTGGTTACCGACGACGAAGATGAGAAACGAATACGCCAATGCCTTTAATCGGCCAATACAACATCAATGACAAAACACCAACATTAATAACAATGATTACAAAAATGTCTTAGATCGACATCAAAATCAGCAACAATAATCGATACATTGATACGGCGAACCGGATATCGACAATAACATTAACAACGAGTATCCCAATGCCTTGAACCGGCCATTAATGAACAATAGTAAACATTTGGCATAATTGCCAAAAGGTATCGTATCGAACGATCCCTTAATATCAATGAACTCGTGAAGAGACTAAGTCTCGGAATGATACAACACATTCATACACATATATGATAACATTAATCTCATTGACTAGTACAAGTATAAAACTTGCCTCAACCGAAGGCGATGAATTCCTTCCATGAACAACGAATGGCGTCCTCCGATAAGCACAAGCACTCGAACAACATTGAATGAAATACAATTCATTCAATAACATAATATCAATCGAAAACAACACAACGGCCGAAGGAAACTCCTTGAGACATTTAATCGAACACTAAGTGTTCAAAATTCCTCAAAAACCTAAGAATCATCAATCAGGTTGAACGAATCGAAGATATGGATATAAAATCCATAGAACATGTCTAACAACATCTAATAACCTCAATCGATCCATTAAAATCGGACGGAAAATGAAATCAAAACCAAAACTCCCAAAATGGACAATTCTAGGAAAACCAAGAGAATTACCTCGATTCGACGAAGAAGGAGGATTAGATGTTGATATGATCACCTATAGCCTTCTCAAAACATGATTGGATGGAGTATAATCGATCATAACCACAAACCCCAGTCGGATCGCACGACTACCGCGAGAAGAAGGAGAGAAAGGGGCGAAATGAGGTGAAAAACCTGTCTGTCCCCTTAAATACTCCAGTGACGCACGACCAACACGCACGACCAAATGTCCGTGCATTTGGTCGTACGCCAGGCCACTGCCCGGCCACTGACCTCACGCACGAGCACCTACTCGTGTGTTCCTGATGAGTGCCAAAGTGCACTGTCCAACTCTGTTGCCATGCACGAGCAGCACGCACGAGCACCTGCTCGTGTGTCATGCTCGTGTGTCCCTATTGAGTGCCAAAGTGAACTGACCGAATACTGGAATGCCGCACGAGCTGCGCACGAGTACCTACTCGTTTGCCTTGCTTGTGTGCAACAAACAAGGGCTAAAATCGAGCCCGACACGGCTCCGAAAGCACCCAAAACATAACCAACTCGAAAAGGATGATAACAAGAGTTCACAACCCTCAAAGAGGCCAAAACGACAATGGAAAACAATATGCATGCCACGCATGCATACACACGACCTCCAAGACTTACACGATAATAAGTCACGTCCAATCGGTGAAACAATGCCGACGACAACAAAAATATTTCGATTTCGAAATATTCCAATACAATCTGCATTGTATCAATCCAATACAACAATACTTGTACAATTCCAAATGAATACATACAATACAACATTAACAATGAAATAAATAAAATTAAATAAAAAAATTACCACCAGATATTACATACACGAAGAGATTGGAACATTCAAATTCCGAAATTCTAGATCCAAGAAATGTCTACCTTGATTTGATGTATTGGAGAGGATGAAATGATGATTAATCCGAATTATAAGCTTGAAGATGTTGATAGATGATTGCAGCTCGAAGAACACTTCTCAAAAAGCCCAAAATCGCCCAAAACTGTCGAGGGGAGGAGGAATGAAAAAAATGACGAAATGGGGCTAAACTGTCCAATACATAGTAAACCCAGCTTAGCGCGCGCTAGCTCCTGTGCTTAGCATGCGCTAATGGGTGTATCGGGTAGTCCAGTACACACTGTCTACATCGTTAGCGTGCGCTACATACATTGGTAGCGTGCACTAACGCCTCTTATTAGCGTGCGTTAACCTTGTGTTAGCGCGCGCTACCTGATGGCTGCTGTCCAGAATACCGGAGTCCAGAACCTATTGTCCTCTTGCCTTGCTCGCGTTAGCGTGCGCTACACTAATTACTTAGTGCGCGCTACTAACACCATTAGCGTACGCTAATATCCACTCATAGTGTGCGCTAAGAATTATTCCATTCCAGTCGAGTACCCACTGGACTCTGCCTGCTCGGACCTTAGCGCGCGCTACACTGATTGCTTAGCGTGCGCTATCCACCCAACTAGCGTATGCTACTTACCATTCGTAGCGTGCGCTACTACAACTTAAATTCAGTCCAGTGCCTTCTGGACTGTCTGTCTGAACCACAATAGCGTGCGCTAATGCTTAGAGGTAGCGTGCGCTACCCGTACTCAATTAGTGCGCGCTAAAGAGAGTACGTAGCTTGCGCTACTCCTCACACACAGCCCACTACAATGATGACAATGATGATATGCACGGCCCGATTCTCCAACCGGGTTGAATGACGAATAATAACTGATACACGATACAAAATTACTCTGAACGATGAATACAATGAATGAATATGAATGATGAATGATTATTAATGAGTGAAAAATTACTGAGTGTGACAATATACTAAATGATAATGAATGAATTTACAGCCGGGTATTACATACTCCTCCCCTTAAAAATAGTTTCGTCCCCGAAACTAAGGGTCAATCAAATCGGGATAACTCTCCCGCATACTATCCTCGGTTTCCCAAGTAGCCTCTTCGACTCCGTGTCTAGACCACTGGATCTTAACCAAAGGAATCGTCTTGCTCCTCAACTGTTTGATTCGCCGCTCTAAGACTCGTACGGGACGCTCCTCGTACGTATGATCATCCGCGATCTCGATTTCATCAAACTGAAGTATGGGACTCGGATCGGAAACATACTTCCGCAATTGAGAGACGTGAAACACATTATGAATTCGGCTCAACGCCGGAGGTAAGGCCAATCGATAAGCCAGCTCGCCTACTCGATCCAAAATCACAAACGGTCCAATGAACCTCGGACTCAACTTCCCCCGTTTCCCGAAACGGAAGATACCTCGACTCGGGGATACCTTGACCAAAATGTGGTCACCTGCCTTGAACTCTAATGGCCGACGACGATTATCTGCATATGATTTTTGTCGACTGTGAGCGGTCAACAAACGATTCCTGATCAAAGCTACCTTCTCCCGGGCGGCTATAAGCATATCGGGCTCGGTGTCGATTGATTCTGATAAGTCATCCCAACACAAAGGAGATCAACAATGACGATTGTACAAGGCCTCGTAGGGTGCCATCTTAATCGAAGCATGCCAACTATTATTGTACGTGAACTCGATCAACGGTAGTTGGGCTTCCCAATCGTCCTTCCAATCGATAACACATGCCCTCAACATGTCCTTAAACGTCTGAATAGTCCTCTCTGATTGTCCGTCGGACAGATGGTGAAAAGTTGTGCTGAAATTAAGCTGAGTTCCCATGGCACAATGAACGGATTTCCAAAAATGTGACATGAATCGCCCGTCACGATCAGAAACGTTACTCTTAAGAGTACCATGCAATCTCACTATCTCCTTGATGAACAACTGGGCAAGTCTCTCGGGACCCCACATATCCTTAATCTCAAATAAATGAGCTGACTTAGTTAAACGGTCCATAATTACCCAAATTGTATTCATGACACGACGACTCGTCGGCAAACTCGTGATGAAGTCCATTGAAATATCCTCCCATTTCCACTCTGGAATAGGGAGCGGTTTCAGCACACCCGCCGGTCGCTGATGTTCTATCTTGACTTGCTGACAGGTCAAACATCTTGAAACAAATTCTGCGACTTCTCGCTTCATATTGCTCCACCAATAATTTTGTTTCAAGTCTTTGTACATCTTGCTAGACCCCGGATGAATGGAATAAGGGGTAGCATGAGCTTCTCTCAAAATCGAGTTTTTCAACTCGTCATTCGCCGGAATGCATAACCGGTTCTTAAATCGCGAAAGTCCATCCTCGTGGATCACAAATCCAGGGGCTTTCCCCTGAGCCACATCATCTCGAATGCACAACAAAAATGGGTTTGAACCCTGATTCACTCTGATCGCTTCCTTAAGTGGCGATGAAATCTCTAACATACAAAGTTGCCCTTGTACTCGCTGTAACCAGACCTTGATCACGGGTCTTAGGAATTCCTGCTGAAGCTCCTTCTGAACTGTTAAACGAGCAAGCATTTGCTCCTGAACGGACTTACGACTCAAGGCGTCGGCGACAACGTTCACCTTACCCGGGTGGTATTGAATCTCAATATCATAATCCTTAATCAGTTCTAACCACCGTCTTTGTCGCATATTCAACTCCTTCTGAGTAAATATATACTTCAAGCTCTTATGTTCGGTGAAAATCTGACAGGTAACGCCATAAAGATAATGACGCCAAATCTTCAACGCGAATACCACGGCCGCAAGCTCTAGGTCGTGGGTCGGATAGTTGACCTCGTAAAGTCTCAGTTGCCGTGAAGCATAGGTAATCACCTTCCTGTTCTGCATTAATACACATCCGAGACCGTGTCCGGACGCGTCACTATAAACCACAAATCCTTCCATCCCTTGTGACAAGGAAAGGACGGGTGCTGAAATTAACCGGCTCTTGAGTCCCTCAAAACTCTGTTAGCACGCGTCAGACCACGTGTATTTCTCATACTTCCACAAAGGTTCGTCATGGGTTGAGCGATTTTAGAAAATCCTTCCACAAATCGCCGATAATAACCAGCTAATCCGAGAAAGCTTCGGATTTCCTTAACATTCTTTGGAGGTTGCCAATCTCGGATAGCCTCCGTCTTCTGAGGGTCGACGCGTACTCCGTCTGATGAAATCACATGTCCGAGAAACGTCACTTCGGACATCCAGAACTCAGATTTGGAAAACTTTCCATAAAGTTTCTCTCGTCTCAACACTTCGAGAACCTGATAAAGGTGAAATTCGTGCTCCTCTCAGTCGCGAGAATAAATCAAAATGTCATCAATGAAGACAACCACGAACTGATCCAAATAGTTGATGAAAACTCAATTCATTAATTCCATGAATACCGCAGGTGCATTAGTTAACCCAAACGGCATTACCACAAACTCATAATGACCATAGCGTGTTCGAAACGCCGTCCTAGCGATATCCGACTCTCAAATTCGCAACTGATGATACCCAGATCTTAAATCGATCTTGGAAAATACGAAATCTCCATGAAGTTGATCCAAAAGATAATCGATGCGGGGTAGGGGATATTTATTCTTGATCGTCACTCTGTTCAATTCTCGGTAATCAATGCACAAGTGAAAAGAACCGTCCTTCTTCTTGACAACTTGACAAATAACACGGGTGCTCCATATGGGGACGCACTCGGTCGGATATAACCTTTCTCGAACAATTCCTCCAGTTGATTCTTCAACTCTTGCATTTCGGCCGGGGCCATCCGATATGGTGCCTTCGATATTGGAGACGTACCAGGCTCCAACTCAATCGTGAATTCCACATCTCTCTGTGGAGGCAAACCAGGTAACTCGTCTGGAAAAACATCGGCGTATTCTCTCACTACCGGAATATCCGCCAACATTACTGATGATTTCTCGGTCTTGGTCATATAGCACCAATAACCGATGCAACCCTAATTGAGTAATTTCACTGCTTTCATCACATTAATGACTCTTCCGGAACAGTTGGGATTACCTCCCTGAAATACACATTCGACCCCGTCGTCTGAAATGATAGTGACCATACGCTTACGGACACTCGGGGTGGCATCGTGACGATCCATCCCATCAATACCCAAGATGACGTCGTCTCTAGGTAAGTCTACCACAATCAGGTTCGCCAACCAAACACGGCCATTAAGCTGAATCGGACAATTCTTAATCTCACGATCTCTGATAATTCTTCTACCGTCAGGTAGTCCAATGACATAAGATTCACAACTAGTAGCACTATTCAGATGAAGTCTACTCAAGCATGACTCGGAAATGAATTAATGTGATGCACCAGTATCAAAAAGGGTACACACAGGTTGAGATAAAATTTTGAGTTTACTTGAGATCATTCGGGCCTCAGGATCGTCGGATCTCTTCATCTCATAAATTTGGGGCTTGCCAGCCCCGGAACCGGATGCTCCTGTCTGATAGCTGTGGGTTCCGCCTTTATTCGCTCTCGTCGTCTTGAATGACACAGACTGAGTGGCCTGATTCTGAACTGCTGACTACTTCAGGGCCTGAGATATCGCCGGAGTAGGTTTGGAGTCTCTTCGGCAAAAACGGGCCTTATGCCCAGCAATCCCACAGTTATTGCACATGATAGTCTGCCTCGGACACTTGGTGCTGAAATGACCCTGTTCTCCACAGTTGAAACAGGTGATGGCCGAACTGGCTGCTCGGGACTGAGATTCCGCGGGTCTAGGCGCCATAGGAGGTCGCTTAAAAAAAGTCGGGTCCGCACGAAGCTTCTTGAAGGTTGTCTGAATGCCTTCAGACTGATTACGATTCTTCGATTTCTTGCCACAAGATGAAGTTTGTTGCTTAGCAATTTCCTTCGCAGTAAGCTCATAAGTAAGAGCTTTCTCAATGAATTCGGTCAGGGTGGTGCAATGATGATTAAGCAGTTGCATCCGCATACGAGGTTTCAACCTCTTACTGAAATACTTGATCTTATCCGCCTCGGAGTGGATAATAGATGAGGCGAAATGAAGTAGCTCCTGAAATTTCTCGGCGATGGCGAGAACATCATCGTTCGCTGAGGGGTCGGGAATGAGTAATTCTGATAACTTGGTCTCCTTGAGTGGGGCCGGATAATATCTCTCCATCATGAGGGTTTTGAACTGATCTCAAGTACAATATCCGTCGGTGGGCTTCAAAGATAACCACCATGAGTGAGCGCTCTTACCCAGATAGTAAGCCGCGACTGAAACTTTATGCCCTTTGGGGCAATCCACCATAGCAAATAGCTTCTCGAAATGATCAAGCCAGTGAATAATATCCGCCGGCTCAGATGAGCCCTCGAAAGTAGGTGGTATCTGGCGAGAGATGTCGCCAATGATACTACTCACACTCCTCTCTTGCCTCTGAGGTGGCGGCGGAGGAGTCTGCTGATTTTGAGCGGTCGAGTTCTGCATCGTCTCCATGAAGTGTGCCATCTGTGTCATCTGGGACATCATGCCCTGCATAAAAATGAGTGGATCAACCCAAACACCTTCTGATTGAGCTGTGTCCCGGGTACGACTCCCTGACAGTGAATGATTATTTCCGGGTGAATGAGTGGCAGCATCGCTGCTCGATGAATTAGCATTATTCCTTGTGTTTGCGCATGTATTCACACGAGCTCTCGGGTTTCGGCCCGCACCGCGGCCTCTTCCCTTGCGTCCTCTGACAGCTCTATCCATACTGATGTAGGAAAGTCACATGATAATTATAGATCTCGCATGAACACCGCATTATGATTACGTTATAAAATGATAATAATGAGCATACGCGCTCTAACACAATGATTACATGAATGATCAACTGAGGTGACATGATTATCTGATGAAATTCTTGAAATGATTATCTTGAACAAGTTAACAAGATTAATGATACTATCCACAAGATCAACAACTGAGCAATGAAGTGAAATGAGTGATTAATGAGTTAACATGATCGACAAGATCAAAAATGAAGATGATGATTGAGGATTGTTGACTGATGAATGATGAATGAGTGATTCTTATTGCCAGAAATTATACCATGGCGTCAGAAATCTTACCGTTTCCTTGGTCTGAGGGGCTTGGCGTTTGCACGGGTCACACGTGACGTGAAAGTCCAATGATACTAGTCTGATGAACGATGATTTCGAATAAGACATGACTCGGAAGGTAGTATTCAAAATCACGCTCCGACACCAACTCTGTAACACCCTAGCTAGGCGGCTATTACAGTGCCGTGGACCCTCAACTGGGACCCACCAGGCGAATGAAGATTAATGAATTAAATAATATAACTGTAGTACCGAACCATATTATATTACCAAATACTCCAATGAGGAGCTTTAAGTACAATACACCCAAGAAATACAGAATACTTGTATATTTTATATGAGATAAAATATACAACACAGAATAAAATGAACATTCAAACGGAAATTTGCAGCGAAAATAAAAATGAAGAAACATGAATGACTGGAAAGGACTGGGGCCCCCTACTAGTATCATTGGGACTCCTCGCCGTCAACGTTCTCTTCCCGTGCTTTTGCCTTGCCATGACCTGAAAACAACATCCCCCAGTGGGGTCAGTTACACAGAACAACAATCCACAAGAGTTGAATAAGCACAATCATTAATTATATATGACATGAAATTAAGCTGAAGAGGGCCATCATAGTACGCCCGTAATGGGACGTGCAAGTGCATAAGTCGAGTGTCCGGACACACCCGTCCTTGTACCTAATTAGTCTCACGGAGGCACGTTACCGTGTGCACAGTTTATTGTGTCGGTGAACCCTTCAAATGACTATCGTGGGCCCGACTAAAAATTCCACACATAACCACCCGGCCACGCAATATGAACCCAGAAGGTCACAAGAAACAAAAGTGACCACGATGAATATCTATGAATAACAAATCGACAAGGGTCAAGATGAAATAATAATGAAATGAATGATAGCTCACTAAAATGATTGGAACCATCGTTCCTCGTGAATTGAATAATTAGTTTGATAATTACAAGTCTCGACATGAATAATATATCATGAATGAGTTATGAATATGAATGAACAACAACGAAAGGAATGAATATCCTTTTAACCGAGTAAGAATTAACCTACACAAATACCGGGGATGAAATGTCCTTCCTCGAACAAACGTCCTAAGTGGAAAAATACCGGTCGTTCGAGCAACCTTGAATAACATAATTACCAACAAACGCTCAATATACGTATTAAGTACTATTATAGCCAACTCAAAAGTCGATACAACAATAACCAAACTCATTGGGGCATTCTAACGAATACGTTGCAAACATTCTTCCTTTGATTACAACCAACCCCAAAACATCGAAACCAACCTCCAAAAGTATAGTTCAACTCCAACAAAGCATCATCAAAACAATCAAATAATTCAATAGGAATACTCCATTCGTGATTACGACAACATCTAGTCGAAACCCCAAAAATCTCAAAGTTAACCCTTAGGGTGTTCTTGAATAATTCCCCAAATATTCATCAAATCCGAAATATACACCAATAAATTCATAGGAATACATGTATCCAAGGTAGATAATCCATATCTAACATATTCCAACATAATAGCAAGCTTACACGAGGAGATCGGGAGGAAAACATTAAAAATCCGAAATTCTAGATCCAAGAAATGTTTACCTTGATTTGATGTATTGGAGAGGATGAAATGATGATTAATCCAAATTATAAGCTTGAAGATGTTGATAGATGATTGCAGCTCGAAGAACACTTCTCAAAAATCCCAAAATCGCCCAAAACAGTCGAGAGGAGGAGGAGGAATGAAAAAAATGACGAAGTGGGGCTAAATTGTCCAATATATAGTAAACCCAGTTTAGCGCGCGCTAGCTCCTGTGCTTAGCGTGTGCTAACGGGTGTACCGGGTAGTCCAGTACCCACTGTCTACATCGTTAGCGTGCGCTACATACATTGGTAGCGTGCGCTAACGCCTCTTATTAGCGTGTGTTAACCTTGTGTTAGCGCGCGCTACCTCATGGCTGATGTCCAGAATACCGGAGTCCAGAACCTACTGTCCTTTTGCCTTACTCGCGTTAGCGTGCGCTACACCAATTACTTAGCTTGCGCTACTAACACCATTAGCATACGCTAATATCCACTCATAGCGTGCGCTAAGAATTATTCCATTCCAGTCCAGTACCCACTAGACTCTGCCTGCTCGGACCTTAGCGCGCGCTACACTGATTGCTTAGCGTGCGCTATCCACCCAACAAGCATACGCTACTTACTATTCGTAGCGTGCGCTACTACAACTTAAATTCAGTCCAGTGCCTTCTGGACTGTCTGTCTGAACCACATTAGCGTGCGCTAATGCTTAGAGGTAGCGTGCGCTACCCGTACTCAATTAGCGCGCGCTAAAGAGAGTACGTAGGGTGCGCTACTTCTCACACACAACCCACTACAATGATGACAATGATGATATGCACGACCCGATTCTCCAACCGGGTTGAATGACGAATAATAACTAATACACGATACAAAATTACTCTGAACGGTGAATACAATGAATGAATATGAATGATGAATGATGAATGATTATTAATGAGTGAAAAATTACTGAGTGACAATATACTGAATGATAATGAATGAATTTTCAGTCGGGTATTACACGCCTCCACATCATGTCTTGCTTGATCGGTTTCCTCCTCCGACTCTTGGCTATGCATTTGTCGACCATACATTTCATCCTCTTCTTTTTGAAGTTGTCGAGCATATTGTTTACTCATCATTTCTTCGGCCTCACGGCGTGACGGCTTTCTACAACGAACTTTTTTCCTTGAGGATGAATGAAGAGGAACATTTTGAGGAAAAGTGGGAGTGCTATTAATATCTTCTTCGGTGTCGACATTGATAGACTTGCCACGGTTACCACGAGAATGGGACATGATAACAAATAAACAAGTAGATAGTACTTATATAGTATAGTAGGTAGTATATATTATCGTAGATAGTATATATATATATATATATATAGTAGATAGTATTTATATATAGTATAGTAGATAGTATATATTATAGTCGATAGTATATATTATAATTATAGTAGATAGTATTTAGTATATATAGTATAGTAGTCTTAGTAAATAGTATTTAATTTTAGTATTTAGTAGAATTATAGAGCAAGAAGAGCAATTTAAATTTTAAAGAATGGAGGAGAATTAGAAGTAGAAGAGGAGAGTTTAGAATATTGTTAACACAATGAGGTGATTTTAAAGGTGAAAGAAGGTGGGTATTTATAGATAAAATTGGGGGGAGTTGGGAAAATTTTGAATTTTGAATTTGAAAAAAAAAATGGGAAAACTGCCGGTTTTGGGCGGAACCGCCGGTTCGGGTATCGACTGCCGTGCCTAGACCTGCACCTGCCTGCAGCCTAGACTGTCGTGCCGGAACCGCCGGTTCGGTCCGCCGTCTCACGGGCCCGAAAAAACGACCCGTAACTGGCCCATGCTGCATAGCGGTTCCGTTTCCGAAATCGGCCTGTGGTCAACGGTTCTGACCCGACCCGTTGAACACGGGCTGATCCGGGCCGGAACCGCCAGTTCCGGTTAAAATGTGGCAACACTATATATAAGAATACTAACCACCTTCGGGTTGTTGCGTGAAAGGTTTGATACCACCTCCTCTAGAATAATAAAGAAAAAGAAGATCTTTCGACCAGAACTATTTCGAGTAAAGTACCTTTTTGGTCACTTAACTATTTAATTTTTTACCATTTGGTCACTAAACCATTTATTTTTTCCTTTTCATCCTTAAACTTTGTAATCAGTTGATTAAAACGTCCTTCCATTACATTGCTGTTAACTTTGCCGTTAAAACAGGATGACATGGCACTCCTTAAAAGCACACACATGTTTAGGGGAAGAAGTGATCGGGTTTTCCTACACCAAAATCTCCAATTATCCCCTGCAATTCCATTAACCCTAAATAACAATACATAAATCTCTGTTTGTGAACTCTATCATAGCGCAAGAAAGAGACAAAGCGGCCACCCGTGACATCGAAAAAAATAAGGATTTTGCTCTTTTTCTAGCTAGGGGTTGCAGTATTGAAGGGAAAAAACAAGGTACAACTGCTCAAGTAAGTAATCATAAACTAAATTCATTTACATGTTTTTGATGATAATGAGATTTTCTTTTTTTCTTTTTCAAAATAACAGTCGGGGATTTATATTTACTGTAGAATAGATGCTCGTGAGAATGTTACCAATCATATTGATGTTGAGGAAGAAAATGTGGAAATTGATGAATGGTGGGTTGAAAATGAATATTTCATAGATAACATGGTTAGTCAGTCTCACTCTCAGTCTCGTAATAAAAATATTGATGAGAATGTTGCCAATCTTATTCATGTTGAGGAAGACAACATTAGAGATGATAGTGATAATAGTTTGAATGATAGTGATGCTATGACAGATGATGAAGAGTACATCTCTAATAGGGTTGTAGCTGAAGAGACTAGGAGAAAAATGGGAAACATAAATATTGAGAATGTGGAAGATGACTACGTGTATTTTGTGAATGAGGATGATGAGAATGGTGAGAGGGTGGAGAATGAAAATGTCGAAGGTGAAATGGTAGGAAATGAAGAGGGTGAGTTCAAACAATGGGAAAGTGTAGATGATGGGGGGTTATCTGATGACTCTGACTTTATTCCTAAAAGTAGTAGCGATGAAGATGATTGGGTGCCAAGAACCAAAAAAAGACCAGCTGAGGAAGTGCATTTCAATCCTAAGATAGATATCAAAGCTTTTGATTTTTGTATTGATATGATTTTTGAATGCCCTGCACAATTGAAGGACCAGATTAGAGCATATGCTGCAGCTCATGGTTATCCAATTAAGTTCCAGAAAAATGATAAAAAGAGGGTACAAGCTAAATGCAAAGATTGCCCTTGGGGGTTATGGGCAAGTTATGAAGGAAATGATGAAACTTTCAAGGTCAAATCCTATCAGAAGAAGCATAAGTGTACAATGAAGCCAAGCATTAGAATTGTAAATGCTAAGTGGTTAGCAAACAAGTTGGGTGACTGTAACACCCCCAAAACCGACCGGGAATATTACAGCGCCGTGGGGCCCATATTGGAACCCACAAGGCTAAAATCATTTTCGCAAACGTTTAAAAATGTCAAAAAGCCCTTTGAAAGTACACACACACGCACAGCGGATAAAAACACAGTTCAAAGAATATCGAAAGCCATTTTAAATAAACACACGCAGCGGATAAAAACACAATTAATTACATTTGCAGCGGAATTAGAAAAACCAGAAAAGAATACATAATCCCAACAATCACGCCATAGCCAGTATCACCGGAAAGCTCATCCCTTCACGACCGCTACTAGCTCGAACTCCGAGTACCTAAAAGATAAAGCCCACGACGGGTCACCATAATACTCAACAATGATAACGATCACATCACAAAAACAATACATATCAATGTAATTACAAGGTGAGAATAATTCCAATGTAGTCTCACCGTAGTAATCTTACCAACTGTCACAATCCATAACAAATCAATTCTTACCAACCCACGCCTCGTATCCTTAGTGATGAATGAATTCAAAAGTAACCACATGCATCGTATCCGAAACGATACCAAAATTCCCAAACTTATCATATTTCAATTATAGAATGATCTGCCATGAATAACTCTATCGGTGGTCGCACAATCGAATCCCAATCCCGATAAGACCGATATCACATGGCACACCTGTAATCCAACTGTTCCGAGACAATAGCAAGTCCCGAATATCAATGCAAAACACGAATGTTGACAAAGTCAATAATGATAAACAATTAATGCATCACAACGGAAATATCAATGACATGATATTTCCACACAAGATCGATAAAGAGATCAACCACGAATGAGAATACCAATGATGTGGTAACTCCAACAAGATCAATGAAGAATCAATAACCGGGGATACCGACAACACGGCAATTCCCAACAAGATCAATAAAAGGTCGACAACCGAGAATACCGACGACACGGTAAGGATCAATGAAAAATCAATAATCGAGAATACCAACGACATGGTAAACTCTAACAAGATCAAAAGAGTCGACAACCAGAAATACCAACGGTACGATAAACCCCAATAAGATCAACAAGGTCAACAACCGAGAATACTGATGACATAGTAAACTCTAGCAAGATCAATAAGGACCAACGACCGGAAGTACCAACGATATGGTATACTCCAACAAGAACAATAAGAAATCGAAAATCGAGAATACTGACGACACGGTATACTCCAATAGGGAAAATAAGGGATCAGCAACTGAGAATACCGACGACACGGTGAACTCCAATAACATCAATCAAGGACTAATAACCAAGAATACCAACGGTGAGACAACTCCCAATTGGAATCAATAAGGATCAATAATGAACGAGATTACCAATGACAGGGTGAACTCCAAACGTTGTCCATTGATATGGTAACTCCGAACGAGATTAATAAAGGTTCAATGGTGACGGATACACGAGAGAATAAAATCGTCAACCATATACAAATCATATATACGGGATTTCAAAGACAACCCGAATATCGGACAGATCCAATTACACATGGACTGTGAACGACCAAGCAATAAGACTCAAGATGGACGTCACAATACGCTCGATCCGGACATGTGTCCGTGTACAAGCCAACCACGGGTATTGATCAATACACGCCTGGTCTCGTACCTAATCAGCCTCACGAAGTACGTCTCGTGTGCACGGTTCAATATGAGGTCGAAACCAACACATGCTACACGTGCCCGTCCCGAAAATCCTACACATGAACGATCATAACGTATCTGACTCCAGATATGCCACGATACAACATGACAATAGATCTCGAAGAAACGCATGTCCAACAAGGATCAGAAGATTTTCCAAGAGGGCAACGGTGACTCGATCATGAAAGACCGACACGACCACAATGTCGTATTCCGTCAGACAATAGTCCACAGCATGCTCAACAATGCATATAATAATAACACATAAACTCCCAAGGCAGCAGCCAAGGGTCATGGAAGCATCTACTCAGGAATACTCCGGACAATATCACATAAACTCCCAAGGCAATGTAGAGGGTCACGGAAGCATCTACTCAGGAATACTCCGGACATAGGTGCCATTTAGGTCTTATCCCCTAACACATTTCCATTCGGGTACCATACAGGTTTTATCCCCAACACATCGGCCCCACAGATTATGGCTCAAGAAAGAGCACTTCACAAAACGTAACAAACAATGGTGCACATTCACCGTATGAAATATCAACACACACACATGCAAAAATGCAACATGATGATTATCATATTCTAACAATATTAATTTACCTCAAGCTGGAGACGCCAACTTTTCCACGACCAACCGCCCTGAACGAATACACGGTTTATCCGACAATCCAAAATGAAGTACAGTCCATAACTAATACCAAACCACCATCCCGAGTTCAACATCGACACGATAACTAACCTTGATATCCAACTACTCATGCAATAGACCAAATTATAATTCACGTTCCCATTTCCCCTAGACATCCTTAAAATCATATACATTATGATTTATCTTACATACCACCATTCCGACAATTCATATATTCCATAATACCATTGCTATATGAATCATAAATGAATGAAAACGAAATCATTTATTAACATTATGAACTGAGCAAGCATAACTTGCCTGGATACCCATACGATGAAGCCACCATCAATCCCGCCGTCTTCGTCTACAAGCTCCGCAACACAACGGTTAACTTCAACGATCACTAAACACAACCTAATGCAATAATCGATTAACGATACGTTCAATAACAATCAATAACCGAAATGACCAACTAATCAAACTCGATGGTTCAATGATATCTCGATCATATGAAACCAACCCATATCAACTCTTAACAATACGAACACAAGTCGAAATTCGGTGTTCAATAATCCAAACAATGTCTTCAACATATAGTTCATATAACCGCAAGAATCGTAACAACAAAACCATAATCATCTTCATACGAATCCTTCTTCAACGATAACATCAAAATCCGAATTCAAGGAGAGGATTATCAACATACCTCTAGAAGATGACATACACAAGGAATCACTTGTTTTGAATAGCACGGTGCGAAGAAATCGACAAAAGGGAAGGGTACCAATTCAACTTCCTTCAAAAGTTCATTCCTAAATCACAATAATATCAATTCAATCACCATCCATGCGAAAACGTATAGAATTTCCCAAGTTCAACTCATTGAGGCATTTCACCGAACACTTTGAAGGCATAATCCAATTTAATCGTTTTAACGAAGAAATACTCGGATTTGTTCCACAAAACTTCAAGAGTATTGAATGATTACGAGTATACAATCAAGCTCTATCAATAATCCGAATCAAAATGGAGCAAATCGGCCAAAACACCAAGAAACCTCAAGAACATCCAAAAACCAAAAGTTCATGTGTTCTTACCTTCGATCCGGGTGGAGGATGATGTTAATCCATGATTCCAACTTCCAAAACATGTTGTTATAAGTTGATTCTACTCAAAACCATCATATTTCTTTGAAGAAATCGCTAAGGAACGAAGAAAAATGGAAAATGATAAGGGTGACTCGGTCGGGCCTTATATAAGCCGAGACTGCCGCCACGATACGTACGAATCGCCGTGGCTTACGTACGTAACCGCAGCGGCCTACCTATCGGCCCAGCTTTGTTCGGCACACTTACGACGAATCGGCAGCCCCTTACGTACGTAATCGGCCATTACGGCCAGAATCGCCACCGCCTACGTACGTCGGCGATCCTAGCCCCGGAGTCATCGCGACCATGCTCGGCCATCCCAACGAGTCACGTCCGGCCATGCTCGGCCATCCCAACGAGTCACGTCCGGCCATGCTCGGCCATCCAGTCATCTCGGCCACGACTCGGCGATCGCCCGTAACGCACGTAACACTTGTTCCGCTGCGTCGTATCGACGTTGACTTGCTACAAGATAATGGTCGTGGTTACGTCGTAACACGTCCGTATAACGTCGTAACACGACGTTGACTCACCACAACATCCTCCGCCGAAAGTTGCCGACACGGGTCCCACTTGCCGACCACGACTCGATCGTCGATTCCTATGTTACGTACGTAATGTCTCGGCCATAACGTACGTAACTCTACCAATTTAACGTACGTAAGCTTCAACACATAACGCACGTAATGGCTCCCATACTTAGCCATTTCCGCCCCTGTCTGTCGTCTCAATAAACCGAACATATACACGCGACGTACCGAATACATATACTTGTCTCGATAACATTTCCATACGATACATCTGATGCACGATATCCTCAATTACAATCGTCGACCAAGTACGAAATCAAACAAATACTGCACGGTATATCCGACATCGAAAACACAACAAGCATGTAATATCCTAGAATCAAAATACCCTCGATAGACATACTGGCACGACTGTCACGGTTTCCAAAATTATCCAGTCATATCGTGTCGGTCCCACTCTGTACAGTACATCCCAGATAAAATAATGCGAAAAATTCATAGTGAAATTCTAGGATATTACAGTGACAGAATTAGATTAACTCCATTTATGAAGTTGATTGAAATCAAGGATTTGGTGATGAAAGAAATTGGTAGAGATGTTAATTTAAAGATGTGTCTCAAAACAAAACAGAGGGCCTTGAATGCAGTTAAACAATCAATGAAAGAACATTATGCTAAACTTTGGAACTATGTGTATGAGTTGGGAAGATCAAATCCAGGGAGCACTGTTGTGTTAAAGGGGACAAGTGATGAGTGGTTTGGGGATCCACAGTTTAGAAGATTTTATATATGTTTTAATGCAATTAAAAAAGGGTTTGTTGAGGGTTGCAGAAAGTTTGTGGGTGTTGATGGTTGTTTCCTAAAGACATGGATCAAAGGTGAACTTTTGATTGCAATGGGGAGAGATGCAAACAACCAAATTTTTCCTATAGCATGGGCTGTTGTTGAGAAGGAGGATCAACACACTTGGGGTTGGTTTCTTAACCTTCTTGCCAAGGACATTGGCATAGGATATGGAGATGGGTGGACCATTATGTCTGATCAACAAAAGGTACTATGTCTTCCATATTCAAACTACATGTTTCAACGTTTTTTTTACAAGCATGTATTCAGATTAACTAACACTTTCTTTACTACCATTTAGGGCTTAGAACATGCTATAAAGGAGTTGTTCCCTGAAATTTATCACAGGAACTGTGCAAGGCATATTTATGCCAATTTTAGGAAAAGAGGCTTTACTGGTGTGAACTACAGGAAGATTTTTTGGGCTGCAGCAAAATCAACAACAATTGCAAACTTTGAGAAGAACATGCTGAAAATCAAAGCACTTTCTGAGCAAGGTTACAAGCATTTGATGGATAGAGATCCATCCAGGTGGAGTAAGGCCTTTTTCCCTACAGATTGCACTTGTGACTCAGTAAATAATAACATTTGTGAGAGTTTCAATTTTTGGATTTTAGAGGCAAGATATAAACCTTTAATTAGCATGCTAGAAGCTATTAGGAAACAAGTCATGGTTAGGATGAGGGACAAAAGGGAGTATATTACAAGAAGATTGTCTAAGGGTATGAAATATGGACATAGACTGGTGGCTAGTTTGGAGGATTCAGTGTTTAAGTCTAGAGAATGCAGTACTTTGTGAAATGGGAGTTTAGATTTTGAAGTGGGTGGTACAAGAGGGGGGACAATAGTTGACCTCAAGAATAGGACTTGCACTTGCAGAGCATGGCAGTTGAGTGATATTCCATGTTGTCATGCTATTTCAGCTATTTACCTTATGAGAGAGGAGCCAGAGGACTATGTGCATGAATGCTTGAAGGGTGAAACATATCTCAAGTGTTATCAACACATGCTGAACCCATTAAATGGAATAGAGTTATGGCCCCAGTCAGATATGTAATACCCGGTTGTAATTCATTCATTTTCATTCAGTAATTATCAGTCTGTAATTGTCACTCAGTGATTCTCACTCGTTAATAATCACTCATCAATCTTGTTTCATTCATTTGTGTTCACTGTTGGCATGTTGTAATCGTATATCAGTTACCGATCGGCATGTCATCTCCGTTTACTGATCGACGGGAGTATTATTATTATTTTCATCGTCATTGGTAGTCGTATACTGAGAGTATCATCTTTGGCTCGTGTTAGACTTGTTCACTTTCACATTCGTATGATATGTCGGATCATTCATCAGTCGTAGCGAGGAATCGGAATTATCGGATTGATTCACCTTGGCCAGCATCGAGTTACGGCCGTAAGGTTCTGGGATACGTCCGTAAGTCAGCGGGTACGGCCGTAAGGCCGGCGATTCTGACCGTAAGTGGTCCAAAGAGTGCCCGGGCATTTGGCCGAAGGTGAGTTACGGCCGTAAGGAAGGTGAGATACGGCCGTAAGTGGTGTTCGTAAGTTTTGGGTGTTGTCGACCCGGGGTGACTTACGGCCGTAAGGGTTGCGGCATACGGCCGTAAGTCGAGGCAGGTGCGGCCGTCTGAGTTGGCCGATTCTGGCCGTCTGCGGCAGGCAGGGTGCCTGGCCGTTTTCGACGAAGAGGGCTTACGCCCGTAAGATTTGGCCGGATACGGCCGTATCATCCGAGTTACGGCCGTAAGGTGTGCGCTTACGGCCGTAAGGGTGTCGACGGATGTTTTTGACGAAGGCGGGTTACGCCGTAACTTCAGATCGATTCTGGCCGTAAGTCTCGGCGAGCTTTCGGACGAAGCCGAGTTACGCCATACGAGTTGGCGATTCTACGGCCGTAAGGCCGTTGACTTGGAAAGTTACGGCCGTAAGAGGGCCGAGTTACGGCCGTAACTTCCGGCGATTTAATGACTTGGCCGGTCATTTCACCTCACTTTTTCATTTTTCCTTCTTCATCCGAGAGAGAGGGTTGAGAGAGAGATTTTATCATCATCAATCACTTGAGTGTGTAATCTTCATCATCTTCATTCCTTTGGGAAGCTTGGGTACTCGTTATAACTCGTGTTCATCGGATCGAAGTGGTTAGATCTTCAAGAGGTAATTTCTTCAACACCTTGGATTTCGATTTTGTGTTGAGATATGATGTTTTGGACGTTATAATCATGTTTTATGAAGGGATATGTATATGATTATGAGTTTGTATAAGGATTCATTGGATTATTGAGGGATTTATTCAAGAACACTTTGAATATCGAGTTGGATTTGGGGATTTCCGATTAATAGTTGTTATAATCACGATTTTGGATATTCTTAACGGACTATTGATCGTATTGGAGATGTTTTATTGATTTGAAGCACTTCTTGGGGATTTGAGATTGGTATTGTTGAGGTTTAGTTGTAATCAATCGAAGTTGGACTCAAAGTGTTCGATATAATGCCCCTATGAACTTGGTTTAATCGTATCGACGTCTTGAGTTCGTTATATTCGTGTTAAATTCGTTATTGATCGGATTGTTGGTAATTGTATTGAATTAAGGTTGTTCGAGCGACCGGTATCTTGGTTAGGACGTTGTTCGTGGACGGACATTCATCATCGGTATTGAGTAAGTTAATTCTTACTCGGTTAAAAGGATATTCATTCCTTTTGTCGTTGTTCATTCATAATCATAACTCATTCATCATTGTATTAATCGTATCAAAACTCGTCATTGTCAATTAATCACCTCAGTCATAAGGAACGACGGTTCCGATCATTTCATTGAGCTATCATTCATTTCACCATCATTCAATCTTGGTGAGTCATTATTCATTTTCATTGTCACTTTTGTCGTATTGTGGCATTAGGGTCATCTTGGCGTGCGGTTGGTATGTGTAGGATTTTCATGTCGGGCACATTATAGTCGTGTGTTGGTTGGTGGCCTCACATTGGATCGTGCACACGAGTCGATTGCTCGTGAGACCGATTAAGTACAAGACCACGCGTGTTTGATCGTTGGTGGCTTGTGCACGGACACATTTCCATCCCGGGCGTAGTGTGGCGCCATTCCTTTGAGCCGTCTCGATTAGTCGATTCATATAGCATGTTTGATTGCGTATGTTTTGACAGAATAATTCATAATTTCGGATATATCATGATTGTGTATTTTCAACCCTTGAGGATTGTTGTTCAGAATCGATTTCGTTGGGGATGCTGCTGTGTCATGGCAAGGCTAAGGCACGGGAGAGCACGGTGACGGCGAGGATTCAAAGTGATACTAGAAGGGGCCCCGAATTGCTCGATCATTTATTCAGTCAATTGTGTTTCCTTTATTTATTCCGCTGCAGACATTCCGTTTGAGTGTTCATTTCATTCAGTGTTGTGTATTTTATCGTCATATAAAATACACATGTATTCTATTTTATCCTGGGTGTGTTGTATAAAACTCCTCGTCGGAGTAATTGATGTTGTAATGTGGTTCGGTACTACATTTACCTGTGTAATTCATTCATTTTCATTCGCCTGGTGGGTCCCAGTCGGGGGTCCACGGCACTGTAATATCCGCCTAGTTTGGGGTGTTACAGAGTTGGTATCGGAGCGTGGTTTTGAATACTACCCTCCAAGTCATGTCTCATTTGAAATCATCGTCATCGTACTAGTATCATTGGACTTTCGCGTCACGTGTGACCTGTGCAAATGCCGAGCCAATCAGACCAAGAACTGTAAGATTTCTGATGCCATGGTATAATTTCTGGCAATAATCATTCATTCATAATTCATCAGTTAACAATCCTCATTCATCAATTTCAATTGTGATCAAGTCGATAATGTTAACTTGTTAATCACTCAATTCATTTCATTACTCAGTTGTTGATCTTGAAGATCATATCATCAATCTTGTTAAATTGTTCAAGATAATCATTTCAGTAATTTCATCAGAAATCATGTCACGTCAACTAATCATTCATGTAATCGCTGTATTTGAGCGCGTATGCTCATTTTCATCATTTCATAATATAATCATAATGTGATACTCATGCGAGATATATAATCATCATATGACTTTCCACTTCACATGGAAGGGGCCGCAGAGACGTGGAGGACGAGGCCGTGGAGCGGGCCGAATCCCGAGAACTCGTGCGAATACACGTGCAAATGCCAGAATAATGCTAACTCATCGAGCGGTGATGCCGCCACTCACTCACCGACGCGATCATTCACTATCGGAGTCGTGCAGGACACGGCTCGGTCGAGAGGGTGTCCGGGTTGACCCACTCGCATTTATGCAGTGGCATGATGGCCCAAATGACCCGGATGGCTCGGTTGATGGAGACGATGCATAACTCCGTCAATCAAAATCGGCAGGCTCCTCCGCCGCCACCTCGAGGCAAGAGAGGTGTAAGCAATATCATTAGCGATATCTCTGCCACGACCACCTACTTTTGAGGGCTCATCCGAGCCGGCGGATATTGTTCACCGGCTTGAGCATTTTGAGAAGTTATTTGCTATGGTGGATTGCCCCGAAGGGCATAAAGTTTCGATTGCGGCTTACTATCTCGGTAGAGCGCTCATTCATGGTGGTTATCGTTGAGGCCCACGGAACATGTACTTGGGATCGATTCAAGACTCTCATGATGGAGAGGTACTATCCGGCCCCACTCGGGAGGCCAAGTTGTCGAATTACTCACTCCCGACCTTTCGGCGGATGATGACGTTCTCGCCATCGCCGAAAAATTTCAGAACTTCTTCCGTCGCCTCATCTATCATTCACTCGGAAGCGGACAAGATCAAGTATTTCAGAAGAGGTCAAACCCCGTATGAGACTTCGCCACTTAATCATAACCGTGCCACTGCCGAGTTCATTGAGAAGGCTCTTACTTACGAGCTTACGGCTAAGGAAATTGCTAAGCGGCAACCTTCGTCGCTAGCAAGAAGTCCAAGAACAGTAACCGATCGGCGGTAGTCGTGCCACTTTCAAGAAACCGCGGCGGGCTCTACTTTTCGAGCGACCTCCTGGCGTCTAAACCCGCGGAATCTCGATCGCGAGCGGCGATTCGGCCATCACTGTTTCAACCGTGAGGAACAGGTCATTTCGGCACCAAGTGTCCGGCGATGCATCACGTGCCACAGCGTGGATTGCCGGGCATAGGGCCCGTTTTTGCCGTAGAGACTCTAAACCCACTCCGGCGTCATCTCAAGCCCTGTGTCATTCAGTGCGTAATCAAAGCCACTCAATCAGCGTCGTTCAAGACGACAGGAGTTAAAGGCGGAGCCAAGAGCTATCAGACGGGAGCATCCGGTTCGGGGGCCGGCAAGCGTGTTCGAAAGGTACTTTACTTTTACTTTTGAGTAAAGTACCTTTTAATGACCATAGCGTGTTCGAAACGCCGTCCTCGCGATATCCGACTCTCGAATCCGCAACTGGTGATAATGACCTTCAAGAAGTATTAAAGTATCCATGGATAATGACCTTCAAGAAGTATTAAAGACGTATTTGAAGGTCATAAAAATTATCTAAAAGATCATCAATACGACGTTTCGACTTAAGATCATCTTAAGTCCGTCTTTTACTTTTGAGTACTTTAATATTATCCATGGACGACGTATTTTTAACGACGTTTCGAACACGCTATGATTAAAAATTAAATAGTTGAGTGACTAAAAAGGTACTTTACTCAAACTATTTGGGAATAATACCACCTGCACGGATAATATTAAAACGAAAGGAGTATCTCGAATTATTACAAATTGTCCTCCATCCCCAAAATTCGGAAATCGGAATCGAATATTTCTCCGAAACATGTCTTACGCGTATCTTTTCAAGTACATCATCATCGGTGATACTGGTAATTTCTTGTTTCTCAGAGTACCCCCTTTTCAAATTCCCGATCGTTCTCTGATTTAAATTTAGTTTCTTTCCCGTCGTTTAAGGTATTCTTGTTCAAATCTTTACTGCATGAACGTTTCTGTTTCCTTATTCAGCCTTTTAGGGATCTGTCAATGGTCAGTTTTTTTTTTTTCCGAAAATTTTGTACAGTACCTCTTTTAAAAAAGAGAATAATAAGCTTACCGTGCTGAATTGAAAGAGAAGTAGAGGGATATTTTCATGAAATCAATGTTTTTCGTGTTGCAGCCTTGTGTTTCTTGCTTTAGAAATAATGTTCATTCATTTGTGCTATTGTTTTTTTTTTTTTTGAGGCTTTTACTTGGATCATTCGTCCCTCACAAGCCTCCTCGCTTGATTATCATATTCATGTCTGCTTCTACAATTTGTTTAGTATTCAGTATGGTTATGTTGATGTATGACTTTCATGTGCAGGGGTTGGTAAATCATGTCTGCTTCTACAATTTACCGACAAGCGGTTCCAGCCGGTACATGACTTGACTATTGGAGTTGAGTTTGGAGCAAGGATGATTACGATTGATAACAAGCCCATCAAACTTCAGATATGGGACACCGTAAGTTTCTTTCTTAACTTTTAAGTTGATTTCGGGTTTGCTTGGTCGATATGATTATTCCTAGTCTGGTGATTCAGTTATTGAGAATGCTGGAAGAAGGTGTTGCTTAAGGATCATTTTCAATTGGTTATTATAAGGGCTGTATTGAATCACATTGCCAGTCATACTACGCGAGGAGAAAATTATATATGTATATTCTGTACTCAGATGGTGTGTGATTTTTCAAATCGAGCTTTGACCGTTTATTTCTTTTTAGATATTGTACCGATGAATATAGAATCCCTATATTTGGTTTTCAAAAATATTTACATAATATTATTTTTTGATAATTTTTCATGATATAATTAAAAAGTGATTGATGCTCAAATTTCCGTCTCAAAAGCGAGAACATCATGTATTTATATACAGGAGTATTATCTTTAGACGAAAATATTATGCAAGAGTAGTACCATTCCTTCTCTGCCTCCTCTTCTTGCTGCCTGAATTTTATAGAACATATTTCCTCAATTACTTTTAGCGAGTTTTGACAATGGAGATAACTGGGTGTCATCTAAAACATAGAAGTGAGAAAGCCACAAAGGGAGCACGCATATTTTCCGGCACCTGAATGAACAATATTTGATAGTTGTATAATTCTTTTAATGTATATTTTAAAGTGGTGAAGAAGGTCTGCGGAAATTAGAGAGTCAAATGCAATTTATTAACAATTTCCTGAAAAATTACAATGCCAAAACAAAAGTCTAATAACAGCAGATTGTCTTTGGCTTATTAGTAACCTTACATGATGCTATTTGTTTTACCTAAAGTACCTTGAAATGGTTCTATGGTAATTCTCTTGCATTTTTATGCTAAGATGTTACAGTTGTCCTTATAAACTACCTGGAGGAATTTCTATGTTATCGTAGGTTTGTAAATGTAATGTAAAAGTATATAAAACTGGACTATGTTTGACACTTACAGGCTGGTCAAGAATCGTTTAGGTCCATCACAAGGTCTTACTACAGAGGAGCTGCTGGTGCACTTTTGGTGTATGATATCACTAGGTATCACCTTTTTATCCGTGCAGCACGTTTTATCCGAAAGTTTTTTTTTTTTTTTTGCAGCTTCATTTTCAATTTAACTTATAATTTGATAGATAATATTGATGTAATTTTGTTACGAGTTGTTTTTCTTATGTTTACTAGTGGGAGTTGATTTTCACAAACCTTCCATCATGTCTGAGTATCTGAAAGTTAACAAGGTTTAGTGCGGTCAAAGTAAATGAGACGTTAGTATTTAGTGCAATTTTTTTCTTTAAATAACCCACAGCCGTGGGTGCACAGCCCGCGGACGTAACACGATATAGCATATATAAAAAGAGGTTAACGTAGTTTTCTGTATTTGTTTCTTCATTGTTCTCCTTTACTACGTTTCAGGAGGGAAAGTTTTAATCACCTGGCTAGCTGGCTAGAAGATGCGAGGCAGCATGCAAATCCAAACATGTCAATTATGCTGATAGGCAACAAATGCGACCTTGCACATAGAAGGGCTGTTAGCACGGAAGAAGGGGAACAGTTTGCAAAAGAAAATGGATTGATTTTCATGGAAGCATCTGCGAAAACTGCTCAGAACGTTGAGGAGGTGATGGAGCTTTATAGGAACTTGACCTACTTCTACGAGAGGATATATAATACTACGAAGAATCGACACTTCTAGGAGGTTAACGTCCGAGTGTCGGACACTCTGGACGAGGCAGACGCAGGAGCACGCACCCGACACACCAAAATAATTGTCCACTTTTTCAATATGGGGACACTTGGGGGACACGGCTTATAAGTTTTTTTTTTTTTTTTTGAACGAGGTTTTGTACTAATCTTAAAAAAGAAGGGGTTGATATAAAAAAATTAAAATAAATAAAATGTGTAAATAAATATCTTAGAATAGTCATTAGTTTAATAGAATGAAATTTTAAATGCTTATTCGATAAATAATGACTTATTATGGATGTTATTTATAGTTTACAATGACTTATGAATGTTAGTGTGTGTCTGTATATATATATATATATATATATATTATGTATGTATAAATATAAATTTGATGTGTCCCCGCCGTACCCGTGCTAGGACCTGTGTCCGTGCTTCCTAGACATATAATATGATGCTCTACATATTTTTGTTTCTCTTTTTCTATTTTTTTTTCATTTGCGGAAAAATATGTGCAGGCATTCATTAAAACAGCTGCAGCAATATATAAGAAGATTCAAGATGGAATATTTGACGTCTCGAATGAGGTTAGCTTGTTGTTTCTTTTCTTCATTGTTTCGTCTCCTATTGGTCAAACAAATATTGGCTTGCTTTCTGGTTACATTTTCTCTATTGCTATGAATGTATGGGCACATTTTTTTTCCTTAAATAATTTCTTTTTACCCAGTTTCTTGATTATTTCGATCTTCTGTTTGCGGTATATGTTTTTTGATTACTGATTTTTAATTCGGGAGAATTTGTTACTTTATTCTGGTTATTGAATTGATTTGTTTATGATGCCATCCTGCATTTGTTTCTTCTTCTGCAGTCCCATGGAATAAAAGTTGGTTACACTGGAATTCCGGGCTCGTCTGGCGGCAGAGATGTTTCTTCTTCTCAAGGTGGAGGTTGCTGCAGTTGAGATATGTTTGTAACTAACTGTAAGCTATGCTGCTTAAACATGTTTCTCTGTTCTTCCCCTCTCTTGATATGAGAACTTCATTGTCTTTGTTTTGTTCAAGGATTCTTTATCTTGTGGTTCCGATTACTGTAAATTTGACAATAGGTCGATATATTTATATCGACAACTGTACAAAGAACTGTATGCTGGGCTTGTGAGAAACATGTGTGTTTTGTGAATTTGGCAAAATTGGGAATTATAATCTGATTTGTTTTATTTTTTAATGTTTTTCAGAGGTTACATTATTCGTATCTTTTTCTTTTAAATGTGTTTTTATGTAAACTATTTCTTGTAATTTATGATGCCAGTAATGCTTTGTTTCTATTTCTTTATGTAATGAGTGACATTACACACACTCCATATATAGACAAACTATTTCCTGTAATTTGGTAATTTCTAGTGTTATAAATGATACTACTTTTTGGTATTGTCGAACAGATTTTTATAAAATCCAAATTATATGCTAACTTATAAAGTGTCACTTCTAAAATTGAACGGATCTAAGTCCGAAATTGGAAAGTATAATTATCGGACTTGTCTGATACAATCAGACCGCGAGACACAAGTGTTTCAAATTTATGTATAACCATGGAAAGAGAGGTCGATATTTCTCATGTCTCAAAATGGCATAAGGCGCGACGAATATGTGTTGGTACGTATTCGTTGTTCATGTAAAAACGAAGTTTCGTGAGCTCTGTCATCCCTTTAGCGTTTTAGCCAAGAAAACAAACCTCTCATTGTTTGAGCGGAAAACAAAAATAAATTGAAATCCACTTTCCATAAGCATTTTTTTTTTATCATAAAGAAGTAGGCTGAACTAAGCATTTTTTTTTTCAATTATAAAGAGAGTATTTTGAGCCTCCAAACACAAAAAAAAATTACCTTTTAATCAATACTTTTACCTTTTAAATTACACTACACACTCCTCTTTAATACTTAAAAAATTTATATATCTATTACATTCAATTATTCTCCTAAAATACACAAATTTACTCTAAATATCGCATTTCGACTGGGACGGAAGAAGTATATATATATATATATATATATATATGCCAAAGTACGTGGCACAAGTAATTTCTTTTTTACATGCATTCTCTTTGACTAATAATTGCAGAAACCATCATTGACATTAATTATAAAAAAGACAACTATTTATCTTTAGATGATTTAATGATGATTCCAAACGCCAATGTGATTCCACATCAGGTGTCGCAGTTATGATTCGATGCCTCCCCCATGATTCACCAGTAACTAATAATATCTTGCCATCTTATTTCATGATTCAACCATGGATCACCATACTTTTTTACCGACAACCATGATTCTATGTCTCAACTAATTTTATTTTTTATTTTTATATTCATAATTATATTAAACAATTTTAATAAAAACATTATATTTCATTAATAATTCAAAGAAAATTACATAATACTTAGAATAAAAAAACATAATTATATCTAAAAATTGCAAGGCCATCCATATTTCTTCGCGATCTCACATTTTTTGGCAAGAGTGATCTCTCGCATAGCTTGATCGATTATGTGATCGTGCGGTTCGTTGTAGAACTTCATCGCCCGGAAAAAAGTCTTTTCTTCAACATGTAGGAGTTATGCCGCCATCAACTTTTCGGCCAAGTCATCCTTTGCAATTTTTTGCTCTACCACCGTTTGTGTTTTCTTTGTTGTGTAGGTGTCGAAGCTCATAACAACACTATTCTCTGTTGACGAATCGCTTTCGGTCTTTTTACCTTTTCTTTTCCGTGTAGAAGTTGTGTCGTCATTCAGATCCCGAATAACAGTCTCAGCATTCTCATTGCTTCCCGACTCGTAGTTGCCCGATTCCGACGACTTTCTTCGTTTGTCGGAACTAGACGAATTTGCTTGACCCACACTTGGTTGTTCCAACCATTTGTCTGCTTTCCTAACAATCTCCCATGCTTCAATATGACTAAAAGACTTGCCTTTTGTTTTCTTATTGTAATCGGCCATGGCATTTTTCATCAAGTCAATATCGCCAAACCCACTCTCACGAACACGGTTCTACAATTATAAAAGTAACAAGTATAAATTAATACAAGTATACAAATATTAAGTATAAATTAATACAACTATATCAAATACAAAGTATAAAAAGTATAGAGTTTAAAAATTACTTGTTGGATGAATAGCCCGTTAAAGACATTCATGGCGGCATTCATATTTTGCCACTTTGTGTTCAAGCTATGATAAGTTCGATTACTATTTTTCACGTTTTCCTTGAAATGCTCTAGAATTCTTTTCCAAAAACTATCTCTATTTTGTTCATTCCCGACTTTTGGACATGTCGAGATATGAACCCACACTTTTGCCAAAGTCACCTCTTCGTCCGACGTCCAATTTTTTTTCGCTTTAGTCGATTTTTTTCTTTTTTGGACAATTTCGTTTTCTTGAACATCTTCATCATTTTCTTCTTGGCCTAATACATAATATACAATTAAATTATAACAAGTATATTAAATACTACTATAACAAATAAATTATAACATATTCGGATTATTAAAAAAAAAGTATACCGATTATAAAAAAAAAGTATAGCTAATGTATTTTGTGGTTGAGTTTCGGGAACAAAATCAATTTCATCATCCTCGTAATCATATAGCGGTAGTTCTCGTTCAACACTTGGTTCACGCCGCGATGGACCGTCACAGAAGTCATTGAACGGGTCGAACTCACTTGTCATTGCTATATTGTATTAGCTTGGATCCATCGGTGGAGGTTGGTGATAATATTGGCGTTGATGTGATGGTGGGTTCACCGGTGGAGGTTGGGAATAATATTGAGCGGGTGGAGGACTCATTTGGGGATAGTAGGGAAGTGGTTGTGATTGAACTTGCGGACGAACGAGTTGTGATTGAACTTGCGGACGAACGGGTTGTGATTGAACTTGCAAACGAACGGGTTGTGATCGAGAGCCCCGTCCACGACCTTTGGATGACTTTGAATCACGTTTTGATTTATTTGGATCCATATTTTTTAAAAGAATAAAAGAGTTGGAAGTGGAAGTAGTGGAATAAAATGTGATTTGAAAATGGTGGATATGAATAAAATATGATTTGAAAGTGTATATTTAAAGGGATTTTTTTAATGCCCAACGGATACTTAATTCAATGCTCAACGGATACTTTTTAATTGCCCAACTTCCATGATTCTTCAATGTGACATGCCGAGCTCCCCATGATTCAACCATACCGCCCTATGGCAATGGTCATGCCGATCGGTATGCCCCATGATTCACCCTATAATTCATCCACTGCCACCCCTTAAGATGCATGTTTAAGTTCACAACGTTTGAGTACCATAAAATTCTAATATTTAAATAAAATTTATATAAATATTCTTAGAATATAAAGTCTTTATTATATAAATTACAATATTAATAAACTTGAAATAAATTTAAACAATAAGAAGGAATAGGTTAAAATAAATTGTATCTTTATGAAATTAATCAAAACTAAAAAATTATAATTGAATTCAAACTGGACGAGTATGTGGATGTGGTCCATTTTTTAAGTTTTACGTTTATAATTTGTACACGCTCACAGTAATTAATTACTTGTTTTCTTTTAGGCTCCCTGTTCCATGGTAACTTGTTTACTTGTATTTTGTATGATTTCTATGAACATGTTTGACCGTTAATATATTTAATTGTATATAACTAAAAATTACAAAAATAATATATTTTAAAAATATATATTACAATGAATCTAATAAGATCATATATGATAATATTCTTACATATACGTCAATAAAATTTAATGATCAAAATTAGTCAATTTTGTCCAAATAAATAATATGTGGGCAAGTAATTACAGGACGGAGTGAGTAAAGACATTCTAGTTTCACAATTTACCCATTTATAAAAATAGAAATCACAGTCAATATCAAGCTTAAAGAGGCATAGAGATTAGAGAGTACTTACTACTCACTTAGGGGTTGTTTACTTTTTTTCCATTAATACCTGAATGGATTAAGTTGTCTGAGTGGATTAATCTGTCTGATTTGAAAAAATATCCTGTTGTTTCTTTCTTTTCTGAATGAACTATTTGAATGACAGAAATAACCATTTTACCCCTCAATATGAATTAAGTCCTTTTTGATAAAGGACAGATTGAGCATTTTAGTTTATATAATCAATTTAAATTATATGACATAATGTTATTTTAATTTATATTATAATATATATTCATAAATCATATTAAAATTTTCAGGTATATTTAAATAATAAGACAATATTTTATAAATATATTAAGTTATATTTTAATATATATATATATATATATATAAATTTATATTAATTTTTTAATAGTCAATATAAAAAACCAATTTAAATAATATAACATAATATATATTTTAATAAATATTATAATATATATATTCATAAATCATATTATAATTTTCAGATATTTAATCAGACAATATTTTTATAAATAAATTAGTTATATTTTAATATATATAGTTATATTAATGTTTAATAGTCAATATAAAAAATTAATTTAAATAATATAACATAATATATATTTTAATTTATATTATAATATATATATATATATATATTCATAAATTATTTTATAATTTTCAGATATATTTAAATAATTAGACAATAATTTTGTAAATATATTAAGTTATGTTTTAATATATAGTTATATTATTTTTTTAATAGTCAATATAAAAAAAATCAATTTATATAGTATAACATAATATATATTATAATTTAAATTATAATATATATTCATAAATCATATTATAATTTTTAGGTATATGTAAATAATTAGACAATATTTTTATAAATAAATTAAATTATATTTTACTATATATAGTTATATTAATTTTTGAAATAGTCGATATAAAAAAAATCAATTTATCTAATATAAAATAATATATATTTTAATTTATATTATAATATATATATATTCATAAATCATATTATAATTTTCAGGTATATTTAAATAATCAGACAATATTTTTATAAATATGTTAAGTTATATTTTAATATATATATATATAGTTATATTAATTTTTTATCAATAAATAGCTTATATTTTATGAATTTTAATATTAATATATATTTTTAATTTATACTATATATACTCAATTATAATTAAGATTATATGATAATTTATAATATATATACTCAATTCTTTTATTATTAAAGAGGGTAATTTTGGTATATTGAGGAAGTATTTGGTAAGGACACCCCAAAAGTTGCTTAATGAAAAAAGACATTATTAAGATCATTAAGGGTATGTTTGGTAAAATTAAGCTAGCATATAAGCTAGCTTATAAGTTGAGCTTATTTAAGAAGTTCTGTTTGGAACACCTAAAAATAGCTTATAAGCCAAATTATAAGCTAGCTTATTGAAACGCTACTTTAAGCTAGCTTATAAGCTAAACTGCCAAACATACCCTAAGTAGAAAGTAAACAACAAAATATAGCTGATTGATTAAGATGATTAAGTATTAAGCTAATTAAGTAAAAAGTAAACAAATCCTTAATCCAAGAAATTTAGGAAAAAAGTTAATGTATTTAGGTGAATGATTGGACGTGATAGATGCGTAAGCATTTGGCGTGAATGTGCTGGGAAGATTAAAAAAGTAAAAATAATTATTTAATATGAGTCAGTGGGGACGGAGATAGTAACAGGTTAGGGATAATGGAAGGAATGATTAATGGCGTGCTGCTCTTGAATGATTTTCTCGCTACTAATCTGGTGATGGGGGTTATCTATTATTAGCAGCCGTCTTCTTTCGTGTCTGATCAGAATCTTGGTTATTACTCCAGTATCGTTTTTCTTTTCCTTTTCTTCCTTGATCTGCCGAACGTGCTCATGGGGTTTTCCTTGTCAAATCCACGTTCAATTTCTGGGTCGGCCCTCCTCTTTTTCTTTTTGGTTTCTCTCTCTCTCCTTGTCGTGTGCTTTGAATTCTTGTGTTTCGGGGCGTAAAGATTTGGTTTTGAAAGTTGAAAATCTTCAAATTTGATTTGAGAGGTTGGTCGGGTAAGACTTGAGAGAAGCATAAATAAATGAAGATAAAGCCCAGAAAATCAGTGATTTTGTTGCTGTTGGTGACTGTTTTTGTCCCTATTGTTCTCTTCAATGACACACTCGGAGCTTGTTTCACTTCATCTTCTTGTAATGTTCTCTCTCTTAATCTTGCTTCTATTCTTCAAGCCGTGTTTTCTTTTTTTGTTGGCTTCTTCGTGACATTCTTTATTGCCTTGTTGATTGATTTTTTCCTTTTCCTTTCCGTTTTTTTACAGCCACGAATGAATTCGTAGAAGAGGTTTCAACCTTTGTAAAAGCCTTTCCTAGATTATTCGTCTCACTCCTTTTGTCTTAAAATTAATGTTATTATAGAAATTCAAGAAATATTTGCTCATAATATACCAAAACTGTCCTCTTGAAAATTTTGTCCATCAACGTCTCGTAATATTTTCCTATGATGTTGATGGTTTTGCAATTTCATCTCTTTTCTTTTCTCTTTCGTATAAAGGTCGGTTGCGACAGGAATGGCATCTGGTATAAAATTTTGCTATTTTGTTTCTTGCATGAGTTTATAGTGTTAACTAGTCTTAGACAATTGGCACTATAATCTTCATTCCACCGACCCCAATATAGTTGGGTTTATGGTGCAGTTGATGATTGATGATGATGATGATTATGAAGCTTTCATGCAAAATCCTAAAAACTGACACTTACATTGGGATGGAGGGAGCATTCTGTAATTTTTGCTTCTTTTTATCTCATCTAAAAAGAGGAATGTTGAATTCCTCGATTTCCTGTTTGCAGGCTTTTGCTGGTGAAGTCAGTCCATTAAATTCTATACCCATGTATGTGTTTCTTGATTTCTTTTCCATTCCTTCTTCGCGATGTGTATTGTGTTGATGGAGTTTTTTGTGGTTTGATTTGCTATAATTACTGATAGGAACCATTGGGCATAGTTTATTCAAACAAGTCACTAAAATCTAATTTGGAAAACTCTAATGCTCCATCCGGAGCCAACACTCGATTAGCAAACATAATTTTGGGGCATACAATTCATTCAAAAATAATGATAGAATCAGCATAAGATGGATATGGCCGTAACAATAAGTCTTTGGATGGAAATCCCATTAGGTGAGTGACTGACGAACGCATGAGAAGACCGCATTGGAGACGGGGGAAGATAAAAGTTCAAACGGGGCTGAGTCAAGTGGGGTTTGACAAAATGATGTGAAGAAATAATTTAGTTTAAGGCATCCCAAGGGCACAACCGGTAACCTGTCCGGGGAAAAGGTAAGATCGGTTTTATAATATTAGTACTTTGACTTGATTAAAGCCTTATACCGTCATATCTCCACATATCAAGTTTAGAATATGCTCGTAGATTTTGTGGTTTTAGAGCAAGCTAATCGATTCATTGTTCATGTTATTCTGTTGTAACTCTGGCGTTTGACACTAGTTAACGTTCACTCTTTTATTTTAGGAGTCCTTATATTCATCTTACCAATTAGGGCTTCCTTCTGAGGAAGTTTTCTTCTTGGTTTTAACCATTGGATAAGGTAGTCAAACACACTTATACAATCTTTAATGATTCTAATATTGCTCTATAGCAATTATTCAACTCATTACCGTCTCACGAAATTTTCAATGCAAGTGAAAGAATGTCTGAAGGTGACGGTTTTGGAATTTTATCTCGCTTTTCAATCTTTGGAAGGTTGCAGTGGGAAACGGATGTGGCGTAAACCTTTGCTACTTTGGTTTTTGCATGAATTACTTCCGACCAATAATTGACATATTAATCTTCATGCCGCTGACCCAAACATAGTTGGGATTAAGGTGCAGTTGAGGATGATGATGGCGATGATCAGATTTTTCTGTTTTCTGTTTCTTGTAGGAACTAAAGAAAACACACCACTCTTCCCGAACCTCTATCAAAGATATTTCGAGAGAGCAAGTGAAGGCTCGAAATGACAAACAGAAAGAGCAAGCGCTACCACCAGATGCTCGTATTCGTCAGCTTAAAGACCAACTCATTCGAGGAGAGGTTTATCTTTCCCTCACAGCCACTCAAAATAATCCTCACTTTACAAAGGAGCTGCGTTTGCGTATGAAAGAAGTTCAATTGCAATTCTAATGAAAATTTAGCTAATGGTGTTCATCTTTTTTTTGTTTTTCTATTTTTTGGTTTATTTTCTCAATCAATTTGGCTTCTTGTTGAATGCAGTGCTTTTGAGAGGTTGAAAGCAATGGAGCTAACACTATCAAAAGGTAAACAAATGCCGTAATAAAGAAACTTCGTTCTATGCTTCACTCAGCTGATGAGCAGGTCCGGGTCCACAAGAAACAGGCCTTGTTTTTGACGCACTTAACCGCCAAGATGATCTGTTGCTTTACCATGAGTTAACGTGGTTAAGTTCAAGATACAGTCCAGTTCTCAGGCAGTTGGGTTCTCCCTCCATGATCGATTATTACTTCAGGAATCGTCGTGATGAATCCGATTCCAACTTGAAATATAGAAATCCCAAATATCTTTCGATCATGAATCATCTCCGTTTCTATCTTCCGGAAATCTTCCCAAAGCTTGACAAGGTTTTGTTCCTAGATGATGATATTGTGGTGCAAAAGGATCTTAGTGGTCTCTGGTTTCTTGATCTAAAGGGGAAAGTCATTGGAGTTGTCGAAACATGTGGAGAAAGCTTTCACCGGTTTGATCGTTATCTCAATTTTTCAAACCCTCTTGTATAATTTTAACCCCCATGCTTGTGGTTGGGCGTTTGGGATGAATATCTTTGATTTGGACGAATGGAGGAAGCAAAATATTACGGAGGTATACCACAAATGGCAAAGCTTGGTAAGGTGGAGTTTTGAGCAATGGCAAATTTAGAACTTGAAAGAATCTATATTTTTAAGGCTAAATTCCAAATTGGTCATATAGCTTAACAAAAAATCTTGCAAACAAAAACACAACACACTATACATCACTGGACAAAATAAATAAAGAAAATCATCAATCGTTCAATCTGGAAATTCAGGGGCTTAAATAGATTCAGAATTATGTATATTAGTTGACTTCTAACGACATTACATAATTTGTTTTGCTACATAACAGGTCATCCAGATTTCAGAGAAAACAACATTGTCCGACACGAAGTCCCTTATCAGCCTCGAAAAGGGCCTCCAAAAAGGCCTGATAATTCCCCAACTTTTTTGTTTTAGCAGGTCCCTTGTTCCCCTAATGGGTCTTCAAGTAAGCTATTGCAACATATCCACTGTGGTTGCGGTTATCTCGAGTCTAACAATCAACGACTCTACAAGAAAATCAATCACGCTTGGATATCTTCTTCAATTGCACGGCCAATTCGACGATTAGGGTATATGAACGCTAGTACGTCGGTATGCCAGGAGGCAGTCGGCGTCGGTCAGCTCTTGTTGCGGCGGGAGTGGATGCGAGCCATTTATGTGTGAGTGAGAATCTCAAGAGGTATTGAATTTGTGCGGTTCTTTGCAAAGGTCGGTCTTTATATAAGTGAACGACTATCCGAGTGTTAACCCTAAACTGCTAAACATAATTTTTGACCATTTTAATTAAAAATTAATGGTCACTTAGAATTGATCAATGAAAGTGATCATTGATTAATCAATAAGTGACCATTAATTTTTTATTAATCAATGGTTAAAAATTACGTCTAGAGTATGTCACTTATATAAAGTCCAACCTTCGGAAAGCACACCACTTCAAATTCGCCTGACAAATCACGATGCCGGATTTGCTCTCGCTCCGGCCCAAGCCCAAAGCTAACCAACGCCAACTGACTCCTGTCATACCGACGTACTCGCCTTCACGGACCCTAATCATCAAATTTGGCCGTGCGAGTGAAGAATGAAATGTAAGTGAGTGATTTTCTTGCATAGATGTTGATTGTGAGGCGCGAAATGACCACGCCCAAAGTGGCGGTATGGGACTTGAAAACCCATTATGGGTACAAATACTGAGAACACCCCTTCCCGCCAATATTGTATCTAACCCGGACGACCAATCTGAACATTTGAGCCTTAATCACAAGATGATTTAAAAAATGATGTGTGTTATAATAAGCCTTGAAAGTGACATTTCAATTACCCTTTTGTTTTTATATAGTGTGAATGACTATTATACCCTTGATGTAAATATGTAATTACGATTGTGCCATCTGAAGTTTTCCTATAAATAGGACTTCAGTTATTAATGAAAATTATACCTGAGAATCATTCTCTCTACCCTCTCTCTAATTTCTCTCTCTATTATTTCGATTTCATAACACGTTATCAGCACGATGCTCTAACCAAATAAGTAATATGACGAGAGTATGCTCTATAGTTGCATCGTATAGATGATCCTCTGTATCAGAAATCAAATTATTATCATTAATTTTAGATCTATACCCCGTAAATGGTTTTCAAAGTTCATCAAGAACTACTAACACCCAAAATCTTAGACACCACTTCATCATTGATCGAAAGTCGAGACTACCATTCACCCTTTTCCCCTGTAAGGGAAACACCCATCATTCCTCCCAACAATCCTTTCCATCCCTTAGAAACCTGTGCTTCAAAACAACAACAACAAAAAAAAAATTGATTTTAATTTCCCTCTCTCTCTCTCTAAATACCAGAAAATTTTTACTATCTTTACCTCTCCGATGATGGATCCTTCTCCGATTAAAGGTTTCTACAGTTTCCTAACACGAGTGATCGATGATCTTGAAAGCGTATATCTGTCTAGCAACTTCATGTCCGTTCAGTTCCTCCAGAGGGTTCTCTCACTCCTGAGATCGTCGCATAACCAACTGCCATCTGCCTGTGGGTAAGAAATGGCTTGACGAGTATATGGATGAAAGCTCGAAGCTTTGGGAAGTCTGTCAGATTCTTAAGAGTCGGGCTTCGGGAATGGAGAATTATTACTCTGCGGGGATCAACATAGCTTCGTCTCTGGACGACCATCGCCATTTCAGTCCGCAACTTTCTCGTCAGGACTACAGCAAGATGAATCGTGGGTAGAACATCATTGACTGGTTGTTGTGGGTTTATGATTCTTACTCTGCGGACGACCTTCGATTCAGATTCATAGATGAATCCGATGGGGGGTTCATGGTGAATTGTCAGCAGGTCCATGGCAGATTAGGTGATGGCGGTGGTGCAGCATCCGAGGAACGGTGAACACAATTTATTGAGGTATTCATCAATTTTAATTACATAATAAAATAAAAAAAAAAGGGAATGGACCGTCACATGAAGTAAACTACAGAACACACATCAATTAATAAAATATATATATATGGAATCTTGTTTTGACAGCCTGTAGAAGTGTTTGTCGGGGGACATACCGAAGACTTAATTCACACCATATACATATATATATATATATATATATATAAAAGAATAAAATATTATTCTAATTCATTAAATCATACATTCGTTTTTCTTACATATAAGATACACATGATATCAGAATTAATTTTTCTTGATACCACCGTGACCCATCTCACGAGAGCTTCAATTTGACACTAATATTGATATGGGTATTAACTCTTTTCATATATGTCATTATTAAATTTATTAAAATATACAAATTAATACCCAACTCCGGAAATCGCAAAGATTTATACATACCATTACACTTGATGTTAACGACAGTCGATATTTCGACCTATACCTAAACGATGACTATTTTGCGGAATTGATTGGACGATCCTGTTCTGGTAGAAGCAGTTAATTATTTTGCAGTTTAAATTATGCCTTTTACTTATCTCAAAGTAGTGGTTTAAAACCACATATTTATTGCGTTTATTTTATACAATTATAATACCTCCCATGTGATGAGTTCAATTATCACAAGATGGATGGTTTTACATGTACGCAATTTATATATATTATATATCACCATCGTGGTTGGTTATACCACATGAATGGTTCATAAATCCTGCTCTCGAAGAAGAAGCAGTTGATAAAATAAATCCTACTCTGGAGAAGTAGTTGATCGATTATCTAAATCCTGCTCTCGAAGAAGAAGCAGTTGATAAAAATAAATCCTACTCTGGAGAAGTAGTTGATCGATTATCTAAATCATGCTCTGAAGAAGCAGTTGAAAGAAATAAATCCTACTCTGAAGAAGTAGTTGATCAATGATTCAAATCCTGCTCTCGAAGAAGAAGCCAAAATGATGGATATAATATTCGATCTCCATGATGAAACATGAACGGAGAAAATTGAGCAAGTGATACCATAAGCTATCACCAATTAATTAAAGAAGATCCCATGCAAACTGCATGATGGGATCATTTGACAAGTGATATGGAAAATATCACTGGAAAATAATTACTCAATAAATCACACGTTGATTATATCACATGGTGGGATCATTGAAATCATATTGATTGGTAATATTCATGGGGAAACATATATCACATATTTGTGAAAATATTGTATTTGCATAAAAGCAAATGATGGTCTTATTATTGCTGAAGAAGCACACAACAGTCGAAGTGAAATATCGAAACTAGCTGAAAGGCAGTAAACACTCGACAATATGAAACGCGAAAAAGAAAATACATATGAAACCCATAAAAAGAAAAGGGGTGCGTCTCGAGAGTATAAAACTCCGTAACTCTGCCACCCTCTGGCATAAGGGTTTATAATGAAAGATCTAAATGATCTAAACTTCTTTTCCGTTTGGCGCCAATAGCCTGTGGCTGATGAGCTTTGACTTCCAAATTCTTAACTGAAATATATGCCTGAAACTTTATAAGTAGATCACATGATGTCAAGACATATTATTATATCTCGTGATGGCTGAGATATAAACTTGTGATCTACTCCTTGATCCAGAAAGGCAAGCAAATCACTGAAGAAATTATTAACAAACCTATAGGTTTGGTATGGAAGTCCCGCTCAGCCCATGATGTGATGTTGAATATCTCATTGAGTGTGTCATAGCCACCTGGGAGAACAATAAAGGCATCACTTTTATTCACTACATACATCAAACTATCATACACATACTGTGCTTGAAGCATCAACCCAGTTGAACCTCCTATACTACTGGTTCTGACTGTGGAAAAGTGTAAGGCACTTGTTACACTTATTCTCCCATTTTGTGCAGCATCTAAACGGTAACCCAAAAATCTATGATCACTCCCACCATACAATATATCGATTTTGTGCTTTCCTAATTCTTTTACGAATTGATATGCCATATCTACATGCTGGATATGACCTATCAGTTTGGATCCACCTAAAATACATATAGTTTTAAATGGATGAGATCTATATGAGGATTCTGAGAACTCCATTTTTCTACACTAGACTTTCAAAATACTTTTATGAGAGATACATTTTCTGATTTATGGATCCTAAATTTAAAGAACAAACTTTTTTATAAACGACAAATGACTTCACTATTTTTCATTGAAAATGGAGCGGCATATAAGTCATTACTTTTGACAAAATTGCAAAAAAAAATGAAAGATATGATATTATATTTTTCAATGAAAATGACGTTACCGATCGACAGCTGAGAAATTTAAATATTGGAAAACAATATTCATCAACTTGCATTATTTTGCTATTTACCTTATACCAACTTTGATAAAACGGACTTACAAACTGGATCTTTTGAGATTAATTTTTCATGATTATAACGTTCCCGTTCATCCTTAAATTGTATCCACAAAGCCATTAGTTCACGATGAACGTATCCACTCGGATGTGCATCAAGAATCTGTTGAATATCATGATCCATAGATTCCTTACTCAATCCATCCTTGATAAATGCTATTTTATCTTCTCGATTTTTGGATACAAACCCCACAGATTTGCATCGTGTGTCACATATCCACCGAGCACATTTATAGCACCCACCTAATCTTTTTGCTCTCCGTTTTTTTGCAAAACTACTCTTACATGTACCTGGCATGTACTTAAATGAATTTGAAAATTCGCCAGATAATCGAACTTGTGCTTCGATCAACCATCGAATATCTTCTGGGATGCCATTTCTCATTAGCACCCTTAATCTTTCGAGTCGAGCTCGATAAATTCTTTTTATGATATTCACTGGAAGAGATGGATAATATTTACGAAGATTCAAAAGCATTGAATCCATTATTCAAACCCTCGGTATGGGTGATTGTGAATACAATGATAATCTATTTATAGATTGGAATTACGCGTATGAGATTTGACTCCGCGTTCGAATAGTTCATATCCAGAAGCTTATGAACTACGGTTCTATTTGAATAATGAACATAATATGACATGTGGGAGCGACGACTCCATGTTGATAATGATATGCAATAATGGCACCGAAAGATGATGTGATATGTCGGTAAAATATCTATATGGTGATATAGACACATCATCTTCAAATATTTGTTCTCGATTAATATCAATACTAGCCAATATTGGGAATGAATCCCTAATAAATTTGAAATATATTAAGGGGGAGTATGGGCCCGCTTCCTCTACATGTGAACTACTAGATATTATGGATCCACTAGATAGTCACATGTTTATATGACTCGTAATCAGAAATTTACGAGATTATGTGCTCACGGTTTGAGCATATATTCCATATCAGATTGAGCTAGTAATATATCCCAAATGAATTTGAATAGATCCGAGAAAGGATCAAGATATGCGCATACAAGTGGGATATCAATTGGCATACTATTTGAAGTCCTCCAGCCAATATCGAGAACATAATATATAAACTCCCATGACTGAAGATGAATACTGAGATACTGGCATATGAGTTTGGTGCTCAAGAAATCTCTCAGCATGAGGGGGAGTATTGGTAGTTGGAAATATGTGAAATGCATCACACTATATCCTCACAATTGAAATATGAACTTGAAGTTCAAAGATGCATAATGATTATTAATTTTTGGTACCAACTACAACTGCTTTGATAAATACATAATAATTCCCCGAATATGAATCAAAGCAAATGATAAAAGGAGGCATATACTTTTGAGAAGTATATAGACATAATCCCAATGGGTGATTGATAATGAGATATCTCGGCAAGTTATATTGCCATGGGGAAATAAATATTAAAAAGTGTCGACACAATATAGCGCTATAAATAAAATGAGGATATCAATGATTGGAAAGAGAATATCGATAAATGATATGAGGATATCCATGACTGTGAAATATGGATATTGGAAATGAGGATATTAAAATCCATGATTTGTGAAAATGAGGATATCAATGATTGGAAAGAGGATATCGATAAATGATATGAGGATATCCATGACTGTGAAATATGGATATTGGAAATGAGGATATTAAAATCCATGATTTGTGAAAATGAGGATATTGAAATCCATCGAAATTGAAATATATGCCCTTATAATAAAATGAAATATATGGGCTTACTGAAAGTGACTCGTAAGGAGATTTTGAACATATTATCAGTGCGTGCAGTCACTCAAAACGTTGTGAACGAAAATTATATGCTGTACTCTTTTCCTTGACTGAGGTTTTATCCCACTGGGTTTTCCCAGCAAGGTTTTTAACGAGGCAGCCTAATCACAACAAATATGAAATCTCCAAAAGATATTTGGAATATATCGCAAAGAATATGAGTTCGATATTACAAATTGCACTGAAGATGATACTCATACTAATCCCTGGAGGATTATTGAAATGCATGGGGCATATTTATAAAATACGTGTTGCACTCTTTTTCCCTTGACTGAGGTTTTGTCCCATTGGGTTTTCCTAGCAAGGTTTTTAACGAGGCAACTGGAATGGCGTATTAGTATGAATAATGTACTCTTTTTCCTTCATTAGGATTTTTCCCACCGGGTTTTTCCTAATAAGGTTTTAATGTATTCATGACATAATGAGGAACACTACAAAGATCAAGATTATTCCTCAAAGTTTGAAAACGAAAGGAGTAGTTGTACTCTTTTTCCTTCGATCAAGTTTTTCCCACTGGGTTTTCTTGTGAGTTTTAATGAGGCAACACATGGATACTCCAACGAATGATATACATGACAGATTCACTCAGTTTTTATCCCACGAGGTTTTACTGAGACGGCACAAGAATATTCATACAAGAACTATCGAGATAAGGGGGAGCAAATTTACGAGATCACCGATTGCTGAAGTTTTATCCCACTGAGATTTCCTACCAACATTATGATGCAACATGATATGATTGCACAGCTCCAATACAAACAAATTTGAAAGTTTTTCTCCCATCGCTTTTCTTCAAACTAGTTCAAATGATATTTATGTAAATAGTCGTTCGAGGAGTGTTATAATGTTCGTGAAAGTGACATTTCAATTACCCTTTTGTTTTTATATAGTGTGAATGACTATTATACCCCTGATGTAAATATGTAATTACGATTGTGCCATCTGAAGTTTTCCTATAAATAGGACTTCAGTTATTAATGAAAATTATACCTGAGAATCATTCTCTCTACCCTCTCTCTAATTTCTCTCTCTATTATTTCGATTTGATAACAATGTGTAGTTTTTTTTTTTTTTTTTTTTGAGAGAGAGTTAACACTCAAGTGACGTGCTAAATTAAAAAAGTGTGGAATTATGATTCCTTTTGGAGGCTGCTAAGGGCTTCGTGTAGGACAACATTGTTTTCTCTGAAATCTGGATATGGCATGTGTTATGTTGCAACTTCTTTTTTTATGCAATGTCGTCGGAAGTTGATTAATATAAATATTTCTGAATCTATTTGAGCCCGTGAATACCTATATTGATAGAATTTCTTTTATTCATTGATGTGTTGTGGTTTTGTTTGTTAAGATTTTTTGATCCGGTCTGTTAGGTTATTCCACCTTTCTTTCCCTACATGCAGAGTACGCATGAAATGCATGTGCCTATCATGTATTTGAATTCAGAGATATTACTACCATAAATGAAATTTTTATATAGTTGTGGAGTTTTACCCATCTTCATGCATATTCATGTCTGCATATTCATGTCTCCCATTTACCGTGATACAATATATATTTTTATTGGGGATTTTACTTTTTATTTTCCCACACTGAAGCAGAATTATCTTTACATGATTAGAATCACAACAGGCTGCTGTGGAAACTGGGAACTTTGCCACCCGGTCTGATTACCTTTTGGAATCGCACGTACGCTCTGGACAAATCATGGCATGTCTTGGGACTTTGCTATAATCCGAAAGTATCTCAGAAAGATATCGAGCGGGCAGCAGTGATACATTATAATGGCAACTTGAAACCATGGATTGAGATAGGCATACCAAAGGTCCTAAACTATTGGGCAAAATATGTCGATTATGATCATCAATATATGCGGGAATGCAATATCACTCCTTAAAATGCCAATATTTAGTTTTACATTTCCTTTAGGCAGAACATAGTAACTTTAGATATATCATTCTGCCATTTGTGTTTGGATATTTAATATGATCGACCGTGTATAAAAATTACCGTGTACATGTAATTCTAACACTCACTTCAATATTTAACTTGTCAAAGATTCAATGCTGTAAGGAGCAGTGAACTAAACTCGGTGCAGAAAGTTTTGCTTCTGTCATATGTACTCTTTTGGACATTGTTTAATCCCCTTTTTCTTGTCCGAACCTAACTTGTTTCGTAGTATTTGGTAGCGAGTCCGTATCTTGTAGTATAAACTTGCCTTGCGTGGGGTTAAGGTGGTGCAATGAATCCGAATTAGGTGGATGAGAGTGTCTGTCTCTCTCTCTCTCTGTGTGTGTGTCTGCCTAACAGTAGAAATTTGTTGGATAATGTTATTTTTTATATGAATTTAGCAAAGTATTTTTCGATAATGTCAAACATTAATTTTTAAGGTTCGATTCGAGTTTGATTGATAGATTATACTTTATAGTTCGGTTCGATTCAGCTCGTTTTTACTAACCGTTCGAATAAAATTCTATTCGGCTCGTTTTTTAGAGTTGAACCTAAATTCTAGTGGTTAGGTACTTGGAGCTTGTAGGTTAATGAGATCGGATATATCATTTCGGCAAATGGGCTGGGAGTTTAAAGTTTGGACCAAAGTCTTTTACATCCTGAACCGAACCAAACGGTTCGGCTCGTTGACCGAACCCTATTTTTAAAGGTTCGACTCGTGTGTTTGATTATCCGAGCCGAACGAAGAACCGAACTATTTCGAGCCAAATCCTCTGAACCAAAACTACTCGGATTAGGAGGTCTGTTTATTATGAGCAACTTCTAGGGCTTCAACATTCAAAACTACTCCCTCTCTTTCTTACATTCAAGATACAACTCTCTCTCTCTCACTCTCTCTCTCTCTTTTTTAAATTCTAATCTGTAGCCGGTGCGGATGAGAGCAGGGGGTGGTTTTAGGAAAACAAGATGGTTTTCTGCAATGGCTATCAGACGATGTCTTCATCTTCAAATAAATGTTCCGGTGGGAATAAGGGCATCCTTGATTACAGTGACAATACCACTCTTGATGAAGTAACCATCCGTCTCTCTTGCTGCCTCTTGCACATTGTCACTGTTAACGATCTGTAAGAAATAATAACAATAATCAGAAGACAATGCATCAAGCAGTCGGCAGAATTTCACTGTTAACGATACGTTCACTTAGTGAACGCACAATGAATAACAGTCGAGTAAAAGTATATAGCAAAATACAATGAAACAATTCTCCAGTACATGATATTGCAGATTTCACCGATCTACGTAAAATTGCAAACCAATATCACAAACTACTTGTATTATTACCTTCACATCTTCTCCAATGCGAGCATTTTTGTCAATTATTGCCCGCTTAATGTGAGAATTCTTACCAATACCAATTGGAAGGCCACCTTTGGCTGCCAGAAGTATTTTGTCCGCATCCGTCTGGTGCCAGAGGCAATAATAAACAGGATCAGTACTAGAACATTTGGATAATTACAAATACCATTGAGGTTTAGCCGGTGTTTTCAATAGCGCTTTTCATGTGCGTAACGTTTTTATTCCACCAAAGCGTAGCGTAAATAGCGTAGCGCATAGCGTAAGCTATTCGAGTATAGCAATTAATTATTTAAAATAAATATATATAATATATATTTATATTAGCAAATAATTGAGATAAATAATCATACAACCATAATAGTTAATCATTACATTCCAAAATGACTCGATCTAATTATCCAAAAACACCAATATGAAAGGTTTTACATCATAACTAAGGTTTGGAATTTGGGGATTTTTGCTTAAAGCGAAATTTCAAAGTAATGACGACTGACGAATGCAAGGGTGGCTGCTGGGTGGTGTCTCTCGGTGGCAGGCGTGGAGCCGGATGTGATTTATAGAAGGGATTCGGTGGAGACGGGGGACCGAGGAGAGAGAGAGAGAGAGAGAGAAAACCTTTTTTTTTTTTACTTCTGAAAGTTGAAGTGTCGCGAGGAGTTCTGAAGTATCGCGAGGGTTTTTTTTTGGAGTTGTGAAGTTGGGTTTTACCATCTTGCCCTACAAGAATTTCAGCAGGTTTTCTTTTTGAACATATAGCGTACGCTATTACCTGCGCTACGGTAATATAGCGGGCGCAAACCGAGCATTGAGTTAAAAAAAAAAAACAAAGCTACGTAGCTCTTCGGCCCCGTAGAGTGCGATATCGCGCGAGTTTGAAAATACTGGGTTTAGCCTGACTACGAAAAAAAAAATTCTTTTCAAATTTACAAATACAGTGTTCTATACTTCTATTTTACAAGCTGGGGTACTCCTAATTTTGAGAGATAATTGGGACTTTTTTGGTAATTAAACTAGAACTCAGGTAGTTTTTGTAATTATCCCTTGAATTAATATGTGAATTTTTCACATGACCAAGCAAGTATAACTAGTTGTGAATGAGGCATGGATTGTTAGTGCGCCCGCAAAGTACCTCATAATAGTCAGCCCCCATCAACAGTGTGTCTTCTATAATTGCACCCTCCGATATGCATGAACGCAGACCAATTACAGAATGGTGAATCTGACAGTTCTGCGAGGTTAGGGAACAAACATTTCAATTACGACGACTTCTCGCGTTGCATCCTCTATAATTACAAGTAGCTCAAATTTAAAAAAAAAAAAAAAAAAAAAAAAAAAAAAAAAAAAAAAAAACACACCTTTATGACACAACCCTCACCAATGACACTGTCGGTCACATCGGCATTGAGCATTTTGGAAGGTGGCAAATAACGTGGTTGTGTATAGATTGGAGACGAGCGGTCATAGAAACTGCATTAAGCGTACAAATCAAATAAATATATTATTGTAGGCTTGTAGCAGTTGAATAAGACAGAGAAAGGATAGGCATGTGACCAAGACTAACCTGAAATCTGGTACAGGCTTCTTGGTAATACCTAAATTGGCATTGTAGAAAGCCTCTATAGTCCCAATGTCTTCCCAGTAACCATCATATAGATAGGCCTGAACCTGAATGTGGAAAAGTACTCTTTGAAGGGAATAAAACAAAATAAGATATTAAAAGAAAAAGCATCTATGATTTAGAATACTATCACATATAGCATAGCCATCGCTCTTTTATTCTGACTACTAGAACAGAAATCGAGGAAATGAGATTGAGAAATATGTTAAACAATAGCAACACGCCCAACTTGTGTTTATTTGTCTTCCGGGCATTACATGGTTGTTAAATAATATTAAACGCATGATTAAGGAAATCAAGTGACATTTTCAAAATCATTACTCTGATATCGCAAAAGAATCATAGTCAAGGGGGCATTTGTATTTGATCACACGCACTATGCACAATTCACACTTCATTTCGTTTCTTTAGTGCTGGTAGGTAATTTGTGTCAAGAATTTTAGTTTTTAATGATCGGACTTGGAAAAAAAATTGCATTATTGCAAGTGAAAAACATGAGTCGTCTCCTCAAACACGACTTACCCTCATCCCAATTGAAGTAGCACCTGGAATCACTTCACTTCCAAAATCATTGGCTCCTGGAAATTTATCTCGCAGTAAGTTCAACATGGCATCCTTACTGATAACATAGATACCCATACTCGCAATGTAAGGCATTTCCTTTGCTCTCTTATCGTCAAGACCTAAAATTGTGGTGTCGACCTTGCATAATCACAGACCACAACATTAGTACACAGGGTCATAAACAAATTGAAAAAAATGATAATAATAAAAATAATAATAGTAATAATTTAAGCAAGAGACATGGTTTGTTTAACATTTTTACCCTCATTGCCTTGAGTTGTTCTCCCTTTGGCTTCTCGGCGAATTCAATTATCCTTCCTTCCTCATCAATCTTCATTAGACCAAATGCAGTAGCACGTTCTTCATCCATTGGTAGTGCTGCAACTGTTATATCAGCATCAGTTTCTCTGTGCGCTTGGATGAATTTCTCATAATCCATCCGGTACAAATGATCTCCAGCAAGAACAAGAAATTCAAGAACGTCTTGTTCTTCAAATAGCCATAGATACTGCCTCACAGCATCAGCTGTACCCTAAAACAGACCCAAAAAGAAGCAGTCAAGATAAAAGAGCATCTACATCTATTTAGCTCAAGCCAGATCGAAGGTAAAGTAACACAGATAAACAGGATAATCACAAACACTACCCTTGAGGTGACCAAATACTTCTAAAATTACAATCCTAAGATTTTTTTTAATATCACAAATAACCCAACTTTTCATCTTACATTTTACAATTACATCCCTCAACCTAATTTTACAACAGAAGCGGTTATTTGTTATATTAGAAAAAATGAGGGTGTGCAAATGTAAAGTATCTGGTGATGTCAGCAAATTCAGTCAACTGATGGTTGAGGCAAAATGTAAAATGAATGTAAACCTCAAATGGTGTTTTTTATAAAATCTAAAGTTAGTTTCTTTTTTTTTTTTTTTTGGTAATTAAGCCAAACCCCGGGTAGTGTTGGTAAATTGTAAGTACCCCTAAACAGAAAGTCAAGAGGATCATTTCCTAATTTTCATACCTGGAACCAGTTTGGATTCTCTGGGCTTTGCTGGGCAGCAAGAACTTCAACAAAGCCTTCATTCTTATACCCGCCCATGTTGCTCGCGTAGGCCCGTGATAGGTGGCGGTTAAGAGATGCGGAATTAAATTGAGTAAGGACATAGATCTTCGATATGTTGCTGTTCAAACAATTACTAACAGGGATGTCGATCAACCGATAATTTGCACCCAAAGGTACAGCAGGTTTTGCTCTCTTCTTGGTAAGAGGATAAAGCCGCGACCCAGCTCCACCTCCAAGTATGATTCCTAGAACACTCTGCACCATGTCATTCAATATCTTCATAACTTCTCCATTTCACATGAGACTGATTCTTGTGAACAGAAATTCCCTATTTCTTTTAAACTTATTAACAATATTAACTTAATTCGGCCAAACTAAAGTCAAAATGAACACTTTTGAATATGAATAATGATCTACAAAATAAATTCCAGCAACAGTGGCACACTGTTCCCTGAAATCCACATTTGCATGTCCTAATCATTTAACATCATGTAAGAAACTGTAAACCAAATAACCAAAGATAGCAGAACCATACTCCTTTCGCACATCCACGTAAGTCGTAAACATAAGGAGCAAGAAATCATGATACAATCATGATACACCCTTACCACGCATACAGCCAGGGACGGAGCCACAATGTCGGGTTTGGGGGCGAGAAATAATTACTACTACATGTTGTACATTTTTCATTTTTCTTTTTTTGGTTTTTGGTGGGGGGTGGGGGGATAGCAGGTTTGGGTGGGGAGACAAATCCTTATAAATTTATGTACAAATACAAAATTACTACTATATTTAGTAAACTCTTTCAAAATCTTGGGGGCGATCTCGCCCTCTGCCCCCCTGATCCATCACTGCATACAGCGAGAAGATTAAGCCATAAAGATGTATACTAAGGCAGTGTTAGGCTGTTAACAAACAATTCAAAAAGTTAAAAAGGCCCCATCTATGTTTTCCAGCTAGAATAAGAAGCACTTCTATCTGACTTTGCAAATGGTGCTTGGCCCGACCATAGTCGTGGTCGGGCCAGGCTATTTTCCCGTCCCATTTAATTTTAGGGCTTAGTTTCGGGACTAGATATGTAACCACCACCAAGAGGGGAAGCTCAGAGCAATTTGGGAAGAAAAAAAAAAAAATCGAAGTGCTGTGAGTTTCCTCTCATCATCGTGGTGATTCCATATCTTGGCTCCGAGGATCGGATGGAACCGGAAAATGACCGGCTGGACATACATATAATTAATTCCACGAATGCATCACATTACATATAGAAAGGGAGGAATGAACGAAAGAAAGAATATACATACAGTGCTGGCATCAGGGTCAAGACAAGTCTGAGAGGAGCTCGAATCCGACACAGCTCTCGGAGAAACCACACGGGCTGCCAGCGATCTGCCTCTGCCTCTGCCTCTGCCATTTTTTTTACTGCCGTCGTTACTTTTGAGATTCACACTCACAGCTCCCCCAAAAAACTCCGATTTCAACGCACTAAAGGTGGGCTTGCAATGCAATTTGCCTTCCCTCTCATTTATTTCGCAGGATGAAGAAATTGGACGCCCACGAGTTTTGATGAACCCAATAGGTGATGACGATGCCAGAGCCGCCATTTGCATTCTCGCACCTGCTCCACCACTTTTTCAGTAGAGTGACGGGTGTACTTGTTTCTATTTATGTTTGATGTATGTACTACTGTACAGTTCAAAGTGTCGGTTGAACGAATTGAATTATTGAAGGGAATCTCTGCTGATATTGTGATAAGATAACGACTTTGTGCTTTGGGGAAACACACACCGCTAATTTATTTTAGGTTTCTGTCTCGTGATGAAATGAACGTAGGCCAATCACTTCGCTACAAGCAATGTGAAGTTTCATTTTTTTTTTTTTTTAAAAAAAAAAACGAAAAATAAACTTACATCGTGGACGGGTTGAGGCGGAACCCACCAACCCGGAAGAAATCAAGAAATACGAAACATCCGTTCCGAATTATAACAAAAAATGAGTCATAATCCGGATCCTAAAATCTAAAGTGCCTACGGCCCGGTAAAGAAATACAAAATGCACCACTAAGACTGTGGTTGGCTAATATGCGGACCCGTAAACAAGAAATAAATTACGAATTATGACCAAAATGGGCCTTAATCCGGATCCCTAAAAAATAAAGCGCATGCGGCCCGCTAAAAAAGTACAAGGTGCATTACAGGGACCGTGGACTAATGTGCGGACAAATAGGCAATAATCAATCACATACTAATAATCGAGAAGAATACTACCTAAATCTAAAAGACGGATAACCAAGTTAATCCATTCGTATAAGGGAGAGAAGAAACGAAAGAGCAGTATCATAAGTGTAAGTCTGAATGCTGAGGACCAATGTGAAGCTTTTTTTTTTTTCACACACGATGTGAAGTTTTTTTTTTTTACACGCACGCAACCCGACTCCCACTGGAGTTGAACCCTCGACCTCCTTGTTACAGGAGGGGAGGGGTATCCACTCCACCGATTGGTGGGGGATACACACGATGTGAAGTTAGGACAAAAGATTTAAGAAGTTTGTAGGAATCTATCAACAGCACAAATTATATTACAGATACAAAATGAAAATACTTGTACAACTTAAAATTCAAAGTAGAGAAAGAAAACTTAGCTCTTCTCATCTTAATATCCGATACGGTATCGAATCGACATATCAAGTTTATCACGGTTCAACTTGAAATATCGAGTAAGATCATCTTAGCAAGATCGGCTTAATATATTAATATCCTAGTTTGGAGTTCGAAAACGGACTCTTCATGGTAGCTCGGCCCTATCGAGTTCTATGAGTCTTTCAGGTCATCTCATTAGCTCGGTATTAGACTGTATGAACTCATCAGATCGACCCGTCTGGTGTATTCTAGAATAATTCGGGATTAATTCGGTATCGCACTCGATGAACTCATGAGATCAACCTATCAGACGTATTCCAGAAGAATTCTGGTGTAACTATGGGACTTCTATAAGTGAACTCTACAATATGTATTCCTTGATTCTAGGGGTACTAGAAGAAGGAATTCTCATACTTGTTGGACAAGCTAAAAAATCACTATTAATATGGAGTTCTTATTGTCCTAACCATAATTTTGCCTATTTCACTGTTTTACGCTAAATTGATCTTAGCAGTATCGACACGATTCTGACTTGATTGTCGAGTGATGCATTGAAAATTCTCACTGTGTTGTTTTGCAGTTTGATCCGATTCGTATAAACAACAAGCAGTTCAAATCCGATCTTTTATGACTGATTTTTCCTGCACTTTATTCCATTCCAAAATGAAAATTATATCAGTTCAAAACATGATTGCGGCTCAATGACTTATCCTTGAAGACCTTGGCATTTCTAACTTTTTGTGGGTTTAACTTTAAGACCGTTATGGGACAGCCCGACAAAGGAGCCCGAACTTCGTACGGCTTTTGCCCGAGCCCCGTCCGGCCGTACATCATGACTTACATTTCTACCCAACTTTATACCATCAAATTTTTGACACACCACAAAAAGAATTATTCAAAAAACTGCTTCCATTTTAATGCAAACATGTTTTTTTTTGTATGTTTGTTCAATTGCAAAGAGAGGGGGGAATAAAATGGGTAGGGCGTGAATCGGTTTGGTAAACTGACACGCACTAGTAAAAACCGACAATTTAGGGGTCGTTTGGGGTGGTTGCGAGTTTTTGGTTTTTGGTTTTAAAAGTCAATTTCAAAATCAAAACATGTTTGGGTAAAATGGTGCTGAATTGGTTTTTTCCTTATTTTCGAAACAGTTTTGTATCAGAACACAACCAAAAAAAGAGGTTTTATAATTTCAGTTTTTGTTTTAACACTAACACGTCATCACAAACCATCACTTCAACAACCATTGACCACCACTCTTACCGCTCCCGACCACCACTCCGGACACCGCCAACTACCACTCCGGACACCACCGACCACTGTCAACTACCACTTTGACCAACATTTCGACCATCGGTCACTCACGACCACCACTCCGACCATCGTCAAGTACCACTTTGACCAAGGACCACCATTTCGACGGCCGGCTTTCGACCATCGCCGACCATCGCTCCGACAACCTCTCCGACCATTACCAACCACCTCTATAAGCACCACTGGCGATTGCTACCACCGTCAACTACTACTTTGATCACCACCGTCCACCGTCAACTTCCACTTTGATATCACTTTTATGTTCATGTTTTAAACTATAGTTTTGATTTTTAAAAATTTCTTAACTCAAAACTCAATCTAATTTTGGTTTCTAAAATTTTTAAAACACAAAACAAAAACTAGTTTTAGTTTTTGAAAATTTCAAAACAGAAAACAAAAAATCACCCTAAACAGGGCCTTAATTATTTAAATCGAGTCTACGGCGGTTTGGTTCGGTTTCCGTATAAATTATTTGGTTTTTGAAAATTCCGTAACCAACATCGTTTGAATTGGTCGATTTTTCTGTTCAGATTAATTTTCTTAGTAATTTTCCAGTCTTAAAAATGGGTGGCTGAAATGACTAAAACAACTAGGATTTGGTGTTTAATAATAATTGGGCCTTATTTAAGTATGTTGGGCCATGTTTAATTGTTAAGTCATTTTAATTGTGGATTGGGTTTTGTAAAAAGGAATCTGGGCCTAGTACTATGTTGGGTTGTTGTGTTGGACTAGATTAGGTGGATGTGAAAACACTGTTCCAGTCCAATTTTTCAAACTGCCCTTGGGAGTTCATTGGTATCTTGTACGGTTTTTTTTTTTTTTTTTTTTTTAAAAATAGTTTGAGTAGAGTTATATTAAGTACCAAGCTTTTCTTACATGCCAAGGGATTCATCCTCACCATCCATTAAAAAAGAAATCAATGGTTGAGATTAAAAGTATTTAATATTTTACATATTTTTTATAATTTAAATATCTCTTAAACTGTTAATCGTTAACCGAAAATAATTACACCATCGCGACGAGCATTTAATTATCTTTCTATAGACGGACACTTTGATATACTTTCGATAAAAAAAAAAATTCATTTTTTTACGTTTTTTCGTGGCCGAAAAAATCATATGTGATATATCATATGTGATATTACATATCATATATGATATATCATATGTGATTTTTTCGGCCACGAAAAAAAACGAGAAAATTTTTTTGTCGAAAATATATCAAAGTGCCTATTTATAGAAAGATAATTAAATGCTCATCGTAACGGTATATTTTTTTTGACTTAACGATTAACGGTTTGAAAGATATTGATATTTGAAAAAAAATGATGAAAGTGAGTTTTTTAAATTGTTGGGATTAATCTCATCCATTAGATCAAATAAAGATGGAGGGAAGATGGAGGGTGGAGATTAGTCCCTTGGTATGTAAAAAAAGTTTGGTCCTCAAATGATCTTAAATCAAATAGTTTTTGGCTCTCGACTTTCTAAAGCCGTTGGGTTCTTAATTTTCTAAAATCGTGTTTGGTTTTCAGATTTCGGAATTGTATTTGATTTTTTAAATTGTGTTCGACTTTCGATAAACCTAAAAACAAAACCGTATTGGTGATTTAGAGGGGTGTATTCAATTGGGATTTTGTGGGATTTTTTTGGAGTTTAAAAATCTTATGGTATTCAATTTGGATTGTTTTGAATCCATTAAAATCTTGATGTATTCGATTTGGATTTCAGAATATCATTTAAAATCTTGGTGTATTCAATTAGAATTTCAAAATGTCATTTAAAATCTTGGTGTATTCAAACCGGATTTAAAACAATCCATTAAAATTTGAGGGTATTCAAAAATCCATGGATTTTTTTGGATTCATTAAAATGGTGGATTTTGATGGATTTGTTAGTGTTTTTTTGTAAGTTTTGAAATCTCACCAAAATCAATGAGATTTTGAAGGATTTCTAAAAATCCATTTGTAAATTTGAAAGATCTCCATCAACTTTATAAGATTCTACGATGACTATTATTTTCTATGCATTATTTCTAATCCGTCAAAATCTTTAAAAATTCATGGATTATTATTAATCCACCAAAATCTGAATTGAATACACCCCTCTTAGTATCATAAAAAACGAGATTCCTGTGCTTCGGGTATGACCCTGTTCAGTTTCTAGAGTTTACGGCTAGTCTAGAACCCAACATTGAAAGAAGATTCGACCATCCCACAGAATGTCAAACTGGATTGTCGGCTAGGACTGGGCACTTGAACCCGAAATCCGGACCCCGTTCCGAAAACTAACGGGACGGGACGGGACGGGATAGTTTCTTAAAATGGCAATCCCGTCCCGTCCCGGTCTGTTACTATTCAAATGGGACGGGATGGGATCGGGACCATCCCGATCAATCCCGTTCCGTCCCGTAATATTTAATATAATCAATTTCTTTTATATATCATTTAATCATGTAAACCCTAAATTGATGTATGATGTATGAAACATCAAAGTTTCAGTATTAGTTTTCAGTTTTAAGTTGATGTTTTCTGCACTTTCAATTTGAATTTTATCTTCACGTGTTGATGTTGATGTAATATGCACTATGCAGTTGGATTATTGATCTATTGTCCTTTGTGCGTATTTACGTTACTATCTATTTTGTTCTGTGTGTTTTTTAAGTTTCTACTGGATATTGGGGGTCACTTTTTTTTTGAATGACTAGTTTGGATTTTTTTTTAATTTCTACCTCATTCATTTGATAATTCCAAAATTTATAGCTGTGTCATTCGTTTTTTCACAGTTTCTGTCAAGGTCAATAAATATGCGGGATATCACATCCCGTCCCGGTCCCGACCCGAACCCGAACGGGATCGGGACGTACGAGATGAATTTCAAAATACGCAATCCCTTCCCGTCCCATTCCGATAATTTATTTTTGGGACGAAACGAGATTCGGCCAATCCCGACCCATTCCGTCGCATGCCCACCCCTATTGTCGGCACTTCAATAAAACGTCAGACTTTAATTGTCTTGTAAATGAGGTTGGGCAAAAAAAAAACGAATTTAGGAAAAAAAAAAAACTGAACCAGAAGTCGGACCGGTGGGGCCGAATATCCAATCCCAAACTTATATGTTAACATTTCGGCCGGTCCCAACATCACCCCGGCCCTCAAAATTTACACTAAAGTTACCACTACGATTGTGCAAAAAAAAAATGAATTTAAAGAAAGACCTTGAATAGGAACTTATCAGATCGGCCAAGTACCGGTCCCGGATTTATCCCGTCCCAAATTTTTTCCTTAGGTCTCGTTCGCTAAGTTGTATGAGATAAAGCTTGATAAAATTGACTGGGATTTTTTATACACTATAAAAAATTAATATCATATTTGGTACGATGTATTAAATTCTCTGTAAAATATAGATATCATGGTAGTTTATTGAATTTATTAGTTGTAGTATTGTTTAATATAACTTAATACCATCTCTTAGGTGAGATACGTAATACCAAAAATCAGTATTATTTATAGGGGCCCGAATTTTATCAAGGGTCCTATACTTTATATCAAACAAGATATAAAAGTGTATTGGATATATTATACACCTTAATCACATATAGCAAACAAGCCGTTAATATTACGGGCAGGTCCCAACTACAGTACAGTCGGCTCCAATTCGAGGCCTACCAAATACTGTACTATTTTGGGACCAAACCCTACTTGTAAGTCTAAACCAAGAAGTTTGGTTGTCGGTATTGCCTAAACTGTTTGTGTCCATTTTATATTTTTGCGTTTACTCCAATTTGCAAATTATTTTTGATTTCTTTCTTATTGAAGTTTAATTTGAGGGGGGAATGTTGGAATTATTAAATTATCGTACTTGTGCCATTTTAGCTATTATTAGGGTGTATTTAAATTTTCGTAACACTGTATCCTATAAATAGCATTTATATTATAAGCGTTGTGTTATTAATCCATCATTCCTTATCAACAATATATCTATTGTATGTCCCATTTTTATCTTTTTTTAACTGATTTTTCAATTAAAAATTAATAAAATATACTTATAAGTATAATAAAAAAATAATAAAGTAGAACATGGATGTATTATTAACAAAAAAATGAAATAATAACATAATCCTATTTTAATTATAGAACACTAAATAAACTATAAGAGTTATATATATTTTCTTTGATCATTATTGTTTTCTTAGCCACCACTGAATATTCATTTTTTAACACATGAGACAATCTCCAATAGCAACTGCAATATGGTGCATATTTTTGTGTCAGTCATTCTCCAACAACTACTGTAAAAGTTTCTGTATTTTTGGATATCTATAGTGTTCCCTTATATATACTGTTACACTATTCATTACTCCATATCTTATTTTAAAACGTTGATTATTTTTGCCGAATTTTTTAATTATATTTCAATATAGATTTACGCCAACAATAATATTACCTAATGTTGATTTAATTATATGTTTGTTTTATTGTTATATTTCGGCCTTTGTCAATTTTCAACAATTGTGCCAAAATTATCCAAAATTATAAATTGAATCGTCCACACTAAATTGATAAATTAAAAATTTAACTATTGGTTAATTTTATTGGTTGATTGATATTCTCTTTCTGTAGTATTTTTGTGTAACATGTTGGAGATGTACTATTGATTTCTGTATTTTTGTGTACGTTGTTGGAGATGCATTATTGATTTTTTTTGTAATTTTGTGTTTGAAGCTGCAGTATTTTTATATAAACTGTTGGAGATGTTCCGAGTAGTCGATGTCAACGCTAGTGGCCGAGCTTCTGAATAGTTCAATTTTTTTTCAAAAAAAAAAAGTAAATAATTTTAATAAAGACTATTTCTAAAGAAAAAGCAGGAGTGCCTCTGGAAAAAAGAAAAGGCAAGTCACATATTAAGGCTTTTTTACTATTGAATGGAGAAAAAGTATTGATGGTTCAGCGTTTCTTGTAAGAACACGATAAAGAATGGAAAAGAAAGGAGAAAAAAGTTACTCCCTCCGTCCACTTTTTAAAGTTCCATTTAATATTGGACATAAAGATTAAGAAAAACTGAGTGGTGAAAAGGGTAGTGTTTGTTCCGGGAAATCCTTCCCGTATTGGTGTCTTACCTAATATTAGTTGTAGGGGGATAAGAGTTATGGTAGGTTCTAGACTCTTCCATAAGTAGTTGGATCCTGTTAGATGTCTTACCTTAACTAGGAATCCTATGTATGGAAAGACTCTCTTTGTAATGCCTATATAAAGACCCCTCTATTCATTGTTATCAATACAATTGATTGCTGTCTTTACTTTTCTCCTCAAACACGTTATCAGCACGTAGCTCGAACGAAAGAAAAAAATCGCCGAGCACCGCCTAGCCGACCATCGCCCGCCGCCCTCCGCCGGCCGCCACGCCGCCTGCCGCCTCCGCCATAGCCACCGCGCCACGCCATACATCGCCTGCCACAGCCACACTTCGCCAACCACCGCGAGCGCCATGGCTCTACTCAAGCCTCTGCTCAAGCCCGCCACTGACTCCGCCGCTGAACGCCGTCCCAGCTTGCTCCGCCGCCAGACGTCCAGCGCCTCACAACCGGACCACCGCCACCGGACCACCTCCGCCGGACATCCGCGCCAGAGCCGGGACCTCCGCCACCAGAGCCGGACCACCGCCACTAGCCGCGCCAAAGATACTGGCTGACGCGCTGAAGACCGCCGCCTCGCGCTGAAGCGCGCGACCACCGCCGACCGCCATGACCGCCGACTGCCTCCAGTCCATCCTAGTCCGACCTGGGCCCGACTCTCGGACCAAAACCCGAACATCATCTTATCTTCTGAGCCGTCAAATTACGCCTCCGTTTCACGTCGTCGCATCGAGTACCAACCTAGATCGAAGCACAAGACAGATTCAAGACGTGCCTAATTTTATAATCGAGGTAACTATCTCGACTTGTCCCTTTTCAATTCTCCTTTTTGGGAATTTTTCTTTGGGGACACGGTTTTGGGTTCTTTATCTCTCACGCTACTTTATGGGATGAGACCGCGAGAGAAGTCGGTATCTCTGCGTGTCGAAGAAAACGTGTGACGGTCTGGGAGTCACGGAATTGTTGAAAAGTCGATACTTGTGGTTGTTGCATACACCACGTATCCGGGTGCGATCCGATATCGCCGTTTTTGTCGACTTTACTAAACAACAATTAAGGGAAGTAAATCGAGTAACGGTTATGTTACACGCTTTTAAAAGCATCGATTGTGACCGTTTACATTGTCACCGAAAATCCAACAAGACTAACTTCCTCTTGTTTATATCTTGTAGATGGCACAAAGCTCCAATGTTCATCCGAGTTCGACATCCTTGACCATGCCGGTAAGGAGTACCATAGGTGGGTCTCGACGTTCGCTTGGCGTTCGTCGAAGAGATTTACTACCACCATCTTTCCCTCTAACGAGCCTACCGCTCAAGAACCGAGCGAGGAAACCAAGGCTAATGCACTGATGTACTTGCGTAGACATATACATCCGTTGTTGCAAAAGTGTTATATGAACTTACAAACCCCTAAAGAACTATGGGACACACTCGAACAACGATTTAATAATGTGCATGATCGCCGCTTCCCGAATTGCAACTTCGGTGGGAGCAAATCCGATTTTGGATTATGCGAATGTGGAAGCCTATAATCAAGTCGCCCTCGATCTTCGGCTGATCTTGGTTTTGTGGTGTCAAGAAGTCCGATCAAGATTTGATCGAGAAGACTCTTAACACGTTTCCGTGGGAGCAAGTGTAATTGCTCATCACCAGCGTGTTGCTATGAGGAAGGGAGAATTAAGAACTTTAGTGATCTTATCTCCCACCTCGCGAAAAAGAAAGGCACCATGAGATTATTCTCAATAGCAATGCGCGCCAAATGTACGAAGCCGATTCCTAAGTAAATCGTGCTACCCACACGAAAGCACCACGACAAAATAGAAAAGGCAACGCTACTCAGTTTTTGCAAGCACCACGGATGCATGACTCGAGCAAGCAAGGGAAAAGACGAGGTCGTCGTTCCAACGTGTGGAAGAGGCAAGGTGGCTCGGCCACGGGACCTAGTGGAACCCAACCACGTGGGCCGCCTCCTGCCGCCGGGAATGGAACCACTCCAAAGGAAGGCCGGAATTGCTATACTTGCGGATCGAAAAAGCATACTTACCGCAATTGCAAAGCGCCAAAGAACATCCAAGCTTACTACAATCACTATAAACAATATTTGATTCAAGAGTCGAATTACATGGAAGTAGATAATGAGAATACGGAGGTGAACCATATTGAGATCCAGACTGAGATCCCTCCTCTCACCATTGCGGACAAAGACCAACATATGGATGTTGCCGACTTTGACTAGTTTTACGCTTTGGTTATGTTTTGTCTTGTTTCTAGTTTCCGAGAACTACTTTGGATTTTCATGAATGTAATAAAGTTGGCTATGATGAATAAATTCTTTTAATTGCTGTGATTGTGCAAAGATGAATTTTATTTTTCCCTTCGAAAGCATGTTTGGTTTATCACAAAATAATTGCTAGCAACGAATTGCTTGGTTAAAAAATTTGATACATTGGTAAGATTTCATCAAAACTTTTGATCAAGACTAGGCGCATCCTCCTTGGTATTTGTTTATGCTTTGAGAATTCAAACGGAATCAGTGGTTTTTAAACAATTTTAGTCAGACATCGACATTCCTACTTTCTCTGTAAGTCTACCAAGTTGGAGTTACCGAAAGGATCATTAGTAGAGATATAAATCGTAAACCAAGACGCGTTTTAAAGTATCTAAACGCTCCTATGGCCATATTTCCATAGTATTATATAAAAAATAATGCCTTTGAAAAAGGCTTAAACCTTGCTCTTTCACTCAACAATAGGGAAATACCAAAATAGCAAATTAAAACGAGCACTGAGATCTGAGTTTAATGATCCAGAAAGTGCACGACTTATGGATAGAAAGATACGGAAGTCTAGTTTCCAGAACAACTGACCGTTCGTCTATAGCCTTCTTAACTAAGAAGTTATTGCTGTTTTAGTGAACAAAGGTCAAGCTGCGCGGAAATTATTTCCAGCGATTGTGCTAACTTTGATCCTAACCAACTTGGTCGAATTTCCCCAAACTCGATGTAAATGAGTTTTCGCTATTTCTCTAAACATAAGACTAATTGAGTTTCATGTCTTATTGTAGATGTCTCTTGGCGAAATTGAGTGCCTTGCTGATAGTGGAACAACCCACACTATTCTTCAAAATAGGCAATTATTCAAGGATATTGTGCCATACATATCCTCAGTGACAACAATGATTGGTTCCTCCCAAGTAATTCAAGGGAGGGGACCTGCTCATTTCTTTCTACCCAACGGTACGCATATTAATGTCACAAATGCTCTCTATGCCCCAAGAGCAAACCAAACCTTGCTAAGTTTTAGGGACATCCGTGCCAACGGTTATCACCTTGATACACATTGTGAGAATGGAACAGAATTTTTGTGTGTTACTCTGGCAGAATGCGGAAGACGCCGCGTTCTCGAGAAACTTATGAGTCTAAGTAGTGGTTTATACCAGACTACAATAAGGGTTATTGAATCCTATGCTGTGAGTCACGAACTGTGTGATTCCGAAGCATACCAACTATGGCATGACCGACTCGGTCACCCTGGACGCGACATGATGATTCGCATTTTGAAAAACTCACATGGTCATCCGTTTTTCAAGTCCAGAAAACGATTGGAAGCACCACTCGATATCGGCATTGATGTGAGTGAGCTTGATACCGTATCTCCAGAACTAAAGATCGCACGCCCTAATAAGGTTGACGGTGCATCTCTCGTAAATCCCGAAGCTTCCGTGGCAATTTCTAATGCCCATAAATCATTTTGTAAAGCCTGTTCACTAGCAAAGTTGATACCCTCTCCGTCCTTTGCTAAAGACTCAACACAAAATATTCGCTTCTTACAAAGAATTCAAGGGGACATATGTGGACCTATTCAACCAGAGTGCGGACCATTTAGATATTTTATGGTTCTGGTTGATGCATCGACGCGATGGTCACACGTCGCTCTGCTATCCACAAGAAACGCTGCATTTGCTAAACTCCTAGCACAAATCATCAAGTTACGGGCTAACCACCCCGACTTTCCAATCTCGTCATTAAGATTGGACAATGCCGGAGAGTTTACGTCAAAGTCTTTTGACGACTATTGCATGTCGATTGGGATTGATGTTGAACATCCCGTCCCCCACGTTCATTCGCAGAATGGCCTTGCCGAGGCTATGATTAAGCGGTTACAGCTTATCGCCCGGGCATTGGTATTGCGCACCAACTTGCCGATTTCTGCATGGGGTTATGCAATTTTGCATGCGGCTATACTTATTCGCTTTCGACCCACTGCCAATCAACTGTTTAGTGCGTACCAGTTGGTAACTGGATATGAGCGTGATATTTCACACTTACGCATTTTTGGTTGTGCGGTATATGTGCCAATTACGCCTCCACAGCGTACTAAAATGGGTCCGCAAAGACGATTAGGTATATATGTTGGCTATGAATCGCCTAAAATTATCCGCTATTTGGAACCTTTGACAGAGATCATTCACCGCAAGATTTGCAGATTGTCACTTTGATGAGACAAACTTCCCGTCGTTAGGGGAGAGAGGAATCGAACGATTCCAGTTGAACGCCAGAAATTGTCCGGTGTGCTCCTCCTTGCCTCATCAAGATCCCCGCATGCCTCAATCCGAGCTAGAAGTGCAACGTATTCTCGCCTTGAAAGTTGCGGATTCGATGCCCGGCGACTTTACCGAGCATCTGCGAAAGTGACAAGATCTACCATTCCCGCCGCGAATGTTCCTGCAAGGTTGGAAGTCCAGTTATAGGGCAAGGTTCACCGCCCAAAGGAATGATGCCACCGGCGTTAACCTTAGTGGTGGGACGGCCGCCGCCGCTCTTATCCTCGCCGAAAGAGGGGAGGCCGGTGGGTAGAAAGGATACCGAACCTCGAAAGAGAAGAGGAACGGAGGCACAAAATCCTCTCATCATCGACACGGTGACTCCGTCACACACGAGATTATCTCGACTACGGATATGTCCTCGAATCAATAATGGAACAATCGACGGACGCGTCGAAACTTTGTTGATGTCGGAAAATAAAGAAATCTCGATGCAATGTACGAGTGAATACGCATTTATTGACAAAGTTGTCCACGCTAGTCGACGATGCTTTTGCCTACTCCGTCGCTCAAGAAATTATTGAAGACGACGACACTGAGCCGCGCTCGGTTGCTGAGTGTCAACAACGATCCGATTGGCCGAAATGGAAAGATGCAATGCAGGCTGAACTAGACTCAATGGCTAAACGTGAGGTATTTGGCCGTATCGAGCCAATACCCGTGGGCGTTAAACCAGTTGGACATAAATGGGTCCTTGTTCGTAAACGCAATGATAAGGATGAGGTCATGCGTTACAAAGCGAGACTAGTTGCCCAAGGCTTCTCGCAGCGCCCTGGCATTGACTACGAGGAGACGTATTCTCCCGTTATGGACATCATCACTTTCCGCTACTTAGTCAGTTTGGTAGTGTCCGAAAAACTGAACATGCAGCTTATGGATGTGGTTACAGCGTATCTTTATGGGGATCTAGATACGGATATCTATATGAAAGTCCCCGAAGGGATTTCATGGCCCAAATCAAGTAGCTCTAAACCACGGAGCGCGTACGCTGTGAAATTGCGTCGTTCACTGTATGGATTGAAACAATCCGGAAGGATGTGGTACAACCGCCTAAGTGAATACTTGGTTGGGAAGGGATACAAGAACAGTGACATCTGTCCATGCATATTCGTGAAAAGAACAGATGCAGGATTCGTGATTGTAGCCGTCTATGTAGATGACATGAATGTCATCGGTACCATAGATGAGGTCAATGAAACGGCCCGCTACTGATGTAACCGAGCTGATCGGCCACCAAGAACCGGGTTAATCTTAGAAGCTTAGCTAAGAAAACCCAAAATATATGAAGTACTCTCTTTTCTTTCTCTCTCTAAAAAATGCTGTATTCTCAGAGTCTGAATCCTTTTTGAGGAACCCCCTCTCTCCCTTTTATAGGAGGGAGGATGCCTTGTTTTCTGAGATGATTCCTGATTCCCAGAGAGAATCCCGGATATCCAGGGATTCAAGCTGCGATTTCCCATCCCTGGATTTCCGGGATTGCGAGGTATGGGCTCTCAATCCCTGGATCTCCGGGATTGGCAAGGTATGGGTTCTCAATCCCCGGATCTTAGGGATTCTGCCAGGTGAGTCAGGATCTTCTTTCCCAAGAGTTCGATGGTTTTTAGGTCGGCTCATCCCTATTCAAATCAGTAGTTTGAGACCCCTTTGAGGTCGGCGACCTGTTATCGGATATCATAGGTCAGCGGGGGCCTCCGAGGTCGGCGCCCTTCTAACAGATATCACAGCTAAATGGGGCCTCCGAGGTCGGCGGGGGCCTCCGAGGTCGGCGCCCTTATAACAGATGTCACAGCTAAATGGAGCCTCCGAGGTCGGCGACCTTCTAAAGGACCTTGGGGTTGTAATCTCCTTATCTAAGAACCTAGGTCGGACCTTTATTGGTCCATATTTTAAACCGGGTTTTTAGTGAGCGTACATTCGACGTCCTATCAACCAGTCCCCCCTACTCTAGTCGAGCTGTAAGACCGAGTAGAGTAAGATTTGTTTACAACCGGACGACCTTGACGCAACTATCCTAGGGACTCCCATTCCCAGATAACGAGGCTCTTCGTACTTTGTGCGCTATAATTAACCTGTTTTTTCCTTTCCCTGCCTCCAAGACATCCAATCGGTGGCCGAAGCCAGGTGTCGACCTGCCATAGGTCGGCTAAGACGGTGCCAAATCCCAGCCGTTCCATCGGATAGGGCATCGGACGCTCCAGATCGTCCCTATCCTCCTCGGTTTTTTGCCCCTCCCTCCTATAAAAGGTCTTCTTCTTCCCCCCTATACCACTTCCGCGATTTTACACCTTCAATCTCTGGTGCAAGAATTCCCAGGCAACCCTAGCAATCGCAGCTATCTGTCCCCGGCGACAAGTTTGCTCCACCCTTCTCCGGCGAACTTCCACCCAATCCCATGGGTATGTTCATCTAAACATCTTTTAGCTTTTTGCTTTGTTTTACACATATTTTTCCTTTTCTTCTTCCTCCCCTTTTCCTCAAGTTATGTCGTCTGCTTCGGATTCCCAAAATATTTCCGGCGAATCGGCCGTGAACTCCTTTTTGGAGGGTCTTTCCTCTTCTGATGGGGATTCGGGGGGTAGGTCGGGGCGAGCTCTTGGTTCCTCCCTCCGCCTTAGGGATGAACCATTAGGGACATAGATCGTCCGAGCTAGGTGACATTCCTCCCTCGGCATCCCCCTAATCATTGTAGATCCTCCTTCCCCTCCCCCACGGACGAGGTAACCGTGACCGGCCTTTTAGCCGACCCTTATCAGACGGTTGTAGGGGCGACTCGAGTTCTCCCTCCCCATCCTCTATCGAGGACTAGCCCGCTACCTGCTAGTTTTATAAGATTTCTTAGGCTTCCCCCGGGGTGGGAATTTGTCACACCTCGGGCTAGCGATACCCCTGATCATCCCCTCCGGTCATATTACCTGGTTTGTGGACCGGGTGAGCGGTGGTCTTCGCTTCCCACCCCATCCCTTCCTTGTCTCTCTCTCCACTAAATACAATCTTCCCTTAACCAGCTTCTCTCCTAACTCTTTTCGCTACATGGTGGGTTTTCTGTCTTTGTGTCATTACAGACAAGAGGAACCCGACCTGGGCTTTTTCTATTTTTGCTTTGGGCTAAAGAGTTTTAAAGGCTCTTTTTACTTGACCTCCCGAAACGACGCCCATTTCTTCACCCACCTTCCTTCCAATGTGAAGGACTGGAGGTCCCGCTTCTTTTTCATTCGGCTCCCCACATCCGATTCTTGGGGCTTTCCTACGCAATGGACGCAGGCTACTCCGAGCCAGGATCCTATCCCTAGGCGTAGTTCCACCCGGGCTGCGTGGGTCGAGAAAGTTCGGGAATGGAATGCCATTCCCTATAATGCTTTCCAGCTGACGCAATTCCATGATCTTCTGTTCCATTGTGGGCTGAGCTCGAATCCCTACCCGGCTATCCCTGACATCGGTAGGCTTTATCTATATATATATTTTTTTAGATCTTTGTTATTTTGCCTTTTGGCTATTTCCTTGACCGTTTGTACTGTTTTTTGTAGATCGATTCATGCGAACCTGCCAGTCGGATGCCTCCAGGCCAGCTGAACCAAACAAAGCGAAGGTTCCTAAGTCGACGAATCCTCCCAAGGAGAGGGCGGAGGGCTCGTCCAAAGCCAAACGGAAGGCTCCTGCTCGCCCCAAGTCTGGGGTAACTCTCCCCTCCGATCTGGCTCCTACCTTGACCACCGGACGAGGCTCTGCGAGCTCGTCTCGGCAACTTCAGGTCACGCAGAGGGCCTCTTCTCCTAGCTCCCCTGCTTCCAAACGGCCGAAGACCGCGGGTCCTCCAGGTCCGGCTATGGAGACTCTTCTCCGCTGCAAGGAGTTTGAGAAATTTCTCCCTTATTTCAGCTCCATGGTCCCGGCTAAGGATAAGTCAGTTACGAGACGCCGATGAGGACCCCAAATTTGATGCTATGATGATGTACTTTGGGAAGGTATTCCCCTTTTCGCCTTCATACCCCTTTTGATTATTTTTATGTTTATTATTACCCTCTGCCGACCTGATATAACTTCTTGTGCAGTTCTTCGCTACCTTCGTGACCTTCGCCGAGGATCATAAGCTCGGCGATACTTCTTCTTCGCAGCTCACCCAGCTGCAAGCCGACCTGGAGGCCGCCCTGGCGGCTAATTCTGATCTTTCGGCCCGGCTTCAGGAGAGGGAGTATCGCTTAGATGCTGCCATGAAGAAGGAGTCTGAGCGGGAGGCGGTTTTAGAGCGGGCCCAGATGGCCAATGTTCACTAAACCAAGAGTGAAATTTTGGAAGACCATGTCTTCTACCGAAACGGAGAAGGTGGGCCACTCGAGGCTCGCTTGTCGGAAGCTAGGGCCGAATCCGAAAGGATAGCCCAACTTGAGGCACGAGCGAAGGCCGAGCCGAGAAGGTCGCCGACTTGAAGCTCAAGCTAGAGAGGCGTCGGAAAAGGTGACCTGCTGGAGACCCAATCGGCCGAGGCTAGGTCCGAGGGATCGTCTTATGAGCGGGGTGACGGATGGCCGACGTCGATTCCTAACTAGTGACGTTGGTCACTCTTTTCTCGGAGGCCTACTGCCCGCCTCCCGGCACGGTATGATAATTCCACCGCATTCCTGGTTAAGCTAGCCCCAGCTGCGACGCAATATTTTGATTTTGCTCTGACCCGTGCTCGTGAGCAGCTAGCTTTATTGGGCTTTTCGGGCGAGCTGGACCGGGATGCTGCATTGGACGGGGCTCCCGTTCCTTCGGGTTGGTCCGGGGACGTGGAAGAATCTCCGGAGGCGGCCTGGTGGAAGGACGTGGAAGAATCTCCGGAGACGCCACTTGATGTAACCGAGCTGATCGGCCACCAAGAACCGGGTTAATCTTAGAAGCTTAGCTAAGAAAACGCAAAATATATGAAGTACTCTCTTTTCTTTCTCTCTCTAAAAAATGCTGTATTCTCAGAGTCTGAATCCTTTTTGAGGAACCCCCTCTCTCCCTTTTATATGAGGGAGGATGCCTTGTTTTCTGAGATGATTCCTGATTCCCAGAGAGAATCCCGGATATCCAGGGATTCAAGCTGCGATTTCCCATCCCTGGATTTCCGGGATTGCGAGGTATGGGCTCTCAATCCCTGGATCTCCGGGATTGGCAAGGTATGGGTTCTCAATCCCTGGATCTTAGGGATTCTGCCAGGTGAGTCAGGATCTTCTTTCCCAAGAGTTCGATGGTTTTTAGGTCGGCTCATCCCTATTCAAATCAGTAGTTTGAGACCCCTTTGAGGTCGGCGACCTGTTATCGGATATCATAGGTCAGCGGGGGCCTCCGAGGTCGGCGCCCTTCTAACAGATATCACAGCTAAATGGGGCCTTCGAGGTCGGCGGGGGCCTCCGAGGTCGGCGCCCTTATAACAGATGTCACAGCTAAATGGAGCCTCCGAGGTCGGCGACCTTCTAAAAGACCTTGGGGTTGTAATCTCCTTATCTAAGAACCTAGGTCGGACCTTTATTGGTCCATATTTTAAACCGGGTTTTTAGTGAGCGTACATTCGACGTCCTATCAGCTACCTTAAATCCGAATTCGAGATGAAAGATCTGGGGAGGACTCGATTCTGCTTGGGCTTAGAGCTAGAACATCGAGATGATGGTATACTCATTCATCAGTCTGCCTATGTCCACAAAATGCTCAGGCGATTTAGCATGGACAAGGCACATCCTCTTGCTACCCCCATGATTGGTCGAAGTCTGGAAATGAACAAGGATCCGTTGGCCCTAAAGAGGAGGATGAAGAGGTCCTTGGAGCAGAAACACCGTACCTTAGCGCAATCGGTGCGTTGTTGTATCTGGCTCAATGTACTCGTCCAGACATCGCATTCTCTGTGAATCTGTTAGCGAGATTTAGCTCCACTCCCACGATAAGGCATTGGAATGGAGTAAAACACATCTTTCGATACTTGAAAGGCTCCAGTGACCTTGGATTGTTCTTTCCCTACGCAAAAGAGAGTGATATTCCGAAAGGAATTGTTGAGGTGAAGACGATGCATACCGACCGTCGATCTTCCTCCGATATCTGACTAAGCATGGTAGCTTGACTACGGAAGTGCTAATGCGAGCAAGCTTACCCCTTATGCAGAGAATCCTAACGACACGTTAGTTGGATTTCTTGATCTTGGTTATCTCTCCGACCCGCATAAAGGACGTTCCCAAATCGGTTATGTGTTCACCGGTGGGAATACGGCGATATCTTGGCGATCTACCAAGCGGACCCTAGTTGCTACTTCCTCGAACCATGCAGAGATAATTGCATTGCACGAATCCGTAAGGGAGTGCATTTGGCTCCATCCATAGACCATATACGAGGAACGTGTGGATTAGATCCCACTACGGAACTCCTACTTGCATCTTTGAGGACAATGCGCATGCATTGAGCGGATGAAGTTAGGTTTCATAAAGGGTGACAATACCAAGCATATTGCGCCGAAGTTCTTTTATAATCGGCAGCAGAAATTGTCAATATCGAAGTGAAACAAGTGAGTTCCGATGAGAATATCGAGACTTGTTCACTAAGTCTGCGAAATCTACATTTGAGAAACATGTGAGAAGCATCGGAATGTATCGATTATCCGAGCTCAACTAAAGATGGCTCGATGGAATGAGCTGTCATGTATACCTCAGGGGGAGTATACTTCACATGATTCTGACATTTGTAGTTGGTGCGTTGCGCTCTTTTTCCTCACCAAAGTCTTTGTTTTTTCCCACGGGGTTTTATTTGACTTTTAAAGATTTTTTACCGAGGCAACACATTGTGCACCATGTTAGTATTAGTGTTCGACACAGGGGGAGTGTTCCGGGAAATCCTTCCCGTATTGGTGTCTTACCTAATACTAGTTGTAGGGGGATAAGAGTTATGGTAGGTTCTAGACTCTTCCATAAGTAGTTGGATCCTGTTAGATGTCTTACCTTAACTAGGAATCCTATGTATGGAAAGACTCTCTTTGTAATGCCTATATAAAGGCCCCTCTATTCATTGTTATCAATACAATTGATTGCTGTCTTTACTTTTCTCCTCAAACAGTGTTAATGATATTGGGTTACTTTTGTTAATTATTCGATTAGAAAAAGAACTCTACATTTAAATAAGGGAAAACTACGTTTATTGTCCTAACGTGTGGACCTTTTTACGTCCGTGTTCTAACCTAAGCATAATTGCAAATTGCCATATAACGTATTCAAAATTTTAATGTTCGTGTCCTATTGACCGGAATCCGGCCAATTTGCCTATGTGGCACACCGAAAATTTGACGTGGCTTGATTACATCATTTTAATAAAATAAAATTTGCCACATCAGCTCCAACTCATCAGTTATCACTTAAAAAAAATTAAAAAATTAAAAAATTATAAAATAAAATTGAAAAAGTAAAATTATAAAATACAATTGAAAAATAAAATTATAAATTAAAAAAATATTAAAAATTATAAAAATTTTAAATGTGGTCAATTCAAATTTTATAATTTTATAATTTTTTAAAATTAAAATTATAATTTCTTAATTTTTTTTCTTAATGGGAAATATTAAAAAAATATAAAATTATAAATTAAAAAAATATTAAAAATTAAAATTAAAATTATAAAATTAAAATTAAAATTAATATTATAAATTAAAAAAATATTAAAAATTATAAAAATTTTAAATGTGGTCAATTCAAATTTTATAATTTTATAATTTTTTAAAATTAAAATTATAATTTCTTAATTTAAAATTAAAAATTATAACAAATTATAAATATTATAAATGTGGTCAATTTTATTTATAATTTCTTAATTTTTTTTAATATTTTAAAAAGTGAAAAATAATTATAAAATTGTAAAAAATTAAAAAAATTAAAAATTGTAAAATTATAAAATAAAATTGTAAAATTATAGAAAATAAAATTTTAAAATAAAATTAAAAAATTAAAACAATTATAATTTTATAATTTTTATTTTTTTGAATTGATAACTGATGATTTGGAGCAGATTTGGTCATTTTATTTTATTAAAATGACCTAAACAAGTTATAAAACATGTGTGGCATTGTCTGTTTTTTCAATAATGAAGATACTTTAATATAAAATGCCACACATATTTTATAACTCGATTAGATCATTTTAATAAAATAAAATTGACCACATCAGCTCCAAATCATCAGTTATCAATTCCACACATGTGGATTTTTATAAAATTATAATTTTTTTTATATATTTTTTTTATTATTTTTTTAATTTTATTTTAAAATTTTATTTTCAATAATTTTATAATTTTATATTATAATTTTACAATTTCTTATTTTTTACAATTTTATAATTATCTTTTACTTTTTAAAATATTAAAAAATTAAAAAATAATGAAATAAAATTGACCAAATTTATAATATTTATAATTTGTTATAATTTTTTAATTTTATAATTTTAGTTTACGCTTTATTTTATAATTTTAATTTTATAAAATTATAAAATTATAAAATTTTAATTGACCACATTTAAAAATTTTATAATTTTTAATATTTTTTTAATTTTATAATCTTATTTTACAATTGTTTTTTATAATTTTACTTTTTCAATTTTATTTTATAATTTTTTAATTTTTTTTAATTTTTTTAAGTGATAACTGATGGGTTGGAGCTGATGTGGCCAATTTTATTTTATTAAATTGATGTAATCAAGCCACGTTAAATTTCCGGTATGCTATATAGGCAAATTGGCCTGATTCCGGTTATTAGGACACGGACATTAAAATTTTGAATACGTTATATGGCAATTTACAATTATGCTTAGGTTAGGACACGGACGTAAAAAGGTCCATACGTTAGGACAATAAACGTTGTTTTTCCTTTAAATAAAGAGGTTCATTCATGACAACTTGATTTATTAATCGAAGGTGGATTATCACAAGTAACTTAAGATGGTTCATTTAATTTAAGCAATTAATTTTGATCAATGGTTCAGTAATTTAAGCAGTTAAATTTATTTTAACTTGTGATGTTTCATTTAATTTAAGATGTTTATTAAACTTATTTTCATTTGATTTAAGCAGTTAAATCTGTAAGAGAAAAATCCTTAGATTCATCAGGAACGAACTTTGACAGCCTAGGGACAAAGCTCCTTAGATTCATCAGGAACGCCGCCGAATTGGAAAAATCCACACCGAGCTCTGTTTCTGGCACGATCTCCTCCATTTCAGAGAAATCAACACATGTGAACTCCATTTCTGGCACGAACTCCTCCGAATCAGAGATCGGCGCTGCGAGCATCTGCGATTCTACTCCGGTCAGATTAGATTCAGGTACAATCTCCGCTGGATCTCCGCCCTCGCGAATCAGAGAAGTCTGTTTCCAAACGGGCTCTCGGCGGCGACGATCGTCGCCCTACTGCTCACGGATTCTGCCGGAAATCAGAAGGTTGCGCTGCTGGTGGCAATCGCTTGGTGCTGATTCATCGAGGGGTGAAGGCTCAGAGATAGGTGGAGGCGACAGAATAGGGTTTTTTTCAGCGTTGGGGGAAATAGTTGGATAATAGACTAACAAGAAATGGGTTGGGCTGGGTATTCTTATTAGGTTACTTAGTTAGAAATTTAATTAAGGTGTTAAGTGAGTTGGGTCTAATATGTGGGGTGGGTGTTTTAGTGGTAAGGGGTAGTAATTTAACTAAAGAATGGAGGGTAATGTGGTACGAAAAGCAGAGTGAGACTTTAAATTATAGACAAATATTTGAGAGTAAATGGAACTTTAAAAAGTGGATGGAGGGAGTACTTGGAATACATGAGAATATTTTAGTCATCTTCAAGAAAATTTTTAACGTGACTGATTTAAAACTCAAATACATAAGAGGGACTAGTACATGATACGTCAATCTTGGATGGGATATAGATTTTCGTTTAATTAAGAGACAAATATATAAAAAATAAATTTACGATAAATTAAGTACAATGAATATCTAACTTGGCTATTCTTAATATAATAAAACACACATAAGACCATCAAAGTCCCAAGTTACAACATATAAATGTTTGTCTGCACATAGCAATACGAAATATTTAACGGAATATTATCATCAACAAATATAATATAAAAATAATTTGGATGTTTGATATTTTTTTTGAATGTAATCTATAAAGTTAACACATAATGTGATAATATGGCATATATTATGTAACAACATAATTACTTCAAAAGTATCGCATAGGTTGTCGAAAACTCTTATTTAAACTACAATAGTCGTCGGATCATGTGTATTATAACTTTCAAACCCTTCTTTGGTTCTCATGTGTATAATTTCGTTATAGTTCATTCATTAAACGTATTCTTGTGGCCGTCGTGTATTTCCTTTTATTATGGTTATCTCATATAACATATTCTTATGATTATTTCGTATTTGAGCATATTCTAATGATTCCACCGTGCAACATCTTCTTTTGTTTCTTCCTTGTTGAACATTCTAGTGGTTATCTTGCGTGGCATCTTATTGTAAATCTCCAATTTGATTTCTTATAGTTATCTCATTTAATGTCTTCTTATGGTTCTTCCATTCTCCCATATATCTGCTTTATGGTTCTCTCATGTAGGGCTGAACACCGGGTCTGACCCGGCCCGGACCGACCCGGTCCGGAATGGCCCGGATTATAAATGGTCGGACTTTATCGACGGCTCGGACTGTTGACCGGCCAATGCGGTCGGACCAGAAACCGGTCGGTCGCCAGCTTGGTTCTAGCCCGATTTTGTAATTTTTTTTTTTTTTTTTTTGCATATTAAGTGTCCTTTTATTACATATAAAATGCTTTCTTCTTTACATACTCTCATAAAATACGATTATCAATCTTAATATCTTCATTTAGTCATCAAACTCCCAAGTTCAACAATATTTTAGTATAAATAAACTTAATTAGAATAATGTGCAATCATAATCGAGCCATTAATCATCATTATTTCATCACCACCGAGGTAAATTACAAAAAAATATTTTTTTGTATTTTTATTTTTAAGGTCGTTAGGGCGGACCGGATTTTCCGGGTTTTGACCCGGTCGGGCACAGAACCCGATTTTGGACAAAATGCAGACCCGGAACCCGGACCTAATTAACAGGTCCGGTCCGGGTCCGGTCCGGGTCTGGACCATTTGTGCTCAGCCCTACTCTCATGTTTGAACAATTTGATGGTTATGGTTCTCACATCTAGACTCTTTTTATGGTTATCAGTTTAGTCTCTTCTTATGATTCTCTCATATGTCATATTTTTATAATTCTCAAATGTCGCATATTTTCATGCTTATCCCATGTTTGGATATTCTTATTATTCCACTTTTGTGGTTTTTCCGCAGAGCATCTTCTTATCATTTTCCCGTATTTGACCATTATAATGATTCTTCCATGCAACATCTCATGTCGTTCTACCATTTAGTATTTTCTTATAGTTCTCCTACTGTACCATCTTTATATGATTCTCTCGTGTAGCTTATTTTGATGGTTCTCCCATGTAGCATTTTCGAATGTTTCTATCATATAGCACTTTCTTATTGTTTTCTCAGTTAGTACACATATAGCCTCTTTGTTGGGTATGTAATACCCGGTTGTAATTCAGTCATTATCATTCAGTCATTATCATTCAGTAATTGTCACTCAGTAATTTTCACTCATTAATGATCGTTGTCACTCATATTCAATCAGTGTATTCACTGTTCAGAGTAATTGTATCGTGTATCAATCGTCATTCATCATCAATCTAGATGGAGTTTCGTGCCGTGTTTATCACTGTTGTCACCTTCATAGTGTGCTGTGTGTGAGGAGTAGCGCACGCTACGTACTCTCTTTAGCGTGCGCTAATTGAGTACGGGTAGCGCACGCTACCTCTCAACACTAGCGCACGCTAGTGTAGTTCAAGCAGGCAGTCCAGAAGGCATTGGACTGCAGTTGGGTTGTAAGTAGCGCACGCTACGAATGGTAAGTAGCGCGCGCTAGTAGGCCGGAGTAGCGCACGCTATGCAGTCGGTGTAGCGCGCGCTGAGGTCGGATCAGGTTGAGTCCAGTGGCTACTGGACTGAATGGGATTAATTCATAGTGCTATGAGTGGTTTTTAGCGTACGCAAATGGTGTAGTATCGCACGCTAAATATTGAATGTAGCGCACGCTATCGCGAACAGATCAGAGGACAGAGGGTTCTGGACTCCATCACTGGGCATCAGATAATTCGTTAGCGCACACTAATATTTTGTTGTTAACGCACGCTAAGTGTACATCCGTAGCGAACGCTACAAAAGGTTCATAGCGTACGCTACCGTTTTCGGACAGTGGGTACTGGACTACCCAAAACACCCGTTAGCGCACGCTAAGAACTGTGGCTAGCCGCGCTAAACTGGGATTACTATAAATAGGGCAGTTCAACCCTTTCTTCGTCATTTTCATTTCTCATTTCGTTTTTGGGCGATCCCGGGTGATTTTGGACGATTTGGAGTGTATTCTTCGAGGTGCAATCATCAATCATCGCCTTCAAGCTTATCATTCAGATTAATCATCATTTCATCATCCCCATCACATCAAATCAAGGTAATAATCTTCTTAGATCTAGAATTTCGGATTTTGGGTTTTTTCTTCCGATTTCTTCGTGTAAGCTTGGATTGTTGTTGGAATATGTTAGATATGGATTATCTACCTTGGATAAATGTTTTCCTACGGATTATTCAGTGTATATTTCGGATTTCATGAATTGTTGAGGTTTGATTCAAGAACACCTTGGAGTTGACTTTGATATTTGGGGGTTTTCGATTAGATGTTGTCGTTAGCTCGTTTTGTGGATTCCTATGGGATTACCGATATCATTGAAAGTGTTTTGATGGTTTGAAATACTCATTTTGGAATTGGTTTCTATATATTCGGGATTGGATATTATCTAAGGATGTGTGTTTGCTAAGTGTTCGCTAGAATGCCTCTATGAGTTTGGATATTGTTGTATCGACGTTTGAGTTGGTTATAATCGTGTTTGATACGTATATTGAGCGTTTGTTGGTAATTGCATTCAAGGTTGTTTGAGCGACCGACATCCCTTTTTGGACGTTGTTCGAGGAAGGATATTCTTCACCGGTTGAGTCATTCTTGACTTTGTCGGATTGTTATCCATTAATATTCTTCATGGTCATTTCTTGTCTATATGACCTTCTGGGTTCATATTGCGTGTCCGGGTGGGGATGTGTCGAATTTTTAGTCGGGCACGTGATGGTCATGTGTTGGGTTCACCGACACATTGGACTGTGCACACGGTAATATACCTCCGTGAGACTAATTAGGTACAAGGGCGGGTGTGTCCGGACACTTGTCTTGTGCACGTGCACGTACCATTACGGGTGTACTGTGATGCCTCTCTTCAGCGTCATTTCATAATTAAGATATATCATGATTGTGTTTATTCAACTCTTGAGGATTGTTGTTACGTATGGCGGCCCGTTGGGGGATGTTGTTTTCAGGTCATGGCAAGGCTAAGGCACGGGAAGAGAACGTTGACGGCGAGGAGTTCCAGTGATACTAGTAGGGGGGCCCAGTCCTTTCATTCACTCGTGTTTTCTTTATTTTATTTCCGCTGCAGACTTCCATTTGGATATTCATTTCATTCAGTGTTGTATATTTTATCTTCATATAAAATATACATGTATTTGGTATTATCTTGGGTGTGTTGTAATGAAACTCCTCATCGGAGTGATTAATGATATATTGTGGTTCGGTACTATAATTATATTATTTAATTCATTAATTTTCATTTGCCTGATGGGTCCCAGTCGGGGTCCACGACACTGTAATATCCGCCTAGTTTTGGGTGTTACAGAGTTGGTATCGGAGCGTGGTTTTGAATACTACCTTCCGAGTCATGTCTCATTTGAAATCATCGTTCATCATACTAGTATCATTGGACTTTCGCGTCACGTGTGACCTGTGCAAGAGCCGAGCCCCTCAGACCAAAGAACAGTAAGATTTCTGACGCCATGATATAATTTCTGGCAATAGAATCACTCATTCATCATTCAACAGTCAACAATCCTCTTTCATCATTTTCATTTTTGATCAAGTCGATCATGTTAATTCATTAATCACTCAGTTCATTTCATTGTTCAATTGTTGATCTTGAGAATCATATCATTAATCTTGTTAACTTGATCAAGATAATCATTTCAAGAATTTCATCAGATAATCACGTCACTTCAGTTAATCATTCATGTAATCATTGTGTTTGAACGCGTATGCTCATTCTCATCATTTCATAACGTAATCATAATGTGATATTCATGCGAGATATATATTCATCATATGACTTTCCAGTATGGAAAGAGCTGGCAGAGGACGCAGGGGAAGAGGCCGTGGTGCGGGCCGAAACCCGAGAGCTCGTGTGAATACACGTGCTAATGCTAGGAATAATGCTAACTCATCGAGCAGTGACGCTGCCACTCATTCACCTGGACGTAATCATTCACTATCAGGGAGTCGTACCCGGGACACAGCTCAGTCAGAAGGTGTTCGGGTTGATCCACTCACTTTTATGCAGGGCATGATGGCCCAAATGACTCAGATGGCACAACTAATGGAGACAATGCATAACTCAACTACTCAAAATCAGCAGGCTCCTCCGCCGCCATCTCAGAGGCAAGAAAGGAGTGTGAGCAGTATCATTGGCGACATATCTCGCCGGAGGCCACCTACCTTCGAGGGCTCATCTGAGCCGGCGGATATCATTCATTGGCTTGAACATTTCGAGAAACTGTTTGCTATGGTGGACTGTCCTGAGGGACACAAAGTTTCAGTTGCGGCTTACTATCTGGGTAAGGGCGCACATTCTTGGTGGTTGTCGTTGAAGCCCACCGACGGATCTTGTACATGGGATCAATTCAGGACTCTCATGATGGAGAGGTATTATCCGGCCCCACTCAGGGAGGCCAAGTTGTCAGAATTACCCACTCCCAACCTCTCAGCGGACGATGATGGTCTCGCCATCGCCGAGAAATTTGAGGAGCTACTTCCGTTCGTCTCGTCCATTATTCACTCCGAGGCGGACAAGATAAAATACTTCAGCAAGATGTTGAAGCCTCGTATGCGGATGCAGTTGCTTAATCACAATTGCACCACCCTGGCCGAATTTATTGAGAAAGCTCTTACTTATGAGCTTACTGCTAAGGAAATTGCTAAGCAACAACCTTCATCTACTGGCAAGAAGTCTAAGAATCGTAATCAGTCTGACGGCAGTCACGCCACTTTCAAGAAACCACGTGCGAGCTCCACTTTTTCTGAGCGACCTCCTATGGCACCTAGACCCGTGGAATCTCAATCACGAGCGGCCAGTTAGGCCATCATCTGTTTCAACTGTGAAGAACAGGGTCATTTCAGCACCAAGTGTCCGAGACAGACTGTCACATGCCATAACTGTGGGATTGCTGGCCATAAGGCCCGTTTTTGCCGAAGAGACTCTAAACCTACTACGGCGTCATCTCAGGTCCTGAGATATTCAGCGGTGCAGAATCAGGCCACTCAGTCCGCGTCGTTCAAGACGACAGGAGCAAATAAAGGCGGAGCCAAGAGCTATCAGACGGGAGCATCCGGTTCGGGGGCCGGCAAGCCCCGAATTTATGAGATGAAGGAGACCGACGATCCAGAGGCCCGAATGATCTCAAGTACACTCGATATTCTATCTCAGCCTGTGTGTACCCTTTTTGATACTGGTGCATCGCATTCATTCATTTCCGAGTCATGTTTGAGTAGACTACATTTGGGTAGTGCTACTAGTTGTGAGCCTTATGTCATTGGTCTACCTGATGGTAGAAGAATTATCAGAAATCATGAGATTAAGGATTATCCGATTCAGCTTCATGGCCGTGATTGGTTAGCAGACCTAATCGTGGTGGATTTACCGAGAGACGACGTCATTTTGGGTATTGATTGGATAGATCGTCACGATGCCGTTATTAGTGTCCATAAGCATATGGTCACTATCATTTCAGACGATGGGGTCGAATCTGTATTTCAGGGAGGGAATCCCAGATGTTCTGGGAGAGTCATAAACTTGATCAAAGCAGTGAGATTACTCAATCAGGGGTGTGTTGGTTATTGCTGCTATATGACCAAGACTGAGAAACCATCAGTAATGTTGATGGATATTCCTATAGTGAGAGAATATGCCGATGTATTTCCAGACGAGTTACCTGGTTTGCCTCCACAGAGAGATGTGGAATTCACGATTGAGTTGGAGCCCGGTACGTCCCCAATATCGAAGGCACCATACCAGATGGCCCCGATCGAAATGCAGGAGTTGAAGAATCAATTAGAGGATTTGACCGAGAAGGGTTATATTCGACCGAGTGCGTCCCCGTGGGGAGCACCAGTGTTATTTGTCAAGAAGAAGGATGGTTCGTTCCGCTTGTGTATTGATTACCGGGAATTGAACCGGGTGACGATCAAGAATAAATATCCTCTACCCCGTATCGATGATCTTTTGGATCAACTTCAGGGAGCTTCAGTATTTTCCAAGATCGACTTGAGATCTGGATATCATCAGTTGCGAATTCGAGAGTCGGATATCGCAAGGACGGCCTTCCGAACACGCTATGGTCATTGTGAGTTTGTGATTATGCCGTTTGGGTTAACTAATGCACCTGAGGTATTCATGGAGTTAATGAATCGGGTTTTCATCGACTATTTGGATCAGTTCGTGGTTGTCTTTATTGATGACATTTTAATTTATTCTCGTGATCGGGAGGAACACGAGTTTCACCTTCATCAGGTGCTCGACGTGTTGAGACGAGAGCAACTTTTTGGAAAGTTTTCCAAATGTGAGTTCTGGATGTACAAAGTGACGTTTCTCGGACATGTAATTTCATCAGACGGAGTTCGTGTCGACCCTCAAAAGACGGAGGCTATCCGAGATTGGCTACCTCCGAAGAATGTTAAGGAAATCCAAAGTTTCCTCGGATTAGCTGGTTATTATCGGCGATTTGTGGAAGGATTTTCTAAAATCACTCAACCCATGACGAACCTTTTACGGAAAGATAAGAAATACACGTGGTCCGACGCGTGTCAATAGAGTTTTGAGGAACTCAAGAGCCGGTTAATTTTAGCACATGTCCTTTCTTTACCACAAGGGACAGAAGGATTTGTGGTTTATAGTGATTCATCCGGACAGGGTCTCGGATGTGTACTAATGCAGAACGGTAAAGTTATTGCTTATGATTCACGACAGTTGAGACGTTACGAGGTTAATTATCCGACTCACGACCTGGAGCTAGCAGCCGTGGTTTTCACATTGAAGATTTGGCATCATTATCTTTATGGCGTTACCTGTCAGATATTCACCGATCATAAGAGTTTAAAGTATATATTTACTCAGAAGGAGTTAAATATGTGACAGAGACGGTGGTTGGAACTAATCAAAGATTATGATATTGAGATACTTTACCACCCGGGCAAGGCGAACGTTGTCGCCGACGCCTTGAGTCATAAGTCCGTTCAGGAGCAGATGCTTGCTCGATTAACAGTTCAGAAGGAACTTCAGTAGGAATTTCTGAGACCCGAGATCGAGGTCTGGTTACAGCGAGTACAAGGGCAACTTTGTACGTTAGAGATTTCATCGCCACTCGAGGAGGCGATCAGGGAGAATCAGGGTTCAGACCCACTTTTGTTACGCATTCGCGATGATGTGACTCAGGGAAAAGCCCCTGGATTTGTGGTCCATTACGATTTAAGAATTGGTTGTGCGTACCGGCGAATGACGAGTTGAAAAACTCAATTTTGAGAGAAGCTCATGCTACCCCTTATTCTGTTCATCTGGGGTCTAGCAAGATGTACAAAGACTTGAAACAAAATTACTGGTGGAGTAATATGAAGCGAGAAGTCGCGGAATTTGTTTCGAGATGTTTGACCTGTCAGCAAGTCAAGATAGAACATCGGCGACCGGCGGGTATGCTGAAACCTCTCCCTATTCCAGAGTGGAAGTGGGAAGATATTTCAATGGACTTCATCACGAGTTTGCCAACGAGTCGTCGTGGCATGAATACAATCTGGGTAATTGTGGACCGCTTAACTAAATCAGATCATTTCCTTGAGATTAAAGATACGTGGGGTCCCGAGAGACTTGCCCAGTTATTTATCAAAGAGATAGTGAGACTGCACGGTACTCCTAAAAGTATCGTTTCCGATCGTGACGGACGATTCGTGTCTCATTTTTGGAAATCAGTTCACCGTGCTATGGGAACTCAGCTTAATCTCAGTAAAGCTTTTCATCCTCAGTCCGACAGACAATCAGAGAGGACTATTCAGACTTTAGAGGACATGTTGAGGGCATGTGTTCTCGATTGGAAAGATGATTGGGAAGCCCAACTACCGTTGATCGAGTTCACGTACAATAATAGTTAGCATTCTTCGATTAAGATGGCACCTTACGAGGCCTTTTACGGTCGTCGTTGTCGATCTCCTTTGTGTTGGGATGACTTATCATAATCAATCGGCACCGAGCCCGATATGCTTATAGCCGCCCGTGAGAAGGTAGCTTTGATCAGGAGTCGTTTGTTGACCGCTTAAAGTCAACAGAAATCTTATGCAGATAACCATCGTCGGCCATTAGAGTTCGAGATAGGTGACCATGTTTTGATCAAGGTATCCCCGAGTCGTGGTATCTTCCGTTTTGGGAAGAGGGGAAAGTTGAGTCCGAGATTCATTGGACCGTTTGAGATTTTGGATCGAGTAGGCGAGTTAGCTTATCAATTGGCCTTACCTCCGGCGTTGAGCCGAATTCATAATGTGTTTCACGTCTCTCAGTTACGGAAGTATGTCGCCGACCCGAGTCACATACTTCAGTTCGACGAAATCGAAATCGCCGATGATCATTCATATGAGGAACGTCCTATACGAATCTTAGAGCGGCGAATCAAACAGTTGAGGAACAAGACAGTTCCTTTGGTTAAAATTCAGTGGTCTAGACATGGGGTCGAAGAGGCTACTTGGGAAACCGAGGATAGTATGCGGGAGAGCCATCCTGAGTTGTTTGACCCTTAGTTTCGGGTACGAAACTCTTTTAAGGGGGGGTGTATGTAATACCCGGTTGTAATTCAGTCATTATCATTCAGTTATTATCATTCAGTCATTATCGTACAGTAATTGTCACTCAGTAATTTTTACTCATTAATGATCGTTGTCACTCATATTCAATCAGTGTATTCACCGTTCAGAGTAATTGTATTGTGTATCAATCATCATTCATCATCAATCTAGATGGAGTTTCGTGCCATGTTTATCACTGTTGTCATCTTCATAGTGTGCTGTGTGTGAAGAGTAGCGCACGCTACGCACTCTATTTAACGTGCGCTAATTGAGTACGGGTAGCGCACGCTACCTCTCAACACTAGCGCACGCTAGTGTAGTTCAAGCAGGCAGTCCAGAAAGCACTGGACTGCAGTTGGGTTGTAAGTAGCGCACGCTACGAATGGTAAGTAGCGCGCGCTAGTAGGCCGGAGTAGCGCATGCTATGCAGTCGGTGTAGCGCGCGCTGAGGCCGGATCAGGTTGAGTCCAGTGGCTACTGGACTGAATGGGATTAATTCATAGCGCACGCTATGAGTGGTTTTTAGCGTACGCAAACGGTGTAGTAGTGCATGCTAAATATTGAATGTAGCGCACGCTATCGCGAACAGATCAGAGGACAGAGGGTTCTGGACTCCATCAGTGGGCATCAGATAATTCGTTAGCGCACGCTAACATTTTGGGGTTAGCGCACGCTAAGTGTACAGCCATAGCGCATGCTAAAAAAGGTACGTAGCGCACGCTACCGTTTTCGGACAGTGGGTACTGGACTACCCAAAACACCCATTAGCGCATGCTAAGAACTGGGGCTAGCGCGCGCTAAACTGGGATTACTATAAATAGGGCAGTTCAGCCCTTTCTTCGTCATTTTCATTTCTCACTTCGTTTTTGGGCGATCCCGGGCGATTTTGGATGATTTGGAGAGTGTTCTTCGAGGTGCAATCATCAATAATCACCTTCAAGCTTATCATTCGGATTAATCATCATTTCATCATCCCCATCACATCAAATCAAGGTAATAATCTTCTTGGATCTAGAATTTTGGATTTTGGATTTTTCCTTCTGATTTCTTCGTGTAAGCTTGGATTGTTGTTGGAATATGTTAGATATGGATTATCTACCTTGGATAAATCTTTTCCTACGGATTATTCAGTGTATATTTCGGATTTCATGAATTGTTGAGGTTTGATTCAAGAACACCTTGGAGTTGACTTTGATATTTGGGGGTTTTCGATTAGATATTGTCGTTAGCTCATTTTGTGGATTCCTATGGGATTATCGATATCATTGAAAGTGTTTTGATGGTTTGAAATACTCATTTTGGAATTGGTTTTGATATATTCGGGATTGGATATTATCTAAGGATGTGTGTTTGCTAAGTGTTCGCTAGAATGTCTCTATGAGTTTGGATATTGTTGTATCGACGTTTGAGTTGGTTATAATCGTGTTTGATACGTATATTGAGCGTTTGTTGGTAATTGTCATTCAAGGTTGTTCGAGCGACCGACATCCCTTTTTGGACGTTGTTTGAGGAAGGACATTCTTCACCGGTTGAGTAAGTTAATTCTTACTCGGTTAAAAGGATATTCATTCCTTTTGTTGTTGTTTATTCATAATCATAATTCATTCATAATGTATTAACCGTATTGGGACTTGTAATTGTCAATTAATCACTTCATTCACGGGGAACGATGGTTCCAATCATTTCATTGAGCTATAATTCATTTCACTATCATTTCATCTCGGTGAGTCATTCTTGACTTTGTCGGATTGTTATTCTTTAATATTCTTCATGGTCATTTCTTGTCTACATGACCTTCTGGGTTCATATTGCGTGGCCGGGTGGGGATGTGTGGAATTTTTAGTCAGGCACGTGATGGTCATGTGTTGGGTTCACCGACACATTAGACTGTGCACACGGTAATGTACCTCCGTGAGACTAATTAGGTACAAGGGCGGGTGTGTCCGGACACTCGTCTTGTGCACGTGCACGTACCATTACGGGTGTACTGTGATGCCTCTCTTCAGCGTCATTTCATAATTAAGATATATCATGATTGTGTTTATTCAACTCTTGAGGATTGTTGTTACGTATGGCCCGGCCGTTGGGGATGTTGTTTTCAGGTCATGGCAAGGCTAAGGCACGGGAAGAGAACGTTGATGGCGAGGAGTTCCAGTGATACTAGTAGGGGGCCCCAGTCCTTTCATTCACTCATGTTTTCTTTATTTTATTTCCGCTGCAGACTTCCATTTGGATATTCATTTCATTCAATGTTGTATATTTTATCTTCATATAAAATATACATGTATTCGGTATTATCTTGGGTGTATTGTGATGAAACTCTTCATCGAAGTGATTAATGATATATTGTGGTTCGGTACTACAATTATATTATTTAATTCATTAATTTTCATTTGCCTGGTGGGTCCCAGTCGGGGTCCACAGCACTGTAATATCCGCCTAGTTTGGGGTGTTACAGGGTATCGATTCAAGCTTTAATGAACAAGGATCAATAATAAAAATATGATTACTCGAATATAACTATTAAATAGATATTATATTATAAGGGATAGAGTTGAAGGATTACAGGTCAACTAATAATTAACTAATTATTATTAGGATTGAAATAATCAAATAGAATGTATGAGACTAGTTCTGGACAAATCAGGTAATCCTATGGGTGCACACACACATAGCCGAGCGATTAACAAAATAAATCAAGCTGCAAGAAAAACTACCTCAAGGAAGAATCAATGCGGCTCAGATTTATTGTTGTTCGATCCCCAAAGATGAACACTAATCCGAAGTAAATTCAAAGGATTGGATGACCGAAACAAACTGCCTAAACCACCAACACACGGTAGCACACAAGAACCCTTAAAGTAACACTGAATCACTCCTCTTTCTCTCGATTCAATCACTCTCACAACCTCAATTTCACAAAAAAGTAAGTTTCACATAGATTTCAGATCCTAGGATGCCATCGCCTATTTATACACCGGGTAACACAGAAGGATAAGGAGATAACCAGTCTCATCGAAGAATCGAGCGGATATGGAAAATAGAGAAGACCCGGTCATCTCGGAACACCAAGGAGAGAGACACCAAGGAGAGAGAGTGAGTCGCTAGAGAGAGAGAGAGAGAGAGAGAGATGAAAGATGTAGGCAGAGGGTAAAATGAGGGGACCTTAGGATTTTTCCCCTTTTATAAAGGGGCGACCTACGGTCCAGATTAAACCTCTTATGATAAGTGGCCCAGATTCACTTTGATATTTTTGGGCTCTCAATTGTGTTAGGTCAGCACCACATTTGTGCCAAACTTAAATGGAATATGATATTGGACTCAATCATATTTGGGCCAATTTATCAACACTCTTACATGATTCTCTTATATAGTATTTTTCATAGTGCTATAGCAAAATAACATTTGAAAAACGTCATATACTACATTGGAAATATTAGCAAAGCATTCTCCTTCACATCACCTTCTTCTCTTCCCCTTCAATTCAGGTATTCAAGCATTAATCGAAGTCTATTTGAAAAGTGTATTGTTATATGTACACATATGTGTACATATATTTGTCTATACATGCACCACATTAATTTATTTATTATGATCACATATGAAATAAATAGGTCCTACAGTAAAACGATATACGAGATGTAATTGTGTATAAATATATGAACAAATATGGGTAAGAAATGCTTCCAAAGAAATCCAGAGGAAGTAGGGGGCTGTTTGGTTGCATCTGGATGATGCCATACAGAGGGAGCCTCTGAATCGGTCAGAGGGTTTTATTGTTTGGCAAAAAAAAAAAATAACCTCTCAAGGATGACAAAGGGCTCTGCACGATTCTTCATCTAGGATAAGTCGAAATCGTTCAGAGGCGCACTATTTCCATGGTTGCCCTTCACTCCAGAGCGCCTCTCTTGTGATGCCCTAATTTCTCATCAATTCATCCCACGATTCTTCTTCTATTTCGGTCGTTTTCTGCACGATTCTTCTTCGATTTCACAGGTATGTTATTGATGAGTCGATTTTTGATCGTCTCATTCTGTTCTATCGAGTCGCACTTTCATTTGTTTTCGAGTGTTTTTGCCCTTTTTACGCGTGGTATGTTGTGTTTTTGTTTTGTAGGTATCCGGGCGAAGATTGTGGTGAAATATGCGCTTTCATAGCTAATATTGGAGTTTATGACAATCAAAAGCTAAAACGGGGCCTAAAACGACGAAAGATTTAAGCAGTATCGGTCGAATCTCCTAAATACCAGAATCTCCACTCCGAATTGAGATGTATTCTCCTTTGATATAAATTCCTCGTGAAATTAGCTCCGAAACGGTATATCATATGCTAAAATCCGAGGTGAATTGATACAAGAACGAAGGATCATGCCGAAGAAGACCAAAAACCGGACTTGGCTGCACCAGACAACCGGACTAGGCTGCACCAGGCGACTCAACTAGGTTGCGACAGGCGCTCAAGTTCTACATTTAGAGATCGACCTCGGAGTTAGTTGCCGCTTACTCTTGAATCCATCAAGAGTCGATTTTTGATCGTCTCATTCTGTTCTATCGAGTCGCAGTTTCATTTGTTTTCGAGTGTTTTTTGAGTTTAAGTTTTATCACGTCCTAGCATCAGTTATACAAGTCTTATTAAAACTTAATGCCCATTTAAGTTTATTGACTTGCGAACGATTTTCGTAAATAAACTTTAAACACTTCCAGTGCATTTTCTCTTATCCCATAACGAGAATGGAATGTTCAGTTTATTTACATGGACTTCACTTCAATGTTTACCAAGTCAAGAATGCAATTGAAATACAATAAACAGTGAATGAATCGAATTGCCTTTTTATTATTTATTCCATAATTACAAGTACAATGCCCCTACTCTCTCATCCCCTGAGTGGCATTCGAGGGCATATTCCTAACACCTTCTCGCCCATTTTTAGTTACCTCGTCAATACAAGTTTCAAGAAATGTCTGAACAACACTTTCTTTTTTCCAATTAATCCTACGTTTCTTTTGTTGTGAAGTTCACCAACAAAATCCATACCTAGTTGAAAAACATAAAAAAGCAACTAAAAACATAAAAAACAGCAAAAAACATTCAACAAAGCAGCAAAAACATACAAAAAAGCAGCAAAATAGCCCCATTCACAAGCAAAAAAAAGAAAGATATGCATTAGCCTAAGGAGAATGTTTTTACATAAACCACCCTCAACAGGTAAGATTTGTAAGATACAATCCAATGGAACCTACACTAAAAAAAACATCAAAACATAATAAAAAGAAGCAGCAAAACAGCCCCAATTCACAAGCAAAAAAAGAAAGATGCATTAGCCTATGGAGAATGCCTTTTCCCTGTACACCATAAAACCTACATCTATTCTATGTACCTCCTCCTGCTCCATTACCAATCCAATGGAAGCTAGTTTTCAAATATAAACAACATAATTGATTAAAGGGTTGTTTAAAATAGCAAATCAATGTGATAGAACATACCTTCAATTAGGGGCCATAATTAAAACAACAACTCAAGCAAATCAATTTAAACAAGCAAACTATAAAACAAATTGCTTTCTAGAACTATAAATCAGTAGTCATTTGAATCGGTAGTCTTTACAACAACACTCAAACAATAAATCGGAATAAAACATCAATCAACTATAAAACAATTTAAGAATAGATTGCATCATATACCCAATCGGTAGTTAAAGGAAGCAAGAAAAAAATAACAAAGGAAACAGAAATCGTTGCATAAGGTACCCAATCTCGTGCGAAATGAAGTAAATCGAAGCGAATCTCGTGCGTAAATAAATGTAAATCAAAGCGAAATTGTTGCGTAAAACGTGCAGAAATCAAAGGAAGCAAGGAAAAATAACCGATGAGTCGATTTTTATCGTCTCATTCTGTTCTATCGAGTCGCACTTTCACTTGTTTTCGAGTGTTTTTGCCCTTTTTACGCGTGGTATGTTGTGTTTTTGTTTTGTAGGTATCCGGGCGAAGATTGTGGTGAAATATGCGCTTTCATAGCTAATATAGGAGTTTATTACAATCAAAAGCTAAAACGAGGCCTAAAACGACGAAAGATTTAAGCAAGATCGGTCGAATCTCCTAAATACCAGAATCTCCACTCCGAATTGAGATGTATTCTCCTTTGATATAAATTCCTCGTGAAATTAGCTTCGAAACGGTATATCATATGCTAAAATCCGAGGTGAATTGATACAAGAACGAAGGATCATGCCGAAGAAGACCAAAAACCGGACTTGGCCGTGCAACCGGACTAGCCGCACCAGGCGACTCAACTAGGCTGCGACAGCGCTCGGCCGCATCAGGTAACTCGGCCGTGCCATGGGACACGGCCGGGTCTCATTCCAGCCGAATCGCTATTTTGAGAAGGGTACGACACGGCCGTGCCTTTTGGGACACGACCGAGTCACTATCGGCCATTTTGCCTTTCCCGCATAGTGCGGCACGGCCGTGTCACGGGACACGGCCGAGCCCCTTGACAGACTACCTTTTCGTTATTCAGCGCAGTGCGACACGCCTGTGTCTCAGGACACGGGTCGTGCCACTTTTCGGTTCATGTCACTTTTCTTGATATTTTTGCACAACTTTAAGCCTTTGTCTTGATTTCTTTGGATATAAAACAAAGTGTAGTGACCCCTTGAGAGGTGTGCTTGTCTTGTGAAGAAGATATTTTGTGGAAAAACACAAGATTAGGGAGGAAAAACACCAAAAGAGTGGGAAAGAGAGAGATTTTCATCATCTTCCTTGTATGTTCTTGGAGGGAGAAAAATACTTTTGTGAGATATAATAATTCCTTGTATAAATTTGTTGTGAGTTCTTGTAAGAATATCATCAAACCTTCATCGGGAATTCGATTTCGGCATTTACAAGGGAAGTTTTTACCATGTTTTGTTCTTCAATTTCCATTATCGTTGTTGAATTAATCATGTGTGGCTAAACACTTCATATGGGTTTTTAGATATAGCCACACACATGTTTTTGATTGTTAGTTCCTTTTGATTTTCCGGATAAAAGTTTGGGATTGTTCCTCTTGTTCGTTCTTCGTTTAAGAACTTTTGAATTAGATCATCAAACCTTTTTCATTGTTGTTATTATTATTCGAATCGAGGGTTTTTATCGGTGTTCGCCATCAAACGACCCGAAAGAAACGATTGTGAATGTTCTCGAGCTTTTCGCGATCTTTTAACGATTTACCTCATCAAAAGTAGTCGGTTAATTGATTGTTAGCTAGGGTTTCGTCCCCATCAAAAGAGTATCCCTTAATTTTCGTTGAGAACAATCGTGATTTTAGAATTTCCGCCATCAAACGGATTTCTTTTAATCGTGAGCAATCGATAATTCCTAACCTTATTTATTTGAGTATCGGAACTAATAATTGATTACGTGTGTGTCGGTGACTCTAAATTCCCATATTAATCTCATTATTGTTATCTCTCATTTATCCGACTATCAAATTGGTGTTGTTATCACTTAGTTCAATTTAAATTTTGTGCATTAGTAATTGTAATCATAATCAACCAATGATGTATTTTAATTTAATTTACTTTTGTTCATTCGACTATTTGCCGAACATTATCGAATTTTAAACCGTTTCCAATTCCTCGAGAGATCGACCTCGGAGTTACTTGCCGCTTACTACAAGAGCGATTCGTACACTTGCGAGTATTTAATTTGAATCCATCAAGTTTTGGCGCCGTTGCTTGGAGTTGGCGTTTAATTTTTAATATTGTTTTAATGATAGTTGAATTGCTATTCTTGATCAATACTATTTCGATAAAATTCGCTCTTACTTCCTTTGTTTATGCTTGGTAGGAGATCGTTGGGTAACCCGATTCTTCCACCGATAGACGAAGTTCAAAGAATTAGAGCACCAAAAATAATGGCCACAACATCAATGGCAAACGACGAGGTGAATCCGGACCTTGAAGAGCGACTTTTGATCCAAGAAGAAAACACTCGTCAACCAAGGGTTGAGAATGTTGCACAAAATATAGATGAGGAAGAAATTCGTCAACCAAGGTTTCCGAGATATGATAATGTTGGGCGCAATCAAGGGATACCGGAAGCTCAACAAGGGAGGTACTTTTATCCGAGACAACCACCCGTCGGAATGCAATATGGAGCGAATTATTATCCCGGACCTCAATATGGGATGGAGGCGAACTATAACATGCCGCAACAACCTCCGGTCGAACATCTAATGCGGGACTATGCAAAACCTGTGGTGAACACCGCCATTTCATGCATCCAATTAGCACCGGCCGCAAGGAACTACCACATAAGCGGATTTCACATCGAGCAATTGCCCTCATTTCACGGATTAGCATGGGAGGATCCGTTATCATTCATCCGAGATTTCTATGTTGCGATTGATAACTTCCCATTGAACGGGTTGAGCGAGGATCAACTAAGAATGAAGTGCTTCCCTTATACACTCAAGGATGGGGCGAAACAATGGTTGATGACTTTGGCGCCGGGCTCACTGAAAACGTGGGATGAAGTTTACGACAAATTCATTACCAAGTACTTCTCTCATTCGAAGACTACACAATTGAGAGCCCAAATCTCAACATTCGGACAACAAGACGGAGAGGCATTTCATGAAGCATGGGACCGATTCAAGATGCTCCTCATTCAATGCCCACACCATCACTATCCGCTTCAACTACTCAATCAATTCTTCTATGACAGATTGACTCAATATTGCCAAGGAGCGGTGGATAACGCCGCCGGTGGTTCGTTTTGGGGGTTAACGGCGAGACAAGCTTATGACATATTTGAATTATTGGGGGCTAATTCTCAACAAAAAAATGTGCGTGTTCGTAGAGGAGTTGTGAACCAAGTAAGCGAGAAGGACGAGATGCAATCTAAAATCGATGAGTTAATGAAGGAACTAAGACAACTCAAGATTCGAAATAAATCTTCAAGCTCACGAGTTTGTGAAATTTGTTGGGGACCCGGACATCATGCTAATTCTTGCCCTTATATTTTTCCGGGAGAACAAACCGAACAAGTTAATTGGGCTATGGGACAAAGCACGGGAAAGCCCGAGTGGGAGGAGAGGAGAAATAATTATGGCGGAAACGCAAGAAATGCACCTCTCCCAAATACTTATCATCATGGGCTAAGAAACCATCCGAATTTCTCATGGAGAAACAACAACCCGATGGCATACGACGCAAATGTCCAAACTCAATACAACGGAGTAAACCGAGCCCAACAACCAACGCGAAGTGAACCACCTCCACAACAAAGGAACTCTCTTGAGGAGAGTATTGCGGCATTCATTAAGGAGGGCAAGGAAAACCGAGAGGATAACAATAAAAGGTTCGAATCTTTAGAAGCTTCGATGAAGAAAATGGAGATTCAAATTGGGCAACTTGCTACCGAGGCATGCAACCAAGAAAAGGGTAAACTACCAAGTCAGCCCGAGCAAGCTCAAGCCATTACCACCCTCCGAAGTGGTAAAGTGATAAATAAAGAGATAATTTCCGAAGCGAAAGAGAGGGGCGGTGAGAAAGAAGAATTGCGGAGTCAGTCGGAGAAATCTAAAGATCCAATCGAGAAGCCAATTGAAGAGAATAAGAGTGAACCAGTCGAATCAATGCATCGAGAGAAGGACCTAGAAAGCTTTGATATGGAAGTTCTTTTCGTGGAGAAAGAAGTTCCCATTGTGAACTTAGGAACGAGCATTAATTTAACACAAAAACTAATATACTCGCAACTAGGTTTGGGGGAGGTGATAGCCCCGATGGATTTCGTGATACCAAACATAGAAGAAACATCACCAACAAAAATCACGTCACTTATTCTTCAAGGAAGACATTTCATGGTGACAATCATAATGAAAATTGAAATGGTGACAGAAGCGCTCACAATGGAAATCCACGGAACCACTATCCATATCCTGACGAAGGAAGACGAGCGAAAAATGACGAGCTATATGGATGGACATGACACGTTTCCATTTAATCCAGGATAGAAGAAGCTGAAGAGTCGAGCTAAAGACTATAAAAAAAGCGCTGCTTGGGAGGCAACCCAAGGGAGTTTTTTTATTTTTACCGCTTTCATTATTATTATTATTATTATTATTGCTTCTATTTGTTTCTTTTTTTTATGGTGTGTGTAGGAAATAAAAAAGGAAGTATTCATCTGAGGAAGAAACCTAGCCTATTGAAAGTAGAGACCCGAGCACAAAAGCATGGTGCCCCACGATCAAAAACCACACTTCTTAATCCGGTATTTTTATTTTCTTTCTTTTTAATTTGCGTTTTTGTATTTTTCCTGACTTAATCTTTTTGCAGAATACAGAAAACTTGTGACCCCTTGGAGTTACAAGTTTTTAGAACTTGATAGTTGGAGATCGTTGGTTCCCGGCAACGGAACCACAAAAACTTGATGGATTCAAATTAAATACTCGCAAGTGTACGAATCGCTCTTGTAGTAAGCGGCAAGTAACTCCGAGGTCGATCTCTCGAGGAATTGGAAACGGTTTAAAATTCGATAATGTTCGGCAAATAGTCGAATGAACAAAAGTAAATTAAATTAAAATACATCATTGGTTGATTATGATTACAATTACTAATGCACAAAATTTAAATTGAACTAAGTGATAACAACACCAATTTGATAGTCGGATAAATGAGAGATAACAATAATGAGATTAATATGGGAATTTAGAGTCACCGACACACACGTAATCAATTATTAGTTCCGATACTCAAATAAATAAGGTTAGGAATTATCGATTGCTCACGATTAAAAGAAATCCGTTTGATGGCGGAAATTCTAAAAATCACGATTGTTCTCAACGAAAATTAAGGGATACTCTTTTGATGGGGACGAAACCCTAGCTAACAATCAATTAACCGACTACTTTTGATGAGGTAAATCGTTAAAATATCTCGAAAAAGCTCGAGAACATTCACAATCGTTTATTTCGTGTCCTTTTATGTCTAACAACTATAAAAACCCTCGATAATAATAATAATAACAACAATTAAAAAGTTTTGATGATCTAATTCAAAAGTTCTTAAACGAAGAACGAACAAGAGGAACAATCCCAAACTTTTATCCGAAAATCAAAAGGAACTAACAATCAAAAACATGTGTGTGGCTATATCTAAAAACCCATATGAAGTGTTTAGCCACACATGATTAATTCAACAACGATAATGGAAATTGAAGAACAAAACATGGTAAAAACTTCCCTTGTAAATGCCGAAATCGAATTCCCGATGAAGGTTTGATGATCTTCTTACAAGAACTCACAACAAATTTATACAAGGAATTATTATATCTCACAAAAGTATTTTTCTCCCTCCAAGAACATACAAGGAAGATGATGAAAATCTCTCTCTTTCCCACTCTTTTGGTGTTTTTCCTCCCTAATCTTGTGTTTTTCCACAAAATATCTTCTTCAAAAGACAAGCACACCTCTCAAGGGGTCACTACACTTTGTTTTATATCCAAAGAAATCAAGACAAAGGCTTAAAGTTGTGCAAAAATGTCAAGGAAAGTGACATGAACCGAAAAGTGGCACGGCCCGTGTCCTGGGACACGGGCGTGTCGCACTGCGCTGAATAACGAAAAGGTAGTCTGTCAAGGGGCTCGGCCGTGTCCCGTGACACGGCCGTGCCGCACTATGCGGGAAAGGCAAAATGGCCGATAGTGACTCGGTCGTGTCCCAAAAGGCACGGCCGTGTCGTACCCTTCTCAAAATAGCAGTTCGCGCTGGAATGAGACCCGACCGTGTCCCATGGCACGGCCGAGTTACCTGATGCAGCCGAGCGCCTGTCGCAGCCTAGTTGAGTCGCACAGTGCGGCTAGTCCGGTTGCCTGGTGCAGCCAAGTCCGGTTTTTGGTCTTCTTCGGCATGATCCTTCGTTCTTGTATCAATTCACCTCGGATTTTAGCATATGATATACCGTTTCGAAGCTAATTTCACGAGGAATTTATATCAAAGGAGAATACATCTCAATTCGTAGCGGAGATTCTGGTATTTAGGAGATTCGACCGATACTGCTTAAATCTTTCGTCGTTTTAGGCCCCGTTTTAGCTTTTGATTGTCATAAACTCCAATATTAGCTATGAAAGCGCATATTTCACCACAATCTTCGTCCGGATACCTACAAAACAAAAACACAACATACCATGCGTAAAAAGGGCAAAAACACTCGAAAACAAATGAAAGTGCGACTCGATAGAACAGAATGAGACGATCAAAAATCGACTCATCAAATCCCCCCAAACCTAAACTTTGCTTGCCCTCAAGCAAAAAGAAATAAAACACACGAAAAATAAACGAGAAGGATTGAATAATCAAGTTAATCATCGTGTATACATACAATCAACCGGGAATGTAAAAGTATCGTAAAGTCTCGTAATTCATCATGGAAGCCTAAACTCACAAATGAGTGGAAAGCAATGGCACTTGATCGAACATGCAAGAAAACAAGTCTTAATAGTCCCTCACTGAATTATATCGATTCACTCATCTCTCAAGTGTTTAGATAGGTCAATACGCTCAGCTCGATTCAAATGGAAAGTTCTACTATATGCTTGCACTTCTTCTCTTCATCAAACGCATCAATATTCACAAAACATGAGTCATAGGGTCTTACTTTTGGTTGTAACGTGTGGCTCGGGTTGGGAAAATTTGGGTAGTAGTTACAAGTTCACCAAGTAGAGCATATACGATCCTCATATATATGAAATAAAAACTCAAAGCAAGATCGATCATTCTACTTCAATTCTCCGTATATATATCTCCCTCTTTTTTTCTAGGCCTTGTTAAGTGTAATTCTTATGATATTGGCCTATTTCTCACAACCCAACGACTTCCCTTTTGTTTTTCTTAGGCTCACTCCTCCTCCCCTATTTTTTCTATCCCACTATTATTATTAGGATCACCCCTTTTTTTTGTGGGGCTTATTATTTTCGGGGAACGGAGAGAAGATTTTTGCCTCTATACACCACAAACTTTGCACACCTTCGTTTTCAAATATACCCTCTCATGCTCTTACGTGGACCAATACTTGGGTAAGTTATGGCTTTTGGATATGGAGCAATAAGATGCGGGTTTTTCGAACAAAATTACGGCTAAAGGCTCAACGAGGCTAGCAAAGGATATTGATATGAATTGGTGGATATTTTTAGATAAGTAGGTTCAAGACAAAAATGGGCAGCCCTAATCATTTCTCGTGTATGTAAATATCAACACGTCATCCGACAGAATCATGCAAGTTCTAAAGAATACAATCCATAAGAAGAGAAATCACTCATGAAAGAATTTCACCGCTAAAAGTGAACGGTTCAATTAGGCACAAGGACTCACGGCTTTTGGACTACCATACTCATTCCTTACACGTCAAATCAAGTAACCAAAAACTATACATTCACACGCAAGGTCAAGCAATCAATTAGATTTATTAAACTCTACGAGCCAAATACAAACACGATTAATCATCCATATACCCAACAGTTAACAAGGTTATTGCAATCCAACTACAACATCACGCAAGAAAAAAAAATAAAGAAAGGAAACAAACATCACGCAAACAAATAAAAATTGAAGAAGTTGCACCCCCCCCAACCTAAACCTTTGCTTATCCCCAAGCAAAAAGATTAAGTCAGGAAAAATATAAAAACGCAAATTAAAAAGAAAGAAAATAAAAATACCGGATTAAGAAGTGTGGTTTTTGATCGTGGGGCACCATGCTTTTGTGCTCGGGTCTCTACTTTCAATAGGCTAGGTTTCTTCCTCAGATGAATACTTCCTTTTTTTATTTCCTACACACACCATAAAAAAAAAAACAAATAGAAGCAATAATAATAATAATAATAATGAAAGCGGTAAAAATAAAAAAACTCCCTTGGGTTGCCTCCCAAGCAGCGCTTTTTTTATAGTCTTTAGCTCGACTCTTCAGCTTCTTCTATCCTGGATTAAATGGAAACGTGTCATGTCCATCCATATAGCTCGTCATTTTTCGCTCGTCTTCCTTCGTCAGGATATGGATAGTGGTTCCGTGGATTTCCATTGTGAGCGCTTCTGTCACCATTTCAATTTTCATTATGATTGTCACCATGAAATGTCTTCCTTGAAGAATAAGTGACGTGATTTTTGTTGGTGATGTTTCTTCTATGTTTGGTATCACGAAATCCATCGGCTATCACCTCCCCCATACCTAGTTGCGAGTATATTAGTTTTTGTGTTAAATTAATGCTCGTTCCTAAGTTCACAATGGGAACTTCTTTCTCCACGAAAAGAACTTCCATATCAAAGCTTTCTAGGTCCTTCTCTCGATGCATTGATTCGACTGGTTCACTCTTATTCTCTTCAATTGGCTTCTCGATCGATCTTTAGATTTCTCCGACTGACTCCGCAATTCTTCTTTCTCACCGCCCCTCTCTTTCGCTTCGGAAATTATCTCTTTATTTATCACTTTACCACTTCGGAGGGTGGTAATGGCTTGAGCTTGCTCGGGCTGACTTGGTAGTTTACCCTTTTCTTGGTTGCATGCCTCGGTAGCAAGTTGCCCAATTTGAATCTCCATTTTCTTCATCGAAGCTTCTAAAGATTCGAACCTTTTATTGTTATCCTCTCGGTTTTCCTTGCCCTCCTTAATGAATGCCGCAATACTCTCCTCAAGAGAGTTCCTTTGTTGTGGAGGTGGTTCACTTCGCGTTGGTTGTTGGGCTCGGTTTACTCCGTTGTATTGAGTTTGGACATTTGCGTCGTATGCCATCGGGTTGTTGTTTCTCCATGAGAAATTCGGATGGTTTCTTAGCCCATGATGATAAGTATTTGGGAGAGGTGCATTTCTTGCGTTTCCGCCATAATTATTTCTCCTCTCCTCCCACTCGGGCTTTCCCGTGCTTTGTCCCATAGCCCAATTAACTTGTTCGGTTTGTTCTCCCGGAAAAATATAAGGGCAAGAATTAGCATGATGTCCGGGTCCCCAACAAATTTCACAAACTCGTGAGCTTGAAGATTTATTTCGAATCTTGAGTTGTCTTAGTTCCTTCATTAACTCATCGATTTTAGATTGCATCTCGTCCTTCTCGCTTACTTGGTTCACAACTCCTCTACGAACACGCACATTTTTTTGTTGTGAATTAGCCCCAATAATTCAAATATGTCATAAGCTTGTCTCTCCGTTAACCCCCAAAACGAACCATCAAGGCGTTATCCACCGCTCCTTGGCAATATTGAGTCAATCTGTCATAGAAGAATTGATTGAGTAGTTGAAGCGGATAGTGATGGTGTGGGCATTGAATGAGGAGCATCTTGAATCGGTCCCATGCTTCATGAAATGCCTCTCCGTCTTGTTGTCCGAATGTTGAGATTTGGGCTCTCAATTGTGTAGTCTTCGAATGAGAGAAGTACTTGGTAATGAATTTGTCGTAAACTTCATCCCACGTTTTGATGAGCCGGCGCCAAAGTCATCAACCATTGTTTCGCCCCATCCTTGAGTGTATAAGGGAAGCACTTCATTCTTAGTTGATCCTCGCTCAACCCGTTCAATGGGAAGTTATCAATCGCAACATAGAAATCTCGGATGAATGATAACGGATCCTCCCGTGCTAATCCGTGAAATGAGGGCAATTGCTCGATGTGAAATCCGCTTATGTGGTAGTTCCTTGCGGCCGGTGCTAATTGGATGCATGAAATGGCGGTGTTCACCACGGGTTTTGCATAGTCCCGCATTAGATGTTCGACCGGAGGTTGTTGCGGCATGTTATAGTTCGCCTCCATCCCATATTGAGGTCCGGGATAATAATTCGCTCCATATTGCATTCCGACGGGTGGTTGTCTCGGATAAAAGTACCTCCCTTGTTGAGCTTCCGGTATCCCTTGATTGCGCCCAACATTATCATATCTCGGAAACCTTGGTTGACGAATTTCTTCCTCATCTATATTTTGTGCAACATTCTCAACCCTTGGTTGACGAGTGTTTTCTTCTTGGATCAAAAGTCGCTCTTCAAGGTCCGGATTCACCTCGTCGTTTGCCATTGATGTTGTGGCCATTATTTTTGGTGCTCTAATTCTTTGAACTTCGTCTATCGGTGGAAGAATCGGGTTACCCAACGATCTCCTACCAAGCATAAACAAAGGAAGTAAGAGCGAATTTTATCGAAATAGTATTGATCAAGAATAGCAATTCAACTATCATTAAAACAATATTAAAAATTAAACGCCAACTCCCCGGCAACGGCGCCAAAAACTTGATGGATTCAAATTAAATACTCGCAAGTGTACGAATCGCTCTTGTAGTAAGCGGCAAGTAACTCCGAGGTCGATCTCTCGAGGAATTGGAAACGGTTTAAAATTCGATAATGTTCGGCAAATAGTCGAATGAACAAAAGTAAATTAAATTAAAATACATCATTGGTTGATTATGATTACAATTACTAATGCACAAAATTTAAATTGAACTAAGTGATAACAACACCAATTTGATAGTCGGATAAATGAGAGATAACAATAATGAGATTAATATGGGAATTTAGAGTCACCGACACACACGTAATCAATTATTAGTTCCGATACTCAAATAAATAAGGTTAGGAATTATCGATTGCTCACGATTAAAAGAAATCCGTTTGATGGCGGAAATTCTAAAAATCACGATTGTTCTCAACGAAAATTAAGGGATACTCTTTTGATGGGGACGAAACCTAGCTAACAATCAATTAACCGACTACTTTTGATGAGGTAAATCGTTAAAAGATCGCGAAAAGCTCGAGAACATTCACAATCGCTTCTTTCGGTCGTTTGATGGCGAACACCGATAAAAACCCTCGATTCGAATAATAATAACAACAATGAAAAAGGTTTGATGATCTAATTCAAAAGTTCTTAAACGAAGAACGAACAAGAGGAACAATCCCAAACTTTTATCCGAAAAATCAAAAGTAACTAACAATCAAAAACATGTGTGTGGCTATATCTAAAAACCCATATGAAGTGTTTAGCCACACATGATTAATTCAACAACGATAATGGAAATTGAAGAACAAAACATGGTAAAAACTTCCCTTGTAAATGCCAAATCGAATTCCGATGAAGGTTTGATGATATTCTTACAAGAACTCACAACAAATTTATACAAGGAATTATTATATCTCACAAAAGTATTTTTCTCCCTCCAAGAACATACAAGGAAGATGATGAAAATCTCTCTCTTTCCCACTCTTTTGGTGTTTTTCCTCCCTAATCTTGTGTTTTTCCACAAAATATCTTCTTCACAAGACAAGCACACCTCTCAAGGGGTCACTACACTTTGTTTTATATCCAAAGAAATCAAGACAAAGGCTTAAAGTTGTGCAAAAATATCAAGAAAAGTGACATGAACCGAAAAGTGGCACGGCCCGTGTCCTGAGACACGGGCGTGTCGCACTGCGCTGAATAACGAAAAGGTAGTCTGTCAAGGGGCTCGGCCGTGTCCCGTGACACGGCCGTGCCGCACTATGCGGGAAAGGCAAAATGGCCGATAGTGACTCGGTCGTGTCCCAAAAGGCACGGCCGTGTCGTACCCTTCTCAAAATAGCAGTTCGCGCTGGAATGAGACCCGGCCGTGTCCCATGGCACGGCCGAGTTACCTGATGCAGCCGAGCGCCTGTCGCAGCCTAGTTGAGTCGCCCAGTGCGGCTAGTCCGGTTGCACAGTGCGGCAAGTCCGGTTTTGGTCTTCTTCGGCATGATCCTTCGTTCTTGTATCAATTCACCTCGGATTTTAGCATATGATATACCGTTTCGAAGCTAATTTCACGAGGAATTTATATCAAAGGAGAATACATCTCAATTCGGAGTGGAGATTCTGGTATTTAGGAGATTCGACCGATACTGCTTAAATCTTTCGTCGTTTTAGGCCCCGTTTTAGCTTTTGATTGTCATAAACTCCAATATTAGCTATGAAAGCGCATATTTCACCACAATCTTCGTCCGGATACCTACAAAACAAAAACACAACATACCACGCGTAAAAAGGGCAAAAACACTCGAAAACAAGTGAAAGTGCGACTCGATAGAACAGAATGAGACGATAAAAAATCGACTCATCAGTTATTTTTTCCTTGCTTCCTTTGATTTCTGCACGTTTTCTGCAACAATTTCTGCTTTGATTTACATTTATTTCTGCACGAGATTCTGCTTCGATTTACTTCATTTCTGCACGAGATTGGGTACCTTATGCAACGATTTCTGTTTCCTTTGTTATTTTTTTCTTGCTTCCTTTAACTACCGATTGGGTATATGATGCAATCTATTCTTAAATTGTTTTATAGTTGATTGATGTTTTATTCCGATTTATTGTTTGAGTGTTGTTGTAAAGACTACCGATTCAAATGACTACTGATTTATAGTTCTAGAAAGCAATTTGTTTTATAGTTTGCTTGTTTAAATTGATTTGCTTGAGTTGTTGTTTTAATTATGGCCCCTAATTGAAGGTATGTTCTATCACATTGATTTGCTATTTTAAACAACCCTTTAATCAATTATGTTGTTTATATTTGAAAACTAGCTTCCATTGGATTGGTAATGGAGCAGGAGGAGGTACATAGAATAGATGTAGGTTTTATGGTGTACAGGAAAAGACATTCTCCATAGGCTAATGCATCTTTCTTTTTTGCTTGTGAATTGGGGGTTTTGTCGCTTCTTTTTATTATGTTTTGATGTTTTTTTAGTGTAGGTTCCATTGGATTGTATCTTACAAATCTTACCGTTGAGGGTGGTTTATGTAAAAACATTCTCCTTAGGCTAATGCATATCTTTCTTTTTGGCTTGTGAATGGGGCTATTTTCTTTGCTTTTTGTATGTTTCTTTGCTTTGTTGAATGTTTTTTGCTGTTTTTTATGTTTTTAGTTGCTTTTTTATGTTTTTCAACTAGGTATGGATTTTGTTGGTGAACTTCACAACAAAAGAAACGTAGGATTAATTGGAAAAAAGAAAGTGTTGTTCAGACATTTCTTGAAACTTGTATTGACGAGGTAACTAAAAATGGGCGAGAAGGTGTTAGGAATATGCCCTCGAATGCCACTCAGGGGATGAGAGAGTAGGGGCATTGTACTTGTAATTATGGAATAAATAATAAAAAGGCAATTCGATTCATTCACTGTTTATTGTATTTCAATTGCATTCTTGACTTGGTAAACATTGAAGTGAAGTCCATGTAAATAAACTGAACATTCCATTCTCGTTATGGGATAAGAGAAAATGCACTGGAAGTGTTTAAAGTTTATTTACGAAAATCGTTCGCAAGTCAATAAACTTAAATGGGCATTAAGTTTTAATAAGACTTGTATAACTGATGCTAGGACGTGTGCACGTCTTGATAGCATAGTTATAAAGTATATTGGTGGGACCAGTATACTCGAACACGACTCATACTCGATTCATCACACGGTATTCACTCTCGAAGAGTCGATGACGAATCAAAAGGTTGTGATAGTGTATGTGGACCTTTGACTTGAGGATTCGAGAGAAGATGTGCTGTGACGTTTAGTTTGTCATTAGAGTAGTTAGACTCATTTGCTTAATTCTTGAGTCGACCTCGAAGTGCGGACTATACGGGCGGGTAGCGATCTTCTTGTATGCCAAGAAAGGATTTTATCTCCTGTTAGTGAGCAGGCGTATGTCCTATACGGTTAATGGCAAATAAGATCATGAGTCTTTGGCCAAAGCATTCTGATATAGTCGTATTAGATACACTATTAATCAGTCGGTCTTGATTTGCATTAACACATGTATAGAGTCTAGTCAAATAGTAGGGTTTGACTTTACCGTGACCCGAAGACTTGACCGGGACATCTGATAAAGGGTCTATACGTATATAATTCACGACATAATGGTTCTGGAATGATCCCTTCATTCGTTCTCAGTCGGGGTTTACAGTGCGGCCCGTGATAAGTGGTAATTTTACCACATTTTTCTAGGATTTTATACTAGGTTTTTATCTCGTTTCGTGATTAATGTGCTCGTATTTGGCTTATTTATGATTAGTCGAGCCGTATTACGCGTTTGGGTTGGTTTTAGTGTGTTTGCAGGTTTTTAGAGCCAAAAGGACCCAAAACGAGACAAAGGACCGAGAGTCGAGTCACGGAAGGAAGAAACAGAATTTTTGCGAAAGACAGACCACCCTATCGGCCCAGCCTATCGGCCGATAGGTGTGTCCGAAAGGTGTTCCTGCCCTACCCAGTGAAGTCGATCGACGAACCAACTATCGGCCAGCCTATCGGCCGATAGGCCAGTCCGATAGGCTGCCCAGTGGACTCTCGTATTTTGACGGATTTTGACTCTTTTGGATAGATTTTGTTTCCTAGATTAGGGCTAATCGGGAGTTTAACCCCCTTAGGCTATATAAGCCTCCTTCTAGACCTAGTTTTACCATCTTTTATCATTCTTTTTCATCCTTTATCATCTTAAGCATAATTTTACATCTTCTTAGCAAGATTAATTCCTTTGATACAAGAACTTTTTGGAGACAGCAACTATAATTGTTTTTTTTCGGAGATTGAAGATTCAGAGTTCGTACGAACGGGTTGTAATCTCTCTTTTCATATGAATAATATGCATTCTCCATCTATTTCTTGTTTGATTTCAATTATGTCTGGCTAAATCCATTGATTGATTCTAGGGTTAGTAATTTTAATTGATGTTCACATGATGTTCCTTTGATTACCTTTTGACCTTTCATCCTAGGCTTGTGTTCAAGATGTGTTAAATCTCATGCTAGATTAAAGGGCCCTTAATCGATGCATGTTAGCTAATTAATTTTATCCGGAAGGAGTAATTGATTAGTGGAAATACTTGATGCACAATATGATTTAATCTTGAGACCTGACGGAGAAAGATAAATCATAGATAAATAAGTTGGCGCTTTTTTAAGTGATTTAAATTCTTTGAGCCCTGGCGGGGAAAAGGATTTAAATTAACTATCTTTCTAGGTTGCCTTGATCGGAATTCTAGATCGGCTGAGTGATTATTTCTAGGATTGAATTAAAATTTGGGGAAAAGGAATCAAGTGAATGGATTGTGTGAACTCAATTAGATGATACTACCCTAGGATCAATTAGCTTTAAACTTGTGATTTTATCTTGCTAATCTGCTGTATTTGCTTAATTTTAGATAATTCATCTTTTATTTAATTTTTATATTTCGATTTTATAATTAGAAACAAACCAAATTTTCGGATTCCTAAATAGCAGTCAAATTTTGGGTAGAGTTACTTCCTTTATTTTAGACACATCAATTCCCTTGGGTTCGACACCTTGGAATTACTTCGAGGTTTTACAAATTTTAAAATTGATCGGATTTAAAAACCATACTACGCAAATCCCAGCGATCAATTTTTGGCGCCGTTGCCGGGGAAGTTGATAGAAAACTTAAGGGGATAATTTGAAAAAGAAGAGATTGTTACTTTAGGTTGTTTACTATTATTATTAATTTTCGATCTCGTTTCCTCACATCTTGTTTTCTCTTCTTTGTAGGCGGTGCATGATCACGAGATCCCAAGGAAAGGACTTATTTCCTTTGGATCCGGAAATCGAGAAGTCTTTGTGGAGGAAGAAGCAAGAAGCGAGAACCGAGACTATTTCTATACCTTTCGTTGATACCATGGCCGGCATTGTTGACCCACCACGAGAACTCGCTCGTCCCGAGAAGATCCCTTTGAATGCCCGCTTTCGACCTAAACTGGACGATTATCAAGAAGGAGGTTGGGGAAAGATTGATGCCAACAACTTCGAGCTGAAGCCGTCCCTCATCGCTACGGTGAAGTCTCAAACATACGGAGGAGGAGTTAATGAAGATCCAGACGCTCACCTTGAGTCGTTTTTGGACATATGTGCCACCATCAAGCAAAACGGAGTGCCTCCGGATGTCATTAAGCTCCGCCTATTCCGGTTTTCCTTAGAAGACGATGCGCTAGATTGGTACAAGAGCCTAGATCGGAAGGAAATTGGTACTTGGAGAGAGATGACTCGGTTGTTCTTAGCACAGTTCTATCCTCCCTCGAAGGTGCAAAAACAAATCAACGATATCTTGCAGTTCGAGCAATATGAGGATGAATACTTATACGAGGCATGGATCCGATTTAAGAAGCTACTTCGCAAATGCCCACAGCATGGAATTGACAAGGAGGAAATCTATATTCGGTTTTATCGGGGTTTGACGAGGAAGGCTAGAAGAGAGTTGGACTATTCATCGAAAGGGGGGATTTCTTGCTAACGATTATGAAGAGGCCAAGAATCTCATCGAGCTAGCGGTCAACAATGATTACGAGGAGGTGACTGATAGGAAGATGACGAGAAGAAAGGTCCCATCCGGTGACGAGGACGCCTACGGTGATTTGAAGGCGAAATTTGAAAGACAACAAAAAGAGCTTGAGATGCTAAAAAAGAATACTTTGGGAGTCAATTCAGTTTTTGAAGAGCTAAACGAGCCTATTGCAGTTAAGGAGGATGTAAATTACGTGCAAGGAGGAAACTTCTGCAAGGGGGAAATAGGGGAAACTATTATCCGAACAATCGAAACCACCCTAATTTCTCCTATGCCAATCCGAACAATGCTCTTCAGCCACCACCGGGATTTAACGTGAAAAACGGGGTTATTCAAGAGCCGATTGCTAAGACACCTATGGAAGAGATGTTGGAACGATTGGAGGCGAGTCAAAAGGATTTTATTTATAAAGTAGACAAGAGGTTCGGGGCTCTCGAGCATAGTGTGACATCTATTGGAAACTCAGTGATAGCCTTGACAAAGCAGATGTCGATGGTGGAGACCCAGATGAGTCAAATGGCGAACGCCCAAGCCGGATTTCATAAGCCGGGGCATTTTTCGAGCAGCACCGAGACCAACCCGAAGACGCAACAATGCAACGCAATCGAGCTTCGGAGTGGGACGAGGTACAATAGTCATGGGGCTGAAGTTAAGGAATCTGGAAACAAGGATGTACTAGAAACGGGAGCCGAGAACGAGAAGGAAGATGAAACGCAGCAGGCCCATCGGCCAAGACTATCGGCCGATAGGCCCACCCGATACCCGAGAATGCGGCGGTGGAGCCTATCGACCCCCTATCGGCCGAAAGGCTCCTGGAAGTTCGAATGTGAAGGATTTTGAGGTAAAAGCTCCATTTCCACAGCGATTGGCCAAGTCGAGACATGATGAAAAGCTTCAACGATTTATCGACATGTTTCAAAAGGTGAATATCAACATTCCACTTCTAGACGCTTTGAGAGACATGCCGGGGTACGTTAAATTCTTGAAAGACGCTGTGGCAAGCAAGAGGAAGTTGGCGAAGTTTGAAACAATAAATTTGACAGAGGAGTGTAGCGCTATCATTCAAAACAAGCTCCCGCTCAAGCAGAAGGATCCGGGACGTTTTACTTTGACATGCATGATTGGCAGTAATGGGTTGTGTGATCTCGGGGAAGCATCAATCTTATGCCCGAGGAATGTTTTGAAATTGAGTCTATTATGCCGCCCCCGACCGACTTGTTGGAGCATTGCATTCCACAATCCATTTACTCACATTCCGATGTTGAAGAAATTTACGAGGATTTGCCAAAGTATGTTCGAATGTTGGAGGCGAACGAGAGTCGATCTAATGAGAAGGATGTATGCTATCTTGATATCAACAAACCCGTTCAAGGGGGAGTTGTCGCTGAAGACCCGGAATGAATGAGGTATCGTCTAGCTAAAGACGTTAAACGTAGCACTTGTTGGGAGGTAACCCAACGTATGTACATTAGTTCGTTTTATTCGTTTGTTTTCGATTCTTCGTTTGCGTGTTTTTTGTAGTTTCTAGTTTCGTAGTAGCTTTGTTAGTTTTGTTAAGTTCTAATCCATGCATGCCGAGTTTTGGATATGTGCAGGTCTTTAATAGCCATATCCAAGCGAAAACGGGACCAAGTGTGCGAAGTAGAAAAAGCTGAAAAAAAATTTGAGACAGACGATCCTATCGGACTATCCTATCGGCCGATAGGCTGAGGAAAATTAAAAAAATTACATGTTGCAAGCAGTGGTCGATAGGTAGACCACATCGACCGATATCCCACCCGATATGAGGTATGTAAGTTTCAGTAGTTCCTATCGGCCCAGCCTATCGGCCGATAGGCCAGCCCGATATGACATACCCGGCACTGTATGTGCTTCGACTTCCACCACAGTGATCAGGTACTCCGTTAACAAAGTCACTCCTTTCTCTTTTCAAACTTATTCCTCCTCTGGGATGCGAAATAAGTTTGGGGGGGGGGGGGGAGAAGTGCGGCTTTGTTAATGTCTTTACGTGTGAGTACCTTGTATGCCTTGTATCACTATTTGCTTGTGTTGGTGCCCGTTGTTTTTATTTGTGCTTATCATATTGGTGTTGCGTGGTTTTGGCTTTGGTTGCTTAGTTTTTAGATTTTTTTTTGTTCATTTTCGTTTGGTGTGTTTGCTAGTTTCTATTTTTTTTTTTTAGGTTGTAGTAGTTTTTTTTTTGCTTTCGTGTTTGCTTTTATTTGCTTTTCGTTGTTTGCTTTGATGCCTTGCTTGTCTTAGTTTTTCCTTGTTCGTGAATTTTTCGAGCTTCTATTTGTGTGATACCGATGTTACGACACTGTTTTTCTCTCTGAAGAACGGTCGAGTTTTAGTCGAGTTGTAGTCAGTTGTTTCTGTTTTGCATAGTATTCATTTAAGTCCAAAATTTTTCGTGATTGTAGAGGTCTTGGCAGATAAGAGACGATACATACTTGTTTTAAAATCACCGTCAATACGTTTGGTTACATCTTCCGGATAGTGAGTCGTACTGTTTCTTTAGTCGTGTTGGCACTTAGATTGAGTTTAGAATCGGTCAGTTTTTCCCAAAAGTTGAGATAATGTTGTTCTATGAAGGGAAGTCTAGTAACCGAGGGCATTCGCGTGACCCGTTGTTTACCCTCGCGTAAAACGACGACCCTGATTAGACTAGTGATTTAGATATTTCACATGTGCCAATGATAGGGAACCTAGTAACCGGGGGTATTCGCGTGACCCGCTGTTTACTCTCGCGCAAAACGGCGACCTTGATTCGAACATGCGGAAATTATATATTCGAGTTGTTTCTCCGCTGTAGACGGGAACTTAGTAACTAGAAGCATCCATGTGCCCCATGAGTGTCTTTTACGTCAAACGGTTTCCTAATACATGAGAATGGAAGTTCCACCCTAGGATTACCCCGATGAAACATCCCGAGATCCTAACCTAGTGGTCAACTCGAATCAAATTCTTGAACATACATATAAGGGAATACTGTCCGAGGTTTATTTGTTATGAAACTCGTGAAAATTGTGCCACTAGACTGTGAAACGGGACGAACTAGCTTGTTTATTTTAGCCTTTCATATTGACGGTCGATTTGACTCACGTTTTGTTAATCTTTGAGCTGGATTTTCTTCATGAACGAGTGATTAGGACTGAACTTGATTACTTTGCGGAATCATTATTCTGAGTGCAGCTCGCTTTTACGACACTCGGATTATTTAGAGAGAATTACAGGATAGTATTGATTAGGTTGAACACTATGAGTTGCACGATGATTCACGACATTTTTTTTCTTTTCTTTTTGTTGTTCGGGACGAACAAGGCTTAAGTTTGGGGGGGTTTGATAAGTGGTAATTTTACCACATTTTTCTAGGATTTTATACTAGGTTTTTATCTCGTTTCGTGATTAATGTGCTCGTATTTGGCTTATTTATGATTAGTCGAGCCGTATTACGCGTTTGGGTTGGTTTTAGTGTGTTTGCAGGTTTTTAGAGCCAAAAGGACCCAAAACGAGACAAAGGACCGAGAGTCGAGTCACGGAAGGAAGAAACAGAATTTTTGCGAAAGACAGACCACCCTATCGGCCCAGCCTATCGGCCGATAGGTGTGTCCGAAAGGTGTTCCTGCCCTACCCAGTGAAGTCGATCGACGAACCAACTATCGGCCAGCCTATCGGCCGATAGGCCAGTCCGATAGGCTGCCCAGCGGACTCTCGTATTTTGACGGATTTTGACTCTTTTGGATAGATTTTGTTTCCTAGATTAGGGCTAATCGGGAGTTTAACCCCCTTAGGCTATATAAGCCTCCTTCTAGACCTAGTTTTACCATCTTTTATCATTCTTTTTCATCCTTTATCATCTTAAGCATAATTTTACATCTTCTTAGCAAGATTAATTCCTTTGATACAAGAACTTTTTGGAGACAGCAACTATTATTATTTTTTTTCGGAGATTGAAGATTCAGAGTTCGTACGAACGGGTTGTAATCTCTCTTTTCATATGAATAATAGGCATTCTCCATCTATTTCTTGTTTGATTTCAATTATGTCTGGCTAAATCCATTGATTGATTCTAGGGTTAGTAATTTTAATTGATGTTCACATGATGTTCCTTTGATTACCTTTTGACCTTTCATCCTAGGCTTGTGTTCAAGATGTGTTAAATCTCATGCTATATTAAAGGGCCCTTAATCGATGCATGTTAGCTAATTAATTTTGTCCGGAAGGAGTAATTGATTAGTGGAAATACTTGATGCACAATATGATTTAATCTTGAGACCTGACGGAGAAAGATAAATCATAGATAAATAAGTTGGCGCTTTTTTAAGTGATTTAAATTCTTTGAGCCCTGGCGGGGAAAAGGATTTAAATTAACTATCTTTCTAGGTTGCCTTGATCGGAATTCTAAATCGGCTGAGTGATTATTTCTAGGATTGAATTAAAATTTGGGGAAAAGGAATCAAGTGAATGGATTGTGTGAACTCAATTAGATGATACTACCGTAGGATCAATTAGCTTTAAACTTGTGATTTTATCTTGCTAATCTGCTGTATTTGCTTAATTTTAGATAATTCATCTTTTATTTAATTTTTATATTTCGATTTTATAATTAGAAACAAACCAAATTTTCGGATTCCTAAATAGCAGTCAAATTTTGAGTAGAGTTACTTCCTTTATTTTCGACACATCAATTCCCTTGGGTTCGACACCTTGGAATTACTTCGAGGTTTTACAAATTTTAAAATTGATCGGATTTGAAAACCATACTACGCGAATCCCAGCGATCAGCCCGCTAGGCTGGCTAAGTGCTGCCCGCACTCATTGGTTCCTCCCAATGCCGGCTGAGATGGACCTACGGAGTCGCGCATCAGGAGCGTTGACGGATAAATGTGAATTTATTATCTCTCTATAAATATTAGATATTGGATATCTAATTATGATTTATTAGATAAATCAAAATAGCGGTCTTATAGATTAAAATTAAGTTACCGGGTGATTAATTTAATTCATAAATTATATTTCTTAGAGAAATATATTTGTATTTGATATTATTAATTAATAGATTAATTAATTAATATAAATACATTGGTGATTAAACGGAGTGTATTTAACAGAGTCGTTTGACGAACGTCCGGTACACGAGCCGAGTGACTCGGCTCGTTTTCTAGGAAACTTCCACCATGGGCCGCCCTCCCTCTCCCCACATCACATGGAATCATTTCCATGCATGTGTATGTGTTAGTTGTATTTTTGTTATTATGTGTTGACATTTTATCTCAATTATATGATTTGTATTATATGTTTGAGATAATATAAAAACAACATATTATAACAACTACTACACACACACACTTGAAAAGTGAGAACTTCTTGGCAAATTGAGAGCCCACTGCCGAGAGCATTAAGTGAGGAAGGGAGAGAATTTTTTTTTTCTCAATTTTCATCTTAGAGGTGAAAGGAATTCAAAAAAAAAAATAGAGAGAAAATTCCTACGGTAACTTTCTAGCCGTGTTCTTGGAGAACGAAGTTACGTCGAATTTTCCGGGCAACTTCCGACGCGTGTGAAGTAGAGGCTTCGAATTTTCGGTGCTTGGAACGAAGGGATTTCGTGTTCGGGACGGGATCGTGATCATCGTCTACACTTTACGAAGATTTATTTCAAAGGCTTCAAGGGTATGAATCTTTATTTTTTTATTTTTTTTTCGTATATACGTTACTTGATCGATCATGTTTGGGTTTCGTATTTATTTCAGCTGCGTATTTCGTTTTATTTTCTAATCCCAACAGTGGTATCGGAGCCAGGTCAATGTTTCCGTATATACGATTATTTGTGCATTTTGAATGCTTTTGGATGATGATTATGATTTAGAATCATGTTTGGAATAATTGTAGATTTTAAATTGTTCGTTGTAGCATCACGTTTTTGAAACGGCCAAAACGAAGAAACGGGTCAGTCAGGTGTCGAGCACCGCCTGGCCGCCGCCTGCACTCGAGCATGATCGGCCATGATCGGCCATGTCTCGCCACGGCCGAGAATGATCGGCCACCGCTTAGCAGATGGCTCGGCCAGCGACCCTCGGTTTTTGGCCCGATTTTGAATCGGGCATGCGGGCCTAAAATCGGATTGTCCGGACTCCGTTTAAGTTTATATTTCATTTTAATTATTTCCCAAAATTTAAATTGGATTTTAATTTGACTAAATTAATATTTGGAATATTTTTTTAGTTAAAGGAAATAAATTAAACGAAAATATTATTTTGGCCGGATTACTTCGAATGAATTTAAATGACGATTATTAGTATTAATTGGATTAATACCATTAAAATTGAATAGATTAATTTTATATTGATTGGATTAATATCTTAATTGATTATTTAATTTGAATGCCACTTTATATTAATTGGATTAATATAGTAGAAATTGAATAGATTAATTTATAGATTAATTAGATTAATTTATATTAAGATTAATTGTTTAATTTCGTTGCCATTACATGTTGTATGGAATCCTTATGTGATGGTGATATAGCTCGTGGACTTAGTTTTTTGATTTGTTCGATTCGATTGGGTTGTAAAGGCCGTTTTGAGCCTATTTATATTTACTAGAAAAACTTGTATAGGATGCAATTTTTCAATGATGTAATTATTATTTTGGGTATGAAGAAGACCGAAGACAACCGACCGAGAAGACGAAGAATCGAAGACTGTGTTTTTTTTTATTGGGTCATTCGCTTGGCCCAGTACTTAGGAATTAAATACATGAGCTATATGTTGGTAGTAACTAGGTTACTGTTTTCTGTTTTTCATTTTGAATGATTGACAAGCCAACAAACGCGCGTATAATTGAATTAATGTGCAAAGTGTAACATTAATCGCGAAATTCTCCCGACTACAAACAGACTAAGTTTGAAAAAGGTTACGAGGTTTCCTACCCTCCATCAAACTCGTAGAAAATTGATACCCGAGCCGGTGTGCTATGCTTCCGAGTTATCGGGGTAGTACATTTGGTAGAGGTTGAAAAATTCTTGAGTCCATTAGATGCCTTCGGTTGGTGATAAATTTCGCCCCTAGAAACCTGATAGGTTGCCGGGTGAGATTCAATAGTCAAACTGATAGACGTTGATGGTCAACAACTTAGATAGTCTGGATTGCCAAGAAACCTGATAGGTTGAGGGCATGAAGACTAGGGGTAAAAGAAGATCAAATCATCCGTTAGACGGGTTGGTGTTAGACACCACTTTACAGAAATTGGCAAGAAACCTGATAGGTTGCGTCTGTTAAAATTTGTAAAGAACTTGATCACCACTAAGAAGTCGATCTAACCATGATTTCCGGATTATAACATGGGAGTGTATAATTCCGATAAGATTAGTGGGAGCCGAGACAAGAATTATACAAGCCCTTAAGTTCTATACTCGGTCATAATTAAACAAGTCACTAATTTAATCTTGTCTAAATCTTTGCAGAAAACGAAATTGAATCTCTCTAAAATGGCTAAAAACCCACTTGCAATACTACTTGAAAGGAATCTCCTAACTGGCCCTAACTTTGTTGGTGTTGCGGAATCGATGATTGTACTCAGTATGGAGTCTCTGGGATACGTCTTGGAGGCGGACATTCCACCGACTCCAATCCGGACTAGGGGTAATCAGGAAGACATTGACGTCCATGAAAAATGGGTCAAGGATGATGTGCTAGTCCGTGGTTTTATGATGGGCTCAATGACTAATGAGCTGCAGAGAGCGCACGAGAAATTGACTTCTGCTAGGCAGATTCTCGCACACTTGACCGAACTTTATGGAGAGCACAGTAGGACTGCTAGATATGAGATATCAAAGCAGTTGTTCAGTGCTAGGATGAAAGAAGGGGAGAAAGTGGGAGACCACGTCCTCAAGATGATCTCTATGATTGAGAGGCTCGAGGTGCTCAACTTTAATATGGATTTATCCCTTCAAATTGATCTCATCTTTCAATCTCTACCTGACTCTTTCACGCAGTTTGTAATGAATTTCAACTGTAATGAAATTACACGCACATTAGCTGGGCTAATGAATAAACTGGTGACGGCGCAGTCTAACATGAAGACTAAACCGAGAGAGGTTGCTCTTGTGATTTCTTCTGGGCCTAAGAGGTCCAAGAACAAGAAGAAAAAGACCTACGAGCAGTACAAACCCAAGAAAGGGGTGCAAAAAGGAAAGGGCAAGGCCCGAAAGGTTCAAAAAGTAGGCGGTCCAAAACCTACGGACAAATGCCTTGAATGCGGTGAGTGGGCCATTGCGAAGGACTTGTCCCAAGATTAATGGCGCATCAGTACGGAACTTTTGTTTTTGAAACTAATTGTTCCGCCATCGTATATTCTCGCTTCATGGATTACGATTCAGTGCCACTTCTCACATTTGTACTATGAATCAGGATCTGGAACGAAGTAGAAAACTTGAAGCTGGGAAAATAATGATCACTGTTGGAAGCGGACAAAGTGTCGAGGCAACCGACATTGGATCAATCCTTCTGGGTTTAGAATCTGGTTTTATTTTGACATTAGATGAAGTACTTGTTTTGCCCAAGAGGCATAAAAACATTGTATCCATTCCAATCTTGGACCGGAAAGGATTTTGTTTCTTCATTGGCAATGGCAGTTGTAAAATTTATTTTCGAAATAAATTGGTTGGAACAGCTACATTGTTGAATGGTTTATATCATCTGAACATGCAAAATAAAACAGCAGTGAACACTATAACTAGGAAACGTGGTAGACAAGATACTAATCAAGCTCTTAAATGGCACCTTAGACTTGGTCATGTTGGTCAGACCAAGGTTCAGAAAATGGAAAAAGATGGACTTTTAAGTCCATTGGGTGTAGAACCCTATCCAACTTGTGAATCTTGCCTTAGAGGCAAAATTACTAAGTTCCCCTTCACAGGGACTTTTGAAAGGCTGCCGATAAACTTGGATTGGTGCATACCGATGTTTGTGGTGCTTTAGAAGTAGCCCGAGACGGATATCAATATTTCATAACGTTCACAGATGATCATACTAGGTATGGGATTGTGTACTTAATGAAACATAAATCTGAAGCCTTTGCTAAATTCAAAGAATTTAAGGCCCTAGTTGAAAAATAAACTGGATGTCATATCAAAGCACTTCGGTCGGACCGAGGTGGCGAATATATGAGCACTGAGTTTGATGAGTTCCTTAAGGAACATGGAATAGTTTCACAATTCACGCCTCCAGGAACCCCACAGTTAAATGGTGTTTGTAAAGGAGAAATCGGACTTTGTTGGACATGGTTCGCTCCATGTTAAATTACACTGATTTACCTATTTACCTGTGGGGGTATGCCTTACTAACCGCTGCCTATATCCTAAATAGATGTCCTTCCAAATCTGTTCCTATCACTTCGCATGAGATGTGGAAGGGTAAGAAACCAAGCCTTAATCACATAAGGATTTAGGGATGTCCAGCCTATGTCAAAAAGGCTAAGGTGGACAAACTGGAAGCGAGGTCCATAAAAGGACATTTCATAGGATACCCAGAGGACTCGATGGGTTATCTATTCTACATGCCAGAAGACCATAGGGTCGTTGTGGCATTACAAGCGCACTTCCTTGAGGATGAATTCATTCAGGAAGGTGGCTCGGGTAGAAATATCTCTTTGGAAGAGCATAATGAAACTCCTAAGGAGACATCTGATCAGGGATCAAGAACCGAACCTATTGTAACACAACCTCCACTTCGAAGGTCTGATAGGGTATCTCACTTACCTGAGAGGTATGGCTATACACATGTCGAGGAACTGGGTCTCCACGACACACCTGATAGCAGTGAAAATGACCCTGTCACCTATGACCAAGCGATAGTGGATGTAGACTCTAATAAATGGCAAGAAGCAATGGAAGCTGAGATAGACTCGATGCATACCAATCAGGTCTGGACTCTAGTAGATATTCCAACTGGCATGAGGACTATTGGAAATAAATGGATCTATAAGAGAAAGACTGATGGGGATGGCAAGGTTGATGCCTATAAGGCCAGGCTTATGGCAAAGGGTTATACCCAAAGGGAAGGAATCGATTATCATGATACCTTCTCGCCCGTAGCTATGATAAAGTCGATTCGCATGATACTTTCCATTGCTGCCTATTATGATTATGAAATATGGCAAATGGATGTCAAAACGGCTTTTCTAAATGGATACCTCGAGGAGGAAATCTATATGGAACATCCTAAAGGTTTTGTGTCCAAAGCTAATATTCATAAAGTGTGTAAGCTGCAACGAGCCATTTATGGTCTGAAGCAAGCTTCTCGGAGTTGGAACCTTCGATTTGACGAAGCAGTTAAGGACTTTGACTTCGAACGAAATGAGGAGGAACCGTGTGTTTACAAAAAGATCAGTGGGAGCAACATTGCGTTCTTAGTACTATATGTAGATGATATTCTACTTATAGGAAATAACATAGCAATGTTTCAAGACCGTGAAAGCTTGGCTTTCTAAAACGTTCTCCATGAAAGACTTGGGAGAAGCTTCCTATATTCTAGGGATCCGTCTTTACAGAGATAGACCGCGAAGAATGATAGGACTTTCCCAAGCCCTTTATATCGATAAAATCTGAGAAGATTCAAGATGGATGAATCTAAAAGAGGGTTCCTTCCCATGCGACATGGAATTCATCTCACCACGAAAATGTGTCCTCAAAGTGAGGAAGACAAGAGAGAGATGAGTAAGGTATCCTATGCCTCGGGTGGGTAGCCTCATGTACGCTATGTTGTGTACGAGACCGAGACTTAGCCTACGCTGTGAGTATGGTAAGTCGATTTCAAGCAAACCGGGAAGGGAACATTGACCGACGTAAAGAACATTCTTAAGTACTTGAGAAGAACTAGAGATTTAGTTCTTACTTATGGTGGTGGAGAACGAAGGTGATTAGATTCACCGATTCGATTTTCAAGGAGACAATGACGACTCTAAGTCGACATCCGGGTATTTATTTACTCTCAATGGAGGAGCAAGATTCTTGGAGAAGTTCCAAGCAAACCGCTCTGCAGATTCCACCGCCAAGCAGAGTATCAAGTCGCCTCGCAGGCTAGCAAAGAAGCATTTTGGATGCGAAGTTTATACAAGAACTTCAAGTGGTGCCTAACGCGGAGTTGCCTATATCACTATTCGTGATAATGATGGAGCTGTCGCCCAAGCCAAGGAGCCTAGGGCTCACCACAACACCAAGCATATAGAGAGAAAGTACCACATCGTTCGAGAGATGGTGGAAAAAGGATATGTTTCATTGGAAAGAGTAGACTCGAAGACAATGTCTCGACCCACGACTAAGCCATTATCTCAGCCGTCTTGGAAAGACATCCCAAGAACATGGGTATTGGATATCATGATGTGTGGCATTGAGTGCAAGTGGGAGATTGTTAGGAATATGCCCTCGAATGCCACTCAGGGGATGAGAGAGTAGGGGCATTGTACTTGTAATTATGGAATAAATAATAAAAAGGCAATTCGATTCATTCACTGTTTATTGTATTTCAATTGCATTCTTGACTTGGTAAACATTGAAGTGAAGTCCATGTAAATAAACTGAACATTCCATTCTCGTTATGGGATAAGACAAAAATGCACCGAAGTGTTTAAAGTTTATTTACGAAAATCGTTCGCAAGTCAATAAACTTAAATGGGCATTAAGTTTTAATAAGACTTGTATAACTGATGCTAGGACGTGTGCACGTCTTGATAGCATAGTTATAAAGTATATTGGTGGGACTAGTATGCTCGAACACGACTCATACTCGATTCAGTCACACGGTATTCACTCTCGAAGAGTCGATGACGAATCAAAAGGTTGTGATAGTGTATGTGGACCTTTGACTTGAGGATTCAGTAGAAGATGTGCCTGTGACGTTTAGTTTGTCATTAGAGTAGTTAGACTCATTTGCTTAATTGATGAGTCGACCTCAAGTGCGGACTATACGGGCGAGTAGCGATCTTTACTGTATGCCAAGAAAGGATTTTATCTCCTGTTAGTGAGCAGGCGTATGTCCTATACGGTTAATGGCAAATAAGATCATGAGTCTTTGGCCAAAGCATTCTGATATAGTCGTATTAGATACACTATTAATCAGTCGGTCTTGATTTGCATTAACACATGTATAGAGTCTACTCAAATAGTAGGGTTTGACTTTACCGTGACCCGAAAACTTGACCGGGACATCTGATAAAGGGTCTATACGTATATAGTATTCACGACATAATGGTTCTGGAATGATCCCTTCATTTGTTCTCAGTCGGGGTTTACAGTGCGGCCCGCTAAGTGGCTAAATGCCGCCCGCACTCATTGGTTCCTCCCAATGCCTACCGAGACGGACCTACGAGTCGCGCATCAGGAGCGTTGACGGATAAATGTGAATTTATTATCTCTCTATAAATATTAGATATTGGATATCTAATTATGATTTATTAGATAAATCAAAATAGCGGTCTTATGAATTAAAATTAAGTTACCGGGTGATTAATTTAATTCATAAATTATATTTCTTAGAGAAATATATTTGTATTTGATATTATTAATTAATTAGATTAATTAATTAATATAAATACATTGGTGATTAAACGGAGTGTATTTAACGGAGTCGTTGATTTAACGTCCGTACACGAGCCGAGTGACTCGGCTCGTTTTCTAGAAACTTCCACCATGGGCCGCCCTCCCTCTCCCCACATCACATGGAATCATTTCCATGCATGTGTATGTGTTAGTTGTATTTTTGTTATTATGTGTTGACATTTTATCTCAATTATATGATTTGTATTATATGTTTGAGATAATATAAAAACAACATATTATAACAACTACTACACACACACTTGAAAAGTGAGAACTTCTTGGCAAATTGAGAGCCCACTGCCGAGAGCATTAAGTGAGGAAGGGAGAGTATTTTTTTTTTCTCAATTTTCATCTTAGAGGTGAAAGGAATTCAAAAAAAAAAAAGAGAGAAAATTCCTACGGTAACTTCCTAGCCGTGTTCTTGGAGAACGAAGTTACGTCGAATTTTCCGGGCAACTTCCGACGCGTGTGAAGTAGAGGCTTCGAATTTTCGGTGCTTGGAACGAAGGGATTTCGTGTTCGGGATGGGATCGTGATCATCGTCTACACTTTACGAATATTTATTTCAAAGGCTTCAAGGGTATGAATCTTTATCTTTGTATTTTTTTCGTATATACTTACTTGATCGATCCTGTTTGGGATTCGTATTTATTTCCGCTACGTATTTCATTTTATTTTCGGAATCCCAACAGAAGGTACTAGTCTTAAGGCACGGTCATGAAAGAAGGTTGGGGAAGAACTGAAAAACAAACATGGTTTTATCGCCGATCAACGGTAGATGAAAAATCATTATGATTACATCAAGGGAAAATATGCAATTTGGACGAAACTGAAAAATAAAACAGGAAATGTTTATGATTCTTCAACCAATAGTTTCAATTTAACCGAGGAAGAATGGGCGATAGAAATTGGGGTCACTTTATTTCTATTCTATATACCTACAATTTTTAACTTATAATTTCTTTATAACTTATTTTTATATAGATATAATTTTTTTAATTACAACAATCGAAATATATGGAACCGTTAAGGAGCACGGGACTGTTTTTCCCAGAACTTTCTATCCGACTATTTGATAGGGCTACTGCAGTGGGGCTTGAGAGTTATGGAACCACTTCTACGGTTCCTGATCCTTACGATTCTGATCCTAATGGGGATGTTGATGTCAATGTTAACGTTGAAGTTATTCCTGATACACAAGAAGCTAGGCACCCAACTTCAACCCAAGAGTGTTCTTCTCGACCTCCTTCAACCCAAAATAAAAGTAGGAAAACTAAAGAAACATGTAATTCAAACAAGGCATAAGTTGAAGAAACTATATTGAAGCTTATGAATGTCATGCTAGAAAAACATGGTGAGAATACTCTTGATGATTGCTTGAAGAAGTTGAACGGACTTGAATGGGATGCACAACACCCATTGCATGACATAACACTATTTGTTTTAGCTGAAAGCCCAGATTATAGAAAAATATGGATGCATTTAGAGTCGGAGAAATGTGAGGGGTAGATTAGACTTATGGTATGCAAGTATCAACTACTTTAGTTGTTGGGCTTGGATTAGACTTTATTTTTTGGAGGATTTGTATTTTGCATAAAAATTCTTATTTTGGATTATACTTTGTGGATTACCACGTATGTGCCTTATATGGCTATGTATCATGATATGTGTTTTGGATTATACTTTATTTGTTTGAGTTGTGTTTTAAAAATATTTGTTTGACATGTGTTTGTAATGTATGTTATTTTTCAAGGCAATACATGGATTTTGAGGAAGAACTTTTGTTGGTCATTATTATCTACTGGTATTGGAAATACAAACTTTCACCAAGGATAGAACGGATAAGATATAACACATCCGCATTGACTGGACATGCATATACACTAGAATTATTAAACGGATCAAATACGCAATGTGTTGAATTGATGCGACTTTCTCGTGAGGCATACATACTATTATGCAACCATTTTAAACAAAAAAATTGGTTGCAAAATAGCTGGTGTGACCGTCGAGGAGAAAATGGCTATATTGTTAATGATAATTGGTCATAATGAATGCTATAGAATGGTTAAAAGGAGATTTCAACACTCCACAGAGACTATTCATAGACAGTTTCGTGAAGTGCTACGAGCAATGATAAAATTTGCAAAGAAATTATACGAGCAACACCGTTCGAGGAAACCCAAAATATCTCAGAGCGTCAAAGATACCTTATACGAATATTTCCGGTAAGTTTTATATTATTATTTTTGAAAAAATAACACATTTTTAGGGTTTTTAATTATAATTTGTATTTCTAATAAAGGGGGCAATATGCGCGTTAGATGGAACTCTTGTACATGCAGTCGTTCCCGTCGATCAACAAGCTCGTTACAGAGGTAGAGGTAGAGGTGAATGTTATCAAAATGTTTTAGGAATTTGTGATTTTACTACGATATTCACATTTGTTTGGGCCGTATGGGAAGGCGTAGCACATGATGCTAGAGTGTTGAGAGAAGTTTCATTTAGTCCGACTTCTGGATTTCCATTTCCTCCACAAGGTATGTACAATTTTTTGTTATTGTTAAATACATTTTATATTGTATTTTTCATATAACGTTGTAATTGTCATATTCTATTGTAGATAAATATTATCTTTGTGATGCTGCTTATGCCAATACTCGTGGTTTTATGACTCCATATCGCAATACAAGGTATTGGCTAGCAAATTCCGACGATAACGTGCTTTGACAAAAGAAGAAAGGTTCAACCATGCCCGTGCGCAACTTAGAAATGTTATTGAGCGTGCATACGGTGTCTTAAAGGTTAGATTTCCGATTTTAAAGCAAATGGCTCCTTATCCATTTAGAATACAAAGAAATGTCGTAATTGCTTGTTTTGCGGCCCATAATTTTATAAGAAAATGCAATATCCATGACCAACTATTCATGGATTCCGATAATGACCCCATATTCAGTGCTGAAGGACAAGAAATGATTGAGGGAGACGATGAAGATGACATGGATGGAACATCTTATGGTTCTGAAAATAATGAATACATGGCTAATTTACGTGATCATTAAATGTATCAAATTAAAACTTGGAGAAAAAAAATATTTAGTTTGATTGTTATGTTTATGTTTGGTCTTGAACTTAAACAATTTATGTTATATTTTTGTTTGATTTAGAACTTGGACAATTTATGTTATTCAAATATTTTTGTTTGCAAAGTTATTTGTTTTATCTGATTACTTACCAAACAGTTATATTTCATTCAACACTAAATCATATAGAGGGGTATAATGGTAATTTACTGTTATTCAGAGCTTCTATTCAGATGCTTAAACAAACAGTCATTTTTTATTCTGAACTATATCATAGAGAGCCTCTTAAGCATTCTGAGCTCTTAGTCATTCTTAACCAAATGATCCAGCAGCTGCCAAACGACTCCTAAGACGTGGTAGAATTAGGGTTGTAAACGAACCGAATCGAGTCGGATATTTGAAAATTCTATTCGAATTCATCAAATTTAAAGAATATTTGTATTCGTACTCGTTTAATATTCGAATCTTAAACCTGCTTCGAATCCGATTCAAATTTTTTATTCGGATATATTCGAGAAATATTCGAATATATTCGTATTCGAAGTTCTTATTATACTTTTTTATTTTATCAAAACAAAATAATTAGCTAAAATAACAAAAAATTAAAAATTAAATTTGTAGTCCAAACAAAAACTCACAACTCTTAAAGTTCTACAAATAGTCAAATATTACATTAAAAACAATATGCGTACTCCAGATAAGTACAATAAAACCTCCCAAAAATCTCCAGATGAGTACGATAAACTAGCACAACTGAATCTGAATTCATGAGTACAATAAAATTGAAAATTCTCCAGATTCTGATCGGATTGTTAACATCTCCAAAAAACATCCCAATTTCAATAAAAACTCTCAAGTAAGCATACATCCATTATGACTTTAGTAGGACCTCGATGACATCTTCCTCTTCCTGTAAATAAAAAAATACAATAAAATAATTAGAGATCAATATATTATCACAATAACGTACTAATGGAATTAAAGAAAAAAACTTACAATTAGAGATCAATATATTATCACAATAACGTATTAATGGAATTAAAGAAAAAAACTTACATGTGTCATGATTGACTTATTTATCCCGTGAAGATGACGAACCCAATCTGCTGCACAAATCAAAACTTGCACAATATCATTAGATAAGTTAGCACGATAAGGATCTAAGATACGAGTCCCTGCGCTGAATGTGGCCTCCGATGCCACCGTGCTAATAGGAATAGCTAAGACGTCACGAGCCAACTTAGACAAAATATTGAATTTTAATTCATCACCAATCCAAAACATGGAATTGAGAGGCTCCTTCCCCATCTTTACATCTAAAAACTATGTCCTCTAAGTAAATATCCAACTCTGATTTCACAGGGGAATCAACTTCAAAAGTGTCCAAATATTGATCAAATAAAAATAAACTAGAAGGTAATATTTTTTTCTTGAATGTGGAGCTTGTAGAAGAAGTACAACCAAAAGTACTCTTGTCTGACTCTGACATGAGGATCTATATTTTTCAGTCTTTGTATGTTGGGCCTCAACATATTCAGAAAATAAATCATACAACAGATCTCGAACCATTTTCATATTTGTACGTGCAACGTTCTCATTATAAATCCTTTTAAAAGAAAACTCAACCAATCTCATTTTGAACCTAGGATCAAGTATTGCCCCGATAGCCATTAAAAGATTGCATTCTTCCTGATATTTATCAAACTTTTCCTTCATCTTTTTAACCATCCCTCTAATGAATTCACTGGAATGATTTTCTTTCTCATTTAATATATATTTGACTCTCCATATAACACCAAGGAAAACATTAGATGTTGGATAATTAATTCTAGACATCACATGTGTAGCTTCATAAAACACCTCTAAAATTTCAACAACATCAGCTACTTTATTCCAATTTTCTGGGCTAGGACAACATGTATATGAAACCTCTCTTTATGCAAATATCGGAAATGCATCCTTAACTTTCATTGCTTCAGCTAACATTTCGTACGTGGAATTCCAACAAGTTGGACAATCAATGGATAATTTTTTCACAGCTATTCCTAAATGATGCACAATTTCGGAGAATTTCAACAGCCTAACCTCTGATTGAGTAAGGAACCGTACACTTTCTTTAACATCCTCAATTATGTACTTAATCACAGATAGCCCATCTTGAGCAATAAGGTTCAATATATGAGCATCACATCTCACATGGAATAACTTACCTCCCAATGGAAGCTTATGACTTCTCGAGAATGTTTCTTTGGCTATTCGAATTGCAACATCATTGTTTGAAGCATTGTCTACGAATATGGTGAACACTTTATGTTCGATGCCCCAATCTTTTATACACTTCATGAGCCCATCAATGAGATCAACACCTAACAAAAATAAAAAATATAATTCTCCATGACAAATAACATAAATCATTTCGCATTGAATACATACAAAGGAATATTCTTCCGTAGAATAAGTTTCCTTAATTAGTTCTTAAAAGGATCCTTAATTATTTTATGAAATTATTGACCTCTGATGTTTATTCAATTCTTTAATAAAATAAGGGTAAGTGACCACATTTTATAATTTAGACTAAAATAATTTATTAAGGCATCTTGTAACTTTTTATTCAGCAAGTTGGAAAATAAATGTACATTTTTTTTTCCACAGACATGATTTCCGGCGTGAACGTTTTCTAGTCAACATATTATAGAATGATTAACGTTAATTGTGGCATAATTAGTCATGTAGATAATAATTGCAGATTGGTACATCATTTGAGTAATATTTTGATTAATTAGGAATGAAAAAATTGTATTCGTTTCATAGATTAATTAGGAATGAAAAAATTGTATTCGTTTCATAGGTATTAGGGAAGTAAATGAACCGAGCCGAGCTGAGCCGAGCTTTGATCGAACCGAGTCGAGCTTCATTTTTTTTCCTTCTGCCGAGCTGAGCCGAGCTTCCTTACCGAACAAAAATCGTGTTCGATTTCGAGCTGGTTAATAAATCGAGCCGCACACGAGCTTTTATCGAACACAAACGAGCCGAGCCGAAACGAGCTCTTAACGAACAACTCGTTAACAAAAAAAATTTTAAACCATTGTCACACACAAAAAAAAAAAACTCGACGATCCAACCGTACGGATGTCAAGATATATCTAATTTATTAATATCTCAAATTTTCAAAAAATAAAAAATTAATTTGATTGGAGATCTTAGTAGATCACTACTATTCTGACTAGTACTCGTAACTAGTGTTTTGTCCGAGATTATTATTTCTATTTTTTTAAAATTACTTCTCGATGACCTAACCGCACAGATGTTAAGATGTATCTAATTTATTGATATTTCTAAATTTTCAAAAAAAATAGTTTAGTTGAAGATCTTAGGCTCTGTTCTTTTGCATCGATCAATCGAATCGAATCGAATCAATGAATCGAATCGAATCGAATCAATGGATCTCGAATCGAATCGAATCGAATCAATCGAACTAAATCGAATCGAATCAATGGAATCGAATCGAATCGAATCGAATCAAATATATATTAAGGGTAAATGATAATAATAATAATAATAATAGTAAATAATAATAATAATAATAATAGTAATTAACAACAACAACGATTATAGTAATATTATTAGTAATAATAACAATAATAATAATTAAGATTAATAATAAAAATAAGAAGAAGAAGAACGAGCCGAATCGAATGGACTGAATCGAATCAATCGAATGGACTCGAATCGAATCGAATCGAATCGAATGGACTCGAATCAATCGAATCGAATCAAAATCGAAAAATAAGTCCAAAAGAACAGGGCCTTAGTAGATCACTGCTATTCTAACTAGCACTCGTAACTAGTGATTTGTCTCGGATTATTGTTTTTATTTTTTTAAAATTATTTCTCGATGATCGAACCGTACGGATGTCAAGATGTATCTAATTTATTGATATTTCTAAATTTTCAAAAAATAAAAAATTAATTTGGTTGGGATCTTAATAAAAAATAAAAAATTTAAAACATACATTTTTTCGAGCTTTTTCGAGACGAACCAAGCTCGAACGATTTCGAGCCAAGATCGAGCCGCGCATGGTGAAAGCTCGGCTCGAGCTCGTTTTTTTATCGCACATAATTTTATGTTCGAGCTCGGCTCGAGCTCTTAACGAACCGATCCGAACCGAGCCCTTAACGAGTCGAGCTCGAACTTGTTCGTTAAAAGTTAATTTCGTTTACAGCTCTAATAGGTATTGATAGGCTGAGATATATAAAAATAACGAGGCATTATCCAACCCGTGCGATGCACGGTCTTTGGTTGAATATCTACGTGTTTTGTACATAATGTTGGGACAGACGGTTGAATGAGCAGATGGCATAATTTAAATGTCTTTTAGAGAACTTTATATGTTTTTTATTGTTATTCTCCTTTTATTTTAGTCTATGTATTTAGTTATATGAAATGAGGCTTTACTAACCCGTATGTTGCTCCGGGGTTGTTTTTGGTTTATTCAACCCGTGCGATGCACCGATTGTATCTAAGATTTCATAGCTAAAATTTAACCATCTTGTAATTTATACTATCATTTAAAAGTTCATTTTAATCACCTTGTGTATTAGAAGGTGTACTTGCATTGTGATGTATCATAACTTTTGTATTTAAATTAGTTTATTTACATTAAAAGTTACAATTAAAATAGTCTCTTCATATATTTACAATTAAAAGTTACAATTAAATCTCCCTTCCACATTAAATTAAGGGGGATAAGTATTATATAGTATACATTAAAAGTTACAATTAAAATAATCTCTTCATATATTCACAATTAAAAGTTACAATTAAATCCCCCTTCCATATTAAATTAAGGGGGATAAATATTATATAGTATAGATTTATTTCATAATCAATACGCGGCATTCACTTAATTAGAGAATTTTGCCTAATTTGCCATGCCATAGTTAGAGAATAATGTAAAATGATTATTCAATAATTAAATTTGTAATTAACAGCTTGGGATATCCTTAAAATTTATAACCAAATATAAATAGAACTTGAAAAAATATATACTAAACTCCAATACATTAATTAGTTAAAAAATCCCAAAAGCTACAAAATATCACGTCAAATATTAAAAAAGAAAAACCACCAAAAATGAAGCAAAATCATAAGTTATGTTAAAGAAATAATAATTTTGTGTGACTTAGTCTGCAAGTTACAGACTTTCTGGGTAGAATTAAGTCTCATGTATTGTAATTTCTCCCTATAAATATGGATATCATTAATAAAAATATGGAATAATACACATCTTTTCCCTACTTTTTGTCTCATTTATTTTTCCTTCTACACGTTATATAATTGAATATAATATAAAAATAATTTGGAAGAATATATGATAAATTTTGTTCTGTTAAAATCACTACGGTCACGTTAAGAATATCTTTGTCTTTCTATATATTAAAACTCACCCCTCATTTTTCCCGCCCAAAACGTCATTCATAAATGGAAAAGTAATAAAGAAAATCTAGAATATTCGAACAATCTATATTCTATCATTATTTAATATTAGCATCATTGAGTTGTAACTAAAAAAAAATCCTTCCATCTAACTACTAGTTGATTGAATTAGCAACAAAATTAAGAAAAATCGCTCTTCATTTCATAATTTATCACATTTAATATACAAATGAATCAATCAATATATTATAGTTTTCAACAAAATTAAATATGTCCGAAGCATTAAATTATAATTGCAAATTAAGTTAATGATAAATACAACAATTATAAGATAGTCATAACTGAAACCGAGCCCGTCACCCAATTTTTTAACTTGATTTTTATTTATCTGGTTAAATTAGCAAGTTTAATAGGATAATTAGTTTATTACTATTACTAATCTATTCTCATTTATATTTTAGGCATATAAAATTCAATTAGCTTGCATATTTGTTGCGATATTTCCTACACGCAAGTGCACGTCATCGTTTACAAGTAATAAAGTGATAAGTAGAGTATCGTTCCCACGAGGATTGAATCTCTAACTACCGATATTTTCGTATTCCAATTTTATTTGAACAATCGAAGTTGGTTTTTGTGATTAATAACTAAAAGAATTAATAAAAGACTAAGCAGTAGAAAACAATATCTTGGATTAAAGGAAATCAAATGGTGAATAAGTCTAGGGTTCTGAATCCACCTTAGTTTATCCGAATTTACTCTCGATTATCCGTACTAAATAATTTTCCCAATTTATTGAAGGCGGAGATTGCTAATATATTCTACCGCCTCTCCCGAGGTCAATAGATTTATCTAACGGCGACTAACGCACTCTATCCCTAGGTGAATTATCTCGTCGATAGGCAAAATGCATAATATCTCCGAAAGGCCACGTAGTTCCTATGAGTATATTCCTATCTCACAGAATAAAACGGTCCTCACCAATAGTTCTCACCAAATCTCCTCTCCCGATTCGAAGTGAATGATTAAATCAATACAACTATTGGCCAGATAATTGCAAGCATTAAACATAATTGGGAAAACTCAATAAAAAGGTAATAAATTGGATAATCTCAATCAATTCGTCAAAACAAAGGTTTCATCAAAACCCTAGATTAGGGCTTTAGCCTGACATACTAAAAGCTGAAAATACAGAATAAATAAACGAGAGCATAAAATTCAAACGCAGATGAAGCCCGGATTCCTCCGTTCTTCAGCTCCCGCCTTCTGCCCTTGAATTCTTCTGCTTTCCTCCTCTTCTGCCGTCTCCAAGCTTAAGCTCTCCAAGGTATTAGATTCAATGATTCCCAGATAATTAAATTAGGGTCTTAAACCCTATTTATAGCTCAGCACATCAGTAAAACGCGTCCGTCTCAATCGGTCGAAAACTGGCTTTGAAACGGCCCAAAATCCGCGCAGACCTATAAAACCCGCTAAGTGTGCCGCGGCTCACTGAACCTGTGCCGCGGCACATCGCCAAAAGCTGAATGCCTGGGCGTTAATTTATTCTTCTGTGCCGCGGCTCACCTGGGCTGTGCCGCGGCACAGAGTACAGCTTACTCTGCCCTTCGGCTGGTGTCTTCCTGTGCCGCGGCTCAGATTCCTTGTGCCGCGGCTCATAGTCCAGTTTTGCCGTTTTCGCCCGTTTTGCCTCGTTTTAGCTCCCGGACTTCAATTTCCTGTCAATCATACAAAATTAAAGCATTAAAAGCTCATTTAGATGATTTCACTCACCAAAACACTACAAAATAAAGATAAATAAGCGTATAAAAATACGCCTAACAAATACCCCCAAACTTAAGCCTTTGCTTGTCCTCAAGCAAAAAGAATTAAAGTCAATAAAAGAATGTCGTGAATCATCGTGCAACTCATAGTGTTCAACCTAATCAATCCTATCCTGCCATTCTCTCTAAATAATACGAGTGTCCTAAAAGCGAGCTGCACTCAGAATAATGATTCCGCAAAGTAATCAAGTTCAGTCCTAATCATTCGTTCATGAAGAAAACTCAGCTCAAAAATCAACAAAACGTGAGTCAAATCGACCGTCAATATGAAAGGCTAAAATAGACAAGGTAGTTCGTCCCGTTCCACAGTCTAAAGGCACAAATTTTCACGAGTCTCATAACAAAAAAACCCTCGGACAGTATTCCCTTATATATATATGCTCAAGAATTTGACTCGAGTTGACCACTAGGTTAGGATCTCGGGATGTTTCATCGGGATAATCCTAGGGTGGAACTTCCATTCTCATGTATTAGGAAACCGTTTGACGTAAAAGACACTCATGGGGCACATGGATGCTTCTAGTTACTAAGTTCCCGTCTACAGCGGAGAAACAACTCGCATATATAATTTCCGCATGTCCGAATCAAGATTGCCGTTTTACGCGAGAGTAAACAGCGGGGCACGCGAATACCCCCGGTTACTAGGCTTCCTATCATTGGCACATGTGAAATCACTAAATCACTAGTCTAATCGGGGTCGTCATTTTACGCGAGAGTAAACAACGGGTCACGCGAATACCCCCGGTTACTAGACTTCCCTTCATAGAACACTTTATCTCGACTTTTGGGAAAAACTGACCGACTCTAAACTCAATCTAAGTGCCACCACGACTAAAGAAACAGTACGACTCACTATCCGGAAAATGTAGCCAAACGTATTGATGGGGATTTAAAAACAAGTATGTATCGTCTCTTATCTGCCAAGACCTCTACAAGCACGAAAAATTTCGGACCTAATTGAATACTAAGCAGAACAGAAATAACTGACTACAACTCGACTAGAACTCGCCCGTTTCTTCAGAGAGAAAGACAGTGTCGTAACATCAGTATCACACAAATAGAAGCACGAAAATTCACGAATAAAGAAAAACTACGGCAAGCAAGGCTATCTAAAAAAAATATTTTCGCAAAGAAAAGAAAAGTGCAACAAAATATATTGTACAGCAAGAAAATAGAGTACAGCAATGAATGTAGACTGAATGTAAATCCCTCCCCCAAACTTAGGACGTACATTGACCTCAATGGACAAAAATGAAATGCAAGAAAAGTAAAAGGTCAAGTACTCCCCTCCAGTCTGCTCAGGAGCTGGTGATGGCATCGTCCGGTGAGGAGGTGGTGTGGCTGGCCGGGCGGGCGCAATAAATGGCCCGTCGGGATGCATGATGTGGGCCGTCCATGCGGCGAGGTGCTCCTGATGATAAGCATCCCTCGCAGCAAGACGCCTCGCCGCTCGTCGGCTGGCCCGGCGAGCCTGCTCTCGCATCTCGGCTCTAGCGGCAGCAACAACGCTCTCCCACTCCGCCCGCTGCTCCTCCCGCATGGCAGCCATCCAGCTCTCTCTCTCTCCTCATCTCATCTCGCTCTCTCCTCAAAACCTCCCTCAGCTCCTCTCTCTCTCTCCTCAGCTCCTCCCTATGCTCTTCTCTCTGTCTCCTCATATCCTCCCGCAGCCTATCAAACAGCTCCTCCAACCTCGCTCTGTCGGGCTGCGGGCTGGTCTCTCCGTGCGTCAACAAAAGCGGCTCGGGGGATCCCTCGCGAGCCTCCTCTAGCAAAAATCCTCTCCCCCGAGCGTGTGCCGGCGCTCCGCCCCACTGGTCAAAGTGCGATATGATGCGGTGGTCGATCGGGGCCTGTGGGGCAAGTATCGGCTCGTCGACTGACCACGTCAGCCCCGCCTGCCGGCATAAAGCGCAGATGAGGGAGGGGTGCTTCAACCCCGTCTTGGCCCCCCCTGGATACTCTGGAAGATAGATCGGACCAGAATGGGGGCCACATCGAAACGCAGCCCGGAGGTAATAGCAAAAAGTATCCGGGCGCGGGAGAGAAAAACTGTACGGATCTGGGAGGTGGGGTCAATGCGTGCGCAAATAAAGTAAAGCCAGGCTCGCCCGAGGAGCCGAGGCGCGAGCTCTGAAGTGAAAAGTGGATGAGCTCGTGCTCGCCGCTCCCGCCTGCACGGCCGTGCAATCGTCTCAAGTAGGGCCTCCTTAGTGAGGCCGGTCATCACGCGGTCATAGCCGCCTCACAACCGCCGGAAACCTAAAAAGCCTCCGAATAGCAAATGGGAGAAATCAATCGTGACCCCTGACGTCGACTGAGTCCGAGACTCTAAAGATGGCAACGTATGCCCCGCCGGATGTGCTTCACAGAAAGGCCGCGTAAAACTCCTGGACGATCGAGATGACCGCCGCTCGGGAGGTCTTGTAATCCGCCCATCCCATCTCGTCAATCATCGTGAGCAATTCCCCGTCCTGAGGAGCTGGAGTAAAACCTCTCTCGAGAATAAGTGGTCACGGCCGGATCTTTTCGTTGAATATCTTGTGAATTTCGGGGTCCGAAAATTGGTGCCCCTCTGCCCCGGCCCAACCCCGAGAGGTCTCCCCTCGCGTAGGGGATGACTCGGTCCTAGCACGCTTGGTCAGCTTCTTCGTGCGCACCATAATCAGTCCTGAGAAGTACAACACGAGGGTTTATTTACGCAAAAATAATAACAATGATCTATGCGCGGCTAAGGACATCAAACCAGAAATTCCGAATTTAAGACACTAGCGCATACGAGAGAGAAAGATGAATTTGGACTTAAACGTCTAACCTGGATGTAAGGGTTGGGCTTGTCAGAATTGAAAACGTATACGTTGCACGAAAATTCAAAACGATTGCTTTTTCAAAGAAAACTTTTCATTTGGGCAATTTATCAGACACCTTGAGGGCGCACGTTTACTTGAAGAATAAACATAGTTATAGCTCGATTCAACCCCCAAAAATAGAAATACAATTCAATCATTAACAACTTAACACATTCAACTCATTGATATTCCCATTTAATCAAGAAAATTCGATGAAACTACCCTGTTATTCTCTAACAATCATAACACTATTTGAAGGAAAATAAGCATGTTCCAATCATTCAAAGCATGAACAACTTCCATATATCAACCATAAGCAAATAAGAATTAAAGATTCAAACGTACCTTTTTGAAGATTTCAAGAAAAATCGCAGGAAGAAAAGAAATTTTTTTGAAGAACTTCGGTCGGCTGGTCGCGCGCTGGGGAGGGAAAGCAAGGGAGAAGAAAAAGCGTACCTGATAGTGCCGGCCGAGTGCGCGTTATATGCTGCCTGGCCTTTCAAATTCCGCATAGTGTGCCGCGGCACAGATAAAGTGAGCCGCGGCACAAGGTACAGTCCCTTTTACCTGTGTCTCGTTTTGTCGTGTGCCGCGGCTCAAATTCCGTGTGCCGCGGCTCAGTGCTCAAGTATGCCGCGGCTCATTTATGCCGTGCCGCGACACAAGGTACAGTCGGTTTTGCCTCCCTTTGCTATTGATGTGTGCCGCGGCTCATACTCCAGTTTCTTCCCTGGGACTTTCCTGCACAGAATTTTGAAAAGAAGACGTTAAAAACGAGAGGCAGAAGCACATAGAAGCACAAAAGGATGAAAAATAAGAATCACGAATACAAGAAAAATAAAGAAATGCAAAAATCTACAACTACGAACTCGGGTTGCCTCCCGAGAAGCGCTAAGTTTATAGTCTTCAGCCGGACCTATTGGACAACGTTAGTTCGCTTTTCGCAAACTCCATTTGGCTTCCGCCCTATTCATTGAACCGTTTATATTTTGGTTAAAATTATGACCATTGGTCATCAGTGGTTCGAATTTCGGTTCGGTCATCAAATGTTGTTTGCGAAAAGGTTTCGACGTGAATAACTTCCCGAAACACCCGGTTTCTCCATGACTAATTTTCCACTTGGCTTTCGGCTCACTCTCCTCCTTCACAAACGAACTCACGATTGCAGTGATTTTCCTCATGCTCGAGGAACGCCACTCGTTCCACCTCCTTCTTAAAACTCGGGTCATTTAACACAAAATCTGCATTTTCCCACCGACGATGTTTTCGGTGCTTTCCTCTTTCAACAACATCCACACCTTCAATTTGTGATCCTTTATCAGCACTTCCGGGACATGGGAACGATTTGAACACTTGAAAAGTAACTTGCTCGTCTTGGACCCTCAGAGTTAACTCTCTCTTTTCCACGTCTATAAGGGTTCGGCCCGTGGCTAGAAATGGTCGTCCCAAGATGATTGGAATATTTTCATCTTCCTCCATGTCGAGTACGATGAAATCAGCCGGAAAGATGAACTTATCAACTTTAACTAAAACATCCTCGATCACTCCCCTCGGATATTTTATCGATCGATCCGCCAATTGTAATGAGACTGTGGTTGGCTTAGCTTCCCCAATATTCAGCTTTTTGAAAATTGACAGAGGCATGAGGTTGATACTCGCACCAAGATCGCATAGTGCCTTATTAAACGAAAGATTCCCCATGGTGCACGGTATGTTGAAGCTTCCCGGATCTTTCAATTTAGGTGGGAGCTTCTTTTGAAGAATAGCACTGCACTCCTCTGTCAAGGTGACTGTTTCGAACTCCTCAAGCTTTCTCTTCTTCGATAATATCTCTTTCATGAACTTGACATAACTCGGCATCTGCTCCAATGCGTCGGCGAACGGAATATTGATGTGAAGCTTTTTGAACACATCGAGGAACTTGGAAAATTGTTTGTCCGCCCTTTTTTGCTGTAGTCTCTGCGGAAACGGAACGGGGGGGACACATGTCTTCGAGTTATCCGGCTCCAAATCTTTTGACTCCTCTGGCTTTAAATCCTTCGACTCCTCAATTTCCTTCTTCTCTTTACCCCGCTCGGGTTGATCCAGCACCTCTCTCCCGCTTCTCAAGCTAACTGCGTTTAGACTCTCTCTAGGATTAGTCTCTGTTGTACTCGGCAATGCTCCCTCCGGACGAGCTGTCAACACATTAGCGATTTGGCCCAGCTGGACCTCCAAATTACGAATGGAAGCAGAATGATTTTGTAGTGTAGCTTCCGTCCGAGTCATAAATTGACTCGTATTTGCCGCCAATTTTGCAAGCGCTTCCTCGAGAGACACTTTGGGAGCGGAAGGGGCCGCTTGATTCAGGCGAAAGGGGGCTGGTGTGCGTCGTCTGCTTTCTCCATGAAAAGTTGGGATGATTGCGCCACCCCGGATTATAAGTATTGAGTACGGGTTATTCGGTCGATTCCCATTTCCTACGAATTGAGCTGCTCCATCTGATTTTGCTCGAACGGATTTCCAAATTGACACTCCGCTCGGGTGTGATCCGTTACACCAATTACATGTCTCAATGGTAACGGCAGTGCGTGCGAAAATGTCTGAGTCATGTGTCAAAGCGGCGACTTGAGCTGTCAAAGTGGAGATCGGATCATTACTTGAAACTTCCATGACTCTCTTCGGTGTCAATCTTTCCGATGGCCACTGGTATGCGTTTTCGGCCATATCTTCCAAAAGCACGTGTGCCTCGGCCATAGATTTTCCCATGAATGTTCCTCCAGAGGCTGCATCCACAAGAGTGCGTGTAGAAGCACTCAAACCATTATAAAAAGTATGAAGCTGAAGCCAATCAGGAATGCCGTGATGAGGGCATCTTCGAAGCAATTCTTTATATCGCTCCCACGCCTCGTGGAGCGTTTCCATATCGTACTGGGCAAAAGTGGTTATCTCGTTTCTCAACCTCGCCGTCTTAGCTGGTGGGAAAAATTTGGCAAGGAAGGCTTGCGCTAACCTCTCCCATGTTGTAATCGACCCCGGCGGTAAAGAATTTAACCAGAATTTTGCTTTGTCCCTCAAAGAGAAAGGGAAAAGCCTCAATCGGATGGCATCGTCGGTGACACCATTAGTTTTGAAAGTATCGCATATCTCAAGGAAAGACGCAATGTGGGCATTCGGGTCGTCCTTCGGCAGTCCACAGAATGGGCTCGCTTGCACCATCTGAATAATGGCGGGCTTGATCTCAAAATTATTTGCTTGGATAGTGGGACGCCGAATTCCCGAAAAATTAGCGTTGACCTGCGGCATGGCATAATCTCGAAGAGCGAGTTCCGGTTGAACTTGCCGCACTTGGTTGTCTCCTCCTTGGATTTCAATATTCTCGGCCATGTTGACCGTCGTCTGCAACTCTCTTTTCTCCTTTTTGTTCCTTCTTAGCGTGCGCTCGAGCTCGGTGTCCAAAGGTAGTAGGCCTTCGTTACCGAGTCTTCTCATGCACTACACGAATGGTCCTGAAAGGGAAAACAAATAAACGAAATTAAATACACAAAAATAAAAATAAAACGTTCAAATTAAGACTGGAAATACTTAAATCGATATTAGAAAAATTTCAATCCCCGGCAACGGAGCCAAAAACTTGTTGCGATATTTCCTACACGCAAGTGCACGTCATCGTTTACAAGTAATAAAGTGATAAGTAGAGTATCGTTCCCACGAGGATTGAATCTCTAACTACCGATATTTTCGTATTCCAATTTTATTTGAACAATCGAAGTTGGTTTTTGTGATTAATAACTAAAAGAATTAATAAAAGACTAAGCAGTAGAAAACAATATCTTGGATTAAAGGAAATCAAATGGTGAATAAGTCTAGGGTTCTGAATCCACCTTAGTTTATCCGAATTTACTCTCGATTATCCGTAGTAAATAATTTTCCCAATTTATTGAAGGCGGAGATTGCTAATATATTCTACCGCCTCTCCCGAGGTCAATAGATTTATCTAACGGCGACTAACGCACTCTATCCCTAGGTGAATTATCTCGTCGATAGGCAAAAAGCATAAAATCTCCTAAAGGCCACGTAGTTCCTATGAGTATATTCCTATCTCACAGAATAAAACGGTCCTCACCAATAGTTCCTCACCAAATCTCCTCTCCCGATTCGAAGTGAATGATTAAATCAATACAACTATTGGCCAGATAATTGCAAGCATTAAACATAATTGGGAAAACTCAATAAAAAGGTAATAAATTGGATAATCTCAATCAATTCGTCAAAACAAAGGTTTCATCAAAACCCTAGATTAGGGCTTTAGCCTGACATACTAAAAACTGAAATACGAATAAATAAACGAAAGCATAAAATTCAACGCATATGAAGCCCGGATTCCTCCGTTCTTGACTCCCGCCTTCGCCCTTGAATTCTTCCTTCCTCCTCTTCTCCGTCTCCAAGCTTAAGCTCTCCAAGGTATTAGATTCAATGATTCCCAGATAATTAAATTAGGGTCTTAAACCCTATTTATAGCTCAAAGACATCAAGAAAACGCGTCCGTCTCAATCGGCGAAAAATGGCTTTGAAACGCCCAAAATCCGCGCAGACCTATAAAACCCGCTAAGTGTGCCGCGCTCATCAAACTGCCGCGGCACATCGCCAAAAGTCAATGCACAGGCGTTAATTTATTCTTCCGTGCCGCGGCTCACTGGCCGTGCCGCGCACGCAGTCTGACTACTACTCGCCCTTCGGCCGGGTGTCTACACTGCTGCGGCTCGATTCCTTGTGCCGCGGCTCATAGTCCAGTTTTGCCGTTTTCGCCCGTTTTGCCTCGTTTTAGCTCCCGGACTTCAATTTCCTGTCAATCATACAAAATTAAAGCATTAAAAACTCATTTAGATGATTTCACTCACCAAAACACTACAAAATAAAGATAAATAAGCGTATAAAAATACGCCTAACAATATTACAGGAAACAAAACAGGGTAAAAATAATTCGTTATTATCTATCACCGTTTGAATATAATTTCATTAATATAATTATTGTGTTAGATAATCTAAATATATCAGAATGTTATTTAATTGCGATTAAAATTTTAATTAATAGGTACAACTATTATTACAAGATAATCATAATAGAAACAAATATTATGATTGATCAGATATAATTAATTTATTCTTGATATAATCAAATTTATATATCAAATTAATTTATGGTGGTTGAATATTATTTATACGGAACAATGTCCAAGTAGGGCTATGCAATGGGACAAAAATGATCATGACCAGTCCACATAACTGAAGCCACATCCTTATCGGAAGTAATCTCTCTCTCTCTCTCTATATATATATATATACATATATATATATATATATATATGATCATATGATAATGATTTTGATGTTGTGAATTGAGAATAAATCTGAATCATTGATCTGTGTGTGATGTACGGTCTAGATTGGCCTATGCATGCAATATCTGCATTTCGTGCATCAAACTTGCAATGTATAAAAACTCTGCATTATATGCATCAAAATATCGATGAATTAGAATATTACATTCTATACATACGTTTTTGTGAGAATAAATCTAGACAATCCATTTAATCAAGATCTATGGATCAAATTCATTCTTATTTCTTAATTTAAGTATCATTCTCATCAAAACTCAAAACTCACCCCTCGTTTCTCCCGCGCGAAACATCATCCAAAAATGGAAAAGTAACCAAAAAGAATCTGCAATATCTGAACGTATCCACCTTTTATCATTGTTTAATATTAACATTATTCCTTTATAATTAACAAAATCTTTCTATCCAACTACTAATTTATTAAATCAACAACAAAATTAAAAAAATCGTTCTTCATTTCAGAAGATTATTATATTTAACAGCATAAAGAAATTAATATATATATATATAGTTCAACAGAAAACATAACATTATTAAATTATAATTACAAATTAAGATAATGATAAATACAATAATTATAAGATGATCATAACTTATAAATAATATCAATCATCTCATCATATCTCCAAAATCAAGCCATCACCCAATTTATAATTTTGATTTTTATTAGTCTGGTTAAATTATTAAGTTTAATCGAATAATTAGTTTATTATTATTAATAATCCATTCTAATCTATATTGTAGGCCTATAAATTAAATTATTTTACACATTATGTGAAACAAAACAGGTTAAAAAATTAATTCCTTATTATTTATTTTCAATTGCCTATAATTTTATTAATATAATTATTGAGTTAGATAATCTAAATGTATCATAATACTATTTAATTATGATTAAAATATTAAGTAGGTACAACTATTATTACAAGATGACCACAACATAAATGAATATTACGATTGATCAAATATAATTAATTTATTCTTTTTTTACTCACCCACCCGGCCTAGTGGTGTTGGTGGGCTCAAAATCGTGCTACCACTAGACCATCCTTAGTGGGACTATAATTAATTTAGGGATCTCTCTTTTTTAGTACCAAACCATAAAAGTAACAAGTTATATATCCCCATTCATAAAACTATAAGTTTTTGATACCAAAATGTGTTAAAAGACTTTATTACCCTTAAAGTCTACCAATAAGAGAAAAAAAAAACTAAAAAAGAAAAAGGAAGATTATTAAAACTAAACAACAATAAAAAAAGGTCCCACAACTCAATATTCCAAAAAACTCTCCTCCTCTCTGCAAAAAAAGTCTCCCGTCAGAAACCCTTCACGGCCAAAATGTCGACCTCCGACTACCACAGAGAATCAAGACGCTGAAGTTCCGCTAGCGACACTCCATCCAAGAGCAATTCGCCAATGAGCCGCCGGTTAGTGTATTTTCATTCACACACGATCGTGCCACGACGGTTGTTCATCTTCCCACGATTGTCTTGAAGAAGATGAGACCATCGTGACACGATGGTCTTTCGTGGGCACGATCGCTACACACGACGGCCGCCGATCGTGTGCCGCCGCGGTGCTAGAAGTGCAGCTCGCCTTGCACACGATCGCAGCACACGATCGCTTTCCGTCGTGTGAACCGTCGTGTGGCACACGATGGTCTTCACACGACGGGCATCGATCGTGTGCATGCGATCGTGTGCAAGGCGTAATTTTTTTCGTTCTCTTAAGCATTTTATCATATTCTTATGAGTTGTATGTCCATATTGCAGATCAAGTTGCGTATGGAAGAGACCTACATTGCGTTTTGTTACACGTCAAGTGAATCTTTACATACGGGAGGCGGTATTTAAAGAGATCATTGAGACATTAAGGAGTATGGGCCGCAATTCGCTATTGCCGATCGAGCTATCGAGAGCTTGACCGAGGGGGTCCCGGGGCGCTTGATTAAAGTTAGGAGGAATGGGAGTTCAAATCGTCCTACATCACTTGATTGCTCGTCAATGGAGGGTGATCAAATCCCCGGATGAGTCGTGGTTCCGGTTTGCGGGAGGACCATTCGTTTACGGCCCGTGATTTCGCCTTGATCACGGGACTCCATTTGGAAACTCTACCTTCCATCCCTGTGACGACCATCTCCTTTCGTCCGACGGTATTTTCCACGAATACTCCATGGCAAAAACATTAAGGTTAGTGTTCGCGGAAGAGGTTCAATGCTCGAGATTTTGGTAGAGACATAAGAGATTATCTCAAGGTTGCCAATTTGCTTATATACTACTACTTTATCCTATGCCGTGACGACATGATGGTCGAGACATGGGCATGGGCATTAGTGGAGGATTTGAGCGATGGGATATGTTTCCTTGGGGTTCTTATGCCTTTGGGGTTTTATCTTACTACATAGGCAACGTTGCCATGAAGGAGGGACAAGAGCACAAGGACTATCACTTCTATGGTCCTGTTTGGGCTTTACAAATATGGTCGTATGAGATGATTCCTGCATTGGGAGCATTGTGTGGTAGTCGAGATAAAACTGTCCAAGTCCCCCGGTGTTTGATGTGGACTACGAGGAAGATGTTTTGTGATTTCACTCATTTCTTCGACGATAAGGTACATAAATTTGTAAACGTATTTTCTCCTAACTTCACTCATCTCTTCAACATTATGTGATTGCCCATCTAATGGTATGCTTTAATGACTATTGTTGCAGCACAAAGTACTTCCCTCTTTACCGCATCTGGAGGAGGATGAGGCTGAGTACTACTACCTGAGCTTTGAGAATGGCTCGCCTTATGACGTTAAATTCATTAAGCCTGTAAGAATAGCCGTGAGGAATAAGGAGGATGAGCCTGCGCCGATCCCGAGGAAGAAAGTTATGGATAGGTTGAAGAAGGCTGCCGGAAAATTGATTACATATGAGTCGGCACATAAAGTGTCGAAGCGACGCCGACAGAGTACCCCACCGACATGGTGCGAGACATCGGACCGGAGAGGCGGCAGAGAGGGTGTGTTGTGTCCACGACTTCCTTGTCCGCACCACACCCGTGACACGAGCAGGATGAGTACTTGATCGCCGCTTGAAGGCGATCTTGTATGACGATTCGAGTCCGGATTTATTGCTCGAGTTTCTCACGGTGCTTTCGGGATCGTGGATTTCTTCGGACCTATGCATAGGCGTTCTAGAGCCGTACACTACTCACTGGGAGCCATGATAGGCCTCGTCATTCGCATCGATAGCGGCGCCGGCGGAGGATTCCCGACCCTCCACGTCACTCGCCTCGCGCGGACACAATCACCAATCTCATCACACTTAGTCATCATTCGAGTCACCATTCTCAGCGTCAGCCGAGTCACCATTCTCAGCATCCGCCTACCCACCATTCTGAGGTCCAGCACAGTCACAATTCTTAGATTCATCATTCTGTTGAGCGGACTCAGCAGCCCCTTGATTACGAGCATCAGTATGAGCCATTTGAGGCGCCGTTTCAGCAGTATGGGACGATGTTCGACTGGTTTCAGGACGAGCATCATTACAGTTCGATGTTTCGCAGTGAGGGTGGTGGTCCTGAGCAGCAACCTCCATTTCAGATCGAGCAGCCAGTTTTTGAGATCGAGCAGCCGACTGTACATCTCTCTGATCGTTATAGTTGTGAGAGGGATGCTGAGGGTGACTGATGAGTCGATTCTTGATCGACTCATTCTGTTCTTTCTAGTCGTGTTTTTGTTTGCTTTTTAGTATTTTTGTTCCCTTTTATGCGTGGTATGTGTGTTTTTTATTTATAGGTAGCCAAGCGAAGATTGAGGTGAAATATGCGCTTTCATAGCTAATATTGGAGTCCATGACGATCAAAAGCTAAAACGGGGCCTAAAACGACGAAAGATTTAAGCAGTATCGGTCAAATCTCCTAAATCCCAGAATCTCCACTCCGAATCAAGATGTATTCTCCCTTGATATAAATTCCTCGTGAAATTAGCTTCGAAACGGTATATCATATGCTAAAATCCGAGGTGAATTGATACAAGAACGAAGGATCTAGCCGAAGAAGACCAAAAGCGGACTTGGCCGCACTGGGCGACTCAACTAAGCCGCACTGGCGACTCAACTAGGTGCCTGTGCGACTCGAGCCACATCGGGTAACTCGGCCGTGTCATAGGACACGGCCGGTCTCATTCGACAAGAAACTCATTTTCCGGAAGGGAACGACTCGGCCGTGCCTTTTGGGACACGGCCGAGTCACTATCGGCCATTTTCACTCCTCAGCGCGATGCGACACGGCCGTGTCATGGGGCACGGCCGAGTCTCAAGACGATTACTTTTTCGTTTTCAGCGTAGTGCGACACGGCCGTGTCCCTCGACACGGCCGTGCCACTTTTGGTTCATGTCACTTTCCTTGACATCTTTGCATATTTTAAGCCTTTGTCTTGATTTTTGGCTATAAAACAAAGGGAGTGACCCCTTGAGAGGTGTACTTGTCTTGTGAAGAAGATATTTTGTGGAAAAACACAAGATTAGGGAGAAAAACACCAAAAGAGTGGGAAAGAAAGAGATTTTCATCATCTTCCTTGTGTGTTCTTGGAGTGAGAAAAATACTTTAGTGAGATATAATAATTCCTTGTATAAATTTGTTGTGAGTTCTTGTAAGAAGATCATCAAACCTTCATCGGGAATTCGATTTCGGCATTTACAAGGGAAGTTTTACCATGTTTTGTTCTTCAATTTCCATTATTGTTGTTGAATTAATCATGTGTGGCTAAACACTTCATATGGGTTTTTAGATATAGCCACACACATGTTTTTGATTGTTAGTTCCTTTTGATTTTCCGGATAAAGTTTGGGATTGTTCCTCTTGTTCGTTCTTCGTTTAAGAACTTTTGAATTAGATCATCAAACCTTTTTCATTGTTGTTATTATTATTCAAATCGAGGGTTTTTATCGGTGTTCGCCATCAAACGACCCGAAAGAAACGATTGTGAATGTTCTCGGGCTTTTTCGCGCGATCTTTTAACGATTTACCTCATCAAAAGTAGTCGGTTAATTGATTGTTAACTAGGGTTTCGTCCCCATCAAAAGAGTATCCCTTAATTTTCGTTGAGAACAATCGTGATTTTTAGAATTTCCGCCATCAAACGGATTTCTTTTAATCGTGAGCAATCGATAATTCCTAACCTTATTTATTTGAGTATCGGAACTAATAATTGATTACATGTGTGTCGGTGGCTCTAAATTCCCATATTAATCTCATTATTGTTATCTCTCATTTATCCGACCATCAAATTGGTGTTGTTATCACTTAGTTCAATTTAAATTTTGTGCATTAGTAATTATAATCATAATCAACCAATGATGTATTTTAATTTAATTTACTTTTGTTCATTCGACTATTTGCCGAACATCATCGAATTTTAAACCGTTTCCAATTCCTCGTGAGATCGACCTCGGAGTTACTTGCCGCTCACTACAAGAGCGATTCGTACACTTGCGAGTATTTAATTTGAATCCATCAAGTTTTGGCGCCGTTCTTGGAATTGGCGTTTAATTTTTAATCTTGTTTTAATGATAGTTGAATTGCTATTCTTGATCAATACTTTTTCGATAAAATTTGCTCTTACTTCCTTTGTTTATGTTTGGTAGGAGATCGTTGGGTAACCCGATTCTTCCACCGATAGACGAAGTTCAAAGAATTAGAGCACCAAAAATAATGGCCACAACATCAATGGCAAACGACGAGGTGAATCCGGACTTTGAAGAGCGACTTTTGATCCAAAAAGAAAACACTCGTCAACCAAGGGTTGAGAATGTTGCACAAAATATAGATGAGGAAGAAATTCGTCAACCAAGGTTTCCGAGATATGATAATGTTGGGCGCAATCAAGGGATACCGGAAGCTCAACAAGGGAGGTACTTTTATCCGAGACAACCACCCGTCGGAATGCAATATGGAGCGAATTATTATCCCGGACCTCAATATGGGATGGAGGCGAACTATAACATGCCGCAACAACCTCCGGTCGAACATCTTATGAGGGACTATGCAAAGCCGGTAGTGAACACCGCCATTTCATGCATCCAATTAGCACCGGCCGCAAGGAACTACCACATAAGCGGATTTCACATCGAGCAATTGCCCTCATTTCACGGATTAGCACGAGAGGATCCGTTATCATTCATCCGAGATTTCTATGTGGCAATTGATAACTTCCCATTGAATGGGTTGAGCGAGGATCAACTACGAATGAAGTGTTTCCCTTATACACTCAAGGATGGGGCGAAACAATGGTTGATGACTTTGGCGCCCGGATCACTAAGAACATGGGATGAAGTTTACGATAAATTCATTACCAAGTACTTCTCCCATTCAAAAACGACGCAATTGAGAACTCAAATCTCAACTTTCGGACAACAAGACGGAGAGGCATTTCACGAAGCGTGGGACCGATTCAAAATGCTACTCATTCAATGCCCACACCATCACTATCCGCTTCAACTACTCAATCAATTCTTCTATGACGGATTGACTCAATATTGCCAAGGAGCGGTAGATAATGCAGCCGGTGGTTCGTTTTGGGGTTTGACGGAGAGACAAGCATATGACCTGTATGAAACATTGGGAGCAAATTCTCAACAAAAAAGTGTACGTGTTCGTAGGGGAGCCGTGCACCAAGTGAGCGAGAAGGACGAGATGCAATCTAAAATCGATGAGTTGACAAATGAAATAAGACAACTCAAGACTCAAAATAAACCTTCTAGCTCACGACTTTGCGAGATTTGCGGAGCACCGGACATGATGCCAATTCATGCCCTCATACTTTTCCAGAGAACAAACCGAACAAGTTAATTGGGCTATGGGGCAAAGCACGGAAGGCCCGAATGGGAAGAGAGGAGAAATAATTATGGCGGAAACGCAAGAAATGTACCTCTCCCAAATACTTATCATCCTGGGCTAAGAAACCATCCGAATTTCTCATGGAGAAACAACAACCCGGTGCCATACGACACAAACGCCCAAGCTCAATACAATGGAGGAAACCGAGCCCAACAACCAACGCCGAAGTGAACCACCTCCACAACAAAGGAACTCTCTTGAGGAGAGTATAGCGGCATTCATTAAGGAGAGCAAGGAAAACCGAGAGGAGAACAATAAAGGTTCGAATCTTTAGAAGCTTCGATGAAGAAAATGGAGGTCCAAATTGGGCAACTTGCTACCGAGGCACGTAGACAAGAAAGGGGTAAACTACCGAGTCAACCCGAGCAAGCTCAAGCCATTACCACTCTCGAAGTGGTAAAGTGATTAATAAAGAAGTTAATTCAAGTAAAAGAAAGAGGCGATGAGAAAGAAGGCAGTCGGGAAATCAAGAAGAGAAAATAGACGAAGCAACTTCAACTTCCAAGCTTCACAAATCCGCTCAACCATATAAGCCACCAATTCCTTTCCCGATCCGTCTGAGAAAAGCAAAGCAAGATGAGCAATTTTCCGAAATCTACGACATGCTTTCGAAGGTTCATGTCAACTTACCTCTTTTGGATGTTGTGAAGAACATTCCCGCTTATACAAAATTTTTCAAAGAGTTGACCTCGAACAAAAGAAGATACAATGGGAACGAGAAAGTAGTGCTCTACGAGGTAGAAGCAAGGGGTCAAAAGAAAGGCGATCCCGGAAGTTTTATGATCGACATTACTATGGGAGACAAGAGAGTTGCTCGTGGGATGCTAGATTTGGGGGCAAGTGTGAATCTCATGCCTTACTCGACCTATTTGAGGCTTGGACTCGGGGGAATAAAACCGACAAGAATGACTCTTCAAATGGCGGATAGGTCGGTGAAATACCCCAAAGGAGTCATTGAAGACCTATTAGTGCAAGTGGACAAGTTGGTGATTCCACGATTTTGTTATCTTGGAGATGAGCGATTTCGGGACAAGCGAAAATGAAGCGACAATACTAATAGGTCGGCCGTTTATGCGTCCACCAAAAACAATCGTCGATGTTGATGAAGGAAAGGTCACCATGACCGTCTTGGCGAAACCGTGGAAATCAACGTGTTCGGTTCATCTCTTATCCCTTCTCATATTTATGCTTCCCATGATGTGAATTTTGTTGATTGCATTGATTCTTTGGTTGATGATATATATTTTCATGATGATGTAGGTGACACGTTGCATGATGCTCTAACCGTTGAGCATGATATGGGGCTTAATAATCTAGAAATTGAAAGATATGTTGCGTTATTAGATAATTCCGAAATAATTGATGAAGTTGACGGTTTTAAGATACCGTTGGAATTAAAATTTGAGGAGCCCATTGAAATCACCCCACCCCAACTTGAATTGAAAGAACTTCCGACACATCTTAAATATGTTTTCTTAGGCAAAAGTGACACTTACCTGTAATTGTCTCTTCCGAATTAACTCCTTTGCAAGAAAACAAATTAGTAGAAGTTCTAACTAAGTTAAAAGAAGCGATTGGGTGGAGTATTTCCGATATCAAGGGAATAAGTCCGGTTAGGTGCATGCATAAAATAATTCTTGAGGAAAATGTTAAACCGGTTAGGCAACCTCAAAGGCGATTGAATCCGAACATGCAGGAAGTTGTGAAAAAGGAAGTTTTAAAATTGCTAGATGTCGGAGTGATCTACTCGATATCCAAACGGTAAGTGGGTGAGTCCTGTGCATGTAGTGCCTAAGAAATGCGGAATAACGGTGGTTCGTAACGATAAAAATGAATTGGTGCCCACTAGAACGGTAAGGTTGGAGGATGTGCATTGATTACGGAAATTAAATGCCGTAACAAAAAGGATCATTTTCCTCTACCTTTCATTGATCAAATGTTGGAGCGTTTAGTGGGCATGATTATTCTTGTTTTCTAGATGGTCTTTCGTGTTTCTATCAAATTCCTATTGCTCAGGAAGATCAAGAGAAGACCACTTTCACTTGCCCTTTTGGCACTTTTGCCTTTAGGAGGATGCCGTTTGGTCTTTGCAATGCCCCGCCACTTTTCAAAGGTGCATGCTATCTATATTCTCCGACTTGTTAGAAAGATCCATCGAGGTATTCATGGACGACTTCTCTGTATTTGGAACCACTTTCGATGATTGTTTAAGTAATTTGACTATTGTGCTAGAACGATGTATTGAGTGTAATCTTACACTTAGTTGGGAAAAGAGTCATTTTATGGTAAAACAAGGTCTTGTTCTAGGTCATATGGTTTCCAATAAAGGAATGGAGGTTGATAAGGCTAAAGTCGATTTGATTGTTAAATTACCTCCACCTTCTTGTGTCAAAGAGGTTCAAGCTTTTAGGGCATGCCGGGTTTTATAGGCGTTTTATTAAAGATTTTTCGAAAATTGCCCGCCCTTTGAGTAACCTTTTGTGCAAAGATGCTAAATTTGATTTTACCGAGGAATGTTTAGTCGGTTTCAACGCTTTGAAAGAAAAGTTAACTTCAACACCGATTGTTGTAGCTCCCGATTGGTCTCTCCCTTTTGAAATTATGTGTGACGCGTCTGACTTTGCTATAGGTGCCGTTTTGGGGCAAAGAGTGAATAAATTCTTCCACGTGATTTACTATGCGAGTAAAACGCTCGATGAAGCTCAGGCTAATTACACCACCACTGAAAAAGAATTTTTAGCCGTTGTATTTTCTTTAGACAAATTTCGATCCTACTTGGTTGGCTCAAAGGTGATTGTGCATACGGATCACGCCGCATTGAAATATTTACTAAAAAAATCCGATGCAAAACCAAGATTGATTCGGTGGGTTCTTTTGCTGCAAGAATTTGATTTGGAATTCAAAGATAAAAAGGGGTCGGAAAACGTTGTGGCCGACCATCTGTCTAGGCTAACCGAGGGTGATAATTTTAAGCTGGATAATCATTTGCCAATTGTTGAAACTTTCCCCGATGAGCAATTATTTGATGTAACAAGGACACCTTGGTATGCTGATATTGTCAATTACATTGTTAGTGGTGTTTTGCAGCCCGACTTAACCTATCAAGGGAAGAAGAGATTCGTTTCCATGTGCAGGCATTACTTTTGGGACGAGCCCTATTTATTCAGGCTGGGGCCTGATCAGATATTCCGACGTTGTGTCCCGGAGGAAGAGCACGAGAGCATATTGTTATTTTGCCATGAGTTGCACTGTGGAGGACATTTTAGCGCAAAGAAAACGGCTCACAAGGTCCTTCAATCGGGATTCTACCGCCAACATTGTTTAAGGATGCCTATTTCCATTGCAAGAGTTGCGATCGTTGTCAACGAACGGGAATATTAGCAAAAGGAATGAGATGCCGTTGACAAACAACCTTGTTGTGGAACTTTTCGATGTTTGGGAGTGGATTTTATGGGTCCTTTTCCAATTTCCCATGGTTTTGAGTATATTCTAGTTCTTTGTAGACTACGTCTCTAAATGGGTGGAAGCAATTCCAACCCGAACTAACGATGCTAACGTGGTTTGCAATTTTTAGAGATGTGATTTTTGCAGTTTGGGACGCCTAGGGCCGTAATCGGCAGAGGCACGCATTTTTGCAATAAACAACTTGCAGGCTTGCTTAAGAAGTACAATGTGATGCATAAGGTCGCAACAGCGTATCATCCACAAACTTCCGGGCAAGTAGAAGTAAGCAATCGGCAAATAAAGGCAGTGCTCGAAAAGACGGTGAAACCAACAAGAAAAGATTGGGCATTAAAGTTGAATGACGCTTTATGGGCATACCGCACGGCCTACAAAACTCCAATCGGAATGAGTCCGTATCGCCTAGTATTTGGGAAAGCATGTCATCTACCCGTTGAGCTAGAACACAAGGCGTATTGGGCAATCAAAGCGCTCAATTTAGATCAAGAAAAGGCGGGCGAGGAACGACTATTGCATTTAAACGAGCTTGATGAGATGCGATATGAGGCGTACGAAAACGCTAAACTCTACAAAGAACGGACGAAACGGTATCATGATAAGCGTATCGTTCGTAAATCTCTCGAACCCGGTATGGATGTTTTGCTACATAACTCCCGTCTCAAACTTATGCCCGGAAATGTGGTATCGCGATGGGGCGGACCATTCAAAGTCGTTAAAGTATGGCCGCACGGAGCAGTTGAACTTCTTGATCCTCGGAAGAATGAGCATTTTAAAGTAAATGGGCATAGAGTGAAGCCGTATTTCGGACGAACCGAAGAAATCAATGCGTTCGAGTGCATAGAGGTGGACGACGTTGAAGCTTGAGCAGTGGGAAGAAGTCGAGCTAAAGACTATAAAAAAGCGCTACTTGGGAGGCAACCCAACGTTTTAGTTAGATTTTTTTGTCTTTTATTTTTCGCATTTATTTTCCTTGTTTGTTTTTATCCGATTCAAAACTGACCGGTTCGACTGTGGGTACTAAAATGGCAGGAAACCAGTACATTTTCAGAAACTAATAATCTGGAGAGGAAGGACACGGCCGAGTTGCCACAGGACACGGCCGGGCCGCAAAACAGTGGGAATTTGATTATTTAGAACAGGACGACACGGCCGTGTCACAGGACACGGCCGGGCCTCAATACAGCAAGAGTTGGATTTCCGTGATAGTACGACACGACCGTGTCGTAGGACACGGCCGAGTCGGCCGACAGAAGGTTTTGAGCTATTCCGCACAGCACGACACGACCGTGTCATATTCAACACGGCCGTGTCAGTCGGTCAGTATAAAAAGCAAACACGACCGTTTCCCATTTTTACCTTCTCCAACTTTTTATCTTTCTCCCTCCCTGCGACCTGCGAACCCTAGCTGCTGCTGCATCGATTTTTCTCTTCTTTTTTTTAAAAAAAAATTTTTTTATGCAAAATCAAGAAGAGATACAAGAATCAACTTTATAATCATCATCTTTCAACCAATTTCATTCATCTGAGGAGCAACTCGGACGAATTTGGACCAGGGTTTAATTTTCTTTCTTTCTTCAAATTCTCCGATATCAAGGTATGATTCTAATGCTTTTGATGATTATTCTTTGTTATGAACATGCTATGATAATTTGAATCGATAGCCCTCAATTATCTAGGGTTCTTGAGTAGATTGAAGTTGATGAAATTTTGGGGTTCTGAATAATTCTTAATGCATTGATGATTAAATCTTTCGATTGAAAATTTTTGTAATTAAGAGATAGTTTTCCATGATAAAGATGATAAATTTAAACGATAATTTTGCTTGGGAGAAGTTTTGATCGATAGGGGAATTTTATTGCTTGATATAAGTTTGGGGGAGGGATACGTTCTGATATACTTGGTTAATGATAGATTAAATTTTTGCAGAAATGGCACGCGGAAGAGGACGTGGAAATGCTCAACGCGGAAGGGGTAGGAATAGCGGGGAACAAGTGCAGCCGGTAAGAAGGACTATTCAAAGGGATGTGGAAACCCCGGAATCCTACGGAATCAATCTACCGGAAACGCAAAATGAGAGGTGGGAAACGCTTGGACAGAAAAAAATGCTCCCTACAAGATGGCCCGATGACGAATGCATGGATGCAATGGGGATAAGGGAAGATGTAATGAAATTCCTTGGGAGAGTACATTGGGCGTGGATGATGACTCAACGATGGCCGACATATAGGTGTCTAACGATGGAATTTCTAAGCACTCTAACTGTAAGAAGAGATCCTTAACAGAGAACCGTCCGAAATGACATTCCGGATCAACAACAACGAAGAGACACTGACTATCGTCCAGTTGGAGGAAATATATCATGCAAGACACGAGGGCCATTACCCGATAAATCGATTTGCTTGTGAAACTTACTGGAGGGCCATGGTAGAATACCCGGGTAGTGAGGCGCGATATTACGTGGCAAGATCGGCAAAAGGATCGAGTATTCGCAATCCGTGCTCAGATACTTACACAAGGTGGTTGCGAATACAATATATGGCCGAAAGGAAACCTGACCGATTTCATTGCGGGAGTTGTATATCCCGACTCATATGCTCGACGACTCGATTCCCAGAATCGGGCCATGGTAGCGGAGCATTTTGAGGATGTCGCAACAAAACCCAAGGGGGAGATATGGATAGGGGTTTGATTACCCCTATCGCACTACACTTCGGTATTTCATTAGCCCAGAGGACCCCCCTTCCTGGAAATATGCTTCTCTCAATCTCCGTGATGAAAGTGATGAATATCTTTGGACTACGAACATCGCATGGTCTTCATGCGAGACGGATAACGACCATTTCCTCCTCCCAAATCCACCTTTGACGACCATAAATAACATTCGGGATATGGGAAATCTTCAAATGGCTACGGAGGCACACCGTCGGGCACGATGGGCAATGGCTTGGCTCCCAGTCACTGGCCGTCGGCGAAATGTTCGACCTAGGCGCATTACGGATGATGAGGATAGAGCCGAGAGGATGGAGGAGGAGGAGGCTTATGAAAGAGGCCCGGATGACGAGGAAGAAGAGAGTGAAGAAGAAGAGGAAGAAATCACGAGAGATCGGCCCGAGACGTCAAGGCAGGCCGAAATTGGACGAGCCCCATCGCGCCCATCATTGAGGGAGGAATTCGAAGCCTACCGAGAGGAGGCTAGAAGGGACCGAGAGGAAGCTAGACAGGAGCGACGCCAGATATTGTCTCTTGTGAGACAAATGGTCGATTGGCATGTCCAGAGGCCACTTCCCTCGCCGGCGATGGCAGTCGTAAGTATTTCTTGACCAATGAAATTCTTTTCTTTAAATACTATACCCCCTTCGTTCGTATATTCTTTAATTCAAGTTTGGGGGGGGGGTCGGTCAAGAAATACTTCATTACTCTCGATTTTTTTTTATTTTGCTTGTTTGATTATTTTTGGTGTGTTTTGAACATTTTGCACTTATTTGTGGTGTGTTTTTACTTGGTGTGTTTTTACTTGGAGTGTTTATCTTGCAAACTTGAAGAAACTTTGTAGTGTGTATTTTTTTTTTTTGGAATGCCTCGGGATTTATTTCGTTGTTCTGATATACAAATCGAGAATAATTTGTTGAAAAAAAAAATACAAAAAAAAAAAAATTGTTGATAATCGAAACGGGTGTGAAATTGAATAAGTGGTTTTAATATCTTGGAAGTATGAGCAAACCTACTTGTGAGCTATTGAGCCTTCATGCATTTTCTTAAATGCAAGTTTCATTGTCGAGTGTTTCATTCTTGATTTAAAAACTCTAGAACTTGCCTTGGTATCTTGTTTAAAACCACTGGTGTGTGTGTGCAAATTGAGTGAAAATGATTTTTGGCGCCTTTGATCTTTACCCTTCGATTTTGGCCAACCCGACATTTGATCATTTATTAAATAAACCCAATTGAGGTCATTGTCTATTTCATCGTTAAACCACATATCGAGCTTTCATTTACTATAATCCTTCGATCCCTACTTGAACAATTAGAAATATTTTTTTGACGAGGATGCAAAGATTGTGGTGACATTGGGTGACATTTATATTGTCGGGAGTGTTGAATTGGTGAAAATAATTACTCCGCTATTTTTGGGAACCTAGTAACCGGGTGCATTCATGTGACCCATCGTTTACATTCGCGTAAAACGGATCCCTTAGATATGAGTATGCTTGGAAGTGGTTGCGTATATTTTGATCCTAGTAACCGGGTGTATTCATGTGACCCATCGTTTACATTCGCGTAAAACGGATCCTTAAACAACCCAAGCCAAAAAAAAAAAAAAAAATCGGAGCAATAAGGAGGGTATGACGCTGCGTTTTTCACTTTCGATAGTGCTTGTTACAAGTGGTTCATAATTAAGGGGATGAAAGAAGCAAATCTCAAAGCTTGAGCTTCTAAAGCGACTATGGTGATTCAAATTCTAAAAATTGCTCGAGTCAAGTTACTTTAGCCATATATATCCGATCGGACCAAAGCCTACATTTCAAGCGAGTAATGCCCATTTTGATTCACAAAATTTTTGCATAAACAAAACAGTGGTAGAGATTAAGACGATTGGCAAGCCTATGGGGTTCCTTATTTCATTGAATAATTTCCGCGTATACTTATCCATATCACTTTGAGAGTGAGCGAATACACTTGACCGAGGAGGTTTATATTGCCAAGTATGGACTATGATTTTAAGGAAGCACCCGGAGGTTTGAAAACTTTGTAAAACTCGACTTATTTTACTTGTGAGAATTGTGAAATTTTCAAGAGATCCTTTGAGGTATTTTAACGGTTGAGTTCCCTTTTCGTAATGGTTATTTTAAAGTGATTTGCTCGGGACGATCAAAGTTCATGTTTGGGGGGGTTTGATGAGTCGATTCTTGATCGACTCATTCTGTTCTTTCTAGTCGTGTTTTTGTTTGCTTTTTAGTATTTTTGTTACCTTTTATGCGTTGTATGAGTGTTTTTTATTTATATGTAGCCAAGCGAAGATTGAGGTGAAATATGCGCTTTCATAGCTAATATTGGAGTCCATGACGATCAAAAGCTAAAACGGGGCCTAAAACGACGAAAGATTTAAGCAGTATCGGTCAAATCTCCTAAATCCCAGAATCTCCACTCCGAATCAAGATGTATTCTCCCTTGATATAAATTCCTCGTGAAATTAGCTTCGAAACGGTATATCATATGCTAAAATCCGAGGTGAATTGATACAAGAACGAAGGATCTAGCCAAGAAGACCAAAAACCGGACTTGGCCGCACTCAGGCGACTCAACTAGGCCGCACCGGGCGACTCAACTAGGCTGCACAGCGACTCGAGCCACATCAGGTAACTCGGCCGTGTCATAGGACACGGCCGGTCTCATTCCAGAAGAAACTCATTTTCCTAAGGGAACGACTCGACCGTGCTTTTTGGGACACGGCCGAGTCACTATCGGCCATTTTCACTCCCTGGCGCAGCACGACACGGCCGTGTCATGGGGCACGGCCGAGTCTCAAGACGATTACTTTTTTCGTTTTTCAGCGTAGTGCGACACGGCCGTGTCCCTGGACACGGCCGTGCCACTTTTGGTTCATGTCACTTTCCTTGACATCTTTGCATATTTTAAGCCTTTGTCTTGATTTTTGGCTATAAAACAAAGGGAGTGACCCCTTGAGAGGTGTACTTGTCTTGTGAAGAAGATATTTTGTGGAAAAACACAAGATTAGGGAGAAAAACACCAAAGAGTGGGAAAGAAAGAGATTTTCATCATCTTCCTTGTGTGTTCTTGGAGTGAGAAAAATACTTTAGTGAGATATAATAATTCCTTGTATAAATTTGTTGTGAGTTCTTGTAAGAAGATCATCAAACCTTCATCGGGAATTCGATTTCGGCATTTACAAGGGAAGTTTTTACCATGTTTTGTTCTTCAATTTCCATTATTGTTGTTGAATTAATCATGTGTGGCTAAACACTTCATATGGGTTTTTAGATATAGCCACACACATGTTTTTGATTGTTAGTTCCTTTTGATTTTCCGGATAAAGTTTGGGATTGTTCCTCTTGTTCGTTCTTCGTTTAAGAACTTTTGAATTAGATCATCAAACCTTTTTCATTGTTGTTATTATTATTCAAATCGAGGGTTTTTATCGGTGTTCGCCATCAAACGACCCGAAAGAAATGATTGTGAATGTTCTCGGGCTTTTTCGCGCGATCTTTTAACGATTTACCTCATCAAAAGTAGTCGGTTAATTGATTGTTAACTAGGGTTTCGTCCCCATCAAAAGAGTATCCCTTAATTTTCGTTGAGAACAATATTGATTTTTAGAATTTCCGCCATCAAACGGATTTCTTTTAATCGTGAGCAATCGATAATTCCTAACCTTATTTATTTGAGTATCGGAACTAATAATTGATTACATGTGTGTCGGTGGCTCTAAATTCCCATATTAATCTCATTATTGTTATCTCTCATTTATCCGACCATCAAATTGGTGTTGTTATCACTTAGTTCAATTTAAATTTTGTGCATTAGTAATTATAATCATAATCAACCAATGATGTATTTTAATTTAATTTACTTTTGTTCATTCGACTATTTGCCGAACATCATCGAATTTTAAACCGTTTCCAATTCCTCGTGAGATCGACCTCGGAGTTACTTGCCGCTCACTACAAGAGCGATTCGTACACTTGCGAGTATTTAATTTGAATCCATCAGTGACGAAGATGGTGAGAGTGCCGGAACGCAGCATTTGGGTGAGCGTAGTCTTCCACCGCGAGTGAGTCGACCATCTGCTGCTCTTCGAGAGCCTTTTGTGGTTGCGCCTCCCAGAGATAGCGAGGCTCTGAAGAAGTTGTACCTACAGTTTAGGAGGGAGCAGCCACGTGATGCTATTGTCCGGTGTTTGGAGACTGGGCATGCTCTCACCCAGGCGTTATTTGACCGGATAGAGTCTACCCGTGAAGACTTTGATGCCGAGGTGATAGACTGTTATGTGCTTGCGACTCGAGCGAGGCTTCGGAGGGGAGTCCGTAGTGTTGGTGTCGGTAGAGTTGGCACTGTACTTGCCGGCTCCCTATTTTACGTAAGTTCTATAACCTACTCACTTGTATATCATTGGTTTGATATCGATATTTTTAATTTTGTGGTTTGGCTTTTTGTAGTTAGTTTTGGCCAACGAGTTTGCAAGACTCCATCCGATGATCCACTTGGCATCAAGGTGACGGGAAGCCGGTTTACAAGGAGTGGAAAATTCCTAAATGCATCGAGGACTACATGAGTCTTGATACACCACATGCGGTTCCATGGTTAAATTGCAACGAAGTAAGTTTGAAATTTATATTTATAAATAATTGACGATTTGTTGCCATTTGAAATTTATATGTATAAATGATTCGCTATGTTTGATGTGATGATCTTATATGATTACATATTGTGTTTGAACAGATCATTGCCATTTGTTGCCTCGACCAAAGCCACTGGGTGACTATCAAGATTGACATCATAGCATGGACCGTGGAGTTGTACGATTCCTTGTCACACCACCACGAAGATGGTCGTTACCGATTCAACCAATCGCGACCGATTATGCGTCGATGCCTCGTGTGCTAGCTCAATCCGGGTATTGGATGAACAACCAATCGAAAACGAAGTATGACACGGAGATGAGTTTCAAAATTATGCCACGAGAGCTACAGTTCATACAAAACGACAATCACAGTTGTGGCCCCTTCGCGTGCATGTACTTGGATCGACTCGTCTCTGCAAACCCAGGAGCAAGGCACCAAATCAAGGAACTTAATGAAAGATATATTAAGAAATATCGATATGGCCTAGCTGCTAAAATCTTTATGTTGTCTTTAGACATGTAGAATGGTTTATGTTGTGTTGTACAATATTTATGTTGTATTTAGACAGTTTTGGATGAATGTGTCAGTGTTGTTAAATCTGAATGTGTTGGCTCTGTGTTACACACGATGGATGCACATGATCGTGGCCATCGTGTGTTGCGATCGTCCCACGGTCATGCGTCTGATGCTGTCGTGTGCGCACGATGGCTGGCATGACCGTGTGCAAACGACCGTGAGTACCATCGTGGGAACGGCCGTGCACACGATCGTGTGTTCAATCGTGGCCACGACCGTGTACACGATCGTGTGCATATGAACTTTTGGTATTTTTGCAAATTTGAAGTATTGTGTTATCTAGAATGATGTTTTGTGATTCAAACATCGCATGTTCAAACATTAATTACAATATGGCTTCTTATACGAACTCCTATTTGTCATTTCGTTGTAATTCATTAGTATATGAGGTCATTCATCCAGATGATTGAATTTATCCGTACGTACTAATAGAACAATTGGACGACACATGATATGCAATATATTATGGTAATTCAATCAATAACTTTTTATATAAGTGTATCATTAACAAATAATTGTTAATATATAAGTAACAACACCTAAATTGACGAGTAATTTGAGAAATTGGTGAAAATTCTTGACGTTCTTGTGCACACGATCGTGTGTTCAATCGTGGCCACGACCGTGTACACGATCGTGTGCATATGAACTTTTGGTATTTTTGCAAATTTGAAGTATTGTGTTATCTAGAATGATGTGTTGTGATTCAAACATCGCATGTTCAAACATTAATTACAATATGGCTTCTTATACGAACTCCTATTTGTCATTTCGTTGTAATTCATTAGTATATGAGGTCATTCATCCAGATGATTGAACTTATCCGTACGTACTAATAGAACAATTGGACGACACATGATATGCAATATATTATGGTAATTCAATCTATAACTTTTTATATAAGTGTATCATTAACAAATAATTGTTAATATATAAGTAACAACACCTAAATTGACGAGTAATTTGAGAAATTGGTGAAAATTCTTGACGTTCTTGTGCACACGATCGTGTGTTCAATCGTGGCCACGATCGTGTGCATATGAACTTTTGGTATTTTTGCAAATTTGAAGTATTGTGTTATCTAGAATGATGTGTTGTGATTCAAACATCGCATGTTCAAACATTAATTACAATATGGCTTCTTATACGAACTCCTATTTGTCATTTCGTTGTAATTCATTAGTATATGAGGTCATTCATCCAGATGATTGAACTTATACGTACGTACTAATAGAACAATTGGACGACACATGATATGCAATATATTATGGTAATTCAATCTATAACTTTTTATATAAGTGTATCATTAACAAATAATTGTTAATATATAAGTAACAACACCTAAATTGACGAGTAATTTGAGAAATTGGTGAAAATTCTTGACGTTCTTGTGCACACGATCGTGTGTTCAATCGTGTACGACCGTGTACACGATCGTGTGCATATGAACTTTTGGTATTTTTGCAAATTTGAAGTATTGTGTTATCTAGAATGATGTGTTGTGATTCAAACATCGCATGTTCAAACATTAATTACAATATGGCTTCTTATACGAACTCCTATTTGTCATTTCGTTGTAATTCATTAGTATATGAGGTCATTCATCCAGATGATTGAACTAATCCGTCGTACTAATAGAACAATTGGACGACACATGATATGCAATATATTATGGTAATTCAATCTATAACTTTTTATATAAGTGTATCATTAACAAATAATTGTTAATATATAAGTAACAACACCTAAATTGACGAGTAATTTGAGAAATTGGTGAAAATTCTTGACGTTCTTGTGCACACGATCGTGTGTTCAATCGTGCCACGATCGTGTGCATATGAACTTTTGGTATTTTTGCAAATTTGAAGTATTGTGTTATCTAGAATGATGTGTTGTGATTCAAACATCGCATGTTCAAACATTAATTACAATATGGCTTCTTATACGAACTCCTATTTGTCATTTCGTTGTAATTCATTAGTATATGAGGTCATTCATCCAGATGATTGAACTTATCCGTACGTACTAATAGAACAATTGGACGACACATGATATGCAATATATTATGGTAATTCAATCTATAACTTTTTATATAAGTGTATCATTAACAAATAATTGTTAATATATAAGTAACAACACCTAAATTGACGAGTAATTTGAGAAATTGGTGAAAATTCTTGACGTTCTTGTGCACACGATCGTGTGTTCAATCGTGGCCACGACCGTGTACACGATCGTGTGCATATGAACTTTTGGTATTTTTGCAAATTTGAAGTATTGTGTTATCTAGAATGATGTGTTGTGATTCAAACATCGCATGTTCAAACATTAATTACAATATGGCTTCTTATACGAACTCCTATTTGTCATTTCGTTGTAATTCATTAGTATATGAGGTCATTCATCCGGATGATTGAACTTATCCGTACGTACTAATAGAACAATTGGACGACACATGATATGCAATATATTATGGTAATTCAATCTATAACTTTTTATATAAGTGTATCATTAACAAATAATTGTTAATATATAAGTAACAACACCTAAATTGACGAGTAATTTGAGAAATTGGTGAAAATTCTTGACGTTCTTGTGCACACGATCGTGTGTTCAATCGTACACGACCGTACACGATCGTGTGCATATGAACTTTTGGTATTTTTGCAAATTTGAAGTATTGTGTTATCTAGAATGATGTGTTGTGATTCAAACATCGCATGTTCAAACATTAATTACAATATGGCTTCTTATACGAACTCCTATTTGTCATTTCGTTGTAATTCATTAGTATATGAGGTCATTCATCCAGATGATTAAACTTATCCGTACGTACTAATAGAACAATTGGACGACACATGATATGCAATATATTATGGTAATTCAATCTATAACTTTTTATATAAGTGTATCATTAACAAATAATTGTTAATATATAAGTAACAACACCTAAATTGACGAGTAATTTGAGAAATTGGTGAAAATTCTTGACGTTCTTGTGCACACGATCGTGCGTTCAATCGTGGCCACGACCGTGTACACGATCGTGTGCATATGAACTTTTGGTATTTTTGCAAATTTGAAGTATTGTGTTATCTAGAATGATGTGTTGTGATTCAAACATCGCATGTTCAAACATTAATTACAATATGGCTTCTTATACGAACTCCTATTTGTCATTTCGTTGTAATTCATTAGTATATGAGGTCATTCATCCAGATGATTGAACTTATCCGTACGTACTAATAGAACAATTGGACGACACATGATATGCAATATATTATGGTAATTCAATCTATAACTTTTTATATAAGTGTATCATTAACAAATAATTGTTAATATATAAGTAACAACACCTAAATTGACGAGTAATTTGAGAAACTGGTGAAAATTCTTGACGTTCTTGTGCACACGATCGTGTGTCAATCGTGGCCACGACCGTGTACACGATCGTGTACATATGAACTTTTGGTATTTTTGCAAATTTGAAGTATTGTGTTATCTAGAATGATGTGTTGTGATTCAAACATCGCATGTTCAAACATTAATTACAATATGGCTTCTTATTCGAACTCCTATTTGTCATTTTGTTGTAATTCATTAGTATATGAGGTCATTCATCCAGATGATTGAACTTATCCGTACGTACTAATAGAACAATTGGACGACACATGATATGCAATATATTATGGTAATTCAATCTATAACTTTTTATATAAGTGTATCATTAACAAATAATTGTTAATATATAAGTAACAACACCTAAATTGACGAGTAATTTGAGAAATTGGTGAAAATTCTTGACGTTCTTGTGCACACGATCGTGTGTTCAATCGTGGCCACGACCGTGTACACGATCGTGTGCATATGAACTTTTGGTATTTTTGCAAATTTGAAGTATTGTGTTATCTAGAATGATGTGTTGTGATTCAAACATCGCATGTTCAAACATTAATTACAATATGGATTCTTATACGAACTCCTATTTGTCATTTCGTTGTAATTCATTAGTATATGAGGTCATTCATCCAGATGATTGAACTTATCCGTACGTACTAATAGAACAATTGGACGACACATGATATGCAATATATTATGGTAATTCAATCTATAACTTTTTATATAAGTGTATCATTAACAAATAATTGTTAATATATAAGTAACAACACCTAAATTGACGAGTAATTTGAGAAATTGGTGAAAATTCTTGACGTTCTTGTGCACACGATCGTGTGTTCAATCGTGGCCACGATCGTGTGCATACGTGGATACAGCGCCAATTTGACACCTGGTTGCCAACGTGTCACACGATTGGAACACACGATCGCGGCGATCGTGTACACGGTCGTGTGCATACGTGAATCTGGCAATTTGACAACTGGTGGCCAACGTGTCACACGATTGGAACACACGATCGCGGCGATCGTGTACACGATCGTGTTCACTTCAAAGGTCAAATTATTTTATTCTAAAATCCCGTCGGTCCCCCCCCCCCCCCTTTATTATAAGTCGATCCCCCCCCTTTATTATAAAATCCGAGGTCCCCCCCCTTTACTTTAAAATCCCATCGTGTCGGTCGGTCTCCACCCCTTTTTCACTTCAAACCCTAATCAATCAACCTCAGTTAAAATTCATTAAAATCAAATACGCGAAATGAGCGGCCGATTCGAAACCGATTTAGGAGGAAGCGAAGCACCACCACCAAAAAGAAGGAGGAGGATACCTACTCCCAACCCACCATACGTAACTAGGCCGAGAGGAAGATACTCAATGCTCGAGTAAGTTTTTGATTTTGTTGTATGTGTAGTGACTATCATTGCAAATTAATGTGTTCCATGAAATAGGGCCTATTTAAAAACACTGCGAGCACTCCAGTCATACTAGATGGTGATGATGATAATGATTTGGAGATTTCTGAGAGTAAAAGCAAAAAATTTATTTTGGAAGAGGAAGTTCATGAAGACGGTGATACAAGGCTAAAGATACAGCAGCAGATTGGGGAAAAGGGATCCAATTGATTGTTTTTGTTATGTTATTATTAGATATTTTGTGTGATGGTGATTAAATTTTGTTTTGTAAAGTCATATGCTTTGGAACTGTAAACTATTGCTCTTTGAAGTGAGCTACTTTGTTATGGTTAATGTTTGGCTCCATAGTCACCTTTATTTGCTTTACATTACTGAACACTTAAATTTCAATTCAAAGGTAAAGAAAATAGACACAAAATTATGCATTTCAACTAATAATCAGAATACTGAATCAATACATGGTCCATCGAGTATCAAAATATCAGCACATGATTGTTGCTAGTAAGTCACAAAATATAAAAATACATAAGCAATTTAAGTTTTATGGTATAGACATCCCCTTATGTCATGGTCATCATTACGTCAAATGCCACACCTCTTCTACTGCCGGCGCCTTTGCCTCGTTTGTTCATCCATTCCTTGAGTTTCTTCAGGGATATTCAAATCCACACCACCTATGGGAATGAATGCTTTGCAAGATTTTCTATTGTGGTCGGTTCCTTTACACCTACCGCACACCTGAGGCCGTCCACCTGCGGGCAAATTTTCAACAGCGGACCGTGCGCGACTCATCCTTGGTCGGCCGGCTTGTCGTACCCCCTCTGGAGGTACGCAAACGATGGATGAGATCTCCGGTGGGACATTCCACTCATCGGGATGTGGGATGGGACTAATATGCTCCTTATAAGTCTCTCTAAGGCCTTGTTGCTTGAAATAACGACTAACAAAATCATACACGGACAAACCATTGCCGGCGCGCCTGTTACAATAAGCAATTATATCAAGGATGTTGTATGATAATGTATTTTTGATATTGATGAGGTGTAGGATAAATCCAGACCAGCCCTGTTTTCCACACGATGGCAAAACACGATCGTGCCGATCGTGTGTTACGATCATGCCCATCGTGGGTTACGATCGTGCCCATCGTGGGTTACGATCGTGAATACTGAATACTGAATTATGCATTTCAACTAATAATCAGAATACTGAATTAATACATGGTCCATCGAGGATCAAAATATCAACACATGATTGTTGCTAGTAAGTCACAAAATATAAAATACATAAGCAATTTAAGTTTCACGGTATGGACATCCCCTTATGTCATGGTCATCATTACGGCAAATGCTACACCTCTTCTTCTGCCGGCGCCTTTGCCTCGGTTGTGCATCGATTTCTTGAGTTTCTTCAGGGATATTCAAATCCACACCCCCTATGGGAATGAATGCTTTGCAAGATTTTCTATTGTGGCCGGTTCCTTTACACCTACCGCACACCTGAGGCCGTCCACCTGCGTGCAAATTTTCAACAGCGGACCGTGCGCGACTCATCCTTGGTCGGCCGGCTTGTCGTACCTCTTCTGGAGGTACGCAAACGATGGATGAGATCTCCGGTGGGACATTCCACTCATCAGGATGTGGGATGGGACTAATATGCTCCTTATAAGTCTCTCTAAGGCCTTGTTGCTTGAAATAACGACTAACAAAATCATACACGGACAAACCATTGCCGGCGCGCCTGTTACAATAAGCAATTATGTCAAGGATGTTGTATAGGATAATGTATTTTTTATTGATGAGGTGATAAATCCAGACCATCCCTGTTTTGCAAACGATGGGAAAACACGATCGCGTCGATCGTGTGTTACGATCACGGGAATCGTGGGGTCACGATCATGTGTTACGATCACGGGGATCGTGGGGTCACGATCGTGTGTTACGATCACGGGGATCGTGGGGTTACGATCGTGTGTTACGATCACGGGGATCGTGTGTTACGATCGTGCCCATTGTGTTACGATCGTGCACATCGTGTGTCCCATCGTGGGTTACGATAAGGGCGATCGTGGTTACGATAAGGGCGATCGTGGTTACGATAAGGGCGATCGTGGTTACGATCGTGCCCATCGTGGGTTACGATCGTGCCCATCGTGGGCTACGATCGTGCCCATCGTGGGCTACGATCATGCCCATCGTGGGCTACGATCGTGCCCATCGTGGGTCACGATCGTGCCCATCGTGGGTAACGATCGTGCCCATCGTGGGTAACGATCGTGCACACAACAGCAAAGACATGTACCTTATAGCGGCAGCGGCATGACGACATGGAATCTGATCCAAATCAAACTCACGACAACAACATGTCCATGTTCGAAGGTCGACCTCATAAGAAACTTTGTTTTCTTCGACTTTATAAACAAGTGGGGTGGTAGCTCGAACTTTAAGAGTCAGACTGGCTTGCACAGAGTTAGAAAGCTTTTCAAAAGTGTGCATTGTCAACTCATGGTCTCTTGTAGCTTCTCCCGCTTCTCATCAAACCAATTCTCTAAAATTAGGCGAAATATCTCAAGTAACGAGCAACAGTAAACGTCTAGCCCACAACATACGATTATTAAAGCATTCAACAAGATTGGATGTCAAGAAGTTATAGCGTCGTCTGGACACTTCGACCTAGCCCACCTCTCGGCCCCGATTTGAAAGGCGCTGTGCGCCCATTAGGAGCTTTCGATATGTAGTTTCAAAAGTAGTTTTCAAAAACTTCTTCTCGATGCGTGTAGGCAGCAGTTCTAAAGAGTCCTATAGCATGCGCACCATAGGAGGTCAAATTTTTTGCAAGATGGTGATAGCAAAACCCGTGGAATGCATTCGGATAGACGGCTCGAACAGCATTCTGAATGCTCTTATGTTGGTCACTCACAATCAGTAAATCTTCCGTCGGATTGTAGCATCTGCGCAGGTTATACAGAAAATAAGTCCATGACTCGTCGTTCTCTATCGGACCGAGACCAACAGCAAGAGGAAAAACTTGCTCGTTCCCATCAAAGGTGACGGCCGCAAATAGAGTTCCTTTATTCCTTCCCTTTAGGTGGGTCCCATCAACTATAATCACCGGTCGAAGGCACGTATCAAATGCCCTAATACTCTGTCCGAGTGCAACGAACATGTGGCGAAACACTCCCTCACGAGTCGTCTGCAAATCATAAATTGTCCCTGGATTACGATGTTTTAACAAATACAGATAAGATGGGAGCCTCTGATACGACTCATCGAAGCCGCCATATGTATTCTCTATCGCTATATTCCTCGTCCGGAGAGTAAAACTGTATAGCATGTCAATGCCATACTCCCTACACATCTCTGCAATCATCTCCTTTGGCCTCAAAGTGACCCCCTCACCGGTCAATCTTTTAGCAAAATAATGGGCGGCAACCTCAGAAGTGACCGATCGTGCGGCAGCACGGTTCAAATCAGGGTAACAGCTGTGCTCCAATGTCAACTTAGTAATTCTCCAAACAGTTGCACCCTCAATAGCACACAACCTAAACTGACAATTTCTTCGCCCACTCTTACAGACAAAGACTATACGTTTATCGGCGGAACGATCAGTGATACACTGTAGCATGTTTTCCAAATGATACATTCCTACAGTTATCCTCAACTCTGTCTTCGAACGAAAGGTGGACCCCACCTCTAGCCGACCGTGCTAAGGTGGAGGCCGCCGACCCAACCCAAAGTCCGGCACTACTGGGTCCTAAATGGAATGATCCGATTACGCATTGATTGTAGATGCTCATGCTCGCTCGCAAATTGATGGTCGGATGAGAAGTTCCGGCGACTCATAATCCTATCCATTTGGGCGGTTGGCGAACCCAAGCAAGAAATTCCGCAGATAGTGACTCAAGCAAGTCTTTACAACAATCTTCATCTTCGGATGTATGCACCTCTTCATCTTCCTCATCTTCCTCGTCTTCCTCATCTTCCTCGTATTGATACTCTTTGGAAGGCATGTCATAATTTATGTTGCCGGCTCTACTCTCGAGCTGCTACATCCCATATTAACCTCGGGAGTGGAGGAGCTGTTGTTCTCAACATAGACCTCAGGATCCTCCTTGTATTCTACTAGTAATCGAAGTATCTCGGTATCGCCCCTTAATAGGACTTTTACTTTGTTTCCTTTGGCCATGTGTGTCAAGTACCATAATTTGTAATCGGACTCATTTGGACCACCCAAACCCTCTCTGATAACCCCCACGAGGTTTGCACGACTAACTTTGCTCGTGTCGATATAGGCAAAAAAGGAGTCCCCGTCTACATATGTCGATCGCTCCCAATGACCACCGTGATGTATCAAAATACGCTGCCACGACATCTGATTACAAAAAGATGAATAACTATTCAGAAAAATGAGCGAACAATATTACGGTCTGCCTTGGACACGACCGATGCACACGGTCGTATACTACCGTGTGCAGTGATCGTGTGCAAGTTTCTGTCCATGAACACGATCGCTGCACACGATTTTATACGATCGTGTTAAACGATCGTGTACACGTTAGTGTTGCGCACGATGTTAAGGTCGTTGCGCACGATCGTTGCACACGATCGTTGCACACGGTGGCTTCCCATCGTGTGCAGCGATCGTGTCCGTAAGAACAGATCTGGAATTTTTTTTTCATCGTTCAAATAATGATACATACCTTCTTTATGAACTCAGAAGCACGACAAATGAAGTCCTATTTCAACGTCAACTTTTATTTTCGAACAATCTTGTGATTTCTACAAAGTTTTTTTGAGAGACCCTTTGTCAAAAATAAAATGGCTGTGTTGTTTTGATGTATATGTTTGTAGTTAAATTTTGGTTCCTGGACATTAATATCGATCGGAGGAGGAAAGTAAAAAAGAAAAAAGAGAAGAAAAGTAGTTTAAAATAAATATATAAAAAAAAAGAGAGAAGTCAACTTTTAACACAAAAAGAGAGGACATTTTAGTCTTTTCAATCAAAATGGTACCAAAAACTTATAGTTTTATGAATGGAGATATAGAACTTATCAATTTTATGCTTTGGTATTAAAAAATTGATTCCCACATTAATTTATTCTTGATAGAATCAAATTTCTATATTAAGTTAAATTATGAGGTTATATGTTATTTATACGTAACAATGTCTAAAGTAGGGCTATGTAATGAGACAAGAATGATCATGACCAGGCTTGGAACTGACGTGACTAAAGCAGAGATCCTCACCGAAAGTAATACAGGGCACAAAATATTGATTCCGAGGATGTCACGCAGGCCTTCTGATTCGAGATTGCCTTTCAAATTCATGAGAAGACATTTCCTCCTTATTGTGTCGTTATGACGATAAACAAGAGTCAAGGTCAGTCTCTGTCACAAGTTGGACTATTTATTAGAAAGTCTGTTTTCTATCATGGCCACATCTACGTTGCACTGTCAAGGATTACTAACCCTCATGAACTCAAGGTCTTGATATACGACAAGGAGAGTAATATGTCCACCACGACGTCTAACATAATATCTAGAGAGGCCTTTCGTAATTTATAAAATAATTGTACATTTATGATTTTTTTTTTATTTCATAAATTATTGATCACTCTATTTTTTTATTCGCTGAATCTTTAAAATAATATTTGTTTTTATTTTTGTAACTTGGATTACATGTAACGCACGACAGGTTTTAGTAGTTTATTATTACATGTGATGTGTTGGGATACTTAATTAACATGATAGAGAAGAATATGCAATACTAGTCATTCAGACCCGTGCGTTGCACACGGGCTCTATCTAATTGGTCATAGTGTAATGTGTGGTATTTATTTTCGTCATTAGGTTTGTAAGTTGTGATGGTATCACAACTTTTGTAAGCATCGCATGAGTTTAAGATAAATGAGTTTAATTAGTTGTTTGGTGACTTTTATATTTAGACCGAGTCATTCAGACCCGTGCGATGCACACGGGCTTAATCTAAATGTTCATAGTGTATTGTTCAACACTAATTTTCGTCATTACATGAGCTGTATATAAGTGTTCATAGCGTAATCTTTGGCACTTATTTTCATCATTATATATCTAAGTTGTGATGGTATCACACTTTTTCTAAGCATGACACACATTTAAAATAGTTTATTGACATTAAAAGAGTATATGTGAAGAGACTTTTTTCAAGATGCTACATTTAAAAGAGTCTCTTCACATGTAACTTTTTAATATGTATAAGTTACATACTAAATGTCAAAGGGAGGTTAAACGCATACGGTTCTTCAAAATAAATGTAACCCTTATATAAAATCGTAACAAAGTGGATATTCGCTATATTTTGAGATCTAGATTGTGACAATTAATTATCCTTTTGGTTTATCATATCAAATACGGTAGTTCCACATTACTACGCTTAATTAATCGAACTTTATTTTATGCACAAAAACTATTTAAGTTTCAATGTTTTTTATTGTTGTGAAAACCGGTCCAATATTGTTAGTATATTTAATTTGTACCAGGTTGCATATATAAATATATTTGAAGACATCAATCTCAACATATAATTTTTCTACTCTTGATAACTAATATAACAATTTCATTTTGCCAAATTTGTTTGTCATTCTACAAATGAAACTAAAATTATATTAAGATAATCAATTAATCTCCATAGTGATATTACTTATTGAGTAAGATTTAAATTTAATTTATAATAGATGATATAAATGGTATATCTATATTGTTTAAACTACATAAATCGTCAAAATAATATTATTTATTATGTAAGATTTAAACTACAGTAAAATTATATAAATGATAAATTCTCAAAATAACATAATCACTTAATTGCCGATACTAATTGTGGATATGATTACCCGAATCATTAATACGTATTTGTTTTATCTATAGTCTATTGCTTTGCACCATTTATGGATAAAGATGATAGTGTGAAGATATTTTTATTATATACTACCATTTTCAATATGTAACATCGACATAACTTACACAATCATATCAAGTATCAAAGTCACGCAATATTTCAAGACGTTTAATTAAGAAAGTGACATTAACACACCGCAAGACAAAAAACTAAATTAAGAGCAAAAATATTAAAATGCACCAACAAAGTGTAGTAATGACTAAAAATTGAACTCGTCACATTATTTTCAATAAACTTACTTGCTAACGAATCAATAGTATTAGCCCATTTATCGGTATTACATGAAGCAAAATATTGCATGTTTAATTTGTAACATATATTAATATGAATGCTAAGTATTCATCCCACCGATGGCCATGGCGTCGTTCTTGTTTTTGTTGTTGTTCTTCTTCTTGTTGTTGTCTTTGTCGTTGTTGTTCATTGGCCTTTTTCATGTTTTGTTCTTGATACAATTTTTGTGACTTCTCGATATCTTTCTTTAATGCTTCTTGACGCGCTACAAAAAACAATTAGATATAGTTGATCGTTAGTAACTTAAATACAGTTAATCAATATATTGCATTTTTGATCAAAGTAAAAATGTTCGTGCATGTACCGCATAATTGATAAGACAACGATGTGTAGGATCTCTTAAACCATTAGAGAAGATGACGTTACTACCAAACCTCCTAAGCACCATCTTTATGTCCTACATTGTTACACACACAAAACACACGTGAAATTTACATAAAACAATATAAATCAATATGCTAATTAAGCTAGACGATATGATGCTTACTTTACCACCATAATAAGTTGTAGCCCAATGTGCACGCTGTGTGGAGGAAGTTGTGTTTTGTTGTGTGTGATTTTTGACACATTATATAGTTGATAAAATATTTGTAACTCATGGACGGGAAGGTAAAAAGACTAACACTAATTGGTGTGTTTAATTTATGCATTCATGGCACCAAACACTTCATCTCCACATTTCACTTTCAATTCGTGAGTCATTTATTATAACCACTTTACATTTATAACTGACAAATGCTTCATATACTTAACATATAAATGGCCATTATGTGAATATTCATTGTACACTTAACGAAAGTTGCTTGACATGCCTGGAAATCAATGTGGTATAACAAATATGATACAATCAATTCATCAAGCATTAATCATGACCACTTACATTTATAAGGCTTCTTAAGCTTTATATATATAAGATATAGTATCCAATATCCATTAGTATTATATGCTTAGAGTGTGTTTGGTTGCCCATACTAGGGCATATAGTAGTTCTATTTATATGTACGTTTATGTAGTTTGATTGAACATAAATAAGCCCTATATAATTACAGACCCGTTAACCAAAAAATGGGCTGAGCACATACTGTATCGGGAGGGAGGGGTCCGATATATTTCCTGGAGCATTACGCGACAGCTTATTAAGGCTGTGTTTAGCAAAACTAGCTGATAAGCTAGCTGGTAGCTTATAAGCTAGCTGGTAGCTGATAAGCTAGCTGGTAGCTGATTGGGTAGCTGATAAGCTAGCTGATTATGTAGCTGATTAGGTAGCTGATAAGCTAACTGATTTTAATGTAGATGTTTAGCAAATTAGCTGATAAGCTAGCTGGTTTTTTTTTATAAAATTACATAAAATGACATCACTTTTATTTTTTTATTTTTTAAACTTTCTCATTATATTTTAACAATAATTGTTATAAAATAAAATAAATAATATTTTTGTCTATTATTATTTTAATATATACTACCTTTAAATTACACATAGAAGCGACCGTACTTATTAAACCATCAACATTGACGTGAATAATGTCTGCATGTGTTGGCAATCTTTAAGACATGAAACATTTAAGACATGAATTTAATACTTAATATTATTTAATATATTAAATTAGAGGAAATAATTTAATATAAACTAATATTAAATGTAAAAATATCCATTAATTAATATCATTAAGACTCCACAATAAATTTAAGGACTCAATATATATATAAGATGTACCTTGAATGCAGACGGCGAGGAACGTTTCAGCAGGGGATGAATAAACTGGCGCGAGAGAAGACGGAATAGCGGTAGTTTTTTTTATTTAGGTCATGAAAATATATTTTTATTTAGGTCACGATATATATGGAATATATAAAGATGAGAAGCTAGCTTATTTTTTTCATAAGCTTGAAAAATTAGCTTATCAATCAGCTAGCTTATAAGCTAGCTGATAAGCTAGCTGGTTTGAGAAGCTAGTCGTTTACGAAACGAGCTTTTTTTTAGTCAATGGTCAAATAAGCTCCTGAAGCTTATAAGCTAGCTGATAAGCTAGTGCTAAACACAGCCTAAAATTTCACTTGACAAAATTGCCTCTCTTATATCAATTTCAATGGGAAATGAAACCCTATGCGTATGCCTAGTGGTGGGTTATGACGGCAAGGAGGCGGCACATATACGGATGTGAACAAATGTGAAGATTCGATTTTGGTTCAAAGTATTCGGTTCGAAAAAGCTCGGCTCGAGGCTCGATTCGGGGACCCTATAAAATAGGATTCGGCGTTCGGACCGAACCCATCGGCTTAGTTCGGTGCTTTGGCCCAATAATGAAAGACATAACTTCCCTATTAATTCATTTATTTTGGGAATGCAATTTTATTTTGGATCCTGGACTTGTTAATTCTGGAATTATTAATTCATTTTGAGAATGTAATATTACTTTGGATTATGGACTTGTTAATTGTGAGACTATGTAATTTTATTCCAATAATTCGAAAAATCGAGCCGAATCGAACTATATTCAAACGGTAATCGAGCCGAATCGAACTATACTCGAACGGTTCGAAAAAACGAGCCGAATCGAATCGAACTATATAAAAAAATTAGCCTTCGAGCCGAATCGAACCTCAAATTCTGAGGTTCGAAATTTTTGAGCCGAATCGAACCTAAGGTTCGAATACTTTCGAGCCGGACCTAAGCTTCGAAAAATATTTATCTAATTTCGCATTTTTTTTCTTGCAAATTGAGGAGGGTTTTACTTTTTTCTTCGATTTAAAGTGAAAGTGAAAGTGTGTGTTTGTGTGTGTACGACTCTGTTATTGTTTTTAAATTTCAAACCTGGTGAAGATGAAAGTGTGTGTGTGTTCATGTGTGTGTACATATATAAGGGCCAAGAACACAAGTATTCCAGGACAAAGATAGATAGAGGAAGAAAGTTAAGGGCAATAAGGTAAATGGACTTTTTAATATGAGTGATTACGGTTTTAACACAAGTGAACCAAATGACATATTATGTATTATGGATGTCCAATAGGAACTTGTGCATGCCCAAACCAAATGACATAATATTTATCATAAAATAACTCATTCATACTTAATAAATACCTATATATAATACTAATGTTTACCGACTTCAAACCAAACGGACCCTAAGATTAATGTATGAATAGATGATTAATATTTGTGCATGCCTTTTGATGAACTTGAGAGATAAAAGAAGATAGTTGATAAAAACACAAACGGAAATATTCATGTTTTAACTTGTTCTAAAAAGATTAAATTTGAAAATTTTCATGTTTTAACTTGTTTCAAAAGAAAAATTAAAGTATTTTGTGATTTTCTTATAAGTGTTTGAGATTAAAAAAAAATATAAATGTATAACTTAAATCAATAAACATTAATTGAAGAAAAGGATATCATATAATCTATCTTCTATGCTTGAAGTTTTCTTATTCTACCATACTTACTTTATTAATAATTATTTTTATGTGTTTACTTGTCTAATTAATTAGAATAATTCCAATCTCTTCAAATCCTTCATAGTTTAAATATATTCAAATATCAAGACTAAAATAATCACAAACCGTTGAAATATTGATTATTAGGGAATATGATATTGAATCGACATGATACTATAGCTATGTAGTGCACTTGCGATTAGTGGAAAAATATTTAGCAAACAGCCTGCGAGGCTACTCTCTGGCGGGGGGGTGCCGGTAGACCTCCGCTATGGTCGTTTTTTCTTTTGCCGCCGATAGATCTTCGACGGCGGGCATTTTTTTTTCTTTTTGCGGCTTCCAGATGGCCTCTTCTTCAGCCGAGCCCCCGACGGTCGCCCAACAGTCATGTATTTTTTCTTTTTATGCGGCGGCCTACTAGCATATTCTCCATTTTGCCTATGGTGTAATTTTAATTACACATTTATTATCAATATTTTGTACTTTTTAATCTCCATTATATATTCATCATAGTTAATCATACCAATCATTATATAAAATATGCTAAATATTACTATATGTTAATTTTTGACAGTGACTGAGGGAGTAATAAATTTTACCATGGCTAGTGAAATTCATTACTCATTTTGAAATATTTATCTCTGTAAATTTTTGTGGTCCATCTATGATTTTGTGGTGCGTTACATTTATCTCTTGCAATTTTGTTTGTCGTTTTAATGGTCTATATTACTAATTAAGAAAGGAGCGTCTATTCGTCATTTTTTAATTTTAATAGTAAATTATTAAAATTATTTTTATAATTTTTTTAATAAATTTAATTATAATCAAAAAATTATTTTTGATTAGAAGTATAAGTATTTACTGGTCATAAATGCAATTAGTGGGGGATGGCTTTAGATAACAATGAATTAAATGAGTTCTTATTGGAAATATCCCTTTCTTGGAAAAATGTCTAAAGTAAAATTATTTTGTTTCACGCCAACCATATCGAATCCTGTAAAGAAATCTAAAGTGAAAACTGGCCTGTAATAAAACATAAAGGGGACAATAATTTTTTTTTTTTTTTTTTGGTATTTTACTACTACATGTTAGCAACAGTGGGAGTATAGTGTACTGTAGTGGAGTATACCGATAAAGATGGTGGTAGTGGTCCATCAATCTCAATCATGAGAGAGAGAGAGAGAGAGAGAGTTGGGAAGAGAGAGGTAGAGAGAGAAACTAGCAAATGATGATAAAATTGAGAAATTTCGGAGAATTTTTTGTTTTGTTTTCTCGTACCTGTTCTGATCAATTTGCGTGAAAATTTTGGTTCAGACACAGAGTCAGAATCTGCTGGGTGTATACGTACTGCAGTTAGATACAAGGCGGACGCGATGGGCGGAGGAGACGGTGGCGCGTCCCGAAAATTGAAGAAAGCCGCCAAGAAAATATTTGTGCATACATGTGGTGGCAGTTTCTGCCGCGGACAGCAAGCCCGCGTTGACGACTCCACCGCCACCTCCGTAATTCTCTCTACTTTCTCTCTCTAACGCACACTTCCTCGCAATTACATTTATTTTAAATTCTATTTTGTTTCAAGAAACTGAATTATTTTGAAGAATCCGCTGTCTCAGTTGAGATTAAACTACCGACAACGTTGTATGATGCTTTCTGACACTGGGTTTAGGTTATGTCTTTAAATTTTATGAATTTGTTCATCAGATGTCTTGTGATTCCCCCATTTATTCTTATCCGCCGGAAAATAATCAAACGAGGAACATTTCTTGTATGAAGATCTCATCACAAAGTACAGCGCAAGGCATTTCAAGTACCAGTCCTGATAAGGTAATCCTTCCGCCATTAATTACCTTTCCTGGAGAAGCATTTACTTCATTTGTGTGTGTGTGTGTGTGTGTGATTTTATTCTTCAGTTCCCAACTTGTTGAACAAGACCAGGGCCGGTCCAATGGTTTCGGATGCCCTGGGCGGAGAGATAATAATATGCCCAACATACAATTTTTTAGCAAATTTGGAGCCTAGCCAAGTTAGAAGACCCGTCCCCATTACGCTTATTTAATGAAAAGAAAAACTTAAAATGAGTTATAAATTTTGGGTAAAAAAAACCTGGGTTATAATTATTGGGGGAAAAACGCATCTGGTAGTTCAAATCTGAAATCCACATTTGATCTTGAGTCTCACACAATAGACAAATTTGTTTGTATTTTTAAAGAATAAATGATCATTGCATCAAACACTACACAAAACTTAAGTAATGACAAACAAAACCATCAAACTTTCAATAGTAATCTATTTCACATCAAACTTTTAATAGTAGTTTATTTTTCTCTTGTAGTCTATTCCTCTCTTGAGCTTTGTTTAATCCAAAAAACCATTAATTTTGGTGGGTGAAGAAAATAAAATAAATATTACCTGGTAGATGACAGATGAAGGCTGAAGCGGTAGTATACTCTATAATTTTTTTTAACATTAAAAATTAAAAACTAGTATTGGGTATATGTGTTATGGGCTTTGATGCCCTGCTGGGCTTTGATGCCCTGGGCCACCGCCCACTTCGCCGGGCCTACAAGACCTTACATTTCCTCAAAGATTCAATGATTTTTAATATTAGAATGTTTTATAAGTATGGTTCAAATTCAGTTGTCCATTTCCTTACTCCTGTCTCTTCTTTGATGCCTCTAGCAGAACTTGTGCACAATATGTCTGGACCCATTGAACTACAGCTCGGGTAGCAGCCCCGGCCAGGCGATATTCACGGCCCAATGCTCCCACGCCTTCCATTTCGCCTGCATTTCCTCCAACGTCCGCCACGGCGGCGTCACTTGCCCCATTTGCCGGGCCCGTTGGACCCAACTACCTCGCTACCTAAATCTACAGCATTCGTTTCTCACCACCAAAGCCGATCCCGTTCTACAGATCCTCGATGACTCTATCGCCAATTCCAGACTCCACAGACGTTCCTTTCTCCGTTCGGCCCGATACGACGACGACGACCCGATCGAGCCCGACCGCACGAGCTGTCAACCCCGTCTGGGTCTCTCTCTTTTGACCGTCCCGTTCAGCCATCATTCGTCCGGCTCGTCCTCCATGTCGGAGTCACCACATTTTTCCTCAGCCGGGGAAACTCCTTTTATGCGCTCCCCGATCAACCAGACCTATCTCTGCGTGAAATTAGCCCACCAGCCCGCCACCGATGTGGTCTTGGTCGCGAGTCCCAACGGGCCTCACCTGAGGCTTATAAAGCAGGCGATGGCGTTAGTGGTTTTGTCTCTCCGCCCCATGGACCGATTGGCTATCGTCACCTACTCTTCAACCGCTGCGCGTGTTTTTCCACTCAGGCGGATGAGCTCGTACGGGAAAAGGACCGCATTACAAGTCATCGACCGTTTATTCTATACGGGCCACGCGGATCCAATGGAAGGACTAAAGAAAAGCGTAAAGATACTCGGCGATCGTGTCCACAAGAACACGCAGTCTTGTATTCTACATCTCACCTACAGCCCATCGGGATCATCCTACCATCAGTTTGACACGGAAGTTCCGTTTACGATCCATCGGTTCAGTGTGGGTTTTGGGTTTGGGGCTTCGAACGGGTTCGTCATGCATGAGTTCGAGGAATTTCTTGCGAGGACCTTAGGAGGTGCTGTGAGGGATGTCCAAATGAGGATCGGAGAAGGGACGGGGATTGTTAGGATTGGAGAGCTGAGGGGTGGCGAGGAGAGGAATATACCGGTATATGCAGGTGAGTGTGGGCCCGTATGTGTCGAGTATAGCTACGTGGAAGGTGGAGACGGCGAGCACGTCAGAACGGGTGAGATTGTTGTAGGTTTGGGAGATAAAACAGAAACAAGGGAGAGCGGAGATGGTGGTGTTGTCCCTATAGGTGGAAGAATGAGCAGCAGTGTTGAAAGTTGGGATTATCATGATCCTTTTATGGCTAGAAGATGGGCCAAGCATTTGCATGGCTATAGGCTATAGATTAGATTGTTATGGTGTTATTATACATTCAATTGTGATACTACAAAGCTAGTTACTGATTTTATTTCAGGCAATATTGATTCAGTTCATGGCTTGTTTTGGCTGACAGCTCTCCTCATAATGTTCCAATTTTTTTTTTTTCTTTTCTTTTCATATTCAGCTCATTGTTTATTGCTCCTTAAATTTGAATTTTCACCTGGAAATCAATCATCCTGAGATGCATATCTTAGTAAAGGAGGAACATAGACTAGTCGATGGAGTCGTCCTAACTAATGTTGGACCGTGCTAGTTGCTACATGTACATTGTATACCTAGGTTTACCTACAACGTGTACAAAAGGTTTAAATCTCATTTTAGCTCTTCTGTGCTTAAATATACCATAGTACTTTTATTGCTAACTATATGAGGAGTACTGCCCTATTCATATAGATATATTCATACTAATATACTCATTTGGCTTAGTATACATAAATACAATAGTACACAAATTATGCTTTTTGTATGGAAATACTCATATTACATGAGGAAACTTACAGTATTATATAAGTGTAATAAGTACTCGTTTAGCCAAGAACATGAGTATTGTTTATTTATAATATAATTTAAGCACATAGTTTAAGTATCGAGTACCATCATATACACCCATCACATTTAGAGTGGGACCCATTGTCATTCACATGGGTCCCATTTCATTCCGTGTTAGTGGAGGTAGTATTCGTTCATTTTTTTTATTGAGAGAGATGACAAACTCCCTTGCCTGTATGAGAGGTCCTTTGACCAGACGGGTGTTAAATCGAGTGATGTGCACTAATGGCAGTACTACAAGAGAGAGGACCAACGAGGCACGAACCCAGCAATAAACCTTGTAATATTTCAGTAAAGTATTGTCACCACACGAATTCGAACCCGTGATGTCGGAGTGTTTCCACCTCAATCACCTTTATTTGCCATCAGTCTATACCACTGGGACAAAAGTAAGAGTATTCGTTCATTCTTTTAATATCATAAATACCGGCCATGTTTGTTCTAGGGTCTCAAATACGGAATTTCTGCTCTAAATCAAAATTTTAAATAACCAAGTAACAACTTTTAAATTACCAAGTAACAATTTTTTACACCTTATATTTACTTTATACCCCATCATGTCTCGTTCATTTTTTTTTTATCTTTAAAGAATACAACAAAATATTATATAATAATACAATATTATCCCTTTCCTCATTTATCTTTAAATAATAAAGCTAAACATTACATTATATAATGATATGACATCGTCTCTCTCTTCTTTTTATTTCCAGATAATACATTTATATACTATATAATAGTACAATATCATCCACTTTTTTAAAAATAATTTGACACCTATGTACAGGAGTGGACTCATTCACAATTTACAGTGAAAAAAAAGGTATGTGTATATATATATATATATATATTAATCACTAGTTAGAGTATGTATAAAATTAATTTATTTATTGTTGATTTTAATTTTTAGAGTTTGTTGAAAGAATGAAAAGATTTTTAAAAAGAAAAATATCGACACCCAGATGTTCAAGTGCAGATAATATTTCTCAACCTAGTTCTATTCTTTTGATGCCTACGGAAATTGATTTGGATGATCTTCCTTGGGATCGAAAGGAAAAGAATTTTAGAGTATCACCCTAATCAAAGAGATGAAATGACAGAATTTCTGAAGACTATTTGAACGGTTGTGTAATTTGTACCGTTGAAAAAGGACTTGCTGATGTTACGAATGAAGATGTAATGAATCGCTTTCAAAAGATGAAATTTCGTAGAGAACAACTGTAAAACATAATTTTTTTCACCTTTATAATGATATTGTACTTCATTATTGATTTTTTTATTGCGGTAATAAAAATTGTGCCCCAGTCTTGGAAAATCTTGGATCCGCCGCTGACTATGTAAGAGGTAAGAATTTTAGTCCTACAACAAACATACCCGTAATGTTTTGAGAAAAACACTCCATAATACAATGAAAGGACAAAAGTGCACTTTGATTATTAAAGCCAAATAAACTTCATAATAAACCAATGTAATAAATGTACCTTCTCTTTGCACGCGAAGCACTATACTTTGGTATATTCCTTCTTCCGAATTGTGTTTGTAAAACAATATTTATTTGGTAATTTTGATTAAAATTTCCGAATTAGACAAGTCGTTAAAATGAAGGATGAGCATCATATGTTTCCAATTGTTGGATACATTGTAACTCGAAAGAGAGTAAGTGGAGTATATTTAGTGGGAGTGCAAAGGGTGAAAGGCGACATACGCGTACGTCCGCTTTTCCATTTGTTCGGTCTTGGACTCGGGCTCGGGAGCCTCGATGTGGCCTTTTGTTAGACCCTTAACATGGGTGACTCGCTGGGCTCGGCAGGCGGCCGAGTCGCTGGGCGGACTGTGCCGACTGGGCGTGGCACGACACTAAGGCACGGGAATGAAAAGTGATTTGGAGGCTTCTTGGCAAGTGTGAGGCTCAGCTAAGACATGGAATCAAGACAATCTCGTGTTACTTTGAGGTTTTTGGGCTGGTTCAAGGCTGGAGGCAGGCAAGTGACTCCTCAGCTTTTCAATGGTTACTGCCATCACCAGGGTTTATCCGTCTAAGCCTATTATAGGGGGGGAGGTAGTTACTGAGGGCCATGCCCAAGGGGTGACCCAAGGTGCTCGGCCAAGGACTTGGCAAGGTGCTGGGACTTGCCATGGGGTTGGGTTACGGGTCGATCCGGAGGTGAAACCCGACCCGGATCGGACCGACCCGACCGACGAACACTTCGGGCGCGGACGGCCTGGGCTGTGTGCCCACGGCCGAGAGGGTTCGGCCGTGCTAGGCGGACCTCTTCGGAAATCGGACAAGTGCACAAGTTGTTGGACACTTGTGCACACTTGCGGACAAAGGTTGGGGCTGTGTGCCTACGGCCGGTATGGTTCGTACGGGACGGACCAAGGTGCGGATTTATACGAGCATTGTCGGATCATTGGGGGCAAGGCTCGGCAATGTGCAAGTGGCTGGGCACTTGTGCATAAATCTATGGGAATGGCTCGGACTATGTGGGAACAAGACTTGGGCGCGAGGGAACGCCAGATTTGGCGCGCACGAGCTTGGCATTGACGGTTCGAGGCAGTTACAAGTCATGGCAGTTGCATGGGGCGGTTATGAGGTAGTTCCAGACAACGACATGACGGAACGGTTACTTGGAGCAGTTGTGCGGGAACGGTTCCAAGCGGTTATGAGACGTGCGGGGCACACGTCAGCATATGAGCAGTTACTTGGTGGACTGCATGTGCCAGGTGGAGTGCTGGGATCCATCAGGCCAGTTGCGGGACGGTTACTAGCAAGCGGTTGCGGACGGTTGCGGGACGGTTCCAGAAGACCTTGTACGTGGCAATACAAGGCAGATGCGGGCAAGTTCTTTGAGAAACTGCCGACAAGGGGGTGGACGCACGGTGGTCTTTTGCCACGCGTCGACACGTGGAGTGTCGAGCTGAACCTAGCGGTTGGGGTTGTCAACCGATATAGTCCTTTGCTTGGGCTATAAATAGGGCATTGTACGGTTTTGTAGAGAGGCAGAAAGCCAGAGTGAATTGTACAGCGAGGCCTTTTTCCTTGTATATTGAGTGTGCAATAATATTCAAGGTTGGGGAATTATCCCCGTAAATTGTGTGTGTGCCTTTACGTGTTTTGATAGTGTTCCGCTGCATACTCCTTCAAACACTAAAGGTGGCCTTAGGTCACATTCGATCGGGCTAAACACGAGTGCTGTGAGGTAAACACGAGTGTTTGGTGAGGATCGAAGGCTGACTGGTTGTTGTGCGGACAATCAGTGCCGGCACGGGGAGGAATTTTCGGCGAAAAATTCTAGTCCAGTTCGGACCCGTGACAGTTTGGTATCGGAGCGCCCCGTTGGCGGGTTCTGAGGAAAAGTTTGCTGCGTTATGGCACCTCGAGATGCAAGAGATGCGGATCGCAGAGATGAGGTCGTGGCTATGGACGAAAGGATTCAAAGGTTGGAGACTTTGATGGGGCAACCTCCACCAGTTCCGGTTGTAGCAGCAGTTTTCGAACGGATCTCAATGCTGGAGACCAATTTCGAAAAACTCCGTGCTATGGCGGATATAATCCAGAAATCTGTGGATGAGATCCCTAATTTCGTGGAAGGAAGGCTCGTATCGGTTCAAGAGGAGATCAGTTCCGTAAGCGAGGCAGTGGATGTCCGGCTGGGTGCAGTCAAGGACGAATGCAGGTTGTTGAGGATGGCGGTTATTGGCTGTGGGAGTCAAGGGAACTCGTCATCTTCATCCAGGTTCAAGATGCCCGATCCAAAACCATTTGGCGGCGAGAGAAGCGCCAAAGAATTGGAGAACTTCCTTTGGGACATGGAAACTTACTTTCATGCTGCACATGTTCCAAGTGAGGAGAAGGTCTCCATAGCCGCATGTACCTTACCGGTGACGCCAAGTTGTGGTGGCGTACGCGTCACGGAAGGCGCAAATGCCGATCGTGAGAAGATTGGTTCGTGGGAAATGTTGAAACAGAACTCAAGGAGCGCTCTGCCGTGTAACGTATCGTGGGTTGCACGGGAGGCCCTTCGTGAGCTGAGACACAAAGGGACTGTTCGGGAATATGTGAAACGGTTCAGTACGTTGCTGTTGGATGTGAAAGATATGTCGGAAGAAGACAAGGTGTTCAATTTCATGGCTGGATTACAACCTTGGGCACAAACCGAGTTGCGAAGGCAGGGTGTCAAGGATTTGCAATCTGCCATGGCCGCTGCTGATCGATTGATGGACTATCGGGTTGGTGGTCCAGGCCCGGAACAGGGAAAGAAGGGTGCTGGAAAGGGCAAAGGCAAGTTTGATGGTTTTAGAGCTACTAAAGAGATAACAGTGCAGGCCGAGGGATCGTCTCAGTCCAATAAAGCGGACCGAACGAAGAAGGGATGTTTCATCTGCAGTGGTGACCATCGAATGAGAGATTGCCCAAAGCGGGGAAGATTGAATGCTATCTTGTGCGAAGAAAACGGCGACGAGGGTGATGCTGAAACTGTTCGGCTTGGGGTAATGCAGTTAATGCATGAAATGCCGGAAAAGGTCCCGAAGAATGCTCGTGGCGAGGCAGATTCTGTGAAGCCTCCGGCCACTATGTGGAATTAATGGTGCTCATCGAGCACCAGGCCAGCGGTGCGATAAATGGTTGGCCGAAGGACAAGTTGGTGCGGGTTGATGGCTGATTTGTCCCGGACGATGGAAGATCCTTGCAGATCGTGGTCTGTTCGTGTCAAGGGGTGATTAATGCGGCTCAAATGTCGGTTTAAGGTGCGAGGTCGGAAAGTCAAGTTGCTTACATGCATGCAAAGACAACTTGTTGCATTTGGTAGGGATGCTATTCGACGACTTGGATCGATACGTGGTTGAGTAAGGATTTGTTTTCCATACGTTCATATGTTGAATATATTTTGTTGGTTCCTACTATGTTTTTCCATTTTTGAACTTGGTGTGCAAAGATGGTAGGATGTGTGTTCTTGGTGAAGCATGTCCAGGTCATGTCTAATTTTGACGAAATGATGGTGTGGATGGTGGCTAAGGTCCCGATTAGCTTGTTATTTTCAGTCGACTGAGAAGTCCCACGAGTTCAGTTGGACTGACCATCCGAGCATTGTGAGGATGCTTACAGTTAATGGCCGTCGGAGTTGTCAAAGGGACGCGTTGCTGAAGTATGCAAAAATGAGTAAGGAGTTGCAGCCTATTACTCGTTCCAGATAAGTCATTGGTTGTCCGTCTCAATGACTTAGTGGCTGGTTTACTTGTATATAGTTTACTTCAGCTTGTCGTTGTATGTCCATTGTAAATATTGGCTAGGTTTTGTTGTGTTTGGTTCTTTTCCTAGCAAGCGGGGGATGTCCGCTTTCATATGTATGTAATTATGTCGAAGTGGCGTTAAGTTAGGCATATTATGTATATATGTAAAATGTTAGATGGAAGTTCTTGATTCAAAGGTAGGAGACTTGAATGTTGAAGCCGATTCATCGGTTTCTTTGGGATGGTTTGAAGTACGTAGTCGCCTTATCATCGAGGTTTATCGGATGGGGGATCAATCAAAGTGATCCAATGGAAGGGTGAACCAAAGCTACATTGCAAACGGAAGGCGAACTTTTTCTAAGTATCATGTTTAAGGGCTACACTTCTAGTCCGACGAGGACGCCGGTTTCTTTTAGTGGGGAGGTTTGTTAGACCCTTAACATGGGTGACTCACTCGGCCTCGGGCAGCGCCGAGTCAGGCGGCTGATCAGGCCGACCGGGCGTGGCACGACACTAAGGCACGGAATGAAAAGTGATTTGGAGGCTTCTTGGCAAGTGTGAGGCTCATAAGACATGGAATCAAGACAATCTCGTGTTACTTTGAGGTTTTGGGTGGTTCAAGGCCGGAGGCGTGCAAGTGACTCCTCGGCTTTTCAATGGTTACCGCCATCACCGTGGTTTATCCGTCTAAGCCTATTATAGGGGGAGGTAGTTCGAGGGCCATGCCCAAGGGGTGACCCAAGGTGCTCGGCGAGGACTTGGCAAGGTCTTCGACTTGCCATGGGGTTGGGTTACGGTCGATCCGGAGGTGAAACCCGACCGGATCGGACCGACCCGACCGACGAACACTTCGGGCGCGGACGGCTGGGTCAGTGCCCACGGCCGAGAGGGTTCGGCCGTGCTAGGCGGACCTCTTCGGAAATCGGACAAGTGCACAAGTTGTTGGACACTTGTGCACACTTGCGGACAAAGGTTGGGGCTGTGTGCCTACGGCCGGTATGGTTCGTACGGGACGGACCAAGGTGCGGATTTATACGAGCATTGTCGGATCATTGGGGGCAAGGCTCGGCAATGTGCAAGTGGCTGGGCACTTGTGCATAAATCTATGGGAATGGCTCGGACTATGTGGGAACAAGACTTGGGCGCGAGGGAACGCCAGATTTGGCGCGCACGAGCTTGGCATTGACGGTTCGAGGCAGTTACAAGTCATGGCAGTTGCATGGGGCGGTTATGAGGTAGTTCCAGACAACGACATGACGGCATTTGGAGCATTGTGCGTGAACGGTTCCAAGCGGTTATGAGACGTGCGGGGCACACGCCGGATATGAGCATTACTTGGTGGATCGCATGTGCTGTGGAGGCCGATCCATCGTGGCCCGATTGCGGGACGGTTACTAGCAAGCGGTTGCGGACGGTTGCGGGACGGTTCCAGAAGACCTTGTACGTGGCAATACAAGGCAGATGCGGGCAAGTTGCTGGGAAACTGCTCGGGACAAGGGGCAGGGACGCACGGTGGTCTTTTGCCACGCGTCGACACGTGGAGTGTCGAGCTGAACCTAGCGGTTGGGGTTGTCAACCGATATAGTCCTTTGCTTGGGCTATAAATAGGGCATTGTACGGTTTTGTAGAGAGGCAGAAAGCCAGAGTGAATTGTACAGCGAGGCCTTTTTCCTTGTATATTGAGTGTGCAATAATATTCAAGGTTGGGGAATTATCCCCGTAAATTGTGTGTGTGCCTTTACGTGTTTTGATAGTGTTCCGCTGCATACTCCTTCAAACACTAAAGGTGGCCTTAGGCTGTTACTCTGATCGGGCTAAACACGAGTGCTGTGAGGTAAACACGAGTGTTTGGTGAGGATCGAAGGCTGACTGGTTGTTGTGCGGACAATCAGTGCCGGCACGGGGAGGAATTTTCGGCGAAAAATTCTAGTCCAGTTCGGACCCGTGACACCTTTGGACCGTTTCAGTTGGACTGGGCTTGGCGCTATTTTACTAAGAGTTTAATTATTTTGGGTCCCTTTGTCTCCAGGCTTCAACTCTTAGTTTTGCTTGGGAAGCAATCAAGTCGACTCCTACAGGACTCTTCTTAAGTTCGTGGCATATACACAGATCTATAAATACAGAACCATTTATGTTGGAAAACTGCACCACTGAATATCATAAATATAGCATATGCATCCACAATATTTATATTAGATTTTAGGGTCCTTTGCCTGTCTGTTCGGAACTCCTTCACTAACGTGTTTGCACCAGGACGACATTTTTACCTCAGGATGTCATTTTCGTCCCGTTTTGTCCCCGAACATCATTTTCAATCCGTTTTGTTCCCGGACGTAATTGTCGACTGTTTTTTCGTACCAGGACGTCGTTTTCGGCTCGTTTCGCCCTGAGACTTCAGTTTTGCCCCGGAAAATCATTTTTGACCCATTTTATCCCCGAACCTTATTTTCGGCCATTTTTATATCATTCTCAACCTGTTCTGCTCTGGGAGGACAAGTTTGGCCCATTTTGGTGAGACGTCATCTTTGACACGTTTCGCCATTGTTCGGCATTTTCGCCTCGTTTAGCCCAAGGATGACATTTTCGGCCCGAGACGTCATTTTTGACATGTTTCGTCTTGGGACAACATTTTTTACCAGCTTCGTAACAGCACATTATTTTCGGTATATTTTATTCTGAGATGATATTTTCGACATGTTTCGACGCAACGACATTTTTGGCCCTGTACGCACTGAGACATCATTTTCGGCCTTTTTGTTATGGGACGTTATTTTCAAATAGTCCCATCTTGGGACGTTGCAGTCGAAATGATTCACCAGGGTGAACAGTCGAAAATGACGACCATGACGAAAATAGTCGAAAATGACGTCCTAGGTAAAATTGTTGAAAAATAGAGCCCAGGGTCGAAAATGATGTCTTGTGACGAAATTGATCGAAAATATCATTCGGGGGCGAAACATGTCGAAAACGACGTCCCAGGATGAAAATGATGTTCCGGTGCGAAATTGACCGAAAATAATGTCTGTGACGAAACGAGCCGAAAATGACGTTTCAGGTCTAAACATATCGAAAACAACGTCTCAGTCCGAAAATATTATCCTGAGGCGAAAAAGGACACAAATGTCGTCTCATGGCGAAACGAATCAAAAATGACGCCCCATGACGAAACGGGTCAAGATGACGTCCCGAAGGGAAACAGGTCAAAAATATCATCCTGGGGTAAAACGGGTCGAAATGACGTCCAGAGGCGATAATAGTCGAAAATGACATCCCGAGATAAAACAGATTAAAAATGACGTCCAAAGACAAAAATTATCGACAATGACGTCCCCGCGAAATGGGCCAAAATTGACGTCCTGGGGCCGCGAAATGGGCCGAAAATGACGTCCCATAACTAAACGGGCCAAAAATAAAGTCCCAAGGCAAATCACGTCGAAAATGACATCTCGGGCCGAAAATGACGTTCCGGGCGAAACGGCCAAAAATGTCTCCGGGACGAAATGATTCGAAAATCATCTCAGAGTGAAAATGGTCTAAAATGACATCTTGAGGCGTAACGGATCGAAAATTATGTTCCGCGGCATAACCGGTGGAAAAATTATGTTCCATGACGAAATAGGTCGAAAATATCGTCCCGGGGTGAAATGAGCCAAAAATTTCGTCCTGTGGAAAAACAAATCGAAAATGACGTCTCCAGGCGAAAACAATCGAAAATAATGTCCCTGGGTGAAATCGATCAAAATATCATCATGGGGCGAAACGGGTCGAAAATATCATACGGAGCTAAAAAGATCAAAAATAAAGCCTAAGGGGGAAATGGATTAAAATATAATGTCCGCGTGATGAAGTGATCAAAATTATCGTCCCAAAACTAAACGGGGCGAGAATGACATTTAGGGCAATACAGGCCGAGAATAACACTTTTATGATGAAACAGTTCGAAATAGCAGTAATGTGGTGTTTTTCGCAGGAATTATATTTGGCATCTCAAGAGCATCTAGCAGGATGCTCACCTTTTCATATAGGTAGACATTTGTCATAATTATCCTATACTTGTCATATAGGAAAAAGATATTTTGACATAATGTCTCTATGCCATAATATCTCTAATTTTTTTTTCATAATTATATTTTATGTATTGATTAATATACCCTTATGCTATTTTGGATGGAGATATGGCAGTAAATTTTTGCAATATAATATAAGGATTTAAATGCAAGAAATATATGAAAAACTATTTTTTCTTCCGAATATTTGGGCGAGATTTTGTGCCAAAATACTTGATATAATAAAAAATGCATGCTGATTTATTTTCGACCACACCTAAATTTGTCGGTTAGTATTCCTCGCGGACAGCCGAGAACGGACACAAGGCCACGATCAAATCTTGAAACTAAATAGTCTATATGAATTGATCAATTAAATAGAAGGAAAAAATAATTAATCAAAGCAGAGCTGCTAAAATTAGAGAATAGCAATATTTTCTAGTGGAGTGATTTGCAGGATCATCTCATTGAAGCATTTCGCCAAACTGATGAAGAGCATCATAGTATTGTTTCATCTTCACCACGCACTCGACAATTAAGAATCGGGACGAAGTTGGTGCTATTCAAATTGGACAAAAACTTATGTTGAGGGAGATGATGGGTGACGGCTAGGGGTGTTCAAAACCACCCGATCCAGTTGACCCGGCCCAATTACCCAACTACCCGGGAACTTTTTACCGGGTAATTTTCTAATTCCGGATTTAGCGGGCCGGGTACCCGACCCGCTAATTATGTGAGTTACCGGGCCGGGTAATGGCCGGCCAAATAAAATTAGCAGGTACCCACCGACCCGGTAACTTTTTTTTTTATTTTTTTTATTTTTTTTATTTTCTCACTACATACTTTATTTTAACCATTTTAAAAATTATGTATAAAATTAGTATGTATTTACTTATATTTTAATAATATTAACATTAGAATAGCTATGTAAAATTTGGTCCATATTAATCTTATGCTCTAATTTTTTTTTCTTTTCATGAATCAAATTTTTTTAAAATTTAGATCTTATTTACTATTTTAAATTATGACATCAAAATTATAAAAATGAGTATGTATTAATATAATATAGTAGTCTAATTTCAAAGTGAATAGATTAAATGTTTCATATAATATCTTGATATGTTAGAACCAATTATAATAAAATGAATGTTATAATTATTGCAAATAATTTTCTTACTTTTAATTTATTTATTTTTTTGTAGAAATCAATTGAGCAAATAAATTAAATTAAAGTGCATGACTTCAAAATTAGAATCAATTCTTGCTAATTTAAAGTTAAACTTTTTTGTTGAACTAAAAGTTAAAAAAAATATAGCAAAAAAAGCATATATATATTGTAATAATAATAACTAGTAATACCCATCGTGCGATGCACGGACTTTAATTTAAATTCTGTAAATAGTTGAAATATTTGCACACCGAGAGAGTTTAAATAATGAACAGAAAAAACATTAAGATCAATATAACACAATGCAATATATTTAATATTATCCGAGATAAATGAAAATAACGATTTTTACAAATTGCGGAAGACCTCCCTATAGACGACATTTCTTGTTGTGGTAGATTTGTTGTTATCTTTGTCGCATATCAAGATCTTGAGACCATTTGGATGGGTAACCCTTGACAAAGCCACATATAGTTGACCGTGACAAAAAACCGGTTTCCTTAGAAATAGTCCAACATGAGTCAAAGATTGACCTTGACTCTTATTTATGGTCATCACAAATGACACAATCAAGGGATATTGCCTTCTTGTGAATTTGACTGGTAACCTAGGATCAGAAGGTGTCAACGACATTCTAGGAATTAATGTTCGATGTCCTGCGTTACTTCCTGTTAAAATCTCAGCTTCAATGACATGATTCCCAAGCTTTGTGACGACCATTCTTGTACCATTACATAGTCCAATTGAATGGTCAACATTTCGTAGCAACATCACCGGAGTACCAACTTTTAAATTAAGTTCATGATTTGGAACCCCTGAAGATCTGATTTCATTTAAAAACTCAGTCGTGTGAAGTGCATTTATGACATCAGTAGTATTGTTTGAATGACATGGTTTGTCCGAACTTAAATATAAGCGTACATCTCCAGCTAATTGTGCGTTCATGTATTGATTCTGTTGTTACCCAAAATATTATCCGAATATAATGTTGCTGGAATGATCGAGTAACCAACAAGTGCGGGAGCACGTCCGTGAGAAATTAAATGACACAAGATTTGCCGGGGTTGTTAATCCCGGGCTTGAATGCTCTCGCAAGATTTTATTAATAAGTATACGGTTGAGTACAAATATTAATGTTAGAATCTATCACAAAGAGTGTAAAGGATTCTAGTTTTCTAAGTCATGGAGCGTATAGAATGCCTAAGAATCGATATGGAGTTCTGTGTATTATTGCTATGGATGTTGTATGTGTGAGATTGTCTTTCTCTTTTTCTCTCTCTTGTTTTTGTGTATTTCGCAGTCCTTGTTCGTGTTATGGACCTTCTATTTATAGCAGACCAAGTTCCTGAAGGTTCCCCTGCGATCGCAGCGATCGTCGTTATTTATATTATAATAAGACGGCCGATCGTCTCGTCGCGTGGGGCTTTTCCCCTAAAGTCCGCGGTTATTCTTGCGGCCAGGTTGTATGCTCGACGGAACTCGCATGCGCCCGAGCCGTCACCCACCTTTTCGCAGATCTTGTTGGTAGGTGAAGTTGGTGACAGACTGTGAGCACAGGTCTTGTCTGTCAGTACTGTTTGCAGGTCTGCGGCCCTGTTGGTAGGTGAAGTAGGTGACAGGCTGTGGGCACCGATCTTGTCTGTCAGCACCTTTTGAGATCTGCATGTGGGTCCCAGCCCGAGATTTGGGCTTTGATGCCTTTTGACGGATGTTGGAGTAATACACGGCACGAGACGATCGCCAATCAACAAAAGACGATCGCCAGTCAACAGAAGGTGATCGCCGTGGGTGCCGAGTTCAGGGTGTTTGCCCCGAGCATATCTCTCATGGTAGACTTCCCGACTGCTATGACGATCGCCTTCGAGGCGTGTTTAAATGCCGCACAACAATTGCCCCCCAGCTCGGCTCGATGTTGAAAACACGGGGTGAGGTGGCACTTTTGGCGATCGCTAATGTTTTAGACGACCGGTCGATCTGATTTCAAATTTGGACGATCTCCCTTTGCGCTGGGAGCGGCGGGAAAAGAGACGCGGGCTCGCGAAACAATGCAAGGACACGCGTCGCGTTTCTATTGAGGGAGTCCGACGGTTCGTCAGACTTTGTCGATTGGCGTGCCCTCGAAAAGACGCGTACGCGGGACCCGAGGGCCGCATTTATTGCGTCCTGGCTGTCGGTTGCATCCCACCCTCGGACTTTCGCCTATTTGCCCAGAGACCCCCGCCTCCATCTATAAAAGGGGCTAGGGCTACTCCATTTTCATTTTTACGCGTCCTTGTCTTCTATTTGAAGCTCAAAAATTTCCGTAGCTTGTTGTGCCGACTGCCTTCCTTTCTTTAGGTAAGAAACCCAATTTTTCCTTTTCCTTAACTTTTTGAGAATATGTCGGGAGGATCTAAGGCCTTCGAGGTCGGAAACATACGCCAGCGGCTTCGCCGGACCGGGAGGAAATTCTGTGGGAATCCCCGTGGAAACGGCCGCAGAGGCTATTCGTGCGGGATTCCACCCAGAGCTTGAGGATCTTTTCAATGAGGCCGTAGTGGCGGGCTCTGCGGCGGCGGAGGAGCGAGATGCGTCGCGGTGGAGGAGGACGAATCGATACGTTTGTCTTGGGAAAAGGACAGCGTCTCGGCCCGGTTTATAGGGCTTTTGCTAGACTTATGGAGGGGATTGCCGGCCTGTCCGAGTTTGATTCGAAGCTTACTCCGCCGCTTATCCCTATGTACATGTGAAGCGGACGGAGTTTCGGCCGAACCGTCTCAATGGTCCCTTGGTCGATTCGGAGTTCGCGACACTGAAGGACATGACCACTGGAGGGCCAAATATCATATTCCCTCGATGTGTCATTGCACGTGCCCGCCGAGAACGAACGTGCCGACCGACCTCCCGAGGGTATGGTCGCGATCATCGAAATGACCACATTGCCGTCTGCGGTTTCCCTTGCCGTTCGCCGTTTCGTATCTGTGATCGATCGCGGAATTTGGCGCCTCTCGGTGAACGCCCGGCCGCAGATTATCAAGACACCGACGTTATTTGGCGGTCACAGTTGTTTCGCCTGCCTTCTGCGGGAGAGATGACTTATCTTTTTAAGCTGACCGTGCAGAAAGGGTCGATCGGCGGGTACCATATCCAAGGTCGCCAGGGTAGGGTGGTTATCGGGGTGCCGAGCAAGACCCGAGGCGACCTGAAAAAGTGGTGCTGGGTTGGTGGTGCCTGGAGGTCGGCATCGAGCGAACCGCCGGAGGAGGAGTTGGATATCCCTACCAATTTTCGGGAGAGGAATCCAAGTAAGGGTTTCCTTTCTCCCTTCGTTTGGATACTCCTTGGACTGATCTAATTTTGTTTCCCTTTTTGCAGGATCCCTTGTTCCATCGGCCGACGATCTCTCCTTTGATTTCTCGATCGTTTGGGAGCGGATTCGCGCATTGCCGATTTCCTATAAAGACGTTCGATCAGTCAGCCACGAATCTCATCGGTTGGGAGCTCGACTGTTTCGCTTCCCTCGCCACCTTAAGGCACCTGGTATGACTTTCTATCCGCTCTTTTCTGCGAGGCGATCGTCTCAAAGAGGTCGCCACGTTTACGTAAGTGTCTAACTTGTTTTAGTTTCTTCTTTGGCAGAGACCTATTTTCCCCGGATCACCGAGCTACCACGGGAGATCGCCATGTCTAACCCCGGTTTTCTCGGTCGGCTTCATATGGGAAAGAAAGCGGGTCGCGTTGCCGCGACGTCGTCTCGCCCTGCCCCTGTGGTGAAGCCCGTTGCGGTGCCGGTCGCCGAACCGGAAACTCAAGGTGAGGAACAGCTCCAGCGCAACCGCAAGAGGCGGAGGCCGGAGGCGTCCCTTCCGTCGGCTGAGGCGGATTTAACTATACTGGAGCCGCCGATCGCCGCTCCCCCCGTTTCTTCTGTTCCGATGGCGGAGGGGGCTGGTCCCAGACCGTCGGCGTCCAGCTCCAGGTCGCCTTCTGGCTACTTGAAAAGGGCGGCGATCGCTGACGCCGAGACTCCTCGGGGAAAGCCCTTTTTCGGCCGTGACCCAGAGCTGGTCAACAGGTGAGAATGTTTTGAACTTTCCGAGGTAGGCGCTCTGAGTAAGTCTTAGGCTAACTTTTTGGTTTCCTTGGTTTGCGCTGCAGGGTTCGTCTCGCCGATCCGGACGTTGCTCCCATGGTGCTGGACTTTCTGTCGAGCAAGGCTCCGCAACAACCTCTTGATATTCCTGCTTACGTTCGCCAGGCCACCGCCTCTTTGCCCAAGGCTTGGACGACCGACCTCGATGCGATCGCTTGTCGGCGATCTGGGGACGCCATGCAGGCGACCGTTGCCCTGGCTCTTCAGACGGCGACGATGGCCGTCCAAGCTGCAAGGGATTTTGAGGGGCGACCATCCACTGCTCATCTCCATCGCGACCTCGAGGCCACCCGGAACAGAAATATCGAGGATGCCAACCGGATCTGGGCTATGGAGAAGGAGTATGTGGAGACGGCCAAAAGGGCCAAGCAGGATGTGGAACGATTGATGCAGGAGCTGAGCCGCTCCAAGGAGGCTGCCGATCGGTCCCGTGACGAGGAGCGCGAAGCTCGCCAGAAGCTCGCAGCGTCGCAGGAGGAGGCGACCGCGCTAAAGGCGATGGTTGACCGGCTTAGCGGTGAGCTGGACGCGGCAAGGAAAGAGCTGGAGAAGTCCCAGGGCGAGAATGCCGCCAAGGTTGCCGAGCTGGCGGAGGCTGAGAAAGTGGCCGCGGAGTTGAAGGGCCAACTGAAGGCGATCGAGACCGATCCCTACCAAAATGTGGCGCTCGCCGGCGAGTTTGCCTATTACTTGGCATATGCTGACGCTGTCCGAGCCGCAAAAGAGGCAGGGATCGAGATCGGTCCCTTGATGGAGAGCTTCAAATCTTACGCCCTTGCGCATCCTTTGCACCCGGAGTTCTCCCTGCCGATCCTTGACTTGGCCGACTTCGGGATCGACTTGAGTTGGTACTCGGGTAAACTCATTCATCCCGAGGCCGAAGTCGATCCGCAAACCGATGGCGAAGACCAGCAGGCTGAGCCTTGAGAGGCATTTTTGTTTTCCTCTAGCACTATGTACTTTTCGTTTTCCTTTTGAAATGCCTTCGGGCCTCGTGATGTACTAAACTTGCGTTGCGAATAAAATGTTCTTCTTTTCATACGATCGCCTTTGAATGTTTGCGTGCAACTTTTACAAGTATGTGTATGATTGCTTTCGACGTTTTGTTCATCCGATCGATTGTCTGAGTGTTGAACGTATCGATATGTTTTGAATCGGAGTTCTTACTTGTAGTTTTTTGTTGGACGACTTCGATCGTCCTGCGCGTATTTGAGCGAATGTGTTTGAGTGAGGCCGATCGTGTGTGGTTCCTTTTGTTCGATCGTGTTTGGGATTAGCTCGACCCATCTACGCTTCTTGTTTTTGTTTACTTATTGTAAATAAGGAAACAAAAACTAGGTCGTCCGGCGGGCTATCTTCAGCTTCGTCGGTTCTGACGAATTATGTATGGTTGGGGTGTTCGATGGATCGACCTCCCTTATCGTGTCTTTGTGTGCGAGGGATGTTGTGTATCCCGCGACTCACTTTTTGAGAGGGTCCTCCGTTAGACTACGCCTGCCTTGTGTTAAAACGAAAGGTGGGCGATCTTGGTCTGGAGGAGACCTTGCGCGGGGCGTCGTCGGTTTATTCGACTCCACGCCCGCGGCTTGTCAGCTCTGCTTCCACCTCGGCTCGCCATGAAGATGGCGACCCTCGACGGTGTACGTTGAGACGGGGGTAGTGGCACGTCGCCTTGTCCGGGTTCACCAAGTTAGATGATGGACCATTGAGGGAGGGCGATCGTGTCCACTGACTAGTTTTGGAGGGTCCTTCGGCTACGCCGACCTCGTATCCAAACGAAGGGCGGGCGATCTAAGCTCGAAGGAGCCTTGCATGGGCGAAGCTGTTGGTTCCATCGACCTCCAAGGCCATGGCCAGATTGTTTTTCTACCTCGGATTGTCATTCTTGAACGACGATCCTCGACGGTATGTAATATGCTTGTGGGGCGATCGCTGAATAGATGGGATAGAGAACAAAAATATTTCATTATGTTCCGTGTACATTTGGTAGTTGAAAATGAATACAAAGTTATCATTGATAGTATTTCTTCGTATGTACAAATGCTTCGTGGATACCGGTCCGAGTACCGTCGGGGTGTTCCACTCGTAGGCTCCCTTAGTTAGCCATTTCGATATTCTCAAGGGGCCTTCCCAACTTGGTCCAAAGACACCTGTGTGGGTTTGGATCTTTTGAGGACGAGATCGCCCACTTGAAACCGCCTTTCCCGACCTTTGAATTGAAAAACTTTTCGGATCTCCTTTTGTGGATAGTGTTCTTCATCTCCGAGGTCACCGACGTTCTTCGAGCATGTCGAGGTCGATCCGCCGGCCACATCATTATCGATCGTCATCTCTTGCTCGGTTCGATGGTGAGGACGGCGATCTCCGAGGGAATCACCGCTTGCTCAAGGCGAGGGCGAATGGGGTTTCGCCGTTGAATTGCGGGTCGTTGTTCTGTAAGACCACAAAACGTCTGGGAGCTCGCCGCCCATCGTCCTAGCACGGATTCGAGTCGTGCTTTAATTGTGTGTTTGAGGATCTTGTTCACCGCCTCTACTGCCTGCTCGTCGAGGGTGATAGGAGCCGAGAACAACCTTTGATCCCCACTTATCACAGACCGCATGACTTCTAAGCCGTCGAACCGCTTTCCATTGTCGGAGATGATGGCTCAGGGTAGACCGAACCGGCATATGATGTTTCTCCGTATAAACTTGATCACTTCTCTGGCCGATCTTGTTTAGCGGTTCGGCCTCCGCCCATTTTGTGAAATAGTCGACCCGACGATGGCGAACTTACAACCTCCGGAGCCGTCGGCAGGGGACCTACAAGGTCGATGCCCCATCGAGCGACGGCCATGGGCCGTACATTGAGGTGAGCCGCTTTGGGAGATTTTAATACTTGGTCCCATTATCTCGGCATCTATGACACGACTGGCATAGGCGATCGCATCCTTTCAAGTGACGGCGAAAAACCTTGCCTGGTTGTCTTATGGATGAGAGCTCGTCCCACCAGCGTGATTTCCACAGATTCCGTCGTGGATCTCGCTAAAACGAGTTGTCCTTCCTCCTGTAATACACTTGAGGAGGGGAAGGTCAAAGCTCGCTTGTAAAGACGATCGTCCAGTAGGGTGTATCTGGTCGCTCGGAGCCGGAGTTGGCGAGCTTTGATACGGTCGTCCGTGACCATCCTGCCTTTAAGTATGTGATGAACGGAGTCATCCAGCTTTCTTCGACAACGGCAATCGTGGCCACCAGTTTCTTTCGATTGCCGCCTTTCGACTTTGTAATTTGGATATTAGAGAAATCACCGCCCATCCGACGATGCTAGCTTGGATAGGGCATCGGCCCGAGAGTTGTGCTCTCTCGGGACTTGTTCGATTTGTACTTCTTCGAATTTCGTGCACATCTCGGCGACCGGCTCTTGGTATTTGATCATCTGTTCGCCACGTGCCTCATATTCTCCCTTGACTTGGTTCACCACCGTGAGGGAGTCCATGAAGATATGGAGGCGACGAACGTCTGTGGCGAGAGCCAGTCGAGCCCGCCTACCAAGGCCTCGTATTCGGCTTCATTGTTGGTCGCTCAAATCCAAACGCACGGCATTTGTGAAGCTTTGTCCGTTGGGGCTAATGAGGACGATCCACCGATCGCGAGTTGGTCGCCGAACCGTCAACGCATGCCTTCCAGTGCAGTCGACCGACATGGGTCGGACCGTGAGGGAATGTTAACTCCACCACGAAGTCCGCCAGAGCTTGGCCCTTGATCGCCGTGCGAGGAGCGTATGTGATGCCGTATTGGGCGATCTCTAGTGACCATTTGAGGAGCCGCCCGTTGGTGTCCGGTCGATGTAGAACTTGCCTTAGAGGGAGAGTTGTCAAAACCTCTACTTGATGGTCGAAAAAATAGGCTCTTAGCTTACGGACACTCATGACTAGAGCGTAGGCGATCTTCTCCAAAGGTGTATAACGTGTTTCAGCGTCGTGGAGCGCTTGACTGACATAGTAGATCGGCAGATGGACTAGTCCTTCCGCTCGCACCAAGACCGCACTCAGCGCGACCTCCGAGGCCGCTAGGTAAAGGAATAATTTCTCCCTGGATCGGCTTTGCCAGATCGGGGATTGGATAAATATTCCTTTATTTTGGCGAACGCCACCGACTCTCCCTCGTCCATGCGAACTTTTTGTTTTTGATGGTCGCGAAGAAAGGCTTGCTTTTATCGCCGAGCCGAGATATGAAGCGGTTGAGGGCGGCCGATGTACCTGTGAGGCGTTGTACCGCTTGATGTTCCGAGGTTCCCGCATGTCGAGGATCGCCCGTATCTTGGTGGGATTCGCCTCGATCCCCCTGGCCGACAATGTGCCCCAGAATTTCCGAGCCCACCCCAAAGTTGCATTTCTTTGGGTTCACTTCATGTTGAACTTTTCGAGGATGGCGAATGTCTCGGCGAGATCATTGAGGTGATCTTCCTTCTTGAGGCTTTTGACCACGATATCGTCGATGTAGACCTCCATGGTCTTGCCGATCTCGATTAGCGAACATCCTGTTGACTGTGCGGTAGGTCGCCCCGCATTCTTCAAGCCGAACGGCATCCGACCCAAAAGTATATGTCTTTTTCCGTGTGGAAAGATGTGTGTTTTATGTCTTTCTCCGCCATTGGGATTTGATGATATCCGCGAAGGCATCCATAAACGACATCATTTCGCGACTGCATCTTATCGACCAAGTGGTCGATATGAGACATCGGAAAGTGATCTTTTGGACAAGCCGCGTTGAGGTCGGTAAAGTCAATGCATAACCTCCGAGAGCAGTCGGCTTCTTGACGAGGACCGTTAGCGACCCATTGTGGGTCGTCCGTAGCTACCCCGATTAACCCGTTGTCGAGCAACTTTTGGACCTCTATGTCGAGCGCGCGTATTTTGGGGCCGAATTTCCCTACGTTTTGATGAATGTGCTTCATCGCGGTCGATCTTCGAAAATGGCAAGCGTGCTCTAACTTATGCCGACCATATCTTGATGCGACTGTGCGAAGACTCCGATGTTCTTACGTAGTAAATTTACCAGATCTCCTTTCAGTGCGAGGTCGATGCTTGCGCCGATCTGCACTTCCCGTTCTGGACGAGCCGGATCTATGGCTATACTCTCCAACTCTTCGATGGGGACGGTCGCTTCTTGCTTGGAACGATTTCCGGACTCGATCCTTGGATCGACGTCGAGACTCGGCTCGAAACCGATCCTTGGCTCGATGTCGTCCGTTAACTGATCCGAGATGCCGTCCTCTGAGTTGGGTTGATACGATGTGTTTGGTTCGTCGATCTCCATGGGTCGATCGTCGATCGTTTCAACGTTACACATATCGGGGGAAGTATTGAAAACAGTAGCGACACAGGAGTAATTTAAACATCTTTTTGCCATTAGCTGGTCCCCCTTTACAGTACCGACCGTCCCATCGGCAGTGGGGAATTTGATACAATAAAAGAAGGACGAAGCGACCGCCTCAAAGGTTTCTAAGAATGGACGACCTAGGAACCCATTATAGATGCTGGGTCTATCTATGATTACAAAATTAAGGTTCCTAGTGATCCTGACCTTGGGATCGTAAATGCATATCAGCTCGACGGAGAGCTTGATCCTCCCATAGGCTTGGACAGTGCTGTCGCCGAATCCTTGGAGCACGGTGCCAAATGGCTTGATGAATTTGGTCAGGTTTCCGAGCTGATCCAGAGCTGTTTTGAATATGATATTGCAGAAGCTCCCGTTGTCGACCAGCACGCGGTCGACCGCCTTCCCCAGGATACAGGCAGAGATCACCAATGCATCCTCCTTGGGGCATTGTACCCCCTCTCTGTCTTTATTGGAGAAGGTGATGAGCGCGTTTCTAGCGATGGTCGGCTCTGGGGGCACCACAATATGGACTCCGGCGAATGCCCTCAGTTCGGCCTTCCGCTTCCTGTTTGACGCGGTGGAAACCGGGGAAAGGCCCCCGAGGCTCCCACCTCCAGCTTGGAGCATATTAATCCGACCGCCAGGGTTGATCGGAGGAATCGATTCATCGGAATGCTCTGGCTCGTGTTCGATCCTGGCGACCGGATTGGGAGGCTTCCTTTCGATCTGACGGCGCTCGCGCCCTCCGGTCCTCTCTGGTCGAGGTTCTGGCTTGGTGACCAGGTTGTCTAACTTGCCTTCTTCGAACAGTCGCCAGAGTTGCCTGAGGAGGTCGCGGCATTGGCTGGTGTTGTGGCCGGGACTTTTGTGATAGGCACAGAACTTGCTACGGTCTAGATGACCGTGGTCCCTTATTGGCTTTGGTTTGGAAAGCCACTCCCGCCCCTTAATTGCGTTGAAGATGTGGGCTGGAGACAGGTTGAGGTTGTGGAGGAGGTGAACCTCTACATCACCGAAAGCTTTGAATTCGCCAGGCGGCTTTGCGACCGCCTTTCTGGGCTTGGCGACCGCCTTCTTCTGAACATGGGATGGCAGCTTCCCCTCTCCGGTGGGTTCCTCATCTAAACGGAGGGAGAGCATCCTCTGCCTGGCCAGGAAATCGGCGGCTCTGACGCGGAAGACCGAGTAGGTCGGGGGGATATCCTTTGTGAGATGCCTGAACATTGGTGAGTGGCCGTAGAATCCCCAGATCGAATAGAGGGCGAGCTCGTCGCTAATGGGTTCACCGGTGAGGACTATCTCGTCCACCCGATAGATGTAATCTGCATCTGGCTCGTCCTTCCCCTGCTTGATTTTCATCATGCGGTGGGGGCCTTCAGGGCGAGCGACTTTGGCGGCGAAGTACGACGTAAAGTCGTTCGCCAACTTCTCGAAGCAATTGATTGAGCGAGGAGGCAGCGAGATGTACCACATGTGGGCGAGGTCGCCCAGAGTTAGCGGGAACATCCGACACTTCGTCGCATCTGATGCTCCGCATCCGGTCATGTAGATCCGGAATTTGCTCAAGTGGGTCTCCGGGTCCGATCTTCTCTCATATAGATGTGTCTGTGGGGGAGCGATTGTTGGTTGAACCGGGGCGAGCTCGATCTGGACCGCGAGTGGTTCACTTGGTCCAGAGATCGATCTCCTGGCGCCTGCCCCAGTGTCTAGTAGCGCCTTCATTTCGTCGAGCTGGCGCTGCATTGCGGCCATCGCGTGGCCTCGACAGCTGCCGATTGGCTACGGAGCGCGAGCCGAGGCGATCATGTACCGATCCCCGCCCCATGGTGGATGACGAGCTCTCGCCCGCAGACTCATTTCTCGGGCGAGTGGGGCTGTCGACCGGCCTGTCTTCTGGGAGTCGGATATGCCGAACTCCCGGTGAAGGATTCGACTCCGATGCCTCCCGACTCGGGCCCTACTGTCCGGGTCGCCACGAGGATCACTCCCTAGGCGGCTCAAGACGGAGTCGTCCCGCCTAACGAGAGCCTTTGATCGCGGCTCTGGGTTTTCTGTTGATTTCTCAACATATATCCCCTTGAGCTTCGCTGCCGGCTCGGCGGATGGTTGACGGAGTGATGGTGGGCGAGTCGCATGCAATCCGTCGCTCCCGAGGACGGCTATGGCCTCCTCAACTGCTCATGATGCAGGCCCGATCGAGTGAGAGACTAGGGCCGTCCCTTGGGGGCGGGAGTGAGGATCTAGCGTCGCCGCGGTCGCCTTCCGCAGTGGGCTGGGATTCTGTCCGTGTCGGAATGATATTTCCGGCGGATCTCAGGGTGGCTCTCTTGGAAGTTGTAGCAGACGTCATTTTTCTGGAGGTTTGTTTCTTTTGAAGAACAGTGATTGTTTCTTCAAGTGTGAGTCCGGAGAACAATGAGTGTTCTACGAGACGATCGGAATAAAAGTGAAGGTAAGTCCCCTTCTTCTAGCGCCAATTGTTGTTACCCAAAATATTATCCGAAGATAATGTTGCTGGAATGATCGAGTAACCAACAAGTGCGGGAGCACGTCCGTGAGAAATTAAATGACACAAGATTTGTCGGGGTTGTTAATCCCGGGCTTGAATGCTCTCGCAAGATTTTATTAATAAGTATACGGTTGAGTACAAATATTAATGTTAGAATCTATCACAAAGAGTGTAAAGGATTCTAGTTTTCTAAGTCATGGAGCGTATAGAATGCCTAAGAATCGAGATATGGAGTTCGTGAATTCTTGCTATGGATGTTCTATGTGTGAGAATGTCTTTCTCTTTTCTCTCTCTTGTTTCTTTGTGTATTTCGCAATCCTTGTTCGTGTTATGGACCTTCTATTTATAGCGTACCAATTTCTGAAGGCCCCCTGCGATCGCAGCGATCGCCGTTATTTATATTATAATAAGACGGCCGATCGCCTCGTCGCGTGGGGCTTTTCCCTAAAGTCCGCAGCTTGTTACCGACAGTAGGTTATGCGGTCGACGGGAACTCGCATGCGCCCGAGCCGCCGCCACCCACCTTTTCGCGGATCGTTGGTAGGTGAAGTTGGTGACAGGCGTGAGCACAGTCTTGTCTGTCAAGATCGCTTGCAGGTCTGCGGCCCTGTTGGTAGGTGAAGTAGGTGACAGGCTGTGGGCACCGATCTTGTCTGTCAGCACCTTTTGAGATCTGCATGTGGGTCCCAGCCCGAGATTTGGGCTTTGATGCCTTTTGACGGATGTTGTAGTAATACACGGCACGAGACGATCGCCAATCAACAAAAGACGATCGCCAGTCAACAGAAGGTGATCGCCGTGGGTGCCGAGTTCAGGGTGTTTGCCCCGAGCATATCTCTCATGGTAGACTTTTCGACTGCTATGACGATCGCCTTCGAGGCGTGTTTAAATGCCGCACAACAGATTCACTTCATCAACGACGTCAAGTGTAGGCGCCAAAATCGCCTTTTCTTTAAAGTAAGACGAATCTTCAGTGTAAATGCCAGAGGATGGATATGTGCTCTCAACAATTGCTGGGATAGGATCCTCGAAGTCTTGTATCAAAAAATCATGAGGAATGTCAATGGTAATTCCTTCTTCGTCATGTTCTCCAATAACACCATCACCAATGTTGGCAATCCATTCGGAAAAACGTTGTAGCTCTTCCATTTCTTGTACTGATGATGTATTTTGCAGCCTTATATTCTTGGTTAGTCGAAGAACCTTACAGTGTTTCCACAGTGGAGATGAATTGATGGCAGCACCAACAATATCAGGTCTTCGAGCTTTTGGAATTACGGGCAATATTTGACGAAAATCACCACCAAACACAACGATCTTACCTCCAAAAGGTTTTTTCTGATTAGCCGGATCAATATTCTTCATTATGTCCTTCAAGGAAGTGTCCAGGGCCTCAAAACAGTGTCTGTGCATCATTGGTGCCTCATCCCATATGATAAGTTTTGTTTTCATTAACAATTCAGCGAGATGACTTCCGAGTTTGATATTACATGTCGATTCTCCGTTAATCTCGAATGGAATGGAAAATCTTGAATGAGCTGTTCTTCCACCAGGTAGTAAAAGAGAAGCAATACCGCTTGATGCGACATTTAAAACTATTTCTCCTTGCGACCTCAAACATGATGATAATGTCCTCCATACAAAGGTCTTTCCAGTGCCACCATAGCCATATATGAAGAAAACTCCCCCTTTGTTATCATTAATTGAAGACATGATCACATCGTAAACACGACGTTGGTCGATATTCATGCTTTGTAGTAGATTATCATGCTCTAATGAGAGAGCTATTGGATTATATCTTAGCTCGTCAAATACCAATCTATTACGTGATCCATTGAAGTAGCGACTGCCTGGTATTGACATGGGATGAAAATCTTTCAAACTTTTTCCACAAGCCTGCAAAAAGCTTCTCGATCTCTACCAACGTGTAATTTATAATATCCTTGGGTCAGACGTAAATCTAAGAAAAAAATCAATATTCTTTATGTGACTACTATTTTTTTTCTTTAAGAATGAAAATTTTGAAGAAATATAATGAATTGTAAAGTATAACATACAAAATAGATTAAACATACCTCTTTGACGGGCCAATTTGTGTTGTTTGTCTAGAACATCCTCAGATAAGTACACCCAACACGCTTCCCAAACATGTTCAGGTCGGCTGATACAATTTGATGAAAGCAATGTAGCAAATAATAGCCGCATCGAATGCGCAGAAGCAAACTGACTTGACTCTACGATGGCATCAACATATTCTTTATCGTCGGTCAACAAACCCAATGCATAGCATGCATCACGTAGGGTATCGTACTGGATACCATTGACTTTCATCAAATCCTTATAGCATTTCGCACTGCGAACAATGTTAATCATTATGTAACACCCCCAAAATCAACCGGGAGTATTACACGCCGTGGGCCCCGCACCGGAACCCACCAGGCTAAAAACCATTTACAAGAACGACAAGAAGGCCGATGACGGTAGTATTTTATATCAAAACTCACAAAATCATTTGAAAACACCAACTACCATCACAACTATCAAGGCCAAAAACTCGGTTTAGGGAATCGGTTTTCGAAATCAAACTCAGTTGGCAAAAAGCCGAAAGCCATTTGAAAGAACTCACGCAGCGGATAGAAATACAGTACAAGATACATATACATCAATAATGATATACACAATAAAATACACGATTCCCCAAAAATATGCCATAGCCAGTATCGTCCGAAATCCTCGCCTCACGACCGCTACCATCAAAGTCCTCAATACCTCAAAAACAAGTCCCACAACGGGGTCAGCAATTATGCCCGACAAATAACCGCAAGTACATAAACATAAATATTCACATGCCATGCATCATGAGAATAATAACCTCAACGATAACCTTACCACTTCCGGTAATCCAACGATTCTCGTCAAAATCCCAATATCACGATAATACCATAAAAATCCCAGTATCACAACAATACCGTATAATACCTCAATACCGAATACTTTCTCGTACATAATCCTCTATGTACGATTACCATAAAACATATCTCTATCCGGATATCTTTCCGAAAAGCATAGCACAGACCAAGCATATCCAAAATGACATCAACAATATTCGAATACTACAATCTTCCCAAGATTGTCCAAGTATCTCAACAATCATGAACTGTGCATTCTAATCCTTTTAGAACATCACTGAACATTCGTCAATATGCAATACAACATAAAATACTTATGAAATGCAAATGGAATTACTCATCAAAACATTACAACTGAACAAGTAAACACTTGCCTGGATACCAACATGACAAAACCAACACCGAACTCATCGCCCTCGTTTATGAGCTCTTCAGCCCCGATTGGACGGAATCTACGGTCTTTCACCACGACAAAACGATTATACCTATTGGTTAAACAACTTAGAACAATAATCATATCAATAATCAAACGAACTTGGTAACAATGATCATAACATATTCAATCCGGAATTCAACCTCGTATCATGATTTAACTCCTCTAAATCGATCACTGAAATTATCATGATCCATAAATCTATCTCAAAACGGTTTAAACGAACCATCATCTTTATAATATGAAGAAACATCCGAAACTCTTATCAAAATTCCATTGAATCTCATATAATATCGTTATATGATTATCCAACATGTTCCTCACCCGTAATCATCATTAAAAACGAACCATAAATAAAAGGGATACCAAATTTACCTGGATTAGACGAACCAAAAAGAAGAACACTTGAACTTCATTCCAAGAATCATGAATAACTTGAAGAACAAGGCTTGAATTCATGCTCTCAATATAATGTTGTTAAATATTATCATTATACAGTGTTTGGGAACCTCAAATACATCCCAACTCTCTCTCTCCCGACTGAAGGAAGAAAAATGGACGAAATGCCTCTCAGCACCCGTCTGTCCCCTTTTATAATATTCATTATTAGCGTGCGCTAACATCTCATGTTTAGCGTGCGCTACAACCTTAGCGTGCGCTAACTGACTTTGTTAGCGTGCGCTATCGTAGCCCAGAGGCTACTGCCTTGCTTCGTAAACTAGCTTACGTACGTAATGCCCATGCATTAACGTGCGTAAAACATCCTGCCTAGCGTACACAAGTTATTGACCTTAGCGTGCGCTATCCGAAGTTGACTTGCTACAGTACACACCTACCACTCGTGCCCCCACATGCCGAAAGCATCCGCGATTATCGGGATTCCTCTGACCGATCTAGAATTAGCGTGCGCTAACCATACGGTTTAGCGTGCGCTAGCCCTACATGACAAACACCCGCTGACCTTATCTGGACACGCGTCGCAAGTGGCCGGGTCCACTCGCCGAAAGCCAAGATTCCTTGTCGGACGATCTGACATTAGCGTGTGCTAACCATCCTTAGTAGCGTGCGCTAAATGCCGATAAACATCAACCCGGGCCTACATGTTGGCCGTCTTCCGAATTTTTCCCAGAAAGTCTTACGTACGTTAAGGACCCTCCTCAGCGTACATAATTCGAACCTATTAGCGTACGCTAACTACACAACGTAGCGTGCGCTACTGGTGCCTCGTAGCGTGCGCTAAGCATATCTCATAGCGTGCGCTATCGTGGCTGTGCTTAGCCATATTCAGCTATCCTCGACCAACATCTCGACATACCAAATGATCATACGACACAATGAATACATATACGCATTTCAATAACATTGTCATACGTTCACAACATCCTCAAGCACAATTATCCATCAACGATATCCAACATATAAACAAAAAATATATCCAACAAATCGGGGTATTACACTCTACCCCCCTTAAAAATAAGTTTCGTCCTCGAAACTTGCAATCACTCGCACAAACAACATTTCAACGGAAAATCCAAAATCACCAAGATAACCAAGAATTATCGAATAATCCGAAAAACATACTTACCGGTCAGTGAAGACGAAGATCTCCTGTGATACTAGCATATGACACCATTTCAAAAATCTCGACACAACAAGAATGCCGAAAGAGGAATAATCACAATTTGAAAACGATTGGTCTCCGCCAAGACCACAACAAGTTTAGAGCACTATCGAGTTTTGTGGGATCTGTGACGCTGTGTCTCCTCACCTAAAGCGCATGAGCCGCTCCTTGTCACATGCACGTATCACCGGCGTTTCACTCCACATCAAAATCCGCACATTGCACGTGTCTCGCACCGGCGTTCACTTCCCGATTGGAGCCGCACATTGCACATGACCGCGGCACCGGTGTTCACTCCCTGCCTCGTCGGTCTCGGGAACACCTGTTGGGATTCCGAAAATAAAACGAAAAATGCAGCGGAAATAAATACGAATCCCAAACAGGATCGATCAAGTAACGTGTATACGAAAATATAAATACGAAGATAAAAATCATACCCTTGAAGCCTTTGAAATAAATCTTCGTAAAAATGGATGACGATCACGAACCCCGTCCCGAACACGGAATCCCTTCGTTCCAAGCATCGAAAGGTACGAAGCCTCTACTTCACACGCATCGGAAGTTGCCCGGAAAAATTCGATAGCAATCCGTTCTCCAAGAACACGGTGTTGTTACCCAAAATATTATCCGGAGATAGTATTGCTGGAATGATCGAGTAACAAACAAATGCGAGAACACTTCCGTGAGAAAATAGATAACACAAGATTTGCCGGGGTTGTTAATCCCGGGCTTGAATGCTCTCGCGAGATGTTATTAATAAATATACGGTCGAGTACAAATATTAATGTTAGAATCTAATACAAGGAGTGTAAAGACTTCTAGTTATCTAGGCTTTAGAGCGCGTAGATTGCCGGAAGAACCAGATAGATAAATCCGCGAGTTCTTGCTTGGGATATATGATGAATGTGTATGAATATCACTATGAATGTGTTAGTGGTTGCCAAAAGAGCCTTTGATTCTCTCTTTGGTGTGTATTTTGCACTTAATTCGTAGTAGAATTTCGCCTCCTTAGCCACAGCAGTGAGTCCTCTATTTATAGGGGACAAGGTAGTTGGGATCCCTCAGGCGATCGCGGGCGATCGCCGTTTTCTATATTAAAATAAAACGGCCGATTGTCCCGTCACGTGGGCCTGTTCCCTTGAGGTCCGAGGTTGCAGCTGGAGGCCAGCTGGGCGAACCAATGGGAAGCCAGCACGCGTTGTGAGTCACTGTCCGGGGAGGACCCACTTCGTACCTTTCGGCGGCCTTGTCGGTAGGTGTGGTAGGTGACAGGCTGGGGTCAATGAACCTATCTGTCGGTATCCTTTGAAGATCCGCGGGTGGGCCATCATTCAAGATTCAGTCTTCGACGACTTTGACGGATGCTGGATCCCTACCCGGCATGAGATGATCGCCTCTAGTCCGCTCATTAAAGACGATCGCCAGATACCAAAAGACGATCGCTGGATACCAAAACACGATCGCCGCATTGTGCCGAACTCTAGGCGTTTGTCCAGAGTATGTCTTTCATGGTTGGCTTCTCTGATTGTGATGCCGATCGCCTATCGAGGCAAATTAATCGCCGCACAACAATTGCCCCCCAGCTCGCCTCGATGTTGAAAACACGGGGTGAGGTGGCACTGTTGGCGATCGCCAATGTTTAAACGATCAACCGATCTGAATTCAAATATGGACGACCTTCTTTCGCGTCGGGAGCAGCGGGAAAAGAAAGCGGGCTTTCCAAAAGTGGCAGGGACACGCGTCGCGCCGCGGTTGGGGGAATCCGACGGTTTGTCAGACCTGTCGGCTGGCATGCCCTCGAAAAGACGCGTATGCGGGATTCGAGGGCCGCATTTAATGCGTCCCCACGTGACGGTTGCGATCCAACCCCGAGGTTTCTCCTATTTGCATTTAGGCCCTCGTCTCCATCTATAAAAAGGGCATAACTTCTTCTCCTTCACTTTTTACGCGTCCTTGCTTCCCTAGCCGAAAAATTCCCGGAGATACTTGTGCCGATCTCCCTCTTTTCTCTAGGTAAGAAAAAATTAACCTTTTCCCTCTCTTTACTTTCTAATATGTCGGGAGGATCAAAAGCCTTCGAGACCGGAAGTTCCTCCGCTGCCGCAGCGTCGCCTGAACGGGAGGAGATTCCCGTTGGAGTGGATAAGGAGACGGCCGTTGTAGCTATTCGAGAGGGGATTGCACCCGCAGAAATCGAAGAACTTTTCAACGAGGCCGAGGTGGCGAGGACGGCGGCGACGGCGGAGCAGGGGGGCTCGCCGGTGGATGAGGATGATTTGGTGCGGGAGGCCTGGGAACGAGAGAGTAGATTCGGCCCCGCCTACGTGGCTTTTGCTCAGATGATGGAAGCGATCGCTGGACCCTGTCCGGAATTCGATTTCGATGCCTACACCGCCGCTCACCCTTACGAACATGTGAATCGGACGGTCTTTCAGGCCGCCGTCCTGTCTCCGTGGACTCTCGGAAAGATCCGGAGTACGACGACCAAGAAAGACCTGAGCCGTTGGAGGGCCAAATATCACATCCCCTCTGACGTTTCCCTTAACGTGCCCTTGGAGAATGAGCGCGCCGACCAACCGCCTACGGATATGGTTGCCGTCAACGAGATGATTTTGGAGGCGGGTCTGTGATTCCCGTTGCCATTCGCCGTCTCCTACTTGCTGATCGCCTGGAATTTGGCGCCTCTTAAACTGACGCCGAACGCTTGGCTGCAGATCATCTGCACGTTGACCCTGTTTGGCGGTCACCGGTTGTTCCGCCTCCTTACTGCGCTGGAGATGAATTATTTGTTTAAATTGGCCGCGCAGAAAGGGTCAATCGGCGGCCATCATATCCAGGGCCGACTCGGGAGAGTGGTTCTCGGCATGCCGAATAAGACCAGGGGCGACCTGGCTAAATGGTGTTGGGTCGGCGGGGCGTGGCGATCGTCATCGAGCGACAGGCCGAATGAGGAGTTGGAGATCCCCACCACTTTCCGGGAGAGGAATCCGAGTAAGGATTTAAACTCTCCCCTTGATTGAGCTTGTCTTGGACTGATCTAATTTTGTTTTCGTTTTGCAGGACCTCTCGTTCCAGCGATCAGCGACCTTCCATTCGATTTCTTGATCGTTTGGGAGCGGATCCGTGCCTTGCCGAACTCCTTTATTAACGTTCGGTCGCTTGGTACCGAAGCTCATCGGTTGGGGGCTCGATTGTTCTGCTACCCCCGTCACTTGAAAGTTCGAGGTATGAGTTTAAGTGGTGCTTCCTTTCTTTGACGATCGTCTCCAAGAGGTCGTTTTGTTTTGTCTAACTTGTTTGTATCTTTTCTTTTACAGAGGCTTATTTTCCCCGAATTGCCGAACCACCGCCAGAGATAGCCATGTCGAACCCGGGAGTTCTTGGTCGCCTTCAATTGGGCAAGCAGACTGGTCGCGTTCCTGCGACGACGTCTCGCCCTGCTCCGGTGACGAGGCCCGCTGAGGCGCCAGTCGCCGAGCCGGTGGTCCAGGGAGAGGAACAACTCCAGCGCCGCAAGAGGCGGAGGTCGGAGGAGTCCCCGTCGATCTCTGAGGCGGATGTATCAATTCTCGAGCCTCCGGTCGCTGCGGCTCCTATCTATGCCATCCCGATGATGGAGCGATCAGGCCCCAAGCCCACGGTCTCCGGCCCCCGGTCATCTGGCAGCTCGGCGAAGAAGGTGGCGATCGCCGATGCAGAAACATCCCGGGGCAAGCCTTATTTCGGACGCGATCCCGAGCTGGTCAATAGGTAAGAAAGGGTCAAAATTTTCTGAGTTAGGCATTCTGAGCATGGTATGGGCTAACTCCTTGATTTCCTTGGTTTGCGCTGCAGGGTTCGTCTTGCCGATCCGGACGTTGCTCCCATGGTGCTGGACTTTCTGTCGAGCAAGGCTCCGCAACAGTCTCTCGAAGTCCCTGCTTACGTTCGCCAGGCTATCACCTCTTTGCCCAAGGCTTGGACGACCGATCTTGATGCGATCGCTCGTCGGCGATCTGGAGACGCCATGCAGGCGACCGTTGCCCTGGCTCTTCAGACGGCGACGATGGCCGTCCAAGCTGCTAGGGATTTTGAGGGGCGACCCTCTACTGCTCATCTCCATCGCGAACTCGAGGCCGCCCGGAACAAAAATATCGAGGATGCCAACCGGATCCGGTCTATGGAGAAGGAGTATGAGGAGACGGCCAAAAGGGCTAAGCAGGACGTGGATCGATTGAAGCAGGAGCTGAGCCGCTCCAAGGAGGCTGCCGATCGGTCCCGTGATAAGGAGAAGGAAACTCGCCAGAAGCTCGTGGCTTCGCAGGAGGAGGAGGCCGGGCTGAAGGCGGCGGTGGATCGGCTCAGCGGTGAGCTGGAGGCGGCGAAGAAAGAGCCGAGAAGGCCAGGGCGAGAATGTTGCCAAGGCGGTCGAGTGGCGGAGGTCGAGAAGACGGCGGCGGATTTGAAGGGGCAGCTGAAGGCGATTGAGGTCGATCCCTACCTTAACGTCGAGCACGTCGGCGAGTTCGCTTACTACTTGGCCTATGCTGACGCTGTTCGAGCCGCTAAAAAGGCAGGGGTCGAGATCGGTCCCCTGATGGAGAGCTTCAAATCCTATGTCCTCGAGCATCCTCTTCATCCAGAATTCTCCCTGCCGATCCTTGACTTTGTCGACTTTGGGATCGACTTGAGTTGGTATACTGGCAAACTCATTCATCCCGAGGCCGATGGGGGAGCCCAAGCCGATCCGCAACCCGAGGGCGAAGACCAGCAGGCGGGGCCTTGAGAGGCATTTTTGTTTTTCCTCCGTAACTTGTACTTTTTGTAATGCCTTCGGGCCTCGTAATGTATGAAGCTTGTGTTATGAATAAAATGCTCCTTTTTTCATACTGTCTCTTTACATACAATCGCCCTTTGAATGTTTTGCGTGCAATTTTTTTTTTTTTACGAGTACGTGTATGATTGCTCTCGTCGTTTTGCTCATCCGACCGATCGTATGAGTGTTGAAAGTATTGACATGTTTTGAATCGGAATTCTTACTTGCAATTTTTGTCGGACGACCCCGATCGCCCTGCATGTTTTGAGCGAAACCGATCGAGTGTGGTTCCTCTTTGATCGATCGTATTTGAGATTAGCTCGACCTATCCCTGCCCCTTGTTTTTGTTCACTTATTGTAAGTCAGGAAACAAAAACTAGTTTGTCTGGCGAGCTATCTTCATTTTGCCGATTCTGAAGAGTCATGTGTGGTTGGGGTGTTCGATGGACCGATCTCCCCAATCGTGTCTTCGTGTGCGAGGGATATTGTGTATCCCGCGACTCACTTTTTGTGAGGGTCCTCCGTTAGGCTATGCCTGCCTTGTGTTAAAACGAAAGGCGGGTGATCTCGGTCTGGAGGAGTCCTTGCGCGGAGTGTTGTCGGCTTATTCGACACCACGTCCGCGGCTTGTCAGCTCTGCTTCCACCTCGGCCCGCCATGAAGATGGCGACCCTCGACGGTGTACGTTGAGACGGGGGTAGTGGCACGTCGCATTGTTCGGGTTCACCATGTTAGATGATGTACCTTGAGGACGTGCGATCGTGCCTACTGATTATTTTGGAGGGTCCTTCGGCTACGCCGGCCTCGTATTTAAACGAAGGGCGGGCGATCTCAGCACAAAGGAACCTTGCATGGGCGAAGCTGTCGGTTCCATCGACCTCCAAGACCATGGCTGCATTAATTTTACCTAGGATCGTCGTGATCGCCGATCGTCGGCGGTATGCGATATGCCCGGTGGGGCGATCGCTAATATATGGGATAGGAAAAATCTCATTATATTCCTTGTACATCATTGAAATTGAATACAAAATTATCACCGTAGTATTTTTTCGTATGCACGGCGTTCGGGGTATTGATCTGAGTACCGTCAGATGTTCCACTCGTAGGCTCCTTTAGTTAGCCATCCGGATACTCGAAAGGTCCCTCCCAGTTCGGACCGAAAACGCCTGCGTGGGTTTGGATCTTCTTGAGGACGAGATCGCCCACTTGAAACCTTCTTTCTTTGACCTTTGAATTGAAGAACTTCTCGACTCTCCTTTTGTGGATTGTGTTCTTCATTTCTGAGGTCAGCCGTCGTTCTTCGAGCATGTCTAGGTCGATTCGTCGGGCTATATCGTTATCGGTCGTCATCTCCTGTTCGGTTCGATGGCTGAGGACGGCGATCTCTGAAGGAATTACCGCTTCTGTTCCGAAGGCAAGGGCGAATGGGGTTTCTCCGGTTGAATTGCGGGTCGTCGTTCGGTAGAACCACAAAACGTCTGGGAGCTCGCTCGCCCATCGTCCTTGCCTGGATTCGAGTCACGCTTTAATCGTGTGTTTGAGGATCTTATTCACTGCCTCTACCTGCCCGTTCGTCTGAGGGTGATAGGGCACTGAGAATAACCTTTTGATTCCCCACTTTTCACAGAATTGCATGACTTCTAAGCCGCCGAATCGCTTCCGTTCGGAGATGATGGCATGGGGCAGACCGAATCGGCATACGACGTTTTTCCATATAAACTTGATCACTTGCTCTTGGCCGATATTGTTGAGCGGTTCGGCCTCAGCCCATTTGGTGAAATAATCGACCCCTACGATGGCGAACTTACATCCCCCTGGAGCCGTCGGCAAGGGACCTATAAGGTCGATGCCCCATTGCGCAAATGACCAAGGGCTATACATGGAGGTGAGCTGTTCGGGTGATAGTTTTATGTTGGGGCCCATTATCTGACATCTATGACACGATCTGGCATAGGCGATCGCATCTTTCCGAAGTGATGGCCAGAAAAATCCTTGTCTGGTTGTCTTATGGATGAGGGCTCGCCCGCCCGCATGGTTTCCACAAATCCCGTCATGGATCTCAGCTAAAACGAGCCGACCTTCCTCCGGTGTAATACACTTGAGGAGGGGAAGGCTGAAGGCTCGCTTGTAAAGCCGATCGTCCAATAGGGTATATCTGGTCGCACGAAGCTGGAGTTGGCGAGCTTTAACACGGTCGTCAGGGACCATTTCGTCCTTTAAGTATTTGATGAATGGGGTCATCCAATTCTCCTCGGCGATGGCGACCGTGGTAACCAGATTTCTGTCGATCGCCGGCCTTGCTGACTTTGAGATTTGGATGTTGGAGAAGTCGGCTGCCCCATCCGATGATGCTAGCTTGGAAAGAGCATCGGCCTGGGAGTTGTGCTCTCTCGGGACTTGTTCGATTAGTATTTCTTCAAATTTTGTGCACATTTCAGCGACCAGCTCTTGGTATTTGACCATCTGTTCGCCGCGTGCCTCATATTCTCGCTTGACTTGGTTTACGACCAAAAGGGAGTCCATGAAGATATGGAGGCGACGAACATCCAGGGCGAGGGCTAGATCAAGCCCGCCTACCAAAGCTTCGTATTCAGCTTCATTGTTGGTCGCACGAAAACCAAAACGCACAGCATTTGTGAAACTCTGACCGTCGGGGCTGATGAGGACAATCCCTGCCCCTGCTCTCGAATTGGTCGCTGAGCCATCCACATATAACTTCCAGGCAGGTCGGCCGACCTGGGTTGGACTGTGACGGAAAGTTAATTCCACCACGAAGTCCGCCAGAGCTTGGCCCTTGATCGCCGTGCGAGGAGCGTAGGTGATACCGTATTGGGCGATCTCCAGCGACCACTTGAGGAGTCGTCCGTTGGTGTCCGGTCGGTGCAGGACTTGTCTTAGAGGTAGAGTTGTTAGGACTTCCACTTGGTGATCGAAGAAGTAAGCCCTCAGCTTACGTACACTCATGACAAGGGCGTAGGCGATCTTCTCCAATGGTGTATAACGTGTCTCAGCGTCGTGGAGCGCCTGGCTAACATAGTAGATCGGCAAGTGGGCTTGCCCCTCTGCTCGCACCAGAACGGCACTCAGCGCGACCTCCGAGGCCGCTAAGTAAAAGAATAATTTTTCACCGGGGATCGGCTTTGCCAGGATCTGGGGGTTAGATAGATATTCCTTTATCTTGGCGAATGCTATCTGGCTTTCTTTCGTCCATGCGAACTTCTTGTTTTTGATGGTTGCGAAGAAAGACTTGCTTTTATCGCCGAGCCGTGATATGAAACGGTTGAGGGCGGCTAGACAACCTGTGAGGCGTTGCACCTGCTTGATGTTTCGCGGTTCCTGCATGTCAAGGATCGCCTGTATCTTGGTGGGGTTCGCCTCGATCCCCCTTTGGCTCACTATATGCCCCAGGAACTTCCCGGAGCCCACCCCGAAGTTGCATTTCTTGGGGTTCAGCTTCATGTTAAACTTCTCAAGGATGGAGAACGTCTCGGCGAGATCGTTGAGGTGATCTTCCTTCTTGAGGCTTTTGACTACGATATCGTCAATGTAGACCTCCATGGTCTTGCCGATCTGATCGGCGAACATTCTCGCTGACTAATCGCCGGTAGGTCGCCCCCGCGTTTTTCAAGCCGAACGGCATTCTGACCCAAAAGTATATGTCTTTTTCTGTGTGGAAAGATGTGTGTTTTATGTCTTCCTCCGCCATTGGGATTTGATGATATCCGGCGAAGGCATCCATAAACGACATCATTTCGCAACCTGCCGTGCTATCGACCAGGTGATCAATATGAGGCATCGGGAAGTGATCTTTTGGACATGCCGCGTTGAGGTCGGTGAAGTCAATGCATAATCTCTAGGAGCCAGTTGGCTTTTTGACGAGCACCGCGTTGGCGACCCACTGTTGTTCGTCTGTGGCTACTCCGATCAATTTGTTGTTGAGTAACTTCTGGACCTCTGTGTCGAGCGCCGCGTATTTCTCGGGACCGAACTTCCTACGCTTCTGGTGAACAGGCTTCATCGCCCGGTCGATCTTCAGATAATGGCAAGCGTGTTCGGGACTTATGCCAATCATATCTTGATGCGACCAGGCAAAGACTCCGATGTTCCTGCATAGCAAGTTGATCAGATCTCCCTTTAATTCGTGGTCAATGCTTGCGCCGATCTGTACTTCCCGTTCAGGATGATCCGGATCCATCGTAATGCTTTCCAACTCTTCGACAGGGACGGTCGCCTCTCGTTTTGTGTGATCTCCGGACTCGGTCCTTGGATCGATGTCGAGACTTGGCTCGAAACCGATCCTTGGCTCGATGTCGTCCGTTAATTGATGAGAGATGGCGTCCCCTGAGTCGGGTTGGTACAATGTGTTTGGCTCTTCGATCTCCATGGGTTGATCGTCGATCGCTTCAATGTTACATATAGTATGGGAAGTATTGAAAGAAGTAACAACATAGGAGTAATTCAAACATCTTTTTGCCATTAGCTGATCTCCTTTTACAGTACCGACCGTCCCATCGGCAGTGGGGAATTTGATACAAGAAAGAAAGATGAGGCGACCGCCTCAAAGGTTTCCAAAAAGGGACGACCTAGGAACCCATTATAGATGCTGGGCCTATCTATGATTACAAAGCTTAGGTTCCTAGTAATCCTAACCTTGGGATCATAAAAGCATACTAGCTCAACGGAGAGCTTGATCCTCCCGTAGGCTCGATCGTGTTGTCGCCGAACCCTTGGAGCACGGTGTCGAAAGGCTTGATGAATTTGATCAAGTTGCCGAGTTGGTCTAGGGCGGATTTGAATATGATATTGCAGAAACTCCCGTTGTCGACCAGCACGCGATCGACCCTCTTCCCAAGGATACAGGCGGAGATCACCAGTGCATCCTCTTTGGGGCATTGCACTCCCTCCCTGTCTTTGTTGGAGAAGGTGATGAGTGCGTCTTTAGAGATGGTTGGCTCCGGAGGTACCACGACGTGGACCCCGGCGAATGCCCTCAGCTCGGCCTTTCGCTTCCTGTTCGACATGGTGGAAACTGGGGAAAGACCCCCGAGGTTTCCACCTCCTGCTTGAAGCATGTTGACCCGACCGCCAGAGTTGATCGGTGGGACCGAATCATCAGAGTACTCTGGCTCATGCTCGATTCTGGCGACCGGATTGGGAGGAGTTCTCTCGTGTTGTCGGAGTTCGCGCCCTCCGGTCCTTTCCGTCCTTGGCTCCGACTTGGTGACCAAGTTGTCCAGTTTGCCTTCCTCAAACAGTCGCCAGAGCTGTCTGAGGAGGTTGCGGCATTGGCTAGTGTTGTGGCCGGGACTCTTATGATAGGCACAGAATTTGCTACGGTCTAGGTGACCGTGGTACCTTATCGGCTTTGGTTTGGAAAGCCATTCACGACCCTTGATCGCGTTGAAGATGTGGGCCGGAGATAAGTTGAGGTTCTGGAGAAGGTGGACTTCTACATCCTCGAAGGCTTTGAACTCGCCAGGCGGCTTGGCGATCGCCTTTCTAGGCTTGGCGACCGCCTTCTTCTGGACATAGGAAGGTGCTTTTCCTTCTTCGGATGGTCCCTCTTCTAAGCGGAGTGAGAGCATCCTCTGTCTGGCCAGGAAACCGGCGACTTTGCCGCGGAAGATCGAGTAGGTCGGGGGGATATCTTTTGTGAGGTGTCTGAACATGGGCGAACGTCCGTGGAATCCGCTCATAACTGAGTTGAGAGCGATCTCGTCGCTGACGGGCTCACCGGTGAGGACTATCTCGTCTACCCGGTCGATGTAATCCTCATCCGATTCATCCTTCCCCTGCCTGATTTTCATCATGCGGTGGGGACCTTCCGGGCGAGCGACTTTGGCGGCGAAGTACGACGTGAATTCGTTCGCTAGCTTCTCAAAGCAATTGATTGAGCGAGATGGTAGTGAGATGTACCACCTGTGAGCAAGATCGCCCAGAGTTAACGGGAACATACGACATTTCGTCGCATCTGAAGCTCCGCATCCGGTCATGTAGATCCGGAATTTGCTTAAGTGGGTTTCCGGATCCGATCTCCCCTCGTATAGAGGTGTTTGTGGGGGATTGATCGTTGGTTGGACTGGGGCGAGCTCGATCTGAGTCGTGAGAGGTTCGCTTGATCCAATGATCGATCTTCTGGCGCCTGCCCCATTTTCCAGGAGCGCCTTCATCTCGTCGAGCTGGCGTTGCATGGCGGCCATCGCCGTTGCCTGACTGCTCGCCGAGTGGCTCTCAGAGCGTGAACCAAGGCGATCGTGTACTGATCCCCTAGCCCCGTGGTGAATGACGATCTCCCTGCCACTGGGTTCCTTCCTTGGGCGAGCAGGGGCTCGCTGACCGACCTATCTCTTGGGAGTCGGATATGCCGAACTCCTGGTAAAGGATTCAGATACCGATGTCTCCCGGCTGGGGCCTGAGTGCCCAGGTCGCCAGGAGGGATCGCTCCCTAGGCGGCTAAAGACGGAATCGTCCCGCCTTACGAGAGCCTTATCCTATGGCTCGGGGCTTTCTGTCGATTTCTCGACATAGATCCCCTTGAGCTTTCGTTTGCTTGCCCGGCGGATGGTTGACGGAGTGATGGTGGGCGAGCCATTGGCCTTCTGCCGCTCCCTGAGGATGGCTATAGCCTCCTCAATCTGTTCCGTGGTCTGGAACTGATCGAGTGAGAGGCTAGAACCGTCCCTCGTGGGCGGGAGTGAGAGCCTAGCGTCGCCACGGTCGCCTTCCGCCGTGGGCTGAGATTCGGTCCGGGCCGGAATGAGATTTCCGGCAGATCTCAGGGTGGCTCTCTTGGAGGTCGTTGCAGATGTCATTTTCTGAAGGTTTTTCTATTGAAGAACAGTGAGTGTTTCTTCAAGTATATGTCCGGAGAACAGTGAGTGTTCTTCGAGACGGTAGGGATAAAAGTGAAGGTTTAGATCCCCTTCCTCTAGCGACAATTGTTCTTACCCAAAATATTATCCGGAGATAGTATTGCTGGAATGATCGAGTAACAAACAAATGCGAGAACACTTCCGTGAGAAAATAGATAACACAAGATTTGCCGGGGTTGTTAATCCCGGGCTTGAATGCTCTCGCGAGATGTTATTAATAAATATACTGTCGAGTACAAATATTAATGTTAGAATCTAATACAAGGAGTGTAAAGACTTCTAGTTATCTAGGCTTTAAAGCGCGTAGATTGCCGGAAGAACCAGATAGATAAATCTGCAAGTTCTTGCTTGGGATATATGATGAATGTGTATGAATATCACTATGAATGTGTTAGTGGTTGCCAAAAGAGCCTTTGATTCTCTCTTTGGTGTGTATTTTGCACTTAATTCGTAGTAGAATTTTGCCTCCTTGGCCACATCAGTGAGTCCTCTATTTATAGGGGACAAGGTAGTTGGGATCCCTTAGGCGATCGCGGGCGATCGCCGTTTTCTATATTAAAATAAAACGGCCGATCGTCCCGTCACGTGGGCCTGTTCCCTTGAGGTCCGAGGTTGCAGCTGGAGGCCAGCTGGGCGAACCAATGGGAAGCCAAGACGCTGCGTAGTCGCCGTCAGGAAGGACCCACTTCGTACCTTTCGGTGGCCTTGTCGGTAGGTGTGGTAGGTGACAGGCTGGGGTCAATGAACCTATCTGTCGGTATCCTTTGAAGATCCGCGGGTGGGCCATCATTCAAGATTCGGTCTTCGACGACTTTGACGGATGCTGGATCCCTACGCGGCATGAGATGATCGCCTCTGGTCCGCTCATTAAAGACGATCGCCAGATACCAAAAGACGATCGCTGGATACCAAAAGACGATCGCCGCATTGTGCCGAACTCTAGGCGTTTGTCCAGAGTATGTCTTTCATGGTTGGCTTCTCTGATTGTGATGCCGATCGCCTATCGAGGCGAATTAATCGCCGCACAACACACGGCTAGGAATTACTATAAAAATTTATATCTTATTTTCTTTCTTATTTTGTATCATCTCAAAGATGAAAAATTGAAGAAAAAAATTTTTCTCTCTCCCTCAAGATCTCTCACGGCAGTGAGCTGCTCCAGAAATTGAAGATGGAGTTTTTTTAAGTCATCCTCTCTCCTCATATGTGTTTGTTATATTATATCTCATATAATAATCACATATCATGTAGTTAATCATTTTGAGAAAAGAATCTCAACTTATTAATTCAAAACATGACAACACACATGCAAAGTGGACATGTGACGGCGGCAGCTATGGTAGGAAGTTTTCTAGAAAACGAGCCGAGTTACTCGGCTCGTGTACCGGACGTTCGTCAAACGACTCCGTTAAATACACTCCGTTTAATTACCAATGTATTTATATAAATTAATTAATTCAATTAATTATATCAAATACAAATATATTTCTCTAAGAAATATAATTTATGAATTAAATTAATTACCCGGTAACTTAATTTCAATTCATAAGACCGCAATTTTGATTTATCCAATAAATCATAATTTAGATATCCAATGTCTAATATTAATAGAGAGATAATAAATTCACATTTATCCGTCAACGCTCCTAATGCACGACTCCGTAGGTCCGTCTCAGCCGGCATTGGGAGGAACCAATGAGTGCGGGCAGCAGCCAGCCTAGCGGGCCGCACTGTAAACCCCGACTGAGAACGAATGAAGGGATCATTCCATAACCATTATGTCGTGAATACTATATACGTATAGACCCTTCATCAGATGTCCCGGTCAAGTCTTCGGGTCACGGTAAGTCAAACCCTACTGTTGACTAAACTCTATAGATGTGTTAATACAAATCAAGACCGACTGATTAATAGTGTATCTAATACGACTATATCAGAATGCTTTGGCCAAAGACTTATGATCTTATTTGCCATTAACCGTATAGGACATTCGCCTGCTCACTAATTGGAGATAGAATCCTTTCTTGGCGTACAGTAAAGACTTCTACCTGCCCGTATAGTCCGCATTTCGAGGTCGACTCAGCAATTAAGCAAATGAGTCTAACTACTCTAATGACAAACTAAACGTCACAGGCACATCTTCTACTGAACCCTCAAGTCAAAGGTCCATGTATACTATCACAACCTTTCGATTCGTCATCGACTCTCCGAGAGTGAATACCGTGTGAATGAATCGAGTATGAGTCGTGTTCGAGTATACTGGCCCCACCAATATACTTATAACTATGCTATCAAGACGTGCACACGTCCTAACATCAGTTATACAAGTCGTATTAAAACTTAATTCCCATTTTAAGTTTATTGACTTGCGAACAATTTACGTAAATAAACTTTAAACACTTCTAGTGCATTTTCTCTTATCCCATAACGAGAATGGAATGTTCGATTTATTTACATGGACTTCACTTCAATGTTTCCCAAGTCAAGAATGCAATTGAAATACAATAAACAGTGAATGAATCGTATTGCCTTTTTATTAATTATTTCATAATTACAAGTACAATGCCCTTACTTTCTCATCCCCTGAGTGGCATTCGAGGGCATATTCCTAACAACACCAACAATCCCCAAACCCACACATCACCACGACAGTACTCGAAAATCACATAGAACCAAAACAATACAGTTCAAAATAGCCAGAAATCCAGATACACAAAAATCACGCAACTACCACACTGGTAGAGCCACATAACACACATGCCCGGTTATCACAAAACCATGGGCTCCGATACCATATTTGTAACACCCCCAAAATCAACCGGGAGTATTACACGCCGTGGGCCCCGCACCGGAACCCACCAGGCTAAAAACCATTTACAAGAACGACAAGAAGGCTGATGACGGTAGTATTTTATATCAAAACTCACAAAATCATTTGAAAACACCAACTACCGTCACAACGATCAAGGCCAAAAACTCGGTTTAGGGAATCGGTTTTCGAAATCAAACTCAGTTGGCAAAAAGCCGAAAGCCATTTGAAAGAACTCACGCAGCAGACAGAAATACAGTACAAGATACATATACATCAATAATGATATACACAACAAAATACACGATTCCCCAACAATATTCCATAGCCAGTATCGTCTGGAATCCTCGCCTCACGACCGCTACCATCAAAGTCCTCAATACCTGAAAAAACAAGTCCCACAACGGGGTTAGCAATTATGCCCGACAAATAACCGCAAGTACATAAACATAAATATTCACATGCCATGCATCATGAGAATAATAACCTCAACGATAACCTTACCACTTCCGGTAATCCAACGATTCTCGTCAAAATCCCAATCTCACGATAATACCATAAAAATCCCAGTATCACAACAATACCGTATAATACCTCAATACCGAATACTTTCTCGTACATAATCCTCTATGTACGATTACCATAAAACATACCTCTATCCGGATATCTTTCCGAAAAGCATAGCACAGACCAAGCATATCCAAAATGACATCAACAATATCCGAATACTACAATCTTCCCAAGATTGTCCAAGTATCTCAACAATCATCAACTATGCATTCTAATCCTTTTAGAACATCACTGAACATTCGTCAATATGCAATACAACATAAAATACTTATGAAATGCAAATGGAATTACTCATCAAAACATTACAACCGAACAAGTAAACACTTGCCTGGATACCAACATGACAAAACCAACACCGAACTCATCGCCCTCGTCTACGAGCTCTTCAGCCCCGACTGGACGGAATCTATGGTCTTTCACCGCGGCAAAACGATTATACCTATTGGTTAAACAACCTAGAACAATAATCATATCAATAATCAAACCAACTGGGTAACAATGATCATAACATATTCAATCCGGAATTCAACCTCGTATCATGATTTAACTCCTCTAAATCGATCACTGAAATTATTATGATCCAGAAATCTATCTCAAAACGGTTTAAACGAACCATCATCTTTATAATATGAAGAAACATCCGAAACTCTTATCAAAATTCCATTGAATCTCATATAATATCGTTATATGATTATCCAACATGTTCCTCACATGTAATCATCCTTAAAAACGAACCATAAACAAAAGGGATACCAAATTTACCTGGATTAGACGAACCAAAAAGAAGAACATTTGAACTCCATTCCAAGAATCATGAATAACTTGAAGAACAAGGCTTGAATTCATGCTCTCAATATAATGTTGTTAAATATTATCATTATACAGTGTTTGGGAACCTCAAATACATCCCAACTCTCTCTCTCCCGACTGAAGGAAGAAAAATGGACGAAATGCCTCTCAGCACCCGTCTGTCCCCTTTTATAATATTCATTATTAGCGTGCACTAACATCTCATGTTTAGCGTGCGCTACAACCTTAGCGTGCGCTAACTGACTTTGTTAGCGTGCGCTATCGCAGCCCAGAGGCTACTGCCTTGCTTCGTAAACTAGCTTACGTACGTAATGCCCATGCATTAACGTACGTAAAAAATCCTTCCTAGCGTACGCAAGTCATTGACCTTAGTGTGCGCTATCTGAAGTTGACTTGCTACAGTACACACCTACCACTCATGCCCCCACATGCCGAAAGCATCCGAGATTATCGAGATTCCTCTGACCGATCTGGAATTAGCGTGCGCTAACCATACGGTTTATCGTGCGCTAGCCCTACATGACAAACACCCGCTGACCTTATCTGGACACGCGTCGCAAGTGGCCGGGTCCACTCGCCGAAAGCCAAGATTCCTTGTCGGACGATCTGACATTAGCGTGCGCTAACCATCCTTAGTAGCGTGCGCTAAATGCCGATAAACATCAACCCGGGCCTACATGTTGGCCGCCTTTTGAATCTTTCCCAGAAAGTCTTACGTACGTTAAGGATCCTCCTCAGCGTACATAATGCGAACCTATTAGCGTACGCTAACTACACAACGTAGCGTGCGCTACTCGTGCCTCGTAGCATGCGCTAAGCATATCTCATAGCGTGCGCTATCGTGGCTGTGCTTAGCCATATTCCGCTATCCTCGACTAACATCTCGACATACCAAACGATCATACGGCACAATGAATACATATACGCATTTCAATAACATTGTCATACGTTCACAACATCCTCAAGCACAATTATCCATCAACGATATCCATCATATAAACGAAAAATATATCCGAAAAATCGGTGTATTACACATTAGCCTCAAGTAGTACATATCTCCACATCCTGGAGGAGCAAAAATCACACGTCCAATAACTATTCTTTTCCTTCTCGTTGGCTTCCATATTCGGTCCTTTTGAATCCAAACAAAATGCTGTGGAAATTCCTCATAGGTAAGATTGTTTGCCCAATGATACCTATCATTGGCCTCGAACCAAGCTATAAATTGGATTTGGTTCACAGTAGGTTTTGCTAGCACAGTAGATATTTCATCTTTATCGCTAAAAACAACAGTTTGTTCGTCAGGGAGATGAAAGGTGAGGCGTTCAACGGGTGGATCCCTGTAATGAAGCTCAAATCCAAGAAGTCTCCATGCCGCCTCACATGAAGAAACATATCTGCAAATATAAGATCAATTGACCTCACAATATGTTCTCGCATTAAAATTTGGCGAGCTTTTGTAAAATGATGCAGTCACGTGATCATTTCCTTTGTTTATGTATTTAAAAAGATACTTTATTGCTCTTGACTGATTGCACCACTCAACGTTCAAATGGGCTCCATACTTGAGTAGTATATAACGATTGTAGGGTACAACGTATCTGTTGTCGAGCAGAACGCCATTCTTCAGAACAAACCGTCCATCATCTCTTCGTCTATATGTTGGGTATCCTTCTTCATCAATTGTAGTCTCTTCGACATAATTCTTAGGGAAATACTTTGTACATTTTCCATCAAACATGCATGGAGCCGACTTGTTAGCCGCTCCGCATGGGACATGAATCATGTACTCGATAACAGAAGCGTGGTACTCAGGTTCACTCTTCTCATCGGGTATCTCTGCAGAGATAACATCGTCGATCGTCAGAATGCTCCAAATCCATCTTTTTTACATAGAAATACCAATATGTGCGCATGTGGCAACCCACGTTTTTGAAACTCGATGGTGTAGACAACTGAAATTTACAAAACATAACATAGTTAAAAATAGACAAATCGACAAATCAACAAATATATATTATATCAAATTTTACATCAACAGTATGGTATAAAATAATAAAATAATTAAATTTATAAGATTACCTGCCTTTACTTCACCGAATATGTTTTTCTTCTGAATATCATTCATCAACTCGTCCAACTTCATTTTAAATACCCTACATACTATGTCGGGACGGTCTTCTGGTTTCAAGTTTCTTTTATCTAAAAATCTAGTGATCTCAGGCCATTTTGAGTTGCAGGTAAACGTGATGAATAGATCAGGATATCCATCCCATCTGCATATAGCCATGGCATCTTGATAATTTTGTATCATGTTTCTCGGCCCACCAGTAAATGAAGAGGGCAATATGATGCGTTTTCCTTGTGCAGAAGCATCTGTTTCACCACGCAGATATGCATCTTGAAGACCTTTGTACAATTACGCCCTCAGTTGCGGCTGATTTTGACGGACCCACCTTGTTCTTGCTGACTCAACAGTTGTAAATGCATCAACCAAAAATTGTTGGAATAGTTTCCTAGAGAGCAATAATGTAGTTGCCTCATCATCCCTGTCATGCATACGGTAGGCGAAAAATTCTCTCTGGCTAATATTTTTCCTCCCCCCTTCGCATGTCTTACCTTCGGCAAATTCTATATCCTCACGGTAACCATCCTCACCGTACGGAAAAAGAAGAGGATATTGCAATGCAAGGTAAGCTGCATTCAGCTCGTTGATGCGGTCCAGCTTTCCTGATCGTGTCTCTACCAAAATATCTCTATCCCCATCTACTCGATCAAAATCTCCAACAATTAATACAGCAACTTCAGACACTGATGGTAAATTATATGTTCTTCCATCATTACCTCGCTTCCCAATCAATTTTAGCTTAATGTCTGAACTTCTATCATCCAACACTCTCTCTTTCGCCATCCTAAACGACTTGACCAACACATTGTTCTCATCCAACATAGTCTTCAGTTCATGAACTATTTCCGAATGAAGATCATTAGACTCACTATTTTTCCTACGCATTTAAAATATAAATAAAAACATTAGTTGAAAGAAGCAATTTTATCTCATCACATAAATTGGATTAAATAACTAAAAATAAAAAAAGAATTATAAAAGTACCTAACGGCATTTATTCTGTTTGCCACCTCATTTTCAGTATCGTAGATGTAAAGCTGAGCAAACTTTGGTGCATCACCATCTGGTGGCGATGATCGCCCATTAAGTGGTAATTTTGCCCTTGCATCTTAATGATCGGAGGTGATTTACCCTGATTAATACTCGTATCTATTTTTGCTCCAATGGATGTAAATGAGAACATGCTATTGTATGATCGAATATTATCACGAAAATGTTTGCTTTTATCACTATCTTCATGTAATAGTTGTTGCAATATTTGAGGAGGGTTGTTCAATTTGGGGAGCTGTATTTTTCCATCCCTTCCACAACATCCAGAATACACGGGCTTTATCTTTGATGAGGTAGATAATCTTTCCTCACACCAGAACAAAGCACCACAATATCTGCAATTATGTGACGGATCGCCAATGTCCCAATATTCTGAATGTAAAAAAATAATAATTAATACATCTAAATATATATTTATTCATAATGAAAAATGTAATAACCGAAATGCATATATTATAATAATGTTTGCAAATATGACTTTATAAATTAAAAATAATTAATCATACCAACATGCTTTGATGATCCATTACTATTTATAGCTCGATTAATATCTCTGCTCACATGTTTTTTCTTTTACTTGTAGGATCTATATTGTCATCACGGCCTACAATAGAAAAAACAATCAGATATATTATTTCATTATAGGTGCATACAAATAAAAGAAAACAACTACAGAAAATATAATAATTTACCCATTATTGAAAATTGGCATACCGGAACAAAGATTAACACTTCTACTCGCAATATTGGTACTTGCAACGCCATCATCATTAACAGCTCCACTTGCTAATTTTTTTTGTAAGAGAAAATCAATTAAGAGTATCACTTATATATTGATAATTAATAAATTGATATATAAAAACTAAATCCAATATACCAGAATAATGAGGAACATCTTCACTTGCAACGTAACTACTTGAACAACCATCATGGCTAATCATTGCAGTGAAAACTGTACTTGCTACATAAAGAAAAATAAAAATGAGATATTTTCTTTTATTAACCAAACAAAAGGTTTATCTCTGTCTAATGTTTTATTTTAAGTTTAATTAATATTTTCACTTACAATTTAGCTACTTGAACAACCATCATGATTAATTATTGTAGTGAAAAATATACTTGCTACATAAAGAAAAACAAAAATGAGATATTTTCGTTTATTAACCAAATAAAAATTCTATCTCTGTTTAATGTTTTATTTTAGTTAATAATTTAAACGATTATAACTTTTCTTTTTTTGAAACAAAGTTAGCTTTATTCCAATAAACGATGATAGTACATCCTCTCATTACATATTGTGTACCAAAGACTATACATCAGAACAGGCTAATCAACATAGTACTCAAACTAAACAAAATTTAAAGTCAGATAGCTAGTAATCGCCCGCATGATTCTTCACTTTGTTATCTCTCAAGCATCTTCCGGTTGCAGTTCTAACAACATCACAGAGGATTTTTTGAAGATCGCCATTTTTTCCTTGAAATATCCTGTTGTTCCTTTCCCTCCAAACAGAATACAAAAATTCAGTGCACAGCGCCTTGAAGAACCTAGTCTTAGTAGTTTTACCTTTTGATTTGCTGGCCAGGAACTCTCTAGTTTCTTCCCAGGTTGTGGCATGGTAGCTAACACCGCACCATCTTAGCAGTGCAGTCCAAGCAGTCTTCATGTGGGGGCAATTGAAGAATAGGTGATCCATGCTTTCATCAGCTGTATTACAGAACACACATGTGGTTTCTACCTCAATGTTCATTTTGATAAGTCTGTCTTTTGTAGCCAGGCGTCCCCAACATGTTAGCCATATAATAAACCTTGCTTTTGGAGTAGATAGGTTATTCAGCACCAGTTCTCTCCACCCAACTTTATCCACATTTGGCCTCAAAACTTCGTACATTTTTTTGGTACTTAGTCTTCCCTTCAGTACCTGTTGTTTCCATTCATCCTCACTTGAAACGGTTTGCCTTAACTTCAAAATCTTCTTGAACAAAAAAGAGGCATCTGTAGGTATACTCGTGCTCATTACATCAGCTCCTTTCATATAGTAGGTGTGCATCCATTTTACCCATAGTTTCTCCTCTTTTGGGGTTAGGGCCCAGAGCAGCTTCAGTATGCATATTTTGTTGTAGGTAGGCAAGTGAGTTAAGCCTAATCCCCCCATAGACCTAGTTCTGCAAACATCAGACCATTCAACTAATGATTTCTTTGAGCTACCCACATCCCCAGACCATAGGAATTGCCTACATATTTATTCAACGGCTGTCATAACTTTCTTTGGGAAGGGGAAGATATGACACCAATATCCCTGAATAGCAAACAGTACACTCTGGATTAATTGGAGCCTGCCTCCATAGCTTAGTGTTTTTGCAGTCCAGTGCCTAATTTTAGACACCATCTTTTTAAATAAGGGTTGGTATTGAGATAGGGACAGTCTTTTAGCATTCAAAGGGATTCCCAGGTACCTGAAAAGAAGTTTCCCTTCCTTCAATTGTACATGATCAGTGATTGCATCTTTCACATGAGGTTTCACACCACCATAATAAATTTCACTTTTCATTCTATTTGCATTCAAACCAGATGTTTTGCTGAATAGCTCAAATTTCTCCATCACAGCTGAAACTGATAAGAGATTTCCCTTGGAGAAGAACAACAAGTCATCTGCAAAGGTTAGGTGAGAAATCTGTAGCCTATCACATTTTGGATGATACTTGAAGTTTGGGTGGTCCTTGAGGGATTTCATAATTCTAGACAAATATTCCATGCTTAGTACAAAAAGGAAGGGAGACGTGGGGTCTCCTTGTCTGAGTCCCTTCTTCCCCTCAAAAGGCACGGTCAATTGGCCATTTATACAGATTTGATAGGTCACAGTTGACATGCAAATTTTAACCCAGTGGACAAATTTATCAGGAAATCCCAAACATCTAAGTAGTTTCTCAATAAAGCTTCACTGTATTGAGTCATAGGCTTTATGCAGATCCATTTTGATCATGCATCTAGCAGAAAGCCCTTTCCTCCCGTAGCCTCTGATGATTTCTTGCGCCAGGATTGTGTTGTCATGTATAAATCTTCCTGGCACAAAGGCTGCTTGTTCTGCGCTGACTAGATAATCCATAACTTTGATCATTCTGTTTGTGATGACTTTTGAGATGATCTTATAAAGGACCGTACATCAAGCAATTGGCCTGTAGTCCTTTATAGATGTTGCACTTGCTTTCTTAGGTATCACAGTTATTAGTGTGGTATTGATTGCTTTAAGGAGCTTTCCTGACTTGAAGAAGTCAACAACAGCTTGTGTTGTTTCTTCCCCCACTACATCCCAAGACTTTTTAAAAAACCTGGAGGTGTATCCATCAACACCCGGGGCTTTATCCTCACCAATGGACTGTACGTCTTCAAACACCTCATCTGTACTCACTTCTTTGATAAGCTCTCTTCTTTGTTCAACTTGGAGAGTGTTACCCTTCTGCACCATTTGGATATCTACTGCTTGATTATAATGGGCAGATGTACCCAGCAATGTTTTGTAGAAAGAATATATCTCTTCATGAATCTCCTCATCAGTGGTGAGCTTCACCTCAGGTATCAGATAGTACTGTTATACCACTATTTCTTTTGGCTTTCAAGCTTGCATGGAAAAACTTGTTATTGCCATCCCCACAGGCCAACCAGTGAACTTTAGCCCTTTGTTTCAGTATTTGTTCCTCAATGAGTAGCCACTTTTCATATTCTTTTTGCTCCATATTCATTTCTGCATACAGATGTTGGTCGAGGGGGTTGGACTTTAGGGCATCTTGTAGCTGCTCGACCTTCATCCTTCCTGTATCAAGTCTAAGCTGAACATGGGAATAGTGCTTTATCAAACATCTCAGGTGTATCTTAAGTGCTTTCAGCTTCATCCAGATTCTATACATTTTTACTCCCTCCACAGTCATGTTCCAGCTTGTTATTACTGTTTCCATGAAGTCCTCATGGTCAGTCATACAATTTAAGAATTTGAAGCTTTTAGGCTTGTTTTCCTTCTTTTGTCCTAATTGAACCATGAGTGGGGAGTGGTCTGAGCTGCCTGGATTCAGAACTTCAACCACAGAGCTGTTATACATTTGTTGCCATAATACATTAGCAAAACTTCTATCAATTTTAGAATATATCAGGTTATCCCCTTGCTTATTGCACCAAGTGTATGGCCATCCTATGTAGCTAAGTTCTTGTAACTCTGTATTCAAGATGGTTTCCCTGAAATCATTACTCTCAGCATCAGTTACCATGTTACCACCTATTCTGTCCTCAGAGTACAGGACACTATTGAAGTCACCCATAATTACCCAAGGTTGCTGCATACCTGTAGCAATTCTTCTCAATTCAGACCATAAAGCCTCTCTACCAGTCTGCTCATTCAGCCCGTAGGTGAAAGTGATAGTAAATTGTATTGTACCAGCTACATCACTTAACATCCCATGCAAGGTTTGGTCAGAACTAGAGATCTTCTGAAAATGCACCTTAGAAGGATCCCAAGCCACCCAAATTCTACCATTATATGCCTCACCATAGTTATCAACAAATTTCATATGGCTTCCAAACTGATGCCTTATTCTAGCTGCATTTGTTTTCTTCACCCTCGTTTCCAACAAACCAGCTATATCAACCTTTTGCTTCTAATTAATCTAACTTCTTCATTTTGTCTCAAAGACTTATTTAGACCTCTAACATTCCAGCTCAATATAATCAGTGATTGGAGTAAGAGGAGGAGGGTATATCCGCCCTATCATTTGTCTCCAAAGAACCAAATTGGACTTGCCCTAAGACATTCTCATTCTGTATATTGTTATCAAGCAAATTTACCTCCTGATGTGAGAGTCCAGCAAATTGATTGTTTAGTAAGTCTCCCACAGGTCTGTCTGCCCTAGGAGTTCTCACTTGCTGTTTCTGTCTTTGATCCCCAACAATCTCAATCTGTACTTGTTTTCCCTCATTCTCAGCAGGTCTTTTCTTCCTGTTATGCACAGGAATCCATTGGCCTCCCTTTTCATTATTTATATTCCTAGGCCTGATTCCATTCTGCAATCTAGCAGCAGGCTTAACAGGTATTTTTGTACAATCATGACCAATGCATTGACATGTCTGACAGAAAATGGGAACCCATTCATACTCAATGGCTTGCTCAATTGTAGCTCCTGAAGGGGTTTTGATCTTAACATTCTTTTTCATTGGTTGGCTAATATCCACCTCAACTAGCACTCTTGCATAAGCCACTTTGGTTTGCTTGCTCAATTATAACTTTTCCATATCAATTATATTTCAGCTAAAAAATATATCAAATTAATACTTATCCTTATTTTATGATCTTTACTTGAACAACTTTTTCACCACATATAATGTCAGTATCTTTATAAATATATATATATATATATATGTATAGAGATATACACATAGACGATATGGATGTGGAATTGCGGAAGTATAGTTTCATGAAAACAAACATAATTATGAATGTGTAAATAATAGTTAACTTATGAGATGTAAAAATAAATTAATATATATATATACATAAATTAATATATATATATATATATAATGTGAAAATATTATATATAACTGCCGACTAACCAACCGACTTCAGCATTAATAAGTTTCTACCGTGTAGCGATTAATAAAATTCATATGAATTAAAAATAATTAAAAAACTACTTCTAGAAAACCTAGGGACTCAAGTGTACCGCATAAAACCAACACTCCTTCATTTAGCTGAAACCCTAAAATGCGGAGACTTTTTTTCCACCGACTCCCTTCACCCTCCGCCGCTAGCCCTCCCAGATCCTAAAGTGAGGAGTCTTTCACTTTTCACCGCTCAGATCTCGCCCTCCAGGCTCAAACCCAAGGTGAAGAACCTGTGTTTTTTTCCGATTCACTTCACCTTCCACCGCCATCGCAATTCTCTCGCGTTTATTCTTCCATTTTCGGTTCCCAATTAGTAAAACGAACTTCAGATAATATATCATCATGGAGAAGAAACCCGTATCAATGGCCGACTACCCTCCTTTCAAAATTAAGCCTTTATCTCTCTCTCCCCCTTTAATATTTTTTCCAAAATCGAGCTCGATCTATGCCGTATTACATGTTTATTTTTATTATTTAGTTGATTTTTTTATTTTGATGTAAAAAATTTATTTAGAGTTTAAGTCTGCTAATATTTACAGTAAGGCTTTCTATTATATTTTTTATTTAACCCAGTATTTTTTTCTTGCAGATAATCAACTCAGATGAGTTTCATGACGAAATTATAATGAAATAATAGATCTTAAGGTATGAGTTTTCAAATGAAGAGTTCTTTTTCGCCGACTCCCTTCACCTTTCGCCGCAAGCATTTTTTTTCGCCGACTCCCTTCACCTTCCGCCGCAAGCCCTCCCAGCTCCTAAAGTGAGGAGTCTTTCACCTTTCACCGCCCAGATCTCGCCCTCCTGGTTCGTATTCACTTCTTACATTACCCCCAGTGTTTTCAACAGATGTCTAATCCTTCATCGAAGGTAAAATTTTATTTCATCAGGTCTTTTGTTTTTGTTTTTAATCTTTTAGAAATCGAATAAAAGTGAAGAAGATGAAGATAATATTTTTTTATAGTTGATTTAAATTGGGATGATTCACTTTGAAAGGTTGTAGTACTTCTGAATTTTGAATATGTAAACAATGATGATTAGTGATTTCATGTCTCTATTGATTAGGTTTAAACAATTTTTCTTCAGATTTTTGTTATGAATAACGTTGTTTATTCTGAATAATGTAAAAAATATTTTTCACATTAAGACTTTCTATTATATTTTTCATTTAATCCAGTTGTCGATATTTTTTTTTCACGATTTTTTTGGAATCTAAAGAAATATCATTTTTGGATATGAGGCATTTTATTAGTTTTTGAAAATAATTGTTTCATATATGATAATTTCTATTTTTACTACTCTAATAGATCTTCATTACAGATTTAATTTGATCTCCCCCCTTAATATTTTTTCCAAAATCGAGCTCGATCTATGCCGCATGACATGTTTATTTTTATTATTTAGTTGAATTTTTTATTCTGATGTAAAAATTTTATTTAATGTATGTGTGGTTCATACGGTACCAAAAAGTTTGGACTCAATCAGTGGGAACGGCCTCATGAACATGTCACAAAGTTTGGGCTCAATCAGTGGGAACGGCCTTATGAACGGCCTCAATCGCTTGAACCTCATCTTTTACTATTGTTGCTAGCTTCGGTTCTATTGTCATTTGCTATCCTTAAACTGTTTGTTATCGGTTTGCTTTCCGCGGCCTATTTCTGTGTTATCTGGTTGGATTCAGTTTTCGGGCAACTCTTGTTTCCTTATTAATTAAAACCCAAACAAATTAAAACCTTAAAATCCAAAACAACACTAATCCTGCGATGCCAGGACCGAAAGTGTCCCTTGGATCTTTGTCAGGAGCTTGAGGATCCCGGTTTTAATTTAAACGGGTTTTAATCTCAAAAATCAAATCGAGTCGGCGGGACAAAGTTTGGGCTCAATCAGTGGGAACGGCATACAGGATGTATAGCGAAGAAGTGAAAGTATAGTGTTAAAGTGAAGGGCTCTAATCTAACACTTATAAAATGGGTTAGTTCCTGAACAACTTTGTTCATCATATGTTTAATGTCTGCCATTAGTGATCTGATAACTTCATATATTACAATTACTGTCTGCAGTTAAAGTTTTGGGGGTAATACACTGAGCAGCGTAAAAATTGAAGTATTAAAAATCTCAAGATAACAGATAAGTTTACTTATCATTGTAAAATGAATTTTGCAAATTTATGTATTAATATGTGTTAATTATTCATTAACTTATGTTCTAATTTTTTCTTGTAGATAATCACCTCAGAAGAGTTTCATGACAAAATTATAATGAAATATCAGCAGAAAAAAATAGATCTCAAGGTATGATTAAGTATATCTCCATATCGTACCTGAAAAATTTTCATCCTGCTTCTGTCGTTTGCCGTTGATGGTTGTGGATTTAGTTATCTTTTTCATGCTTCTGAATGCGTCGGAATTATCTGTTGAACCCTGATCTCTTCATAAAAACACAAATTTTCTAGCAAAAAAGAACAGAAATAGTTTGAATAATAGGAAAAGTTTTAAATTTAATTTGAAAAAACTTACTATAAATCTTATTTGAGAAATGATACCCTGCACATCTTTATCTTTATGTTTATATATATGGTCTGCTTTATAGTTGAAAATCGGTAGTTATTGAAACTGCCCATTATCTTTATTAACTACCCATTAACTTGACAGCACTTTCTTTAAATTAACTGCCCATTATTATCTATATCTATATCTATATCTATATTAATATTATCTATATTATCTATATTATAATCGACATTTCATTTAATGGGTACTTTTGGCGGTTAAAACAATACTGTTTTTTAAATCAATAAATTATATTTTTTATTCATACTATTTTTACAGTAATTAGGAATATATATATATATATATTAATATTATAATCGAATATTTTATATGTATAAAAATATTTTATGTATTATTAATTGCCACGCTGCTATTCTAATTAAAATAAATTAAAATAATCTTATATGAACATATTTCAAATTAGAATATATTATTGTAATAAAATGGTTTTATAAAACTGCCGAGTATAATACTTTATCAATGGGTATAAATTTTTTAAAAAATATTAATTATCCAACTACCATAGTAATTAAAACATTTTTTAATCAACATAGTTCAGAATAGACAATATTCTTAACAACTATGTACTTACGATTTTTAACTATAATACATTAATTCTATTTGATTTATGAGTTGCTTGCTAAATGGTGAATGTATGAGTCGACTAAATTAGTTAATGATAGTTTGGGCCCAAAATATAAGATTATCCTTCAAATGATTTTCGTCGCATTCGTGAATGTAATTTGTTGTAATTAGATTTTTATGTATATGTAACCTTTGGTTGTGTGAAATGCAAGTAATATTGTTATTTAGTTCGATATGGTTGTAATTAATTACTTAAGTAATTTTCTTAGATTTATCTGTAATATAAACGAAAATAAAAAAAAGGATAATTTTTTTTGCCCCAAACTCATCATAACTTAAAAGGTCCATTTTAATTTGGTTGAACTGAAATTTTTCTTATGTTATGAGTTGGTTAGTTTCAATTGATAGTTAGGATATCGAGATGTTTCTAATTGATATAGTAATATTTTAGGAATACCTAAGAAAAAGTTATAGATCTTACATAGCCTGCTCAACTTATTATAAAGTAATTTAATTGAAATAAAATAAACGAAGTGAAAGTCTTAGAATAAAATGCATGAAAACATCGTTTAAAAAAAATTTAGCTGAACGAAGTGAAAGTCTGGGAATAAAATGCATGAAAACATCGTTTAAAAAAATAAATATAAGCAACATAAAAAATCTGGAAACTCGATCAAGGACTGTCCGTCTTCTCTTCCTTGATTGCAATGCCCTTTGCTTTTCTCCTCGGCCGCGTGGCAGACATTTCATCATAAAGTTTACGCTTGATGGTCTTACAATCCATGTCTTTATCAGCTTTCTCTTTGCCTTTGGCCTTCTTAGGAGGGCTGACTTCCTCGCCCGAAACAATTTCCTGGATCGATTTATTTAAAAAATTTAGCAACATTAGATAATCAGTATGATATTTTTATTTTCTAGTTTTAAGTTCTTACACTCTTATGTGAATTGCTTTTGACTTCACTTTCACCGATAGTGTAAACATCCGATTCTTGTTTGTTTCTACTGAAAAAACCAGCGTGTTCTGATACTTTGGCTCTATCGGTGATGAGGTTCTTTACTCCAAAAGATTCTGTAAATTATAGTTCTCGTCTGGCTTTATCTGAATTTTGAATAGCATTTTTCTGTTGAGAAGCAAATATTTGATCTGCTCGGGAATATCGTCTAGATTGTCGTCCTGTGTAACAATAAACAAACAACTTTAAGTATATATAGAGATTTGGTTAAATGAATTGGTGAATATCATTGTTTACCTTTTTAATCAGATCTTCCATCAACTCAGAAACTGTTCTACCAATCACTTCAGCACAATACTTGTCCCACACTATGACCTCTGCACTTGCAGTGGAATCTTACACTTTCATAAATAGTCTATATCTAAAATAAAAAAGTAGTTCAGGACAGAGTTACTGTTTGATGTTGTAGTATGTAAAAAGTTGACATTTTTGATGTCGCACAAACTTCTTTGTCGCACTCAAGACAGTAGTACCCAGGATCTAGATCATGCACCCCCTTTTTGCATGTGTCGCATTCTGTGAAATATCATTTATTTTTTCTCCCGTACTTGCCAATGGATTTGATGGTAGCGCATATCCAGTAAGAACCCCACCTTTTATTCTACAAAATTTATAAAGTAATTGTCAAAAATGACATCTTTCAAAGTTGAAAATCATTAACGTTTTTACCCATTTATCCTCGAAAAATTAATTTTTTTACCCCTTTATCCTCGAAAATCTCTTCAATAGTTCTGAAAAGATGACATTCCTCGGCAATATCCATTGGACCACCAGTGGATGCAGAAACAATGTATTCGATATTGGTTTTGTTAACCTCAGCCAGCCTGTTAATTTCAATCATAATTAAAAGACAATACAGAGTTTATATGTTGTACAAATATCAATACCTTGTTTTGAAACTCGAGAAAATCTCTCAGTCTTCGTTGATGAACATTTGCGTCACACGCCATTGATCTGCAGTAGTGTACTTTTTGTTGAACATCTTAGTTTTGCATAGTTGTATTAGGCAAATGACCATCTCTCTTCCATTTTGTTCTATATATGACTGCATTTGATCCACCTGAGTCCCCCATAGGGTATGGCAAAGTCTGCGTGACCTACATTGGATAAGTAGAGGATTAGTAAAATGAATTCTAGTATTGCAAATTATAGTTTAACACTAAAATTAATGCATACTCGGTGTCCTCCAGAATTATGTCAGAAAACTTAGATCGACGCCCGTTCTTATTAGTAAACTCCTCCGGTTCGGAAAAGTTAACGACCAGTCCGATGATATCTACACTAGTTTCGAAAACAATCAATAATGGAAAGTAGAAAAATATTCTTAGAGATCGAAATTTCTAACTTGGGTAGTACCGTAAAGTTTTACTGTGACGATGTTTGTGTTTGTCTCAAAATCTGCAAAGCTTTTAAGCGCAAATCTTAAATTTGGGAAATATTCTTTCGGATCTTCATATATTAGAGTTGATCTGCAAATGTTAATCATGAATGGTGCATCAGTTGTTATATATGGCATGTCATTTAAGGCAACCAAAAATTTTGACATTCTGTATAATTTTCCTTCCTGCAGCATGGGCTTGTGTTTCGAAACCCATGGTTTTTTTATTTGAGCATGGATTTTGTCTCCCTGTAAATAGATAGAATTTAAATCGTGTTGCAGCAAGTAGAACTAAGACATAAATAATAAGTAAATGTAATTACAATAATAGAATAATCTTACTGTTTCATCGTGGAATACACGTTCGACTGTTTTTATGTCTTTTCCAGCAAAATCAAGTACATCGTATGATCTGACCAGACGTAATCTCATGTTCCAACCAAAATTTCCTGGTTTCAGATCTCTGATGTTGCTCCACATCGGCATTCTGTCTGTCTTTTGTTAATATTTTAAGGGAAGACGTATCTTATCTGATACTATAGAAAAAGTGGAATGGGGTTGATGTATATTCCTTTCCAGGAGTCTCCTTTTGTATTGTTTACCAGTAGTATGTCGGTTATTTGTAGTTTGATATTGAATGACTGAAGTAGTGGAGAATGTGCAGCCAATAACCCACTAAACCGCAAAAAGAGGCAGTTTTCTGGTAAACTGTCAATAGCCCCTACAGTTTTATCTAAGCGGCAGTTTGCTGTGTAATTTGGGCAGTTTTATCTATAAAGCGATTAAGAGGCGATCGTTCTCGCGATTATTTCCTAGCTTACTTATAATGTAGCGATTTTTGAGACAAATTACCATATTGTTTGCACCAATTAAAACCACCTAAAATCCAACTACATTTAGGCGGGAATTCTCCCTCAGAAAATCACTATATTCTCTTCATATATATAAAGATAATAATAATAATAATAATATATGATTAAAAAAAATCTGGTACCCGGGTGACCCGACCCAGAAATCCGGGTACCCGAAAAAGCGGGTACCCACCCGAAGTTCCGGGTACCCGCTTATGAACACCCCTAGTGACGGCTGCTGATGCCCCCGAAAATTGAAGGGCGGCGACGGCGGATTCGTCGGAGGGATGGAAGACGTAGAGATTGAGAGTGGAGAGGAGAGATGTTCAAAGAGAGAGAACGAGAGTATGGAGAGAGAGGGGGGAGAGAGAGAGAACTGATTAAGTAGTAAGAGATGGTGGATAATTAAATCAAATATTATTGTAATCTTTAACCTAAAATAGTTAAAGTACCTTAATTTTTGAAATTAACTAAAATTAAAATAAACTGTAAAATTACTAAATAAACCTTATTATGGCTGAGACATTATGTCTCTAAATCACGACCCTTAAATCAAATACTAAATCACTCTCAATATGGTTGCTAGATAATTTTGGAGTGCATAATAAAAATTTACTATTTTCAATGAGGTATAATAATTTGTGAAATAGAATAATTTGACAATAAAAATAAAAATTTACTATATTTTAGAAATTGAGAAATCTCGCAATTAAATTGGGAGGGGATAGCAAATAAAATATCGTGGACAGGAAAAGAAAACAAAAACGATGTGAGAAGGTCGAAAATTTACTGGAGCCAGATACAGTCTACCACGGTGCCACTGCCACCCGTCTTTTCACTGTAAACTTTTATTCGCTCTCACTTTTGTTTCACCCTCTCTCTTCTCGTGACCCTCTTCCGTGCATTTTCACCCTGGGTAGTACTAGTAAGCCACTGTAATAAACCCGTACCAAAGTCGCACTAGGCTGGGCCCCGGCCAAACCGTTTCCCATTTCCATCATTTTCTCCAACTTACTGCAAATCAATTTCAATGGCAGCAAATAAACAATACCAACTACGAAAAGGATAGTCTAGTAGTCTACCCATTGCCCATATTACTATTATCAAGCAGCTGAAAAGATAACCCAAAAAAAAAAAAAAAAGGAACTGGGATTGATTGCAAGACCCAAGTTTTCCCTTCTGCCCCAAGATTGATTGAACCCCGGCGGGGCATCTCCAATGTTCCCGAGATTGATTCAGCCCCGTGAGGGCATTTTAAGCCAGGAGGTTACAACCAGTGGCGGGTACGGTCAACGCGTTGGTGCAGACCCGTGTTTGGTCCTTACATCCGACCCGAAGCCCCGTCTCCGGTGGACCTCTGACCTCCATGAGCGCTTTGTCGACGCCGTTACTCAGCTTGGTGGCGCCAGCAGTCAGCACTCATTTTCCCTTATCTTTATTACTTTTATTTCTGTGTTTCGCCCCTTCAAACATTATCTTCGACTCTTTTGAAGTGACTGGTTGATTTACGTGGATATGGCGTTCTTTTTGTTCCTTATCTGTGTGTGTGTGTGTGTGTGTGTTGCTGACCGGAATAGATGTTAGATTGTAACTTGACAATGTCTCTCTTAGTGAATGGTTTAGAATATTTTGAAGTTGCTGGCATGAAATAAAGTCTGATATTGATGTCAGTGCCATTCTTAATGAATGGTTTGGATCTCTGTATGAAATTAGTTATTATTTTCACCTGTGAATGGTTTACCTTCTTAATGAATGGTGTGGATGTTGCCGACTGGAATAGATGTTTGATTGTAACTTGACAATGTCATTCTTAGTGAATGGTCTGGATTTCTATGAGATTAGTTATTATTTTGACTTGTGAATGGTTTACCTTGGGATTGCTCTTTGTGCTACAACAGCTAGTAGCATTTTAGCTCTACGCTCATCTTCCCCTTCCCCTTCAGTTCCACCATCATTGTCAACATAGTTCTCCCACAGAATAATAACCAAATTTGAAATGTGATTGTTGCCCTTTTTTGCGGTTATTCAAACTGTACGTGATTATTTATTTAGTTGTATTCACAAGGGTTGGAGCCTCTGTTGTCCCAGTTACGGTAGAACAAGTAACTAGTTGCTTAAAGCTAGTTTGAGTTGTTCATCAAGAAAAAATATTACCAATCTTGTTCTTGATGACGATGGGCATGTAAATCGGTAAGAAACCCCGTATTTTTCAAATTCACCTAGTTAAAGTGTTAGACGACTTCATTTCCTTGAGCTCATAGTGGTATATGCTCTTTTGAATTTCTGTATGGCTATCAACTTTTCACTTTTGAACCAGTTCTAGGAGCAAATCTTGAGAAATATTTCAAAGATGCTGTGTACTTTTTTACATTTGGTTTTGTAGATATGAAACTTCCCATTCTAAGAGTTGGATATGACATTGGATTTTATACTTTTGGTTTGACTGTAGTTGGTTCTTTTTACAGAGGCCACTCCAAAGGCTATAATGCGTACAATGGGCGTTAAGGGACTGACACTATTCCATTTGAAGAGTCATCTCCAGGTTTCGATTTCTTTTATTTCTTGTGTTGGTTGTTTGTATGTGCATTAGTTCTCAGTAGATCTTTCGCCCTTTTTTTTCTACTTTTTAGCCGTACTCTTTTTCAACTTGTTTGACTAGACGTTTCGTACTTCCTTTCAGAAATACAGACTAGGCAAGCAATCTGGGAAAGAATTTGGCGATGTTTTAAAAGATGGTAAGTCCACTTCCCTGTGGGTTTCTCCATTAGAGTGACTTCAGTTGATCTGTATATCTTTTGAAATAGTTCGTGGCCTAGTACATCTCTTTGCATGGATTTTCATTTGACCCTGTATCCTGTAATAACCTCCAAGTGTTGCCTTTTACGAAAGGAGTGAAAGAAAAAAGGAATTTAGCATACACTGCTGAATATGCAAGTAATCTTCTTAAGTGGGTCCCATCCCTACCCAACATTTGGCCACGAACGAGACAGTCTTTCCTATGATTAGTCAGGCTTATTCCTAATACTTGTTATCCGGGGAAGAAAGAAAAAAAAAATACATATTGACTAATATAAATAGGGGTTAGAAAACTTCTACGAGTTTTTTTTTTTTTTTTTGATATATTTTGGTTCCGAATAGCGAGCTCATTAATTTTCCCTGATACTGGACATTCAGGTGCATACCTTTTGGATAGCCCTCGTGCCGGCAGTTCCCCTCAAAACTTACAAACATCTGACATGAATGAGTAAGGGTTTGAATTATTATCTAGGAGCCTATGGTGTGTCCTTCATTTATTTGCCGCAGTTCAAACTTTTAGAAACTGTTCCAATGCTTCGATGATATCCACAGGGGTTATGAAGTCAAGGAAGCATTGAGAGCACAAATGGAAGTCCAAAGCAAACTACACTTGCAAGTTGAAGTAAGCTTTTCGTTTTCTTGCTCGGAAGGAATCTTTCCATCTTGTACTACTCAGAACTACATACATAGTTAATCCATAAACTCCGAAATATTAGAAATACAGAAATGGATCTGAAAATGAAACCAAAGCGGCATTAACTTTCCCAACACATGTAATCGACTATACCATGTGCGTAAATTTTGCCTTTAAATTGGTGTTGCAGGCCGAAAAACATTTACAGATTCGTCAGAATGCCGAGAAACGGTATATGGCTATGCTTGAAAGAGCCTGCAAGATGCTTGCCGATCAGATTCTTGGATCAGCAGTCCCAAACAATGATGGAGATCGCTATCAAGGAAACGGATCAAATGCACCGCCACCTAATAATTCTCCGAGTCCACTAATATCATATCCTTCCCAGTCTGCCGACACATTGGCAGCCCCGGGCCATATAGAAATCTCTTCAAACCTCCATCAACAAGGTGCTGATTGTTCGACCGAAAGCTGCCTCACTTCCCACGGAAGCCCTGTGGGATTGCCGTGTTCGCCTGGAGTGAAGAGGACGATGGTAAATGTGGAGCCCACGAGCGCCTCGTTCGTATGGGGTGAGTCTGATGTGTACACTCCTGATTTGCTGCCCATGGTACGAGTTGGTTCTCATGGAATAGCGGGATGTGGTGTATGAGAATGTTTTTTCAGTTAGTAGTAGTCACCTCGTCTTGTACCATTCGATTGAAATTGCTTGTTTAGGGGAAATGATAGAAGAAACTTGCTAAGTCTAACTTATGTTAAGGTGTAAATCAAAGCCATCATCAAGAATGGACCTCTTTCCTTTTAATCATTCACAATTTCTCGAGTTGTTATATCGTGCATCAGAGTTCATGATGCAACATGGCCTCGGAAACAATACTGTTTTTTTTCCCATACTTCTTTTTCTGTTGATAGTTCTTTTTTGTAAATATGACTATTGTATCTGGTGTTCTTTACATTCATTGAATGTCTGTGAAAAATTAAAATAATTGTTGTAAGAGCACTCACACCAGATCTCCCAAAAAAAAAAATCACACCTAAATTAGCTCCTAATTAATCTCCTATACCATTCCAAACTCTTATTTTACCAAAATATGCATCAGATCTCCTATCCTAAAGATTGTATTATTCAAACAATAGTTTTTTAGATTAAATTTATGAACAAAAAAGAAAAAAGCATGGGAAAAAAAGATGGAGAGGAAGAAAGAAAAAAGCACGGTGCATATCAAATCTCCGTTCCATGCCCCGTGGGAGTTTTCCCTCCAATGTGGGGGATAGCTCCTTGTGGGTACTTCCTCCCACCTAGTGGGCTGTTGAGTCACCATGATTTAATTCCTCCATCAATCCCTGTCGGGTCGGAGGGTGGGGGCCTTGGGAGGGAGAGAGAGAGAGAGGGAGGGAGGGAGGGAGGGAGGGAGGGAGGGAGGGAGAGAGAGAGAGAGAGAGAGAGAGAGAGAGAGAGAGAGAGAGAGAGAGAGAGAGAGAGAGAGAGAGAGAGAGTTTTAACATGTTTTGTGTTTTTATCATAAATTTAAAGTAAGGATTGTTTTTAGGGATTTTCTGTAAGTGCTACTAGGGTGATTGAATTGCAATTTTAAAGCAATTTCAACCAGTTATTAATAGTATGTTTTATGAAGTAAATGCAGTGAGTACTTTTAATTATTCATTAGTACAAATAGTAGAAGTTGATATTTAAAAAATATATATCAACTCAAATTTAAACCGATCTCATATGATTATATTTTTTTAACTTAAAATTCACAAAAGATTATCAAAAGAGGATGCATCAATAGAGGAGTATAAAAGTTCAAATATGGCGACTATATCATAACGAACGAAGTACAATCTTTTAGAATATTTTAAAAAATTAAACAAATACTCCTTCCATCCCACGTGAAGAATATATTTGTTAGATATACATTTTTTATTTTAGTCGTTTTCATAAAAGGTACAATTTGTTTTAAACTATTTTAGCTTGTAATTTTTTTCAACCAGCTAATATTATTTACATAACAAAAATTTGTAATTATATAACAAATTTTTTAATTTGAATGAATATTATATTAATTGTAAATTAAAAGATTAATATTATATTTTGAAAGTAACCCTTTTCTATTGAAATAAAAATATTTAAAAATAAACTTTTCATGTGCTATATTAACAGTGAAAAATGCCTTTTGTTTTGAAACAAGACACACCTTGCATTCTCGTTTAATTCACATGAATAATTGGCTGAAATGGTGAATGAAATGTATTGATGATGGAGATATACGAAAATATATATATTCCAACAGTGAAAAATGCCTTTTGTTTTTGATTATTGTATTTGTTTTTTATCTTTTGATTTATTTCTTGATCACTAAGTTAGGTCGCATTCTTTTGACTTATTTTTTGATTTTGATTCGATTCGATTCGATTGATTCATCAATTCGATTCGATTCGATTCATTCAGTCCATTCGATTCATTTCATTCGATTCACTCCGTTCTTCTTCTTATTATTATTATTATTATTAATCTTAATTATTATTATTGTTATTATTACTAATAATATTACTATTATTGTTATTGTTGTTAATTACTATTATTATTATTATTATTATTTATCATTATTATTATTATTTACCCTTAATATATATTTCATTTCGATTCGAGTCCATTCGCCCGATTCGATTCGATTCGAATCCATTCGATTGGCCTATTCGATTCGATTTAGTTCAGATTCATTCAGTCCCAAAGAACAGAGCCTATTAAATTTATTCTAGATTTTTTTAGAGAGTTGAATTTGAATAATAAAATCAAGGATTTCCCTTTTATCTCGTGTTTATTTGTGTTACTCAGGTATTCATCATGGTGACTACAACAGACCACTAGTTATCGATAAATATTCTAATAAAGATTGTGGTTATGATGAAACACCAATTTTTGACGAGTATGTCGAGTATTCGGTGGATATTATTGATGGTGCCTACGATGGTATCAATTTTTGATAAGGAATACGAAGATAAGTTTGTAGTTATTGAGTATCGTCCGCGTGGATGAAGATCTTTATATAGTTAAGAATTTTTATCACGACATTCTTGGCTCAACCAATTTGATGATTAAAGATCAATATTCTGTATTTTTTACTTACTAGTCTATAGCCTGTCGAAACTCGATGGGTAATCACTATATATTGTAATTTATAAGTAAAATCCTAAAAATATTTTAATATTTTGTTAGGGTTCAGCCACTTACAATCGTACCGCAGCGGAACACACCAATAAACAGAAATAATGAGGATGAAATTCAGCCACCCGAACTCATTTAGAATTTATGTACTTATACTCGTCCTAAACCCGATTGAAAGATAATTTTACTACGTATTCCAGTTCAAAACTCATATAGTAACACATGAAACAACGAATGTATGCTACAAATATTCAGACCTGTTTAAAATCTTTATACTCATATTCATCAAACTCGACTAAAAGATAACTTTATTATTCGTTTATATCCCATACCTCTATGTAATATATGCTAATTATTCAGCGTATTTAAATTTATATAATTTAAACAACTAAACATAAGTTGCTATAGTAATTAATAGGTTAATTCATCTCAATGAAAACTCAAATATTGTAAAATAAAGGTTAAGAATAAATATAATGAATGACAAAAAAATTAAAGTTAAATTCCTAGTTGTTCCGGGAATTATTATTCCCGTGATGTGTCTTACCTAATACTGATTGTAGATATATAGATGGAAGGTTCTAGATCCTTCTAGAGGTAGTAGGATCCTATTAGATGTCTTACCTTATCTAGGAATCTTATATATGGAAGGACTCTCATTGTAATGCCTATATAAAGGCCCCTCTATCAGTGTTATGAATACAATTGATTTGCTGTCTTTTACTTTCTCCTCAAACACGTTATCAGCACGTAGTCTTCCAACTGAGCAATTCCGAAAATAATTTCGCCCAAAAATCTTCTAAAAAAAAAATCCGAAATTCAAAAAAAAAAAAAAAAAAATCGCGGCCGAAAAACCTAGACTTGCATCCCGCCGCAATCTCTCCCACCTCCGATATGCAAACCAGACCCCGCCGCTGTATTGCTACAAACCCTAGCCCCACCACCGCCTCACCGTCTCGCCCTCACACTTCCTCCCTAACACCTGTGTCGCAGCCGATCTCCCCACCAACGGCCTGCAGCTCGACCCATCCGCCCCCTTCAACATCACCAGCAGAAACACCATCTTCTACCTCAACTGCTCCGCCTCTATTCTCAACTCCTCACCGCACGTCCGATGCCTCTCGCCACGTGTACATCAACGCCACGAACGGCGCCCACGTGCGGCGTGGCGCCGTCTTGCCTGCGTTTGCCGGCGGTCGACGACCTCCTACAGGATACGGCTCGGGCGGTCCGAGTGCCGTGCGACGGGAGCTTCGTGAATGGGTCCCGGCCGCCTGTTGACTGTGGCGGCCGGCGTGGAACTGCAGTGGCTTTCTCCACCGGAGCCTACGTGTGGAGGACAGGGGGACTGCGGGTCGGGATCTTCATGTCGGCCCGACTCGAACTCGAATCGCGGGGTTAATCGGTGCTTTTGCCACTCGGGTTTGAGGTGGGACCCTGTTGCCGGAGCCTGCACTAGAGAGTGCCAAGATTCAAATGGTTGTAATAGCTTAGAAGTTTTTACGATCCTTTTGTTATTGAAAGCAAGATCCGAATTTTTACTGGGATTCAAGAGGACAATCAGAATAAGGATCAGATTTTTCGATTGGAGATCCGACCTCATCCAATACCAAGCTGCTGCACCGCCGCGCCCGAGTCCTTTTTCGGCCGAATTATCGAGCCCAGTAATTCTATCCGGGCGTTTCTCAACTCTCCATCTTTTCCTAATTAATGATTCATTTGTTCATTAATTTGTACACTTATGAATCTTACATGTTTATGTTTTACGTGTATATAGGAAAATACGTCGCTCATGATGATGTGCACGCTATGGAGAAAAAGCCATATTTATCCCGTTCAAGGATCAAAGTAAATATAGAACGGAGTACCCACGGAAATATGTTGCTCATATGGAGAGAATCTCCCGTTCAAGGATCAAAGCATATATGGAACCAAGTACCCGTAAGATTTTATTAAAGTTCCCGTTTTTTTTCAATTCCTCTCTTTTGGGAATTTTTTTTTGGGGAATTGGGTATTTGGGTTCTTTATCTCCCACGCTACTTTGCGGTGGATGAGACTATGAGAGGTGGTATCACTCTCGGATGTCGAAGTAAACTGTGTGACGGTCCTGGGAGAGTCACGGATAATTGTTGAAAGTCGATATTTGTGGTTGTTGCATACACCACGTTTTGGGTGCGATTGACGTCGCCGTTTTGTCGATTTTAAACCAACAATTAAATAAAACGAACATTGTCGGTAATGGTAAAGTTATGACTCGTTCATGATTAGTCACGAATTTGTGACGTACAAATGGGACAAACATCGATTGCGACGGATATGTCGTGGTTAAAATCGATTTGTGACGGATTTGTCACGTTGAATTGAGCGACCACCACGTTGGTCTTGACCCAATCCCATACTTGGAAAACTCCATCTTTCATCTTATTAAAATAAAATATTACATGTGGGTGTAGAAATGTATCTTCTCCTTGCAATAAGATATATGAAATAATGTACGAGTGATTCTCATGAATTTTAACATGTAAAGCAATGGCATATTGCGTTAAGTACATGAATTCGTTGACCTCGATTATAGTTCGTATGACTATAGGTCCGAATACTTTTCCGAGTATTTGTAAAGGCAAGTGCCTTATACATTTGACTATGTTTAGTCGATCTTATTGGATGGTCAAGACAAGTTGGTTATGGTATATTCATTATGTCTCATGGTTCAAAATGCTTAATTATGATGCACCGCGTTGTATCTATATAACATGGCTATTATGACGTATACTTGCAAATTGAGAATTAAAATACTTGGTTGATTTGATGCACTTTGGTGGATTTTGTCTACACTTTGATCATGACTAGGCGCATCCTCCTTGGTATTTGTTTATGCTTTGAAAGTTCAAACGGAATTAGTGGTTTTAAACAATTTATGCACTGACATTCCTACTTTCTCTGCAAGTCTACCAAGTTGGAGTTACCGAAATGATCATTAGTCGAGATAAGAAATCGAACACTCTGCTGCGTTTAAACGCACATATGGTTGTCATTGCCATGTTTTTGCATCAACACTTATGCCATTGGATATGGTCTCAACCTTGTTTTCTCACTAAACTTGGGAAAAACTAAATAGCCAATTAAAACATACACTGTGATTTGAGTTTAATGATCCGTGTGGTGCACAATATATGGATAGAAAGATACGGAAGTCTAGTTTCCAGAACATCTGACCGTTCGTCCATAGTCTTCCTAACAAGGGAGTTATCGCTGTTTTAGTGAACAAAGGTCAAGCTGCGCGGAATTTTATTTCCAGCGATTGTGCTAACTTTTATCCCAACCAACTTGGTTCCCATATTGAATTTGCAAGTGGTCTTATGACACATGTTTTTCAACATCTTTTTGGCCGAATTTTCCATAAGATGATGTAGTTTTTGGTATACGTTGTACGCTAAACTATCATCTTTCAAATGTTGAAAAACAGTTTCCTTGGGGAAGCCCAAAATACGCACCCTTATAAGAAGGTCGAGCGCGTGCATGGTAGTGTTACACCATGCTTGTGTCGTAATTTTGCCCCTTAGGCATATAACCTTGCCATGTTATGCACTCAATATGATAGATCATTTTGATCATATCAAGTATAAAATCTCTATGTTGTTAGAGTATTCGCTATGCTCATGTTTGTAAAAAATTTTGCAAGCGAAATTGAGTGCGTATTAAGCTATTTTCAAGGAACACGATATTTTTGGATTTCGGTTTATAAATCCATTGTGACTATGATGACTAGGTCATCACAATCAATGAGTGGTATAATACTCAAGTTGTTGAATGCCGAATGACGTTTTCTAGTCACATATGTTCCGTAACAATTGAATCATGTTATGACTCGATGATATATATGCCAAAGTGTATCACTCATAGCATCTCATTGTGATTTGTGAGAATAAAATCTTATGCATCACTTGTATTGGATATGTGAAAAGAAAAATATTCATGAGTCAATATGGTCCGGCTTGCATCGGTTTGTGTAACCAGAAGATGTATTGGGACATTGACACATTTAGGCTTTAATAGTCCGGAGTTTGGACAGTTTGATGATCCATATACCACGTTATTGTCATGGACATCATTTTCTTTGAACAAAGAAACTAGTTGGATTAAAGACACCAAAGTACATTGGTGGAGTCGTGAGCAGGGCTCATGACCGATGATGATATTTATGTCATTCGTGTTTTGCTTTCATAAGCATGTATGACGCCAAAGACCCCCCCGATGATCCTTCTTAGCCATGTTCATTTATTAAAGCCTATTCTTTGGCACGATTAGGAGATGACACCCTCCTATGCTAAAGAGAATAATGTAGCGACTCGCATAAGCATGGTGTTGAGTCCCCCCTTTTCACCGAGTCCTTATACATACATGATCATAAGTATTAGCCTGGGTGGCTTATGATGCTATGATGGTGTTCACAAATGGTCGTACTCAAGTGATAACATTTATATGTTATGTTGTTCCTTTGACAATGATTGATAAGTTGATGAAACCTGAGTTATGGTTGTCCAACTTGCGGACCAGTCATTGTAAAGGTCGGTTCACCCACTTTTTAGACCAAGTCTTAAAGTGAAATTTTAACAAATACTTTCTAACATCCAAGGCTACCTTCTCACAAATTTTGGTGCCATTTGGAGACTTGGAAGGAGGTGAACCACTTAGATGAAGTTTTCACATACCACCAGCCGTCCCAACAACCAGTTCGATATCATTTCGATCGGTTTTTGACCACAAGGTTGATGGTTTTGGAATCCTAAACACCCGTTTATACATGCTCACGAAATTTTGAGGTGTTTGGGGCTGGTGAAGGGAGTGAACTCTTCAAGAAAGCACTAGAGGTTCGGTAAAACCAACGGCCTATCATCGGTTCAATCGTTTCTTTATGTTCGATCCCGGTGGTGCATGGTGGCGGTTTTGTTGAATTCTCAAGACTAGTAGCTACGGCTATGTAGCATAGGTCAACATGTCATATTCACCTATACCTATCATCATTCAAATGTTTAGTTACGAGTGTAACAGTATGCAATTTGTTAACTGGATTGTGTTAACACTGAAAACCTTTATCGTCCACATGTTCATGTGCCAAAAGTGCGTCACCACAACGCATTATGACGGGTTATAAATGATGAATATGACATGCGCTTTCACTCATAGTCCGCTTAAAATATACCTTGGCAGACGATCTCGTATGTCACTTTGATGAGCCAGTCTTCCCGTCGTTAGGGGGAGATGCGAACGATCATGTTCGAGTAGAACGACTTGGAATTGTCGTAGTTTGTCCCTACTGTGCCTCACCAAGTTCCCTAAAGTGACGAGATTAAATACATGCTGCAAACATGTCTACAAGGATTGTGTCCGGTCATGGACGTTCGTCACCGATGAATGGTGATATGGTGATACCACAAATTGTGGTAGATGGTGTTACTAGGCCGTGGATCTCATAGAGTATTGGGATACCACTTGGTTCGATAAATACTCTCGCTAAGAATGTATGCGAGCTTGGTACATGAAACTTGATCATATGATCAAATGAACTCATCCGTCTCATGTGATTCTGGATTATAGTCATCATTGGGGGACGCCTCAATGAATTCCAATCCATAAAGAGTACTCTATGAATAAAGCCGGTACATGAGGATGTGGAATGTGAGTTTAATCGAACCATACTTCGTTGAAAATCTACAACGTTCTATCCTTGGCCTAAAATGGAAACATATGCGACTCCAGTATAAACAAAGTGATAGCCCTTTGTTGAAGTGGTGCCGACCCTCCAAAGATAAGATCTATCCGTAAACTTTGTTAAAGCGAGTGAGAGAAGGAGTTAAACTCACCTCATGGCGCGAGGTTTCTCATGAACGCACTGGAATCGACTACGATGACACGAAACTTAGTCGTGCTATCGTAATGGATGTTATAGCATCCACTATCTTTTCAGTTAGATAGTTTCCCAAATCGACGTGCAGCTTGTGGTTAAATCTTATCTTAGTGGGGAACTAAGTTAAGTGATAAAAAGGATCTCGTGGTGGATCAGACTCAAATCAAGTGGCTCCTGACCACGGAGCGCGTCGACAAGTGATTGTCGGGAATGCATACTAAGTATATACTTGATTTGGAAGAGATATGAAGCTTTTACGTGTAAAACTAAGGGTTTATAGTGATATACTCTTGTGAGACTAAGAGATTCCGCTAAATCCAAAGTTAAGAATGAACGGATCTTGGGGACACTTGATGATGCGTATTCATCAATCGGTTTAAGGCAATCTAAGGGACGGTTTCCCTAAGAGACGATAAAGTAATGCCTATATGATTTCCAATGACTGGTCGAAGTCATAATAAGACTTTGCTCACTTAAGTGATGATGCAGTCTTCAGAAAAGTACGGTATTATGTACTCATGTTTGACTCGATGTACTCATTCGTAATAATCCGGTAAATCCACTGTGATGATGTCCTAGGATGCGCTCACGCAATGTCTGTGATTGACAAGAAGCTTGAAGCTCGCTCTATCTCGATAAAAAGGACACTTGAAAACTGATACCCGAATCTGCCCAGAATGTGTTGGTCTATCTCCCATATGACATACAGGGCAGCTCACTTGATGGAAAATGGTGAAATTGGTGCCATTGGAAAGGTTTGTGTCTACTTTCCAAGGAAATCAACCATTTGATCACATCCATCATGTTGAGTGACATATGACTATTGTTGCAAAGTAGGACAGGATATGTCCGGTAATTTGCTGAGTCAACTTCAATAGAGCTTTGTGATCTGCTCAGGTCGATCTAGGTTACGTACTGTATGTGAATGAAAAGCTACGGGTGTCTAGTTTTCATAAGTTCTTACAGTTTCGTTGATACCTATTGAATCGAAGAAGTAATGACTGATTTAGTGCATGGAGGTCAAGACTTTGGAAAACTTGATAAAGTCTTTAGCGACTCTGCACTTTGGATGTGTCGCGCTCTTTTTGTCCTTAGACCAAGATTTGTTTTTTCCCATTGGGTTTTCACTTGGTAAGGTTTTTAACGAGGCGACCTATGAGAACATCCATACAATGATGCGTTGTACTTCTGTTCAACTTAGACCAAGAAGTATTTTTCCCACTGGGTTTTTCCTTGGTATAGTTGTGAGGGCAACTTGGCATCTGACTCCTATGATTTGAGGCACTCATCAGGGAGAGTCGTTATGTATACATCAGGGGGAGTATACACGACATGTTATGTTGGTGCGTTGCAATCTTTTCCTCATCAAGCCTTTGTTTTTCCCATGGGGTTTTGTTTTGGCTTGGAATAGGTTTTTACAAAGGCAACATCTTCTGCACCATTGTTGTATTAGTGCTCGACACAGGGGGAGTGTTCCGGGAATAATTATCGTGATGTGTTTACCTAATACTGATTGTAGATACATAGATGGAAGGTTCTAGATCCTTCTAGAGGTAGTAGGATCCTATTAGATGTCTTACCTTATCTAGGAATCCTATGTATGGAAGGACTCTCATTGTAATGCCTATATAAAGGCCCCTCTATCAGTGTTATGAATACAATTGATTTGCTGTCTTTTACTTTCTCCCCAAACACTAGTATAATTTTAGAATTATACGATCTTTAAAAATCCTTTACAATTTATATACCTATAATTTGAGGTGAGATTCAAGATTTTAGATAAATAAGAATAAAAATATAAAAAACTTCATGTAAAAGAGAGAGTTAACGTGGTACTCCGAACCCATATTGCTATTAGATAGTTTATAAATTTATTTGTAAGTGAAGATAATCGAGCTTATTACAAAAATATAAAAATATAAAAAAAATATTTATGCAAATATAAATTAGATATTAGAAAATAAATACTTACATATTTGGTCAATGAGGTTTAATTAATAATTTACCGAATATAATTTTCTAAAAAGAATAAAATAATTCATTTGGCCAACTCAATAGATGATGAAAATAAAGTGGTGATGTAAAATAATTGTGGATAAAATACATACTTATTTTAAATATTTATTCAGTTATTCAATGAGTGGAGTGTCATTGAAAATCAAGATGGATGGAAGATTTAACTAAATATAAATCTAGAAAATAAAAATACCACGTATGAGAGAGTTAACGTGGTGCTCCTGATACGTAACAGTATATATATATAGATATAATAAAATTATATTTCAAATCAAATTTATTAATGTAAAAAGCTCGACAATTATACTTATTAGTTAGGTTCAGCCATTCGGATTTCCTCACCGCAGCAGAACCCCACGAAAACAAAAAAGATGAGGCAAGGATTCAGCCACTCGAACCCGTTTATAATTTATATAACCGTACCCGTCCAAAATCTGACTTAAAGGTGAATTTACTACACGTTTTCATCCTCAACCCATATAGTGATACCCGAAACAATACAGCTAGGGTTTAGTCATCTCAAACCCATTTATATATTATATAGCTATACCCATTCCAAAAAAATAATTTTAGTACATATGCTCCCCTCGCAAATCTGTATAGTTATATGCACTAATTGCCCAAATCTATTAAAATATAGAAAATCTAAATAATTAAATTTAAGTTATAATAATTGGTTGTTACGTCTAACTTTAAAAAAAATTAAATTTGCTCAAATTGCTATATATTGATAAAAAATTAAATGAAACATCAATAAATTAGTCAAATTAATTTTTTAATTCAAAATATTTATATGGCCAACTTAATGATTTTTCAAATTATATTTTAATAAAAATAATAATACTTATTTGGTCAACTCGATAATTGGTCAAATTAATTGGTGATAAGAAATATGATGGTAAAATACGTATTGAATATATGAATGAATTACCCAAATCTATTAAAACTTATAAAATCTATATAATCAAGTATTGTTACAATAATTAGTTGTTATGTCTGACTTTAACAAAATTAAAATTTGCTTAAATCGTTAGACGTTGATAAATTGGATAAATTAACTATAATAATAACAAAAAATTTAGAAAAAAATAAGATTATTTATTTGGTCAACTCAATAATTGCCCAAAATTTATTTCCAGTAAAATAACAATATCTATTTAGCCAACCCAATAATTGATCAAATTAATTGCATATGAGAAATGTGATGGTAAAATACAAAATGATCGTATTTTATATATATATATATATATACTTATTTCATCAATATAAAAATTGACTCAATTAATATTATACAAATTTGTTATGCCCAGGCAGAAAAATATTGATCAAATTAAATTTTCCAATAAAAATAAAACTATTAACAGGTGGTGCAAAACAATTGTGAGGTGCAAAAATGCATATTGTTTGTGAGTATTTATTTAGGTTATCCAATCCATGGAGTCTCCTTTAAAACCGATGTGGAATTTAAATTTAAATATAAATATTATTAATACAAACCTAATAATTCGCCAAATTAAATTTTCAATGGAAATAAACTTTTCGTTTAGCTTAATAATCGGCCAAATTAATTAGCCAAAGTAATTATGGAGTAAAAAATAATATTAATTTTAAATATTTATTTAGTTCCCTAATCGGCAGAGCCTCATTTAAGATCGACTTGGTATTCAAAATTTTATATAAAACACAAATTTGATAATTGGTCAAATTAGTTTCTCAAATAAAAAATAAAGTAATTTATTTAATAACTGATATTATTAATATTGGCCAAACTAAAATTTTCAATTAAGATAAAACTACTAAATAAAACAGATGTTGTATTCAAATTTTAGACAAATAAATAATATAAATTTAATAATTGATCAAATTAAATTTTCACTAAAAAATTTAACTATTTATTTCTCCAACTTAATAATTGGACAAATTAAACACAATAAAAATAAAATTCTTAAGCTTATATGTGAAATATAAATATGGAACTAAAAAATACACATTAAATTTTAAGTATTTATTTTAAGTTCTTAATTAATGAAGTTATATTTTAAATCGATATGGGATTCAAGACAATGAATTCTATTTATTTAGAAATTAGATTCTCAAATAAAAAATAAAGTAATTTATTTAATAACTGATATTATTAATATTGGCCAAACTAAAATTTTCAAGTAAGATAAAACTACTAAATAAAACAAATGTGATATTCAAATTTTAGACAAATAAATTAATATAAATTTAATAATTGATCAAATTAAATTTTCACTAAAAAGTTTAACTATTTATTTCTCCAACTTAATAATTGGACAAATTAAACACAATAAAAATAAAATTCTTAAGCTTATATATGAAATATAAATATGGAAATGGAAAATACACATTTAATTTTAAGTATTTATTTTAAGTTCTTGATTGATGAAGTTCTATTTTAAATCGATGTGAGATTCAAGACAACGAATTCTATTTATTTAGATCGTCTATCGGTTAAGTAACATTTTAAATAGATGTGGGATTCAAGATTTTAGATAAATACGAATACAAAATTCAGAGAATGCCACAAATGAGAGAGAGTCAATGTGGTGCTTCAAATCTGTAACACTATTATATAGTTTTTTAATTATTATAAACTACTAAATAAAATAGATATGAGATTCAACTTTAGACAAATAAAATTAATGTAAATTTAATAATTGGTCCAATTAAATTTTCACTAAAAATTTAAACTTTTATCTGTCCAACTTAATAACTGGCCAAATTAAACAAATAAAAATAATATTCTTAAGTTTGTGTGTAAAATAACTAAATGGTTGAAAAATACACATTGATTCTAGGTATTTATTTAGGTTCTCCAATGGTGGAGTCTTATTTTAAATCGATGTGAGATTCAAGATATGATCAAATTCTATTTATTTGGATTGTCCATTGATTAAGTATCATTTTAAATTAATGTGGGATTCAAGATTCTAGATAAATATGAATCCAAAATTAAAAGAATGCCACGTAGGAGAGAGAATTAATCTAATATATCGAATCCGTAACGCTATATATATATATATATATATATATATAGATGATGTATATTATAGTGCTCTTCCATTAATAATTCTAAATGTTATTATCCGTTATGGGAATTCAAAGATGTTTGAGCTCATATACTCACCTTTACAATAAGACCTGGTACGACTCGAGGACGGATCGTCTTCATGAAGGGGAACCGATGGAGACACTACTACACAAAAAGATTTAATGACGGCCGTAAAACGTCATTAAAATGTGTCCATGACGTTTTTGAACCGTCATCAATTTCGCCGTCTATACAGGAGTCATGGTTTGAGCATGATACAATGACGTTTCTAAAACGTCATCAAAATATTTTGTACGACAACTTATAAACGTCATAAGAAGAAATCCATGACACATGATAATTGTCATGTAATACGTTTTACGACATGTCAGAAACGTCATGAAAAGGACTGGATGATACTTCATAATTATCATAAAAACGTCATCAAAATATTTTCTACGACAACTTATAAACGTCATAAGCAGAAAGCCATGACACATGATAATTGCCATGAAATACATTTTACGAGATGTAAAAAACGTCATAAAAAGGAAATGATGATACTTCATAATTGTCATAAAAACGTCATCAAAATATTTTGTATGACAACTTATAAAAGTCATAAGCATAAAGCCACGACACATGATAATTGTCATGAAATACGTGTTACGACATGTAAAAACCGTCATGAAAAGGAAGGGATGATACTTCATAATTGTCATGAAATAAATATAATTTTACAAAAAAAAAAATTACTGAATTCAATTATAAATCCATAATCAAATATATAGTAGTAGCAGAATTCAAAATAACTAGATTTGCATTTAGGCAACAACTAGTTTCATTGCTTATGCCTTACTGCTATCGGCATAACCAAGCATATATAATATCTAAGATTTGTTCAACAATAGTTTAACCAACACAGAAGCAAAATCTAATTGTTCCAAATCTAAGATTTCCCAACAAAACACAACATCAACCTCTCTCAAAGTAACCCAACCTAGTAGCTAAGTACTACTAATGTGCTAATCTGTCCAAAAGAAAGCAAAAGCTAAAATATGCAAAGGAACCATGTCCACGAGTGCTTAATGGTCAAGAACAATGTACTTGATTGGCCAAGCAATTGTACTCCCAACTGCATCTTCCATAACAGAAAACTCAGGATGGTAACGATAGAATTCAGCTCCAGGCTTGATAGCTTCCACAACCTCAATTCTATAGCAATCAGGTCCAAGCTTGTAGCCATGCACCTTTGTTGTAGGGTCAACTGCAGATATTCTTCCTGTAGCTGTAACACCCCCAAAACCATCCGGGATATTACAGCGCCGCGGGTCCCGCGCCAGAACCCACCAGGCTAAAACCATTTCAAAAATGTTTAAAAACGCCAAAAGGCCAATGACGGTAATATTTTAAATACTCAAATATTTTCAAAAACATAGTTCTCAAATACCGTCATAAAATACCATTTGAAAATACAAGGCGAAGTGCCAAATCTAAACAGTTTAAAATGTACGTTAAGCCACCATTTAAATGTACCGATAAAATATTTAGGAAAAAGGGTTTGACGAAATAACCCAAGTTCGCAAAATACCAAAAGGCCATTTTGAAAGTACACACGGGTTGGTAAAGATACCGAAAGCCATTCAAAAAATACACACGCAGCAGATAAAAATACAGTTCAAAATACACATTTGCAGCAGAAAAATACAACCAGAAAAGAACACTCGATACTCAAATAAATACCACAGCTAGTATCACTCGGGAAACTCACCCCTTCACGACCGCTACTAGCTCGATCTCCGAGTACCTAAAAATAAAGCCCACGATGGGGTCAGCCACAATACTCAACAATGATATCGATCACATCATCATAAATAATTACATACCAATGTAATAAAACTGTAAGAATACTACCAATGTAAACTTACTGTCATAACCTTACCAATCTATGGCAATCCATACCAAACCGATCCTTACCATAATTCACATTTCGCATTCTCAAATGACGAAATGAACTCAACAGCAATTATCTGTACTGTATTCCAAAAATACCAACAATCCTCAAAACATCATCATAACTCATAAGTGCGGAAATAATCCAATCTGTGTCAAATCCGGTCCGTCGGATTACACAATCAAATCCCAACCTGGATAAACCAATAATACACAACATATCTGTAGATCAACTACCACATGATAATGATAACAAATCCCGAGACATCGACGTACAGTCCGAATGCTCATACGATCAATAACAATGATCAACCAATACATCACTGAGAATATCATCGACATGATAACTCCAATATGACCAACAAAGGATCAATGATAATCGAGAGTACCCTCAATATGGTAAACTCCCAACACGATCAACAAAAGGATCAACAATAACCGAGAATACCCTCAACGTGGTAAACTCCAAACATGATCAACAAATGATCAACAATAACCGAGAATATCCTCAACGAGATAGACACCAAATGATCAACAATAATGGATCTCAAAGAAATAACTCTGACTGTCGAACATACCCCTCGGGCGTATGAATAACCAGTCACAAACCGTCGAACATATCCAATCATACATGAACTATGAACGACCCAACAATATGGCTCAAAAGATGGACGTCACAGTACGCCCGATCCGGAAATATGTCCGTGCACAAGCCACCCTGGGTATCGATCAAATACACGTGTGGTCTTGTACCTAATTAGCCTCACGAACTACGTCTCGTGTGTACGGTTCAATGTGTAACACCCCGATAAGGCGGTCATTACAGTGCCGTGGACCCCACACTGGGATCCACCAGGCGATAACCAAAGTACAGATTAAATACACAATACATGTGATACCGAACCACAAAACATAGTACTTACTCCGATTTGGAGTTTACAACAGTATGGCCTACGGCCTTATTACACACAGGATCCAAAAACATAAGTATAATCCATATGGAGATGAAATATACCTTAAATAACAATACATTTGTTCATACTTAAAATAAAGCGGAAAGATAACATTACACTACATTTAACATGACCGGACACGAAAGACTTGGGGCCCCCGAACTAGTATCCTTCGAACCCTTCGTCATCACCTTGATCTTCCCGTGCCTTGCCCTTTCCTCGACCTAAAATACAACACAAGTATTTCGCCCAACACAGGGTCAGATATACATGATAAATGATTCTCAGAATATTATACAATTCACGTATATAAGATTTCAAGAATAACGCCCGACTAACGAACACACCCCTCGGGCGTATGAACGCTCAGTCACAAAACGTCAAACACATCCAAGTATATAAATGGACTATGAACGACTAAGATAGTACGGCTCAAGAGGGACATCACAGTACGCCCGATCCGAATATGTGTCAGTGCACATGTCCACCCCGTATACGGAATCCAGGATATACGTGGGACAATGTACCTAATTAGCCTCAACGAACTACGTCTCGTGTGCACAGCCCTTCACGGAAAATATTCACGCATGACTATATATGTGCCCGGCTAAAAATCCTACACAATATCCAACCGGAACGTAGATATGACTCCGGATATGTCACGATGCAACATGACAACGAATTCAATAATTCACAAATCCGATTAAGGATCAAGGACTCACCGAAATGACATCAAGATCAACAATATCAAGGGTCCGAAAGTGACGAACTTGGGAATACAATCCCACGATGAAAAACGGAACATCATTAAGAACAACCTCAAACCACAAGACACAAGTTTATAAGTATTTCATATACACGAAATGCATAGTCATCAGAAGAATTCACACATCATTATAACCAAGCAAGATAACTTGCCTCAATACAGAGGCAAGTAAAGTCCTTCTTTGCTGAACGAACAACCGGCCCTTGATTCAAAATCGGTTACTCGGACAATCAACCTTGAATGAAGTATATTTCACTCAATAATACGTTCATATGATCATCTATACCAACTTTAACGAGACAACATCCTAATTCTCATTTGAGTAGTTCAACTTTTAAAGATGTTGAAGGGTTACTCCAAGAACCTTATTCAATACCATTCTATTCTTACAATTGATTACAAGATGTTTACCAAATGCTTGCTGGATTAAAATGTGTTAAACAATAATCTCCTATCCTTTAAACTTATCAAGAACATCTCAATTGATTAAAGGTAAAATCTGCACTTCAATCAATTACTTATGTTGAGTTAAGTAGTTACAAAACCATGTTATGATCATGAAGACTACCTCAAGTTCGACACCTTCCCTATAATCTTGTAATTAACTTGGAGGTTCAAATATTATTCCTCTGAATTCACTTAGCTTAGGTTCAAGAAGGTGATTTCATTCTTCTAATGATCAACAAGGGTTTCTTAAAACATTTTATGGTAATTATTCCAACAAGTTATTTATATTATAATGAAACAAGGACTCTTAGTATTCCAATGGTGTTATTAGTCCAGGAATAAGAGTTTGGTTTAACTAAACATGATCATAACCATTTAAAACACTAAGAACACATCATTACAAAACCCTTAATCATCATATCCATCATTAAGTTTGTTGGAAGCTTAACTATAAACATGTTTAGCTTGATTAATTCATCACTAGGTGGAGTATACTTAATCACTATCATTATAACTATGAGATTATAGAGTTAAATCGTATAATATACCTTCATAATTGAAGAACAATACACCAAAACCACAGGAACACAATCTAAGCTTCAAGAATGACTCCAACTCCCAATCAACAAGCTCCAAAATCCAAATGTAAAGCTCAAACACAAGTTGGAAGAGGGTAATTTTGATCTAGGGATGCAGGGGGATGATTATATTGGTGAAAACTCGTAGTTTGGTCGTGAAAATGAAAGACACAAGTTGTCTTTTTATAATAAAGATAAGTTGCTACGCGTTATCACAAGAGGATAACGTCGTTAACATCTTTACGTACGCTACACGAAAAGTGTTACGTACGTAAGCGAAGTCCATAGGCTACCGGATCGAATACGAACATCATTACGTACGTTACCTCATGAAGCATTGCGTACGTAATGTAGGTCAACTAGGTTGCCTCCAAAAGATCAGATATTCGAATCCTGTCCGGCCCCACACGCCGAAAGTTGAGATCGGATACGATTACACTGGTTACGTATGTAACAAGTACCCCTTTACGTACGTAAAGGACTTAAAATAACGTACGTAATGCTTAAGGATTAGCGTACGTTAGGCTCAGGCTTAGAAGCTCAAAAATGTATTAATCTATGCGACGTTGAGAATCCAATTATAGTTCGAGTGATCGTTATTATTATGTCTATTTATGATATATTCCAACATCAATAAACATTACACACATGCAATAAGACTACAACAGTATTTGAATTATCCGAATGATACAACAGTAAGTAAGAATTTTCGTCGGATATTACATACTCCCCCCCTTAAAAGGGGTTTCGTCCTCGAAACTAAGGGGTAAACAATTCAGGATACCTCTCTTGAATGCTTCTCTCTGTCTCCCACGTGGCTTCCTCGACCCCGTGTCGTGACCACTGAACCTTCAGTAGGGGAATCGTCTTATTACGCAATTGTTTGATTCTCCTCTCAAGTATTCGTACGGGGCGCTCCTCATACGAGTGATCCTCCGCTAAATCGATCTCATCGAACTGAAGTACATGACTCGGGTCAGCAATGTATTTCCTTAACTGGGAGACATGGAACACGTTATGAATCCGGCTCAGGGTTGGCGGTAAAGCCAGGCGATAGGCTAAATCGCCTACTCGATCCAAAACCTCAAACGGCCCGATATATCTCGGACTCAGCTTGCCTCTCTTCCCAAAACGAAAAACTCCTCGAGTAGGGGACACCTTCATTAGTACATGGTCGCCGACCTCGAACTCAAGCGGTCGCCGGCGGTTGTCTGCGTAGGACTTCTATCGGCTTTGAGCCGTCAACAAACGACTCCTAATCAGAGCGATCTTCTCACGAGCTGCTAACAACATATCGGGTTCCGTACCCAAGGTTTCCGATGGATCGTCCCAACACAGAGGGGATCTACAACGACGGCCATACAACGCTTCATAAGGTGCCATCTGAATCGAAGTGTGCCAGCTGTTATTATAAGTGAATTCCACCAAAGGTAGTTGGGCCTCCCAATCATCCTTCCAATCGAGAACGCACGCCCTCAGCATATCCTCTAAAGTTTGGATAGTTCTCTCAGTCTGACCATCCGTCTGCGGGTGAAATGCTGTGCTGAAGTTCAAATGCATACCCATTGCACGATGAACTGCTTTCCAAAAATGTGACACGAATCGCCCGTCACGATCTGATACAATACTCTTAGGGGTACCATGTAACCTTACAATTTCTTTGATAAATAGTTGGGCCAATCTCTCGGGTCCCCAAGTATCTTTAATCTCCAGAAAGTGGGCTGATTTGGTCAAACGATCCACAATCACCCAAATCGTATTCATCCCTCGACGACTCGTCGGCAGGCTGGTGATAAAATCCATCGATATGTTCTCCCATTTCCACTCGGGGATCGGAAGATGTTTCAACAATCCTGCGGGTCGCTGGTGCTCAATCTTAACTTGTTGACAGGTTAAACACCTCGAAACGAATTCGGCAACTTCACGTTTCATACCTCCCCACCAATAATATTGTTTCAAATCCTTATACATTTTGCTAGACCCCGGGTGGATAGAGTACGGGGTAGCATGAGCTTCTCTCAAAATAGAATTCTTTAACTCATCATCAGCGGGTACACAAACTCGGTTCCTGAAGCGTATCAATCCATCCTTATGTATCACAAAGCCAAGAGCTTTCACTTGAGTTATTTCACCGCGAACTCGAGATAAGAATGGGTCCGTAACTTGCTTTGATCTAATTATATCCTCAAGGGACGATGAAATATCAAGTGTGCAGAGTTGTCCTTGAATACGCTGTAACCAGACTTCAATTTTCGGCCTCACCAATTCTAACTGCAATTCCTTCTGAGTTGTTAGGCGGGCAAGCATCTGCTCCTGTACTGTTTTACGACTCAAAGCGTCAGCAACTATATTTGCTTTGCCCGGATGATAAAGGATCTCGATATCATAGTCTTTGATGAGTTCTAGCCACCTTCTCTGCCTCATGTTTAACTCCTTCTGAGTAAAAATGTATTTCAGGCTCTTGTGATCAGTAAAAATCTGACAGGTAACTCCATACAGATAATGACGCCATATTTTTAAAGCAAACACTACGGCTGCGAGTTCTAAATCATGGGTGGGGTAGTTGACCTCGTAAGGTCGTAGCTGTCTCGATGCATAAGAGATCACCTTCCCGTTTTGCATTAGTACACACCCAAGGCCCTGTTTAGATGCATCACTATACACTACAAACCCTTCCGTTCCTTTCGGTAGGACTAAAATAGGTGCCGAAATCAACCGACTCTTAAGTTCATCAAAGCTCCGCTGACATGCCTCTGACCACAAATACTTCTTATCCTTCCTCAGCAAATTAGTCATTGGTTGGGAAATTTTGGAAAAAACCTCCACAAACCGTCGGTAATAACCTGCTAGTCCCAAGAAACTGCGTACTTCCTTAACGTTCTTTGGTGGTAACCAGTCTCGGATCGCTTCTGTCTTCTGTGGGTCTACTCGCACCCCATCAGCTGGTATCACATGTCCGAGAAAGATAACTTCATTCATCCAGAACTCACATTTAGAAAATTTTCCATAAAGCTGCTCTCGCCTTAATGCCTCGAGAACTAGATGGAGATGACGCTCGTGCTCTTCATGATCACGAGAATAGATCAGAATGTCGTCAATAAAAATGACTACAAAGCGATCCAGATAATTAATAAAGACTCGATTCATCAGCTCCATGAATACTGCCGGTGCATTCGTCAGTCCAAAAGGTATCACTACGAACTCATAATGCCCATAGCGAGTACGAAAAGCGGTCTTCGAAATATCAGACTCACGAATCCTCAACTGGTGGTAACCAGACCTCAGGTCGATCTTAGAAAACACAATAGCCCCTTGAAGCTGATCCAATAAATCATCAATACGTGGCAATGGATATTTGTTCTTAATGGTTACCCTGTTCAGCTCACGATAATCAATACACAGACGTAGGGATTCGTCCTTCTTCCGTACAAATAGTACTGGTGCTCCCCAAGGGGACGCGCTAGGTCTAATGTAGCCCTTATCGGTCAAATCCTCGAGTTGGTTCTTCAGCTCCTGCATCTCAGTCGGAGCCATACGATACGGTGCTTTTGAAAGCGGGGATGTTCCAGGCTCTAACTCAATATTGAACTCTACATCACGCTGTGGAGGTAAGCCTGACAACTCATCTGGAAATACGTCTGGGTAGTCTCAGACTACCAGAATATCGATCAATTCAACTGGTCGATCTGTTGTCTTGGTCATGTAACACCAATAGCCAATACATCCTTGATTAAGCAGTTTCACCGTTTTTATAACGCTGATGATTCTCCCGGAACGGCTGGGATTGTCACCCTGGAAGGTACACTCAACACCATCGTCAGATGTGACGGTCACTGTTCGCTTGCGGACACTAATTATGGCATCATGACGGTCCATCCAGTCGATACCTAAGATCACATCATCTTTAGGTAAATCGACCACAATTAAATTTGACAACCACTCACGGTCGTTCATACGAATCGAGCAGTCCTGAACTTCACGATTCCCAACAATTTTTCTACCATCGGGTAGACCAATTATATAAGGTTCACAATTAATAACATGCTCTAATTGCAAACGACTCAAACAAGAAGTAGATAAAAAGGAGTGTGAAGCGCCAGTATCAAAAAGAACACAGACAGGCTGAGATTGGATCTCGAGAGTACCTGCAATCATGCTGGCTTCGGGATCTTCAGCCCTCTTCATCTCGTAAACTCTAGGTTTTGCAGCCCCGGCACCAGATGTACCAGCTTGATTTCCACGTCCCATCCCTTTGTTTGCCCCGGTAGTCTGATAAGAAGCGGATGGAGGTACACGGTCCTGAACTGAAGACTGTACTGGAGCATGAGGTGCTGCGGGAATACGTACTGGTCCACTCCTACAATAACGAGCACGATGTCCGTTCTTCCCACAAGTATGGCATGACACGGCTGGCCTAGGACATTTTGAATTGATGTGCCCCTGGTCTCCACAATTATAGCACATAACAGATAGGCTGACCGCTCGAGGTTGCGATCCGGTTGGCTTCGATGCCGTAGGTTGCCGTTCAGAAGGATTTGGCACTGGTTGGGGTCTCTTGAATGTTCCTGCCATCGTCTTGACCGGTTACGGTTCCTGAATTTCTTGTTGTTAGACTGCGGTTGCTTCTTGGAAATTTCTTTCACGGTCAATTCGTACTCCAAAGCTTTCTCGATGAACTCCGGTAGGGTCACACAATGATGGTTCAACAGCTGCATTCTCATTCGGGGTTTAAGCCTTTTGAGAAAGTATTTGATCTTATCCGCTTCCGTGTGGACAATCGTCGCGGCAAAAGGGAGAAGTGCCTCGAATTTCTCGGCGATAGATAGTACGTCATCATCTTCGGACGGTTCCGGATTCAGCAATTCTGATAGTTTGGCCTCGCGGAGAGGACCTGGATAGTAACGATCTAGCATGAGATTTTTAAATTCTTCCCAAGTACATACGCCATCAGCCGGCCTCACCGAAAGCCACCAAGTGTGGGCGCCCTTGCCCAAGTAGTAAGCTGCTACGGAGACGCGATTCTCTACTGGACAGTCTACCATATCGAACAATTTCTCGAAGTGTTCGATCCAATGCACGATATCAGTCGGCTCAGAGGAACCTTCAAAAATCGGGGGTCGTTGGCGCGAGATGTCGCTGATGATCCGACTCACCGGCCCGCCATGTATAGGAGGTGGCCCCTGATGCTGGTCGGTAGCAGCTCTCTGCATAGTTTCCATTAACTGACCCATTTAGGTCATCTGAGACATCATGCCCTGCATTACAGTGTAAGGATCGACACGAGCATCCTCGCGTCCATTGTGGTGCGATTGGTCCCTAGAAGGCGAATCACTGCCCGCGGAACTATGCTCTGCATTCGCACGTCTGTTGGCTTGTGGTATCGGGATTCGGCCCCTTCCGCGGCCTCGTCCCCCTCTGCCACGGCCTCTCAAATTTCTTTCCATACTGAAAGAATCAATTTGTAAAGATAACCATAAGTACAGTTCATGATACCAATCAGAATTCATGCTAAGTTAATGGCAGTAAGAAATTACATATTCAAGAAAACGGTTCGTAATGAGTTATCGTCACTACGAGAGTCACACAGAGTATCATATCGACGTTTGAGTCGAACGATTTCAATCATACAATCAATCCAGAATTTTATTTGTATCATCAATCAGATAATTCCTGCCACAAACCCATAAATGCCAAGATCAACAAGGAGATCCATTCAGATATCAATATAATGTCAGTAATTTATTCATGGTTCATAAAGTACGTACCGCATTTGGCTCGTAGGATCAGGCGCTCGCACGGGTTACACGTGACACGAAGGTCTCTTGATACTAGTTCAATACACAAAGACTCAAAAGAAAGAAAATGACCTCTAGGAGGCTCTCATACCATCTTCTGTAACATCCCGATAAGGCAGTCATTACAGTGCCGTGGACCCCACACTGGGATCCACCAGGCGATACCCAAAGTACAGACTAAATACACAATACATGTGATACCGAACCACAAAACATAGTACTTACTCCGATTTGGAGTTTACAGCAGTATGGCCTACGGCCTTATTACACACAGGATCCAAAAACATAAGTATAATCCATATGGAGATGAAATATACCTTAAATAACAATACATTTGTTCATACTTAAAATAAAGCGGAAAGATAACATTACACGGTACGAACATGACCGGACACGAAAGACTTGGGGCCCCCGAACTAGTATCCTTCGAACCCTTCGTCATCACCTTGATCTTCCCGTGCCTTGCCCTTTCCTCGACCTAAAATACAACACAAGTATTTCGCCCAACACAGGGTCAGATATACATGATAAATGATTCTCAAGATATTATACAATTCACGTATATAAGATTTCAAGAATAACGCCCGACTAACGAACACACCCCTCGGGCGTATGAACGCTCAATCACAAAACGTCAAACACATCCAAGTATATAAATGGACTATGAACGACTAAGATAGTACGGCTCAAGAGGGACATCACAGTACGCCCGATCCGAATATGTGTCAGTGCACATGTCCACCCCGTATACGGAATCCAGGATATACGTGGGACAATGTACCTAATTAGCCTCAACGAACTACGTCTCGTGTGCACAGCCCTTCACGGAAAATATTCACGCATGACTATATATGTGCCCGGCTAAAAATCCTACACAATATCCAATCGGAACGTAGATATGACTCCGGATATGTCACGATGCAACATGACAACGAATTCAATAATTCACAAATCCGATTAAGGATCGAGGACTCACCGAAATGACATCAAGATCAACAATATCAAGGGTCCGAAAGTGACGAACTTGGGAATACAATCCCACGATGAAAAACGGAACATCATTAAGAGCAACCTCAAATCACAAGACACAAGTTTATAAGTATTTCATATACACGAAATGCATAGTCATCAGAATAATTCACACATCATTATAACCAAGCAAGATAACTTGCCTCAATACGGAGGCGAGTAAAGTCCTTCTTTGCTGAACGAACAGCCGGCCATTGATTCAAAATCGGTTACTCGGACAATCAACCTTGAATGAAGTATATTTCACTCAATAATACATTCATATGATCATCTATACCAACTTTAACGAGACAACATCTTAATTCTCATTTGAGTAGTTCAACTTTTAAAGATGTTGAAGGGTTACTCCAAGAACCTTATTCAATACCATTCTATTCTTACAATTGATTACAAGATGTTTACCAAATGCTTGCTGGATTAAAATGTGTTAAACAATAATCTCCTATCCTTTAAACTTATTAAGAACATCTCAATTGATTAAAGGTAAAATCTGCACCTCAATCAATTACTTATGTTGAGTTAAGTAGTTACAAAACCATGTTATGATCATGAAGACTACCTCAAGTTCGACACCTTCCCTATAATCTTGTAATTAACTTGGAGGTTCAAATATTATTCCTCTGAATTCACTTAGCTTAGGTTCAAGAAGGTGATTTCATTCTTTTAATGATCAACAAGAGTTTCTTAAAACATTTTATGGTAATTATTCCAACAAGTTATTTACATTATAATGAAACAAGGACTCTTAGTATTCCAATGGTGTTATTAGTCCAGGAATAAGAGTTTGGTTTAACTAAACATGATCATCACCATTTAAAACACTAAGAACACATCATTACAAAACCCTTAATCATCATATCCATCATTAAGTTTGTTGGAAGCTTAACTATAAACATGTTTAGCTTGATTAATTCATCACTAGGTGGAGTATACTTAATCACTATCATTATAACTATGAGATTATAGAGTTAAATCGTATAACATACCTTCACAATTGAAGAACAATACACCAAAACCACAGGAACACGATCTAAGCTTCAAGAATGACTCCAACTCCCAATCAACAAGCTCCAAAATCCAAATGTAAAGCTCAAACACAAGTTGGAAGAGGGTAATTTTGATCTAGGGATGCAGGGGGATGATTATATTGGTGAAAACTCAGAGTTTGGTCGTGCAAAATGAAAGACACAAGTTGTCTTTTTATTACAGCACAGTTCGTTACGTACGTTATCACAAGAGGATAACGTACGTTAACATCTTTACGTATGCTACACGAAAAGTGTTACGTACGTAAGCGAAGTCCATAGGCTACTGGACTGAAATACGAACATCATTACGTACGTTACCTCATGAAGCATTGCGTACGTAATGTAGGTCAACTAGGTTACCTCCAAAAGATCAGATATTCGAATCCTGTCCGGCCCCACACGCCGAAAGTTGAGATCGGATACGATTACACTGGTTACGTACGTAACAAGTACCCCTTTACGTACGTAAAGGACTTAAAATAATGTACGTAATGCTTAAGGATTAGCGTACGTTAGGCTCAGGCTTAGTAGCTCAAAAATGTATTAATCTATGCGACGTTGAGAATCCAATCATAGTGCGAGTGATCGTTATTATTATGTCTATTTATGATATATTCCAACATCAATAAACATTACACACATGCAATAAGACTACAACAGTATTTGAATTATTCGAATGATACAACAGTAAGTAAGAATTTTCGTCGGATATTACACAATGCGAAAATATCCACGCATAACCATCATGTGCCCAGCTAAAAATCCTACACAATAACCAATCAGCACGCAGATATGACTCCAGATATGTCACGATGCAACATGACAACGAAACTCAAGAATTACATATCCAATAAGGATCAAAAGACTCACCGAAGTGAACAACGACAATCTGACAAAGAAAAGTCGACACGACTAATCAATATTCAAAACAACAATCCTGGGATCACAAACCCCAAAAGATAATCCATACGATCAACAATCTCAGACAACAGTTCTGGGATCAACATCCCTCGATGAGACGATCAACACAACCATTAATACCAACAATAGTCCTGGGATCAACACCCATCAACGAACAATCAATACGAATCTCAATATACGAAGCTTCAACGTACAACATATACAACAACTCAACATAATAATTATCTCATAACTGAACAATACATTATCTCAAAGCCGAAGACAATATCCTTTCCACAAACCAACATCCCTGAACGAATACATAATTATACGAATAATCCCGAAATAGGTATAATCCATTTATGCCAACAAACCACCATCCCGACATCAATATCGACACGATAATTATCCTCGATATCCGATATTCCATATCACTGGCCAAATACAACTCACATCTCTGTATTCATCAACACGTTTAAACCATATACATTATGATTTAACCCAAACCAAAGCACAATATACAAGCCATCATCCCGATAATTTATATTTATAATATCATTGCTATATGAATTATAAATAAAATGAAAGCGAAATCATTCATTAAATATTATAACTGAACAAGTACAAACTTGCCTCGATATCGATACCAAGAAGCTATTACCGAACCCATTGCCTTTGTCTACGAGCTCCTCAGCCCTGATCAAAAGCAAACTACGAACTCATCAGCCTCAACCGCAACACAACGGTCGTAATCCACGATCAATTATCGCAACATAATGCAATAATAAAATGACAACACACCCGATAATAATCAACAACCGACTTAACCAACCAATCGAACTCAACGGTTCAACAAAAACCTCGAATAAACGCAGTCTGAACAAACCAAATCAAACCATCACGAATTCATAATCACAACACAAAAATACTGCACTGTCTGCCTACTTAGCGCATGTTAAACGCATAACGTAGCGTGCGCTAAGTTGCTCCCGTTAGCGTGCGCTAGCCAGTAAGCCTAGCGTGTGCTAATGCTACACAGTGGCATGCATTCCAAGCATCGACTAACACCTTGTGACTACGAATCCGAATGAAAAGTAAATCATACTCCAAGATTAACAATAACTTTCCAGATCCAAACTCATCATCATACTCGAAATCATATTCGTATTCTTATACGAATATTATATCAAAACACATAACTTGGCTCTAGATACGAATATCCCATATTCATATCCAAAACACCAAAACCTTCTATACATAATCATCATATCCTATAATTTCAGAGCTCTTCAAGAACATGAAATATCCGACATCACATTCAAAACAACATAATCCGAGGTATATATCATAATGTTTATCATTTTCCTCATCATGCAAATCACATAATCAAACCAACCCGATAACAAGGATCATTTCATACATAATATGGAATACAACCTCATATCATGATTCAGAAATCCATGATTCAACCTCATCAAGTTAAACGAATCACCATTAACATGAAAAATCTTAAATAACATCCGAAAACTCTTATCATAATCCCATAAAATCTCATATAATATCGTCACATGATTATCCAACATGTTCCTCACATGTAATCATCCTTAAAAATGAACAACTAACAAGGGATACGAATATTACCTGGATTAGATGAACCAAGAAGAAGAACACTTGAACTCCATTTCAAGAATCATGAGTAACTTGAAGAACAAGGCTTGAATCCATGCTTTCTATCTTAATCTTGTTAAAAATCACCACCTCACCGTGTTTGGGAACATCAAGAACCTCCCAAATCTCTTTCTATCGACTGAAGGAGAAAGAATGGACTAAATGCATCTCAAAACCTGTCTGTCCCCTTATATAATAAACATTACTAGCGCGCGCTACTCTCATAAAATAGCGTGCGTTATTGCCCTAGCGTGCGCTAACTGACTTTGTTAGCGTGCGCTATCGCAGCCCAGAAGCCACTGTCTTGCCTCGTACATGAGCTTACGTACGTAATTCTCATGCAATAGCGTACGTAACTTACAATGTCTAGTGTACGCAAGTCCTTGCATTTAGCGTGCGCTAACATCAGTTGGCTTGCTACAGTCAACCTACCGCATGTGCCCCCACATGCCGATCTGACAAGGATAAGATTCCCTTCGACCGATCTACAATTAGCGTGCGTTAAGCCTCATGCTTTAGCGTGCGCTAATACTTCAGGACAAACAACCGTTGACCTTATCCGGACACGCGCCGAAAGCAGTCGGGTCCATACGCAGATTCCTTCCAATTTGACTGCATTTAGCGTGCGCTACATTCTGCCTCTAGCGTGTGCTAACCATGAACGATAGCGTGCGCTATACTTGAACATTAACGCGCACTACTCAGGCTATACTTAGCCATTTTCCAACTCTCCTTGTCCGTCTCGACATACCAAAATACGAACATACGGCATACTGAATACATGTACTGAGTCGAATAACATCATCATATGATATACCTAATATCAAAAGTACGATAACCTGATACACGATATCCTCAAAATAATTGTCGAACCACTACGACAGTTATACCAGTACAAATACAGCTGTCTCAGTTCTCAATTTATTTTATCCATACTGACACCAAGCCATCCAGTATATCTTAGATAAAATAACACGAAAAAATCATACTGAAAATTCGGGTATTACCACAACTTTTTCTGTTCCCTCCCAATCAAGCAACTTGCAGCAGTCATTAACACAAAGTGTGGGTGCATTAATTACCTATACAACCGAACACAAAATTATTACCACCAGCACATATAAAACACAACCTACCAAAGATATCTATTTTTACTCACAGAGGAGGTATAATAATATAAATATAATATTAATTTATCATTAAAATAATTGAACATCATACTACAAATATATTAATATAGTTTATTATTTTTACTAAAATCGAATCAATGGAGAACCTAAAAATCAATCAGATGATTAATCTAGTGAGTTTTTAGAACCCTACTAAAAAAATCTAAATAAGTGCACCAACTGCTCAAAGTTGGTCGGGCTTTTCTACCGTCAAGCCAGAATTAAAATCACATATTTTTTCATATTTGTCGATTTCAATCCGCACAGTTCAACCCTAACAAAAAGAATATACAATCTGGAGTCGACAAATATGAACAAATATGTAGTCTAATTAAGATTTATTTTCTTATCATCATGTCAGAAAACTTGGTCTTATATTAGGCACGTACTAAAATTGAACATTTTTCATATTTTTTATTTCAATCCGCACAGATCAATCCTAACAAGAAGAATATAAAAACTTTAATCGATAAATATAAAAAAACACGTAATTTCAGTACCAGCGCAACATCATGTCAAGTTTTCCTAGTGCGACGGTAGAAAAACCCAAGTTGGTAAACCATAACTATTTAACATGTAAAAAATACAAATATCAATAGAACTTGCAGATGTTCCAAAAAAAGAGAGCAAGGATTGTATCTTTGAGTTACGAAAAGTTCTTAATACGTGCACTTATTTACAAAATGATGATCACACCTTTTCTTATCTAATTATATAAAATATTATATATTTATATTATAGATTTTCTCTCTTTGTTCATACCAAGTATTTTGAATATTTTCTTATTTTTTATATTCAATATTACTACATAACTCTGAACGCAACTGAATATTGAGTCTAGAACATATAATCTAACATTAGATAATTTTAAATTCCAACTATTATTGTCGTCATTTCAAAACAAATCATTAGGTGAAACCGTCTTTTTCAAACTTAAAGGCCAACTATTCTCAAAATGATCGAATATCATTCTTGTTATGAATTAGTTGAGTGACAAAAATATTAAAGAGTACGAGGGGTCATATCATAATTAAAAACCGCATTGCACTTCACTTTGCAAGACGTGACAGGTCAAGGTGGGACATGTTGGCAAATGGACTTATAAGCACTATTTAAAGTCCGATTTGTGGCGTCATTTTGAGTAGCTCGCCACTGAAACAGCATCGAAATTTGTTTGGAATATGTAGTGCTTCGCAAGAACTTTCCAAAATATGTAAAAACACTCAAATAGAGGAGGGATGAATGGGCATTAGTGGTCCAAAGTAAGCTCATTGGAAATGGGTGTGGGACTTTGTCCCGCAATGGAAAAGAGTTGTGCATCGGTGGAAAAGTAAGGCTATATGCACAAATACTAGTTCGCAACAACTAGTGGAGACATGAGTGGATGTGTGACCGAGCAGTCCTTGCGCTCACACACACCCGTGCCGACGCCGTCCGTCCGGACGGCCGGCTCGTCTCGACTCGACTCGGGTCGGGTTGGGCCGAAGGGCGATTTGGGCGAAATATCTCGGTGTCTCGAAGTTATCTTTTTACTGCAATTTTATTTGTCAACCGCCTCATTAAATTAACCCGTAGTTTTCGGATTAGGACACGTGCCCAACTGAGTGATTATTATCGAAATTAATATTCAGATAAGTACCGAAATAATTAATAATAATCGATTAATATTAAGATAATAATATCATGCCAATCCTATCTGTTTGAGAGTTCTTCTAGCACACTTCTCTCTCGTCCTCCTCATAAAAACAGACGTGAGAGGTCCGATTTTTCAAAAAGTTGTTTGCTTCGAAAATCTCTTCTCAGTAGCATAAATAATATTTTCATTTCCTCTCGTTCTTGTGCGGTGATAGTGCACGTTTATTCTAGTTCGCTGAGGATGATGTGATTAATATATCAGTGCATCGAGATGTTGTTTTATCGTGGGAGGTAGACGCTACACAGTGGTGATGACGAATTTGCTTTTAAGAAGACAAATCTTTTGGACTAGACATCGACATACTGCAAATCCTTTATTTTCGTTAAATTTTGTCCTGTTAAGAATTAACGTATTTTTTGTAGGGTTATATTTTAATTCGTGTTTTACGTCTGTTTATTCAAGTGAAGATTATGTAAGCCTAGTTTTTTTTTACCATATATTAACTATTAAATATAAATGGTAATTATGTAAGCTTATTTTTTTAATTTAAATACAAATGACAATTATGTAAGCTTAGTCTTTTATCATAAACTAATTATTCGTACGTGCATCTTCATATGCATTTTTAGCTTTCATCCAATGTACAATTAGCTTTCTAGTAGCTAGTTATTTTTTTTCTATTTAATTAATCCAATGTATGTTTTATTTTCATATAATGAGACTTTAATTTATATTAAATGCAAATTATTTTATATTAGATTTTCGTACCTCACTTATTTATTTTCTAGGTCATTTTCATAAAGTCAATATTTTACCGCACATTTAGTTTGGATTAGATGTAATATTTTGCTTCAGCGGTAGAAATTCGAATTTACAAATCCTATGCCCAGGTTCGAACCTGGGGAAAACTCAAACACAAGACTCAAATTGAGACCTTGTGACCAACTGCTCTAAAAAAATGTAATTTTTTAATTTATATACTGTTACAACTATTTATTTGATTTTCAAATATTATATAAATTCAGTATATTTTTAGTTTTATTCAAATGCACATTCAATACGAATTTGATGTCATGTTCTATAAATCCTTTTATAGTAATAAATAAAATATTTTATTTAATTAATCAGCTTATCATTTATCTCATTTAATTATCTAATGATGTGACATAGAAATAGGAAAAACCATTAACCTGAACATCTCATTTATCTTTTTTTTTTTTTTTTCTGATAATTAGGTGATCCCAACTTAGCCGGACTAATCCCAGTCCCTCAATGAACCCACTCCTAACCCATTGAGAGAAGTAAATTGCGAGTCGCTCGAGCAATTCTAGGGTTCCCAATGCTTTTTCTGTACACTTATGCGCACAAGGAGAAGCCCTTAATTGATTAACAGCGCCTCAGGTTCAAAGACAGCTTCCTGAGAATGTACCACTGACGATCAAGACCTCCGGGTTCCCAAAGAAGGAAATACTCACACCGCTGACGCGAGATTAAACATTGATTAGCGGTCACTCGAGCTAGCCCCAGGGAGCTAGAGGATCATAAAGAGAAAAACTTCCTCTTTCACCTCCTTGGTGGGGTTAGAACCCAAGAGCTCTCCTAAAGAAGTGTCTTGGAAGTAGGCGTCCTACCACCAGCCCTTCCCCACAACATCTCATTTATCTTTTCGTAGCTAAATAAAACATGAACAGAAAGTATGTCATTTTTCTTTTAACATAATTATTATGGAGATATTATTGTCTAAGGGGCTGTTTATTTGTGACTTAATCAGCTTAATGGGTAAAATATCTTATTCGCTCAGACGTTTGGAGGTGTTTACTTGTGGCTTAATGGCTTATTCGCCCAGATAAAAATGACTTATTCATTAAGCATGAAAAGGGGTGTTGTCCCCATTAAGACAAAAAAATGATTCCCCTACCCCCAATTGAAAACCACACATTTATATATACAATATAAATAATTTAAGACAAAAAATGACTCTCCTGTCCCCATTATATATACTCATTTATATATACAATAAAAAAATATAGGTTTTAATATAAATGAATGTAATATATATTATTCATATATAAATAATACATATTATTAATTTATATATAATATTTGTTACTATATATTATTGTATAAATAAACTTTTGTATCTACAAAATATCATATATATTATGAATATATATAAATAAATATTATATATTACTTATATATTAACATTTATTCATATGTATAATATTTATTATATATGTTCTTATCTATTTAAAATATATTTCTATATATAAATAAAATATTGTATATTATACGTATTATTATATGTATAAAATATTTTATATATTACTTACATACAAAATTGAATCATCTACGTATAGTATTTTGTTTAAATTTAAATAATATATATAGAAGATGAGTCAAATTTGATTTTTCAATAATGTTTAAATTTATCTACTTTGTGCTTGAATTTGACTACTTTACCTATGAACTTGACTTTTTGTGTTTGAAATTGGATTTTTAAGTACTTTATGATTTTTGGATTATATCAGTTATATTGCTTAAAAAATAAACAACGATTTATAGAACAGCTTATAATTCATATTCAGGGGTAAATCGGTCATTTCTGTTATTCAGACAGTTTATTCAGATGAAAAAGTAAACAATAGCATCAATTTACCCAGACAGACACATTTATCCACACAGAAAAATTTACCCAGACAGACAAATTTGGTAAACAGCCCCTAAATCTAATACATAGCCAAGAAATGCAGCCGTAAACTAGTGACCTTAGTTCACTAACTACGGGTTGCCACTTCAAGTGAAAGATTCGGGTTCAAATCCTTCCGAGACAAGAATTTCAAAGATGTATGACTCTTTAGTTTATGATTAAAAAAGCGATCATAGCCATCCGAGGTACGCTGGTGGAACAATTAAATATTGATGGCTTCAAACAGCAGTGTGGGAGGTCAGGTCTCGGTGGGACCCTGCAGTTGGATTTGAAGGGGTCCAACATGGAGCAATCATTCGGGGGACGACTCCTTGTGCGCGGTAGTTGAGGATATTTAAGAACTTGGGAGCCGGATACACATCTCGCGATTTAACTGGTAGCAGTCTGTGCAGGGCCGATTCTAGGATTTCAAAGGCCCTAAGCAGTTTTTGCATTCATATAATTTTTTTTTTTTTTGAGAAAATTTAATAAAATTAAAAAATCCAAAAAAATAATATAGAAAAAAAAATCCGTTACAATATAGCAAATCTAAGAAGTTATCAATGTTCTTGTTTTTTTGTGCGCGGACTCTCTAATTATTAACAATAAACAAATAAAATATATTATTATTAATTATTACCCCTAAATTGGAGGCCTCATAAATAGGAGGCCTAGGCCATTTTCTAGGCTAACAATACATTGATGCCGGTTTTGAATCTTTGGGGCTCGAGCTGTTATCCTGGTGACTATCGAGGTGTAAGTTTGAAACCTCGATATTAACCAAAAAAGAGAGAGAGAGAGAGAGAGAGAGAGAGAAATGCAGATGTAATCATTGATTGGTTGAATAATGCCGGTCGTAATGGGATTGAGTCCATGGTACACCGAATGCATTACATAAGAGTGTACGATGGTACCGTCGTAGTGGGGACGAAGACCTGTCTCTTTTATATCATTAATTACTATAATAATGGAGGGCTGGTTGTGGTCCGTTGGGCCATTTGTCTTCTTCCGCCAATGTAATGTTTCATAAATTTCACTGAAATTGATCTCATACGATAATTCACTGTTGGGTCAAAGTTTTTATCCACCAGATTTTACCAAAATCAATGGTAAATTTGGAAAGTTAATAGTTAAAGCACTATAGCAATAGCATGTTGCAGTAAACGTGGCCGAAATAGCTATGAATAGTAAAATTGAGGTTCCAAAATTATTGAAAAAACATTAATTTCCGAGTCTCATTAAATATGAGTATCCATTCCGACCAATTCATATTGACTCATCAATGAGCTTTTTGATATGAATGATGCAGTAAATTGATCTCTATGAAAAGTCTACTATTTTTTAACCAGGAAATAAAATTATTATTTACGAGAACACTACGTCGTTATCTGATAAGAGAACTTGCACTCAAAGAAAACATGACGAACCGTCTCCAACTCCTCATTGCAAACAGGGGCGGACCTATTCATGGGCATGGTGGTGCAGGTGCACCACCAAAATTTTATAGAAAAAGCCCTCTATACCTATATGAATATCTATTTAATCCATACTTTTAACACTTATGTATAGATGTGTATAAGTATCTATGTGCGTTTATTATTTTTGTATTTTTTATCTATCCAGTATTTGAAGTGGTTTAAGAGTTGAATCTTTTCTATTATTTCTTTTATCAAATTATATAGAATGTTTACATTATATTTTGTTAGTGTCGAGTACCTCCTCTCGGAATTCTTCGGCATTACTGGAGTTGCTGTGTAAAATCCTAAATGTGTCCCTATATAAAATGCTTTAATATACAATAATATATTTATCAAAATCATAGTAGTAAATAAATAAATAAATAAGGCATATAAGGGAGTATATAACAATCATAAATAAAGCTCTATATTAAATTAAATAACTCTAATCAAATGAGCTACCATTTGTTTGAAGTTTGTTAATGTTCCGTATTAAATCGAACCCTATGAGGATTTGAACTTGGGTCTATTAATAAACTTAATATTTAAACATATTTTTCGATCCAACCACAATACGAAATTTTAATCTGATATTTTTTATATTTTTTTTTGGAAAAAATATTATTTGTAGCCCTAGAAAATTGGAGATCTTATATGGGACACAAGTCGCACCTCCTCAGTACTTCATCCCCGTAGTCGATGCAGGGCCGGCCCTGAAGGTGGGCCAGCATAGGCGACGGCCCAGGGCCCATAATTTTTAGGCCACATGTGTGTGTATATATATATATATATATATATATTTGGCCCTGAATACTTGTTTTATTCTTATATTTCGATTTGGGCCTCTTTGATATTTAATATTTTGATTTTTGGGAGCAAAAATATTATTATATGTAACCAGGCTAAAAAAACACCTTAAAAAACGAAAAAAAAATCAGATTTTAGGCTACCGTTTTGCAGCGATTCTTTTGAATGTAATAAATGGCCCATATTTTTGTAATAAAGGACTCATTTTTTTTATTTCGCCTCGGGCCTCGCTTTTGTCAGGACCGGCCCTGAGTCGATGCACCAGTAGAAATCCGGTGCTGGATCCGCCTATGATTGCAAAAGATGCATTTCAGATTTATATTCGATTTCATTTGAAAATAAGATACTTATTCAGAATGGAGGTGGTATATTTATCTTTGAAGCTATTACTATCATGATATTAATATGTTCGAGTACAAGTATACTGCTACTATTTTCGGTGTTGATTTTATTTTTTGAAATTTCTAATTTGATTTTTTCATGAAAGGTAATATCACTATTTTCCATCCAAAATTTAACATCTCCTCTTTTATTCTCCTTTTAAAAAATTCCCGTTTGTAATGTTGACACTCACATCAAACAATCACACGACCTAATATTCACATACATTTACCATTAATACATTTTACTTTTTAATCTACTATAAACTCATCATTACTGCTTACACAATTTACATAGTGGGAATCAATTTTTTAATATCAAATCATAAAATTGATAAGTTCTATATCCTCATTCATAAAACTATAAGTTTTTGGTACCATTTTGATTAAAAAGACTAAAATGTCCTCTCTTTTGTTGTATTGTTGACTTCTCACTTTTTTTTAATTTAATTTAAACTACTTTTCTTCTCTTTTTTCTTTTTTACTTTCCTCCTCCGATCGATATTAATGTCCAACAACCAAAATTTAACTACAAACATATACATCAAAACAACACAACTATTTTATTTTTGACAAAGGGTCTCTCAAAAATCTTATAGAAATCACAAGATTGTTCGAAAATAAAAGTTGACGTTGAAATAGGTCTTCATTTGTCGTGCTTCTGGGTTCATAAAGAAGGTATGCATCAGTATTTGAATGATGAAAAAAAAATCCCGATCTGTTCTTACGGACACGATCGCTGCACACGATGGGAAGCCACCATGCGCAACGATCCTGTGCAACGATCGTGTGCAACGACCTTGACATCGTACGCAATACTAACGTGTACACGATCGTTTAACACGATCGTCTACAATCGTGTGCAGCGATCGTGTTCATGGACAGAAACTTGCACACGATCACTGCACACGGTAGTATACGACTGTGTGCATCGGTCGTGTCCAAGGCAGACCGTTTTATAATATTGTTCGCTCATTTTTCTAAATAGTTATTCATCTTTTTGTAATCAGATGTCGTGGCAGTGTATTTTGATACATCACGGTGGTCATTGGGAGCGATCGACATATGTAGACGGGGACTCCTTTTTTGTCTATATCGACACGAGCAAAGTTAGTCATGCAAACCTCGTGGGGTTATCAGAGAGGGTTTGGGTGGTCCAAATGAGTCCGATTACAAATTATGGTACTTGACACACATGGCCAAGGGAAACAAAGTAAAAGTCCTATTACGGGGCGATACCGAGATACTTCGATTACTAGTAGAATATAAGGAGGATCCTGAGGTCTATGTTGAGAACAGCAGCTCCTCCACTCCCGAGGCTAATATGGGATGTAGCAGCTCGAGAGTAGAGCCCGACAACATAAATTATGACATGCCTTCCAAAGAGTATCAATACGAGGAAGATGAGGAAGACGAAGAAGATGAGGAGGTGCATACATCCGAAGATGAAGATTGTTGTAAAGACTTGCTTGAGTCACTATCTGCGGAATTTCTTGCTTGGGTTCGCCAACCGGCCCAAATGGATAGGATTATGAGTCGTCGGAACTTCTCATCCGACCATCAATCTGCGAGCGAGCATGAGCATCTACAATCAATGCGTAACTGGATCATTCCATTTCCGGACCCCGGTAGTGCCGGGACTTTGGGTTGGGTCGAGCAGCCTCCACCTTCACGGTCGGCTAGAGGTGGGGTCCACCTTTCGTTCCAAGACAGAGTTGAGGATAACTATAGGAATGTATCATTTGGAAAACATGCTACAGTGTATCACCGATCGTTCGCCGATAAACGTATAGTGTTTGTCTGTAAGAGTGGGCGAAAAATTGTCGGTTTAGGTTGTGTGCTATTGAGGGTGCAACTATTTGGAGAATTACTAAGTTGACATTGGAGCACAAATTGCCACCCTCGATTTGAACCGTCTTTGTCGCACGATCGGTCACTTCTGAGGTTGCCGCCCATTATTTTGCTAAAAGATTGACCGGTGAGGGGGTCACTTTGAGGTCAAAGGAGATGATTGCAGAGATGTGTAGGGAGTACGACATTGACATGCTATACAGTTTTGCTCTCCGGACGAGGAATATAGCGATAGAGAATACATATGGCGGCTTTGATGAGTCGTATCAGAGGCTCCCATCTTATCTGTATTTGTTAAAACAGCGTAATCCAGGGACAATTTATGATTTGCAGACGACTTGTGAGGGAGTGTTTTGCCACATGTTCGTTGCACTCGGACAGAGTATTAGGGCATTTGATACGTGCCTTCGACCGATGATTATAGTTGATGGGACCCACCTGAAGGGAAGGAATAAAGGAACTCTATTTGCGGCCGTCACATTTGACGGGAACGAGCAAGTATTTCCTCTTGCTGTTGGTCTCGGTCCGATAGAGAACGATGAGTCATGGACTTATTTTCTGTATAACCTGCGAAGATGCTACAATCCAATGGAAGATTTACTGATTGTGAGTGACCAACATAAGAGCATTCAGAATGCTGTTCGAGCCGTCTATCCGAATGCATTCCACGGGTTGTGCTATCACCATCTTGCAAAATATCTGACCTCCTACGGTGCGCATGCTATATGACTATTTAGAACTTCCGCCTACACGCATCGAGAAGAAGTTTTTGAAAACTACTTTTCGAAACTACATATCGAAAGCCCTAATAGGGCTCACATGCGCCTTTCTGAAATTGGGCCAGAGAGGTGGGCTAGGTCGAAGTGTCCGGTACGACTAGGGCTGGGCAAAAAAACCGCCCCGCACGTCCCGTCCCGCCCCGCACCGCAAAAATGGCGAGGGAGTGCGGTTTGATATATCAAAATTTCCCGCCCCGCATCAAACCCGCACCGCCAAAAAAAATATAAAACGAGTGCGGTTTTATTATTATTTCATCCGTCCCGCCCCGCCCCGCTTCGTCCCGCCCCGCCCCGCATATAACAAGATAAAAAACAAAAAAAATAATCAAAATCCTATTTCACTCCGCCCCGCCCCGCCCCGCTCCCTTCTTTCCCCGCGAAAAGTGTGGCGCGGTGCGGTTTTAAGTTGTAAAAATGCCCCGCCCCGCATAAAACCGCACCGCACAAAAAATACGGGGCGGGTGCGGTTACACTCTCGCCCCGCCCCAAACCGCCCCGCCCCCAGCCCTAGGTACGACGCTATAACTTCTTGACATCCAATGCTGTTGAATGCTTTAATAATCATATGTTGTGGGCGAGGCGTTTACCTGTTTGCTCGTTACTTGAGATATTTCGCCTAATTTTAGAGAATTGGTTTGATGAGAAGCGGGGAGAAGCTACATCAAGAGACCATGAGTTGACAATGCACACTTTTGAAAAGCTTTCTAACTCTGTGCAAGCCAGTCTGACTCTTACCGTTCGAGCTACCACCCCACTTGTTTATAAAGTCGAAGAAAATAAAGTTTCTTATGAGATCGACCTTCGAACATGGACATGTTGTTGTCGTGAGTTTGATTTGGATCAGATTCCATGTCGTCATGCCGTTGCCGCTATAACGTAATTGTCTATGCTGTTGTGTGCACATGGTCATGGACATTCAATGTTTTTGTCTATGCTGTCGCGTGCACGATCGTAACCCACGATGGGCACGATCGTAACCCACGATGGGCATGATCGTAACACACGATCGGCACGATCGTGTTTTGCCATCGTGTGGAAAACAGGGCTGGTCTGGATTTATCCTACACCTCATCAATATCAAAAATACATTATCATACAACATCCTTGATATAATTGCTTATTGTAACAGGCGCGCCGGCAATGGTTTGTCCGTGTATGATTTTGTTAGTCGTTATTTCAAGCAACAAGGCCTTAGAGAGACTTATAAGGAGCATATTAGTCCCATCCCACATCCCGATGAGTGGAATGTCCCACCGGAGATCTCATCCATCGTTTGCGTACCTCCAGAGGGGGTACGACAAGCCGGCCGACCAAGGATGAGTCGCGCACGGTCCGCTGTTGAAAATTTGCCCGCAGGTGGACGGCCTCAGGTGTGCGGTAGGTGTAAAGGAACCGACCACAATAGAAAATCTTGCAAAGCATTCATTCCCATAGGTGGTGTGGACTTGAATATCCCTGAAGAAACTCAAGGAATGGATGAACAAACGAGGCAAAGGCGCCGGCAGTAGAAGAGGTGTGGCATTTGACGTAATGATGACCATGACATAAGGGGATGTTCATACCATAAAACTTAAATTGCTTATGTATTTTTATATTTTGTGACTTACTAGCAACAATCATGTGCAAACATTTTGATACTCGAAGGACCATGTATTGATTCAGTATTCTGATTATTAGTTGAAATGCATAATTTTGTGTCTATTTTCTTTACCTTTGAATTGAAATTTAAGTGTTCAGCTATGTAAAGCAAATAAAGGTGATTATGGAGCCAAACATTAACCATAACAAAGTAGCTCACTTCAAAGAGCAATAGTTTACAGCAAAGGGATATCCAAAGCATATAACTTTACAAAACAAAATTTAATCACCATCACACAAAAATATCTAATAATAACATAAAAAAAACAATCACTTGGATCTCTTTTCCCCCATTTGCTGCTGTATATTTAGTCTTGTATCACCATCTTCATGAACTTCCTCTTCTAAAATAACTTCTTTGCTTTTCTTCTCAAAAATTTCCAAATCATTATCATCATCACCATCTAGTATGACTGGAGTGCTCGCAGTGTTTTTAAAGAGGCCCTGTTTCATGGAACACATTAATTCGCAATGATAGTCACTACATATATAACAAAATCAAAAAACTTACTCTGAGCATTGAGTATCTTCCTCTCGACCTAGTTCTGTATGGTGGTTTGGGAGGAGGTATCCTCCTTCTTCTTTTTGGTGGTGGTGCTTCGATTCCTCCTAAATTGCTTTCTCGTAATCGGCCGCTCATTTCGCGTATTTGATTTTAATGGATTTTAACTGATGTTAATTGATTAGGGTTTGTAGTGAAAAGGGGGGCGACGGTACATGTATTTCACTCTCAGTCAATGAAGATGGGCTTATATTGAAAAGGGGGAGACCGACCCACGATGGGATTTTATAATAAAATAATTTGATGTTGACCTTTGCAATAAACACGATTGTGCACACGATCGCCGCGATCGTGTGTTCCAATCGTGTGACACGTTGGCAACCAGGTGTCACGTTGTCTTTGGTGTCAAATTGGCAATGTATCCACATATGCACACGATCGTGTACACGGTCATGTCCACGATGTAACACACGATCGTGTGCACAAGAACATCAAGAATTTTCACCAATTTCTCAAATTACTCGTCAATTTAGGTGTTGTTACTTATATATTAACAATTATTTGTTAACGATACACTTATTTAAAAAGTTATTGATTGAATTAACATAATATATTGCATATCATGTGTCGTCTATCTGTTCTCAGTGTATTAGTTCGTACGGATAAGTTCAATCATCTGGATGAAATATCTCATATACTAATGAATTACAACGAAATGACAAATAGGAGTTTGTATAAGAAGCTATATAGTAATTAATGTTTAAACAAGCGATGTTTGAATCACAAAACATCATTCTAGATAACACAATAAATCAAATTTGCAAAAATACCAAAAGTTCATATGCACACGATCGTGTACACGGTCGTGTCCACGATGGAACACACGATCGTGTGCACAAGAACATCAAAACATTTCACCAATTTCTCAAATTACTCGTCAATTTAGGTGTTGTTATTTATATATTAATAATTATTTGTTAACGATACACTTATTTAAAAAGTTATTGATTGGATTAACATAATATATTGCATATCATGTGTCTTCTATCTGTTCTCAGTGTATTAGTTCGTACGGATAAGTTCAATCATCTGGATGAAATATCTCATATACTAATGAATTACAACGAAATGACAAATAGGAGTTTGTATAAGAAGCTATATAGTAATTAATATTTGAACAAGCGATGTTTGAATCACAAAACATCATTCTAGATAACACAATAAATCAAATTTGCAAAGATACCAAAAGTTCATATGCACACGATCGTGTACACGGTCGTATCCACAATGGAACACACGATCGTGTGCACAAGAACATCAAAACATTTCACCAATTTCTCAAATTACTCGTCAATTTAGGTGTTGTTACTTATATATTAATAATTATTTGTTAACGATACACTTATTTAAAAAGTTTTTGATTGAATTAACGTAATATATTGCATATCATGTGTCGTCTATCTGTTCTCAGTGTATTAGTTCGTACGGATAAGTTCAATCATCTGGATGAAATATCTCATATACTAATGAATTACAACGAAATGACAAATAGGAGTTTGTATAAGAAGCTATATAGTAATTAATGTTTGAACAAGCGATGTTTGAATCACAAAACACCATTCTAGATAACACAATAAATCAAATTTGCAAAAATACCAAAAGTTCATATGCACACGATCGTGTCCACGATGGAACAAACGATCGTGTGCACAAGAACATCAAAACATTTCACCAATTTCTCAAATTACTCGTCAATTTAGGTGTTGTTACTTATATATTAACAATTATTTGTTAATGATACACTTATTTAACAAGTTATTGATTGAATTAACATAATATATTGCATATCATGTGTCGTCTATCTGTTCTCAGTGTATTAGTTCGTACGGATAAGTTCAATCATCTAGATGAAATATCTCATATACTAATTTAGGTGTTGTTACTTATATATTAACAATTATTTGTTAACGATACACTTATTTAAAAAGTTATTGATTGAATTAACATAATATATTGCATATCATGTGTCATCTATCTGTTCTCAGTGTATTAGTTCGTACGGATAAGTTCAATCATCTGGATGAAATATCTCATATACTAATTTAGGTGTTGTTACTTATATATTAACAATTATTTGTTAACGATACACTTATTTAAAAAGTTATTGCTTGAATTAACATAATATATTGCATATCATGTGTCGTCTATCTGTTCTCAGTGTATTAGTTCGTACGGATAAGTTCAATCATCTGGATGAAATATCTCATATACTAATGAATTACAACGAAATGACAAATATGAGTTTGTATAAGAAGCTATATAGTAATTAATGTTTGAACAAGCGATGTTTGAATCACAAAACATCATTCTAGATAACACAATAAATCAAACTGGCAAAAATACCAAAAGTTCATATGCACACGACCGTGTACACGGTCGTGCCCACGATGGGACACACAGTCGTGTGCACACGGTCATGCCAGCCATCGTGCGCACACTACAGCATCAACCCATGACCGTGGGTAGGTTGCAGACGATCGTAACACACGATGGCCACGATCGTGTGCATCCATCGTGTGTAACACAGAGCCAAAACATAAAGATTTAACAACACAACACGATCGTGACCCACGATGGTCACGATCGTGTTCATCCATCGTGTGTAACACAGAGCCAAAACATGAAGATTTAACAACACTAACACATTCATATTGCCAAAACTGTCTAAATACAACATAAATATTTAACAACACGACACATTAATCTTGTCACAACACAACACACCATAAACCATTCTACATGTCTAAAGACAACATAAAGATTTTAGCAGCTAAACCATATCGATATTTCTTAATATATTTTTCATTAAGTTCCTTGATTTGGTACCTTGCTCCTGGGTTTGCAGAGACGAGTCGATCCAAGTACATGCACGCGAAGGGGCCACAACTGTGATTGTCGTTTTGTATGAACTGTAGCTCTCGTGGCATAATTTTGAAACTCATCACCGTGTCATACTTCTTCTTCGATTGGTTGTTCAGCCAATACCCGGATTGAGCTAGCACACGAGGCATCAGATGCATAATCGGTCGCAGTTGGTTGAATCGGTATCGACCATCTTCGTGGTGGTGTGACAAGGAATCGTACAACTCCACGGTCCATATTATGATGTCAATCTTGATAGTCACCCAGTGGCTCTGGTCGAGGCAACAAATGGCAATGATCTGTTGAAACAAAATATGTAATCATATAAGATCATCACATCAAACATAGCGAATCATTTATAAATAGTGAATCATTTATAAATATAAATTTCAAATGGAAACAAATCGTCAATTATTTATAAATATAAATTTCAAACTTACTTCGTTGCAATTTAACCATGGAACCGCATGTGGTGTATCAAGACCTGTTATGTAGTCCTCGATGCATTTAGGAATTTTACAATCCTTGTAAACCGGCTTCCCCGTCACCTTGATACCAAGTGGATCATCCGGATGGAGTCTTGCAAACTCGTTGGTCAAAACTAACTACAAAAAGCCAAACAACAAAATTAAAAAAAATCCATATCACACCAATGATATACAAGCGAGTAGGTTATAGAACTTATGTAAAATAGGGAGCCGGCAAGTACAGTGCCAACTATACCGACACCAACACTACGGACTCCCCTCTAAAGACTCGCTCGAGTCGCAAGCACATAACAGTCTATCACCTCGGCATCAAAGTCTTCACGACTAGACTCTATCCGGTCAAATAACGCCTGGGTGAATGCATGCCCAGTCTCCAAACACCGGACAATAGCATCACGTGGCTGCTCCCTCCTAAACTGTAGGTACAACTTCTTCAGAGCCTCGCTATCTCTTGGAGGCGCAACCACAAAAGGCTCCCGAAGAGCAGCAGATGGTCGACTCACTCGCGGTGGAAGACTACGCTCACCCAAATGCTGCGTTCCGGTACTCTCACCATCTTCATCACCCTCAGCATCCCTCTCACAACTATAACGATCAGAGAGCTGTACAGGCGGCTGCTCGATCTCAAAAACTGGATGCTCAATCTGAAATGGAGGCTGCTGCTCAGGACCACCACACTCACTTCGAAACATCGCACTATAATGATTCTCGTCCTGAAACCAGTCGAACATCGTCACATACTGCTGGAACGGCGCCTCAAATGGCTCATACTGATGCTCGTAATCAAGGGGCTGCTGAGTCCGCTCAAAAGAATGATGAATCTGAGAATGGTGACTGTGCTGGACCTCAGAATGGTGGGTTGGCGGATGCTGAGAATGGTGACTCGGCTGACGCTGAGAATGATGACTAGGCTAACGCTGAGAATGGTGACTCTGGGCTGCGCCAGAGACTGAGTGACGTGGAGGGTCAGGAATCCTCCGCTGGGCGCTGCTAACAGATGCAGAATGACGAGGCCTTTCATGGCTCCCAGCTGAGTAGTGCACCGGGCTTCTAGAACGTCTATGCATAGGTCCGAAGAAATCCACGATCCCAGAAAGCACCCGACGAGAAACTCGAGCAATAAATCCGGACTCAAAATCGTCGTACAAGATCGCCTTCAAACGGCGATCGAAGTACTCATCCCTGATCGTGTCCTGGGTGTGGTCCGGACAAGGAAGTCCGTGGACACAACACACCCTCTCTGACTGCCTCTCCCGGTCCGATGTCTCTGCACCATCTACTGGTGGGGTACTCTGCCGGCGTCGCTTCGACACTTTATGTGCCGACTCATATGTAATCAATTTTCCAGCAGCCTTCTTCAACCTATCCATAACTTTCTTCCTCGGGATCGGCGCGGGCTCATCCTCCTTATTCTTCACATCTATTCTTACATGCTTAATGAACTTAACGTCATATGGCGAGCCATTCTCAAAGCTCAGGTAATAGTACTCAACCCCATCCTCCTCCAAATGCGGTAAAGAGGGAAGTACTCTGTGCTGCAAAATTAGTCATTAAATCATACCATTAGATGGGCAATCACATAACGTTTAAGAGATGAAGTCAGGAGAAAATATGTTTACAAATTTATGTACCTTATCGTCGAAGAAATGAGTGAAATCACAAAACATCTTCGTCGTAGTCCACATCAAACACCGGGGGACTTGGACAGATTTATCTCGAATACCACACAATGCTCCCAATGAAGGAATCATCTCATACGACCATATCTGTAAAGCCCAAACATGACCATAGAAGTGATAGTCATTGTGCTCGTGTCCCTCCTTTATGGCAACGTTGCCTATATAGTAAGATAAAACCCCAAATGCATAAGAACCCCAAGAAAACATATCTCACTGCTCGAAATCCTCCACTAATGCCCATGCCCATATCTCGACCATCATGTCGTCACGGCATAAGATAAAGTAGTAGTATATAAGCAAATTGGCAACCTTCACATAATCTTTTATGTCTCTACCAAAATCTCGAGCATTGAACCTCTTCCGCAGAACACTAACCTTAATATTTTTGCCATGGAGTATTCTGTGGAAAATACCATCAGACGGAAGGAGATGGTCGTCCTGGGGATGGAAGGTAGAGTTTCCAAAATGGAGTCCAGTGATCATGGCAAAATCACGGGCCGTAAAACGAATGGTCCTCCCGCAAACCTGGAACCACGACTCATCCAGGGGGATTTGATCACCCTCCAATTGACGGGCAATCAAGTGATGTAGGACAGTATTTGAACTCCCATTCCTCCTAACTTTAATCAAGCACCCCAGGACTCCCTCGGTCAAGCTCTCGATAGCTCGATCAGCAACTGCGGAATTGCGGCCCATACTTTTTAGTGTCTCAATGATCTCTTTAAATACCGCCTCCCGTATGTAAAGATTCACTTGCCGTGCAACAAAACGCAATGTAGGTCTCTTCCATACGCAACCAGCCTGCAATATGGACATACAACTCATAAGAATATGATAGAATGCTTAAGAGAACGAAAAAAAATTCTGCCTTGCACATGATCACAGGCACACGATCGATGCCCGTCGTGTGAAGACCATCGTGTGCCACACGACGGTTCACACGACGGGCAACGATCGTGTGCCTGCGATCGTGTGCAAGGCAGGAGCCTTTGGTCTTCTAGCACACGACGGCACACACGATCGACGATCGTCGTGTGTAACCATAGTGCCCACAAAAGACCATCGTGTACACGATGGTCTCATCTTCTTCAGCACGATCGTGGGACGATGAACAACCGTCGTGGCACGATCGTGTGTGAATGAAAATACACTAACCGGCGGCTCATTGATGAATTCCTCTTCAGATGGAGTGTCACTAGCGGAACTTCTGGCGACTTCAGATTCTCTGTGGTAGTCGGAGTTCGACATTTTCTGGCCGGCGAAGGGTTTCACGACGGGGGAGTTTTTTTGCAGAGAGATGAGGAGAGTTTTTTTGCAGAGGAAAATATTGAGTTGTGGGACCGTTATTTTATTGTTGTTTCGTTTTAATAATCTTCTTTTTTTTTTATAGTTTTTTATCTTTTAGTAGTAGACTTTAAGGGTAATAAAGTCTTTTAACACATTTTGGTATCAAAAACTTATAGTTTTATGAATGGGGATATATAACTTGTTACTTTTATGCTTTGGTACTAAAAAGAGAGATCTCATTTACATATGTATTGCTCTCTCTATTAAGTGTGGTCTTATTTCCTCTTTGGCCATACACAAAAAGTATGACCTTTCCATAAATGGATATGACCCCACTTAAAATATTACCTTTACTTCACATTAAAATACATCTCTAATTCATTTTCTGCACTAAAAAATATATTTCTCCTCGACCTTTTTAAAACTCGTGTTACTTCATATGGACCATATTTTTAGTGGACGAAGGGAGTACATCCAATTGTCTACCTAAAATTAGAATAAAATCTATTTTGAATTAGAAATATTACAGTGACATTTATTTTAAATGAAAAAGAATAATAAATCTAACCTTATATTATATGATCCATTCGTCTTGCTCAAAGCTTCACACTTATTCATTTTTATCTCTTTAAAACTTTTACATTTATCACATTTACACAACAAATTAGATGACCCGATTTTTACTTTTTAATCTCTACCATACATCACTATAAATACTTTTTTACTTTCAAATATCCACCATATATTTATCATTATTACTTGCATCAGTTATTATACTCTCTTCGCGCACTAGTAGAAAAATACCATTTCACATCGGTTAACCGATTTAGAAAGTGACGTGGCCATTTTCTAAATCGGTTCTAAAATAACCGATCTATAAAGTCCACTTTCTAAAATAACCGATCTAGAAAGTGACATGACCATTTTCTAAATCGGTTGTTTTAGAACCGATCTATAAAGTGGACTTTCTAAATCGGTTATTTTAGAACCGATCTAGAAAGTGCACTTTCTAGATCGGTTATTTTAGAACCGATTTAAAACCCACTCGAGAAATTATATTTAAATTTAATATAAATATAAGTTTCTCAAACAACTCACTTTAGCCTAGTGGTCAGGACTTCACTCCCCAACCACAAGGTCAAGGGTTCAAACCCTCGTGGCAATAAGAAATATATTGATATTTCAAGACTAAGTTGGACCCGGTCTCGGATCGAACCCGAGCTGGGTTAGGGTCATTTTTTTTTTGAAAAAAAAAATAAGACTTTCTAGATCGGTTCAAATAGACATTCTAGATCGGTTAAATAACCGATGTAGAAATCAGACTTTCTAGATCGGTTCTGAAAACCGATGTAGAAAGTCCAGACTTTTTAGATCGGTTCTGAAAACCGATGTAGAAAGTCCAGACTTTCTACATCGACTGGATCTATAACGGTTATTTAACCGATTTAGAATGTCTATTTTACCCGATTTAGAAAGTGTTTTTTCTAGTAGTGGCGGTGCAATATTTGATCCAAGCAACATTTTGTTAAATACTTCAAATCACATCAGACAATCACCTTTTATTTTTTATTCTCCATCACACACTCACCATCAACATATTTTACTTTTTAATCTACACCACGTACTTATAAAACTTACGCATGTATCACCTCTAATTATTCTCCTAAAATAAATCGATAAAAATATATTATATGTCAAGTTTTAACGTCCGAGTACACTTGTTCGGGGAGATAATGAGTAAATAAATCAGAATTATTGGGAAATGGGGATTATTTTACTATTCCAGTAAAAAGATTCGGCCACAGCTTTACACACGCATGCATAAATAAAACAACTTTCAGTAAAAAAAATACCAACCCAAAACCGCCCCCGGGTCCCCACCCCCACTCCCACCCCAAACATCAAGAGAGAAAAAGCCAAAAAAAAAAAAAAAAATCCAGAATTCAGAGGCCTTTCTCTCAGCTCAGTACCTCCGACTCTTCCACATTTTGTGCCAGTCCTAGAATGAGGTTGCGTGGTCAAATAATTTATTCTTCTCACCTGGAATTTTGATAATTTGGCCGGGGAGTTTAGGTCACCGGAGCATGATTTATGTTGAATTGGTGTCCTTGAAAGAGTTGGAGGATCGCAGCTTGGAATTTCATAGATCTGGGTACTGATTCTCCCTCTCTTTCTTGTACTTTTTTTGTTTCGTCTGAATTTTGAATTTTCTGAAGGTACATAATTGTTTGCTGGTAGTGGTTTTAGAGTTTGCTCAACCTTTTTCCTTTTCTGGGGGAGGGGGGATTTTAAGAATGTTAGTTTCTGGTGCGTACTGTATAATTATTGTTCCTTGTCTGCAAGGAAAAAAAATAAAAACAAAAAATCAAATCATATGATTGTGTATGTGACTGATTCTTTGACTGTTCTGGTGATTTATTTTGTTGCATTCATATGTGTTAAATGCCTACTCCCCAAAGAATTTGGACCCTGTAGTTGCCGTGGTGTCGTGTTGGAAATTGGTCACTGGTATAGCTCTCGATGTCGATGATGTCGATGTGCACGACTGTCGTGATTCTGGTGTGATTATTTCAGAATCAATAGTTATTCGTCACCATAACAAACGTCTTTATTTGGAGCTCCTATGACTTTGTTCAGGTGAAGGACACATGAATTTTTTGAATCTACACAAGTATTGTGGATAAAAAAAAATGCCCGTCATTTGAAGAATTTTTGGTCTTCATTGCATCAGCTCTTCCACCTTGCACCGCTGACTTGATGATCCAGAAATTTATGCTGACCAAACAGTTCTTATTCCAAAATGTTTTTTTATCCATTAGTCATTTCATCAATGTTTATCCTGGAATTTCTACGTTTATTTGGTCACATAGATTTGATTTTTAGTCATTTCCATTTTCTGCCGCAGATTAATGAAACATGTACCAGTCAGGTGTTTTTAGTTCAATCTTAGTTGACAGCAGTCCAATTGTTCGAACTCAGTCATTAGACTGTGGCGCCAGCACGATGGAGGCTATTGTTGGAGCTAACAATGTGAACAACAATCCAAATCTGGCCTCTAAGCAACGGCTTCGCTGGACTCATGAACTTCATGAAAGATTTGTTGATGCTGTAGCACAACTTGGTGGGCCAGATCGTGAGTCTTTTCCCTTTAAAATAACTTTAATTATGGGCTTCTGGTTTCTCCCTGCCACATATGATGAACAATTTAACAACCCCCACCACCCACCTATAAGTACTCATACACACATATAAGATGTTATAAAGACGGAACAATGGAAAAGTCGGAGAAAAAAAATTGACTTTTGGTGTTTTTGTCTGGAAACGTATTGTTCTTCACAGTTTCTGCATTGGTCCACATATCTAAAGTTTTTTTAGCTTATATTGAATATAAAGCATTGTGCTTGGTAATTCCGGAAAAGAAGATATCAAAACCTCTAATGTTCTCTTCTTAACACACAGTAAAACTTTAAGGTTTGTTGGCAATGAGTGTATTGACCTGAAAAAGGACATTGCTGGTGTTGGCCTCCTAAGTTTCGTATCTGAAGTAATCCTTTCTTGGTTTTCCTTGAGCTGATGTCGGAGAAGTCATTACATTTATTTTCTGCATTCAGTTTCTGCAACAATATCTTGAGAGATTAATTTCTAGGACTATGATGGAGGAAGTCTACAGGATTTTCATCCACATAATAAAAAAATTCTGATACATTATTATTGTTTTTTCAAGGAGCTACTCCTAAAGGTGTTCTCAGAGTTATGGGAGTTCAAGGGTTAACAATTTACCATGTAAAAAGCCACTTACAGGTATTTATGCGATGGAGTCCCTTTCAGTTGTTTGGTCATATTTATTTCCATGCAGCTTGAACTAATTCGCGTTGTCACAAACAGAAATACCGGCTTGCCAAGTATCTTCCAGATTCTTCTTCTGATGGTAGGTTATCCAATTAATACTGTGCTTGTGTTTGGTTGAGATATTAGTCATTATATTTGTTCTTCCAAACTTCTAAGTTTTGAGAATCTTTTGGTATGTCTTTTTCCTTGGGCATTCATTTGTCGACACATTTTGACTTGATTTCATCTAATAAGGGAAAAAAGCTGACAAGAAAGAATCTGGAGATTCACTATCCAGCATGGATGATTCACCGTGAGTGGAACCCTTTCTCATTTTCTTTGTCTTGTTTGTGGACAATTTCGTCATGTCCGACGTCTGTGATTTTTTTCCTTTTAGTAAAAAAGGAAAAAAGAAGAGAAAATTATACGACACAATCTGTTAGCAACTACTTGAGCTATCCCACTTTACTGCTTGTAGTGGGATGCAAATAACTGAAGCACTCAAACTGCAGATGGAGGTTCAAAAGCGGCTGCACGAGCAATTGGAGGTATATGATTTTTTTGTTTCATTGCAAATCTGTTTAACATAAAGGGCTGAAATCTGTCAAAAGATTTGTCAGCAACCTGCATTTATAACCTGCCGAACTACTTCGTGTTAATTTTATGAACAAGGACTTCTTCAACTTAAATGTCGCCGGAGTAGCATGTGGTAATAACATCTGCCGACTGTTGGCATTTTGCTGATTTCTCGGATGCTCTTGCTTCTTTAGATATGAAAGTATGTGCTATAACGGAATTCCTAACCCATATTACAGGTACAAAGACAGTTGCAACTGCGGATAGAAGCCCAAGGAAAGTACTTGAAAAAGATTATTGAAGAACAACAGCGCCTCAGTGGAGTTCTCTCCGAAGCCCCCGGCTCAGGGGTCTCGGCCCCTGGGCCAGGGGACGCTTTTGATAATAAAACCGACCCGCCGACACCTGTCCCAACATCCGAGTCACCACATTTTCTGGAAAAGCCCGCAAAAGAATGGGCCCCTGTGAAAAGTCTTTCTCTGGATGAGTCCTTTTCCTCCCATCACGAGCCGCTAACCCCTGATTCCAGTTGTCATGTCTCGTCAAATGTTGAGAGCCCGAGCGGGAGGTCTGGAAAAAAGCAGCGTGGGAACAATGACGTGGTATTTACCAAACCGGAGATGGTTATAACCCATTCGATACTGGAGTCGGGCTTGAGCCCTCACCCACCAACAGCCACTCACTTTTTTTGACAAGAGAGCAGTTTGAAAATTCGTCCAAGTTACCCGTCGGGAAATGGAAGACAGCTGGAAATTGTACGCGTAGTTAGTGGGGTGTTGATAGTTGCATTTCATCGGGTGGTTCGCTTAATTGTCTGTCTCCCTGTATGTGTACTTTGTGAAAATATGCTGCTGCATTATGAACTGTATGGGTACTCAGATTGTTAGAGGATTAGAAGAGTTCATTTTAGGATGTGCTCTGTTCTCTTTTTTTTTTTTTTTTTTTTTAACTGGGTTAATATTGACATTATTATCAACCACTGAGATTATTGTATCCTTATGAAAAAGTGGTATTGCACTTATTTTTGAACCTCAATGTAGGAGCATATGCAAAGAGAAACACGAGTGTTCGTATTTGGATTTGTGTGTAATTATTGTATTTGATCAGATATGGACATAAGATCAGCTGGGAGACGATGTGCAGAAACCATAATCAAACCGAGTGGCCCAACGATAATATTAAATTTTGCTTTTCATACGAATTACAAAAAGAAAAATAATAAAGAATCATAGATAAAAGAGATGGAAAAAGCAGGGAGGAAACCTGAGATTAACAAAGGAAACATCCTACTCTACAACACCCAAGTGAGGGTTGATTATGATGAGCAGTGTCTTCGATGATTAACTCTCTTGAGGATGCAAAGACGAATCCGCTGGCTTAGAACTTCCAGCTTTTCGAACTTTTCACGTTTCGACTTCTTTGTGCCTGATGAAGCTTTCTTCTTCTTCTTCAGAATGCCTTCATCTTTCGTAGAGCTTAGTGTACTCTGTTGAGAATCCGTAACAGGCGTTGCAAGCACCTTTATAGTCGTCTGGAAAAGTGGATTCGGGCAAATGAAGTAGCAATAAACAACATAGTAATGATAGCATAGTACGTATAAGAAGCATACTGAAGTACCATTGATGTTTGACTTTGACCTAATTATGGGGGGGGAAAAAAACTAACTTTCAAAATGAGTAAAAATACCCTATTTTTTTTTATTGTCTTACATTTACCCCATTGTACCAAAAATGTTTCAAAAAACCCCTTTAGATTTATAAAAATATCACATTTAGCCCCTTACTTTCATCACCAGATCAAAACTCGGGTGTTTTTTACTGTAATTAGGTAGGACCCCAAGGGTGCTTTTTTTGCAATTTCCTCCAAATATAACAGAAAGTGCAACTTTAACAAAATTTACAGTTCGTGATTCGTGTCCTGTCAGTTCTCTTTGCAGTTTATCTTTACAATCGTGTTTGTGTTATGTCACCCATTGTCACCTCCTGGTTCCCCTTTTGCTCCAGACAGTAATAACCATTACTTAAAATGATCTAGTAAATATGAGAGAGAGAGAGAGAGAGAGAGACCTGATCAGATTTGCCTACATTCGTACATTCCACAGAAGGTACATCATCGCTGCCGAGAGACGAGCATCTTCCCCAACTCTCTCTATTCGAGCTTGTGTATGAACAGCTCTCTTCCTTTTGCCCACCCGGCTTGTCCTAATTCAATTAAAATATGAGTTGTAGATTAAAAAAAGAATAGCAGAGTTCAATATTGCTTTACAGTTTACCCAAAATGAGTACAGATGCAAGTGTACCTGTACAAGTGATGTGCCATTTTCACGAAGTTCGGCTTCTTCAACAGTCGAAACGTCCTGCAACGAGCAAGTAACGAGGGGGCACACCTTATATCTTCCAACAAGAAAGTCCAGTGTTTATATATAGTAATAAGCAATATAATTGGATAACAATGGAATATTTCATCCATTTTTAACCATTTTTATTGATTATAATTGCAAAAACTACCCCTGAAGTTTGGAGTATTTACAAAAGAACTCAACGAAGTTTTAAGCATTACAAAATGCCCTAAGATAAAATCTCGTGTTATTTATCTTGTTTGATCACGGTAAGAGCTGTTGCCGTGTGACCTGTGGTCACGGGTTCGAGTCCTAGGAGCGGCCTCTTGCCAATTTAATTGGCAAGGGAAGGCTTGCCCCCTATACACCCTTGTGGTGGGACCCTTCCCCGGACCCTCAACTTGCGGGGACGCTTCGTGCACCGGGCTGCCCTTTTTTTTATGTAATTACCCAAACCTCGGGTAGTTTTCTGTAATTGTCACATTTTATTATTAGAGAAACGATTTCTATGTATACATGACAAACAGGTGCAATCTTCGAAAGTAGTTCCCCCACGGACTTGGTGGTTGAAACGCTACATGGTGCGGACGAAGAACTTGATGCATCAGCACTCACATTCCGAAGCCCAGCAATTATCTCATACAGAATATTCTGGTGGAGAAAACAACTGTCAGCAGCACATATAAAAATAAATTTCATAGGCGTGGAAAGAAATTTTCATCTAGAATTTTAGCACAGAACTGATACGTACTCATGATTGAAACGAAGTTGAATTACAAAACTACTGATGTGATGCAGTGATGCGTGTAGATTATGCAAGAACACAGTAGTCGAGTCCCCTTGATTCTAAGAATACGCGGAACACAAGAAATACATTCCGTTAATTCGTTCCGTTGATTCGATGTGAATACTGGAGGAACAACAATTAAAAATACGAGAAAGGGAAAAAAATCAATATTTTCTTTTCATTCATGAACTACTTTACAATGTTCATGATACTCCTATATATAAAAGGTAAAACTAGGGTTTTAGGCTTGTAAGCCTAAAAGTCCGAACCACTAACAACTAATTAAGTCCTAAAACTATATAAACTATTAATATTAATAAATAATTAAATACAATCTTCCTAATATTCTTGATTCTCCAAATCCGCTCATAATTATACGAGATTCCTATCGCTATCTCGTCTCCATCAACTACCCTGGTAATTGCACACACACACAAAACTCAGAAATTCTAAATTGCAAAAAATACCACCAAAGTTTGACTCGGTGTTAAATGTACGTAATGAGGTAATTGTGAAACTAAAATGTTTTTGCTTAGGAACCTTGAGTTCTTTTTTTTTTTTGTAATTTTTCAAAAACTTCAGGGTTCTTTGTCAATACCCCAAACATCAGGGATAGTTTCGTAATTATCCTTTATTTTAACCACTCTACGTGGACATGAAGCAGAAATTACCTCTTCCACACTAGAACCAACCTTCATGTCTCCCAGATCATAATATTTATCTATCTTGGATGAATATGAAGACGGAAGTCGAGGAGGACGAAGAACGTTATAGAAGAAAATAGACACCGAATCATAATAGAATTGAGGCCGCGAGGAGTTGTGATCGCCCTCAAACTTGATTATATTTCTATCGCCCTGCACCGAACGGACAGAGAAATTTACTACACAGCATACCAAATAAATATTTAAAACCACTTATTTAGAGAATGTTCGCACCGCGTATAACTTAAAGATGGCATCGGAGTGCCGAGGTTGAATGAACTTGTCGTCTTTTGCATGCCCGAATAAAGCGGGAATAAATGTCTTGGGCGCGACCTGCTTATATTTAAAAAAATCAAGTGTATTAATAATTAATATAAGATTAATTCTAGAGCTCCTCTAAATTCTACACTATATATGTATTTACGTGAGTTCTGATATATCTATTGTGCTAAATTTAGAGGGACCTGTATGCAATCAAGCCGCCTAATATCAAATCTTGCCTTCTTCCGGATCACTCGTCGCATGTACTGAACAGCCATCTTAACCTGTTATGGCAGGTGATAGTAAGTGATTAGAAGGAATAAGTTTGATTTCATACGGAAACCAAATACTTAAGATAATAGAAATGGATCCAAAAAAGAAAAAAAAAAAAAAGAAAAAAAAAAAGAAAAAGGAAACGAAAAAACTAATACGATTTAAAAGAAAAAGATAGTACAGAATATAGATGGCTCTTACTGTAAATTTGGGAAGCCGGATTTTATAGACGTCAGCAAGTTCCAGCATGAGATTGAACAAATTAGAGAAGGCACTGTCCAACACCATTCCAGCTATAGACGGGTCTTCTGCTCCATAAAGAAGACTGCACCACCATCACATTAATCAAAAACACTTTTATTAATGTTGATAAGTTACAAGTTAATGTGCCACGCTGAGTTATCGCCTTTTTTATTTCTGGTAGAAGGTCATCTACGCCTATTTTCATCTTTTGTAATTCTCGAACTTTCAAATCTGTGCGGATCTGGACCCAGATCCGTGGATCCGCTGGCCGCACCGGTTCTGGATCTATGTGTAAAAAATAGGATCTGGATCTAGGTTTAGCAAAATCCGATCCAGGTATGGCCAGTTGCCATCCCTAGATTGAACTAATCTTATATCAACCAATAGTACGCCAATTAATCGACTACACAGTCAAGAAGAAACCAGAAAAATATGCAATTATCGGAACTGGAAATAGAAAAAACAGTAGAAAATGGTGAATAATTTCCAGTAAAATGGTGTATGAACTGCCAGTATGATAATGCAGGTCAAAAAGAGAATCACAGACCTTGTCACTGCACCCATTGACCTCCCCCAGAGGCCAATACGAGATACTTTCTGGTTGCTCCTCAAATATGACAACACAACCTTGAGGTCATTTTTCTGAAATTCAGACAAGAAATACCACATCAATACCCAATAATTTATTTTAAAATAAAATAAACGGAAGGTACGACCAAGGCAAACAATACCTCATGCCAACCAAGACTGACATAATCACCATCAGATAAGCCAGAACCCGAAAAATCGAGAGTGAATACTGTGATATTTGAAGGCAGAAGAACTACAGCTGCCTCATTCGCATCCGCTCGACATCCACTGCAGGGTAATAAAACAAATTTAAAAGAGAAAGAAAGGTTCATAACAATTAACCGACAAAAATATCTATAAATATTTAATTTCCTTCCAGTGCTATAAACCCAAATTACATCAAAACCTAATTGTATCACATGTCAAAACCGGATATCAAACTAGATCAAAAAAATTCGAGCAATCTATTTCAGTTTTAATTAGTTAGCCCAAACCTCAGAATGTATTTGTTCTAATTTCCCCTACTCTATATGTATTTATCATACATAGTTCTTATGGATGACACTCAGCATATGAATGAGGAAGTGCATTTGTACTACGGTACGCGGTATGCAGCAGCAATTACTTAATAAAATAAATTTTCTTTAAAGATAACGACGAACCTGTTTCCATGACAATATACAACACAGGGAAGAGAGCAATTACTTAATAAAATAAATTTTCTTTAAAGATAACGACGAACCTGTTTCCATGACAATATACAACACAGGGAAGAGGAGAATCATCCGGGACTTTTGAAGGAACATAATGGCTACACTTCAAGGTATGGCCTCTCTCGTTTCTAAGCTGCAAAAGTAAAAGAGACTAAACTTTAAAACACGATTAGGCCCATAACCGAACATAAACAAACATCCCCAATAATTCAGTGTTAAAGAAAGCGTTTTTTTTCCGTAACTTGCCTCCAGGTCTTCTCTTTTGTACTTTCTTCCTGCAAGTGTAAAATCTTTCTCCCACAGATACTGATCTGGGTTGTATTCGGCCCTTTTCTCATAGCAGGTGGGAAAGTAAAGTAAATTAATAATCACGTAAAAACAAACAAGAAAAAAACATTAATAATTCTAGCAACTTGCTCAGAGGAATAGACGGTTATTAGTTAATACTAAGCACGCATTGCAAGTTGATGAAAAATTTGCAAAGAGTAAAAGTAATGTCATCAAACAGACAAAGTCATTCGTAGAAGTTTGAATAATGAAACTTGGAGAAGTCCGTTATTCGAATATATTAAGCAATTTTCAGGTGCGGCAAGAAAATAATCACCATATAAAGTTGAGGTGTTTCCTACATAGCTTAACAGCGAGATACATATACAAGAAGCTGAACTTGGTACAGCACAAACTAAACATAGATGGATGAATCAATCTATTATTACCATTTTCGTAAAAAAAAATCCCGATAAATCTTGGTGCATAAAAGCCAACACACAGCCCATGTCAATCTAAGTTTACTGATATTAAGCAAAAAATGCAAAGTTAAACATTGGCCCTTTGGTATATATGCTCATATGACACATAATGACAATCAAAAGCTAAAGTAGCCAAAGAAAGACAGATTAAAAATCTAAAATATTTATCTAATCACTTATAGGGCCAGTTCGGCATTGTTGTGGCCAGCAGAACCTGCTGGTGGAAGAAGTGTTGTCGGGAAAAGCTGATAAGTGTTCGGTAAATGCACGATAAATGTTCTAAATGTCAATAAATAAAAAAATAAGAAACAAGGTTGTATTGAATGTTGGGGATATTTTGTAAAAAAAAAAAAAAAAACATAAGCTTTCCTAATTAGCCATGACAGCTGCTTTCCCCAAAAGCTACAGATTGTAGCTTTTACTGAAAGCAGCTTTCGTAGCTTTTAAGGAAGGCAGTTTTGCATTTACCAAACAATGCTTTGACAGAGCAGCTGCTTTTAGGGGCTGGGAGAGCAATGCCAAACTGAGCCATAGTCCAATCGTACATGACTTTCTATAAAAAAATTGCTAAAGAAAAGAAAGGTTTGTTAATTTAGAGAAAAATTACATAAGCGGATAAGTCATTCACTATAAAATTGCAAGATACCTCCGCCAAACTGCCATGCTCAAATCTATAAATAACCAAATCAAATGCAAACAGTTATATCTGTGAATCCATAATGCCACTCAAGACTTAATTTTATATGAGACACGCCCATGACATACTCTTCACAATAATACAAAATCCTCCTATTCCTTTCCAACCAGATTGATCGATAAACCGTAGAAACCAACTATCTCCATAAGATCTTGTCTTTAGAACCTAAATGACATCCTAAATCAGTAGCACTTAGCAATGCACATGAACCTAGATGAACCCAAACTAGTCCAAGCTCAGCTAAGACGAGGCCAAAGAATCTCAATGAATGGACAATGTATAAAGATTCGCTCCATACTGCGGCTGCACTGAACACACAATCCAGGAGCAAAGGGGGGATGACTCTTTCTAAAATCACTCACGAATGATTCCCAAACCCCTATTAGAACAGAAAGGAAATTATGCATGTAATGTCCAGCACAAACTCTATTTGTTAATGACGATGTCCATTCAATAAATTTAAGGCTGTGAATGTCAGTGTCGAGACATTACGTTTGACCAGGCTTAAGTTTAAGAAAAGGTAGAAAGAAAGTAACTGGACAAAAAGTCCATCATTAATGTAACAATGTATTATCCCCAAGGTCATTAACAGTCTGATTAGGAAGGTACCTCAAACATTAATAACGACATACATATAAACGGGTGGTCTATCGAGCCCGGCCAAACAACTTAACCACTTCAGTAGGAATGTCGAAGTAGCAATTACTTCCACGAGTAAAGTTTTTCTACATATTTAATCGACTGCTACATCTAAATTTCATCGATTTGCACACAATTATACGTAGAGAGGGCAACAAAAAAAAGTGACAAGAGAGAGTGGGGGTGGGGGCAACAAAGCATGATAAATATACCTAGGCGGCCTAATAACGAAATTGATAAATTGATCAATCATCTTCAGCAAACAAAACTGAGGAAGCCCTTCAGATTATGGGATTCTTTCTCTCCCACCCATCAGGACACAGCGGATGTCCCTATCTTCACTGTCTGAATCTCACAGCCTACGGCTAAGCTAAATCTAAAGATCCAAATTCTTTTTTATCCGATCCTTTTTCTCCTCCTACTTAATGAAATCTACACAGATGAGCCCCTGTCCTAGCTGAACCATATACGGAAAAGGAAATTTAGAGAATCCAGAGTGATGCGTGTAGTAGATTATGACCCATAAAAAAAAAAAGTCAAAAATGAGCTTAACCTAGACAGAATCGACAGATCCTAGAAAAAGTTGAGCTCCACAAAGGAATGCACAAAGTTGAGATCCTTCATCAACCTAAAAAAAAAAAAAAAAAATCCGAGAAAGCAAGAAGGGGAAACCAAGGGCTCGATCTAAAGAACAAGAGCCCAAGGCCAGATGAAATTTTCGAGTAGATTGTAACCAGTGAAATAGTTTCGACTCGCTGGGAAAATGGACACTGTTAGAACTGTATATTTTGTTTTTTTTGGTTTATTATGTCGGGTAGAAAAAAAAAAGAAAAAAAAGAAAAAAAAAAAGCTTGACCAGTTTTTTTGCTGTTTGAAAAGATCAAAGGAAGGAGATAGTTTAGGGGGATTTGAGGTGTAAGAGATAAAGAGGTTAGCAGAAATATGAGTGGGGACTGAAAAGGTTCATCTAGAGGCTACGGCGGAGAAAGGTGAAGTTGTTGAGCTGCGGCTGTGGTGGTGGTGGTGGTTGGAGGGTACTACCCACTAAAACTGCTTATGTTCTCTCTCTCTCTCTCTCTCTCAAACACACGGTGTTAGCTGGTGTTTAGGAAAAAGAAAAATAGAGACGGTACAGCTACGGGCCACACTCTCCAATGAGACAAACCAATCAAAAACTTGATTATCTTATGTTATTTTTATTAGGTTCATAATAATCACAGTATTACATCAAATCTTAAAAGTGTGTTAGGGTACTTTGAGAGGAGGTGGTTTTTTCATCCCAATGATAAATGCAGTAATTATAAGGGGTTGGCATTGCCATCTATCTGCAACAAATCTCTTATGACACATCATTTCTTTACCTTTTCATATCACACTCTCTTATTTTGTTGGTATTGTCATGTAGCACTGCAATCCATACCACACTACAATTTTTTTTTAAAACTTAAAATCCATTAAAACTAAAAATACATTAAACATCAATAAAATAAAATTAAAATTAAAACTAAATTAAAACATTACAAACTACACGGCCAACCGTATTTGGCGCATAACTGGCGTTTTCTTCCGATGACGGACTCCTTAAAAGCCGGGTCTGGGATATTATCGTGCGGCTCCATCACGAACTTCATGTCACGATTGTAGACCTCCCCTTCAACAAAATGGGTGGAAATGAGTGGAAATATTGGGTATTGTTTGTTGTTAAAAATAGGTTGAAAAGGGATTTAAAAAAAAATGACCGTTGGAGCCTCCAACGGCTCCTTCCCAACGTCTCTCTTCTCCTCTTCTCGTGCGGCATCCGATACCACACTTCCCATACCGCGATCCCGGTGGCGGTGTTACCGCGCGGTATGGGTCTCAAACCATGTCCATACCGCATGCAATGCCAACCCCCTAAGGAGCTCAATGGCATTAGATCATTTGACAATAGTAAGACTATATTTTCTAGTTGGGGGATCATTAATATAGTAAAAGTTAAATTCCTAGTATGGATTTATCGGAGCTCCATAAGGAACTCTCATGGAGCTCCTTAGAATTACCGATGATAAATGTATGCCAGATTGACACAATTCTCTCCTACTTTTTTTTTTCTTTTTACTCACACACTCAGTCTAGTCGTGTTAGTTGGGTTTGAACCCGTGACATTTGGCCTCCGGACAACACCACTTAATCACTAGATCACCCCCACTGAGACCTCCAACTTGAATAAAATAATTTTAAAATATAATTTTATATTTAAAATAAAATATTAATATTTGATTATATTATATAAAATTAAAGAAATTATGGTTATGTAAATTATAATATTAGTTGGTTGAAAATCAATAAAATAAATGAAAAATAGATAGTTTAAAATGAATTATATTGCAATTTCCCCAGCTATTTTCTCTTTATATTCAAAATTACAATAATATGTACATTGGATAATATGTAATTCTATAATTTAGTTTACATGTTGGAAGGGATTGATACGAAAAAGTATTCCCTCAATTCACAATTAAGTTAACATGTTGTCATTTTCGTCTGTTCACCAATTCTCTTAATATTTGTTTCATTTTATTTTTGTCAATAATTTTACTTTTACTTTATTGGAACTTGTGCCGAATTTATTCCAACTCACCTCAATTCACCAATAAAACTCGTGTACATATCATTTCAACTCAACCTAATTCACCAACTCAAATAAAACTAGTGTTATTTCAACTCACCCTCGTTCTGTTTCAACCTCAATTATTTTTTTGTTACTTATTTGTCATTATTTGTAAAGGGATTTTTTAAGAAAGGGTTAGCAGCCGGCTTCATCAGTTTAACGGGTAAAACACCTGATGGTTTGCCATTATTTGCCATTATTTGTTACTTATTTGCCATTATTTGTGGTGATGAACTTCAATACTCCGTTTCAAGAACCGATAAAAAACCAGGAAGAAAGTTCAAGGCGTGCCCTAACTATAAGCAGTTGGTAATCCACTGTTATTTATCAAATTGTAGTACTTAGGGCAATGTACTTATGGTAATGTACTAAAACTGAAATGACAAGTAAAGGCAATGTACTTTAAATATTTGCATTGTTAATCACATAAAAGGGGGTACTTACAATTAGAACCAAACATCCATTTGCACAACAATCTTACAAATGGCCATTGACTATCATTGTTAAAAAAAGGCCTAACTTAATGCTAGATGCTGATAAACAATTGGATGGTTGTTACTAAAAACTGATGCAATGTTAAAAAAGTGCAAGCAAAATACATAGTGCCCATAATACCCCCTCCTAAATAGTCCTACTCCAAACAACTCCTTCCAAAGCCTGTTCAATCTCATGAGATAGATAACCACATTCCTCCATCATCAATACATCAGCTTGTTCCACTGTGATTGGAACTTGGACTGCATTTTCTGGAGGGGCTCATGAAACATATCATCTCGTGCATTTTCTGGGAGGCCCTCATCAAATATATCATCTTGTGCAGTTTCCTGAAAAAAAATCCTCTTGTACAGTTTCCTGTTCACTAGCTTGAACTTCTGCAGTTGCTTGATTTGTACTTGCATTTCTACTTTTGCCCCTTTTATTCTTCCTGTTTCTTTTCACTATAAGCTTACCTCTCTTATCAGTTTCTTTTGAGGTTCCTTCTCCATTCCTCTTTGGTCTTCCTGTTTGTTTAGGTGGCAAAGGGTCCTTGATCACTTGCTCATTCTTACAAGATTTCATATTATGTCCAAATTGTAAACATCTACTACACCTAACATGTAATATCCGGATTTATTACAGTGTATTTCATCTGTATTCAACCATGTATTATTTCGGATTGGTGATTTTGATTATTGGAATATGATATTTAGTGCATTGATATCATTGTGCATAAGTATAGAAACATGCAAAATTGCTCAAGAAACCTTGTGATAGCGCACGCTAAGAATGTATCTTAACGCGCGCTATCGGGCCATTATTAGCGCACGCTATGAAGGTAGGGGTTGCGTGCGCTAAGAACTCAATTATTGAGCGGGGACGGCTAACACGCGCCAATGTAGACATGGGTCGGATAAGATTCCACGACGCATCCGGACAAACTCTAAAGTCAACCATTATTAGCGCACGCTAAGGGATGCTTAGTAGCGTGCGCTAACTTGTCAATAATGCGAATATTATAAATGGGACAAAGAACCGCTTTGGCTTTCATTTCCTTCGTCTATACTTCACCTTTGAGAGTCCAGAGCAAGTATATCCCTTCTAAACACTTAGAACATATATTAGTGATCATTGAATGATTGAGTATCACTTGTGAGTGATCATTGAAGAGAAGTAACACCTTGGAGTGGCACATAACCAAACGGAGTCGGATTATACCTCGTGGTTCGGTGATTTCGGCATTCTAAGGTATGTTCAACCTATCACCGATCTTAGATTTGGTTTTCCAATGGATACGATGATCATATTATCGAGGTATTGAATTTCATTAGTGAATTATTCAACAACATCATGTTTAGAAGATTGGAATGTCTACAAATACGATATTATTGTTGGAACCTTGAAGTTGGGATCCTAGTACTTCAAATGATGAGAGTAATATTCAAGTTAACAATCCGTATGATTTATGTTATCTTTGTGATCATGATTTGGAAGAGATGTTATAAGAACTTAAAGGAAGAATCATCTTAGGAAATATTCTTTCGTATAAGTCGGAATTGTTAGTTCACCTCAAGATGAAGTCTGAATATGTATAATGATAGTAGCATCTAATACATCAACCGAGATCACCAACTTTGCATGAGAATTGTAATCAAGATGGATTATGGTGTCATGATGATTATACGTATATTTGCATCTTGAAATTGATATCATCCTGGAGATCATTCATAAGAGTAAGAACTTGGTATTCATGGAAGTAACATGAATTATCACGAAGGATTTCATTGTTTGAACATGGCAAGCATCGTCAAAAAGAATCGCCATGCGAGATAGCGCACGCTATGTTATGCGATTTAACGTGCGCTATCGAGTACTAGTTAGCGTGCGCTACGTTTGGTACGTAACGACGCTAGACCATCGATCGAGTCATTGGCCGATCGCTGAAGTAATCGACCATGCATTATTAGCGTGCGCTAATATACAAGATTTAACGCGCTTATCGAGTACGTTTAGCGTCGCAACGCTTTGGACTTAGCGTCGTTAAATCATCACCGAGTCGGTCGATCGATGAGGCACTAACAACGCCGTTAGCGACGCTAGGCAAGCAGATCGCGACGCTAACGAGTAGCATTAACGCACGCTACATATGATTCGTAGCGTGCGTTAATCTGGCCCGCATGCATTTCGTATTAAGGACTTCCTACCGTAATTATTGAATTGTTAGACGCGTCAGACGAAATGAAATCAGACTATTTCTTTTGTTAAGGTTCGAGCTTATCACGTGATTGATCGAAGGGGACGACCTTCGAGTATTTTGATATTCGTGGAAGTTTATTCTTGTCAACGAACCGAGGCAAGTACTCTAAATTAGAATTGTTTATATTATGACAATTATGAGGTGATTGTATCGTGTAAATATGTTGTGAATATATGTCCACCATGTGTTGATCCGACGGGAATCATCATGGGAATCTATAGTTTGTGTCTTTGGATCGTTGGACAGGTAGTTCCACCATGTGTTGGTCCGACGGGATCATCATGGGAATCTATAGCTGTGTGCGCTGGATCGTTGGAATACCATCAGTATGTTGAAACTGTTATGTTATGATATGTGTGTGGATATTCTCGCTGGAGAAACTTGTTATGATATAATTGTTGATTATATCATTGTTGTATGATTATTGTACTTGTACTAGCATCGTTGTGCTAACCCCTTCGGGGGTGAACATTTGTGTATATTCAGGATCCAGAAGAGCGGGGAAACAACCACTGGAACTGTATGACGACGAGGGTGCAGAGTGATGTCCCGACCGGGTTTATTTATCTGTTGTTTATTCGTTATTTCAATTAGTACTCGAGTACAAAGTCATTTGTGATGATTTGGGTTTGTTGATGTATTATTGAGTTCTGTTGAACAATTGTATCATTTCGTATTTGGTCGGCGATGTCTTGTAATTCCGTTATTTTCATTCGTTAGTACCTTTTTATGCTTGTTCAATTCTTCAGCCTTGTAAATCCTTATGTAAAGGATTTACGGCGCTGTAATATTCCCGAATATATTGGAGGTGTTACAGAATATGGTATCGGAGCTAAGATTATGGATATCTTGGCCGTTGGGTAAAATAGGGTCATTTATGTCTTTTGGGGTAACCGTAGTGAATGACATCACTGTACTGCCTACGTCTTCATGCGAACAGTGGTTGTAAGTTCCTAAACTCTATCTCATTCTTTACATATTGTATCTCTTTATACTCGAATATTAGAACGATGTTGTTTCCTGTATATTGAGTATTTATGCTTACAGTATGTTGAGAGGCGGACGTGGACGTGGTCGTGGACGCGGACGAAGAAATGCCGAAAGGGAGGCGTCGCCTTCTAACCAGGCCAGTCATAGCTCCGTGAGCCGCAGCAATCTATTAATAATGAACCAGATCCTGCTGTACCAGAGATCCTTCGTCAAGTGGTGAACCAGATGACTCAGTTCGCCCAGGTCGTGGACCGAATGCAAGTGGCGGTGGGACTACAGCAGGGAGAGAGACAGCAAGGGATCCCAGATATGGGAAATCGGGGTGACCGGTGGCTGCAAGAAGTGGCGAAGATGCAACCACCCAAATTTGACGGCTTTTCCGAGACTCCCACTTGGGACCATTGGTTGAAGGAACTGGAGAAAATTTTTGCTGGAATTAATTGCCCGGACGACAGGAGAGCTCCTATTGCCCAGTACTTTCTGATAGGGGAAGCATCCGAGTGGTGGGAAGCTATCCGACCTGCAGATCATGATGCCGATTGGGCAGAATTTAAAATGATGATGGAAGCTCAGTATTGCCCTCGTCCTGTGAGAGAAGCCAAAATTCGAGAATTTTTCTCTGCTCAGCCATCAGATGAACCCGTATCCCAGACGATTAAGATGTTTAACCAGCAGTTAGCATTTGTTCGACATCCGGTCGAGCAGATGGAGATGATGATTCATTTCAAATGAGGATGAAACCGTAAATCCAGAGGTACATGTCCGGTTTGAATGTACCACTCTCCGCCAATACCAGGATAAGGCGTTGGCGTACGAAATAAAAGAAGCAGACTGGAGAAGTTTATGGAGTCGAAGAAACAGAAAGTCTCGGTACTTTTACAGAGCACAAGAGCGGTGGGCCCCTGCAAGGCCCGCTTCTTTTCTTTCAAGAAACCTCCGCACCTACCTAAGAGCGGAAAGAATTACTAACAATGTCACCACGACGGATACAAATAGGAAGTGCTTTAACCGTGGTCGCCTGTGCCACCTTTGGCGTGATTGTTTGCGCACTCGATTTACATGTTTTGAGTGCGGACGGGAAGGGCACCGTGCGACGTTTTGTAAGGACGCCACTAAGTACAATGGAACCCGCTCATCACAAATGGTCGAAGGAAGCCGGTGTCAACAGACGCGGCAAAGTGTTCGAATGCCTCGGAATTTTGGCCGCAGGCGAGGCAGAGGACAATGGGACCGAAAGGGGACATCGAGTGCGGATCTGTTCCCCCACGTTTGTATGAGATGAGGAGGACAGATGATCGTGATGTCATTGCCGCATCGTGCATCGGCCCAAATCTTTTCCCAGCCAGTTAGCGTTTTGTTCGATACAGAAGCTACACATTCTTTCATATCTTTGTCTTGTGTAAATCGTTTGAATATTTCCGGTTTTTATACTTGTGAACCTTATGTTGTTGGTTTACCGAGTGGAGAGAGAATTGTCGGAAATTTAGAAACTAGAAATTTCCCTGTATCATTTGGGGGCAGAGAGTGGCTCTCAAATCTGATCGTGATAGAAATGCAAGGAGATGACCTGATACTCGGAGACGATTGGCTTAATCGGTATGGAGCAATTGTAGACTACCGAAGGAGGAATATTTCACCGATCGCGATGATGGCTCAAGTCTTGTTCGAAGGATGGAAACCGGGAAGCTCGGGAAAATTGATCAAAGCGATGAAAGTCACGATTGTTGAAACAAGGTCAGATCGTGCTCGTGTTATGCAATGAAGAAAGAAGACGAAATGGTGAAACTTTCATCTATTCCTGTTGTGAACGAATTTCCAGATGTATTTCCTGATGAATTACAGGCTACCTCCACGAAGGGATGTAGAATTTACTATTGAGCTGGAACCTGGAGCGACACCAATTTCTAAGGCGCCGTATCGTATGGCACCTACTGAGATGTACGAATTGAAGAAGCAGCTGAAGGAGTTACTGGACAAGGGCTATATTCAGCCAAGCGTTTCACCCCGGGAGCGCTTCTTTTGTCCGAAAGAAGGATGGATCGCTCCGATCGTATTGACTATCGAGAGCTGAACAGGATGACGATTAAGAACAAATATCCGTTACCACGGATTGATGATCTGTTTGACCAGCTGCAAGGGGCAACGGTATTTTCTAAAATTGATCTGAGATCAGGATACCATCAACTGAGGATTAAGGAGTCTGATGTTCCGAAATCAGCGTTCAGAACTCGCTACGGGCATTATGAGTTTGTAGTGATGCCGTTTGGTCTCACTAACGCATTTCATTGAATTTTTGGACAAATTTGTGGTCGTGTTTATTGACGACATCCTGGTGTATTCTAAGAGTCCGGAAGAACATGCGCAGCATTTGCGGATTGTATTGGAACTTTTGAGAAACGAGCAATTGTACGCCAAACTTTCTAAGTGTGAATTCTGGCTAAAGGAAGTAATGTTCCTCGGCCATGTGGTGTCAGCTAAAGGAGTTCGAGTAGATCCTCAGAAGATCGAAGCAATATTGGATTGGAAGCCTCCAAAGAATATGAAAGAGGTCCGAAGCTTCTTAGGACTTGCTGGATATTATCGTCGATTCGTGGAAGGGTTTTCTAAAATTTCCCGCCCACTTACTCGACTTTTGCAGAAAACTCAAAAGTTTGAGTGGAACGAGTCGTGTCAGACTAGTTTTGATGAGTTAAAGAAGAGATTGACGACGGCACCGATTCTATCACTTCCGCAGGGAACTGAAGGATTCATAGTTTACAGTGATGCTTCAATCAAGGACTTGGGTGCGTGTTGATGCATAATGATAAGGTGTTCGCTTATGCGTCGCGACAACTGAAACCTTATTAATTGAATTACCAGACACATGATTTGGAGCTAGCAGCAGTGGTTTTTGCCTTTAAAATCTGGAGGCATTATCTCAGACGGACTCACCGCCGATCTTTACGGATCATAAGAGTCTCAAATACATATTCAGTCAGAAAGAGTTGAACATGCGGCAAAGAAGATGGTTGGAACTGATTAAGGACTATGACTTGGAGATTTTATATCATCCAGGCAAAGCAAATGTAGTGGCCGATGCACTTAGCCGCAAGCCTGTCTCTATTCAGATGCTGGAGACGCTGACATCCCAACTTAGCCTTCAACGAGAGATGATTCGTGAAGGAATTGAGGTATGGTTACAAAGAGTCCAAGGACAATCATGCGTGATGGAGATAACTTCATCTTTAACCGAACAAATCAAATCTAGACGGGTAGATGATCCTCGATGGTTCGGTTACATGATGAAGTGATCAAAGGAAAGGCCCCTGATTCATAAATCATGACGATGGAGTTTTGAGATTTCGTAACCGACTCTGCGTTCCCGATGTTGATGTTCAAACAGACGATTATGAAGGAAGCTCATAGTTCGCCCTATTCTATCCACCCGGCACCAGTAAAATGTATAAGGACTTGAAGCAGAATTTCGTGGGGCAACATGAAGCAAGACGTAGCGGACTATGTTTCAAATGCTTGACTTGTCACAGGTTAAGATCGAGCATCAACGGCTGCTGGAATGTTGAAGCCGCTCCCGATTCCTGAATGGAAGTGGGAGGACATATCAATGGACTTTATCACTAATATGCCGAAAACCAGGACAGAATGAACATGATTTGGGTGATAGTTGATCGTTTAACCAAATCGGCTCATTTTCTAGGCATTAAGGATACGTGGGGACCAGAGAGGTTGGCACGAGTCTTTATTTCGGAGATAGTTCGATTGCATGGTACGCCGAAGACCATTGTTTCGATCGAGACGGCCGCTTTGTGTCTCACTTTGGAAGGCGATTCATAAGGCCTTGGGGACCGAATTGAACTTCGATGCCTTATCACCCGCATCGACGGACAACTGAGAGAACTATACAAACGGTGGAAGATATGCTAAGGGCCCGTGCCTTAGATTGGTCAAACGATTGGGAAGTTCATCTACCGTTGATTGAATTTACCTACAATAATAGTTGGCATGCTTCCATTAAGATGGCACCGTTTGAGGCATTATACGGAAGGAGATGCAGATCGCCTATCTTTGGGGGACGATTCATCGGACTTGATCGGAATGAACTGAGTTGATCGAGCAGACTCGAGAGAAGATAGCCTTGATTCGTGAAAGGCATTAATCGCCCGCAGTCGCCAGAAATCTATGCGGACGTACGCCGCCGTCCATTGGAGTTTAGTCTTGGAGATCACGTACTTTTGAAGGTTTCTCCTACTCGGGAATCTTTCGCTTCTAAAGAAAGGAAAGCCGAGTCCGAGATATATCGAACCATTTGAAATCCTCTAGAGAGTTGGGGAGTTGGCATACAGATTGGCATTGCCGCCGTCATTGTGTCATGTTCATAACGTGTTCCACGTATCCCATTACGGAGATATATACCAGATCCCACCATATCATTGATTTCGCGAGATCAAGTCGAGCAGGATGGGACATTTGAAGAAAGACCAGTCAAGATACTCGAGAGTCGAGTCAAGCAACTGAGGAACAAGTCAATCGTTTTGGTCAAAGTTCAGTGGTCACGTCACGGAATGGAAGAAGCCACTTGGGAAACAGAAGTTGATATGAAGTCTAGATATCCCGAGTTATTTTCGTCTTGAGTTTCGGGACGAAACTCCTTTTTAGTAGGAGAGTATGTAATATCCGGATTTATTACAGTGTATTTCATCTGTATTCAACCATGTATTATTTCGGATTGGTGATTTTGATTTTTGGAATATGATATTTAGTGCATCGATATCATTGTGCATAAGTATAGAAACATGCAAAATTGCTCAAGAAACCTTGTGATAGCGCACGCTAAGAATGTATCTTAACGCGCGCTATCGGGCCATTATTAGCGCACGCTATGAAGGTAGGGGTTGCGTGCGCTAAGAACTCAATTATTGAGCGGGACAGCTAACACATGCGTCAGCCGGGACATGGGTCCGGATAAGATTCCCGCTGACGCATCCGGACAAACTCTAAAGTCAACCATTATTAGCGCACACTAAGGGATGCTTAGTAGCGTGCGCTAACTTGTCAATAATGCAGAATATTATAAATGGGACAGCAACCGCTTTGGCTTTCATTTCCTTCGTCTATACTTCACCTTTGAGAGTCCAGAGAGCAAGTATATCCCTTCTAAACACTTAGAACATATATTAGTGATCATTGAATGATTGAGTATCACTTGTGAGTGATCATTGAAGAGAAGTAACACCTTGGAGTGGCACATAACCAAACGGAGTCGGATTATACCTCGTGGTTCAGTGATTTCGGCATTCTAAGGTATGTTCAACCTATCACCAGTCTTAGATTTGGTTTTCCAATGGATACGATGATCATATTATCGAGGTATTGAATTTCATTAGTGAATTATTCAACAACATCATGTTTAGAAGATTGGAATGTCTACAAATACGATATTATTGTTGGAACCTTGAAGTTGGGATCCTAGTACTTCAAATGATGAGAGTAATATTCAAGTTAACAATCCGTATGATTTATGTTATCTTTGTGATCATGATTTGGAAGAGATGTTATAAGAACTTAAAGGAAGAATCATCTTAGAAATATTCTTTCGTATAAGTCGGAATTGTTAGTTCACCTCAAGATGAAGTCCGAATATGTATAATGATAGTAGCATCTAATACATCAACCGAGATCACCAACTTTGCATGAGAATTGTAATCAAGATGGATTATGGTGTCATGATAATTATACGTATATTTGCATCTTGAAATTGATATCATCCTCGAGATCATTCATAAGAGTAAGAACTTGGTATTCATGGAAGTAACATGAATTATCACGAAGGATTTCATTGTTTCGAACATGGCAAACAGTTCTTCGCTCAAAGAATTGCCATGCGTAGATAGCGCACGCTATGTTATGCGCTTTAACGCGGCGCTATCGAGTACTAGTTAGCGTGCGCTACGCTTGGTACGTAACGCACGCTAGACCATCGATCGAGTCGATTGGCGATCTGAAGTATCGACCATGCATTATTAGCGTGCGCTAATATACAAGATTTAACGCGGCGCTATCGAGTACGTTTAGCGACGCAACGCTTTGGACTTAGCGACGTTAAATCATCACCGAGTCGGGCTGATCGCTGAGGCACCGATAACGCCGGGTTAGCGACGCTAGGCGGTGTATCGCGTGACGCTAACGAGTAGCACTAACGTACGCTACATATGATTCCTAGCGTGCGTTAATCTGTCCAGACAGATTTCGTATTAAGGACTTCCTACCGTAATTATTGAATTGTTAGACGTTCGTACGGCACGAAATGAATTCTGTACTATTTCTTTTGTTAAGTTTCGAGCTTATCACGTGATTGATCGAAGGGGACGACCTTCGAGTATTTTGATATTCGTGGAAGTTTATTCTTGTCAACGAACCGAGGCAAGTACTCTAAATTAGAATTGTTTATATTATGACAATTATGAGGTGATTGTATCATGTAAATATGTTGTGAATATATGTCCACCATGTGTTGATCCGACGGGAATCATCATGGGAATCTATAGCTGTGTGCGCTGGATCGTTGGACAGGTAGTTCCACCATGTGTTGGTCCGACGGGATCATCATGGGAATCTATAGCTGTGTGCGCTGGATCGTTGGAATACCATCAGTATGTTGAAACTGTTATGTTATGATATGTGTTGTGGATATTCTCGTTGGAGAAACTTGTTATGATATAATTGTTGATTATATCACTGTTGTATGATTATTGTACTTGTACTAGCATCGTTGTGCTAACCCCTTCGGGGGTGAACATTTGTGTATGTTCAGGATCCAGAAGAGCGGGGAAACAATCACTGGAACTGTATGACGACGAGGGTGCAGAGTGATGTCCCGACCGGGTTTATTTATCTGTTGTTTATTCGTTATTTCAATTAGTACTCGAGTACAAAGTCATTTGTGATGATTTGGGTTTGTTGATGTATTATTGAGTTCTGTTGAACAATTGTACTGTTTCTGTATTTGGTCAGAACTGATGTATTGTAATTCCGTTATTTTCATTCGTTAGTACCTTTTTATGCTTGTTCAATTCTTCAGCCTTGTAAATCCTTATGTAAAGGATTTACGGCGCTGTAATATTCCCGAATATATTGGGGGTGTTACATAACAGTCCTGCAAACCCTGGCTCTAACAGTTGGGAACTTGGAATCATTGACCTCAAACACATGCATTCTTCTCTTGGTTTTTGGTCTGCCAGGCATTCTCCTTATCAGTGAAGGTAAGGGCTTTATATAGTCAGTACGGGCCCACATGTTACTTCCATATACTGGTGATATATCTGTGCTCTATGTAGCTACAAATTTATTCTTTTGGAACCATATGCTTATGAAATCAGTTGGATCCATGTGATTGAAGTTTATTGCAGCTTGAGAATTAACACATGGTATTCATGATATCTCACATAGTCTACATGTGCAATAGTGTCCATCCAAGTCTACTTTGTAAGATGCATATCCATACATTGTCTCAAATACAGACCCTCAACTTGTTATCACTTTCTAGTTCCTAGAAATAATTGAAAATAATAGCATAACAGAAACATAACCAAATTGTTAGAGTTTAAATTGGTATTTACCTCATGTCTTTTCCAAACTCATTCATTTTGCTTATGATAGCTGGACAAGATTCAGTTGTCCATGTAGAAGCTTTATCAGCCAAATAGTAAAACATAGCCATGATGTAGATTCTGATTTCCTATAACATTGTAAGAAGTGGTTTTTTCCTAATATCTATGATCATGGCATTAAATGACTCAGTAATCCCATTTTCCACTGCCTCACATGCATACCCTTGTGAAAAAAAGGCCCTACACCATGACTGTGGATTCTTTGACATCAGCCAATTATATCCATTTAGGGTTATTTTCTTAATTTCTTCCATTTTATCCAGAAAACCCCCTTACACAGTACTAGTTGAAGCACCCCAAAACAAGTTCTTCAACTCTAAACCTGTATAAGTCTTCCTGGAGTTGGTATAGATGTGCCTTGCACACTGACTGTGTTCAACATGTGGAAGGATATCTTTCACAGATTCTAAAAGCCCCTGAAACAAGTAAATCAATGTTTAATATTGGTTAGTGCATATAAAGGAATAAATGACAAAATTTGTAACTTATTTATGTTTACCTTATGTTGATCTGAAATGACAACTAGACCCCTTCCACCATCAACATCCAAGTCATCAACCAAAAGTTGTAAAAACCAAGTCCAATTGTCCTTATTCTCTACGTTTACTACAGCCCATGCAATTGGATAGACGTGATTGTTAGCATCTCTTCCAATAGCAGTTAAAATCTCCCCTTTGATTTGTCCCTTTAGGAAACATCCATCTAATCCAATCACACGCCTATACCCTCTATTCCAGCCATTCCTCAATGCCTTAAAACATATATACAAACGTTGAAAATAGTTCTTGCCATCTGGATTTACTGTCACTCCTACTTTGCATGTGCTTCCAGTGTTAGACTTAAGGATTTCATGTGCATAATCCCATATCTTAGCATAGTGTTCCTCTAGTTTACCCCCCATCATTTCCCTTACCCATTACCCTAGCCCTATGATATTGCCCCATTGACACTTCAACGGAGTATTTCCTAAGGACATCCGTCATCATCTCAGTCAATGTCATTTTGGGCTTCCTAATTATGTCCTTAAGGTAGTGTTTTGCTAAACAATTACAACTAACCAAAGGTCCAAAATGATAATTCCTTGCACAAAGATGTGTTTCAATCATAGATTTAATCTGAAAAGTGTGTTCACTGTACTTCCATGATGCATGGACCCTAAAGGGACATGGTCTTTTTGCATTTTTATACAACACCTAGCAATAACTCTGGTTTTATCACTCTTCATGAACCAAAGTTGGTATCCATTATCTACACGGGTAGTTAGTTAGTGCAAACCTTAATTGAGCAGGAGATTCGTATAACTCACCCACAGTAGGCTTCATTTTGTTCCACTTCACGGTAGGATCATGCACCGTGTACTCTACACCCACTTCAAGCTCGCTTTCATCTTCAATGCGTTCATGCTCTTCCTCGTGGACATCTTCAACATGAGTTTCATTGTCCCCTTCAAATTGTTTGTTCTTTAACATTTTATCATCACATAAAATGTTAAGAAATGGGTCGTCACACAAGGTATATGTGGGTTTGAAGTTATCTGGTTCAAAATCCAAGAATGACAAGTCAAAAAGATCATCATCTGACTCTTCATCACGTACGTAACTGATCTTTGTGTCTTTCTTCTTCCTTCTCCGTGATGACTCTGCCATTTCAGTAGCCCTAAATTGCCTTGAAAACCCTCCTTTGACTCAAGTGAAAAGGGGCAACCGGCAAGGACATGGTTACCTGTTGGTAACCGGGTAAGGGTAAATAAATGAAATGCTTTTTCTTTTATGGTGGCAAATAAGTAACAAAAAAAATAATTGAGGTTAAAACAGAACGAAGGTGTAAACATAATGGCTTTTATGGTATAAACCCATCTTAAAAGTGTGTTGTGTGTTTAGGGTACTTTTAGAAGGTGTGTGTTTTTCATCCCAATGATAAATGCAGTAATTATAAGGAGCTCAATGGCATTAGATCATTTGACAATAGTAGGACTATATTTTCTAGTCGGGGGATCATTAATATAGTAAAAGTTAAATTCCTAGTATGGATTCATTTCCATATGTGTATTGAAGCTCCATAAGGAACTCTATGGAGTTCCTTAAAATTACCGATGATAAATGTATGCCAGATTGACATAATTATCTTCCATCTTTTCCTTTTTTTTACCTACACACTCACTCTTGTGGTGTTGGTAGGATTTAAACCCATGATATTTGGCCTCCGGACAACACCACTCTATCACTAGATAACCCCACTGGGACCTCCCACTTGAATAAAGTAATTTTAACATATAATATTTCAAATAAAATATTAATATTTGATTATATTATATAAAATTAAAGAAATTATGGTTATGTAAATTATAATATTAGTTGGTTGAAAAAGCAATAAAATAAATGAAAAATAGATAGTTTAAAATGAATTATACTGTAATTTTCCCATCTACTTTTCTCTTTATACTCAAAATTACAATAATATGTACCATTGGATAATATGTAATTTTATAATTTAGTTTACATGTTGGAAGGGATTGATACGAAGAAGTATTCCCTCAATTCACAATTAAGTTAACATTTTGTCATTTTCGCCTTCTCACCAATTCTCTTAATATTTGTTTCATTTTATTTTTGTCAATAATTTTACTTTTACTTTATTGGAACTTGTGCCGAATTCATTCCAACTCACCTCAATTCACCAATAAAACTCGTGTACATATCATTTCAACTCACCATAATTCACCAACTCTAATAAAACTAGTGTTGGAAAAATATATTAACACGATTAATAGAAAGAGAGAGTAATAAATTTCATTATTGAATGCCACTATCTTCAAATTTCTAAGAAGTTACCACTTACCATACAGATAAGTGAATAGACCACGTATGACATGACATGACATGAATCGATATTTTTTAAGATCTAATTATAGTAAAATGTCTATAAATTAATATTCTTGAGATCATGAAATTTTATTAATTTACATAGATATTAATATATTGGTAAATTAATGATTTATTAATTAAAAAATATTTATCAATTCAGCAAATATAACTTTGTTGTGTGCAAATAAATTGTACATAATATTCCAATTAATTAAAAATAAGTAGATTAATGTATACGTTATTGAAGGTGATTCAACACCACATGAATCGGTCATACGAACGGAAGCATTGAACGCATCAACAACTCTTCACAACTTTTTTATTGCACTTGGAGAGCTCAACGCCGTTGAGAGCCTCAGGGCTGGGTTGTCTCGGTTAGCTTTGACCTATAGCATTGCGTTTTTTACTTTTATTGTATATTTAATCCTATTGTCTTTGCGTGTGGTGTATTTTTGACAGGGAGCTGTGCGCAGAGTCAACCTCTCTTCTGTTAGAGCAGCGCTCATCGGGAGTGAAGTAACCAAATTCCGCTTAAGTAAGTCCCATGTCGATTAAGCCATGGGCTCAGGTATGGTATCGAGCTTTTTCGAATCATATGCTTTCCTTTGTATTTATCACTCAATATTCTCACGCGCACTAAGTTGGGGTCTTCACTAAACAAATTTCTCCCTACCGTAATAAGTAGGTGCATGGTCTGCGTACATCTTACCCTCCTCAGACCCTGCTCTGAGCGGGATATACTGAGTATGTTTGGTTTAGAGATGAAACTGAACTAGATTCGAATTAAAAAAACAAATTACAATAGATTCATATTTTAGTAAGTTACCATAATAGTAATTGCAGTATTTATTAATTATTAGTTTTTAACTTTGCTGGGACCTTTATATTTATACAGTGGATCTTTAAAAAATTATTATATGATTATCTTATCGATGATTTTTTACATTGACTCAAGTCGGGATCGAAGAAATTTATTATTTAAGAAAATTTATTAGTTTAAAGCGTATATTTATCGACTTTTTACTGTAGTACAGTTAGAATGGGGGCTGGTAATGTCCTTTTGCATTTCATTATTTTCATTTGTCGTAATCTTTTCTTCATTAATTTGGTATACAATTATTCTTTTATTGCTAGTTTTTTATTATACAAGATGTTAGAGTTGGTCATTGAGTCGAGCCGGTCCAATAGGTTCATGGGCTAGGTGGGTCAACTCGATCCATGTCTGTGGCCCAACCCACCGCGGCTATGGTAGTCCTCGGCTCTATCCCCTAATCCAGAGTCAATCCAGCCCATCCTGTCTCTAGTTCAGACCGGCCCAGCCCCCAACCCATCCGAGTCAGCACAGCTCATCGGCCCAACCCACCCCCAACCTATCATTTAAATTTGAACGGTAGTTTATTCGGGGGGGGGGGGGGGGGGGCTATGACACGTGGCACCAACCGGTTGGGATGTGTAGCTAGAGGAGTTATAATTGATAGGCGAATATTTTTATTGCCTGATGTTGTGAAACTTATATGTGTAAAAATAATTTTGAACAAGCAAACAAACGTCAACAAGGGTGGATGGAAGAAGAAGAAGACCACAACGAGGATGATGATCCGTGGATGACGATGAATTGTTCATCCGAATCAGGAGCTTCAACGAGTGTCCAACTCGACCATTGAGCACATCATCCGACCTTCAACCTCTAGGTAAGTAAACAGGTAACGTATGATATATAGGCAAACTTAATTTTAAACATTAAATTAAATCTTGCAAAATAATCTAATTTTTATATTTTTGTTCAAAATGATTTCTTTTAAAATTCAAAATGAATATTTTTAAATGAGTTTTTTAATTTAATGTTAACATATATTTTTTTAAAATTTTTAAAACAAATTCAAATTGATTTTTCAATTAATATTAACATATTTTAAAAATTCAAAACATATTTTTAAATGATTTTTTAAATTTAATATTAATATATTTTTTATGTTAACACAAATTTTTAAAATCAGAACAATTTTTTAAATTTATTTTAATGTACGGCCCAGCTCAGACCAGGCCACGAACAGTTAAAATGAGTGGACAATGGGTTTTGACTGCCCAGCCCGGCTCAGCCCGTCATAAATATGGATCTATCTAGGACCACATAGTCTCAACCCGACCCACTCAGGCCCGGCCCGCAGGCCAGCCTGGTCCATGGCCACAAGACGTAATACTCGTGCAATTAGAGATGAGTTAATGCATATGGTTTTTTTGCAGGCAGTTTAATGGATTGAATGAATAATCCAAATGTCTGATTCGAATATCTATCTGCTGGGTTTTGGAAACACCGACTCAAATAGGAATGTCAATTTTGACTCGATCCGAACTGGCCCCCGATCCACGTATGGTTCGCCACGCATGCGATCCGCAGTGGAGCCGGGCGGATTTGGGTACCAATCTTGCCCCGTCGGTACACGTCTTGCCCCGCACAGTTTTTTTACTTTTTTAATATATTCAATATATATTTTTTATATATAGTTTATATAATTATATATTTTTTCATATATTTATTATTAGATCTTATAATAATGACAAGTTTATAAATAATATATATTATAAAAATGAAATACTAGATAAAAAAACTCATCAAAATATTTATTTTAGTAAATTTAAAGTTGTATTTTTTTCCTATATAAATCGACCCGCGCTGCAATTAGAGGTGGCCGTGGGTCGGGCTGGGCCAGACCCGGGTTGGACTGGGCCGGCCCACTGGCCACCTCTAACTGCAACCCACAGTGGGACGGCCCGGCCCGGCCCGTTCACCTTGTGGAGCGGGTCTGGGTCTTCACCGATCCGACCCGCCCCATTACCATCTCTAGACTCAAATCAAGACTTAAGGTCGGCCCAACAATTAAGAATTTTAGAATAAATTTTAAAGTAAGATCTATTAAAATAAAAAAAAAATATTTATCAAAAAATTAATTTGGCCAAATTTAATATTTGAACATATGACTAAAAGAATTTGTGACCCTGATATTGACCAATTGGGCTACAAAATAACAATTGATTATTTTGTTATACTATATAAGATAAATTTCTTTTAGGACTTTTTTTTTTCCGAAAAAATTTGAAACCTAAAACCCTAGCTTGGGTCGCTCGGCCCTTGGACCGGCACTGCTTACAGCAAACTTTTATCACCCCAACTAAATACTAATAAATTCCATACTATGAGAGGAGGAAAATCTTTAATTGCAAAATCTTGCAACCATAAAAAACACAAATAATCTCCTCTCCGCGTGTAATAATAATAATAAAATGAAAAAAAAAAAAACTCCTTTGCCACCATAAATATTTACACACACTTTATTATTACTATAAATCAACTCCTTCTATTGCAACCTAAATGGGGCCATATGATTTGTATAAATCAACTCCTTTGCAGACTGCAGTCACTAATTCTATTCGAGATGGCTATTTACACCCACTTCTGAATGCACCCAACTTTTATACACACCCAACAAACATCATTTAGAGGAAGAATGGGTGTGAAGGTAATTTCCTGTTTATCTTCCCCCCTTTGTTTTCGCCATCAAATCTGCATAAATTACAAGAACAGTAGTAATAATTATTATGTGAATAACAGTTGTCTTACATGAAAATGCCATGGGGTGGAGATTTAAGACGATATAACCGATTCGAAAACCCGATCCTAAGGTTTTCTACATTAGTGATTCACATTTTATCACTATATTGATATCACAGTAATTTCAACATTTACGACACAAAACCATCGATTTTTAGAAGCTTCGAGATGCAATGGTTTCCGGTCGGTAGTTCACTTATAGATGGAAAGCAGGAATAGTTGTCGCCATCACTATAATCTACGCTGCTGTGAGAATCTATCATACCTACAAATAGGTTGTTGAAGGTGTTTGCTTATTGTCCATGCATGGGTTTGGTCGAGTATAAGCAAAAAACATCGCACATGATATACTATGAATAACTCTTTGCTTTGCTTTGTTTAACTTGGCAATGGCATTATCGTCAATCGGCCCCGTATTGCATAACTGACAAACATAAACAAATACATCCATTTAGAGTCCAAAAGTAACCGAAACGAGCATCTCCGGCATGGGACGATGGTTTCCATTGGCGGCGGCGTTTTAAGCTCCATTTTTCAGTATTTATATGCGGAAACTTATATCAATCTGCGTATTTCACATGAAGCGATGGACTCAAGCAGCTGTTATCAATCCAGCTCTTTCCGGGCATTTTCTCGACACCTCTCTTCTGCATTTGTTTCCAAATTTGTTGAGAATCTTTCCACCGCCCGGATGCCCTGTACACATTAGCCAGAAGTACATAACTTAAGTGATAATCAGGTTTCAGTTCAATCGTTTTCTTAGAAATGCGTTCCGCGACATTAGGATTCGCAGTCGCACAGGCACCAAGAAGAGCGGCCCACAGAGAAGGATCACTTTTGAACTCTGAATTCATTATCAAATCTTCAGCTTCTTCTATCTTTCCTGCCCGACCTAAAAGATTAACCATACAACTATAATGTTCAATTCCAGCTTTTAGTCCATGATCCTTGTGCATTGACGAGAAGTATCTGCGCCCTTCATCAACCAAACCACTATGGCTGCAAGCAAAGAGAAGTTCGATAAAACTTATATAGTCAGGCGGGACACTCTCTCGAATCATCCGATCAAAAAGCCAAACAGCTTCTTGGCCTCTTCCATTCTGTGCAAATCCACCAATCATCGAGTTCCAAGTAATCAAATTTTTCATGGGCATCTTCAAGAATACCCTGAAAGCAAAGTCAACACAGCCACATTTGGCATATAAGTCGACCAAAGCTGATTCCACCACCACATCTCTCCAACTACCCCTCTTCAAGTATTGGCAGTGTACCTCCTTTCCAAGCTTCTCAGCAGCCAAGCCGGCACAGGCTCGTAAAACAGTCCCAAAACTGTAAAGGTCCTTCTCCATATTCCTAAATAAATCAATAGCCACTCCAAATTCACCCTTCCTACAGTACCCGCCTAGCAAAGCGCACCATGAAACTGAATTTGCCCTCTCCATTCTATCAAAAACACGCTGCGACTCCTCTACCATCCCACACTTGGCGTACATATCAACTAAACTACTATCGACAAACACATTGCCATGAAACCCCCCAGTAACTGCCTGAGCATGTACTTCTTTACCTTGCCTCAACCTTTCCAAGTTTCCTAAAGCTGTGAAAGCACTTCCAAAAGTAAACCAATCCGGGGAAAACCCATACTTCCTAAACATCAAACAGAACATCCACAGGGCCTCCACATACAAGTCACACCTTGTGAGTGCAGAAATAACTGAGGTACAACAAATGGCATCCGGTTCAGCAATATTATCAAACAGCTTGCGACAGTCACTCGACCCACGACTCCTCCCATACATATCAATCAAAGCAGCCACAATCACCCCATTACACTCAAATCCACACCTCACCACAACCCCATGTAAGCATTTCCCAAGTCCCAAATTCCCAACCTCCGAACACGCCTTAATCACCGCGGATAAAGTGAACGCATTTGGCTCGACGCCAAAACCCAACATCTCAAGATACAATTCAATCGCATTCCGTGGTCTTCCCACCCGAATGTATGCGGATAGCATCGAGCTCCATGAAACGGCATCCTTATACCTCAGCCCGTCAAAGAATGTCCAAGTATCGTTAATATCAGAGCCCAATTTGAAGTAAAGGGCTAAAAGGCTATTTCCCACGAAACGGTCGGTTTCGATGCCAGACTTAATGAGGTGGCAGTGGAGCTGAATGCCTACTGTGAAGCGAAATGATTTTGTGCAGGCATGTACAACGCTGGCGTATATGATTGGCTTGGAAACGACATTTTGTATGTCGGGGTTGGAGTTTATATGACTGAGGAGGGTAAGGGCGTCGGAGACCAAGCCTACTCTGCAGAGCTGGATGAGTTGGAATGATGTGGAATGATAGTGTGAGTGAGCAAGATATGTGTAATAGCGTCGCGAGAAGAGCTTCTTCATCCGGATTCCAGTATCGACTGCTCAGCCGAGGTCATCCCTCCGCCTGCCGCGGAGAATATCCGACAATTGCTGACCGAGATCTAGGTTTTCTCTCTCTCTCTCTCTTTTTTTTTTTTTTACTTGTGATTGTCGCAAAACACAGCGCTGTTGGTGGTGAGTGGCATCAGCACGGCGGCGGCCATGGCGGTCAAAATCAGGACAACATTAGGATTTGATATAATTATGTTATAATTGCTATAAAATTACATATAGAATGAGGCCTTATGAACCCGTGCGATGCACCGGCGGTATTTTTAGTTGAATATCTATGTATTTTGCACGTAATATTTGTGCAGATGTTTATATACTTTTTATCAAGGTTGCGTCAATGTTTGTAATATAAGTTTTATATAATTAGTTATATGTAATGTATTAATTTTTTTTCCATAAGTTTGTAATTTGTGTTTGTTATCATGGGATGAAGATTGTTGGTGACATTATTTCATCGCTTTTAATTGAGGTTGAGTGAAACACTCAGGGGCTGTTTGTTTGGCTCTTAATGGTTACATTAAGAGCCTACCTCTGAATCGCTGAGAGGTCGGGACTGTTTGGCAAAAAAAATATGACCTCTTAATGGTTACAATAACCTCCTAACCATTAATCATTCATACCCTCTCTCAACCATTAAGAGGCAAACAATTTCCAGATTTACCCCTCCTCTTAAATTAAGAATTATTATTCATAATTATTATTATTATTATTTAAATTAATTTAAATAAAAAAATATTAGACATAATTATTATTATAATTTTCTAATGAATTCAATTAAGAAATATTATACATAATTATTATTATTATTTTAAATGAATTTAATTAAAAAATATTATGCATAATTATTATTATTTCAAATGAATTAAATTTAAAAATAGTATACATAATAATAATTATTATTTTAAATGAATTAAATTTAAAAATATTATACATAATAATAATAATTATTATTATTATTATTATTATTTTAAATGAATTAAATTTAAAAATATTATACACAATTATTTATAAAAATTAAGGTTTTTATTTATAAAAAGGAGAGGTTTTGGTACACAAGGGGAGGAAAAATGGGATTTTTAATCGCTACTTTTATACAGAAGGGTAAAATGGTAATTTGTTACCATTCGTAGTTCTTCGTAAGCTTACCAAACAACCAAATTTCATTCTGCACTCAACCATACAGAGCCTCTCAACCATTCTGGTCTTTCAACCATTCTGCACTAAATCATTCAGCAACTGCCAAACAGCCCCTCAGAATGATATCTAAGTTTTATAGTCTTAAACACCGAGGGATAGATTGAAAGTTTGTCGTGATAGTATTAAATCTCTTGCATTGCACATAGTTTTGGTCTGTTCCGTATTCAATTAATTTATGGTATTAATTTTGGTTATGGTTTACTTTAGTTTGGTTATACAAAAATGTTAAGTCGGGACGATGAGTAAAAGCGTTGGTCATATAAGTTAAATTAAGTTGTTGTTATAGTGTAGTATGTTAATGTTATGCATTATATCTACGTGTTTTGTACGTAATGTTGGTGCACATGGTTGAATATGTGCATATGGTTACCAAGATTGCGTCGGATGTTGTTTGTTGCCATTTGAGAAGCTTATAGCTTTTTTTTTGTTTTGTTATTGTCATTTTCAGAACCCGTGCGATACACAAACGTTGTATCTAATTGTTAATCGAGTAATGTTTGTATAAATTGCCGAATATACAACAATTTGTAACTAAGGCTTCCGCGAGAGAACTTTGTTGATTGTTGGGAAGATTTTGTTAATGTTTACGTAGATGTGGCCATTTTGTTTTCTATAAAAACTAAAGAATCAAGAACACAAACAAACTAAACTAAATAACTTAATAATCAAATCATCACCATTTAACCTTAACAAAGAAACAACCTATGCTAAAAAAACATCATCTTGATTAACATGTTATAGACATCGCGAAAACAAACACTTACATTTCATCATGTAAAGAATGCAATTAAACAATAATATGATCAGTAACAGATAGAACAGAAGTAGAGAATGAAAATGTAATCATTCAAAAATTAAAACCATCAATATTATAGTCATCAAGCAATATTGGAATAAATCAAACCACCAAAGTTGATACCACAATATAAAAAATAATTCTTTAGTTTAACTACATAATACAATGAACAATCAAAGTCACTAAGAATTTATGTATCATTCCCATTTGTTAAATCAGTATATATTCAGTGGTATCTCTAAACAATCCATCCAAACCAACCGATGAGTCCCCGTTTGTGATCGGTTTTTTCTACGTTCAATCATGAATAACCAAGGTAATATATTCTAACTTCTTTGTTATTTCTTGCTATGAGGTTCAATCATGAATAACCAAGGTAATCTTTTTGTATGTGCTGCTATATGTGTGTGCGTGTAGATCTATCATTGACCAACTTGCTAACTCTACTTGAATATATATACACGAATACTAATTCATTATTATTAAGTTTTTCCCTCGTCACAAAATGATAAAATATAATTGTGGGTGGTTAAATCTTTGCTTCTAACTATAAGTAAAAATCTAAAGCATATATTTATCTTTCTTTGAACTCATAATGAATGCCAACCATTCTAATAGTTTCCTATGATCTTCGTTGTAGCCCTTCTTCTTGAGCATTCGTTGCAGACCGTCTTGAACGACTTACATATAATATGCGACAATTAGAAAACGTACACAAATAAGTTCACGAACCTTGATGGGTAAGATGATCAAATCCACCATTGGCATGAACGGCTTTTGAAATGTTTCGTATTTCTTTTTGCATACCTGTAATACCGACGCATTGCAAGAGTTCAGTATAATAAAAAAATGAGTTCTATAAAATCAAGTTTCCGAATTTCTGGAAGACTAAGATTAATTAATAAAATGAGTATTAGAAGCTTAGAATCAAATGCAATATGAGGAACATCTTACTATTTTGTAAATGTCACTGGGTCTAGGGAAAACACCCCATGTAGAAACTTCGGGCTTATAAAGTTCTGAATCGTCTTCTGTAGTTGTATTTGTCTCGGAGGTTTTTTCCTTACCAAACCTACTTATATCCCCCCCTAAAATTTCAACTGCAGGTAAATCCCCTGATGAATAAGGATCACTTACCAAGCCAGCTGGCAAACCCCTGCCTTCATTCTTATCGGTAAAACCTAAGCCCACAAAGTTAATTGCAGAAATTTTGCCTTCGTCCTTATCAGATTTCTTTTCAACAAATTCATTCATTACCGTTTCTCTTTTTTCTTGTTCCAATCCTATATCACAAATTCCCAAGAAATAGTTATTATTAAACATTCGTAATGATATGAATTTAGACTTCTTATGCTGCATCTAAACATTAAATACAGTTTTTAGGTTTCAGCCTTAACATACAAAAACACAAACTCTTCACTACAAATTAAATTGGGGTGTTTGGGATTGCTTATTAAAACTTCTTTTACTTTTGGTAATAAGTTAAAGTAGATAATTATAATCAACTGTAACTAAACACAACATATGAGTCTAAGATAATGTTTGATATTTGTCCAATCCATAATGTAAAGCAGTTTTGTGGGTCACATTACTCTATATGGGTGTGTTTGAGATTGCTTATTTTCAAGTGTCTGTTTCTGTAAATAGAAGCAAACCAACATGCTTATAACCCAAGTAATTTATGCAGTAGGGAAGTAACGTAACCAACCCAAAAGCATCTCGCATTGATTAGTTCATTATATATTTCGTATCATGTACATGGTTATTCTAAAGGCATTTTGGTCAATTTAACTATTTCCTTAATGCTTAATTCAAAGTTTTAACTGAAAGAAAACAAATATTGGTTTTCTGCCATAATTTTTACACAAAATAAACATCAGACCTCTCACTGAAATGATGAGGATCCTTGCAGCCTCTTTATGGTCAATTCAGTATGCAGAAGATAACTACCAAACGTACAGAACCTTTGGCCATCTTCCGTGACCCACGCTGCAAACACCATATGTACCTCTTGTAATAAACAACAAAGATTAAAAAAAATAAGAAGTCAAAGAACCTTACTACACTTCCAGTTCTCTTAGTCTTTTATCGGCTGCCCTTCTTTTCCACCTGGACTGCAAGCAGAACATACGCCTGGTTTAGAATAACAGCCAACATAAGCACATAATTTATAAGAACAACTAAAACATGAAAATTTACCAAAATTACTCAAGCATTAGTCAATTCCAGTTATATCTTGTTCTATCAACTCTTCTCCCTCATTTTCATCGGCTTTTGTTGCACGTAAAGAGTCAATTTCCTCAAACGCTTTCAATATTGTAAATTGCTTTTCACAGTATTCTTTCTCCCCTAATCACAACAACCAATTAACCAACAAAAACGGCATTAAGGATCCAAAAAAGCAACTACTAATCAGAATTTGATAAACATCAAAAAGTTTATGCGACGATCATTTTATACAAACAAAAAATAAAAAATCTCCAAGAAAGCGGCATTAAGGATCCAGACAACGTCAGCCCCTGCGTATACCCCATTTTTCTAATATTACTTGTTTCTTATCAACATTTTATAAAAATATTGATTTCGAAGGTATTGCTATCATATCTACCTATAAGCACATTAAAAAATTGTTAAATATTAATAGATCTAGTAAAAAAAACTCAAAAGTTACCATAAAAAAAGGCGGCGCGGCGACAACTTTTCCGGCCAATCAATAACGGCGGTGGAGTCTCATGGCGGGTACAATAAAAAAATGCAATATAAATTAATAGAAACCCATATCCAAGAAAAACTTCAAAATTTTAGATCTATTTTTAAAAAACTTTAGATCTATGAATACAAACCTTAGATATATGAAGAAAAACTTCGGTGGTGGTGGTTTAGTTCGGTGGAGATGACGTTCGGCAAAGGTGAGTCTGGTGGAGGTGTGGCCTGTGGAGGAGGAGTGAGGACGTCGGAGGAGTGGTGGTGATGTGTTTTTTTTTGTTGTAGTGTGTGTTTAAGTGTAGTGTGGTGGTGATGTGTGTTTTATTGTATCCAAGTTTAATGTCCTGACTGATCGATTGATATTCATTATCAGTTATTGATCTTTATTACAATTTATTATAAAAGTCTCTTCAATTGGCATGCACATGACATTACTCTTCACACATTTTCACTCCAAAAATCATGTCATTAATACAAATTGGTGTCATTAATACTCCCCAATGATATTTAGGACCTAATCTTTCTATATATATATGATTAGAGGCATAATAATTATTTACGTGAAATAAATAATATCAAATGTCATTTTATAAAAATAATATTTTTATTATTTATTAAATTTTAATTTCGATTGATTTCAATATCCTTATTTTCACCAATCATATATCCTCAACTTCAATCTATATTTCACAAGTATGGATCACATTATCCACAATTCATAATCATGAATTTCAATATAATCGTTTACAATATTTATAATTTACAATCATAGATTTAAACTATACTCAATTCACAATCATAAGTCCCCTTAGGTAAGTCTCATGTGAATTAAGCCATGAGCTCAATTATGGTCTTGAGCTTTTTCGTATCATATGCTTCTTTGTATATATCACTCAATACTTTGCTGGTTAGTATCCAGAAAAGCACTTTTATTCTTGCTCCTAAGCATGCGCCTCGTTGGCATCAGAGTGTTCACGATCTTACTGGTTTTCGCCAGGGCGATCTCCCCATCACATATCTTGGTGTGCCCCTTTACAAAGGCTTTATGAGACGAGAGCTCTTTGCTGGGGTGAAGCAACAGATGTTGGATAGGATCTCTGGTTGGTCCCATCGCCACCTTACTTTTGGGGGACGCTTGGCTCTTATTAAGAGCACTCTCTGCATGATTCCTCTACACCTGCTTCAGGTGTTGGACCCTCCATAGTACATTATCCAGGAGCTCGAGCAGATCATTGCGAGATACTTCTGGGGTGCTGTTGGTCCGAAGAGGAAGACACACTGGGTCAGTTGGAGGCAGATTTGTCGTCCGGTCTCTGAGGGAGGCCTCGGGATTCGGAGCCTTTCGGATACGGCGAGAGCTTTTAGTTATAAGCTCTGGTGGCGCATTCGCGCGGGCACGTCTTTGTGGGCGCAGTTTATGCTCCGCAGAAACTGCTTTGTTGGCCTCTATACGCCTATGCGTACCGCTCTTAAAGCTCGTGCCAGCCACCCTTGACGTCGTCTCCTCCGAGTGGGTATTGAGGCTCAGAAGTTCATCCGCTGGACTCTTGGTCGTGGCAGCGGGGAGGTCAGCTTTTGGGACGATACTTGGATTGGGGATAGGCCTATTTCTTCTTTCATCAGGTTACTGGTAGACCCCATCTTAGGATTCATGAGTTATGGGTTGATGGGACGTGGGACATGGGTAGATTGGAGTCTATTGTTGGAGAGGAGCTAGGATTTACCCCTCAGTTCATCCAGGAGATCTCCGCGATTCCCATCGCCGAGGAGGATGCAGATAGTATGTGCTGGACTCTTACCTCTTCGGGTGCGTTCTCATTGTCGTCGGCTTGGTCTCACATCAGGATGAGGGGTGAGGCTAATCTTGTTTACGGGGCCATCTGGACTGCCTTACTTACACCGACCACTTCGGTGTTTATCTGGCGACTTCTCATGCGACGGATACCGACTGATGACATTCTACAGAGGAGGGGCGTTTCACTGGCTTCTAGATGTTTGTCCGCCGCATACCCTTACCTGCACCTACCATACCGAGACCATTGCCCACCTTTTCTTGGAGAGTGATGTGGCTCGTGACGTGTGAGTATTTTGGCGCTTGGACACATTTATCCCTACCCCATACTCGAATATCTTTGAGCTTCGAGTTTTTATTCTACGGCACACACTTTAGGCACGCGACTTTCATTATTCCTTGTCTGATCCTTTGGTTCATCTGGACAGAAAGGAATAGTGCAAAGCATAGGGCGGTTACTTTTCTTTCGTCTCATGTTATTGTGCAGGTGTAGCGCCATGTTGCTTTATTGGCTTCTGCGGGGCTTATTTCATCTGAGTTCTGGGCGGGTTGCTCGCCGCCTGATCGTTTCCAGCGCGCTACATCTTCCCCCGCTCAGACTCGTCGCCCCGTCCCGGTGGTTTGGCTTCGACCCGAGACCCCTTGGATCAAGCTGAACACGGATGGTTCGTTCGATAGAGACACACAGATTGCGGGTGGGGGAGGTCTGATTAGAGATCACCATAGAGAGATCCTTCTTGCTTTCCATTCCTCTTTTCAGTCCTCTTCGAGTTTTGATGCTGAGGTCCAAACGTTGGCGATTGGATTGATTCTAGCTTCCCAGAGATCGAGACATGTTTGGATTTAGCTTGATGCTGCTGCTGTGGTGACCCTGCTATCATCTGACCATCGGGTCTCTTGGCAGGTTCGTCACACTCTTATGCGTATCCGACACATTCTCAGAGATATTCAGTTCAGAGTCACTCACATTTTCCGGGAGGGCAACAGGCCGGCCGACTATCTTTCTGAGCTCGGCATGTCGTCCCTCGGCATTCAGACTTATACTTACGATACTGCTCCTCCGTTTATTCTCTCCCTTATACGGATGGATCAGCTTGGTTATCCGTCTTTTAGATTTAGATAGGTTTTTATTTTTTGATTGCTTGCTTCCCTATTGGTCCGCTTATTAGCTCACAGTTTTAGTGATGCACCTTGTATTGATCTAGCGAGCCGTAGGCACTTTAGATTTTAGGTTCCGAATTATGGCCCATTTTTGGTCATAATTCGGAGTTGAGTTATTTTAGTCTACGAGTCCGCACATTAGCCCACGGTTTGTGGTGCACTCTGTATTTCTTTAGCGGGCCGTAGATTTCTTCGATGTTTGGACCTGAATTATGGCCCATTTTTGGTCATAATTTGGGGCTGATACTTTGTATTTCTTGATTTCTCCTTATCTACAGGTTGGTGGGTCCCGCCTCAACCCCCCGTCCACTCTGGACGCTTTTTTTTTTTAAAAAAAAAAAAACTGGGGGTCTTCACGGAAATAGCATTCCTACCGTAAAAGTAGCGGCATGGTTTGGTTTGGTTTGGTTTTTCAATTCACAATCATAAATTTTACAGCATACCTGAGCCCATGGCTTAATTCACATGAGACTTACCTAAGGAGACTTTGGCAACTGCACTCTCGATGAACGCTGCTCTAACAGGCGAGAAGTTGACTCCCATACTGAGTATGTTTGGTGAGGTTTGATTTTCAATTCACAATCATAAATTTCAATATCTTTATTTCAACTTTTGTTTATTTGAATCCGATCAACATCCAAAATATATTTGAAAGTAATTTTTTATATGAAAGAAAAGATAGCTTTTAAGTTGAATGAAAAAGTTAAAACTAGCATTTTCAATTGACTTTTAATTTTCTCCATTTAATGATTTTATTTTTTATAAAATATTTAACGGCTACCCATTGACTTTAAGCTTAATTATACTTTTGTCCCCTGTTATAGATCATTCACGATTTTAGTACTCTAAGATTTTTGTCCACGATTTTGATATCCGAATTTTATGAAATTGTAAAATTGTGAGACCCTCACATGTCTGGTCAAACATTCGGGTGAGTTGATACTCACTAATCCAACGTGACAGTCATACTAACATGCCGAAATGGATTAAAATTCGTGAGTGGCCGATAATAGAGGACCAAAAATATAATTAAACCTTTGATTTTCCTACATAGTAAAGTAGCTGTGCCCAAAACAATCGAGAAATTAAGAGTTTTTCTACGGAGAAGGGGTGGCTTAGAAGGGGGAGTGCACTGCACCCCTTCTCCATGGAAACAACCGGAAATTAACTAATTAAATTAGTCAAATAAACAGTCAACTCAACCATTTGCCAAATTGGGTCCATATATCCGAACACAGCACCCATTTCTTCCTCTCGGTTCTCTCTCTCAATCTCTCTCTCACTCTCTCTCTACAAATTCTCGTCCTCCCACCCCCTTCTATCTCTCTTTCTAAATTTCTTCAGCAAAATCCGACCTCCTCTCGCTTAAGCTCCATCTCGGACGGAGCACAAAAGGCAGAAAACACACACACACACACGGCACATGACCAGCGGCACTCCAAAATAGGAAGAAGCAGCGGCGGTCCTAGGGCGGATGTGGGACTTTCGGAGGCGGTGATTCTGGACTCGGCCGAATGACAAGTTTCCTTCTCCAAGTAAGGATTTCGGTATATTTGATTGAGGGTCGATTTGGGATTAGGGTTGGATTCGGGTTATGGGATTTCATAGCCGATTTGGGTTCGGGCATGGCAGGAGTCGAAAAAATAAATTTTGGCTTCAGGTCATCTAAAGGTAGATTCGCGTTTAATTTCGTTTTCGATTTTTTTTTTGTTGTTGTTGTTGTTGATAGGCAATTTCTGCAGATAAATTATGAATTCAGATTTCTGGAGGTATGTATTTGGTTCGAGGGTCAAACTCGATTTTGGGTCTGACGGTGAAACTGGTTGGGTTAGGCCGATTATGAGTCATACTCGAATCAGGCTGGAAGACAGATTCTGTTGGGCTTCCAAGGTTTATGTATCATGTCTTGAACTTTTTTGTGGGTTGAGAAAATGTTTCTGTTGAGATTCTAAAGTTCCAATTTAAGACTGAAGAAAGAAATAGATTTTAATGCAGTTGAATTCAAAATCTGGTTTAGGCTAGGGTTTATAGTGTTTTGATTGTTGAATTCGTTAAAACTAAATTTTGGTTTGATTTCTGATATCTATGGACAACGAATTTAAGCTTGAAAAGAAAAAGAAGGGTACATTTGGATTCAAGGCAGGAGAAAAATGATGATGAGTTTTATCTCGGTGGATTGAATGAACGCTGGATGAAACGTGATTGAAATCGACGAACGGACCAGATTCTTGTGTTCTCCCTCCCTTAGCTAGTAGAGGAAAACTTGCAGAGGAATTTTTTGTTGTACTGTCTATATATATTTTATATTTTGGAAGTTGAACGACGGCTGCGAAGAAAAGAAAAGTGTGTACTGTGTATTGTATTTTGTACTGCAGAGACAGTTAGGACGTGCGTTAGGACCCCAGTTGGTGACACCCAGTATTTTCCGGTTGAGATAGGGCTACACCAGGGGTCGGTGCTAAGTCCTCTTCTCTTCGCTCTAATCCTTGACGTCATTTCGCGAGGGGTTGAAGATGGCATCCCGTGGTGCATGCTTTTTGCTGACGACATTGTGTTAGTGGCGGAGTCGAGGAGGGAGGTGAACTCGAAGTTGGAGCTTTGGAGGGCTAAGTTAGAATCCCAGGGCTTGCGTGTGAGCCGGTCTAAGACCGAGTATCTCTGGTGTAACTTTAGTGGTGAGGCCAACGAGGAAGATGTTGAGGTAATGATTGCAGATCAGATCGTACCCCGTATGGATAAGTTCAAGTATTTGGGTTCGATCATTCAGAAGGAAGGTGAGTGTGAAGTTGATGTCACGCATCGCATCAAGGCGGGGTGGCTAAGGTAGAGAGCAGCGACAGGGGTCCTATGTGACAAGAAAGTCCCTCTAAAATTGAAGGATAAATTCTATAGAGCGGCAATCCGACCTGCAATGTTGTATGGCTCCGAATGTTGGACGATGAAGAAGTCGCTTGAGAGCAAGTTGGAAGTGGCTGAAATGAGAATATTACGTTGGTCATGTGGTCGCACAATGTTAGATAGAATTGCGAATGGGGTTTTTAGGAACGCTACTGAAGTGGCGCTCATTTCAGCGAAAGTTAGGGAAGGGAGATTGAGATGGTTTGGCCACGTCCGCAGGAGGCAGGCATCTGCTCCGGTGAGGAGGGTCGAGAGTTTAATGGTTGTCGGGGAGAGGAGGAGAGGCAGACCGAGGAGGACGTGGGAGGAGCAATTGAGATTAGATTTGAAGGCCTTAAACCTTTCCGAGACCATGATCGTTGATAGGTGCGTTTGGAGGCGCCAGATCAGAGTTGTGGATTCTTTTGTAGGGAGCGGTGCTGTAGTTGAGAGCCTCAGGATTGGGTTGTCTCAGTTAGCTTTAACCTAGAGCATTGCATTTTTACTTTTATTGTATATTTTATCCTATTGTCTTTGCGTGTGGTATATTTTTGACAGGGAGCTGTGCGCAGAGCCAACCTCGCTTTTGTTAGAGAAGATCGGGAGTGAAGTAGCCAAATTCCGCTTAGGTAAGTCCCATGTGGATCAAGCCATGGGCTCAGGTATGGTCTCGAGCTTTTTCGAATCATATGTTTTCCTTTGTATTTATCACACAAGATTCTCGCGCACTAAGAGGGTCTTCACTAAATTTCTTCCTACCGTAATAAGTAGGGGCATGGTCTGCGTACATCTTACCCTCCCCAGACCCTGCTCTGAGCGGGATATACTGGGTATGTTTGGTTTGGTTTGGTTTTTTGGTCCATATATCCGAAGCGAAGAAAGGAAAGAAGTCAACTCCCAAGTCTAACCCGCCACCACATTCCCTCCCTCTCAAATTTACCCTCAAATCCCTCAAATTTATGTTATTTTTAACCACAATCAAATTATAATATTAACCGCCTCGCAGTGGTACATCACAACTTACGTGCCTTTTGGAATTGATGAGATATCCACAGATCGACTGTTGCTGAATTTGGTCGAAGGCACGGAAATCTCCGCTTAATTTTCCCGATCGGAGTCGGGCGGCTCTGGTTGCTGTTATTCTTCGTTCGAAACATACCATTTCTCGCCCTGAATCAATCGAATATAAGGGGAATTTGAAGGTCAGAATTCAATCGTATTCATTTTTTTTTTCATGTTTCGTGTATGTAAGCACGGTTTCAGTTATCTTTTCCGTGCTGTTTGATTTGTTGATTTGTGTTTTTATTTTCTGAGATTTTGGCCTTTTGCTGCTTAGGGTTTCGGTACCGAGTGCAAAGTAGTGCTAATGACATATATTGTTTTCTTTGAATTTATATTCAGATTTGTTTTGGTTTTGATGAGTTTGAGTTTAGTTTATTTTAGTTGTGGAGGATCTTCTTCTCTAGTTGGCATACCAGATTTCCTTTTACTGGTAGTTTACATGTTGATAGTTTATGGGAAGTTTTTTAGGTTTTCACTTCATGCTGATGAGAAGCAGAAAACCATTTTACATTTTTGGATGGTTCACATGCATCTGTTTGCAATACTGAAAGTTTATTCCTTGTACGTTTATATTAACATCTCGTTGTAGGGTTCTGCTTCCTGTCACTAGTGACTGTATATGCTGTGTAATTATTATGCTATTACTGCTCGTGCAGCTAACAGGGTGAAGTAGCTATTCATAAATGTCCTATCAAGAGGAAGAAATGGATTATGCAACTGCTGACTATGAGATGGGTGAAGTAGAAGAGGAAATGTACTATGCTGGTCGAGTAATGGGAGATACAGAGTCCGACGAGGAGGATGAGGATGAACATGACCAACTGGTCAGTTCCATCTGCATTCACAAGTTTTGCACACACACACACACTCATTGATCTCGTTGTTTGAAACTTATTTTACATTGTTTTGTTTGTGGGTTTTATTATTTGCAATACAAGTAACTAAATTGTTGGATTAGGACAACAAGATAACTGATACTTCTGCTGCCGAAGCACGAAGAGGGAAGGATATTCAAGGAATCCCATGGGAGAGGCTGAGCATAAGCCGGGAGAAGTATAGGCAGACTAGACTAGAACAGTATAAGAATTATGAGAATATACCGGAGTCTGGAGAGAGTATAGAGAAGGTAAATAGCAAATCAAAGTTAGGATTCTTTTTAATCACTCTTAATAAGCATATTAGTTATCTGATTTTTCTTTTGGATTTTGTTAGCAATGCAAAGTAACTAGGAAAGGTGGAGTGTATTATGAGTTCTGGCAAAACACTAGATCGGTAAAATCAACAATTCTTCATTTTCAGGTACGGATATGCTCTACTGTGATTATTTTTGTTACTTCTTCTTGAATGACCCTAAGTTGAATATAGTTATTAGTAATGAGGTGGTCTGTGCTTGTACCTTATGCAACTGAACCTAGTAGAACTTCACCTTTCATATTTTATTTTTGATTATATTGTACAGGAATTTCCAAACTGATCATCTGAGTTTGGCTAGAAAGAAGCAGATGATTAACTCTGCATTGACCTGTATCATGAAACATTTAAGTTATGATAATACTCGGTTCCACATAAAGAGTCCACATTGGACAAGGTACAACTTTTTATGGATTACTATGTAGATTACATAAAATAAGCTTTTTTACCATTTTTTCTCAACTATTTACAGGAATATTCTAGACCACACGTCCGGGCATGACATGTAAAAAAAATAGAAACATGACTTTTCAAATGGACCGAAAAAATATTTTTGAAACATCACTCTTTATGTGGAACGGAGGGAGTATTATTCAAGTGTTATTATGATATTAAGTTTACTAAATCATTAGAAGGATACGGCTGGAACTACTTTAAGCTTGGACTTCTTTTGTAAATGATGTTTTTCATTGGTTAATGCTTGATGTGAGATGAGAAGATGCTCGGTTGATGGCATGAGTTTCTCTGAGACCTATCACCCTCTGCCATCCTTTTTCCTTATCATAAGCTATATCCAGGCCAAATAATCAGATTAAACATAAAGTTCTTGACCTTCCTCTCTCAATACCCATTTTACTTGTTTTGCGTGTTATCTTCTCATTATGGAGGAGAATTGCTGAAGGGATTAAATGATGTCTGTGATGATACGAAAATTTTTATGACCGTATAGGTTGCTTCATATGGGAGCTTCTCATATATAGTCACATTCAGCTTACCTCTGTAGTTATCGCAACACCTCAAGGAAGTGAGGTGCCAAAGTTGTGCTAAGTTGCATAGTAGTGCCAATCGTGCTTTGTGTCTCCAATTCTGTCTTGGACAATTTTTAGATTTCAATTTTTCCAGGCACCTATTTATTGTCATGTAGGCCTTCTCTTTCTTTTTAAGAATTCTTGTTGGGTATATGGAATAATTTTTTCGTAAACGTGCTGTCTGATTGCAGTTGAGGAACCTGGTTTGGTCGACCTCGAAGCATGATGTTTACCTAGTGTCGCATTTTTCCATTTTGCACTGGTCTTCACTAAGATCCAAAAAGACTGAAGTTCTTAATGTCTTTGGTCATGTGGCTCCCTCAGAGGTGCGTCTCCCTTAACTGATCATATGGTGAGCCATTTAAGTTAAATGCAGTTATGTTTTTTCGGATACTAGAGTTTTCTATACTATCTTATTATAGAAACACCCTGGAAGTTTTTTGGAAGGATTTACTCAAACTCAAGTAAGTACATTGGCTGTCCGTAACAATTTGTTGATTGCTGGGGGATTCCAGGGGGAGCTTATTTGCAAGGTAATTCTCTCTCTTGGCAAAAGCTTTAATTGGATGTTTGTTCTGTTTCAATCAGTGACTATCCTCTTTCCTTTCCTATCAATGTTTTTTTAAACTTTTGCGATTGATCTTGGTTTATTGGAATATGTTTTTGTGGTCAACTGATTAGACAATGGTTTCAAAATATGAAATTCTATTTTCAACTGACCTACTTCTTTCTCATTTTTTTCATCATATAGAAGAAAAAAAAAGATCAAGTGACCTATTCATCATATATTCATATTGATGCTGAGAGCTAGAATATTTACATGAGAAAACTACATCTTACTTGAGATTTTATATTTTCATTTCTTAATCCAACATCTTCTTTTGATGCAGTACCTAGATCGACCTGGTGTTAGCTTTTGCGCGAGGACAACTTATGATGATAATGCTATTACAAATGCAATCGAGATTTATGACAGTCCAAGGTGAACCTCCTTTTTGCCTTCCTAGTTCCCTTCCTAACTAATATCTCTGAAGCAGCAATCACATATGCTGAAATGCATCTCTTTCTTCTGGAACTAATTGAGTTAAACCACCATCAGTGGTGCTGTTCATTTCACAGCTTCAAATAATGATTGTGGAGTACGGGATTTTGACATGGAGAGATTTCAGCTCGTTAAGCATTTCTCTTACCCATGGCCTGTGAATGTGAGTTCTGTATATCATATATCATAAATCTGCTCTTATAGTTGAACATAGCATGTAAAATCTGACTTTTTTTCTCTTCAAATGACTGAAACCATTGTATCCTTGTGGATAATGACACAACTATTTATTGGTTACCACTTCTTGACAAGGTGTTGTGTGCTTAATGTGGCTTTAATGTTGCGAAGTTGGCACTGATAAAGTATTGCAGTTTAGGCCAAATGTACTATATATGTTGCTAAAATACCTTGGCACATGCAGTAAGTTTCTGCTCTTATAAAACATGATCCACTTGCTGAAAGTTCAGATGATTGATTTTCGAAGAAGTTGGGTCCCCCATCCGCAGTCGATTTCCCACGTTTATGGTGAATTCAGCATATTCTCTAGAACTTCTAACTTTACTCCAAGATGGTGTTTGAGTGGATAATTTGCTTCTCATATTATGCTGCATGAGAATTCTTTAGGTTTTAGTGTGTGTGTTGTGGGATGGTGACTATGGACCTTTACCAGTACTTAGTATCCAGTGATTGGATTTATTTGGAGATATTATGGTGCGAGTGTGTTTTCACACCATTCTTTTTCCTTACTGCCCCCCCCCCCCCCCCACATCCATCTGTGTGTGTGTGTGTGTGTGTGTTTGAGCTTGAGCCCCCATTTCCTTCTATTGTAACTGCATTTAAGGTTAACACTGTTATTCTTTTACAGCATACTTCTCTAAGTCCAGATAGCAAGGTGTTAGCTATTGTTGGGGACAATCCTGATGGGATGCTCGTGGATTCACAAACTGGGAAGGTACATTTCTTTCTGAAAGTTTGTAAGCAAAAAATAATATCTGCCCATAGAGAAAAGGAATTAACAGAATTTTATTGGGAACCAACTGTCTATTGGCTGAGGAAAAATGTTATTATGTTTCCTCTGCTATAATCTGTTTTGTTTTGTAGACAGTTGCGCGTCTTCAAGGACATTTAGATTTCTCCTTTGCTTCCGCATGGCATCCGAACGGTCATATCTTTGCAACTGGGAACCAGGACAAGACTTGCCGAGTATGGGATGCTCGAAACCTGTCAGAATCAGTTGCTGTACTGAAAGGAAATCTGGGTGCTATCCGATCTATCCGGTTCTCAGCCGATGGTCAGTTTATGGCGATTGCTGAGCCAGCTGATTTTGTTCATGTGTATGATGTAAAGAATGATTATGACAAAGAGCAAGAGATTGACTTTTTTGGTGAGATTTCTGGAGTCTCTTTCAGTCCTGACACTGATTCGCTGTTCATTGGAGTGTGGGACCGCACATACGGTAGCCTCCTTCATTACAACCGATGCAGAAGCAATTCGTATTTGGACTGCCTCATATGAATACAATATGGTTGTTTATGTGAATTATTGCTTCTATCATTAGTGAGAGAGAGGTGACTATTTCTGTCGTTAGGCTGGCTGGCTGGACTGGATCTGCTGCGTGCTCTTTTCTTGGCCAACTGTTTTCTATTCAAACAATGCTGACACCGGTCAAAGATGCGACTGTAAGAGGCCATGATTGCATATTGATGCCAACCACAATGAAATTTTAATCCGATCCTAATAATTCTTTTTTTCTCGTGGAAATGTCATTTGGTGATTTGTATATGAGAATATAATTTGTAACATTAAACTTTTATGGGGTTAAACGGATACTTTCTGCCTGCGGTTAAGTGTTCGTTTGGTATCCCATTTTGAAAGTGTAGTGTCTAATAAAAAGGTCTTGTGCTTTGGAAGAAAGCCTCGACATCAATTACTGTCTGTAAAATGATTTAGGAATAACATAAAGTTCCCAGTGAACCCGTTTTCTGGACCCTTTTATTAGACACTACATGAACCCGTTTTCTGGACGGACCACTCCATGTCTGGAAATTCAATAATTGAAACATCAAGTGGGGTTTCCTTTCGCCATCGCCTTCCTTTTCCAACCTGTTTCAAACAACACTCTCAAAATCTTCGGAGTTTCTCAGCGACTGACAACAATTCCGATTCTCATTTAAATCATTTATTTGCTTTAATTTAACATCTGACAACAATTCCGATTCTCATTTAAATCATTTATTTGCTTTAATTTAACATCTTCGGACGAATAACGATCTTCATTGTTCTACACTTGTTGTACTGAACTTGCAAATGCTCTTCAGCACGGCATCGTATTCCTCCAGTGTGGAAGCTTCTTGAACCTGACAAGCTCTTATCTATCTAATCCAACTTATTTTTATTTGTCCCCTTCATTTTCATTCTCCCTTGCTATCTGATCATATCTTTTCGATCGTAGTAAATATGGCAGCAGATTCGTGTGAGGTCTGATTTCGTCTCAGTTTTAGTGTTGATTTCTGGGATCAGATTCTCATGCATTGGCTAGATAGTCGTAGGTCTCGAGGGTCGGTACTCAAAGGCGGACCTAAGATTCCTCTAAAGGGTGGACCAATACAGTAAAATGCAGGACAAAGATGTGCAGAATACAGTAAATTAAAGACCCAAGCTCTATTGCTGCCATATTTTTGTGAAATAGAGATCAAATTTCATGTTCCGCTAATTGTTCTTTTTTCTAGTCCACAATTTTGGATGATTGATACGTGTTTTTACATAAAAAAAATCGAAAACAGAGTTAAAAACACGGGTCAATCAGTCCAAATTAAGTGGAACATAAAAATTTGATGTCCCTAGAATTAACATGAGCAAAATTTGTAATGATATTTGAGTATATCATCCTCCTTTCTCAACCTTTCATGCGTGCTGCCGATTCTCTGTTTCATCACGATCGTCGAACGAGTGTCCATCCATTTCCCAGAGAATGCTCTCTTCTTCATCCTGCAGCCGTTGCATACAATCTTCAAAAGCAGCCACGAGTTCTTGACTAAATACCGAATTCTCCCCACCGTCATTTTCTTGTATTATTTTAGAATCCGCCCCTCCCCCATTGTAGCTGCCGAATTTGGGAGTAACGTAAGTTCCCGGAGAATAAATCTGTCCGCCCTCGACACGTACCCGTTGCCCGGATCTCCGACTGTCCGGGAAATCAATAGCTGGCACATCAAGTGGTGCAAGCCCTCTCGCCGCTGCCTTCCTTTTCCAACCCGTTTCGCACATGCCGTCTGAATCATTTGTTTGCTTTGATAACAACATTGGAACATCTACCGGAGACGGCGAACGGCGGTCTTCGAAGAAGTGCCGGACACTTCTTGTGCTGAACTTATGATGACTTCCCTCCAGCAACGCGTCGTATTCCTCCACAGTGTGGAAGCTTCTGGAACCTGCCGGGCTCTTATCATCTTCCCGCCCATTGGCAAGATACTCGGAATGATCTGTCGGGGGCGAAGAGAGACTGCTGGTTCTTGGCTTAGTTGTGGTTGTGTTGGCCGAGCAAACCAAGGAAACGAGATGGTCGGTGCGGCTGTCGGATGTAACGAATAGTTCTTCTCCGACGCTCATTGATCGAGCCATTGCCTTGGAGTACACGCATCCCATGTTTTTTTATTTTTCTGAAAAAAAAAATAGAAATGCATGAAATAACATAAACCAATTTGATAATAAGATGGATATGCAATTAGCATGCCCCTCTGGATGGTGGCTCGTTTGAGTTGACCAATCTTAAAATTTGAATCCGTGGGATCATATGAGATTTAGTCGTATCGATTCTCGTTTGAGCGTAATAATGAGTTCTGATATCATTAGAGCTTTAGGTTCCACCGTAAAAGGTTAAACCAATACGAGGAGTAGCCCAAATAATTTTTTTGACTTAGGATAAACTCTTAATAGTCAGTACCACTTGAAACAGTAAGGGAATTGATCCAGAATAGTGGTGAAGTTATACAAGAATAACTAACCGTAACCGTACTAAAGATCTCTGACTACTATATCTAAGAACAAATGAAAAAAAAAAAATTAAAACAAATGAAAAATACCACTTACGAAAAATAGAACAATTGTTGAACTGTAATTTTTTTTTTTCTTTTGCTTTATTGATTAGGAAAGTCTCCGTCAATCATCTGAAAATTAATTTTCTAAAATTAAAATTTAAAATAAAAAATAAAAAACTATAAGAAAAAAGGGCTGGGATTCTGTGCAGGAGGGTGCTGCCCTACCATTGGATCACACGCACCCACACGTGTATGTATATGTGTGATCCAATGGTGTGCATGTACACAGGATGCTGCTATACTGGACGAGATCCGAATTAAAAAAAAAGGCCTCTAACAAATAAAAAAACAAAAAACATACACTAAATACCAGAAATAAGAAACTGAAAATCTAAAAATATAAAACTCCATTGAAACACCCACGAAAAAAGCCACAAAAAAAATTAAAAAACAAAGAAAAGAAAGCTCTAAAACCTGCCAAAAAAATGAAGAGAAAAAAAAAAAAGCTACGGTGCGTTCTCTTGGCCATTTTTTGTTTTCACAAACATAAAAACAGTGTTCGGTTTCACTATTTTCGAAAAACATTTCGAGAACAGCTCAAATTTTGTGAAGGAAATAAAAAAAATGGAAAATACGTTTTCCACGCTTTCCGGTCAATTTCGTTCAAATTGGAAAACACGTTTTTAGAATGACAAACCTCATACGTTTTCAGCATTTTTAAAAACATGCATAGAAAATAAAAAATATTTTCTGTTTTAAAAAACAGAAAATGGAACAGAACGCACCCTAAGATTTTAAGATGTCCTAATCTCCGACCATGAATCGATGATTATGTGAGGAAACAACAAACCAGAGCATAATAACTAATGACACCCACCGGTGTTGAGTACCTCCTGTGGCTGTGGCTGTATACTCGAGAAAGATCACTTCAACAATTGCTTGTTCAGAACTGAAATGAACGTTTTCAGACAACCTCACTGCCGAAATGAATGAGCTTGTTCATATATCAAAGTGCCTCTGTCCCTGTTCTGATTTTTAAGGACCCCACTTGCATCTTTTTTTTTTTTTTTTTTTAATAATTAATTAGTTTAGGTATAATAATATTGTCTCTCAAAATTACTCTCCATTAAATTATAAAATTTGTATTTGGTTCATAGGTTACTTAAATATCTCAATAAATGCATACACGAAAATTATCGTCCAAGTGACTGTTCTATGATCGATATGATTCAATCGTAGATTTCCACCAAGATTTGACCGTCGTATATAATACTTTGCCGGACGAGTTGAACATTTCGCCGAACTAGTATCGGAAAAAAAAATAGATACGATCGAGTACGAGAAAAGCTCGAGTCTCGATTTTCTAGTTGAGCTCGAGCTCGAACCCGTGCTCATTATGCCCATAGTTAGCATTGTCTCTACTCTCTATATTGCACCCTCTTTCATGTCTTGGAGTCACCTAACTGGTTATTCGATTTTATTCACTCACTTTTATTTGCAATTACATTTTATTTTTGTACACTATTTATATATTAACTTCCTCTTGTACTTTATTCTGCTAACATAAAAATAAATTTTAACATGTAAGATGATGTTAGATTTTATTTCAATGTATTTCATTTGTTTCTAAAATATCGTCCACTTTTGATTTTTTCATAATTGTACCTTTTGAAAATTTAATCTTAAATATATTTATTTATGTTATATAATATTTGATGAAAAATATATCTGATGTAACCGAGTTGATCGGTGACCAAGAACCGGGTTAATCTCAGAGGTTTTATCTAAGAAAATTCGAATGTGTGATCAAATATTTATATGAATGTTTCTGATTGCTCAACTTTGGGATGAACAACTTCTCTCCCATTTATAGAAGGGAGGAGAAACTTGTCCTTGAGACCACCCCACTCTTAGTCTAGGGAAAATCCCCGATTTTCAGGAATTTTGGCTGCGGCTGCCAATCCCTGGATATCTGGGATTTTGGCTGCGGCTGTCAATCCTTGGATATCTAGGATTTTGTGAGGAAGATAATATCCCAGCTTTCTAGGGATTTTATTTTTATGGGCCTGAACACTTCCCAGCTCGGGGTATGGTCAGTTAGCTCGCACTCCTTGTCGGGGGCCCTCGTTCTTTTGAGAGGCAGAGGTTGATAGGTCTGCCCGTCTTTGCTGATATTTACATCATGTCTTCTGAGCTCGGGTAAGGTCATTTAGCTCGGACTCCTTTATGATGAAACCCCCTTGTCAGGGCCCCTCGTTCTTTTGAGAGGTCGGTAGGTCTTTCAATAACCGGACTCTTTATACCGGGTATTTGGAAGGTCTATATTTATCGTCCTATCAATACCAATAGATAGTATTTGAAATATATTTTTATTGATATGTAGTTTTCATCAAGTATTATACAATAAAAATAAAAATATTTAAGGTCAAAGTCTAAAAATACAACTATCAAAATATCAAAGGTAGATAATTTTTAAAAGCCGAGGGAGTATATTTTTAAAATACAGTATCTTTATTTTAATTTTTACTAACATACAACTAAAAATACTATGCTAATCTTTACCATGTTATAGCACCTTTTTTATTTTTCTTTTTGTGGATCTCAAGAAAAGGGGTCCAAAAAATATATGCAACATTAGTGGCATAAATCATGGAAAGTCTTTTAGGCGCTGTCACATTTGGATGCATACAAACACGATCATGGCAGAAGTTTTTCATCATTTTGTTTTTGCATTTATACAATCTGTTTTTTTTTTAAATAAATAAATCTTGATGAGTAAAAAAAAACTTATTTGTGAAAACGTCCTCTGGAATTTCTCGTTCCATTATAATTTAGACCCTGTTTGACAATCAGCGGTTATGTCATTGATTAGCTGTTTTGACTAGCTAATTGCATTAACTGCTTTGACTAGCGTTTTGTATTAACAGTTTGTATAAAAGTATTTTCTAAATAACTAATAGCTGATAGCTACTTATTTGTGTAATATGATCAACAAGGACGTTCACCCAATTTATTATTTTGGCGATTCTTATATTCTCACTTATTTAAAAAAAATTCAATAAACTCATCTTTTAATTTATATAACATAAGAAATAATTTAAAATTATTGTACAATCTAATACATATTTCATTAAAATAAAATTATTTCTTATAATTGGAAACTTTAGTGGAATAGAAAAAATTCATTCAACTTGAACAAAATATAATTGGATTAAAAAAATTTAAATATTACTTCATTTTTCACTACATAAAGTTTTTCCTAATATCTAATTTTTTATGTAGTAATAATAAAATATTTAATAATTATTGTTTATAAAATCAAAATTAAATGTTTAGAAAGTCAAACTCTAATTTGATTCAAACCTTTAATTTTAACTCAAAAAATTATTTACAAAACGGAGCCTAGCTTTTTTTTTTTTTTAAAAATATTATAATTTAATGTTGTTATAACCTAACATTGTCGGGAATACATAGATGCATGCAGATAATGAAAAAGAACTGAAAGTCAAAGGTTGAATCGACCCTGCTCCCGTGATGTTTTTGAGATTAATTAATGCATGTCGCCATTCAATTAGCAGTAATCCGACATATAATGTCCATATATGGAAAGGACTCAGAAATTTCATTATTTACGGCATCATCTTGTAGAACGGATCCATTACATCTTCATTTGGGCTTGGGCTCTGTTCTTTTAGATTGAATGAATTTGAACTGAATTGAACTGAACTAAACTGAAATATATATTAAGAGTAAATAATAATAATAATAATAATGATAAATAATATAATAATAGTAATCAACAACAACGATAATAGTAATATTATTAGTAATAATAACAATAATAATAATTAAGATTATGTTTCAGGAGAAAGTAAAAGATTGTAAAATAGAGTCAATCAATTGTATTCATAACACTGATAGAGGGGCCTTTATATAGGCATTACAATGTGAGTCCTTCCATACATAGGATTCATAGATAAGGTAAGAATAGGATCCTACTACCTCTAGAAGGATCTAGAACCTTCCATCTATGTATCTACAATCAGTATTAGGTAAGACACATCACGGGAATAATAATTCCCCGAACACTCCCCCTGTGTCGAGCACTAATACAACAATAGTGCAAAAGATGTTGCCTTCGTAAAAACCTATTCCAAGCCAAAACAAAACCCCATGGGAAAAATAAAAGCTTGATGAGGAAAAGAATGCAACGCACCAACATAACATGTTGTGTATACTCCCCCTGATGTATACATAACGACTCCCCCTGATGAGTACCTCAAATCATAGGAGTCGGATGCCAAGTTGCCCTCACAACTATACCAAGGAAAAACCCAGTGAGAAAAATACCTCTTGGTCTAAGTTGAACAGAAGTACAACGCATCATTGTATGGATGTTCTCATAGGTCGCCTCGTTAAAAACCTTACCAAGTGAAAACCCAGTGGGAAAAACAAACCTTGGTCTAAGGACAAAAAGAGCGCGACACATCCAAAGTGCAGAGTCACTAAAGACTTATCAAGTTTTCCAAAGTCTTGACCTCCATGCACTAAATCAGTCATAACTTCTTCGATTCAATAGGTATCAACGAAACTGTAAGAACTTATGAAAACTAGACACCAATAGTGTAACACCCTCAATATATTCGAGGTATATTACAGCGCCGTGAATCCCTATATGGGGCCCACCAGGCTGAACAGCATCATACTCATCGACTCACATAAACGACAGAACAATACCATGTCATAAAGACGCAAAACAGAACAATCCACCCGGTTCAACCGGTCAATATAACATCATCGTCCAACACAACATAATAAGCAACAGTACAATCCAATCGAACAAGAACCCCTTAAGTACTCGAGTACAACTATTAGTTCAAAACCACAAAAGACGAGAAGGTAAAAGACACTAAAACGTCACTCGTGCACAATCATCACGCACGGCCATCATCCGTGTACTGGTCCAGCCGCTCGTCTCGATGAACCCGACCAAATTCATAAAACGAATTTCCCCAAAACGGGTCCCCAGAGGGGTTAGCAATTACGCTAGTACAAGTAACCAAATGAACAATTTACATCTTACACATATAGTAATGCATGCCATCAAGAAATCTTAGTTTCCAAAACACTCATTTCCTAAGTGCCAATGATCAAATCACATTTGTAAAAATGCACCACAATTAACCGTGGATCCACCCCTCCGTGGACCCCTACCGAGACCCCGTCGGATCTAACCCGTAGTGGTTAAAAGCAAGCTCGCGGATCCACCCCTTCGTGGACCCCTACCGAGACCCCGTCGAGTCTAACCCGTAGTGAGCATACACACACACACAATTTCTCATACAAAACTACTATGTCAAGATTGTAAGTTCATAAGGATACTTGCCTCGATTAAATAGACGATGACACGAACGAAACGGAGAATCAAGCGCGACCGCGAGGAACCGACGAAAATGAACCTAACGATTTGAATAGCACAATCACAACCACTTCTAAACGATTATGGAAATGGAATACACCCGAAAACCCGCCTACGATTCATGTATATTCGTATATAAACAACAACGAGGGCGGACCACAACCAAACCCTCTCGATTCCGTAAAAATCACGAAATATACCATGAATCCGTAGGAAAACTAAGAATACCAACAAGATTAATCATATTCATCTTGAATCCATCAACAAAACGAAACGGATCGGAAGAAAATCCCAAAACCCCCAAATTACCCAAAAGTAGGGTTCTAAGAGATTTACCGTGGATTAGGACGAATGATTCGTGTTGATGTTGATATAATACTCCAAGAACTCAAGAAGGATGATGGATGAGATGATTGGAGGAAGAAATCGCCAAGAAAACGCCTCGGAATCGCCTTCGCCGCGGAGAGAGGAAGAAAAGAGGAATTATGATTATCTCGGTCAACTCCCTGGTTTATATAGCCAGGGAGTGTTAGCGCACGCTAAAACCTCAAGGTTAGCGTGCGCTAACGGGATAGGATTACAAATCCTCCTGTTAGCGTCGATCCGAAGTCGTTTTTGGCCGTTAGCGTGCGCTACCATACATGCGTAGCGTGCGCTTATAACCTTTCGGTAGCGCGCGCTATCGACCAATAGCGTGCGCTACCTGAACATCAGTCGAGTCCAGTAGCCAGATGCCTAAAACTCACCTGACCCGTTAGCGTGCGCTACCTATACCAGCGTAGCGTGCGCTAACTAGCATCGATGGAGTTCGATAGTAAACCGCCCGATCGACAAATACACTAGCGCGCGCCATCAACAACTTAACGTGCGCTAGTCTCCCGACATTAGCGTGCGCTAGACGAAATAGCGTGCGCTATTCCGATAGTCCGCAGGCACAGGAGCCGAATCGCCACTCCGGGCTAAATCGTTAGCGTGCGTTTAATTAAACGTAGCGTGCGCTAATAATGGATTTCTAGCGTGCGCTATACAGGAAATTTAGCGTGCGCTAGATATAGAATATAAACGACCCCAAAATACCGGAATATGAACGAAACATCAAACGGAACACCTTAAAACGCATCATAGCATAGAATGAATCCACGGCAACCCCGAAACGGCGGTTCCGCACAACAATTACGAGAATCGGATCAAAAGATAACGGAAAAGATACAAAGAAGGATACACGAGGGTCACTAAAATCGAGAATTACAGGAAATACAATTACAAGGGAAAGAAAAATGCGGATATTACATTCTACCCCTCTAAAAATAAGTTTCGTCCCGAAACTTAAGAAACAAACAACTCGGGGTACCTAGCACGCATGCTATCCTCGGTTTCCCAAGTCGCCTCCTCGACACCGTGTCTCGACCACTGCACCTTGACCAAAGGTATGGTCTTATGCCTCAATCGTTTCTCACGATGCTCCAAAATCTTCAAAGGGCGCTCTTGAAAGTAACATCTTGGCGACATCAATCTCACCATAATCGATGATGTGGCTAGGATCCGGACATATTTCCTCAATCGGGAAACATGGAAAACACTATGAACATGACTCAAGGCCGGAGGTAACGCCAAACGGTATGCCAACCCACCTACTCGCTCGAGGATCTCAAAGGGGCCGATAAATCTCGGACTCAACTTCCCTTTCTTCCCGAACCGAAAAACTCCCTTCGTCGGCGACACCTTTAGCAAAACGTGATCTCCCACCTTGAATTCCAAAGGTCGACGACGGAAGTCGGCATACGACTTCTGTCGACTCTGGGCAGTCAACATCCGTTCCCGAATTAATTCTATCTTCCGCCTCGTCTCTAAAACGACATCCGGCTCGGTCCCGACCAAATCGGACGCCTCATTCCAACAAATAGGTGATCGACATCGTCGCCCATAAAGTGCCTCAGACGGTGCCATCCGAATCGACGCGTGCCAACTATTGTTATACGTGAATTCGATCACGGCAAATGTTCCTCCCAGTCACTACTCCAATCGAGAGCACAGGCACGCAACAAGTCAACGAACATCTGGAAAGTGCGTTCCGACCGTCCATCCGATCGGGATGAAAAGAGGTACTCAAATGCAACCGGTACCCAACGCCTTATGCACCGCCCGCCAGTGCGATACAAAACGGCCGTCACGATCCGAAACAATAGACTTGAGTACCGTGAAGTCTCACGATCTGCGCATTAAACACACTAGCTATCTTCTACGGGCCTCAAGTGTACTTGATGCCCAGAAAATGTGCCGACTTGGTCAGGCGTTCAACAATCACCCATACCATATTCATTCCCGACCTCGATCTCGGCAAACTCGTAACGAAATCCATCGATATATCTTCCCATTTCCATTCCTAACGGAAGTGACCGCAATAACCTGCCGGTCTCGATGTTCGATTTTGACTCCGACAAGTCAAACATCTCGCTACAAACCGTGCGACCTCATCCTTCATATCATTCCACCGAAATTTCTTCTCGTGTCCTTGTACATCTTACTCGAACCAGATGAACGGAATAAGGCGTAGCATGGGCCTCCGTAAAATACTCGCCTCAACTCGAGTCGTTCGGCACACAAAGCCGACTGAATCTCAAAATACCATCCTCGTGAATCACAAACCCGTGAGACTTTCCCTTAAGAACGTTCTCTCGGATTTGAGTAATCATCGGATCCTCTCGATTGCTTGACTTAATTTCGTCGATCAAGGATGACGAAATCTCTAAAGCACAAAGTTGCCCGACTCTCCTAAGAACGAGACCTCAACATCTAACTCGATCAAGGCCCTCCGGCTCGGGACCGAGATGTAAGGATCTCAAGCGTTCGCAACGCAATCGGTTTCCGACTCAAGGCGTCGGCCACGACGTCAGCCTTGCCCGGATGATAAAGGATTTCGAGGTCATAATCCTTAATCAACTCTAACCACCTCCTCTGCCTCATATTCAACTCCCGCCGAGTAAATATGTATTTGGACTTTTATGGTCGGTAAAAATCGACATGTGGAGCCGAAAAGGTAGTGACGCCAAATCTTGAGCGCAAAACGACCGCCGCTAACTCCAAATCATGAGTAGGTAGTTCACTCATACGGCCTCAATCGTCTCGGACAAGATAGGCAATGGTCTTGCCGTGCCGCATTAATACACACCCAAGACCACGACCCAAGCATCGCTATAAACGGCAAAACCTCGTTGCCACATGGCAACGCCAAAATCGGGTGAAGTCAAACGCTTCTTGATTCCTCAAAACTCGATCGCCTCGTCATTCCGCATTTAACTTCTCGGATTTCTGGAGCAACTGCGTAAGTGGCCGAGCTAGTTTCGAGAAACCCTCGACGAACCTACGATAGTAGCCAGCTAAACCCAAGAAACTACGGAGCTCCTTCACATTCTTGGGCGGTGTCCAATCCAATACGGCCTCAATATTCTGCGGATCCACACGAACCCCCTCGACTGAAATCACGTGACCTAAAAACATCACTTCCTTCAGCCAGAACTCACATTTCGAGAACTTTGCATAGAGTTGCTCGGCCCTCAAAATGTCTAACACTATCCGCAAATGATGGGCATGCTCTTCCTCGTTCCTCGAATAAATAAGAATATCGTCAATGAAGACGACGACACACTTATCCAAATACTCGATAAAGACTTTGTTCATCAACTGCATGAACACCGCCGGCGCATTAGTTAACCCGAAGGGCATAACTACAAACTCATAATGTCTGTATCTCGTCCGAAAAGCTGTCTTCGGCACATCGGACTCTCTCACCCGGAGCTGATAGTACCCCGATTTCAAATCAATTTTTGAGAATACCGCAGCTCCCTGCAACTGATCGAATAAGTCATCAATTCTCGGCAAAGGATACTTGTTCTTGATGGTCACCTTGTTTAGTTCGCGATAGTCGATACACAAGCGTAGTGAACCATCCTTCTTCCGCACAAACAGGACCGGTGCGCCCCAAGGCGAGGCGCTCGGTCGAACATACCCCGACTCAAGAAGCTCACTCAACTGCTTCTTCAACTCTGCCATCTCTGAAGGTGCCATGCGGTAGGGCGCCTTCGAAATAGGAGCCGCACCCGGCTCTAACTCTATAGTGAACTCGACCTCACGATCTGGTGGCAATCCCGGTAACTCGTTAGGAAAAACATCAGGAAACTCATTAACGATTGGGATCGACGAAAGCTCGACTCCACCACTCTCCGCCTTCAAGGCGTAGCACCAATAGCCGGTACACCCCTTTCGCAGGAGTCTCATCGCCTTCAAGGCGTTAATAACGAATTTCTGGTTCCCCCTCTTTCGCCCGGCAAAAGAGTGCTCGGTGCCATCCTCGGCTAACATGGTGATGATTCTCGTGCGGTAGTTCATGATCGCACCATGCCGCTCGAGCCAATCATCACCAAGAATCAAATCCTCACCCTCGATATTCACAACAATAAGATTAGAGGGCCAAGTCCTCTCACAAATAACTACGTAAGCCTCGAACCTCCTGATCGCCAACGATCCTATCACCGCTAGGAAGCTTAACGATGAAGGGTTCACAAGGCATTAAACAGTCGAGACTCAAACGGCGTACACACTCCAAAGATATGAACGAATGCGTAGCACCGGAATCGAAAAGCACACCGACAGATGAGAAAGAATATGAACGGTACTGCCGCCACGGAGCCATGGATCATCGGCTTTCCGCATCTCATAGACACGCGGGTGGGCCGAGCCGACACCGAAGCTCCCCTTAGAGGGCTGACCCGACCTCTCCCCCGACTAGAACTCGCCGGAGATTGAGGAGCAAACGATCACAGATTCACACTTGGATCCCTAGGCTTTGGGAAGGAAGACCGGGCACCCACAATTCTCTCCCTCTCGGCGCAGAAGCCGCCTTGTGGTCTTGGCCACACTGATTACATATCTACAACGGACTCGGGCATTTTCGGATGATGTGGCCTGGCTGGACACATTTAAAACACTTCACCTCTCGAGAAGGGGCACTGGCAGCCCTGCTGGGAAACCCAATAGATCGAGCTGTACCACCACCAGCGGAAAAGTTAGCAGATCAAATTTCACGACCCCCACCTTGTGGCCCGAAAATTCTGCGGACTTCGCTTCTTACTCGCGGGCCGCCTCACTCGCCGTCACAGACATATCGTAAGCAAGGGCCCTACTCTGATAATCCTTCAATGTAGTGCATACGAGCCCCGACATATAGTCCCGAATCAACGACTTCATCCGTCTGGAGAAATGAAAAATTTTGTCGCTCTCTCGACAACTTGGGTCTTCACATAACCCAACTCTTTATTAAAATCAGCAATAGCTTGAGCTACGGGGATATCCGCGGTTGAGCATCATAAAAGCATGTACCCGAGCTCGTCCGATCGCCACGGCAATATTCATCTCCATCAACTCTTGAAACTCACCACGAAGCAAGATGGTCTTTGGGCCCAACGGCCTCCCACCACCCGTAGCGCCCCGGTGAGAAAGTACTTGAGCAATAGGAACTCTACGGTCTTGGGACAGCTTAGTGGCAACGAAGACCTTAGACATCTCCTTGATCCACCCTTCCACCCAATCGGGTCCGAAGCTCCCGAAACCGAGGAGGATGCATCTTGATGACATCTTGGAGCCAACGGTCCGCTCCGCCCGATTAGCATGGGCTTGATCCGGCCTCAACCGCCCGAGCTATTGCCGCCATTTGGTTCACCATTTGTTGCATAACGGCCGCAATACCAAGATCGGCACGCCTCGCGAAGAAGCATGGCTATGACGGCCGCCGATCGCCGGCTCTCAAGATCGTGACGTGGCCGCCACGGGCCGCCCCACGCCCCGGCCGCGTCCACGACCACGACCTCTTCCAAAGATCCATACCGGAGTTAAATAAGTAGCAAAAGCCATACGAGGATCGACAAGAAAAGAACAATCACAAGTCGAGAATCAAGGGTACGATACAAGGAATTAATGAACAGAGGAAGGAAAACTTACGGACACCGGTAGTACCTAATCATGGCAACGTGACGATGATGTGCAAAACAAAACACCACAAGACCCAATAAACCGACAAGCCTAGGTATCCATAAACCTAGGGCTCTGATACCATTTTCTGTAACACCCTCAATATATTCGAGGTATATTACACACGTGAATCCCTATATGGGGCCCACCAGCCGAACAAGATCATACTCATCGACTCACATAAACGATGTAACAATACCATGTCATAAAGACGCAAAAGAACAATCCACCCGGGTCAACCGGTCAATATAACATCATCGTCCAACACAACATAATAAGCAACAGTACAATCCAATCGAACAAGAACCCCTTAAGTACTCGAGTACAACTATTAGTTCAAAACCACAAAAGACGAGAAGGTAAAAGACACTAAAACGTCACTCGTGCACAATCATCACGCACGGCCATCATCCGTAATCGTCCAATACCATCGTCTCGATGAACCTGACCTGAAATTCATAAAACGAATTTCCCCAAAATGGGTCCCCAGAGGGGTTAGCAATTACGCTAGTACAAGTAACCAAATAAACAATTTACATCTTACACATATAGTAATGCATGCCATCAAGAAATCTTAGTTTCCAAAACACTCATTTCCGGAAATGCCAATGATCAAATCACATTTGTAAAAATGCACCACAATTAACCGTGGATCCACCCCTCCGTGGACCCCTACCGAGACCCCGTCGGATCTAACCCGTAGTGGTTAAAAGCAAGCTCGCGGATCCACCCCTTCGTGGACCCCTACCGAGACCCCGTCGAGTCTAACCCGTAGTGAGCATATACACACACAATTTCTCATACAAAACTACTATGTCAAGATTGTAAGTTCATAAGGATACTTGCCTCGATTAAATAGACGATGACACGAACGAAACGGAGAATCAAGCGCGACCGCGAGGAACCGACGAAAATGAACCTAACGATTTGAATAGCACAATCACAACCACTTCTAAACGATTATGGAAATGTAATACACCCGAAAACCCGCCTACGATTCATGTATATTCGTATATAAACAACAACGAGGGCGGACCACAACCAAACCCTCTTGATTCCGTAAAAATCATGAAATATACCATGAATCCGTAGGAAAACTAAGAATACCAACAAGATTAATCATATTCATCTTGAATCCATCAACAAAACGAAACGGATCGGAAGAAAATCCCAAAACCCCCAAATTACCCAAAAGTAGGGTTCTAAGAGATTTACCGTGGATTAGGACGAATGATTCGTGTTGATGTTGATATAATACTCCAAGAACTAAAGAAGGATGATGGATGAGATGATTGGAGGAAGAAATCGCCAAGAAAACGCCTCGGAATCGCGTTCGCCGCGGAGAGAGGAAGAAAAGAGGAATTATGATTATCTCGGTCAACTCCCTGGTTTATATAGCCAGGGAGTGTTAGCGCACGCTAAAACCTCAAGGTTAGCGTGCGCTAACAGATAGGATTACAAATCCTCTGTTAGCGTCGATCCCGTAAGTCGGAGTTTTGGCCGTTAGCGTGCGCTACCATACATGCGTAGCGTGCGCTAATAACCTCTCGGAGCGCGCTATCGACCAATAGCGTGCGCTACCCGAACATCGCCGAGTCCAAGAGCGATGCCTAAAACTCACTCCGACCCGTTAGCGTGCGCTACCTATACCAACAGAAGCGTGCGCTAACTAGCATCCGATGGAGTTCGGTGAGTAAACCGCCCAAGATCGACAGTCACTAGCGCGCGCTACTGAACAACTTAACGTGCGCTAGTCTCCCGACATTAGCGTGCGCTAGATGAAATAGCGTGCGCTATTCCGATAGTCCAGAGGCCTGGGAGCTGAACTGCCACTCCCGGGGCTAAATCGTTAACGTGCGCTACGAATTAAACGTAGCGTGCGCTAATAATGGATTTCTAGCGTGCGCTATACAGGAAATTTAGCGTGCGCTAGATATAGAATATAAACGACCCCAAAATACCGGAATATGAACGAAACATCAAACGGAACACCTTAAAACGCATCATAGCATAGAATGAATCCACGGCAACCCCGAAACGGCGGTTCCACACAACAATTACGAGAATCGGATCAAAAGATAACGGAAAAGTTACACTGAAGGATACACGAGGGTCACTAAAATCGAGAATTACACCAGAAATACAATTACAAGGGAAAGAAAAATGCGGATATTACACATAGCTTTTCATTCACATATAGTACGTAACCTAGATCGACCTGAGCAGATCACAAAGCTCTATCGAAGTTGACTCAGCAAATTACCGGACATATCCTGTCCTACTTTGCAACAATAGTCATATGTCACTCAACATGATGGATGTGATCAAATGGTTGGTTTCCTTGGAAAGTAGACACAAACCATTCCAATGGCACCAATTTCACCATTTTCCATCAAGTGAGCTGCCCTGTAGGTCATATGGAAGATAGACCAACACATTCTGGGCAGATTCGGGTATCAGTTTTCAAGTGTCCTTTTTATCGAGATAGAGCGAGCTTCAAGCTTCTTGTCAATCACAGACATTACGTGAGCGCATCCTAGGCCATCATCACAGTAGCTTTACCTGGATTATTACGAATGAGTACATCGAGTCAAACATGAGTACATAATACCGTACTTTTCTCTTAAGACTGCATCATCACTTAAGTGAGCCAAGTCTTATGATGACTTCGACTAATCATTGGGAATCATATAGGCATTACTTTATCGTCTCTTAGGGAAACCGTCCCTTAGATTGCCTTAAACCAATTGATGAATACACATCATCAAGTGTCCCCAAGATCCTTTCATTCTTAACATTGGATTTAGCGGAATCTCTTAGTCTCATAAGAGTACATCACTATAAACCCTTAGTTTTACACGCAAAAGCTTCATATCTCTTCCAAATCAAGTATGTACTTAGTATGCGTTCCCGACAATCACTTATCGACGCGCTCCGTGGTCAGGAGCCACTTGATTTGAGTCTGATCCACCACGAGATCCTTTTTATCACTTAACTTAGTTCCCCACTGAGATAAGATTTAACCACAAGCTGCACGTCAGTTTTTGGAAAACTATCTAACTGAAAAGATAGTGGATGCTATAACATCCATTACGATAGCACAACTAAGTTTCGTGTCATCGTAGTCGATTCCAGTGCGTTCATGAGAAACCTCGCGCCATGAGGTGAGTTTAACTCCTTCTCTCACTCGCTTGAACAAAGTATACGGATAGATCTTATCTTTGGAGTGTCGGCACCACTTCAACAAAGGGCTATCACTTTGTTTATACTGGAGTCGCATATATTTCTATTTTAGGCCAAGGCTACAACGTTGTAGATTTTCAACGAAGTATGGTTCGATTAAACTCACATTCCACGTCCTCATGAACCAACTTTATTCATAGAGTACTCTTTATGGATTGACATTCATTGAGGCGTCCCCCAATGATGACTATAATCCAGAATCACATGAGACAGATGAGTTCATTTGATCATATGATCAAGTTTCATGTACCAAGCTCGCATACATTCTTAGCGAGAGTATTTATCGAACCAAGTGGCATCCCAATACTCTATGAGATCCACGGCCTAGTAACACCATCTACCACAATTTGTGGTGTTACCATATCACCATTTATAGGTGACGAATGTCCATGACCGGACACAATCCTTGCAGACATATTTGCAGCATGTATTTAATCTCGTCACTTTAGGGAACTTGGTGAGGCACAGTAGGGACAAACTACGACAATTCCAAGTCGTTCTACTCGAACATGATCGTTCGCATCTCCCCCTAACGACGGGAAGACTGGCTCATCAAAGTGACTTACGAGATCGTCTGTCAAGGTATATTTTAAGTGGACTATGAGTGAAAGCGCATGTCATATTCATCATTTATAACCCGTCATAATACGTTGTGGTGACGCACTTTGGCACATGAACATATGGACGATAAAGGTTTTCAGTGTTAACACAATCCAGTTAACAAAATGCATACTGTTACACTCGTAACTAAGCATTTGAATGATGATAGGTATAGGTGAATATGACATGTTGACCTATGCTACATAGCCGTAGCTAATGGTCTTGATAATCCAACAAAACCGCCACCATGCACCACCGGGATCGAACATGAAGAAACGATTGAACCGATGATAGGCCGTTGGTTTTATCGAATCTCCAGTGCTTTCTTGAAGAGTTCACTCCTTTCACCAGCCCCAAACACCTCAAAATTTCGTGAGCATGTATAAACGGGTGTTTAGGATTCCAAAACCATCAACCTCGTAGTCAAAAACCGATCGAAATGACATCGAACTGGTTGTTGGGACGGCTGGTGGTATGTGAAAACTTCATTTAAGTGGTTCACCTCCTTTCAAGTCTCCAAATGGCACCGAAATTTGTGAGAAGGTAGCCTTGGATGTTATGAAGTACTCGTTAAAATTTCACTTTAAGACTTGGTCTAAAAGTGGGTGAACCGACCTTTACAATGACTGGTCCGCAAGTTGGACAACCATAAACTCAGGTTTCATCAACTTATCAATCATTGTCAAAGGAACAACATAACATATAAATGTTATCACTTGAGTACGACCATTTGTGAACACCATCATAGCATCATAAGCCACCCAGGCTAATACTTATGATCATGTATGTATAAGGACTCGGTGAAAAGGGAGGACTCAACACCATGCTTATGCGAGTCGCTACATTATTCTCTTTAGCATAGGAGGGTGTCATCTCCTATTCGTGCCAAAGAATAGGCTTTAATCAATGAACATGGCTAAGAAGGATCATTGGGGGGGCTTTGGCGTCGCACATGCTTATGAAAGAAAGACGCAGATGGCATAAATATCATCATTGGTCATGAGCACTGCTCACGACTCCACCAACGTACTTTGGTGTCTTTGATCCAATTAGTTTCTTTGTTCAAAGAAAATGATGTCCATGACAATACCGTGGTATATGGATCATCAAACTATCCAAACTCCGGACTATTAAAGCCTAAATGTGTCAATGTCCCAATACATCTTCTGGTTACACAAACCGATGCAAGCCGGACCATATTGACTCATGAATATTTTTCCTTTTTCACATATCCAATACAAGTGATGCATAAGATTTTATTTCTCACAAATCACAATGAGATGCTATGAGTGATACATTTTGGCATATATATCATCGAGTCATAACATGGTTTAATTGTTATGGAACATATGTGACTAGAAAACGCCATTCGGCATTCAACAACTTGAGTATTATACCACTCATTGATTGTGATGACTTAGTCATCATAGTCATAATGAATTTATACACTGAAATCCAAAAATATCTTGTTCCTTGAAAATAGCTTAATACGCACTCAATTTCGCTTGCAAAATTTTACAAATATGAGCATAGCGAACACTCTAACAACATAGAGATTTTATACCAGATAAGATCAAAATGATCTATCATATTGAGTGCATAACATGGCAAGGTTTTATACCTAAGGGGCAAAATTACGACACAAGCATGGTGTAACACTACCATGCACACGCTCGACCTTCTTATAAGGGTGCGTATTTTGGGCTTCCCCAAGGAAACTGTTTTTCAACATTTGAAAGATGATAGTTTAGCGTACAACGCATACCAAAAACTGCATCATCTATGGCAAATTCGGCCAAAAAGAGGTTGAAAAATATGTGTCATAAGACCACTTGAAAATTCAAGATGGAAACCAAGTTGGTTGGGATAAAAGTTAGCATAATCGCTGGAAAATAAAATTCCGCGTAGCTTGACCTTTGTTCACTAAAACAGCGATAACTCCCTTGTTAGGAAGGCTATGGACGAACGGTCAGATGTTCTGGAAACTAGACTTCCGTATCTTTCTATCCATATATTGTGAACCATACGGATCATTAAACTCAGATCACAGTGTATGTTTTAAGTGGCTGCTTTAGTATTTCCCAAGTTTAGTGAGAAAACAAGGTTGAGACCATATCAAATGGCATAAGTGTTTATGCAAAAACATGGCAATGACAGCCATATGCGCGTTTAAACGCAGCAGGGTGTTCGATTTCTTATCTCGACTAATGATCCTTTCGGTAACTCCAACTTGGTAGACTTGCAGAGAAAGTAGGAATGTCGGTACAACTAAGGCTGTTTAAAAACTACTGATTCCGTTTCAACTTTCAAAGCATAAACAAATACCAAGGAGGATGCGCCTAGTCATGATCAAAAGTGTAGACAAAATCCACCAAAGTGCATCGATCAACCAAGTATGTTAATTCTCAATTTGCAAGCATACGTAATAATAGCCATGTTATATGGATGCAACACGGTGCATCATAATTAAGCATTTTGAACCATGAGACATAATGAATATACCATAACCAACTCATCTTGACCATCCAATGAGATCGATTAAAAATAGTCAAATGTATAAGGCACATGCCTTTACAAATACTCGGAAAAGTATTCGGACCTATATGTAACACTCCCCGAGATATTCGGAGAATATCACAGCGTCGTAAATTCCGACCTGGGACCCACTAGGATTATCTCACTCACAACGTATCAAATTTGACAAAATCCACTTGGGAATCAATAAATTCGATACAAACGAGGAAGTTCAACCACGGACAAATAATACCATGAAGAAATACAAGAAGTTGTACGACAATGGAAAAGGACTTTCCTAAAGTACTCGAGTACCATTTATTATTACAAGGATAAAATGGACCGAAGAGAACAACGACCAAACAAAATGGAACACAACTAGCCACAGTATCACGCCTCGCCATCCTCATCGTATCGTCCCGGTGCTCGCTCATATGGTTCCTTAGGACCTGAAAAACACAAAAGTAATTTTCCCCAAACGAGAGGGGTTAGGGCAAGTATTGCAAGTGAAATGTCAAGTCTTATACATAAAAGCATATGCACCAATTCAAAGCCATGATAATGATTTTTCGGAAAATACAATTATCCAAACATATTTAGAAATGATGATATCTCTTGATTAACCGTAGACTTGACAATGCGCGAATCCCTCCTCGACCCCGTCGGATCATCTCGGAGTGGCTAACCCAAATGTTCACGGAACCGACATAAGCGGAACCCTCCTCGACCCCGTCGGGTCCTCTCGGAGTGAACGAAAGCAACTCTCACAATCACATGCATTACTTTTCACATTTAAGAACATAACTTTCACAAGAATCACTTGCCTGGAATCGAGAGAAAAGGGTACGAACGACAAGGTACCAAGATTGAAGGATTCGACAACTCCGAACCTAGACAAGTTCGTAATTCAATTATCAAAACCCCATCGGTATGAAAATAAGTTGGAATCACCCTAATTTACTACCCCAATACATGTGTTCCGGGAATAATTCTCTTGGATAGTGAATCGCAAGTCAAATATCCCAAATACTTAAGAACTCCGGAAATATACCAATAAATCCGTAGGAAAATATGTATCCAAGGTAGATAACTCGTAATCATTATACTCTAACATAACAACAAGCTGGATCGAAGAAATCGGATGGAAAATCCCCAAATCCCGAAAATCTAGGGTTTTGAGAAGTTTACCTTGATTTGGAGTGGTGGAGAGGATTAAACATTGATAAATCCGAACTAGAAACTCAAAGATGTTGCTAGATAATTGCAGCTCGAAGAACTCCTCACAAATCGCCCGGAATTGCCTGAAATCGTCCAAGGAGGTGAAGGAAGGAAGAAATGACGATTTGGGAACGGAGATGTCCTATTTATACTAAATAGGGACTAGCGTGCGCTAGCCATGAAAAATAGCGCGCGCTATCGGACTCACCAGGTAATCCAGTAGCCTCTGCCAGCTCCGTTAGCGTACGCTAACACCTGCTCATAGCATGCACTAGTGACTTCAATTAGCGTGCGCTAATTATTTCTAATAGCGTGCGCTACCTGGTAGTCAGTGCCCAGTCCAGAACCTACTGTCCCCAGCTTTGCTCTCTTTAGCGCACGTTACTCTAGTAACGTAGTGTGCTCTACCACCAAAATCTAGCGTACGCTACCAGTCACACCTAGCGTACGCTAGGAATTCCCTTTTCCAGTCCAGTAGCTACTGGACTGTGTGCCTCTAATACATTAGTAGCGTGCGCTAATTATAACGGATAGCGTGCGCTACCCTCACTAAATTAGCGTGCGCTACAAGATTTGCGTAGCGTGCGTTACCCTTTACACGAAGGTAGTATAATCGGATCAAGGATCCGAAAACAGCGACGATCCGAACAAGAAAAGGGGGTAAATCCAATTGACAAGAGTTCCAAGATTAATATAAGCTTACTAAACACTTACATGAGTGTAAAAATTACAAAGCACAAGAGTAGAAGATTTACAAAAAGTACGGGTATTATATCCTCCCCCTCTAAAATGAAGTTTCGTCCTAAAACTTAAGAAATGGGTATCTAGTGCGCATGTTCTCCTCGGTTTCCCACGTCGCTTCCTCAACTCCGTGTCGTGACCACTGAACTTTAACCAACGGTATGGTTTTGTGCCGGAGTTGTTTTATTCGATGCTCTAGTACTTTCACTGGTTTCTCTTCAAATGTGACATCCTCTGCGATCTCGATGTCCCCGTAATCAATGATATGACTTGGGTCAGGGACATACCTCCTCAGTTGGGAAACATGGAACACACTGTGAACATGGCTAAGGGCTGGAGGTAAAGCCAATCGATAGGCCAGTTCCCCAATTCTGCCGAGAATCTCAAATGGTCCAATATATCTCGGACTAAGTTTGCCCCTTTTCCCGAACATGAAGACTCCTCTAATCGGTGATACTTTGAATAGGACATGATCACCCACATCAAATTCCAAGGGCCGACGACGATTGTCGGCGTAGGATTTTTGTCGACTCTGAGCGGTTAACAATCGGTCTCGGATAATGGAAATCTTCTCTTTGGTTTCCATCAACATATCGGGTTCCATCCCGACTAAATCTGAAGCTTCCTCCCAACAAAGTGGAGATCTACACCGCCTACCATATAATGCCTCAAAAGGTGCCATCTTGATCGATGCGTTCCAACTATTATTGTAAGTGAACTCGATCAAAGGTAGGTGTATTTCCCAATCGGTACTCCAATCCAGGGCACACGCCCTCAGCATATCTTCTAATGTCTGGATCGTCCGCTCAGTCTGACCGTCAGACTGTGGGTGGAAGGAAGTACTCAACCTCAATTCGGTGCCCAAGGCTTGATGGACCGCCTTCCAAAAATGCGACACGAAACGGCCATCACGATCGGAAACAATAGAATTTGGCGTACCGTGTAATCTCACAATCTCCGATATAAAAATCCGGGACAATTGCTCTGGTCCCCACGTGTCCTTAATGCCAAGAAAATGTGCCGACTTAGTCAATCGGTCAACAATAACCCAAATCATATTCATCCCCGATTTAGTCCTCGGCATCCCGGTGATGAAATCCATGGTAATATCCTCCCATTTCCATTCGAGAATAGGGAGAGGTTTCAACAGCCCGGCCGGCCGTTGATGCTCAATTTTGACTTGTTGACATGTCAAACACCTTGACACAAACTCGGTGACATCTCTCTTCATATTATTCCACCAAAAACTCCTTTTAAGATCCTTGTACATCTTACTCGTCCCAGGATGGATCGAGTAAGGTGTAGCATGGGCTTCTTGGAGTATTCTCTGTCTCAGCTTTGAGTTATTCGGAACACAAATCCTACCTTGAAATTTCAAAATGCCATCCTCGTGGATCATAAAACCAGGGGCTTTCCCTTTTTCCACGTCCGCCTTCAGTTGGACAAGCATTGGGTCATTCTCCTGTTTTTCCCCGACGTCGTCGATCAAGGACGGAATAGCCTCAAGAGTACACATCTTGTAACACCCCCAAGTTATTCAGGGAATATTACAGCGCCGTAAGCCCCGCCGTGGGACCCACAAGGCTAAACATACGCGGAACTATAAATTTTGACCGAGAAGGTCTACATACAATGGAATTAAGAACAATACAAAGGGTATTCAAAACATAACCAATGTATCCAAAGACATCACAACACGAATCAATACCTCGGCAAACACAAGCCGGAACAACAAAGAAAATGGGAAACAATACTCGAGTATTCAATAACCATTCCAGTACAACAACACTGAATGGAAAACTCAAAACATAACCGGAGGAAAGACACAGTATCACACTTGCCCACCATCTTCATGCCGACCCGATACCTGCCTGTCCGCTCTCCTGGAACCTGAAATACATAAAAAGTATTTCCCCCATAAAGGGGTTATCCGTCGAATAGCTAGTGCAAGTATATCAAGTATGAAACACAATACTCCTCGACAATAAAGTAAATATAACCGTCAATTCATCAATTCAAGACTAGTATTCCGGAATAACTAAATCTCATTGCGTCACATCAAGACGTATATGAATGCCGTAGGAACGGTTCGTTCATATCATCCGTCAATACATGTATGAATGCCGTAGAAACGGTTCGTTCATGTCATGCCATAATTACATGTATGAATGCCGTAGAAACAGTTCGTTCATATCATGCCATAAATACATGTATGAATGCCGTAGAAACGGTTCGTTCATATCATGCCATCAATATATCTATGAATGCCGTAGAAACGGTTCGTTCATATCATACCATCAATATTTCTTACTTTCAAAGTCGAGAACGTACAATCATAAATATATACTTGCCTTAGAGACATCAAGAACTCGAACGGAAAAAGGGGGTATGAGTTCGGTAGGTCCACGAACGCACTTCCGGCACCTAAATGATTCGCAAGGAATATGATAATCAATTATCCACATTCGAATTACACGAAGAAACCCCCGAAACCCGTCTACGATTCATAAAAATATACGGATAATCAACTATAGGTTGGAAAATCGTCCAAAATCTCACAAGTCCGAAAACGGTACAATCCAAACCGTAAAGTCGTAGGAAAAGTATGCATACGGTATAGATACATCATAATCTCAAGGTTCTCAAGCTTCAAAACGGATAAATCGGGCGAATCTACGAAAAACCCCAAAATTCCCAAAAAGTAGGGTTCTAAGGATTTTTACCTTGATTCGGACGTTAGGATGAATTAGATGTTGTGAAATCCTTGTTCTCCAACCAAATATGTTGTTGTTAGAGGGAAGATCGCCTCCAATCGCCCAAGATCGTCTCTCCCGAGTGATTCCCATCGAAAAGGAATGAAGAAGGTGAGAAATGACGAAAATAAAGTCAACTGCCATATATATATCTGTCCAGTCTAGCGCACGCTACTCCTCCTTCATTAGCGTGCGCTAGCGAAGTCACCGGATAGTCCAGTGGCTTCTACCGGCTCCGTTAGCGTGCGCTAATCGTCTGTCTCTAGCGTGCGCTAGTCCAAAAGGTGGCATCCAGTACTGGAGTCCAGAACTTACTGTCTCCGCCCTGCTCAAAACTTAGCGTGCGCTACCGATATGCTTTAGCGTGCGTTAAGCAATAACTTTAGCGTGCGCTAGCCGAAGCCTAGCGTACGCTACTTGATAGTCCAGAAAACCTGGCAACCTCACTGCCTCTGCCGATCAGCCCGGTAGCGTGCACTACGAACGAATGTTAGCGTGCGCTACTAACCACGAATAGCGCACGCTAACAACTCCTAGCGTGCGTTAATCCGCCAGTCCAGAGAGCAGTCCGAAATACTGGTTCTGACCTAACTGATCCTCTTAGCGCGCGCTATGGCTAAAATCTAGCGTGCGCTAATCAAGCAGAATTAGCGTACGTTAGCCTAGGCCTAGCGTGCGCTATATCTCTGGCCCAGAACATTCCGCAAGGTCTAAACGACACAATCGAGACCCAAACAAGATACGAAACTCAATAACAATAACAACAACATCTCCAAGCATTTACAGAGCGACAACATAAGAGAAAGGCAAGGTCAAACAGTAAATAAAAGTACGGGTATTACACATCTGACCCTGAACCCGTTGGATCCGTACTTCGACTCCCTGCTCAATTAAATCTCGTTTGATCTTAACTTGAGGCCTAAGGACCTCAAGCATCTGAAGAGATATCGACTTCCGGCTCAACGCATCAGCTACAACGTTAGCCTTTCCTGGATGGTAAAGGATTTCCAGATCATAATCCTTTTATCAGCTCTAACCAACGTCGTTGTCTCATATTCAGCTCTTTCTGGCTAAAAATACACTTTAGGCTCTTGTGGTCGGTATAAATTCGACATGAAGAACCGTACAAATAGTGACGCGCATCTTCGATGCAAACACTACAGCAGCTAATTCCAAATCATGGGTAGGATAATTCAGCTCATACGGTTTAAGTTGCCGTGAAGCATAGGCAATCGTCTTATCATGCTGCAAGAGTACGCGCCCAAGTCCTTGTCCTGATGCGTCACAATAAACCGAATACCCACCGACTCCCTGAGGTAGGGCTAAAACTGGCGCGGTAGTCAGACGCCTTTTCAGCTCTTCGAAACTCCATTGTCTCTCTTCATTCCATTCGAACCTTTCGGACTTCTGGAGTAATTGAGTAAGTGGTCGAGCAAGTTTGGAGAACCCCTCGACGAACCTCCGGTAATATCCGGCCAGACCCAAAAAGCTACGAACTTCCTTCACGTTCCTGGGTGGAGCCCAATCTAACACTGCCTCAATTTTCTGGGGATCTACCCGAACCCCTTCCGCTGAAATCACATGTCCGAGAAACATGACTTCCTTCAGCCAGAATTCACACTTAGAAAACTTTGCATAGAGGTGCTGAGTCCTCAAAATCTCCAACACCAATCTCAAATGCCGAGCGTGTTCCTCTTCATCTCGAGAGTATACCAAAATATCGTCGATAAAAACGACTACACAATTATCAAGATGCTCAATAAATATTTTATTCATCAATTGCATAAATATCGCCGGTGCGTTGGTTAACCCAAAAGGCATAACCACAAACTCATAGTGTCCATACCTCGTATGGAAAGCAGTTTTAGGAACGTCGGATTCCTTAATGCGAAGTTGATAGTAACCGGACCTCAAATCAATTTTCGAGAACACCGCGGCTCCCTGCAATTGATCAAACAAATCATCGATACGCGGCAAAGGGTATTTATTCTTAATGGTCACTTTGTTCAGTTCCCGATAATCAATATACAAACGTAGTGAACCACCTCTCTTCCTTACGAACAAGACCGGTGCACCCCATGGCGAGGTACTGGGTCTATTATACCCTTTATCCAACAATTCTCCCAGTTGTTTCTTCAACTCTTGCATTTCTGAAGGTGCCATACGATACGGTGCCTTAGAAATCGGGGTTGCTTCTGACTCCAAATCAATTCTAAATTCAACTTCCCGCCCCGGTTGTAGTCCCGGTAATTCGTCTGGGAAAACATCCGGAAAATCACTTACAACAGGAATCGAGGGAAGTTCAACTTTCCCATCTTCGACTTTCATGGCATAACACCAATACCCAACACAACCCTTTCGATAAGTTTTGTCACCTTCAAGGCACTAATCAAAAATTTCTGACATCCCCTCTTGTACCCCGCAAAATGGTGTTCGGTACCGTCTTTGGCTAACATTGATATGATCTTCGTGCGATAATTCATTACCGCACCGTGTCTATCGAGCCAATCGTCACCGAGGATTAGATCTTCATCAACAATGTCTACGACTATCAAATTCGAAAACCACTCTCTCAGCGATTAACACCGGACAATTTCTAACTTCCTTGTCCCCCACGATTCTATCACCACTGGGCAACTTAACCACAAAGGACTCACAAGGAGACAAGCCCTTAATATTCAATCGACGCACACAATCCAAAGAGATGAACGAATGAGAAGCACCGGAATCAAAAAGCACTCTAACTGGATGAGACAAAAGAGAAATGATACCTGTCGCCACGGTAGCCTCTGGATCTCCAGCTTTCCTCATCTCATAGACACGAGGTTGCATCAAACCAGCACTAGGGACTCCCCCTCTAACAGACTGACCACGGCCTCTGCCTCGACCGTAACTCTGGGATGGCTGACCCGTAGATGACTTCTGATTAACACTCGGTTCTCCAGGCGTAGGGGCTGATGCCTGAGTTCCAAGTGGAGTTTCTTTTTCCGTACAGTACATGGCTCTGTGGCCTTCCTGGCCGCAATTAAAACACTTCAATGGGGGTAGACCACAATCACGATTAAGATGGCCCTGTTGGCCACAATTAAAACATGTCACAATCCGGTTGGACACACTAGCACCAGCTCTGAAATTTCGTTTACCTCCCGATGCATGGGAAGACCCTTTGGTTGTATAGCTTGCCGTCTGCGATCCCCGCTGGTTGCCACCTCTACCGCTAGAAAACTTTCCAGTGGTCTTCTGCTTCTTACTCTCACTTGTCGTTTCGGTAGTAGTGAAGGACATATCATAGGCTAGTGCCCTATCTTGATACTCCTTCAATGTGGTGCAAGCGAAGCCCGACATATAGTGCCGAACTTTTGGCTTCATTCGCATGTCAAAGTGACGGATTCTATCTCTCTCTTCCTTCACTTGATTTTTCACATGGTTGAGTTGACGGTTGTATTCAATGATTGCCTGAGATACAGGGACATCCTGGGGTTTAGCTTCGTAAAAGGCTCGAATCCTGGCCTCCTGAACAGGCCACGGGCAGAACTCGGCCTCCATCAATTCCTTAAACTCGTCCCATGAAACCTCACGATCCTGAGGTGCAACAGCTTGCCACCAGCTAGCCGCATCCCTTGATAGGAAGTACTGGGCAACTGGCATCTTACATGCCTCTGGACAATTCACGGCCATGAAAACTTTATTCATCTCATTAATCCAATCTTCCCAGCCGATCGGATCATTTGCACCAATAAATTGGGGAGGGCGCATACGAATAACATCTTGTAACCACTTCTCATCCCGGTGTCGATGCGAGGAGGTGGTTGGTTAAGGCTGCACTTTGGGTTAAAAGAGCCATTTGGTTCGCCACTTGCTGCAGTATGGTGGCAACACCCACATCCGGTTGGCTCCCTGTAGAAGTTCCCAGACTGGCTGACGGCTCCTGATGACTATCGGTGTTAGGTTGAATAGAGTCCGACAAACTAGGCGTAGCTGAGCCTCCTACCGAGCTGAGGGACATGGCCGCTCCACCGGCTGCGCCACGCCCTCGGCCACGACCACGGCCGCGTCCACGTCCTCTACCAGTTGACATTCTAAAGAAAAATGTAAGTAAAATCATAAGCATAGCTCGAAGCAATCCCATCTAGAATATGGACTTCTCATGTCCCATAATCGAATGATAGTGAGTGAATAAAGAGGGTAAATAAGATAGGGAACTTATGAGTACCGGTCGTACGAGATGACGGTAGCGCGATGATACTGTGTTCTTGTAATAGTACATTTTGACCCAACAATCCGACAACCTAGGTATCCATAAACCTAAGCTCTGATACCAAATTCTGTAACACTCCCCGAGATATTCGGAGAATATCACAGCGCCGTAAATCCCGACCTGGGGCCCACTAGGCTTATCTCACTCACAACGTATCAAATTTGACAAAATCCACTTGGGAATCAATAAATTAGATACAAACGAGAAAGTTCAACCACGGATAAGCAATACCATGAAGAAATACAAGAAGTTGTACAACAATGGAAAAGGACTTTCCTAAAGTACTCGAGTACCATTTATTATTACAAGGATAAAATGGACCGAAGAGAACAACGACCAAACAAAATGGAACACAACTAGCCACAGTATCACGCCTCGCCATCCTCATCGTATCGTCCCGGTGCTCGCTCGTATGGTTCCTTAGGACCTGAAAAACACAAAAATAATTTTCCCCAAACGAGAAGGGTTAGGGCAAGTATTACAAGTGAAATGTCAAGTCTTATACATAAAAGCATATGCACCAATTCAAAGCCATGATAATAATTTTCCGGAAAATACAATTATCCAAACATATTTAGAAATGATGATATCTCTTGATTAACTGTGGACTCGACAATGCGCGAATCCCTCCTCGACCCCGCGGATCATCTCGGAGTGGCTAACCCAAATGTTCACGGAACCGACATAAGCGGAACCCTCCTCGACCCCGTCGGGTCCTCTCGGAGTGAACGAAAGCAACTCTCACAATCACATGCATTACTTTTCACATTTAATAAGATAACTTTCACAAGAATCACTTGCCTGGAATCGAGAGAAAAGGGTACGAACGACAAGGTACCAAGATTGAAGGATTCGACAACTCCGAACCTAGACAAGTTCGTAATTCAATTATCAAAACCCCATCGGTATGAAAATAAGTTGGAATCACCCTATTTTACTACCCCGATACATGTGTTCCGGGAATAATTCTTTTGGATAGTGAATCGCAAGTCAAATATCCCAAATACTCAAGAACTCCGGAAATATACCAATAAAAATCCATAGGAAAACATGTATCCAAGGTAGATAACTCGTAATCGTTATACTCTAACATAACAACAGGCTGGATCGAAGAAATCGGATGGAAAATCCCCAAATCCCGAAAATCTAGGGTTGTGAGAAGTTTACCTTGATTTGGAGCGGTGGAGAGGATTAAACGTTGATAAATCCGAACTAGAAACTCAAAGATGTTGCTAGATAATTGCAGCTCGAAGAACTCCTCACAAATCGCCCGGAATCGCCTGGAATCGTCCAATGAGGTGAAGGAAGGAAGAAATGACGATTTGGGAACGGAAATGTCCTATTTATACTAAATAGGGACTAGCGTGCGCTAGCCATGAAAAATAGCGCGCGCTATCGGACTCACCAGGCAATCCAGTAGCCTCTGCCAGCTCCGTTAGCATACGCTAACACCTGCTCATAGCGTGCGCTAGTGACTTCAATTAGCGTGCGCTAATTATTTCTAATAGCGTGCGCTACCTGGTAGTCAGTGCCCAGTCCAGAACCTACTGTCCCCAGCTCTGCTCTCTTTAGCGCACGTTACTCTAGTAACGTAGCGTGCGCTACCACCAAAATCTAGCGTACGCTACCAGTCACACCTAGCGTACGCTAGGAATTCCCTTTTCCAGTCCAGTAGCTACTGGACTGTCTGCCTCTAATACATTAGTAGCATGCGCTAATTATAACGGATAGCGTGCGCTACCCTCACTAAATTAGCGTGCGCTACAAGGTTTGTGTAGCGTGCGTTACCCTTTACACGAAGGTAGTATAATCGCATCAAGGATCCGAAAACAGCGATGATCCGAACAAGAAAAGGGGGTAAATCCAATTGACAAGAGTTCCAAGATTAATATAAGCTTACTAAACACTTACATGAGTGTAAAAATTACAAAGCACAAGAGTAGAAGATTTACAAAAAGTACGGGTATTACACTATAGTCATGCGAACTATAATCGAGGTCAACGAATTCATGTATTTACCGCAATATGCCATTGCTTTACATGTTAAAATTAATGAGAATTACTCTTACATTCTTTCATATATCATATTGCAATGAGACGGTGCATGACTACACCCACATGCAATATTTTATTTTAATAAGATGAAAGATGGAGTTTTCCAAGTATGGGATTGGGTCAAGACCAACGTGGTGGTCGCTCAATTCATCGTGACAAATCTGTCACAAATCGATTTTAACCACGACATATCCGTCGCAATCGATGTTTGTCCCATTTGTACGTCACAATTCCGTGACTAATCATGAACAAGTCATAACTTTACCGTTACCGATAATATTCATTTTATTCAATTGTTGGTTTAAAATCGACAAAACGGCGACGTCAAATCGCACCCAAAATGTGGTGTATGCAACAACCACAAATATCGACTTTCAACAATTATCCGTGACTCCCCCAGGACCGTCACACAGTTTACTTCGACATACGAGAGTGATACCACCTCTCATAGTCTCATCCACCGCAAAGTAGCGTGGGAGATAAAGAACCCATATACCCAATTTCCCAAAAAAAAAATTCCCAAAAGAGAGAAATTGAAAAACGGGAACTTTAATAGAGTCTTACGGGTACTTGGTTCCATATTTGCTTTGATCCTTGAACGGGAGCTTCTCTCCATATGAGCAATATTTTCGTGGTACTCGGTTTCATATTTACTTTGATCCTTGAACGGGATAATAAATATGGCTTCTCTCCATATTTTGCACATCATCATGAGCAACATATTTTCCTATATTCATGTAAAACATAAACATGGTAAGATTCATAAGTGTACAAATTAATAAACAAATGAATCATTAATTAAGAAAAGATGGAGAGTTGAGAAATACCCGGATAGGGCTACTGGGCTCGATAATTCGGCCGAAAAAGGACTCGAGCGCGGCGATGCAGCAACTCGGTATTGGGTGAGGTCAGATCTCCAAATTTCCTCGTAAAAATCTGCTTCTGTTCGGCAGCATTTTCAGTAATCAATATTACTCAGAATCCGATCTCCACCGTTGAATATATAGATATTTGTGTTGGGAAGTTGCTGTCAAAATTTCACACCGATCCGACGGTTAACACATCGGAAAACATGATTTTGGTACGACTGCGCTGTCCAGAAAATTTACGCGCGGAAATTCTCGTTTCTCGTTTTTTTTTTTGTGTGTAAAAACCTGCTTCTGTTCGCGTACAGTTTCATCGAGAAATACTGCTCCAAATCAGATCTTCACCGTCTAATTTGTAGTTCTTGCTACACGGGTGAGAGGGTAAAAAAAATCTGATTTGTTGGCTGTCGGGTCGGCAGGCTACAACTGGGCCGGGACAGCACTAGAACCGGGCCAGACTGAGGTAGCAGCGGGTCGGGTCATCCAGAAGCGGGTTGGGCACAGGCGTTCTGAAATCTGGACTTGCGAACGGGCTCGACGACGAGCCTGGATCCAAGCAGCGGGCCGATAGAGGCGAATCAGAGCAGCGGCGAACTGGTTCAGACATGGGATCGGGGGCGGCACGGGCTGTGGTGCCGTCTGGAAGGGGGGTTTGTGAACTGCGGCTAGGGCTGGTCACGGCTGCGCTGCGGGCTGGATCCGTCTGGTTCACGGTGGTGATGCGTGAGGACGACCGACGTGGGCGAGTCTGCACTGCGGGCCGTGCTTGTGAGGTTGAAGGAGGCGACGTTTGGGTTCTGGGAAGACTGTCGCGTCCGGAGGGAAGGGGTAGCGGTGTCGGTCAGTGAAGAAGATGACCGGTGGCGGCTAGGGTTTCTGGGAAAATCTAATTTTTCCTTTTCTTTTTTTTTTTTGATTTTTTTTCGGTATTTTCTGAATTTCGGACGATTTTTTTTCTTGCTCTCAGTGGTAGACTACGTGCTGATAACGTGTTTCACGAGAAAGTAAAAGATTGTAAAATAGAGTCAATAAATTGTATTCATAACACTGATAGAGGGGCCTTTATATAGGCATTACAATGTGAGTCCTTCCATACATAGGATTCCTAGATAAGGTAAGACATCTAATAGGATCCTACTACCTCTAGAAGGATCTAGAACCTTCCATCTATGTATCTACAATCAGTATTAGGTAAGACACATCACGGGAATAATAATTCCCGAAACAGATTAATAATAATAATAATAAGAAGAAGAATCGAATCAGGCGAATGGACTGAATCGAATCAATCGAATCAATCGAATGGACTTGAATCGAATCAATCGAACTAAACTGAAAAACTGAAAAATAAGTCCAAAAGAACAGGGCCTTATAATATTGGTAAATTCATCTTTTCCTGCAGTATAAATTAAACAATCGTTCGGGAAAGAGTTCGATTGTGATTTTTTCTTTAAAGATCTCGTGATAATAAATTCGGGATATTACTAAACACCGCCCTAAATTACTAGACACCGCCTTTAAAAGTTACTCTTTTGCCCATTTGACAATCTTTCATTATTTCTACCCAACACACAAATTTTTACCAACACACAAGTTTTTTGAATTGAAATCTAGAAGCAATTTTTTATTTATTCTACCCAACACACAATCAAATATATATCGTCAATATCATCGACAACCACGAAAATGGGCGAGAATTCACACCTGGAGGTAATTTTTGGGAGAAAATGACGCAGGCGTCTGAATATTCCGCCTGACCCATGGCCCGGGCGTCCACAGATTCCGTTTATACCATGGTTCAGGCGTCTGCAACGGACGCTCAGTCCTTGGTCTAGGAGTCTAGACCAGATGCCTGGACCATAGTCTTGGCGTCCGTCTGGTCTGTACCATGGTGCAGGCGTCGATTCGAGCGCTGTACCGTGGTCGACGTCGAGCCGACGCCTCTGCCATGGTCCAGGCGCAATTTCTGGACGCCTGGTTGCTTTTTTTGCATGATTTTAAATTTTAATATTATTGATATTATTATTAACATTCCGTCAATTAAAAATTTCAGGTTCTATTGGAAGAATTTGAAGGTGACAACGTTGATTATAGTGGTTATTTCGTCAATGACGAAATATTCGATAGTGATTGTGATGCGATTGATTGGGCAAAAAAAATTGCTCTTCAAATTGGTTTCGAGTTGATCATTTCATCGTACAAGAATAAAGGAAAGACAAAGCTATTGAGATGTAACCGCAGAACGCAGAGGGGTATTAAGAGATTTGGATGTCGCTGCTCGAAAGGACACAAAGACGAAAGCATGCAAGTGTACATTTCATATAAAGGCCGAACAATTGCATGACTTGAGTGGTTGGATAATCAGACCGATGTCTGGGAGTAAGGGTATGCACAATCACTCATTTATTGTATATCCAGAGGGGCATCGTCAAATGAGTGGACTGAGTAAATCGGCCAAACAAGTTGTTCGTGAGATGAGTGCGGCTTGCCGTGTGCCATCTTGGCGGCCATTCAGAATAAATTTCTTGAGGACAAACCGACTAGACGACATACCTATAACTATAGAGAACACTTGAGGAAGCATGATTTTGAAGAAAGAGATGTCGTCGGTCAGTTTCACCATTTGGCTGTGACGAATAATTACGTACATTGGACGCAGGCCGACCCAGATACAAATGCTGTTACCCACGTGTTCATGGCACATCCAACATCAATCAACTTAATCCGGACCTACAAATGGTTCATTGACATGGATTCTACTTACAAAACGAATAAGTATAAGATGCCATTCCTCGAGATAGTCGGGATGACTCCATGTAACAAGAACTTCCTAATCGCCTATGCAATTATGAAAGATGAGATCGAATCGAGCTATGCATGGGTGTTGGAGAAGTTGGAAATTTTGCTTGGGTTTGATGTTCATCCGACGGCTATTGTTACGGATCGCGAGTTGTGATTGATGCGTCCTATTGGAGAGATATTTCTACAGAGTGCCAACTTGCTTTGTACATGGAATATTAATAAGGATGTTGAAGACATGGTCTACAGAATTTGTGGAAGAGATAAATAAATGGGCCAAAAGTTTAAAAATGGGAAATGGAAGAAAATCATGGAAGCGACGACCGAAGAGGAATACGATCAAGCGGTGCAACTCATGAAGGATACATGGAGATGGAATCCTAAGGTGATATCCTACGTTGAGGGTACATGGCTAAAATACAAGGAGATGTTCGTTGTTGCGTGGACGAATAAAGTGCTTCATTTTGGAAACACAACCACTTGTAGAGTAGAGAGTGCACATGTCGAGTTAAAGTAATGGCTTAACTCTTCCACCGGAGCCCTCGATACCGTCTGGACCAAAGTGAACCAGGAGATTGAATCACAACTAACGCAGATCAGATACACACTTGAACAGTCTATGTGTCCTACAGGCGTGGTGTACTCTGGTTTTCCATTGAACTACTTGCGCTGTCGTGTTTCCCATCATTGTCTGTGATTATTGTCGAATGAATTGACACGTATGAGAGAATTAAGTGATCAAGTGTACCATCGTTGCGGTTGTGCACTCCAAACCACCCATCAGATTCCTTGTGCGTGTGAGCTCAAGAGAGTTATGGAATCGCGGACTCCATGTAGTGTTAATCGTCTTCACATATTTGGCAAACACTTATTATTAGTGATAGTGTGGACACGACCGAATTTATCGATCCTTCTACCGGTGCTGAATCGGAGGACCAGCGGTACTTGTCCCACTGATCCGGCTCACTAAAGAGGGTGACATCACTGGGCGCCACTGACTCAAGCTCTGACAAGCAGCAGTCCTGCTGTGACACTTCAGTAGACCTCTCATCTCTCCAGTCCAGATATGCGCGGCGATATGCCCACCGAAACTCGGGATAATGCTGCCGTCGATAGGGCCACCAGACATTTCCTAAGTAACCATCCATGATGTGTCATCCTCTGCCATACGTCGTTTACTACTGGTAGACCCAGAAGTGACGAACCTCCCCCCTCTCCCCTTCTGAACCCGGCACAAAACGGACGAAGAATCATCACCGCCCTCGTTCATGTCCTGATCGTCGTGCGAACAATACTCGCTCGAATCCTCAGTACCAAAGGCAGTATAAGGTATGTGATCCATACGCTCTGCCTCCCGCTGTCTACGAACGGAAGCATCAACACCACGAGCTCTGGTGTGATGCGCTCCAGAACCCATCAACTATGTGACCAGCGGCATAGATTTGCCCGCTCCTTCTCTCATCTGTATTTAGCAAACAATACAACCAGTGAGTAATAATCATACAAACAATACACATTATTAATTATTAATTGAAAATTTTATTTTATTTTTTCGAAAAAAGGGCTGGGGCGTCCGGCCAGGACGCCTGCACCAAGGCAGGGGCGTCTGGTCTGGACGCCAGGACCGTGGTTAGGGCTTCCAATGAGGACGCCGATTCCAGCGCATAGGCGTCCGATCTGGATGCCTGTCCAGCGCATAGGCGTCTGATCTGGACTCCTGTCCATGGTTCAGACGTCCGGCCATAATGTCTATACTAAGGCTGGGGCGTATGGTCTGGACGTCTGCGCCATGGACAGGCGGAATCGGCGGACGCCTGTGAAAAAATTCGACCGCCGCATCCGAAGTGCACTCCGACATGGCGCCCGGCGCCCAACGTAGCAGAAACCCGAAAAAAAAAATTTACCGGAGCTTGACATGGCGGCGGACGGCGACGGTGCGGCGGTTGTGCGGCGGCGGTTGGTGGCTTCTTTAGAGTAGGTCGAGAGAGAAAAGTAGTGAGAAGGTAATTTTATAAATCTGCTGAATATGAAGTAAGGGCAACAATATAATATTATAGGCGATGACTAGTAATTTAGGGCGGTGTTTAGTAATACAGTAAATCTGCGACCCCCAAAATGTGCAACATCAAGTGCGAATAAAATACAGAATCTCGTGTTTTAATGTGTACTTCCAAAATTGTAACACATTTGGCTTTCACGGTCTCCAAGATACAACTTTGACTAAAAAAAAAAAACTTTGACTATTAATAATTATAGTTATATGAATAAAAATTAAAAGTAGAATAGTATTTTTGAAGTACACATTAAAAATAAATTTAACAAATACTTATACAACTATAAATTTTTTATATAATGACTATATCACGTGGTCAAAATTTATTAATTTTGACAGAAAAAATCAATTATGCTATAATTATTGCGGATGGAGTGAGTATTAATCAATAACAAAGAATAATATAGTAAGCAAATAAGTAAGCATAACAGACAAGAAATAAGTGTTGAAAAAAAATAAAGCAAATCAGTGGCGGGTGGCAGCAATGTGTTGACTGTAGGGTTGTAAATAAATCAAATAATTTTGATTCGATTCGTGATTCGATTCGAAATTTTATGATTCGAATTCAAATACAAATAGTTTTTCTGATTCGATTAATAATCAAATACTTATAAGTATTTACGATATTCGATTCGATATTCGTAAAGATTCGATTAAATATTTAAATATATAATATAACTAAAAATATATTTTGTATATAGTATATTTTCTTAATACAATTTGGAATTATACTTTTAAATCTTTAAATACATGTCAAATGTGTTTAGTTTTGGCTCATATTGAAGTCGACTTCAAATTAAGGTGACATTGTTATCATAAATATATATTGCAATAACTTTAATCTCGATGAGTCATTCTTCATCTCCTTTATCTATAGATTCGAGTATTCGATTCGAATTCGTGAAATTGTTCAAGTATTCAAATTCAAATCAAAATTAATATTCGAACACGATTCGTATTCGTATTCGAATTCGTAAATAAATTTATTGATTCGATTCGATTACAATAATATTCGATTCGATTCGATTCGTTTACAACCCTAGTTGAGTGCAACGGGCGATCTGCGAGAGATGTGCAGATATATGCACATAAATAAGAAGCTACATTAACAACCGGCTAGTCCACTTAGCCACCACATGAGTGTAAAAATTAGTGCTGAGCATGGGTCGGTTTGGGTCGGTTTTGGGGCAAATCGAACCCAAACCGCTAAATTCGGTTTTTGGATTTTAGAACCCAATGGGTTCGATTTCTGGTCGGTATTTCTCGCTTTCTGGTTGGTTTTGGTTTCTCGGTTCAACCCATACGCTGATGGATTTTGGGTTTAAACCCGTGGTTTTTGGGTTTTAACCCATTTTCCAGCAAATGTATATATTAAATATTAAAAATATAGGGCTAGGTTCCATATTTCAATTTTTTATTTTTAAAATATATATTAAATATTAAATAATTAGATATATAAATATATTATGGGTCGGTTTCTGGGTTTGGCTCGGTTCCTAGGTCGGTTTCGTAAGAATGGGTCGGTTTCGGTTTCATGATGCGGTTTCTAAAGCACAAAACAAAACCGAAACCGAAACCGAAAAATTCGGTTTCTAAAATATGAACCCAAAACCGATGGGTTCTCTTTGGTTTCGATTTTTCGGTTTCGGTTTCATCGATTTTTGTCGGTCTTTTGGTTTTCGGTTTCGGTTTTGCTCAGCCCTAGTAAAAACTCATGTGGGGGTGGAGGTTAGGGTTTCTATCCATCTTGCCTCCATCTTAAAAATCTTTCCCGGGGCATATACGCTCTAATTAAGCCTTTGACGGGACCTCATACTGAATATCATCCGTGTGAGTTCGATTCGGGAGAAGGACGTCATGTTCTCTTTACCTGGGAGGATCTGGTACGTCAGTAGAACCCGACAAGACACTGGTCAGTTCGTGGACATCCCACGATTTAACTTGGTGGCAGTAATGAGAAAACGGAGCTGTTATCCTCAGACATAGTCAGGTGTAAGCCTAGAAACTAAGTTATCAAAAAAAAAAAAATAAGAAGCTACATTTATATAGCAACACCAAATAATCCAAACTAGCGACATCCACGAGCAGCAAACTCGATTCTTGAGTGAGACTTTGTTCACCCTTTTTAATTATATATTAATACAATGTATTAATGTACATCTTTATTTTTTATAATATACAATATATTAATTTGAGATGTATTAATATTGAAAAAGGTCGATATATGCACATAATAAGAAGATACATTTATATAGCAACACCAAACAATCCAAATTAGCGACATCCACGAGCAGCAAACCCGATTCTTGAACTCGCTATATCATACACAATATCAAAAGTCTGTTGTTGCTGGTTACCGATAATCGCCACATCACGAAGATTCGAATTACCCGCAAAGGACAGGCAAGTAGTCCCTTTTTCTACTTCAATAAGAACATTTTGAGGTGCCAACTTGAGTTCGCCCCCTCCTTCAAATATCAACTCAACCAAAGGCACGATTGCACTTATCTCATCAAAATTCCCTACAAAACAAGCATCGAGAATCGAAAAAGCCTCCGCCGATTTATGCTTGGACGATATTATTTTAACCAACACACCCCTGAGAGCAGAATAAACCGGCGTAGCCAATCGCGAAATAGTGGTCCCTGAGTCTATGATTGTGGGCACGTTATAATCGGAGTACGGGAGGCCTAATGGCCAGCCAGCCACCGAGATGCCCGTCATCTTTATAAAGTACAATGCGGGATCCCGCGAATCAGACAACATTGGAGTAAACTTGTAGGTGGGATTCGAACTAATCCCGATCGATAAAAATCCTCCACTTCCAGTTTTCCCCAACGGCGAAGCCGTTGGAAGACAGTAGGCGAAACATTTTCCATATCTAGCGGACAACTGAGACAGCATGGAGAGTTCGTCTTTCGCGAGCCCGACGAGCCCTTCCGATCTCCCAAAAAACCCGTCGTTGTCCTGCCCGCATCCGAACACGAAGCCTGGAAGCGATTCCGGTCCGAAGGTTAGTGTGTCTTTGCCCAAATATCCGACCGAGAAAGATTGATCGCCGTACGTCGCCGTGTAGAGACACGTGTCGGGGGACGTGCACATGGGACGGTTGAGTGTGGCCTTCTCTAAGGACCTGCACTGGATTGTCGAACACGATAGCTTTTGATATGTCGAGGAGGATGAGGGATTGAAACGTGAGCCCGTTTGTGGATGGCAGTAGACGGCACATGGCTCGCACTGGATCCAGGAAAACGAGCTGCCGGTGTCCACGATCACTGAATGGTTGGTTGCCGGAGTTCCGATCCCGATTTCCGTGTAGTAGTTGGCCACGCCGATAGACTCGCCTGGGTTCAGGGGGGCCGTGATGGATTTACCGTCGATGAAACGGGAAGGATGAGTTGGTGTCGGGTTCTTCTTATTGGTGAGTCTTGAGTTTAAGAATTTAACATGAGCGACGTCGAGGTTGAGGGCTCCGGAGAAGGAGGGAGTTGTCTGGAGTGAGTTGGAGTCGGATTGCTGATGTCGGATATGATACAGAGGTAGTTTCAGAGCAGGATGTTTAGCTTCTGCAAGTTAAAAAAAAAAAAAAGAAGATCTAAGAGTTAATGGCATGTTTGGATTGTTTTACGTGGATTAGAAGAAACATGCCTTGATTTAGTCTGACTGGAGATGTTCCTGAAAGCAAGAGAGCAAAGAGCAAACAGAAGAGCAACCCCATTTTTTTTTTTTACTTGTTCTTTCTTTTTCAGCAAAACTATTTAGAGAGAGAACTATATAAATATGATGCTGCAATTATTTGGCAAATATTTGGATACGAGACTGATTTATTATATTTTACTTTATTTTGTTAAGTATTAATTTTCTTAATTTCTTAGTTAATTTAATCTTTGTTTGGTTTTTTCGGTTTTTAGGGATTTGGGTTCATATTTTCTTGACGGTTCATATTTTAGTATTTTGGTTACTTTGATTTTCTTAGAATTTTCTATTTTTTTTTTTGATAACTAGGTGATCAGAACATTAATCAAATCCTTCTCAATGAACCCACTCTAACCCATCGGAGAAGTAAATCGCGAGTCGCTCGAGCAATTTCGGAGTTCGATGTCTTTCTGACACTTCGCGAGGAAGGCTATTAAGCGGTTAACGCTCGGAGTTCAAAGCTTCTGGAGAATACCAGCGATTAATCAAGACTCAGGGTTCCCAACAAGAAAATACTCCCACACTGCCGCTTGACGCGAGATTAAACATTGATTAGCGGTCGTTCGAGCTAGCCCCGAGGAGCTAGAGGATCATAAAGAGAAAAACTTCCTCTTTCACCTCCTTGGTGGGGTTAGAACCCAAGACCTCTCCCAAAGGAGTGTCTTCGGAGTAGGCGTCCTACCACAGGGTTCTATTTTCTTATATTTATTTTATATGGGAATATGGAAGAATATTTTTTTAACTCAAGTTTAACGACTCTTTGATTTTCCAATTGTCAGTTACAATCTTTACTCGAATATATTTGAGTCACATATTTACATTCGAGTCACTTATTTTAGGTGACTCATATGTAATTAGGTGACTCGAAAAGGTGACTCAAATACATTTTAGGTGATTCGGATGTAAGTAGGTTATTCGAACAGATAACTCGAATATATGACTCGAATGTATTTTGTGTTATGTGGATACATCACTCAAATGTGTCTCGAATAGGTCACTCAAATGTCTTCGAGTAAATGTCAAATCCGAAAGTTTATATATAAAAAATGTTATTGTTAAATTATGAGCGAAAGAAGTGAAATCCTACATAGGTAGGTAGCGCTTTCTATTGGCATAGCAGGCAGGGTCTATTTTCTGTACATAACCAAAGAATGGAAAAGATTATCCAGTGTCTCGGGTCCAAGACGAGCTAGCCAGTCTTGAAGGACTGATCCAGCAAGAATTGAAGTCGAGGTTTGGTTGATCAAAATCGACTCAATTCCCTAGTCCGACGAGGGATCTTTCTCTCGGCGCGTAAGACTTCCATTAGTTGATTTAGACCGAAAGAAGACGGAACATGGATCCGTACATGGAGAAGAGAATCTAGGCTCTCCAAACTAGACTGATTGGACACCCGACTAGCTCTCTGCTCTTGGAAGCCCTCTAGTAGCTGTTCAACCACTTGCGAATCAGTAATTTATCACCGACAGAAAAAAGATTGCAGTCGGTTTAAAAAGCAATTACCTTATACTCAAGATTTTGTTGTTGTAGATGCTGTAGAAAATGACGAATGATGCAAAACCGAGGCAAGAATTGGACTCTCTCTCCATAAGACGAAATTGCCCTGTACAGTACACACGGCTCAACGGCAAACATCCCCAAGATATAACGGTTTTCTATGAACTCGATACCTTGTACTATGAATCGAATTCCGGAAGAACTACTGAATACTCGGGACTTGTAGTATGAATTCTAGGCTAGTATGAATGTGTTAATTATCTTGATTAATTCTGTGTGAGTAATCATCATCTGCAGGGGCTTATTTATAGCCTGTAAAGGACCATGTCTGAATCAGTGTGACTTTTTGGCAGGACAGACACCTTGTGGTCAGGTGGGAAGGGCTGCATTGGTTCAGGCGAACCAAACCATTGTGCTGGTTCAGATTGTTGGAATATAAAACGCAGCGGAAGCGAGTTGGTGATGAGAATTTAATAAAAGATTTTATAAACTAACCAACAGAAAAACCGGATCTATTTAGGCTTGTCAATTAATTAACTAAACAGATTAATAAACAATTAAATAAACATATTTACGCATGTGAGTCGGTAATTTTTACCTTTGACGCGAAGTGGTAGAAAATCCATTTTTGATCGATTCATGTCCTCTTCGTGTTACTCTCCGATCTTCTTGTATTTCTACCTCAAGATCTTCTAGAGTATATCCCGCCTACGTCCGGATGTCGTGTGGGCAATAATCTACCGGACTAAATTTGCACAGCTAGGGTCGGCCGAAATCTCCTCACAAGAAAACTCACGATTTTTGTTCTCTCTATTTTTCTTGAAATATTTTGGTATTTTAGAAAAATATTGTGTTAACTAAATTATGGAATCCAAGACACAAGTCAAGATCCACAATTAAACACACACAAAAAAAAAACAATTTTCTTGGACAATTATAAGTGGAAAAATCGGCCAACACTAAGTATGTATTTATAGGTGTTTTGGGCTACTCTAGGGACCTTAAGGAGGATATGGTAAGGACTCCCAATAGATATCTTCCTTTCATTATTAGGACTCTTCCTAATATGAAGACTATATTAATATCAACTTAGTCCACTAATAAGTTAATATTGCACTTCCTACCAAAATCCCAAATTACGAAATTGGGCTCCTTTTTGAATTAATTATTTCCCGTGTTTAAGATATTCCATGTCCATTAATTAATTTAAGCTACTGACAGCTTTTAATTAATTAATGTATTATACATGAGTATACCACTCGACCTTTATTATTATATCGAAAAATTAATTCCACCTGCAGGGTTTAATATAATAATCATTTCGAGTGCCTCAAGGGACATGATCAACCCGACTGGTCGGGACACGATTTCTAGCTATAATATTAATTATCATATAAATAATAATATTGCCCAAAATATCAAGCATATTGAGTCAATCATTGTGGCTCTCACCCATGATAAATCAAAGCAATAAATATTAAATATTAATCAATAGAACTAAGAAATAATAATTGTCCGAGATGCAAAATTAGACTACATTTGCATTATCATAGCGTGAATAAATATGCAAAATATGTGATAAATGAATTAAATATCCTCATAGATAAAGACCGGGAAATTAGGTAATACAAGCATAAAGTATGCTTTGACGTATACAACCCTAACAATCTCCCACTTATACTCAAAGCATACTTTTGAAGTATACTATCTAGACTATGTCTATCTATCTCCCACTTATACTCAAAGCAATGCTGCCATACATCTGTAACACCCCCAATCCGCTCAGGGATATTACACGCCGTAGAACTTTTTCTCAAGGATCTACCAGGCTGGTAACAACATAGAACAACTCAACAATGCCTTTAAGGCTAAAATGACTCAGTAGACCGATTTGGTCTTTCAATAAATACATACAACTCAATCACATTACATGCCCACGCATGGGTCGAATACAACACACTCCCGTACAACGGGAAAGAATACTGCAGCGGAAAATAAACTATAACTAAATCAATGACATCATACGGATCCTCGCGTGATTAGTATCGTTCATCTTTCATCATCCTTCATGCCGACTCCGTGTTATGCTCCCAAACCTGAATACAAAAACAGACATCCACCCCCCCAATACTCGGGGGTTAGCAAAACTCCACTGTTTTGCTAGTGCAAGAACAAAGTGCAAATACGAGCCATACAATACAAGTTCTAAGAACAATAATAATCAGGAATCCTCAAAGATCCAAACGTAACGAAAAATACTTCCCGAGGCAAGAGTTTGGGTAAAACATCCTAAAATCGAAAGGTCACAATCAAGGGAAAACAATTTATAAAACGGTTTAAAATGCCATCGAGAGTTTTAATAGAAAACAATTTAGGATTATCAAATCCTTCTCTTTCCAAAAATCAATAGGGTCACAGCCCAAAGGTTTTGTTTTCGCAAATAGAAAACCAACAACAATTCACAGGGTTAAAACCCACGTCACGTGTCCTCGATGGACATAAAATCAATACAATATAATCGCCCAAGATACACAAACCTTGGTCACAAAAATACAACACCAACTCGTGAATCGAGGGCTATACCATTGGATTCCCTTCGTGGCCCCGTCGGACCCTCCCAAGGTGAGCAGAATGCGTTTTTGAAATCATATACACCAACTCGTGAAGTTTTACTCGTGAATCCAGGGCGAGTACCATTGGACTCCCTCCGTGGCCCCGTCGAACCCTCCCGAGGTGAGCAAAATACATTCACAAAACATACACACCACTCGTGAAGTTTTACTCGTGAATCCAGGGCGAGTACCATTGGATTCCCTCCATGGCCCTGTCGAACCCTCCCGAGGTGAGCAAAATACATTCACACAAATCATAAGCAACCGCACTCGTGAATCCAGAGCTATACCATTGGACTCCCTCCGTGATCCCGTCGGACCCTCCTGAGGTGAGCGAAATACACACACACACAATTTACACGTCACAACAAGCATATTCATACAATCCATCCAAAGGCAACAAACACAAAGCACGACATAATCTCCAAATCACAACGCACTGAAATGAGATAATATATGCATATACATTATCAAAGCACAACAACAACACCAAACATATCCAAAGGATTCACGTAGTCACTTAACACCCACACAATTTACAAAACACACGCGTCTGAAAGTGAGCCTTTAACGAGGCTAAACCCATTCTTTTGAAAACTCATTTCAAACAATCAAACAAACATGCTAAGGCATTCACCAATCATTATATCCACAAAACAAGAATTGTATGGACAAGGTACTTGCCTCGAATAACCACAACGCGGAGAATCAACCGAAGTAGGTTGGCACGAACCGACTACGAACCCGCCGAATCCACCGAACGCCAACTCGCGATAATAAACTACGAAGGACAATAACAACAATGAAATGAATTTCATAGCACGACTTAAAGCTGTTCAATTCAAAGAACAAATGACGAAAGTTCAAGTGTTCCCCCCAAAACGGCCAAGAACACGATTCGTCCCGTCAAAACACGAAAACGGAATTCCAAGCAGAAATATGGATATACAATCCATAGGATATATTTAACAACATCATTTAACAACAATCGATCCATCAAAAACGGATGGAAAACAAAATCGAGAACAAATCCCCCAAAAAGTCGATTCGAAGGAAATCAAGAAATATACTTCGATTCGACGAAGAACAATGGATTAAATGATGTTAAACACAAGAATACTACCAAGATTAATCATACCCATCATGAATTAATCAACAATACAGAACGAATTGGACAAAAACGCAAAACCCCCAAAATTCAAGAAACTAGGGTTCTAAGAAGAGATTACCTTGATTTGCTGGATCAAAGGATGATATAGGATGATCAATCAATGTTATGAACTCAAGAACTTCACAGATTTATTGTTCAACAACATGGCTTCGAGATCCCCATGGCTCCAGCCGCGGAAGAGGAAGAGAGAAATGGGAAAAATGACCGAAACTGGACTGCTCTACCACATTTATACTGGGCCGGACTAGCGTGCGCTAGGCTGCCGATCTAGCGTGTGCTATTGGCCCAGGCCGCAATCCAGAGACCTCCTGGACTAGACTGCTCGACCAGGTAGCGTGCGCAGCCTTTCGGCCGTAGCGTGCGCTACCTGCCGGTCGTAGCGTGCGCAGTGTCCGACAGTAGCGTGCGCTACCTGCCGATCCACCCGAGTCCAGAACCTCACTGCCCCTACTGCCCAGACCCGATAGCGTACGCTGGGCCGGTCGATAGCGTATGCTGGGCCGGTCGATAGCGTGCGCTACACCTGCCGAGCTAGCGCGCGCAGACTTACGGCCGTAGCGTGCACTACGCCGGTTCCTGCCGTGCCTGCTCGGCCAGTGCCCAGCACTTCCGATAGTGCCGCACCTGTCCGGCCAGCTGCTCAGCCGCCAAGAGCCGACGACTCGATTTCCGAAAACGTACGGAACGAACACGACGAAAATTTCGCGGACAACATCAACGACCCGAAATAAAAACATAATGCAATAATTAATCATACGCGACCAAGAAAAGGGTCGAGACAACAAATACAGATACGAATACCCACAACTTTTAGGAAATTACAAAATGGCCCAAAACGCCCGAAAACCACGATATGTGATCGAATAACCAAACCGAAGTTTACAACACATCTAACAAAGTTAAACGGACTTACGAGAAACTAGAAACAGCAGTTTCGAACGAGATTCGCAAGAATCGAACTCAAGTGCAGAAAAGTCGCCAAAAAGCACGGAACTCAACAAAACGATACCGAAACGAACTCGGATGACAAAAAGTGCAGAATTAATCATTCTCGGAATGACGAAACGGTCATGAGCGAGCCGTCAAAACGGACTTTCTCTGAAAAAAAGAAATTACCGGAAATCAAAATTACGGGTATTACAACATCTCAACCCCATTCCTTCCGCATGCCCTTCAAATGACTTCGAGGGCAACCCTTTCGTGAAAGGATCAGCTAGGTTGTCTTCAGATGCTATCTTGGAGACAATAATTTTCCTCCTCTTCACAAAATCTTGAATGATATGATATTTGCGCTTGATATGTTTGCTTGCTTTGTGGGCCCGTGGTTCCTTCGAATTTGCAACAGCACCGATATTATCACAATAAAGTGTAATACTCCTGGGCAAATCAGGAATCACACCCAAATCCTTTAGGAAGTACTTGAGCCATACCGCCTCTTTAGCTGCCTCTGAGGCTGCTACATACTCGGCTTCCATGGTAGAGTCCGCTATGCATTTCTGCTTCACACTCCTCCAACTGATGGCTCCACCTCCTAAAGTGAAAACATATCCGGAAGTTGATTTTGACTTTTCTTTGTCCGCACTGAAATCTGAGTCAGTGTAACCCAAAGGACAAAGTGTATCTGATTGATATACAAGCATATGCTCCCTAGTCATTCTCAGGTACTTGAGTATATGCTTGACAGCAATCCAATGTCCCGGTCCTGGGTTCGACTGATATCTCGCCACCATGCCTACAACATGACAGATATCAGGCCTAGTGCAAAGCATAACATACATGAGGCTTCCCACTGCCGAAGCATAAGGGACCAGCTTCATGTCATCTATCTCCTTCTGTGTCTTAGGACACATAGCCTTAGATAGTTGAATTCCATGTCTGTAAGGTAAGAAACCTTTCTTGGAATTCTCCATGCTAAACCGCTTTAGCACTGTATCGATATAGGATGCCTGAGATAAGCACAACATCATTTTCTTGCGATCTCGAAAGATCTTAATACCAAGGATGTGCCCAGCTTCTCCCAAATTCTTCATATCGAACTGCTCATACAGCCATACCTTTACGTCTGATAATATATTCACATTGTTTCCAATTAAAAGTATATCATCTACGTACAGTACAAGAAACACCAACATGTTTCCATTGCACTTTTTGTATACACAAACCTCACTAGGACATTGTTCAAAACCATACGATTGAATGACTTCATCAAATCGCATGCTCCAAGACCTTGAAGCTTTCTTAAGACCATAAATGGCTCTCTTAAGCTTGCACACTAAGTGCTCCACTCCTTCAGCAATGAATCCCTCTGGTTGGTGCATATAGATTTCCTTATCAAGACTCCCGTTCAAGAACGCAGTCTTGACATCCATCTGCCAAATCTCCATATCCAAATGTGCAGCTATAGCTAAGAGAATCCGGATCGATTTAATCATGGCTACTGGCGAAAAGGTCTCATCGTAGTCGATGCCCTCCTTTTGAGTGTAACCTTTCACAACAAGCCTTGCTTTGAAGGTTTCAACCTTCCCTTTCGATCCTCTCTTACGCTTGTAGACCCACTTACTTCCAATGGGTTTTACCCCATCGGGTAGTTCTACGAGCTACCACACTTGGTTAGAATCCATAGATCCCATTTCGGATTCCATTGTTGTTTGCCAGGATTCAGCATCCTTGTCTTGAACTGCCTGTTTGTATGTACATGGATCCATTTCATCCTAGTCCGGGGAGTGGTCCGAAGACGCTCCCACGCCAATGAAACATTCAGGTTGACGAACAACCCTCCCACTACGACGAGGCGTGTCCTTAGTTTGTGTATCCACAATAGTGTCGATACTGTAACACCCCAAACTAGGCGGATATTACAGTGCCGTAGATCCCCAACTGGGACCCACCAGGCAAATGAAAATGAATGAATTACACAGGATAAATGTAGTACCGAACTACATTACAACAATAATTACTCCGATGAGGAGTTTAGTTATAACACACCAGGACAATACCGAATACTAGTGTATTTTATATGAAGATAAAATACACAACACTGAATGAAACGGAGTATTCAAATGAAAGTCTGCATCGGAAAATAAAGGACAATAACATGAATAACTGAAAGATCGGGGCCCCCTACTAGTATCACTGGGATTCCTCGACATCAACATGCTATTCCCGTGCTTTTGCCTTGCCATGACCTGAAAAACAAAATCCCCAAACGGGGTCAGTTACACAGAACAACAATCCTCAAGGGTTGAAAAATACACAATCATGATTTAACTGAAGTTATGAAATATCCTTAGTTATGAATTACACTGAAGAGGGGTATCACAGTACGCCCGTAGTGTTCTGTGCGAGTGTACAAGACGAATGACCGGACACACCCGTCCTTGTACCTAATTAGTCTCACGGTGTAACGCTTTCCCGTGTGCACAGTCCAATGTATCGGTGAACCCAATACATAACCATCGTGTGCCCGACTAAAAATTCCACACAGCCACACCCGGCCACGCAATATGAACCCAGAAGGGCATATGAACGAGAATGACCATAATGAATATCAATGAATAAATAATAATTTGACAAAGTCAAGATTTACTCACCGAGATGAGAGTAATAATGAAATGAATGATAGCTCAACGAAAAGATTGGAACCGTCGTTCCTTATGACTGACGTGATTAATTGACAATAACAAGTTTTAATATGATTAATACAATGATGAATGAGTTATGATTATGAATGATCAACAACAAAAGGTATGAATATCCTTTTAACCGAGTAAGAATTAACTTACACAACACCGGTGACAATTATCCTTCCACGAACAATGTCCTAATTGAGATATCGGTCGCTCGAACAACCTTGAACAATTCAATTACCAACAATCCGTTCAATATACGAATCAAACACGAATATAACGAACTCAAAACGCCAATACGACTAAACCAAGTCCATTGAGGCATTAAATAAAACACGTTGCGTCCGAACTCCGATTGTTTACAATCAAACCTCAATATACCAATATCAAATCCCCCAAGAAATGTTTCAAACCAACAAAACATCTTCAATACGATTAATAATCCGAAACGAATATCCAAAAACGTGATTATAACGACAATTAATCGAAAACCCCCAATTTCAACTCGATATTCAAAGTGTTCTTGAATAATTCCTCAATAATCCAATGAATCCTTATACAAACTCATAATCATATACATATCCCTTCATATAACATGATTATAATGTCCAAAGCATCATATCTCAACATAGAATCGAAATCCAAGGTGTTGAAGAAATTACCTCTTGAAGATCCAATCACTTCGATCCGAAGAACACGAGTTTAAACGAGTATCCAAGCTTCCCAAATGAATGAAGATGATGAAAATTACACACTCAAGTGATTGGTGATTGCAAAATCTCTCCCTCAACCCTCTCTCTCGGATGAAGATGGAAAATGAAGAAGTGAGGAGAAATGACCCGGCCAAGTCCTTAAATACTACCGGAAGTTACGGCCGTAACTCGGCCCTCTTACGGCCGTAACTTTCCAAGTCAACGGCCTTACAGCCGTAACCGGCCAACTCGTACGGCCGTAACTCGGCTTCGTCCGAAAGCCTGCCGACAGACTTACGGCCGTAACCGCTCCTGAGTTACGGGCGTAACCCGCCTTCCTCAAAAACACCCGTCGACATCCTTACGGCCGTACCGCACACCTTACGGCCGTAACTCGGATGATACGGCCGTATCCGGCCAACCTTACGGGCGTAACCCGCCTTCGTCAAAAATGGCCAGACATCCTTCCTGCATCGTACGGCCGTATCCGGCCAAGCCTTACGGCCGTACCTGCCTCGACTTACGGCCGTATGCCGCAACCCTTACGGCCGTAAGTCACCCTTGGTCGACAACACCCGAAATTTACGAACACCACTTACGGCCGTATCTCACCTTCCTTACGGCCGTAACTCACCTTCGGCCAAAATGCAGGCGGCACTGCTGGACCACTTACGGCCGTAACCGGCCAGCCTTACGGCCGTACCCGCTGAACTTACGGCCGTATCCCAGAACCTTACGGCCGTAACTCGATGCTGGCCAAGGTAAATAAATCCGATAATTCCGATTCCTCGCTACGACTGATGAATGATCCGACATAACATACGAATGCGAAAATGAACGAGTCTAACACATGCCAAAAATGATACTTCCAGCACAAGACTACCAATCACGATGATAATGATAATACTCCCGTTCCGACACTCAAACGGAGATGAAATGACGATCGGTAACTGATACACGGTTACAACATGCCAACATTGAACGCAAATGAGTGATTCATGAATGATGAGTGATTATTAATGAGTGAGAATTACTGAGTGACAATTACAGACTGATAATTACTGAATGAAAAAGAATGAATTGCAACCGGGTATTACATACTCCCCCCCTTAAAAGAGTTTCGTCCCCGAAACTAAGGGTCAAACAACTCGGGATAACTCTCCCGCATACTCTCTTCGGTTTCCCAAGTGGCCCCTTCGACTCCGTGTCTAGACCACTGAAACTTAACCAAAGGAATCGCCTTATTCCTCAACTGTTTGATTTGCCGCTCTAACACTCGTATGGGACGCTTCTCATACGAATGATCATCTGCGATCTCGATTTCGTCGAACTGAAGTATGTGACTCGGGTCGGCAACATATTTCCGTAGCTGAGAGACATGAAACACATTACGAATTCGGCTCAACGCCAGAGGTAAAGCCAATCGATAAGTCAACTCGCCTATTCGATCCAGAATCTCAAACGGTCCAATGAATCTCGGACTCAACTTCCCCCATTTTCCGAAACAGAAAATACCTCGACTCGGGGATACCTTGACCAAAACGGGATCGCCCGTCTCGAACTCTAGTGATCGATGACGATTACCTGCATATGATTTCTGTCGACTCTGAGCAGTCAACAGACGTCTCCTGATCCAAGCTACCTTCTCCCGGGCGGCTATAAGTATATCGGGCTCAGTGCCGATTGACTCTGATGGGTCGTCCCAACACAAGGGAGATCGACAACCGTAACAGGCCTCGTAAGGTGCTACCTTCATCGCAGCATGCTAACTAAACTGTACGTGGACACGAACAACAGTAATTGGGCTTCCCAATCCTCTACTAATCGAGGACGCATGCCCTCAACATGTCCTCCAATGTCTGAAAAGTCCTCTCTAATTGTCCGTCAGACTGAGGATGAAAAATGGTAATGATATTAAGCTGAGTTCCCAAGCACGATGAACTGATTCCATAAACGAGACACGAATCGCCCGACACGATCAGAAACAATACTCTTAGGAGTACCGTGCAATCTCACTAACTCTCTGATGAGCAGCTGGGTAAGTCTCACGGGACCCCACGTATCCTTGATCCCAAGGAAATGAGCTGATTTAGATAGCGATCCACGATCACCCAGATCGTATTCATGCCACGACGACTCGTCGGCAAACTTGTGAAGAAATCCATAGAAATGTCTTCCCACTTCCATTCTGGAATAGGAAGCGGTATCAGCATACTCGCCGGTCGCTGATATTCAATCTTGACTTGCTGATAGGCTAAACATCTTGAAACAAATTCCGCGACTCCTCGCTTCATACTACTCCACCAGAAATTTCGTTTCAAGTCCTTGTACATCTTACTAGACCCCGGATGAACCGAATAAGGGGTAGCATGAGCTTCTCTCAAGATCGAGCTTTTCAACTCATCATTCGCCGGTACGCACAACCGATTCTCAAATTTCAAGAGTCCATCCTCGTGGACCACAAATCCAGGGGTTTTCCCCTGTACCACATCCTCGCGGATGAGCAACAAAATGAATCTGAACCCTGATTCTCCCTGATTTCCTCCTCAAGTGATGATGAAATCTCTAACATACAAAGCTGTCCCTGAACTTGCTGAAGTTGGACCTCGATCTCGGGTCTAAGTAATTCCTGCTGAAGCTACTTCTGAACCCTTAAACGAGCAAGCATCTGCCCCTGAACGGACTTACGACTCAAGGCGTCGGCGAGAACATTCGCCTTGCCCGGGTGGTAAGGGATCTCGATATCAAAATCTTTGATTAGTTCCAACCACCGCCTCTGTCACATATTTAACTCCTTGTGAGTAAATATATACTTCATCTCTTGTGATTGGTGAATAACTGACAGGTGACGCCATAAAGGTAATGACGCCAAAATTCCAACGCGAAAACCACGGTTGCTAGCTACGGTCGTGGGTTGAATAATTAATCAACTAATCCGAGGAAACTTCGGATTTACTTAACATCTTTCGGAGGTTGCCAATCTCGGATAGCCTCCGTCTTCTGAGGGTCGACACGATCTCTGACAGATGAAATTACATGCCCGAAAAAAATCACTTCGGACATCCAGAACTCACAATTGGAAAGCTTACCATGAAGTTGCTCGCGTCTCAACACGTCGAGAACCTGATGAAGATGTACCTCGTTTTCCTCCCGATCACGAGAATAAGCCAAAATGTCATCGATGAATACAACAACAAACTGATCCAAAAAGTCGATGAAAACCCGATTCATTAAATCCATGAATATCGCAGGTGCATTAGTTAGCCCGAACGGCATAACTACGAACTCATAATGACCATAGTGTTTTCGAAACGCCGTCCTCGCGATATCCGACTCTCGAATCCGCAACTGGTGATATCCAGATCTTAAGTCGATCTTGGAAAATACTGAAGCTCCCTGAAGTTGATCTAAAAGATCATCAATACGGGTAAGGGGTACTAATCTTGATCATCACCCTGCTCAACTCCTGGTAATTAATACATACACGAGACGAGCCATCCTTCTCCTTGACAGATCACACTGGTGCTCCTCACGGGGACGCACTCGGTCGGAGATAACCTTCCTCGAACTATTCCCCAAGTTGAATCTTCAACTCTTGCATTCTGGTCGGGGCCATCCGATACGGTGCTTTCGATAAAGGGGACGTACCGGCTCCAACTCACTCCCGAACTCCACTACTCTATGTGAAGGCAACCAGATAACTCGTCTGGAAATACATCGTCAATCGATGACAATGATACCACAAATGATCGAACATTTCGATTGCCCTAGAATGGTCAATCGATAAAAAGTGATACAATGAATGTTGGAATAATTCGATTGCCTTAGAAAGGCCAATCGATGAAAATGATACAATGAATGATTGAATAACTCGATTGCCTTAGAAAGGCCAATCGATGAAAATGACGCAATGAATGATTGAATAGCTCGATTGCCTTAGAAAGGTCAATCGATGAAAATGACGCAATGAATGATTGAAAAACTCGATTGCCTTAGAAAGGTCAATCGATGAAAATGATACAATGAATGATTGAATAACTCGATTGCCTTAGAAAGGTCAATCGATGAAAATGACGCAATGAATGATTGAATAACTCGATTGCCTTAGAAAGGTCAATCGATGAAAATGATACAATGAATGATTGAATAACTCGATTGCCTTAGAAAGGCCCATCGATGAAAATGGTGCAATGAATGATTGAATAGATCGATTGCGGAATCTCTCTGCTTCCGCCCTAATAATAATTCTACTGAAACAACGGGGATTACTTCCCTGAAGCACACATTCGACAACCAACGATGGAAAGATAGCGACCAAACGCTAACAAACACTAAGGACAATATCAAGACGATCAAACCAACTAATACCGAAAATTACATCGTCCTAAGATAAGTTCACCACGATTAGATCCATCAACCAATCGCGGTCATTAAGCTTAATTCGGTATGATTCCGAAAATTCTTCCATCGTCAGATAGACCAATGGTATGAGGTCCACAAGCAATAGAACTATCCCGAAATAAGTCTATTCAAGCATGATTCGAAAATGAATGAATGCGGTGTACCAGCATAAAAAGGTACACACAAGTTGAAATAAAATTACGAGTATACCTGAAATCATTCGGACCACCGGATCGTCGATCCTCCTCATCATATGAATGCAGGACTTGCGGTCCCGAACCGGATGCTCCGTCGATAAATACGAGCTCCAACTCTATTTGCTTCCATTGTCTTAAACAGCGATGACAAAGCGATCGATTCAACGCTTAGTTGCTTCGGGGCCTGAGATGCCGCCGAAGCCGACTTGGAGTCCTTTCGGCAAAAACGGGCCTTATGCCCAAAATTCCCACAATTATAGCACGTGATAGACGGTTTCAGACACTCAGTGCTGAAATGATCCGGCGTTCCACAATTGAAATAGGTGATGGCCGAACTGGCCGCTCGGGAATGAGATCCGCACGATTATGCGCCGTAGAGGTCGCTCGAAACGATAGGACTCACGAGGCTTCTTGAAGGTTGGTGACCGCCTTCGGATTGATTACGCCGTTGATTTCTTGCCGACAAATAAAGGTTGTTGTTCAAGACTTTCCTTAGCACTGGCTCATACGGGAGAGTTCTCTCGATTAATCCGGCCGAGTGGCGCAATGATGATTGAGCAATCGCACATGGGTCATCATGGCTGCATAAAAGTGAGTGGATCAACCCGAACATCTTCTCGATCGAGCCGAGTCCTGGGCACGATTTCCCGGACAACAGTGATTATTTCTCGGGTTTCGCCCGCACCGCCTCTTCCCGTGCATCCACAGCGACTCTCTCCATCAAGTAGGAAGGTCGCATAATGATTATATTTCCCGCATGATTATCACGTTATGATTACGTCATGAGATGATGAAAATGAGTATACATGCTCTAACTTAGTGATTATATGAATGATTGACTGAAGTGACATGAATATCTGACGAAATTCTTGAAATGATTATTTTGAATAACTTAACAAGATTTATAATATGATCATCTAGATCGGCAACTGAATAATGAAATGAATTGAGTAATTAATGAATTAACATGATCGTCCTGATCATAATAAATGATGATGTTTGAGGATTGCTAATTGATGAATGATGAATGAATGACTATTGCCAGAAATTATACCATGGCGTTAGAAATCTTACGCTTCTTAGGTCGATTGGCTCGGCATTTGCACAGTCACACGTGACGCGAAAGTCCAATGATACTAGTCGATGACGATGATTTCAAATGAGACATGACTCGGAAGGTAGTAATAAAAACCACTCTCTGATACCAACTCAGTAACACCCCAAACTAGGCGGATATTACGGTCTGTAGATCCCAACCCAGGACCCACCGTGCAAATGAAAATGAATGAATTACACAGGATAAATGTAGTACCGAACTACATTACAACAATAATTACTCCGATGAGGAGTTTAGTTATAACACACCAGGACAATACCGAATACTAGTGTATTGTATATGAAGATAAAATACACAACACTAAATGAAACAGAGTATTCAAATGAAAGTCTGCAGCGGAAAATAAAGGACAATAACATGAATAACTGAAAGATCGGGGCCCCCTACTAGTATCACTGGGATTCCTCGACATCAACATGCTATTCCCGTGCTTTTGCCTTGCCATGACCTGAAAAACAAAATCCCCAAACGGGGTCAGTTATACAGAACAACAATCCTCAAGGGTTGAAAAATACACAATCATGATTTAACTGAAGTTATGAAATATCCTTAGTTATGAATTACGCTGAAGAGGGGTATCACAGTACGCCCGTAGTGTTCTGTGCGAGTGTACAAGACGAATGACCGGACACACCCGTCCTTGTACCTAATTAGTCTCACGGTGTAACGCTTTCCCGTGTGCACAGTCCAATGTATCGGTGAACCCAATACATAACCATCGTGTGCCCGACTAAAAATTCCACACAGCCACACCCGGCCACGCAATATGAACCCAGAAGGTCATATGAACGAGAATGACCATAATGAATATCAATGAATAAATAATAATCTGACAAAGTCAAGATTTACTCACCGAGATGAGAGTAATAATGAAATGAATGATAGCTCAACGAAAAGATTGGAACCGTCGTTCCTTATGACTGAAGTGATTAATTGACAATAACAAGTTTTAATATGATTAATACAATGATGAATGAGTTATGATTATGAATGATCAACAACAAAAGGTATGAATTAACTTACACAACACCGGTGACAATTATCCTTCCACGAACAATGTCCTAATTGAGATATCGGTCGCTCGAACAACCTTGAACAATTCAATTACCAACAATCCGTTCAATATACGAATCAAACACGAATATAACGAACTCAAAACGCCAATACGACTAAACCAAGTCCATTGAGGCATTAAATCAAACACGTTGCGTCCGAACTCCGATTGTTTACAATCAAACCTCAATATAGCAATATCAAATCCCCCAAGAAATGTTTCAAACCAACAAAACATCTTCAATACGATTAATAATCCGAAACGAATATCCAAAAACGTGATTATAACGACAATTAATCGAAAACCCCCAATTTCAACTCGATATTCAAAGTGTTCTTGAATAATTCCTCAATAATCCAATGAATCCTTATACAAACTCATAATCATATACATATCCCTTCATATAACATGATTATAATGTCCAAAACATCATATCTCAACATAGAATCGAAATCCAAGGTGTTGAAGAAATTACCTCTTGAAGATCCAATCACTTCGATCCGAAGAACACGAGTTTAAACAAGTATACAAGCTTCCCAAATGAATGAAGATGATGAAAATTACACACTCAAGTGATTGGTGATTGCAAAATCTCTCCCTCAACCCTCTCTCTCGGATGAAGATGGAAAAATGAAGAAGTGAGGAGAAATGACCCGGCCAAGTCCTTAAATACTGCCGGAAGTTACGGCCGTAACTCGGCCCTCTTACGGCCGTAACTTTCCAAGTCAACGGCCTTACGGCCGTAACCGGCCAACTCAGATGCGGCCGTAACTCGGCTTCGTCAAAGCTCGCCGATGACTTACGGCGCAACCGCTCTGAGTTACGGCGTAACCCGCCTTCGTCAAAAACACCCGTCGACAGCCTTACGGCCGTACCGCACACCTTACGGCCGTAACTCGGATGATACGGCCGTATCCGGCCAACCTTACGGGCGTAACCCGCCTTCGTCAAAAATGGCCAGACATCCTTCCTGTAGCGTACGGCCGTATCCGGCCAAGCCTTACGGCCGTACCTGCCTCGACTTACGGTCGTATGCCGCAACCCTTACGGCCGTAAGTCACCCTTGGTCGACAACACCCGAAATTTACGAACACCACTTACGGCCGTATCTCACCTTCCTTACGGCCGTAACTCACCTTCGGCCAAAATGCAGGCGACTGCATTGACCACTTACGGCCGTAATAGGCCAGCCTTACGGCCGTACCCGCTGAACTTACGGCCGTATCCCAGAACCTTACGGCCGTAACTCGATGCTGGCCAAGGTAAATAAATCCGATAATTCCGATTCCTCGCTAAGAATGATGAATGATCCGACATAACATACGAATGCGAAAATGAACGAGTCTAACACATGCCAAAAATGATACTTCCAGCACAAGACTACCAATCACGATGATAATGATAATACTCCCGTTCCGACACTCAAACGGAGATGAAATGACGATCGTTAACTGATACACGGTTACAACATGCCAACATTGAACGCAAATGAGTGATTCATGAATGATGAGTGATTATTAATGAGTGAGAATTACTGAGTGACAATTACAGACTGATAATTACTGAATGAAAAAGAATGAATTGCAACTGGGTATTACAGATACGTGGTACACTAGGTGTTTGCACAATTGGTATTGTCGAAATCTCGCCCCTAAGTTCTTCTAGAATGACCTCACTCCTAGGCTTGTGGCTTATCACATAGTCCTCTTCTAAAAACCGGGCATTGGTGCTAACAATGACCTTCTGGTCTTTAGGACTATAGAATAAGCCACCCTTCGTTCCCTTAGGATATCCTACAAACACTCGTACTTCTGTACGAGATGCCAACTTATCAGCTTCCTTATTCAGCACGTGTGATGGAGACCCCCAAATCCGAACATGTCCTAGACTGGGCTTGCGCCCATTCCACAGGTCTGCGGGTGTTTTTGGAACTGATTTCGAAGGCACCAAGTTTAGAATGTACGCCGCTGTTTCCAAGGCGTATCCCCAAAACGAAATAGTCAAATCAGAATAACTCATCATTGACCTAACCATCTCTAATAAAGTACGATTCCTTTGTTCATCAACACCATTATGTTGTGGTGTACCAGGCGCTGTGAGCTGGGAAGTAATCCCCTCATGTGCCAAGAAATCCAAAAACTCTCCACTAAGGTATTCGCCACCACGATCAGATCGTAGTGACTTGATACTCTACCCATGACGCTTCTCCATTTCAGCCTTAAATTCTTTGAAATTATCAAAAGATTCAGACTTACGTCGCATCAAATAGATGTATCCATATCTCGAATAATCATCTATAAACGTGATGAAGTATTCGAAACCACCCTTAGCCTGGATGTTCATTGGACCACATACATCGGTATGAACTAATTCCAACACATTTTGTGCACGATTTCCTTTGCTTTGAAAAGCCCTTTTAGTCATTTTACCTTCTAGACAGGATTCGCAGGTTGGAAATGACTCAACTTGGAGCGAATCTAATGGGCCATTGCTCACCAATCTTTGAATCCTTCTAAGGTTAATATGACCCAATCGTAAATGCCACAAATATGTTGGATTTATGCTCGAAGGTTCCTTTATTTTATTAGGATTAGTCAAAGAATTAAGCGATTTATAATTATGCAAGGGAGTCAAAAGCATTGATGATATAAAGTTCTTCATTATAAGTACTCCCGCAAATATATTCACCATTTCTTTTAATAATTGCATTATCTTCAAAAGAAACTGAATATCCATCACGACGCAATTTAGAAACTGAAATCAAATTCATTCTAACATCAGGTACCAATAATACATTATTAAGAACTAGAATCCTATCATCAACTTTTAGTTGCACGACTCCCACTGCAACAGCCTTCAGCCTGGAATAGTCGCTCCAGCTTATTGTAATCTCATCCGCACTAAGTACCTTGGTTACTTGGAACCCCTGCGAGTCATAACAAACATGATCAGTGGAGCCCGAATCCACTATCCACGAAGTGATGGAACAGGCAGCCAAACATGTTTTGACTACTAGTGCATGAGACATACCTTTCTTAGGGCAGTCACTTTTGAAATGCCCTTTCAGACCGCAGTTGAAGCATTTGCCCTTCGGCTTTTTGTTCGCTTCCGGTTGAGGAGCTTTTGACTGGGGAGCCTTGCCCTTAGCTTTGAAGGTTGTCAGTTGCTTCTGGCCAACCTGCTTTTTCTTCTTTCCCCATTTGGGTTTTGAAGAAGTGACACCGGTTGCCGCAAGAATTTGATGATAACCTTGTTTGAAAAGACCTTCGGCAGACTGAAGCTCTGTCAGAAGTTCCACCAATGTGTAAGTCCTACGATTCATATTGTAGTTGAGGCGGAACTGCTCAAATCTTCTTGGTAAACTGCCTAAGATAATATTGACCTGCGACTCAAGATCGATAGTGGTCCCCGTATGCTCGGGCCTGCTCAAATGAGGCATCATTTTAAGAACGTGATCCCTTACTCGGGTCCCTTCGTATATTTGGGTTGTCATCAAAACCCTCATTGCATTTTGACTAGCCGCCGGTTACGATGACCAAACATCTCGGTGAGATTTTTCATCATTTCCGGCCGAGCCCATCGTCGATGTCGATGCCGCAATACATTTGTCAATGAAGCCAAAATGTAACAAATGAGACATCTCATCCGACTTTTTCCATTTCCGAATTCAGCCAACTCTTCAAGAGTGGCATCCAGCCTGGTTCCAAATGACTCTCCTCGCTTAAAACAAATTTATGCCCCTCGCGATCAAGACAATATCAAGATTTCTTTTCCAATGGCAAAGTTAGTGCCATCAAGTTTGTTTTCTTTGAGAATAATAAATAGTGGATTGAAAGACATCTGAGAATAAAATTAAAAACACCATTCATCACAAAATTCGACGCAAAATATATTGAAAACCCTTAAAACAATATATATGCAATCAACCAACACCTCGAAAAACCGCACATGCAAGCCACGATAGTGTGGACATTTACACATACATTTTCAAGTAGATTTTAACGTCTTTAATTTTACTATCTAGTCAAGATGAGTTTTGACAAGTAAAATTAATAGTTGGTTCCTCTTGGCCATGTATTTAAATTAACATAGACTCCGATGGGGAGCTTATTAATTAATACACCTATGTGAACACCATAATTTAACAAACCTTAGAATATTATTTAATGATAATAGTCCTACAGATGGAGAGGTCCTATCATAAAAAATAATATTCACCTTTTTGTTATCAAATTTAAAGTTTAAAACCAGTGAGCCAATAATTAGCACATCCGATGTGGAGGAAGACTCTAATGTCAACGCACATGCTAATTATTTCACAATTTAAACCAATTATGGAGGCCAATTTAATTTTGAAAAATCAATTTAAAATCACTTAGTTATTTTGAAAATTAAGGTTTTTAATTTTCTCGCCCTAAAATGCAAGGAAACATATCACGCATACATCCATACATGCCATACATCAAAACAATAAAAACCAACAAATAATAAAATTGGATAATTAAATCCAATTATCATGGCTTTTATTCCTCGTTTTGAATAACGAGAAAATCTTCGGCTCGTTTGTTCCCACTGCTTCAAGCATCTCGTGGAAAAACGAATCGAACGAGCCGAATTGGACAATTTGGCTCTTGCCATTGCCGGCGCTCGTCCGTTGCCGCTGCTTTCGAATCTGCCGAATGGCCGAGCCGCCCGAGCCGACCGACCTGCCGGATGGAAGATCTGCCGACAAGATCGCTGGCCGAGCCGATCGGCTCCTTGCTGGTCCCGGTTGGTTTGTCCGATCGGGACTCCTCTTCGCGCTGGACTTCTTTCTCTTTCGTACTTTGAGTGTTCCAACTCGATTACAATTTTATTCAAAATAAAATACATTGAATTTACATCAAATTAAGAAGAAAAATAAATCCTATTCTACCCGTGGATTTTCTCACGGGAAAAACTTAAACATGCCACAAAAACGGGCCAAATTACCAAAACGCGTAAATAAATAAAAACATCACATAACCATGATAATTGGATCATATTTTCCTGCAAGACAAATTCTAGCAAAATATTCCAAAAAATCATACTATACGAATATTTAATTGCTAGCATATTAATCACCAAATTAATTAAATTGAACAGAACCTAAAGACCGACTCCGATACCAATTATTGGAATATAAAACGCAGCGGAAGCGAGTCGGTGATGAGAATTTAATAAAAGGTTTTATAAACTAACCAATAGAAAAACCGGATCTATTTAGGCTTGTCAATTAATTAACTAAACAGATTAATAAACAATTAAATAAACATATTTACGCATGGGAGTCATTAATTTTTACCTTTGACGCGAAGTGGTAGAAAATCCCTTTTTGATCGATTTATGTCCTCTTCGTGTTCCTCTCCGATCTTCTTGTATTTCTACCTCAAGATCTTCTAGAGTATATCCCGCATACGTCCGGATGTCGTGTGGGCAACAATCTACCTGATTAAATTTGCACAGCTAGGGTCGGCCGAAATCTCCTCACAAGAAAACTCACGATTTTTGTTCTCTCTATTTTTCTTGAAATATTTTGGTATTTTAGAAAAATATTATGTTAACTAAATTATGGAATCCAAGACACAAGTTAAGATCCACAATTAAACACACACAAAAAAAAAAACGATTTTCTTGGGCAATTATAAGTGGAAAAATCGGACAACACTAAGTATGTATTTATAGGTGTTTTGGGCTACTCTAGGGACCTTAAGGAGGATATGGTAAGGACTCCCAATAGATATCTTCCTTTCATTATTAGGACTCTTCCTAATATGAAGACTATATTAATATCAACTTAGTCCACTAATAAGTTAATATTGCACTTCCTACCAAAATCTCAAATTACGAAATTGGGCTCCTTTTTGAAGTAATTATTTCCCGTGTTTAAGATATTCCATGTCCATTAATTAATTTAAGCTACTGACAGCTTTTAATTTATTAATGTAAAGTATACCACTCGACCTTTATTATTATATCGGAAAATTAATTCCACATGCAGGGTTTAATATAATAATCCTTTCGAGTGCCTCAAGGGACATGATCAACCCGACTGGTCGGGACACGATTTCTAGCTATAAAATTAATTATCATATAAATAATAATATTACCCAAAATATCGAGCATATTGAGTCAATCATTGTGGCTCTCACCCATGATAAATCAAAATAATAAATATTAAATATATATAATTAAATATTAATCACTAGAATTAAGAAATAATAATTGTTCGAGATGTACGTTCTTCTTATAGTCAGTACAGAAGAATCTATCTCACCTCGATCCTGTTCAACGTACACCGTATACGCTAATATATGCTAATGGTCAAGACCAACCAATATCAAACATATACTACAACCTCTCACATAACGGTCTAATGTTATATAGGTTGTGAACTAAATATTACTATATAAGGAACCGATAATGTGATCTTCTATGTGACACTACACACCACATTATCTACAATATAAAGTAAATTAGACTACATTTGCATAACCATAGCGTGAATAAATATGCAAAACCTGTGATAAATGAATTAAATATTCTCATAGATAAATACCGGGAAATTAGGTAATACAAGCATAAAGTATGCTTTGACCTATACAACCCTAACACAGATTGCGCAGAATAGTCCTAACCATTGCACCGGTTCGTTCGTGAACCGCCGCACGTGTTCCACACCTACCAAATCATATATTTGATATGTCACTGGCATGTGTCATCCTAGTCACCCTCCACGTCATCCGAGCCGCTATCTCAGTTGTCAAAACAAAAGGCTCCTCATAGCTTCTCTCTCCGAGCCGTTCGAGCGAAGTGCATCTACGAAGCGCCCGTTGCGACAAGTGTGACGTGCACGTTCTCGGACTCGGACTCGGACTCGGAAGGTGCTTTGCACCTTCCTCGTAGGATTCGGATTTTAGCCTTAAAAATTAATTAAAGCCAACTAGGGTGCACCATAATGGAGCACACTTGATTGCTCCTTTATGGTGGAAAGTGCTTTATAAATAACTCAACTTTTCCTTGTTTTTCCAATGTGGGATGAGATTCTACACCACATTCCCAACTATTAAATGGCTTAACTTTGTGCATTAATTACCCATTCATTTCTTAATGAAATTGAACAAATAAATACACTAAATTAATCTACATAAAATGTAGATTCCAAATATACCATTTAATGTCATTAATTATCATAATTAATTATGGTATTAATTAAGCTATTTTTCCAACAGTCCCCCATATGAATGATGATTAATGCAAATGCAATATGCACTAAGTCCCGACGACCTATTATTGCTTCAGATAGGTAGTAGTTAGCCTTGAACTTTCCTTAGTGTAATGCTATCGGATTTACTCATTGCTCGGTGAACGTGATGTCTCGAACCGGTCAACTTTTATGTAAACCAAGACAACAACATACACACAATAATAGATCTAATATCTTTCATTCTCATGTTGTGTCCATTTTGACCTTGGACCATTTCTTGGATTCATAAGTGTTAATAATTTTATGAAGCGGCCTTACTTCTTCACCTATATAGGTGATCTCCTATAAAGAGTATCCTGCTATACTCCACCTATAAAAGGCTATATGAATCATTAAAAGCTTTAAAAGGCTTACTCTTTACCACAAGCTACAGGCTTGTACTTGAGCAGCTATGAGAATGGATTTTCAAGTGCTTAACTTGAACTTTCACAACTTAGTTGTCTCATTGAACCAAGTTCTTGGGATCTCCAATCATCCTGGTTGAGTTACCATTATGAAAATTCTCAATGTGTGGATTTCAATCCCATTCCCCTTGCTGCATTATACAATTGATCACGGTTAATACCTTTCGTAAATGGATCCGCTATATTGTCTTTTGACTTTACATAGTCAATACACATTATTCCTGTAGTGATCAATTGTCTAATGGTATTGTGTCTTCGACGAATATGTCGAGACTTACCATTATATATACTATTCTTTGCCCTCCATATGGCTGCCATGTTATCACAATGTATCATAACGGGAGGCAAAGGTTTTTCCCAACAGGGAATATCTTCTAAGAAGTTTCTTAACCATTCGGCTTCTTCGCCGGCTTTGTCTAAAGCAATAAACTCCGATTCTATTGTAGATAGGGCTATGCACGTTTGCTTAGAAGATTTCCATGATATTGCTCCTCCATCAATGGTAAATACAAAACCGCTTGTGGATTTAGAGTCTTTAGTATCGGATATCCAGTTGGCATCACAATATCCTTCCAAAACAGCTGGATATCTCGGATAGTGTATACCATGAATGAAGGTGTGTTTTAAGTATCTCAACACTCTTATCAATGCGGTCCAATGATCCTTTCCGGGATTACTCATAAACCGACTCAATTTACTAATAGAATATGCTATGTCTTGCCATGTACAATTTGCTAAGTACATTAGGCTTCTAATTATCCTAGCATATTCTGTTTGTGATATGGGTTCTCCTTGATTATTGGCTAAGTGTAAACTTAAGTCAACATGCGTCTTAGCCGGAGGTAGATCGTAAGCCTTGAATTTCTTAAGCACATTATCAACATAGTGAGATTGTGATAAGACTATTCCAGCGGGTGTTCTGGAGATCTTGATTCCTAGAATCATATCGTCTAATCCCATATCCTTCATGTCGAAGTTTTTCTTTAACATTCCTTAGTGCCTATGATGATTTTATTATTGTTATCCATAATTAGCATATCATCAATGTAGAGACACACGATGACAAAATTGTCAGATGTACCTTTGATGTACACACATTTATCACGTTCATTGATTTTGAAACCATTTGACATCATTACTTGGTCAAATTTCTCATACCATTGTTTGGGTGCTTGCTTAAGTCCATATAAAGACTTGACAAGTTTACAAACTTTGTTTTCTTGCCGGGAACCACGAACCCTTCGGGTTGTTCTATATAAATTTCATCTTCTAAATCTCCACTTAGAAAAGGCCGTTTTTACATCCATTTGGTGTATATCAAGATTGTATAATTCTGTTATTGCAAGTAGCGTTCTAATGGATGTAATCCGAGTAACTGGTGAGTATGTATCAAAGTAATCATACCCTTCCTTTTGTTTGTATCCTTTGGCTATCAAACGTGCTTTGTATTTGTCAATAGATTTATCGCCTTTGTATTTCTTCTTGAGAATCCACTTGCAACCTAAAGGTTTATTTCTTGTAGAAAGATCAACAATATGCCAAGTGTGATTGTTCAAGATTGAATTGATTTCACTTTTAATAGCTTATTGCCATAGATCGGCATCGGAACCAGACAATGCTTCCTTGACTGTCTTCGGTTCGTCTTCTAAAGAGTAGACTACAAAATTCGGACCAAAGGTTTTTGCCTTGGTTGCGGTGTTGGTCCATTACTATTTGGTCCATTACTATTTGGTCCATAAGCTGGAGGCGCCAGATCAGAGTTGTGGATTCTTTTGTAGGGAGCGGTGCTGTAGTTGAGAGCCTCACGGTTGGGTTGTCTCGGTTAGCTTTGAGCTAGAGCATTGCATTTTTACTTTTATTGTATATTTTATCATATTATCTTTGCGTGTGGTGTATTTTTGACAGGGAGCTGTCAGCGTTCATCGGGAGTGAAGTAGCCAAATTCCGCTTAGGTAAGTCCCATGTTGTAATATCCGCAATTTTCGATTTTCGGTAAATTTCCTTTTTCGGCCGAAATCCGTTTTGACGACTCGCTCATGACCGTTTCGTCATTCTGAGAATGATTAATTCTACACTTTTTGTCATCCGAGTTCGTTTCGGTGTTGTTTTGTTGAGTTCCGTGCTTTTTAGCGACTTTTCCGCACTTGAGTTCGATTCTTGCGAATCTCGTCCGAAACTGCTGTTTCGAGTTTCCCGCAAGTCCGTTTAACTTTGTTAGACGTGTTGTGAACTTCGGTTTGGTTATTCGATCATGTATCGTGATTTCCGGGCGTTTTGGGCCATTTTGTAATTTCTTGAAAGTTACGGGTATCCGTATCTGTAATTGTTATCTCGACCCGTTTCTTGGTCGCGTATGATTAATTATGGTATTACGTTTTCATTTCGAGTCGTTGATGTCGCCCGCGAACTTTTCGCCGTGTCCGCTCCGTGCGTTTTCGGAAATCGAGGCGTCGGGTCGTGGCGGTGGCGGTGGCCGGACCGGTGCGGCCTTGTCGGAAAGTCTTTGGGCATCGCCGAGCGAGCACGGCGAGAACCGCGTAGCGCACGCTACGGCCGGGAGCTGCCGCGCTAGCTCAGCGATGTAGCGCCTGTGCCGAGTCGGCCAGACGCTATCGGGCCCGGGCAGAGGGATTACGAGGTTCGGACTCGGCCAGATCGGCGAGTAGCGCACGCCATCGCTTGGTCGTGGCGCACGCTAACCGGTAGGGGTAGCGCCGGCTGTCGGCCGACTAGCGTGCGTTACGGGATGAGTTTGTTAGTCCAGTGGCTCTTTGGGCCAATTCGGCTAGCGCGCGCAGGCTTCCGGCCGTAGCGCAAGCTAGCGGGAGTCGGGCGGTCGAGTCATGGTCGGCAGAATTGTCGGTGGTGCCGGGTCATGCGGGCCATGGCCGAGAGTGCTCGGCCGATACTGTATGATAGCGCACGCTAGGCCGGGAAGGCTAGCGCACGCTAGTTCCGGCCCAGTATAAAAATGACAGACCAACGACTTTCTCAGTCATTTTTCATTTCATTTCCCTTCGGTCCGAGGCTGGGGTTTTGGAGGAGACGAAACCATGTTGTTGGACAACAAATCCATGAAGTTTCTGAGTTTATATCACCGATCAATCATCCTATAACATCCTTCGATCCAGCGAATCAAGGTTAGATCTTTAGAACCCTACTTTTGGGTAGATTTGGGGGTTTTCGCGTTTTTGTACGATTCGTTCCGTTTTGTCGATTAATTCATGATGAATAGGATTAATCTTGTTGGTATTCTTAGTTTCCCTACGGATTCATGGTATATTTCGTGATTTTTACGGAATCGAGAGGGTTTGGTTGTGGTCCGCCCTCGTTGTTGTTTTTATGCGAATATACATGAATCGTAGGCGGGTTTTCGGGTGTATTCCGATTCCGTATTCATTTAGAAATGGTTGTGATTGTATTCTTCGAATCGTTAGGTTCGGTTTCGTTGGTTCCTAGCGTTCGTCGGTGACTTTCCTTTCCGTTCGTTGCGTCGTCAATAATTCAAGGCAAGTATCTTATTATACGACTTGTATCTTGTGAATAGTAATTACGTATGATATGTATAACGATTTTGCTTGCCTCCGTAAATATGTTCCGTTTGAGTTGGTTGTGTTTTCCGAAATTTTAAGGCTTTGTGATAATAGTGATATATTGATATACGTGTTAGGCGTTGTGCCATTTGTGCAGGATTGCGATGTACATATGAGATGGTTGTACACGTGTTTGTTCAATGTATTGTGTACCGAATGTGTGTTGTGTTGGTTAAGAGTCGTTGTGATGATCATGATGTTTGTGTTGTTTTGGTTTACATGCTTGATTGTACATTTCGGCGTAATGTGGAATGACTTGACATTTAATGATTATGAATTGTGTCGAGTCGATGTGTGTGTGATCCAGGTAGGGTCTGACGAGGCCTCTGGAGTTCGGTACATGATGTGTACGAACAAAGTGTGTGGACCGGGTAGGGTCAGTCGAGGCCTCAGGAGTACGGTACATGAGGTGTACGGACAGTGTGTGTGATCCGGGGTGGTCCGACGAGGCCTCTGGAGTTCGGTACATGATGTGTACGAACAAAGTGTGTGAACCAGGTAGGGTCTGACGAGGCCTCTGGAGTCCGGTACATGACGTGTACGGACAAGGTGTGTGATCCAGGTAGGGTCTGACGAGGCCTCCGGAGTTCGGTACATGATGTGTACGAACAGTGTGTGTGGTCCGGGTAAGGTCCGTCGAGGCCTCCGGAGTTCGGTACATGATGTGTACGAACAGTGTGTGTGGTCCGGGTAAGGTCCGTCGAGGCCTCCGGAGTTCGGTACATGATGTGTACGAACGGTGTGTGTGGTCCGGGTAAGGTCCGTCGAGGCCTCCGGAGTTCGGTACATGATGTGTACGAACAATGATCGTGTAGTAGTGATTGTTCGGGTATCATTTTAAATATGGATCTCGGAGTCATAATGATATATTACTTAGTATGCTTTGAAACGAGAATCGGGCTAAGGCCCTATTGTTTACGAAAAGATTTTGTAAATTGGGACTCGAGGTCCAAAAGATTTTCTGCTTTAAAAATCCCCGAGATGATGTGTTCCTTTTCAAATATCTCTTACTTGAGTTCGAAATTCTAAAACTTCTCGGGAACATTTTGATAATGGATTTCCGTATTAAATTCGTAGTTGCTATTTGCTTGTTACATTTCGTATGGTTTGATACTTGCACTAGTAAAACAGTGGAGTTTTACTATCCCCAGTATTCGGGGTGGATGTCTGCTTAAGGCCTGTGTACATGCATTCAGGGAGCAACACAGGATTGGCACAAGAGGATGACGAGTGCGATACTAATCATGAGTCGAGAGTTGTTTTATTTTCATTGTGTTGTCGAGTTGATTTCGCCTCTCCGATGTATTGTATTTCGACCCCTGCGTGGGTAATGTTGTTAGTCACTTGTTGATAGAGTTGTGTGACCTCACCTGGCCTGTGTGTTTATGTGTAAGTGACCTTAACAGTCAGTATTATTATATTGTTTGACCTCGCCGGCAAGCATTTGGTTGTTTATGGACGTTTAGCCTGGTAGATCCTTGCGGAAAGGGTTTACGGCGTGTAATATTCCCATACGGTTTTGGGGATGTTACATTTATAGTATCAGAGCTTAGGTTGCGGAAACCTAGGCTGTCGGGTCGAGTCAAGTCGTGATTGTCGAGTAATGTGTTGTCTTGTCGTTCGAGTCGTCAGGTGACAAGTTGAGTTGTGCGTAGTCACAACGTGTCGGTTATGTTATCGGACGAGATTAGTATCGTGGGCGACCGTCACCTCCATGCGACCTGTGGGTGTAAGTCTCCTCTTTTATGCGTAATACCTGTGTATCTCGATTTTATCTTAGTGAGCTAATTGCGGCGCATAATTTTATTTACATAGTATTGTGTAATATAGTTGTGTTTAATATTCGTGGCACATAGTATGTGTGTAGAACTGGACACGTTATTGTTTTATCCTTGAACCACCGGGTGGGGTGGTATTGTGAAAGTTGTAAACCTTGATGGGTTTCGAAAAGGTACCGACGGAAGAGTTGTGAGAAACTCCGATGAATGATTTTGCTGTGTGCTTAAACTTGATACCACGAGATGCATTTGATTGAATTGGCGACCACTTGCCATTGAGTATGTGGTTTTAAATTGATCGCTTTTGGAACGTTGTAATTTTGTCCGCTTTGGGTAAGTTTGAGAATGTTTTCCGAAGGACTTTACAGTTTGAGAATTTTTGTAAAAATCAATTTTTGGAAAATATTTTGGTGGTGCGGTCAAACCACGGTCTATGTGGATTTTTTTTAAAATTTGTTAAAATTTGACAAATGGGCCGTGTATTTTCAAATGACACAATCAGACGGTATTTGAAAAATGTGTTTTGAAGTACTTCAGACATTGTAAAATATTACCGTCGTTTTGGTTATGAACTAAAGGATTTTGGAAAATTTTTATTTTGCAGAACGATTTTTGGTTTTCGGAATTTTGAACTTCATATGTCCACGTGTTGGGGCTAAGTGGTTGTCATAAGTTTGTGGTGTTGTTGTGCTCGCCGGAGAATGTTTCAGTATTTTCTAAATGTTGAGATACATGGTTTTTATTGAACGACCGAGGTATTAAAAGTGTTTTCAAAAATTTCATTTCACCAAATTTTTCAAAATTAAGAATTTTAAAATTTTATCATTTGAATAATACCCCGGAAATATTTTATTTCGTTGCTAGTGTGTGGTCCTTAAGATATGTGTGTGGTTTTGACCGTGTTTGATTTGATAAAATCCAAACATCTCTGTTAATGTGACTGTGTGAATTATTTTTTTTAATGAAGTTCTAGAATTACAGTGTTAGTTCGTGCACGTGTGTAATGACTTGGGGTTGATGGTATATCGTGCTGCTATTTATCGTCCTATGTTGACGTTGTGATATTTATTTGGTTGTGTTATTCTGATTGATCGTCCGTTCAGTATGCCGAGAGGTCGAGGCCGAGGACGTGGTCGTAGGGTTGACATTGGCGCCGCCACGATCCTTCGTCAGGTGGCTGACCAGTTGGCGCATGTGAATCAGACCGTACACCGTGACGGGATTCTAGATGAGGATAACGGAGCTAGTAAGTGGTTACGAGATGTGATGAGAATGCACCCGCCCCGTTTTGTAGGTTCTTCGGACTCGTTAGGCTGGGAGAATTGGCTCTTCCAGTTGGACAGAACATTTGATGCTGTAGCTTGCCCCGATGAGAGAAGAGTGCCTATCGCTCAATACCTACTCGACAGGGAAGCTGCAGACTGGTGGGAGGCCGTAGCGCCTAGTGATCGTACCGCTACTTGGACTGAATTCAAAACTGCCATGGAGGCCGAGTATTGTCCGCCGCCTGTTAAAGAGCGTAGGATTGTCGAGTTTTTCTCGGCTACGCCCCGAGACGTGTCGATATCCCAGGCGATAGTCGATTATAATCGATACCGTGTTATGTTCGGATCGATGAAAAGTGAGGCGTATAAGGTTCGTTATTTCGATATGCGTATGAAACCTCAGATTCGGCAGTGTATGGCTCCTTTTATGTGTACAACCTTGAAGGACTATCAGGATCGAGCCTTAGCATTTGAAATGGCTATAATGTCTACCGAGTCCGTATCAGTAGCGAAGAAGCAGAAGATCTCCGTTGATGCATCGGGAAGTAAGGGAATTGGGATTCCCACACCTCAACCTTCGTATCAGCCGAGCATGGGACCTTCTCGGTCAGCTAGAGAATCCAAAGGACCCAAGACGGTGTCTTTGAGTTCTGGTAATGCTCCTAGGTGTTTCAACTGTAACGTACTAGGCCATGAACGCGCGCATTGTAAGAAACCGCCCGTGACTTGTTATAATTGTGGACACGAGGGGCATCGAGTTCAGTACTGCGAAATTGTTGCCGAGAGGATAAGGGACCGGAGTACCATTCCTACTTCCGGAGGGCGCAGCGATGTCCAGTGATAGTGTTTTTGGTGCTAGCTGCGCGGATTGTTTCTCGTGTAGAGGGGTATCTTGTGACGTTTTTACGTTTGGAACTTGTTAAATGATATTCTGTTTTGAATAAGTTCATGTATAGTTGTTGAACATACAGAGGCATGACAGCGGACCGCGAGGTCATGATCATGGTATTTTATTATGTGTCGTTATATTTTGTTTCGTATCATTGTGATAACCTTAATTTAAGTTTCGGGACGGAACTTATTTTTTGTATGATAGGATGTAATATCCAGTATTCTCGTTTTCTGTTATCTTGAATTTTTTTGTGTTTTGACGTCGGACATTTCCTTGTTGATGAGTAACGGATTGATTTCTATCATTATACTCTATTTGTTTCTTTCACATAGCCATTCTAGTCGGGTGCGGCTTGTTGTCGCGTGCGTTTCTTGATTTAATGTGTGCATGTGATGTGACGTAAATTGCTCGTTATTGTTTCAAATCCTAGGCAGCGACGTTGTGTTGGTCGTCGTGGAGTGTGTTTTCACACCGTATATTCCGTTGCGTTGTTTGTAACATTTCGCCGTTGGGCGTTAGTTACGCGTTTCTCGTGTATCTCGTTGAGTTTTTTTTTCTGGCGGGATATTGCTTCTCCCTACTTGTTTTAAGTTTCGGGACGAAACTTCTTTTAAGGAGGGTAGAATGTAATATCCGCAATTTTCGATTTTCGGTAAATTTCCTTTTTCGGCCGAAGTCCGTTTTGACGACTCGCTCATGACCGCTTTCCATTCCGAGAATGATTAATTCTACACTTTTGTCATCCGAGTTCGTTTCGGTGTTGTTTTGTTGAGTTCCGTGCTTTTTAGCGACTTTTCCGCACTTGAGTTCGATTCTTGCGAATCTCGTCCTAAATCAGCATTGCTTCGAGTTTCCCGCAAGTCCGTTTAACTTTGTTAGACGTGTTGTGAACTTCGGTTTGGTTATTCGATCACGTATCGTGATTTCCGCGCTTTGGGCCATTTTGTAATTTCTTGAAAGTTACGTATCCGTATATGTAATTGTTATCTCGACCCGTTTCTTGGTCGCGTATGATTAATTATGGTATTACGTTTTCATTTCGAGTCGTTGATGTCGTCCGCGAACTTTTCGCCGTGTCCATTCCGTGCGCTTAAATCGAGGCGTCGGTCGTGGCGGCCGAAAGCTTGGTCGGACCGGCGGCATCGGAAGTTGGCACTCGCCGAGCAGCACGGTAGGAACCGGAGTAGCGCACGCCACGGCCGGACGCTGGCGCTTAGCTCGGCAGTAGCGCACGCTGCCGAGTCACCAAACAGACGCTATCTGCCCGGGCAGAGGGATTACGAGGTTCTCGACTTCGGCCAGATCGCAGTAGCGCACGCCATCTGCTTGGCCGTGGCGCACGCTAATCGGGCAGGGTAGCGACGCCGTCGGCCGACTAGCGTGCAAGCACGGATGAGTTTGTTAGTCCGGGCTATCGATAGCGCTAGCGCGCGAAGCTTCCGGCCGTAGCGCACGCTAGCGGAGTCGGGCGGTCGAGTCATGGTCGGCGGATTGTCGGTGGTGCCGGGTCATGCGGGCCATGGCCGAGAGTGCTCGTCCGACATCGCCGATAGCGCACGCTAGGCCGGGAAGGCTAGCGCACGCTAGTTCCGGCCAAGATAAAAATGATGTACTGACTTTCTCACCATTTTTCATTTCATTTCCCTTCTGGTCCGAGGTCAAGGGTTTTGAGGAGACGAAACCATGTTGTTGGACAACAAATCCATGAAGTTTCGAGTTTATATCACCGATCAATCATCCTATAACATCCTTCGATCCAAATGAATCAAGGTTAGATCTTTAGAACCCTACTTTTGGGTAGATTTGGGGGTTTTCGCGTTTTTGTCCGATTCGTTCCGTTTTGTCGATTAATTCATGATGAATAGGATTAATCTTGTTGGTATTCTTAGTTTCCCTACGGATTCATGGTATATTTCGTGATTTTTATGGAATCGAGAGGGTTTGGTTGTGGTCCGCCCTCGTTGTTGTTTTTATGCGAATATACATGAATCGTAGGTGGGTTTTCGGGTGTATTCCGATTCCGTATTCATTTAGAAATGGTTGTGATTGTATTCTTCGAATCGTTAGGTTCGGTTTCGTTGGTTCCTAGCGTTCGTCGGTGACTTTCCTTTCCATTCGTTGCGTCGTCAATAATTCAAGGCAAGTATCTTATTATACGACTTGTATCTTGTGAATAGTAATTACGTATGATATGTATAACGATTTTGCTTGCCTCCGTAAATATGTTCCGTTTGAGTTGGTTGTGTTTTCCGAAATTTGAAGGCTTTGTGATAATAGTGATATATTGGTATACGTGTTAGGCGTTGTGCCATTTGTGCAGGATTGCGATGTACATATGAGATGGTTGTACACGTGTTTGTTCAATGTATTGTGTACCGAATGTGTGTTGTGTTGGTTAAGAGTCGTTGTGATGATCATGATGTTTGTGTTGTTTTGGTTTACATGCTTGATTGTACATTTCGGCGTAATGTGGAATGACTTGACATTTAATGATTATGAATTGTGTCGAGTCGATGTGTGTGTGATCCGGGTAGGGTCCGACGAGGCCTCGGAGTTCGGTACATGATGTGTACGAACAAAGTGTGTGAACCGTAGTGGTCCGACGAGGCCTCCGGAGTCCGGTACATGACGTGTACGGACAAGGTGTGTGATCCGTAGTGGTCCGACGAGGCCTCGGAGTTCGGTACATGATGTGTACGAATGATGTCAGAGCCGGGTAGGGTCCGTTGAGGCCTCCGGAGTTCGGTACATGATGTGTACGAACAAAGGTGTGTGGTTCGGGTAAGGTCCGCTGAGGCCTCCTGAGTTCGGTACATGATGTGTACGAACAAAGGTGTGTGGTCCGGTAAGGTCCGTCGATGCCTCCGGAGTTAGGTACATTATGTGTACGAACAAAGGTGTGTGGTCCGGGTAAGGTCCGTCGAGGCCTCCGGAGTTCGGTACATGATGTGTACGAACGGTGTGTGTGGTCCGGGTAAGGTCCGTCGAGGCCTCCGGAGTTCGGTACATGATGTGTACGAACAATGATCGTGTAGCAGTGATTGTTCGGGTAACATTTTAAATATGGATCTCGGACTCATAATGATATATTACTTAGTATGCTTTGAAACGAGAATCGGGCTAAGGCCCTATTGTTTACGAAAAGGTTTTGTAAATTGGGACTCGAGGTCCAAATGATTTTCTGCTTTAAAAATCCCCGAGATGATGTGTTCCTTTTCAAATATCTCTTACTTGAGTTTGAAATTCTAAAACTTCTCGGGAACATTTTGATAATGGATTTCCGTATTAAATTCGTAGTTGCTATTTGCTTGTTACATTTCGTATGGTTTGATACTTGCACTAGTAAAATAGTGGAGTTTTACTATCCCCCGAGTATTCGGGGGGTGGATGTCTGTTTTGCGTCCAGGTACATGCAGATTCAGGGGAGCAGTCATAGGATTGGCACAAGATGATGACGAGCTGCGATACTAATCATGAGTCGAGAGTTGTTTTATTTTCATTGTGTTGTCAGAGTTGATTTCAGTCTTCCGATGTATTGTATTTCGACCCCTGCGTGGGTAATGTTGTTAGTCAGTCTTGTTGATAGAGTTGTGTGACCTCATCGGTCTGTGTGTTTATGTGTAAGTGACCTTAACGGTCTGTATTATTATATTGTTTGACCCTGGCCGGGCAAGCATTTAGTTGTTTATGGACGTTTAGCCTGGTAGATCCTTGCGGAAAGGGTTTACGGCGTGTAATATTCCCATACGGTTTTGGGGATGTTACACATGTGGATCAAGCCATGGGCTCAGGTATGGTCTCGAGCTTTTTCGAATCACATGTTTTCCTTTGTATTTATCACACAAGATTCTGCTGTGCACTAAGCTGGGGGTCTTCACGGAAACAGCCTCCCTACCGTAATAAGTAGGGGCATGGTCTGCGTACATCTTACCCTCCCCAGACCTTGCTCTGAGCGGGATATACTGGGTATGTTTGGTTTGGTTTGGTTTTTTTCATCATAAGTCCTCTTTCTCGAACTTATGTCATTCTTTTATTTCTTAGGGAATATAGTTACAAAAAATATGGCATTTCTTGATTCTATGATCATTCCCTCATTTATATCGGGTACTTCTGATTTGTGTACCAAAAATCGGTATGCACTACTATTATTTGCATATCCTATGAAAATGCAATCAACCGTTTTTGGTCCTATTTTTACTTGCTTGGGTTTCGGTACTTCAACTTAGGTTAAGCACCCTCACACTTTTAAGTATTTATATGACGACTTCATTCCCTTCCATAATTCATATGGAGTTTTATCTTGCTTCTTTTTGGGTAATTTATTCAAAATTTTAATAGCCGAAAGAATAGCCTCTTCCCATATGCTAAGTGATAGGCCCGAGCTTATCAACATAGCATTCATCATTTTCTTCAATGTTCTATTCTTTCATTTTGCAACACCATTCGATTGGGGTGCATAAGGTGTAGTCGTTTGGTGAATAATGCCATTTTCACGACAATATTCTTCAAAAGGTGCAACATATTCACCACCTTATCACTTCGAATCATTTTGATTTTGGTGTTGAGTCAAATTTCAAATTCTGTTTTGTATGTTTTGAAAGCTTCGAATGCTTCCTCTTTGCTTCTCAAAAGATACACATAACAAAATCTTGTGCAATCGTCTATAAAAGTTATAAAATAATTCTTTCCACCTCTTGTTCGCACAAGTTTTAAATCACATAGATCGGTGTGAATCAATTCAAGAGGTTTTGTTGATCTTTCCACTGAATGAAAAAGAGATTTTTCCATTTTCGCTTCAACACAGATTTACCTTTTATGTCGATCGAAAGTCATTTTTGGCAATAAATCTAAATTTACTAAACGACGTAGTATATTTCGATTTGCATGTCCTAACCTATCATGCCATAAATTAGGAGACTCAACCAAATAAACAACCTTATCGTTTATTTCATTATCACCACGTACATTGATAGCATTAAGTTTGAAAAGGCCGTTATCTATGTAGCCTTTTCCGATAAAGTGACCATTCTTGGTTTCTCTTCTTGTCCTTCTTTGGTTTGCGGCAATTTTTCGCAATATGCCCGAATTTACCACAGTTGTAGCATTCTATTTTGATCTTATTTTGATTCTTTGAGTCTTGTCTCTTCCCATTAAATTTCCGGTTTTTGTTGTGGCTTGACTCGACGAGATTTGCTTTTGTCTCCATAGATGACTTGTTCATCTTGACATCGGTCTTCCGATTGTCTTCTTCGATCCTCAGTCGCACAATAAAATCTTCAAGGCCCATTTCCTTGCGCTTGTGCTTGAGGTAGTTTTTGAAATCCTTCCACATCAGAGGCAACTTCTCGATTATGGCAGCAACTTGAAAGGATTCAGACAGGCTCATTCCTTCTGCCAAAATGTCGTGCAGGATCAACTGTATTTCCTGCACTTGCTCAAGAACAGTTTTGTTGTCCACCATCTTGAAGTCGAGAAAACGACCCACGATGAACTTCTTCAAACCGGCATCTTCTGTTTTATATTTTGTCTCCAATGAGTCCCACAACTCTTTGGACGTTTTGATTGTGGAATAAACACTGTAAAGTGTATCATCCAGCCTATTCAGAATATAGTTTCGACATAAGAAGTCGCAGTGATGTCATGCATCCAATGCCGTGCGTTTCTAGGTGTCTGTTTCATCATCCCCCACAAAAGGAGAAAATTCAGAAAGAAAGCGACAGAGGTTGAGAGTAGTAAGGTAGAACAACAATTTTGACTGCCAACGTTTGAAATCAGTACCAGAAAACTTCTCGGGTTTCTCGGCATGGGCAGGAGCGTGAACATTGTTGCTTGACGACGCCATCTTCTACAGAAAATTTCGTCTTACGATTGTTGTTGTAGATGCTGTAAAAAATGACGAATGATGCAAAACCGAGGCAAGAGTTGGACTCTCTCTCCGTAAGACGAAATTGCTCCGCACAGTACACATGGCTCAACGGTAAACGTCCCCAAGATACAACAGTTTTCTATGAACTCGATACCTTGTACCAGGAATCGAATTTCGGGCGAACTACTGAATACTCGGGACTTGTAGTATGAATTCTAGGCTAGTATGAGTGTGTTAATTATCTTGATTAATTCTGTGTGAATAATCATCATCTGCAGGGCTTATTTATAGCCTGTAAAGGACCCTGTCCGAATCAGTGTGACTTTCTGGCTGGACAGACACACGTCATCCGAGTCGCTATCTCAGTTGTCTAAACGAAAGGCTCCTCATAGCTCCTCGCTCCGAGGCGTTCGAGCAAAGTGCGCCTACAAAGCGCTCGTTGCGACAAGTGCGACGTGCACGTGCTCGGACTCGAAACTTTGCACCTTCCTCGTAGGATTCGAATTTTAGCATTAAAAATTAATTAAAGGTGCACCATAATGGAGCATACTTGATTGCTCCTTTATGGTGGAAAGTCCTTTATAAATAGCTCAACTTTTCCTTATTTTTCTAATGTGAGATGAGATTTCACACCACCTTCCCAACTATTAAATGACTTAACTTTGTGCATTAATTACTCATTCATTTCTAAATGAAATTGAACAAGTAAATATACTAAATTAATCTACACAAAATATAGATTCCAAATATACCATTTAATGTCATTAATTACCATAATTAATTATGGTATTAATTAAGCTATTTTTCCAACAAATTTTTTGTTATGAACCTAGAAATTTAATGAAGCATGAAGAGAAAACTGATCTTAACGATGATGATCTATACCAAAGCTCACAAATTAGATGATAATCTACTACAGAAAATAAAAGGATATGATTATGTTTTGAATTACATAAAAATGACAGATTGTTGCTTGGATTAGTTATAGAATTTTCCTAAATATATTAGTTACAGTTGTTTATTAGAAAAAAGTTTTGCGAAGTTGAAATTGATCAAAACTTATAGTCGTAAGAGAGACCGAACAGTTTCGTTATGATTTCAACCGAAAGAGATATTGTAGAAAAATCGGATTACGTCGGTTTGATTATTAGTTTGCTTGTTACTGTTCGTTAGTTTGAGGTTTTGTGGGGCTATAATACAGCGACTCGTGCAGCTCGTGAGGTTCTCACTACACAGCTTTTAGTGAGATAACAACGTCTGTGGTTGAGGCATCAATTCTGTCTTAATCTGTGGACAATGGAGCGGCAGCCTGAGTAGCACGTACAACTGCAAATGAGCTGGGTTGAGACGAGTTTCGGCCTTTACGAGCGAGGTTTGGTATTGTTCGTCTGAGCGCGAATTATAGCGAGTGATAAAATTCGGGCTCGAGTACGCCTCAAGCAGCATTCTCGAGCGCTCGCTAGCAGCTCACAGGAACTATTATTTTTGTTTATATTTTATACCATCTAAATCTTTTTATTTTTTTATTTTTTTAAACAAATAATAAGATAATTATTTATTTTAGTAAATATGATTATTATTTTAATTAATATCTAAAATATTAAAGATATTTTTATATAAGAGAACTAAAAAATATATATTAAATACGCGTGAACCACTCACAAACTCGCATGTTAAGTATTTAAATTCTCGAGTCGAGCTTAGACCGCTCGGCACCGCTCATTTACATTCACAATAGTAAGACATTTGGAACATCTCAGGAAGCACAGGTTCAATTTTCATTCCCCTATCCTTGCAAGATATGAACAATAAAAACATCCTAGATGCGCGATTAATTTAGGTCGTTTTATACATTTTTGCATATCTAGAATATTAGGGACAATGGTATTTTTACATCGTAGTAGTGTGTATCCAAAATAACTATTTCACTCATTCTCTCCCCTTTGTGTTGAATTTAATACAATAATATATTTCAAAATATCCTTAGAATTTTAAATTAAATTAAAGGGACAAATATCTTAAAAAAAAAAATCTTTTCTAACGAAGATCTTCAACGAACCTCTGACCGGCGAGGCTGCATCGGCAGACCTCCAGCGGCAGACCGTTTTTTTTAATTCCAGGTCAACGGACCAATTTGTCGGCGCAGCCGCCGCCGACAGACCTCCGACATTCGTCATTTTTCTTTTCTTAATATTCCAGGCCCGTTACCAGTTTCCCCAGAGGGTCGCCGCCGACCGGGGGCAAACCTCCGACAATCGAGCAATTCTTTTTTTAAAAATGTCAGGCCTGCGGCCAGTTTTTCCGGCGAGGCCGCGTCGGCATACCTCCAACGGCCGATCAATTTTTTCTTTTTTTAAGTTCTAGGCCCACGGGCCAATTTTTCCGGCGCAGTTAGTGGTGCCACCAGACCGTGAACCGCCGGTTCCGGGCCCGAACCGGCGGTTCCGGTTCACCAGAAGAGGTGAACCTGAACCGGCCCGGGTATTCTGTAAAAGGGCCGGTTCCCGGGCCCAGAACCGGCGGTTCCCGGGCTGAACCGCCGGTTCCGGCTTTTTTTTTTTTGTAATTTGTAATATCTGTAATATTATTTATATCTTATTTTTTTCTAAATTAAATGATGAAATTTCTAAATTTTGTAATTTACAAGTGTTGAAACTTTGAAATTACTTAAGTTAATTTAATAAAAATATAATAAGTTATTAAATAATTTAGAAATTTAGAAATTCTTTATGTTGTGTATTTTTTTATATAATTTATAGTAACTTGTAATATTTTTTATGACTTTCTTTTTTAAATTAAATTACTTGTGTTGAAAATTTGAAATATTGAAAACTTGAAATGCAATAAAGTAAAAATAGTTCTAAAACACTTACAATTAAAATAATGCATAAAAATTGATATCTGCATTGATTTCTATGATTCTATCTATGCACAAAAAAAATGTTATAGATAAAATTGGGGGGAGTTGGAAAAAATTTGAATTTTGAATTTGAAAAAATTTGAAATTTGAAAATTTGAATTTTGTTTATAGATAAAATTGGGGGGTTGGAAAAATTTGAATTTTGAATTTGAAAAATTTGAAATTTGAAAATTTGAATTTTGAATTTAGGCGAAAACCGCGGTTCGCCGAACTGGCTGTTCGGCCGAACCGTCGGCTCACCACGGCTCGTAACCTTCACCAGAATCGCCCGTGCGAAGCAGTTCGGATTCGAATCGCCCGGTTCGGTTCGAACGGACCGTCGAATCCGGGCCGGTCCGGGCCGGAACCGCCGATTCTGGTTAAAATGTGGCACCACTAGGCGCAGTCACCGCCGGCCACGGACAGAGCACCGATAGCCGGCTATTTTTCTTTTCTTAATATTCCAAGCCGGCGACCAGTTTTTCTAGCGTGGTCGCCGCCGACTGGTAGGGCTGTTCTCGGTCCTGTTCGGTCCGGGTATTGTCTTTCTGGGTCTGGACCGTTAAGGTATCGAGTATTATCAGTTTCGGTCCTTACCGTTTTCGGGTCCCAACTTCAATACTTGCATCCGGACCGCTAACGTTACGGATGAGTATCGATCCCGGGTATTTCGGGCGGGTTCTCGGGTATCTTGGATCGTTAAAAGTCCTAATCACCAAAATCTCATAATCGAAACAAGAATGGAGGGTTTATTTCAAATGTATACTAAGGAAATTAAGAGATAAGGTCTTTTAAACTTATTTTTTCTATGTACTAATACCTTATTTAATATTTTGTACGATATATTTTTACGAAAAATTACTGATTTTTTTGTCGGGTTAACGATTTCGGTCCTTATCGGTTTCAGTTCTAACTTAGGTACCAGTATCCGGACCGCTAACATTTCGGGTGAGTATCGATTCGAGGTATTATCGGGTGGTTTTCGGGTATACTTGGATCGCTAACAACCCTACCGGCCGGGAGCAAACCTCCGACAACCGAGCAACTTATTTTTTTTTTTGAAATGTGAGACCTGTGGGCCAGTTTTTCCGGTGAGGCTGCCAACAAACCTTCGGCGACATGCTATCTTTTATGGCGGGGCTGCATCGTGACTCCTGCAGACCTCCGGCGGCCGGCCTTTGTTTTTTTATAATGTTCCAGTCCCGAGGACCAATTTTTCCAGCAAGGCCGACACAGCCTCCATCGACCGACCAATTCTTTTTTTTTTTTTTACTATTTTTTTAATTTTAAAAGCCAGGCCCAGTGGCGAGTGTTTACATTGGGGTCACGGAGAGTTATCTTTTTATTTTATTTTTTTGCTGCCCACCTGGCCTCGCTTTCCGCATGCTTTTTCTTTTTTTTTTTTTTACGACAGGATCACCGACCTGCTTTTCATGGGGGTCGCCTGGTAGACCTCCGAGACGCTCGACCAATTTCTTTTTCTCTTAACGGTAGGTTTGTTGGCTTGCTTTCCACGGTCGTTCATTTTCTTCTTTCTTTTGGGGCATGTCAATATGCTTTCCGACCGCCATCAATTTTTATTTTCGTTTTATTTTTAACGGCAGCTGTCAAGACCCGATAGATTTTTGGGAATCAACATATTTTTTCTATCTAGATAATCTGGTAGTTTAATTATTTTAATCTGATTATGGCACCGCCACCGCGATATAATGGCACATGTTATCTCTTGTCTATAATATAACGAACAAAGATAATTTTTGTCGTCGTCATAGTGTGCACCTGAAAAGACCACTTCACCCCTCTCATTTCCTATGTATTAAATCTAACAATAACGAATCTTCAACAATAATAAATTTTCCAAAAGTATCCTTAGAATACATAACTAATCTTCTAAAAAAAATTTCGCTCCCGAAGGGATTCTCCGACGGGTCGTCGATTGGGCCTTTTTTTCCTGCGACAGGCCTCCGGGCCTATTTTTTGGCAGGGCTGCCGCCGCCTGCGGGCAAATTCTAGCGGCCGGCCAATTTTTCTTTTTCTTGACAGTCAGTTTTACGGTCTGTTTTCGGCAGAGCAGTCGACTGTTTTTTCTACGATCGGCCTATCCGCTTGGTTTCTGATCGGGCAGCAGCCGACTTGCACACTGGCGAAACCGCCAGCAGATTTCCAAAAACTATTTTTTTAGGTAATATAATCTGTTAATTTAAATTTTTTTAATATAATTATGATATCGTCCTCATGTTATTCGAGCAACTCCAACCTTATACACGCGTTAGCTATATTGTCCAGTTGGCACTCAAACATTAGCAATTATACATATTCTGTAATATACAACTCACATTACAGATATCATAAATTTTGATTCCCTGCAAATCTTCTAAATGTTGGAGTATAAGGGTTTTTATGGAGATCCGGATTTTCCAATGGATCGTGTATACACTTTCCGAATTGATATTTCTACCCTATGTCCGGATTACAAGAAATTCAGTCTAGGATAATCCAAAGGAACACTTACGAATCTAGGCACAGAAACGTAAGTCAAATTGCTAGAGAAATTCTGTGTTTATCAGAAAGATAGAGATCTCAGAAAAATGGTGTATTTAAGACTCATGAGGAGAGCCCTATTTATACATGTCGGATTAGGGTTACAATTAGGTTGATTTTTAAGGTTTTGAGAGCGGCGCCGTCATTAGTGGTCCGAAATTAGGGTTGACGGGTGGCTTAACAAAATTGACGAAATTAGTCAATTTTACCATAGTCTCCCTCTAAAATTCGGAAATATCACTAAATCCCCAATCTAAATTAGGCTCTGCCCCATGGACCCTGCTAGGGGCGTTGCCCCTAGACCCCGTCACCGGGGGCGCTGCCCCCGGAACCCCCGACATTAGTCTGTACCGGCTTATAATTCGATCTTATACATGTGTGCACTCCGCACATACCCGATCATATATTAGAATACGAATTATAAACCTCTTATCTCACATATTAGTTCCAATTACACAAAATGAATGGTGACACTAAAATCACCTAACACTAAATGTATCCACCTCACCTCCCTCTCAAATAATCTCTCCCGCTGCTTCTCTCCCGCCTCTTCATTTTTTGCTGAATAGGTATGATTACATCTCTGTTTCTTTCGATTTTTATCTTAAATTAAGGTTACTGATTTATTATCTTTTTTTTTTTTTTTGAATGGCACTGATTCATTATCTACATCATATGATTTCATCTCTATTTGTTCTTTTCAAATTCTTGTATTCTTGTTATATATATATATATATATATATATGGTTAGGATTTTTGATTCTTGGAAATTTGGGGATTTTCGAGCAATCTTCGCAGTCTTTGTAAGCTTGTGTTCTTGTTGTAGGAAATGGAAGGGACGTTTACATCTTTGCTCAATGAAGGCTCATTCTCATAATTTGATGATTTAGTATTTTCTCATGCCAATAAACATGCGAGTTCTAGGAAAATATACTGAATAAGGAATAAAACGTGTACATTTAACGAATTGCTCGTTTTTTGCAAACAATCTAGTCACATCTTCATCATTTGGTCGTCTTAAATATTGAGCTCCAGAGACTTCAATGATTGCTTTAACAAACTTTTTTAGGCTCTCTATTGTTGTACTCTCATCAATTCAAACTTAATCATCAACAACATCGGCTGTCGTTCCGTATGTAAGCATCCTAAGTGCAGTTGTCACTTTCTGGAGTGATGATAGTCCACTCATTCCCAGAGCATCAGTTCGTTGAGTAAAATAATTGCCGTGACTTGTAACCGTTTATTTAATTCGTAAAAATAATGATCTACGCATCCAACATCTTCGACGAAACTTTATTTCTGTGTAAGTTGGTGTATCTGAAAAATAGTCACGATATAGCCTAGCATGGACTTCTTATCTATTGCGATCATTTACAGGAAGATTCATTGTGGAACCACCATGATGCGAGACAGTATTCGCTCTTTGTCAGTGATGATGAAGGGAAGCAGCACTCATTCTCATTCTTGCTTCATCCTCTTCTTCTTCCGCTTGCATAATATCGAGAATCATTCTCGTGGTGTTGTCCATTACAAAAGAGTATTTTAGAAGTGTGAATGAATTTGAGTTTGTCTCCAGTTTGTGTGATGTTCAGTTCTCATTTTTGTTATTTATAACATTTAAAATATGACCATTATAATATAGCCGTTGGAATATGATCGTTGAAAGTAGCCGCAGAATATGACCGTTGGAAAATAGTCGTTAGAATATAATCGTTAAAAATTGAAAATAATAATAAAATACAATTTTTGAAAAATAACTAATCATTATAGCTAACACAATTGGAGTACAACAACTTACAAATCCAGTAAATTTTAGTTAATCATTACCTTATATTATTTTAACTAACTATTTTAGCTCCTAGTCCCCTTGTAGATGCTCTTAGAACACTCTAATTAGAATAGTGGACTTAAGCATTATTCGATTACGTAATTAGGTTGAAAAGGTCTCCTTCCTCCACATATCACATCTTGATTTCCTGTAAAGTCACTTTTATCATATAATAATTAAAGAAAAAGAAAGAAGCTGGTAGCAAGTCGCATACAGAGGTCACCTCCATATTAAATGCATTAGACTTGATTATAATCTCCATCAATGTTTTTAAGTGAGAACATGTGCAGTTGATGTTAGTGGTGTGAGCAAAATATTTATTTAGGAGGGTTTAAATCTATTAAAATGGTGGAGATCAGACCGTCATATATATAACTTACGTCGTGGACCCCTCCATCCACCCTGAACATGTGTGTACCCATTTTGTGTACAAAATGTAACATCATATGTTACTTAAATTATGTGGTAAAAATTAAAGTAAATTATTCATTGTAGTTAATATTCGAGTCAAAATTTCGTTTTCGAGTAAAATATTCGACTAAATATTTCGAGTACCCACTACTAGAAAAAATACTTTTAAATTATAATTTTTAGATCGGTTGTAACGGACCCAATCTAGAAAGTGTCACACCAACCGGTTCTAAAATAACCGATCTAGAAAGTGCACTTTCTAGATCGGTTACAAAATGATCGATCTATAGCCGGTTATTTTAGAACCGATTTAAAACCCTCCAAAAAATATATTTAAAATTAATATAAATGTAAATTATTCAAACAAATGACAATAGCCTAGTGGTTGGGACTTGACTCCCAAACCACAAGGTCGAGGGCTCAAACCGTCGCGGTGACAAAGTGAAATGTATTTATACTTCAAGTCGGGTTCGGGGTCGAGTCCAGGCCAGGTCGTGGCTGGTCCGAGTTGGGTTGTGGTCAGCCCAAAATGGGTCGGGATCGGGCCGGACTCGAGTTGTTGTTGCTTTAGAGAAAAGTAGACTTTCTAGATCGGTTCAAATAGGCTTTCTAGAGCATTGCAACAGCTACTCTAGAAAGTCCAGACTTTCTACATTGAATGGATCTGTAACGATTAAATAATCGATTTAGAAAGCCTTTTTTACCCGATTTAGAAAGTGTTTTTTTTCTAGTAGTGACCGTAGATATAAGCTAAGTGAACTACATACACGAGTAACCTGTTCGTGTCATATTATCGTATTCGAGTAAGCATTTTATTCATGTCACCTACCATTAGAGTCACTTTTAATTTGGGTGATCTGTAACCCGCAATATATATGTTCTAGACATACATTTATTGGGAATATGCCCTCGAATGTCACTCAGAGGATGAGAGAGTGGGAGAATTGTATTGTAATTATGAACATAAACCAAATAAGACATTTATTATTACTATAATATTGCATATCATTGCATCGTGATTTGGTATATAGAATAATTTTTCTTGCATTTGAGAGCAAACATTCCACTCCTCATGAGATAAGGAGCTAGACACTAGAGGTGTTTAGTGCTTAACTAGTTCGCAAGTCGATAAAAGTTAACTGGACATCAATTTTAGACAAGACTTGTATAATATGTACTTTGACATGGAGAGTGTCTTCACTAAGAGGTAGTGGGAGCACACGTTATAGGAATGCTAATGGGATTAGTATACTCGGACTCGACTCACCTCGAATTAGTCACATGAATTTTGCTCCAGGATAGTTAATGAGTGAATCAAAAGGTTATGATATGTATACGTGAAACTTTGACTTGAGGATTCAGAAGGAGATGTGCTTATGATATTAAGTTAGGCACTACAGTAGGTCGATCCAATCACCGACTGATGGGGTCAATCTCGAAGTGCAACTTGATGGGCAAGTAACAGTCTCTACTAAATACCAAGGTACGATTCTTTCTCTTGTAAGTGAACAAGTAGATGTCATATGCGGTTAGCTGCAGATGAGACCACAAGACTTGGTAAAGCATATAGAGCTAGTTAAATCTGATACACGAGAGCTCGGTCATCTCGGTTTGCATTAACAAATACATATAGTCAAGTTACAATACTATTTGACATTGTCGTGACCCTAATACTTGATCGGGATATATGATTGAAGTGTTTATACGTATACGGTATTAATAACATAATGATTTTGGAATGATCCCTATCATTCATTCTCGGTTGGGTTATGGTTTAGGCCACAGGACTGTTTAGGCGGTGCTTATGTTTTTTGTCAATTCCATTGCTAACTGAGACAAACCCACATAGTCGGGCACACAAGATAGACGACAAATTATATTTAGCTTATTCTCTTTTGGTTAATATTGGACATTGATGTTTAATTTAATTTATTGGATAAATTAAATCAGTCTTATAAATTAAATAAGTCTCATAAATTAAATAAATTACTGGATATTTAATTTTATTCTCATTATTTCTTAGGAAAATTATATTTATATGTAATTAATTCATTGTATTAATATATGTTGACACATATCAAGGTATGTCTATCGGACTAAGACACACATGTTATAGATATAATGAGAAGTGTGGGATATTTAATTATACACTTGATATATAAATTAATTATAGTCTTATGGCATGTAATGATGATTGTTTTATTTATAAAATAAAACTTCATCTTCCTCATTCAAGTGTGCTTGGCAGGAGATAAATTTTTTCATGTTTTGAAGAACAAATATTCATTATACACTTATAATGATTAATATCATATAAGCTACTACTATCATCTTCTAGCCGTGTTTTCATAGAGCAAGAAGATAGAAGTTAATTTTGATTATTTTTCTCACGCGTGATACGTAGAGGTCCGGTATTTTTGGTGCTCGGGATTTTGCGAAAGCTTCGTCAATTGGGTCTTGTTCATCATTAATATTTAATCAAATGACTTTAGGGTTATGATTTCTAATTTCATAGTTTGAATTATTTTATTCATATACGTTGCTTGATTGATCTTGTTCAGGGTTCAGTTTATTGATTGGATCAATTATATTGTTCCACTGCGCGTTCGATATTAAGCCCCGAATCCCAATAACATTATCTTCATTTGAACAACAAATTTTACGAGTGAGTTCAAAGCAAGAGATACAAGTGAATCAATCGAGTGAGATCAAAACTTCCGAATAACTCTCTTCTTCGAATGGTGATGCAGACACTTTCCGCAAATGTGCTACATTCTTCTTGTCCATATGACGCAACCGCCAACGGCGACTCTCGGCTGATTTCTTCAGCGTACTTTTTCTTCGCTGCCGCCGATAGAAACGTCAACAATCAGGCAACTCGGATGGTTTCTCTTTCACTCGAATATGTTTCTATCTCACTCGAATATATTTCATTCTCATTAGTGTTCATTTTCAGTTGATCCAAATAAGATGACCGAATTCATTTGAATAGGTTTTCGTTCTCATTTGTGTTCATTTTTAGTTGACTCGGCTTATTTTATTTGAATATAGTGACTCGATGGTGTTTTGTGTTGTCCGAATGGCCGTCTATTAACTTTTTTAGCAGAACGAGAAGAATTTTTTTGTTGCCCGAATAAGATGACTCAAAATGGTTTAATGTTACTCGAATAAGAATGTAATGTTACTTAAATGAAATACAAATAAAAAAAGTATATATTTAATAAGTCTTATTTATTTGGACTTTAAAAAAACGTAAGCCATAGGTGATACGTGTATGGCATTCCTTTTTTTAATTATGTCAAAATTATGAACATGACTTCCAGGCAATCATGCCTCCCAAAAAATCTCATAACTCACAACCCATCAATAATATCATTTCACAACATTCATACTTTTTTCATACATCTTAACCCTTTTTTAGTGGCAACCATATTTTTTTCATACTTCCCAACCCAACTAATTTTATTTTTTATTTTCATAAATTATATTAAACAATTTAATAAAAACATAAATATTTCATTAATAATTAAAAGAAAATTACATAATACTTAAAAAAAATATACATAATTAAAAGAAAAATACATAATTCTTAAAAAAAAGGAAATAACTAGTCATCGAGGTGTGCTAAGTTTTGAGCCTCTACGTGCTCCGTAAGATCATATAGGAGACGGTAATGGATTTGTTCGTCGAGTAACTCCTTTAGTACACTATCGTCATAAACTGACGCGACCGACTGATCCATTATATGAACCGGTGACATTGCCACCCGATCGTCTTTTAAAATCATATTGTGAAATATGATACACGTATAAACGAGTTGTCGAATCTTTTCGACCGACATAGCCCGGAGAGGATGATTGAGAATAATCCATTTTGCCTTAAAACGACCAAAAGCTCGCTCGACATCTTTTCTTGCAGACTCTTGTAGCTTCTTGAATCTCTTTTCCTTCGGTTCAATGAAAAAATTAACTAGAACTTAAAATAAAAATAACGAGAACTTAAAATAAAAATAAAGAGAACTTAAAAAAATAACGAGAATTTTAAAAAAAATTATAACCTGACGTTCTTCGTGCCATGTTTAAATAGTCATCAAATCTATCTGGAGGTTCACCCGTTGCGAGTTGCCTGGAAAAAATTTGAATTTTGAAATTGAAAAAATTTGAAATTTGAAAATTTGAATTTTGAATTTGGCGAAAAAACCGCTCGGCCGAACCGCCGATTCGCCAAACCACGGCTCACGGCTCAACCTTCGACCAGAATCGCCCGTGCGTAATGTTCCGCTTACGAATCGCCCACGGCTCGGCCCGAACGGACCGTCGAATCCGGGCCGGTCCGGGCCGGAACCGCCGATTCTGGTTAAAATGTGGCACCACTAGGCGCAGTCACCGCCGGCCACGGACAGAGCACCGATAGCCGGCTATTTTTCTTTTCTTAATATTCCAAGCCGGCGACCAGTTTTTCTAGCGTGGTCGCCGCCGACTGGTAGGGCTGTTCTCGGTCCTGTTCGGTCCGGGTATTGTCTTTCTGGGTCTGGACCGTTAAGGTATCGAGTATTATCAGTTTCGGTCCTTACCGTTTTCGGGTCCCAACTTCAATACTTGCATCCGGACCGCTAACGTTACGGATGAGTATCGATCCCGGGTATTTCGGGCGGGTTCTCGGGTATCTTGGATCGTTAAAAGTCCTAATCACCAAAATCTCATAATCGAAACAAGAATGGAGGGTTTATTTCAAATGTATACTAAGGAAATTAAGAGATAAGGTCTTTTAAACTTATTTTTCTATGTACTAATACCTTATTTAATATTTTGTACGATATATTTTTACGAAAAATTACCGATTTTTTTGTCGGGTTAACGATTTCGGTCCTTATCGGTTTGATTCTAACTTAGGTACCAAAGATCCTGACCGCTAACATTTCGGGTGAGTATCGATTCGAGGTATTATCGGGTGGTTTTCGGGTATACTTGGATCGCTAACAACCCTACCGGCCGGGAGCAAACCTCCGACAACCGAGCAACTTATTTTTTTTTTTGAAATGTGAGACCTGTGGGCCAGTTTTTCCGGTGAGGCTGCCAACAAACCTTCGGCGACATGCTATCTTTTATGGCGGGGCTGCATCGTGACTCCTGCAGACCTCCGGCGGCCGGCCTTTGTTTTTTTATAATGTTCCAGTCCCGAGGACCAATTTTTCCAGCAAGGCCGACACAGCCTCCATCGACCGACCAATTCTTTTTTTTTTTTTTACTATTTTTTTAATTTTAAAAGCCAGGCCCAGTGGCGAGTGTTTACATTGGGGCTGCCGGAGAGTTATCTTTTTATTTTATTTTTTTGCCCGGCCCACCGGTCTGCTTTTCCAGACAGTTTTTCTTTTTTTTTTTTTTACGACAGGATCACCGACCTGCTTTTCATGGGGGTCGCTGCTGGTAGACCTCCGAGACGCTCGACCAATTTCTTTTTTCTCTTAACGGTAGGTTTGTTGGCTTGCTTTCTGACGGTCGTTCATTTTCTTCTTTCTTTTGGGGCATGTCAATATGCTTTCCGACCGGCCATCAATTTTTATTTTCGTTTTATTTTTAACGGCAGGCCTGTCAGCACCCGATAGATTTTTGGGAATCAACATATTTTTTCTATCTAGATAATCTGGTAGTTTAATTATTTTAATCTGATTATGGCACCGCCACCGCGATATAATGGCACATGTTATCTCTTGTCTATAATATAACGAACAAAGATAATTTTTGTCGTCGTCATAGTGTGCACCTGAAAAGACCACTTCACCCCTCTCATTTCCTATGTATTAAATCTAACAATAACGAATCTTCAACAATAATAAATTTTCCAAAAGTATCCTTAGAATACATAACTAATCTTCTAAAAAAAATTTCGCTCCCGAAGGGATTCTCCGACGGGTCGTCGATTGGGCCTTTTTTTCCTGCGACAGGCCTCCGGGCCTATTTTTTGGCAGGGCTGCCGCCGCCTGCGGGCAAATTCTAGCGGCCGGCCAATTTTTCTTTTTCGATGGATCTTTTCTGATGCATTCGCAGAGCAATGATCTGCTTTTTCTACGATCGGCCTATCCGCTTGGTTTCTGATCGGGCAGCAGCCGACTTGCACACTGGCGAAACCGCCAGCAGATTTCCAAAAACTATTTTTTTAGGTAATATAATCTGTTAATTTAAATTTTTTTAATATAATTATGATATCGTCCTCATGTTATTCGAGCAACTCCAACCTTATACACGCGTTAGCTATATTGTCCAGTTGGCACTCAAACATTAGCAATTATACATATTCTGTAATATACAACTCACATTACAGATATCATAAATTTTGATTCCCTGCAAATCTTCTAAATGTTGGAGTATAAGGGTTTTTATGGAGATCCGGATTTTCCAATGGATCGTGTATACACTTTCCGAATTGATATTTCTAACATATTTACGGATTACAAGAAATTCATGCAGGATAATCCAAAGGAACACTTACGAATCTAAGCGTAAACGTAAGTCAAATCACAGAGAATTTGTTTATCGAAAGATAGAGATCTCAGAAAAATGGTGTATTTAAGACTCATGAGGAGAGCCCTATTTATTCTTGTCGGATTAGGGTTACAATTAGGTTGATTTTTAAGGTTTTGAGAGCGGAGCCGTCATTAGTGGTCCGAATTAGGGTTGACGGGTGGCTTAACAAAATTGACGAAATTAGTCAATTTTACCATAATCTCCCTCTAAAATTCTAAATATCACTAAATCCCCAATCTAAATTAGGCTCTGCCCCATGGACCCTCAGGGGCGTTGCCCTAGACTCACACATGGGGCGCGCCTAACCCCGACATTAGTCAGACTGCGCTTATAATTCGATCTTATACACGTGCGCACTCCGCACATACCCGATCATATATTAGAATACGAATTATAAACCTCTTATCTCACATATTGGGCCCAATTACACAAAATGAATGGTGACACTAAAATCACCTAACACTAAATGTATCCACCTCACCTCCCTCTCAAATAATCTAACCCGCTGCTTCTCTCCCGCCTCTTCATTTTTTGCTGAATAGGTATGATTACATCTCTGTTTCTTTCGATTTTTATTTTAAATTAAGGTTACTGATTTTTTATCTTTTTTTTTTTTTTGAATGGCACTGATTCATTATCTACATCATATGATTTCAACTCTATTTGTTCTTTTCAAATTCTTGTATTCTTGTTATATATATATATATATATATATATGGTTAGGATTTTGATTCTTGGAAATTTGGGGATTTTCGAGCAATCTTCGCAGTCTTTGTAAGCTTGTGTTCTTGTTGTAGGAAATGGAAGGGACGTTTACATCTTTGCTCAATGAAGGCTCATTCTCATAATTTGATGATTTAGTATTTTCTCATGCCAATAAACATGCGAGTTCTAGGAAAATATACTGAATAAGGAATAAAACGTGTACATTTAACGAATTGCTCGTTTTTGCAAACAATCTAGTCACATCTTCATCATTTGGTCGCCTTAAATATTGAAATCCAGAGACTTCAATGATTCTTTAACAAACTTTTTTAGGCTCTCTATTGTTGTACTCTCATCAATTCAAACTTAATCATCAACAACATCGGCTGTCGTTCCGTATGTAAGCATCCTAAGTGCGATTGTCACTTTCTGGAGTGATGATAGTCCACTCATTCCCAGAGCATCGATTCGTTGAGTAAAATAATTGCCGTGACTTGTAACCGTTTATTTAATTCGTAAAAATAATGATCTACGCATCCAACATCTTCGACGAAACTTTATTTCGTGTAAGTTGGTGTATCCGAAAAATAGTCACGATATAGCCTAGCATGGACTTCTTATCTATTGCGATCATTTACGGGAAGATTCATTGTGGAACCACCATGATGCGAGACAGTATTCGCTCTTTGTCGCTGATGATGAAGGGAAGCAGCACTCATTCTCATTCTTGCTTCATCCTCTTCTTCTTCCGCTTGCATAATATCGAGAATCATTCTCGTGGTGTTGTCCATTACAAAAGAGTATTTTAGAAGTGTGAATGAATTTGAGTTTGTCTCCAGTTTGTGTGATGTTCAGTTCTCATTTTTGTTATTTATAACATTTAAAATATGACCATTATAATATAGCCGTTGGAATATGATCGTTGAAAGTAGCCGCAGAATATGACCGTTGGAAAATAGTCGTTAGAATATAATCGTTAAAAATTGAAAATAATAATAAAATACAATTTTTGAAAAATAACTAATCATTATAGCTAACACAATTGGAGTACAACAACTTACAAATCCAGTAAATTTTAGTTAATCATTACCTTATATTATTTTAACTAACTATTTTAGCTCCTAGTCCCCTTGTAGATGCTCTTAGAACACTCTAATTAGAATAGTGGACTTAAGCATTATTCGATTACGTAATTAGGTTGAAAAGGTCTCCTTCCTCCACATATCACATCTTGATTTCCTGTAAAGTCACTTTTATCATATAATAATTAAAGAAAAAGAAAGAAGCTGGTAGCAAGTCGCATACAGAGGTCACCTCCATATTAAATGCATTAGACTTGATTATAATCTCCATCAATGTTTTTAAGTGAGAACATGTGCAGTTGATGTTAGTGGTGTGAGCAAAATATTTATTTAGGAGGGTTTAAATCTATTAAAATGGTGGAGATCAGACCGTCATATATATAACTTACGTCCTGGACTCCTCCATCCACCCTGAACATGTGTGTACCCATTTTGTGTACAAAATGTAACATCATATGTTACTTAAATTATGTGGTAAAAATTAAAGTAAATTATTCATTGTAGTTAATATTCGAGTCAAAATTTCGTTTTCGAGTAAAATATTCGACTAAATATTTCGAGTACCCACTACTAGAAAAAATACTTTTTAAATTATAATTTTTAGATCGGTTGTAACGGACCCAATCTAGAAAGTGCTGCGACCAACCGGTTCTAAAATAACCGATCTAGAAAGTGCACTTTCTAGATCGGTTACAAAATGATCGATCTATAGCCGGTTATTTTAGAACCGATTTAAAACCCTCCAAAAAATATATTTAAAATTAATATAAATGTAAATTATTCAAACAAATGACAATAGCCTAGTGGTTGGGACTTGACTCCCAAACCACAAGGTCGAGGGCTCAAACCGTCGCGGTGACAAAGTGAAATGTATTTATACTTCAAGTCGGGTTCGGGGTCGAGTCCAGGCCAGGTCGTGGCTGGTCCGAGTTGGGTTGTGGCTGGGCCCAAAATGGGTCGGGATCGGGCCGGACTCGAGTTGTTGTTGCTTTAGAGAAAAGTAGACTTTCTAGATCGGTTCAAATAGGCTTTCTAGAGCATTGCAACAGCTACTCTAGAAAAGTCCAGACTTTCTACATTGAATGGATCTGTAACGATTAAATAATCGATTTAGAAAGCCTTTTTTACCCGATTTAGAAAGTGTTTTTTTTCTAGTAGTGACCGTAGATATAAGCTAAGTGAACTACATACACGAGTAACCTGTTCGTGTCATATTATCGTATTCGAGTAAGCATTTTATTCATGTCACCTACCATTAGAGTCACTTTTAATTTGGGTGATCTGTAACCCGCAATATATATGTTCTAGATATACATTTATTGGGAATATGCCCTAGAATGTCACTCAGAGGATGAGAGAGTGGGAGAATTGTATTGTAATTATGAACATAAACCAAATAAGACATTTATTATTACTATAATATTGCATATCATTGCATCGTGATTTGGTATATAGAATAATTTTTCTTGCATTTGAGAGCAAACATTCCACTCCTCATGAGATAAGGAGCTAGACACTAGAGGTGTTTAGTGCTTAACTAGTTCGCAAGTCGATAAAAGTTAACTGGACATCAATTTTAGACAAGACTTGTATAATATGTACTTTGACATGGAGAGTGTCTTCACTAAGAGGTAGTGGGAGCACACGTTATAGGAATGCTAATGGGATTAGTATACTCGGACTCGACTCACCTCGAATTAGTCACATGAATTTTGCTTCAGGATAGTTAATGAGTGAATCAAAAGGTTATGATATGTATACGTGAAACTTTGACTTGAGGATTCAGAAGGAGATGTGCTTATGATATTAAGTTAGGCACTACAGTAGGTCGATCCAATCACCTAATGATGGGGTCAATCTCGAAGTGCAACTTGATGGGCAAGTAACAGTCTCTACTAAATACCAAGGTACGATTCTTTCTCTTGTAAGTGAACAAGTAGATGTCATATGCGGTTAGCTGCAGATGAGACCACAAGACTTGGTAAAGCATATAGAGCTAGTTAAATCTGATACACGAGAGCTCGGTCATCTCGGTTTGCATTAACAAATACATATAGTCAAGTTACAATACTATTTGACATTGTCGTGACCCTAATACTTGATCGGGATATATGATTGAAGTGTTTATACGTATACGGTATTAATAACATAATGATTTTGGAATGATCCCTATCATTCATTCTCGGTTGGGTTATGGTTTAGGCCACAGGACTGTTTAGGCGGCGCTTATGTTTTTTGTCAATTCCATTGCTAACTGAGACAAACCCACATAGTCGGGCACACAAGATAGACGACAAATTATATTTAGCTTATTCTCTCTTGGTTAATATTGGACATTGATGTTTAATTTAATTTATTGGATAAATTAAATCAGTCTTATAAATTAAATAAGTCTCATAAATTAAATAAATTACTGGATATTTAATTTTATTCTCATTATTTCTTAGGAAAATTATATTTATATGTAATTAATTCATTGTATTAATATATGTTGACACATATCAAGGTATGTCTATCGGACTAAGACACACATGTTATAGATATAATGAGATGTGTGGGATATTTAATTATACACTTGGTATATAAATTAATTATAGTCTTATGGCATGTAATGATGATTGTTTTATTTATAAAATAAAACTTCATCTTCCTCATTCAAGTGTGCTTGGCAGGAGATAAATTTTTTCATGTTTTAAACTTAGAGTTTAAGAGTATTTTTGAAGAACAAATATTCATTATACACTTATAATGATTAATATCATATAAGCTACTACTATCATCTTCTAGCCGTGTTTTCATAGAGCAAGAAGATAGAAGTTAATTTTGATTATTTTTCTCACGCGTGATACGTAGAGGTCCGGTATTTTTGGTGCTCGGGATTTTGCGAAAGCTTCGTCAATTGGGTCTTGTTCATCATTAATATTTAATCAAATGACTTTAGGGTTATGATTTCTAATTTCATAGTTTGAATTATTTTATTCATATACGTTGCTTGATTGATCTTGTTCAGGGTTCAGTTTATTGATTGGATCAATTATATTGTTCCACTGCGCGTTCGATATTAAGCCCCGAATCCCAATAACATTATCTTCATTTGAACAACAAATTTTACGAGTGAGTTCAAAGCAAGAGATACAAGTGAATCAATCGAGTGAGATCAAAACTTCCGAATAACTCTCTTCTTCGAATGGTGATGCAGACACTTTCCGCAAATGTGCTACATTCTTCTTGTCCATATGACGCAACCGCCAACGGCGACTCTCGGCTGATTTCTTCAACAGATTTTTCTTCACGCGCCGATAGAAACGTCAACAATCAGGCAACTCGGATGGTTTCTCTTTCACTCGAATATGTTTCTATCTCACTCGAATATATTTCATTCTCATTAGTGTTAATTTTCAGTTGATCCAAATAAGATGACCGAATTCATTTGAATAGGTTTTCGTTCTCATTTGTGTTCATTTTTAGTTGACTCGGCTTATTTTATTTGAATATAGTGACTCGATGGTGTTTTGTGTTGTCCGAATGGCCGTCTATTAACTTTTTTAGCAGAACGAGAAGAATTTTTTTGTTGCCCGAATAAGATGACTCAAAATGGTTTAATGTTACTCGAATAAGAATGTAATGTTACTTAAATGAAATACAAATAAAAAAAGTATATATTTTATAAGTCTTATTTATTTGGACTTTAAAAAAACGTAAGCCATAGGTGATACGTGTATGGCATTCCTTTTTTTAATTATGTCAAAATTATGAACATGACTTCCAGGCAATCATGCCTCCCAAAAAATCTCATACCTCACAACCCATCAATAATATCATTTCACAACATTCATACTTTTTTCATACATCTTAACCCTTTTTTAGTGGCAACCATATTTTTTTCATACTTCCCAACCCAACTAATTTTATTTTTTATTTTCATAAATTATATTAAACAATTTAATAAAAACATAAATATTTCATTAATAATTAAAAGAAAATTACATAATACTTAAAAAAAATATACATAATTAAAAGAAAAATACATAATTCTTAAAAAAAAAAGGAAATAACTAGTCATCGAGGTGTGCTAAGTTTTGAGCCTCTACGTGCTCCGTAAGATCATATAGGAGACGGTAATGAATTTGTTCGTCGAGTAACTCCTTTAGTACACTATCGTCATAAACTGACGCGACCGACTGATCCATTATATGAACCGGTGACATTGCCACCCGATCGTCTTTTAAAATCATATTGTGAAATATGATACACGTATAAACGAGTTGTCGAATCTTTTCGACCGACATAGCCCGGAGAGGATGATTGAGAATAATCCATTTTGCCTTAAGACGACCAAAAGCTCGCTCGACATCTTTTCTTGCAGACTCTTGTAGCTTCTTGAATCTCTTTTCCTTCGGTTCAATGAAAAAATTAACTAGAACTTAAAATAAAAATAACGAGAACTTAAAATAAAAATAAAGAGAACTTAAAAAAATAACGAGAATTTTAAAAAAAATTATAACCTGACGTTCTTCGTGCCATGTTTAAATAGTCATCAAATCTATCCGGAGGTTCACCCGTTGCGAGTTGCCGAATGGCCGATGTGCATTTTTGTAACGCCGTGAAACTTTTTTTCCCCCTCGCATCTACGCCCTCTTGAAACCATTCGAATCTCGCTTCAACATCACCAACAATTCTTAAAAACAAGCTTTTATTCATACGAAACCTATCACGAAAAACATGGTCGGCAAACTTTGGTCGTTTCACAAAATAATCATTCATAAGGGTTTGTAAAGCTTTTTCACGAAAACGGGTTACAGACTCCCGAGTTTCGGTAGAGCTTACCGTGTCTTCAATTGAATCGTACACGGCTAAAAAGGTTGATAGGGTACTACCGGATAACCATAGTTCGGACGATTCCTCCGGAATAAATATCGAGTCGGACGAAGAAGAAGAGGATGACACCATCGTAAAAATATGTGAATTGTTTGTGTTAACTTTTATTGTATTGTTTGTGTTAAAAACAATTGAATTGATTTACTATATATAGAGAGGAATTTTTTTTATATATATACAAATACACCACAACATCTCTTTCCAACGGTCCAAAAGTCCAACGTCTCTTTTCCAACGTTCGTTTTTTTTCTCCAAACCGCTGCAGCATCAATTGCCGCTCAAGCATACCGCTGAGCCATACCGCTCAGGTGGCAGCGTTGTTCACCGCCGGTATGGCCATACCTCCGAGCCATACCGCTGCCATTGCCACCACCCTAAGGTGAAACAAAAATTCGAAGTTACTCGGGGAAAAGATTGCCAAAGTGGATCACTGGGAACACGAGGAAACACCTCCGGGAAAGTACTCGTAATATGGATTGAATATAGGGCGGGATAGTTCGTTTTCTTTAAAAGAAGTCTAGAAATAAAATTCGAAATTTGTTATGTATTTCAAGTTCGGTTCTTGATATTTTTCTTTAGGAATCGAAGTAATTTTCTCAAGCAACTGAAGTACTCGAACCGAAGTTTTTATTTCAAATTTTTCAGAAACAATCGAAAAGAACCGATTTTTTTTCTATTACTTCGTTTTTCTTTGGTATTATCAAATTTCTCTGAGAAAAAGATAGTAAATTGTGGTGCTTTAGTTTATATAGTATGTAAAAAATTAGAAATAAAAATAGTTATAAAAACTATAGTAGGGTTTATATTTCGGGTATTATGGGTTATAATATATTGTTTGGTTATTGATATTAATTTCGGGTATTATGGTTATTTAGATTTTGAAATTTTAATAATTGAACCCGAACCCGAAGTTTATTTTAGGATCCGAATTCAATTTTTTTTAATGGTCTTTCTCAATATCATACCCGAACAAAACCGAACCGAAATTGACAGTTCAGTTCGAATCTTCGATTATTCGGATCCTAAGTCCCAAACCTAATTTGATTTGAACCAATCGAATTAGTAATCGAATCTTCGAATAATCGAATTACGGTTCTTCGAATAGTAATGTAAGTACTTATTTGATTTGTCTTAATGTGTATTTTCCAAATATTATCTTTTTATAATTTTTATTCATATATTATTGAAATTATTAATGGTCAAAGGTGTATTTAGAGAGACCGATCAAAGTCAAAATGAGCACAGTTTTATGGGGCGGGGGTATTATGTGTTGGTAGTCGATCCACCTTGGCATCCACTTAAGCACTCCAGGCAGCCGACCAGCCGAGCAGATCCTGGAGCCGAACCGGTCATGGACCCGATTGTCTCCCGGTCTCACAAAGAATCGGACCGGACAGAGACATTGGAGCCGACCCGGAATCCGACCCAGAAGGACCGAGCAGACCCTGGATGAATACGCTCCGAACAACAATTATAACAAGACCGGCCAGGACATCGGGAAGCTCGAGGGCCGACCCCGTTGTCGGCCGCAACAGATAAGTATCGCCAAGAGCACGAAGAACAGGCAGACAGGACAATTAAGGAAGGCTGTCATATCCCTTCCCAAGGCAAACCTAAGAAAGTGACACGTGCCGAAGAAGTCATTACACTTTGACAAATGTCATAAGTATGTTCACCTGAATCTTCCAGTTGTCGTCTCATAAATGGCTAAAATTGGCTATATATAGAGAGAAAGAATGTACAAAAAATGGACTTTAAAAAAAAGCTGGAAAAATATATATAGAGAGAGAAAAAAGGAGAGAAAAGAGAAAATAATAAGACTTGTAATTAGCAAGCACCAGCAGTACGGACGGCCCAAAATATTTTCGGCCCAGCTCTATTCTTTATCAAGATCATTAATAAAATTTAATGGTCCAATACTCTTCATTCTGTTTATGCATCATGTTTATTATTTTCTAGGTGGCTTCGATCCATTCGTCCAGATCAGCACACATGACGTTGACCAAACCAGACGTCAACAGAATGGCGCTAGAAGGAGGGCTGAACCACCGAAATCTTGAACGAGTCGCTCAAGCTACAACTACAAGTTCTGAATATAAACAGCCCGCCACAAAGAAGGGAAACCCGTTCAAGTTGGCGGAGCGCTTTGGCATACCTTGCGTTCATCTGGGAATAACCACCCTCACCAATAAGTGGTGATATGAAAGCATAGGAATCATCGTAATTATGAGTCGAAAGCATAGGAATCATCGTAATTAGGAGTTGAAAGCACAGGAACCATTGTGATCACGAGTTCCTGTTCGACTCGGCTGACCTTTTAAAGGTCATAACTCGGGGGATATCGAGCGCAACACAAAGCTCTAGAAGATTTCCCAGAGAATCCCCTCGTATCCTTCAAATTAAAGTTGCAATCAACATACACCACAATATCTGCAAGCGCTTTCGGAATTCCCGTCAGATCCTCACAAAGATCCTGGTAATCCGAAAAAAGTAGTCTGTTGGGATGCAGGCGAGAAAACTCAAAGCCATTATTGGGCAAAGATTAGGCTGAGATCAGATGGAATCATCGGAACCTAAGGGATTTTTCGCATAAGCGCCCGAACAGCGATGCCAATGGTGAAATAGGGAATTCGAGATGACGAAAAAAGGGCAGAAAATGGAACGTGTTAGTAAAACTGAGATAAGCAAAAACATCATCTTTAAAAGAAGATGCGAAAGATAAGGAATTCTCCACCTTCCGTCAATTATCCAGTAGCCAAGGATAGAGGGTCCCGGCCGACAAAGTTATCAAGAAGGTCTCGGCAGAAGCACCAATCCTACAACTACCGGCCCGAGGAGAACCCCGCTGCAACCCGCACCGCCTTTGCTCGATCGAACAATACGGTTTGACATCCAGTCTGCCCGAGGCCAAACTCAGATGCGCCCTGGTAGAGGTGCTGACCTATACGCTCACACTAGCCCCCTGAAGGTAAAAACCAGCCCTCTGGAACCTTAGATTTCATTGCGGAGCTTTCACCACCGAGAGAATGACCGATCGGAGTAGTCACTCCATAGGGACGGATCCCCAAAGGCCGACCAGACAGGCGCAGGAGCAGTCCTCGCCAGCCCCGACCAGCGTTTGTTCTTCTCGACCGTTCGCTTAAGTTTTCTAGCCGCCAACTATAAAGCGGAACATGAAGCCCTCCGGGCCGATCTGGAAGTAGCAATCTCCCTCGATTTTGCTCACCTCACTATCTTTGAAACGATTCTCAGGTAGGGGCTAATACGAACCCAGGGAGCCCGGTTTGGTCAATTTCCTCGACCCGGCTCGGACCTGGTGGTAAGATCGTCAGGGAACTGTAATGCCCTCCGCGAACCAAGAAACAACCAAACCGACTCATCGGCAGCCGAACAATGAGAGTTGCAAGGACGGACACGGCCTCCAGTTCCACGCCCCCAGCACAGCATGGTACCCACAAAAACTAGAATACTTCAACCTTGACCCATCCGGGTCGCCATGGAAGGAGCCTTACGCAGGGGCATCCAGTTCGGCCGCTGAAAGGGCTTATTTGAATATGCCCTCAGTAAGGTGCCCAATCGGACACACGACAACCCCTTCGGCGGTCCAATATCGGCCTACAAATCGCTTCGACAAGGAAGTTACTGGCCGGATCAGAGAAAGGTGCCATTGGGCTGGAGTAAAGATACGCCCGATGCCAAACCTTCGCTTCTTAGATCCAAGATTCGTATGAAACCCACTTACGTTTATGGCCTACCGCCACCCGTCAAAGGGACGATCGTCCGGGTCGCCCCCCCCCATCTAGAAGATGAAGTTGAGGTAGCAGTACGCAGTCGTCGTGATTGGTTATTTTGCAAAAGCGGGTCAGGGCCGAACCACTAGCGCGAACAACCGAATAAAAAATAAATAAATAAACAATCTTATATGAAAGTCGCTCAGGACCCCTTAGTCCGTCATATCCGATAAAACCACAATGACGAGGAAAATTCTCAGGCCTTCTGTGACGACATCCATATACGAAACGACTTATCCATGCCGCACGATTCACAATCCAACGGACAAGTCGAGGCGATTAACACAATTATGAAACGGTACCTCAAGACCCGCCTCGAAAAGCGCAAAGGGTCACGGCCTGAAGAACTCCCTGAAGACTTGGCAACGCATCGGTCCGCCACTTGAGAAATATCTTCGTAGCCTTCGGAACTGAGGCGATGACCCCGGTCGAGATTGGAACACACGCCCACCAGAGAACCCATTTCAAAGAACAAGATCAATGTGACCCTAAAAACCTGGACCTCATCGCCAAAAACAGAACCAAGCATAAAGGCGGAATACCATCTATAAAGAAAACTCCCGAGGTTCCCCATCGAAGCTTCCAGGTCGAAGACCTCATTCTTAAACGAGTATTGGGGCCAGATCCGGGACCTCCTGAATCCAAGTGGAAAGGACCGTACGAGAGTAACGAAGCCCTTCAGAACGGAGTTTGCTAGTTAGAGTATCTGAATGGCCAAGGGTTAATTCATTCGACGAAGGCCATGTCCTTAGAAAGGTATTATCAATAAAATTCAACTCTATTTCATCTCTAATTTGAATGCACTATAAAGACCGAGTTCGCCTCGGCACCTCGAATGACCGGCTCCTCCGGCACTATAAGACCGAGTTCGCCTCGGCACCTAGAATGACCGGCTCCTCCGGCACTATAAGACCGAGTTCGCATCGGCACCTCGACACTATAAGACCGAGTTCGCCTCGGCACCTCGAATAACCGGCCCATCCGGCACTATAAGATCGAGTTCGCCTCAGCACTTCATAAGACCGGCTCATCCGGCACTATAAGACCGAGTTCTCCTCGGCACCTCATAAGACCGGCTCATCCGGCACTATAAGACCGAGTTCGCCTCGGCACCTCATAAGACCGGCTCCTCCGGCACTATAAGACCGAGTTCGCCTCGGCACCTCATAAGACCGGATCCTCCGGCGCTATAAGACTGAGTTCGCCTCGGCACCTCGAATGACCGGCTCCTCCGGCACTATAAGACCGAGTTCGCCTCGGCACCTCATAAGACCGGCTCCTCTGGCACTATAAGACCGAGTTCGCCTCGGCACCTCATAAGACCGGCTCCTCCGGCGCTATAAGACCGAGTTAGCCTCGGCACCTCGAATGACCGGCTCCTCCGGCACTATAAGACCGAGTTCGCCTCGGCACCTCATAAGACCGGCCCATCCGGCGCTATAAGACCGAGTTCGCCTCGGCACCTCATAAGACCTGCTCCTCCGGCACTATAAGACCGAGTTCGCCTCGGCACCTCATAATACCGGCCCATCCGGCGCTATAAGACCGAGTTCGCCTCGGCACCTCATAAGACCGGCCCATCCGGCACTATAAGACCGAGTTCGCCTCGGCACCTCATAAGACCGGCCCATCTGGCGCTATAAGACCGAGTTTCGCCTCGGCACCTCATAAGACCGGCTCCTCCGGCACTATAAGACCGAGTTCGCCTCGGCACCTCATAAGACCAGCTCCTCCGGCACTATAAGACCGAGTTCGCCTCGGCACCTCATAAGACCGGCCCCTCCGGCGCTATAAGACCGAGTTCGCCTCGGCACCTCGAATGACCGGCCCATCCGGCACTATAAGACCGAGTTCGCCTCGGCACCTCATAAGACCGGCCCATCCGGCACTATAAGACCGAGTTCGCCTCGGCACCTCATAAGACCGGCTCCTCCGACACTAGAAGACCGAGTTCGCCTCGGCACCTCATAAGACCGGCTCCTCCGGCACTATAAGACCGAGTTCGCCTCGGCACCTCATGAGACCGGCTCCTCCGGCACTATAAGACCGAGTTCGCCTCGGCACCTCGAATGACCGGCTCCTCCGGCACTATAAGACCGAGTTCGCCTCGGCACCTCATAAGATCGGCCCATCCGGCGCTATAAGACCGAGTTCGCCTCGGCACCTCATAAGACCGGCTCCTCCGGCACTATAAGACTGAGTTCGCCTCGGCACCTCATAAGACCGGCCCATCCGGCGCTATAAGACCGAGTTCGCCTCGGCACCTCATAAGACCGGCTCCTCCGGCACTATAAGACCGAGTTCGCCTCGGCACCTCATAAGATCGGCCCATCCGGCGCTATAAGACCGAGTTCGCCTCGGCACCTCATAAGACCGGCCCATCCGGCGCTATAAGACCGAGTTCGCCTCGGCACCTCATAAGACCGGCCCATCCGGCACTATAAGACCGAGTTTTGCCTTGGCACCTCATAAGACCGGCCCATCCAGCACTATAAGACTGAGTTCGCCTCGGCACCTCATAAGACCGGCCCATCCAGGACTATAAGACCGAATTCACCTCGACACCGCATAAGGTCAGCCCATCCGGCACAATCAACAAATAGCAAACAGAAAAGTAAGGCAACGGTCAGACCAACAGGGCCCAAACATACAGAGAAAAGCAACAGACGCTATAAAAAGATTTCATTCATTTAAAATGAGCCGTTCTACATCAGAATGCGAAGGAAACCAAAGAAAAACGGCACGCAGGTGATGAGTCGATTCTTGATCGACTCATTCTGTTCTTTCTAGTCGTGTTTTTGTTTGCTTTTTAGTATTTTAGTTCTCTTTTATGCGTGGTATGTTTGTTTTTAATTATAGGTAGCCAAGCGAAGATTGTGGTGAAATATGCGCTTTCATAGCTAATATTGGAATCTATGACGATCAAAAGCTAAAACGGGGCCTAAAACGACGAAAGATTTAAGCAGTATCGGTCAAACCTCCTAAATCCCAGAATCTCCACTCCGAATCGAGATGTATTCTCCTTTGATATAAATTCCTCGTGAAATTAGCTTCGAAACGGTATATCATATGCTAAAATCCGAGGTGAATTGATACAAGAACGAAGGATCTAGCCGAAGAAGACCAAAAACCGGACTAGGCTGCACCAGGCGACTCGAGCCACATCGGGTAACTCGGCCGTGTCACAGGACACGGCCGTGTCTCATTCCAGAAAGAATCTCATTTTCCGGAAGGGAACGACTCGACCGTGCCTTTTGGGACACGGCCGAGTCACTATCGGCCATTTACACTCCCTGGCGCAGTACAACACGGCCGTGTCATGGGACACGACCGAGTCTCAAGACAGTTACCTTTTTCGTTTTTCAGCGTAGTGCGACACGGCCGTGTCCCAGGACACGGGCCGTGCCACTTTTTGGTTCATGTCACTTTCCTTGACATTTTTGCATACTTTAAGCCATTGTCTTGATTTTTTGGCTATAAAACAAAGTGGAGTGACCCCTTGAGAGGTGTGCTTGTCTTGTGAAGAAGATATTTTGTGGAAAAACACAAGATTAGGGAGGAAAAACACCAAAAGAGTGGGAAAGAGAGAGATTTTCATCATCTTCCTTGTATGTTCTTGGAGTGAGAAAAATACTTTTGTGAGATATAATAATTCCTTGTATAAATTTGTTGTGAGTTCTTGTAAGAAGATCATCAAACCTTCATCGGGAATTCGATTTCGGCATTTACAAAGGAAGTTTTTACCATGTTTTGTTCTTCAATTTCCATTATTGTTGTTGAATTAATCATGTGTGGCTAAACACTTCATATGGGTTTTTAGATATAGCCACACACATGTTTTTGATTGGTAGTTCCTTTTGATTTTCGGATAAAAGTTTGGGATTGTTCCTCTTGTTCGTTCTTCGTTTAAGAACTTTTGAATTAGATCATCAAACCTTTTTCATTGTTGTTATTATTATTCGAATCGAGGGTTTTTATCGGTGTTCGCCATCAAACGATCCGAAAGAAACGATTGTGAATGTTCTCGAGCTTTTTCGCGCGATCTTTTAACGATTTACCTCATCAAAAGTAGTCGGTTAATTGATTGTTAGCTAGGGTTTCGTCCCCATCAAAAGAGTATCTCTTAATTTTCGTTGAGAACAATCGTGATTTTTAGAATTTCCGCCATCAAACGGATTTCTTTTAATCGTGAGCAATCGATAATTCCTAACCTTATTTATTTGAGTATCGGAACTAATAATTGATTACGTGTGTGTCGGTGACTCTAAATTCCCATATTAATCTCATTATTATTATCTCTCATTTATCCGACTATCAAATTGGTGTTGTTATCACTTAGTTCAATTTAAATTTTGTGCATTAGTAATTGTAATCATAATCAACCAATGATGTATTTTAATTTAATTTACTTTTGTTCATTCGACTATTTGCCGAACATTATCGAATTTTAAATCGTTTCCAATTCCTCGAGAGATCGACCTCGGAGTTACTTGCCGCTTACTACAAGAGCGATTCGTACACTTGCGAGTATTTAATTTGAATCCATCAAGTTTTTGGCGCCGTTGCCGGGGAATTGACGTTTAATTTTTAATCTTGTTTTAATGATAGTTGAATTGCTATTCTTGATCAATACTATTTCGATAAAATTCGCTCTTACTTCCTTTGTTTATGCTTGGTAGGAGATCGTTGGGTAACCCGATTCTTCCACCGATAGACGAAGTTCAAAGAATTAGAGCACCAAAAATAATGGCCACAACATCAATGGCAAACGACGAGGTGAATCCGGACCTTGAAGAGCGGCTTTTGATCCAAGAAGAAAACACTCGTCAACCAAGGGTTGAGAATGTTGCACAAAATATAGATGAGGAAGAAATTCGTCAACCAAGGTTTCCGAGATATGATAATGTTGGGCGCAATCAAGGGATACCTAAGCTCAACAAGGGAGGTACTTTTATCCGAGACAACCACCCGTCGGAATGCAATATAGAGCGAATTATTATCCCGACCTCAATATGGGATGGAGGCGAACTATAACATGCCGCAACAACCTCCTGGTCGAACATCTTATGAGGGACTATGCAAAGCCCGTAGTGAACACCGCCATTTCATGCATCCAATTAGCACCGGCCGCAAGGAACTACCACATAAGCGGATTTCACATCGAGCAATTGCCCTCATTTCACGGATTAGCACGAGAGGATCCGTTATCATTCATCCGAGATTTCTATGTGGCGATTGATAACTTTCCATTGAATGGGTTGAGCGAGGATCAACTACGAATGAAGTGTTTCCCTTATACACTCAAGGACGGGGCGAAACAATGGTTGATGACTTTGGCGCCCGGATCGCTAAGAACATGGGATGAAGTTTACGATAAATTCATTACCAAGTACTTCTCCCATTCAAAGACGACGCAATTGAGAACTCAAATCTCAACTTTCGGACAACAAGACGGAGAGGCATTTCACGAAGCATGGGACCGATTCAAAATGCTACTCATTCAATGCCCACACCATCACTATCCGCTTCAACTACTCAATCAATTCTTCTATGACGGATTGACTCAATATTGCCAAGGAGCGGTAGATAATGCAGCCGGTGGTTCGTTTTGGGGTTTGACGGAGCGACAAGCATATGACGTGTATGAAACATTGGGAGCAAATTCTCAACAAAAAAGTGTACGTGTTCGTAGGGAGCCGTGCACCAAGTGAGCGAGAAGGACGAGATGCAATCTAAAATCGATGAGTTGACAAATGAAATAAGACAACTCAAGACTCAAAATAAACCTTCTAGCTCACGACTTTGCGAGATTTGCGGAGCACCCGGACATGATGCCAATTCATGCCCTCATACTTTTCCAGAACAAACCGAACAAGTTAATTGGGCTATGGGGCAAAGCACGGAACGCCCGAATGGGAAGAGAGGAGAAATAATTATGGCGGAAACGCAAGAAATGTACCTCTCCCAAATACTTATCATCCCAGGCTAAGAAACCATCCGAATTTCTCATGGAGAAACAACAACCCTGCCATACGACACAAACGCCCAAGCTCAATACAACGGAGGAAACCCAGCCCAACAACCAAAGCCAAGTGAAACACCTCCACAACAAAGGAACTCTCTTGAGGAGAGTATAGCGGCATTCATTAAGGAGAGCAAGGAAAACCGAGAGGAGAACAATAAAAGGTTCAAATCTTTAGAAGCTTCGATGAAGAAAATGGAGGTCCAAATTGGGCAACTTGCTACCGAGGCACGTAGACAAGAAAGGGGTAAACTACCGAGTCAACCCGAGCAAGCTCAAGCCATTACCACTCTCCGAAGTGGTAAAGTGATTAATAAAGAAGTTAATTCCGAAGTAAAAGAAAGAGGCGATGAGAAAGAAGACGAGTCGGGAAATCAAGAAGAGAAAATAGACGAAGCAACTTCAACTTCCAAGCTTCACAAATCCGCTCAACCATATAAGCCACCAATTCCTTTCCCGAGCCGTCTGAGAAAAGCAAAGCAAGATGAGCAATTTTCCGAAATCTACGACATGCTTTTGAAGGTTCATGTCAACTTACCTCTTTTGGATGTTGTGAAGAACATTCCCGCTTATACAAAATTTTTCATAGAGTTGACCTCGAACAAAAGAAGATACAATGGGAACGAGAAAGTAGTGCTCTACGAGGTAGAAGCAAGGGGTCAAAAGAAAGGCGATCCCGGAAGTTTTATGATCGACATTACTATGGGAGATAAGAGAGTTGCTCGTGGGATGCTAGATTTGGGGGCAAGTGTGAATCTCATGCCATAATCGACCTATTTGAGGCTTGGACTCGGGGGAATAAAACCGACAAGAATAACTCTTCAAATGGCGGATAGGTCGGTGAAATACCCCAAAGGAGTCATTGAAGACCTATTAGTGCAAGTGGACAAGTTGGTGATTCCGGCCGATTTTGTTATCTTGGAGATGAGCGATTTCGGGACAAGCAAAAATGAAGGGACAATACTTCTAGGATGGCCGTTCATGCGTACAACAAAAACAATCGTCGATGTTGATGAAGGAAAGGTCACCATGACCGTCTTGGGCGAAACCGTGGAAATCAACGTGTTCGGTTCATCTCCTATCCCTTCTCATATTTATGCTTCCCATGATGTGAATTTTGTTGATTGCATTGATTCTTTGGTTGATGATATATATTTTCATGATGATGTAGGTGACACGTTGCATGATGCTCTAACCGTTGAGCATGATATGGGGCTTAATAATCTAGAAATTGAAAGATATGTTGCGTTATTAGATAATTCCGAAATAATTGATGAAGTTGACGGTTTTAAGATACCGTTGGAATTAAAATTTGAGGAGCCCATTGAAATCACCCCACCTCAACTTGAATTGAAAGAACTTCCGACACATATTAAATATGTTTTCTTAGGCAAAAGTGACACTTACCCTGTAATTGTCTCTTCCGAATTAACTCCTTTGCAAGAAAACAAATTAGTAGAAGTTCTAACTAAGTTAAAAGAAGCGATTGGGTGGAGTATTTCCGATATCAATGGAATAAGTCCGGTTAGGTGCATGTATAAAATAATTCTTGAGGAAAATGTTAAACCGGTTAGGCAACCTCAAAGGCGTTTGAATCCGAACATGCAGGAAGTTGTGAAAAAGGAAGTTTTAAAATTGCTAGATGTCGGAGTCATCTACCCGATATCCGACAGTAAGTGGGTGAGTCCTGTGCATGTAGTGCCTAAGAAATCTGGAATAACGGTGGTTCGTAACGATAAAAATGAATTGGTGCCCACTAGAACGGTAACTGGTTGGAGGATGTGCATTGATTACCGGAAATTAAATGCCGTAACAAAAAAGGATTATTTTCCTCTACCTTTCATTGATCAAATGTTGGAACGTTTAGGTGGGCATGATTATTACTGTTTTCTAGATGGTCTTTCAGGTTTCTATCAAATTCCTATTGCTCCGGAAGATCAAGAGAAGACCACTTTCACTTGCCCTTTTGGCACTTTTGCCTTTAGGAGGATGCCGTTTGGTCTTTGCAATGCCCCCGCCACTTTTCAAAGGTGCATGCTATCTATATTCTCCGACTTGTTAGAAAGATCCATCGAGGTATTCATGGACTTCTCTGTATTTGGAACCACTTTCGATGATTGTTTAAATAATTTGACTATTGTGCTAGAACGATGTATTGAGTGTAATCTTACACTTAGTTGGGAAAAGAGTCATTTTATGGTAAAACAAGGTCTTGTTCTAGGTCATATGGTTTCCAATAAAGGAATGGAGGTTGATAAGGCTAAAGTCGATTTGATTGTTAAATTACCTCCACCTTCTTGTGTCAAAGAGGTTCGAAGCTTTTTAGGGCATGCCGGGTTTTATAGGCGTTTTATTAAAGATTTTTCGAAAATTGCCCGCCCTTTGAGTAACCTTTTGTGCAAAGATGCTAAATTTGATTTTACCGAGGAATGTTTAGTCGGTTTCAACGCTTTGAAAGAAAAGTTAACTTCAACACCGATTGTTGTCGATCCCGATTGGTCTCTCCCTTTTGAAATTATGTGTGATGCGTCTGACTTTGCTATAGGTGCCGTTTTGGGGCAAAGAGTGAATAAATTCTTCCACGTGATTTACTATGCGAGTAAAACGCTCGATGAAGCTCAGGCTAATTACACCACCACTGAAAAAGAATTTTTAGCCGTTGTATTTTCTTTAGACAAATTTCGATCCTACTTGGTTGGCTCAAAGGTGATTGTGCATACGGATCACGCCGCATTGAAATATTTACTAAAAAAATCCGATGCAAAAGCAAGATTGATTCGGTGGGTTCTTTTGCTGCAAGAATTTGATTTGGAATTCAAAGATAAAAATGGGTCGGAAAACACAGTGGCCGACCATCTATCTAGGCTAACCGAGGGTGATAATTTTAAGCTTGATAATCATTTGCCAATTGTTGAAACTTTCCCCGATGAGCAATTATTCGATGTAACAAGGACACCTTGGTATGCTGATATTGTCAATTACATTGTTAGTGGTGTTTTGCAGCCCGACTTAACCTATCAAGGGAAGAAGAGGTTCGTTTCCATGTGCAGGCATTACTTTTGGGACGAGCCCTATTTATTCAGGCTGGGGCCTGATCAGATATTTCGACGTTGTGTCCCGGAGGAAGAGCACGAGAGCATATTGTTATTTTGCCATGAGTTGCACTGTGGAGGACATTTTAGCGCAAAGAAAACGGCTCACAAGGTCCTTCAATCGGGATTCTACTGGCCAACATTGTTTAAGGATGCCTATTTCCATTGCAAGAGTTGCGATCGTTGTCAACGAACGGGGAATATAAGCAAAAGGAATGAGATGCCGTTGACAAACAACCTCGTTGTGGAACTTTTCGATGTTTGGGGAGTGGATTTTATGGGTCCTTTTCCAATTTCCCATGGTTTTGAGTATATTCTAGTTGCTGTAGACTACGTCTCTAAATGGGTGGAAGCAATTCCAACCCGAACTAACGATGCTAACGTGGTTTGCAATTTTTTTAGGGATGTGATTTTTTGCAGATTCGGGACGCCTAGGGCCGTAATCAGCGACAGAGGCACGTATTTTTGCAATAAACAACTTGCAGGCTTGCTTAAGAAGTACAATGTGATGCATAAGGTCGCAACAGCGTATCATCCACAAACTTCCGGGCAAGTAGAAGTAAGCAATCAGCAAATAAAGGCAGTGCTCGAAAAGACGGTGAAACCAACAAGAAAAGACTGGGCATTAAAGTTGAATGACGCTTTATGGGCATACCGCACGACCTACAAAACTCCAATCGGAATGAGTCCGTATCGCCTAGTATTTGGGAAAGCATGTCATCTACCCGTTGAGCTAGAACACAAGGCGTATTGGGCAATCAAAGCGCTCAATTTAGATCAAGAAAAGGCGGGCGAGGAACGACTTTTGCATTTAAACGAGCTTGATGAGATGCGATATGAGGCGTACGAAAACGCTAAACTCTACAAAGAACGGACGAAACGGTATCATGATAAGCGTATCGTTCGTAAATCTCTCGAACCCGGTATGGATGTTTTGCTACATAACTCCCGTCTCAAACTTATGCCCGGAAAATTGGTATCGCGATGGGGCGGACCATTCAAAGTCGTTAAAGTATGGCCGCACGGAGCGGTTGAACTTCTTGATCCTCGGAAGAACGAGCATTTTAAAGTAAATGGGCATAGAGTGAAGCCGTATTTCGGACGAACCGAAGAAATCAATGCGTTCGAGTGCATAGAGGTGCACGACGTTGAAGCTTGAGCAGTGGGAAGAAGTCGAGCTAATGACTATAAAAAAGCGCTACTTGGGAGGCAACCCAACGTTTTAGTTAGATTTTTTTTGTCTTTTATTTTTCGCATTTATTTTCCTTGTTTGTTTTTATCCGATTCAAAACTGACCGGTTCGACTGTGGGTACTAAAATTGCAGGAAACCAGTACGTTTTCAGAAACTAATAATCTGGAGAGGAAGGACACGGCCGAGTTGCCACAGGACACGGCCGGGCCTCAAAACAGTGGGAATTTGATTATTTCGAACAGGACGACACGGCCGTGTCACAGGACACGGTCGGGCCTCAATACAGCAAGAGTTGGATTTCCGTGATAGTACGACACGACCGTGTCGTAGGACACGGCCGAGTCGGCCGACAGAAGGTTTTGAGTTATTCCGCACAGCACGACACGACCGTGTCATATTCAACACGGCCGTGTCAGTCGGTCAGTATAAAAAGGAAACACGGCCGTTTCCCCAATTTTACCTTCTCCAACTTTTATCTTTCAGCATCGATTTTTCTCTTCCTTTTTAAAGAAATTTTATGCAAAATCAAGAAGAGATACAAGAATCAACTATATAATCATCATCTTTCAACCAATTTCACTCATCTAAGGAGCAACTCGGACGAATTTGGACCAGGGTTTAATTTTCTTTCTTTCTTCAAATTCTCCGATATCAAGGTATGATTCTCATGTTTTTGATGATTATTCTTTGTTCTGAACATGCCATGATGATTTGAATCGATAGTCCTTAATTATCTAGGGTTCTTGAGTAGATTGAAGTTGATGAAATTTGGGGGTTTTGAATAATTCTTCATGCATTGATGATTAAATCTTTCGATTGAAAATTTTTGTAATTAAGAGATAGTTTTCCATGATAAAGATGATGAATTTAAACGATAATTTTGCTTGGGAGACGTTTTGATCGATAGGGGGAATTTTATTGCTTGCTATAAGTTTGGGGGAGGGATACGTTCTGAAATACTTGGTTAATGATAGATTAAATTTTTGCAGAAATGGCACGCAGAAGAGGACGTGGAAATGCTCAATGCGGAAGGGGTAGGAATGGCGGGGAACAAGTGCAGCCGGTAAGAAGGACTATTCAAAGGGCTGTGGAAACCCCGGAATCTTATGGAATCAATCTATCGGAAATGCAATATGAGAGGTGGGAAATGCTTGGACAGAAAAAAATGCTCCCTACAAGATGGCCCGATGACGAATGCATGAATGCAATGGGGATAAGGGAAGATGTAATGAAATTCCTTGGAAGAGTGCATTGGGCGTGGATGATGACTCAACGATGGCCGACATATAGGTGTCTAACGATGGAGTTTCTAAGCACTCTAACTGTAAGAAGAGATCCCGTAACCAGAGAACCGTCCGAAATGACATTCCGGATCAACAACAACGAAGAGACACTGACTATCGTCCAGTTGGAGGAAATATATCATGCAAGACACGAGGGCCATTACCCGATAAATCGGTTCGCTTGTGAAACTTACTGGAGGGCCATGGTAGAATACCCGGGTAGTGAGGCGCGATATTACATGGCAAGATCGGCAAAAGGATCGAACATTCGCAATCCCGTGCTCAGATACTTACACAAGGTGGTTGCGAATACAATATATGGCCGAAAGGAAACCGGGCCGATTTCACTGCGGGAGTTGTATATCCTGACTCATATGCTCGACGACTCGATTCCGGCAACCGGGGCCATGGTAGCGGAGCATTTTGAGGATGTCGCGACAAAACCCAAGGGGGAGATATGGATAGGGGGTTTGATTACCCCTATCGCACTACACTTCGGTATTTCATTAGCCCAGAGGACCCCCCTTCCTGGAAATATGCTTCTCTCAATCTCCGTGATGAAAGTGATGAATATCCTAGACTACGAACATCGCATGGTCTTCATGCAGACGGATAACGACCATTTCCTCCTCCCAAATCCACCTTTAACAACCATAAATAATATTCGGGATATGGGAAATCTTCAAATAACTACGGAGGCACACCGTCGGGCACGGTGGGCAATGCTTGGCTCTGGTCACAATATTGCCGGCCAAACGTTCGACCTAGGCGCATTACGGATGATGAGGATAGAGCCGAGAGGGTGGAGGAGGAGGAGGCTTATGAAAGAGGCCCGGATGACGAGGAAGAAGAAGAGAGTGAAGAAGAAGAGGAAGAAATCACGAGAGATCGGCCCGAGACGTCAAGGCAGGCCGAAATTGAACGAGCCCCATCGCGCCCATCATTGAGGGAGGAATTCGAAGCCTACCGAGAGGAGGCTAGACGGGACCGAGAGGAGGCTAGACAGGAGCGACGCCAGATATTGTCTCTTGTGAGACGAATGGTCGATTGGCATGTCCAGCAAGGCCACTTCCCTCCGCCCGAGCAGTAAACTGGTCGTAAGTATTTCTTGACCAATGAAATTCTTTTCTTTAAATACTATACCCCCTTCGTTCGTATATTCTTTAATTCAAGTTTGGGGGGGGGTCGGTCAATAAATACTTCATTACTCTCGATTTTTTTTTATTTTGCTTGTTTGATTATTTTTGGTGTGTTTTGAACATTTTGCACTTATTTGTGGTGTGTTTTTACTTGGTGTGTTTTTACTTGGTGTGTTTATTTCGCAAACTTGAAGAAAACTTTGAAGTGTGTATTTTTTTTTTGGAATGCCTCGGGATTTATTTCGTTGTTCTGATATACAAATCGAGAATAATTTGTTGAGGAAAAATTGTTGATAATCGAAACGGGTGTGAAATTGAATAAGTGGTTTTAATATCTTGGAAGTATGAGCAAACCTACTTGTGAGCTATTGAGCCTTCGTGCATTTTCTTAAATGCAAGTTTCATTGTCGAGTGTTTCATTCTTGATTTAAAACTCTAGAACTTGCCTTGGTATCTTGTTTAAAACCACTGGTGTGTGTGTGCAAATTGAGTGAAAATGATTTTTGGCGCCTTTGATCTTTACCCTTCGATTTTGGCCAACCCGACATTTGATCATTTCTTAAATAAACCCAATTGAGGTCATTGTCTATTTCATTGTTAAACCACATATCGAGCTTTCATTTACTATAATCCTTCGATCCCTACTTGAACAATTAGAAATATTTTTGACGAGGATGCAAAGATTGTGGTGACATTGGGTGCCATATATATTGTCGGGAGTGTTGAATTGGTGAAAATAATTACTCTGCTATTTTTGGGAACCTAGTAACCGGGTGTATTCATGTGACCCATCGTTTACATTCGCGTAAAACGGATCCCTTAGATATGAGTATGCTTGGAAGTAGTTGCGTATATTTTGATCCTAGTAACCGGGTGTATTCATGTGACCCATCGTTTACATTCGCGTAAAACGGATCCTAAAACAACCCAAGCCAAGCCAAAAAAAAAAAAAAATCGGAGCAATAAGGAGGGTATGACGCTGCGTTTTTCACTTCCGATAGTGCTTGTTACAAGTGGTTCATAATTAAGGGGATGAAAGAAGCTTGAGCTTCTAAAGCGACTATGGTGATTTAAATTCTAAAAATTGCTCGAGTCAAGTTACTTTAGCCTTATATATCCCGGCCGGACCAAAGCCTACATTTCAAGCCGAGTAATGCCCATTTTGATTCACAAAATTTTTGCATACACAAAACAGTGGTAGAGATTAAGACGATTGGCAAGCCTATGGGGTTCCTTATTTCATTGAATAAGTTCCGAGCGTATACTTATCCATATCACTTTAAGAGTGAGCGAATACACTTGACCAGTGAGGTTTATATTGCCAAGTATGGACTATGATTTTAAGGAAGCACCCCGGAGGTTTGAAAACTTTGTAAAACTCGACTTATTTTACTTGTGAGAATTGATGAAATTTTCGAAGAGATCCTTTGAGGTATTTTAACAGTTGAGTTCCCCTTTTCAGAATGGTTATTTTAAAGTGATTTGCTCGGGACGATCAAAGTTCAAGTTTGGGGGGTTTGATGAGTCGATTCTTGATCGACTCATTCTGTTCTTTCTAGTCGTGTTTTTGTTTGCTTTTTAGTATTTTTGTTCTCTTTTATGCGTGGTATGTGTGTTTTTAATTATAGGTAGCCAAGCGAAGATTGTGGTGAAATATGCGCTTTCATAGCTAATATTGGAATCTATGACGATCAAAAGCTAAAACGGGGCCTAAAACGACGAAAGATTTAAGCAGTATCGGTCAAACCTCCTAAATCCCAGAATCTCCACTCCGAATCGAGATGTATTCTCCTTTGATATAAATTCCTCGTGAAATTAGCTTCGAAACGGTATATCATAGGCTAAAATCCGAGGTGAATTGATACAAGAACGAAGGATCTAGCCAAGAAGACCAAAAACCGACTAGCCGCACTGTGCGACTCGAGCCACATCAGTAACTCGCCGTGTCACGAGACACGGCCGGATCTCATTCCAGAAGAATCTCATTTTCCGAAGGGAACGACTGACCGTGCCTTTTGGGACACGGCCGAGTCACTATCGGCCATTTACACTCCTGGCGCAAGATAACACGGCCGTGTCATGGGACACGGCCGAGTCTCAAGACAGATTACCTTTTCGTTTTCAGCGTAGTGCGACACGGCCGTGTCCCAGACACGGCCGTGCCACTTTTGGTTCATGTCACTTTCCTTGACATTTTTGCATACTTTAAGCCTTTGTCTTGATTTTTTGGCTATAAAACAAAGTGGAGTGACCCCTTGAGAGGTGTGCTTGTCTTGTGAAGAAGATATTTTGTGGAAAAACACAAGATTAGGGAGGAAAAACACCAAAAGAGTGGGAAAGAGAGAGATTTTCATCATCTTCCTTGTGTGTTCTTGGAGTGAGAAAAATACTTTTGTGAGATATAATAATTCCTTGTATAAATTTGTTGTGAGTTCTTGTAAGAAGATCATCAAACCTTCATCGGGAATTCGATTTCGGCATTTACAAGGGAAGTTTTTACCATGTTTTGTTCTTCAATTTCCATTATTGTTGTTGAATTAATCATGTGTGGCTAAACACTTCATATGGGTTTTTAGATATAGCCACACACATATTTTTGATTGGTAGTTCCTTTTGATTTTCGGATAAAAGTTTGGGATTGTTCCTCTTGTTCGTTCTTCGTTTAAGAACTTTTGAATTAGATCATCAAACCTTTTTCATTGTTGTTATTATTATTCGAATCGAGGGTTTTTATTGGTGTTCGCCATCAAACGACCCGAAAGAAACGATTGTGAATGTTCTCGAGCTTTTTCGCGCGATCTTTTAACGATTTACCTCATCAAAAGTAGTCGGTTAATTGATTGTTAGCTAGGGTTTCGTCCCCATCAAAAGAGTATCCCTTAATTTTCGTTGAGAACAATCGTGATTTTTAGAATTTCCGCCATCAAACGGATTTCTTTTAATCGTGAGCAATCGATAATTCCTAACCTTATTTATTTGAGTATCGGAACTAATAATTGATTACGTGTGTGTCAGTGACTCTAAATTCCCATATTAATCTCATTATTATTATCTCTCATTTATCCGACTATCAAATTGGTGTTGTTATCACTTAGTTCAATTTAAATTTTGTGCATTAGTAATTGTAATCATAATCAACCAATGATGTATTTTAATTTAATTTACTTTTGTTCATTCGACTATTTTCCGAACATTATCGAATTTTAAACCGTTTCCAATTCCTCGAGAGATCGACCTCGGAGTTACTTGCCGCTTACTACAAGAGCGATTCGTACACTTGCGAGTATTTAATTTGAATCCATCAGCAGGCCATACATGGAATAAAACAAAAAATCTACTCGGCCCTGTCCTCCTGACCGGCCGCCTGAGAAGACTGTCCACGTTCGCCGGACGGGATCAACACCGGGTCTTCGACAAATTCTGCGGCCTTCGGCTCATCAGCTCCAAGAGATTCAACCTTCAGGTCGGCCGCCTGAGACTTTATATAGGCCTGGACCTCCTCAACAGTCTTCCCTTCCTTCATGAGATCCAATATCTCATAACAAGTGGAGACATAGTTAAGGTTAATCAACTCCTCGAACTCGGGTGTCTTCTGGAAAGCAGCCGCCCCGTCGGTAAGGCCCCTGGCATAACCCGCAGCTTCACAAGTATGGACCCGCTCGGTCAGTTGCTCAAGCTGAGCCTTAGTATTCTGCAAATAGGCCTCATGCTCGGCCCTTATGTCCAGACACCGTTTCTGCGCCTTCTCGGCCGCCGTGGCCATCTTGTCGGCCTCTCCTTTCCAGATATTGGCCTCGAAGGCCCGGCTCTCCAGAAGCTCCATATCACCCTTCAGAGAGGTCATCTCCTCCTCCAGAGACTTGATAAGCGAAGGGCAGAGGTGGTGCTCCTCCTGTAAAGCCTTGAGATCGGCCTCCGCCTTCTTGTGCTTCTCAACCAGGGCCATCAACTCCCCAGTGGCCTTTACATAGGTGCACAACGCTCGGCCCATCACAGCATTTCCAAACTGGATCTGCTCATCCGGACCCATGTCATTGGTCACCATCTCCATTTTCGGCGTCCAACCCAAAATGGGGACATGGCTGGACTCAACCACCGCTGGAGGGACCCGGTCGAGCATCTCGGCGGTTGGGGTGGTTGCCCGGACGTAGTCAAGGAACCAGCGCGGTCGCCGCCCCTTCATTTGGGCACAAGGTTCTTCCCGGTCCTTATTCACCCGGAGATAGTGGCCCTCCAAATCAATCGCGGGCTCCTTACCCTTCGCACGGCCCGTCCGTACAGGGCTCGGGGCGGGCACAGCAATTTCAGGAATGGAGAAACCCTCAGCCCTGGTCACGCTATCCTCAGGCTCGGCCTCTGCTCTCTTACGCTTGCCCGTGCGCTCCCTACGCTCGGCGGCCTCAGCAGCCAGCCTCGCCACCCGCTGCGCAGGCGTCTCTTTCCGTCCCGACGAACTCCTGCCCCTAGGGACTGGATAAGGAAGACGTGTTAAAAAAAATAAAAAATAAAAGAGCTACCTGATGAAGACATTCCGCTCGGATCAGTTGATCGAAGTCCCGCTGCCCAAAGGTTATCCTCAGTAACCAGAAGATACGATTTCTTCCGATCGGCAGGAAGATCCAAGAGCTTTTCAACCCGGTCGTCAAACAAGGAGGAAGTCTCTTGAGCCGGGATACGTTCTGCACAAGCAATAAATTATGAGCGTTAGACAAAAAAGGGAACAGCAATAAAAAACACGACACTTACTCATTTTAGCAGTGAAGTGTTCTGGGACTCGAAGCTCGGCGTCTATCACACCAGGCTCCCACTCCTCAACCGAGCTCCTCCACGGCCCCCCTACATAGAACCACTGTTCCTTCCAACTATGGATGGTCTCCGGCACATCCACCAATTCTTTATGCATTGCGTGCCGGGCTGTCAAGTAAAACCAGCCAGAACCGGATCGGCCGACTGACCTCCATAAGAAGAGACTGTTGAACTCCTCAAAACTGGGCTCGGTCCAGCCATTTTGACTGAAAAGGATTAAAAGACCCACCATCCGAGCCCAAGAATTCGGATGAATTTGGGCAATACAAAGGCCCCACTGCCTTAACCACCGGGAGAACACCAACGGAAGCGGAAACCTCAGCCCTGACAACAGGGAGCGGTAATACACCGCCGTGCAGCCGACGGGCGGGATGTGAGGTCTCTCCTCTGGATTCGGAACAAACATCCGCACCACCGCGGGTATCTTAAATCGCCCCCGCCAAGCCTCCAACTGCCCATCGGTGACCGTGCTGCATATCGAGGCCGAATCCCACTCCGCCTCAACAAAAGGAGACGGCCGAGGCCGAATCCAGGCCCGACTCTCACCAACCGCCGTCAACGGCGTCACCACCTCCGCGTCTCCAGAATCTGCATCTCCAGAATCCGGCGATCTCATGACCTCGTCGCCATCCTCGTCGCTCCAGTCAACGGGAACATCACCCATCGACAGATCCGCCACTCCCATGCGGTCCGGAGACACATTCAACTCCTCCGCCGCCGTATCCCTCCGCTCCGACATCATACAATAAGAAAAAGAGAAAAAGCTTACCGGGAACTTCTTTCTGAAAACGGGAAAATAACGCCGAAAAAAAACCTCTCTCTTCTCTGTAACCAGACACAAAAATGGCGAAGGGAGCAATAGAGAAGGAGGTTCTCTATATTTATAGGATAAAAAAGGGCATTAAATGCCAAATAACGTGAAGCGGCGATTCATAATGAATCGTCGCGAAGATCAAAAACGCGTGAAACGCAACGACAAATTACGTCCCGCCACGCGTCCCCCTCATTATGACACTTGAAGACCCCGAAGTCAAATCGACGCGGCTCTCGAAGAGACGTCCCTTCGAGAGATCTTATCCACCCCCAAGCCGGATCGGCCTCAATCTGAAACGACTCCAGCACCGGCCAACCCGGCACGGTCCTGGACCCGAGGGCCCTTGTTGGTAGTCGATCCACCTTGGCATCCACTTAAGCACTCCAGGCAGCCGAGCAGATCCTGGAGCCGAACCGGTCATGGACCCGATTGTCTCCCGGGCTCACAAAGAACCGGACCGGACAGAGACATTGGAGCCGACCCGTAATCCGACCCAGAAGGACCGAGCAGACCCTGGATGAATACGCTCCGAACAACAATTATAACAAGACCGACCAGGACATCGGGAAGCTCGAGGGCTGACCCCGTTGTCGGCGGCAATAGATAAGTATCGCCAAGAGCACGAAGAACAGGCAGACAGGACAATTAAGGAAGGCTGTCATATCCCTTCCCAAGGCAAACCTAAGAAGGTGACACGTGCCGAAGAAGTCATTACACTTTGACAAATGTCATAAGCATGTTCACCTGAATCTTCCAGCTGTCGTCTCATAAATGGCTAAAATTGGCTATATATATATAGGAAGAATGTACAAAAAATGGACTTTAAAAAAAAGCTGGAAAAATATATATAGAGAGAGAAAAAAGGAGAGAAAAGAGAAAAGGATAAGACTTGTAATTAGCAAGCACCAGCAGTACGGACGGGCCAAAATATTTTCGGCCCAGCTCTATTCTTTATCAAGATCATTAATAAAATTTAATGGTCCAATACTCTTCATTCTGTTTATGCATCCTGTTTATTATTTTCTACGTGGCTTTGATCCATTCGTCCAGATCAGCACACGTGACGTTGACCAAACCAGACGTCAACATTATGTATCAAATAAATAAATAAAATATTTATAGTTTATTAAAAATCGGTTTGGAGTGATGTTGCTCTTACTTACTTTTAAGCAACTCAAATTTGAGGTCCCGTGCCTCTTTCTTTCCTTCTCCTCTTTTTTCCGTGGCTTTTATTTCGAGCGTATGAAAAAAGGTTCCGTCTCAGGTTGTATGTGCATAATGTTTTTTTTTTTTTTTTTGATACCGAGGTTCCAAGCTTACACTTGACTAGTCCTCGGGATAACAGCCCCGGCCCCACAGTACTGCTACCAGTTAATTCGCGAGATATGTATCTGGCTTCCAGGTTCTTAAATATCCTCAACTACCGCGCACAAGGAGTCGTCCCCCAAGTGATTGCTCCATGCTGGACCCCCCCAAATCCAACCGCAGGTTCCCACCGAGATCTGGCCTCCCAAACTGCCGCTTGAAGCCCTCAATATTTAATTGTTCCACCAGCATACCCCGGAGGGCTAGGCCCTAATCCTTAGTCAAAGACTAAGGGATCATTGGGCCTTGAGAAATTCAATTCCAAAGTGTTGCCACTAGGAATTGAACCCCTGACCACCAACTAAATTGAAGGTCAGGTGGCCAACTGCGACAAGGCAGTTGGTTGTATGTGAATAATGTTGATTGAGAGATAGATTATCCAGATATTATTTTCTGGTTTCACGAAATACAATATAAAAGTTGTGTTTCTTGATTTCTCTATAGATGTGTGTTGTTTGTAAGCCAAATTGTAGTTTTTAAGATTATTTTATGTATTTAAACTTTTTATAATTCTAGTGAAAACTAAAAAAAAAACTATAAAATTATTCCGGGAAATCCTTCCCTTATTGGTGTCTTACCTACTACTGATTGTAGGGTGATAGAGTTATGGAAGGTTCTAGACTTTTCCAGAGGTAGTAAGATCCTGTTAGATGTCTTACCTTAACTAAGAATCCTATGTATGGAAGGACTCTCATTGTAATGCCTATATAAAGGCCCCTCTATTCATTGTTATCAATACAATTGATTTGCTGTCTTTTACTTTCTCCTGAAACACGTTATCAGCACGTAGCTCGAACAAAAAAAAAAGAGAGAAAAATCGGCCAGCAGCAGCCGCCGCCACCGCCCAGCGCCGCCGCCCAATGTCGCCGCCGCTGGCCAGCCGCTGCCGTCGGAACTAGACCCGGCAAACGGGCGGGCTCGGCCCAAACGGTCCGGGCAAAAAACGGGCGGGCCAAAAAAAGCCCGATTTTTGGGCCAAAATATTAGGCCGTGGCGTCTATGAGCCTCGACTCTTTTTTTTTTTTTGAAATATTATTTCGAATAAATATAGAAATATTTTTCGATCCGTAATTATTATATTATTCACTATACTATCACAATCAATTAAATAAATGTACAATTATTTTTATTTGATAATTATATTATTTACTATACTACCACAATCAAGAGACAAATATATAAATATTTTTATTTGATCATCATTTCATTTATCACTACTACTTATAAAAATCATAAAATAATATTATTATTGATATGAGATACTACAAAGTAATCACAAAATCCCATAAAAAATAAAATATCAATAATTAACATATAGATGTAATCTAATCTAACAAATAAGGAAAAATTCTAAATATTATAATTACATATAACATAAATATATATATATATAAAAACTGGGCCGGGCGGGCCGCCCGCGGGCCGGGCCTCAACGGGCGGGCCAAATCTGGGCCGGGCCAAAAAAGCCCGATTTTTTTTGGGCCAAAAATATGAAGCCCAATGCCCGCCCAAAACGGCGAATGGCCGGCCCGAGCACAGGCCTATTTTGCAGTGTCTAGCGGAACATCGTCGATCCAGCACCGGAAGCGTCGCCGATCCAGTCCAGCCGGAACATCACCGCCGGACCGCCGCCGTCGACCGCCGCTGACCACCGTCGCCGGCCAGCTCCAGTCCAGCCAAGTCCGACCCGGTTATGAACCTCGGACCAAACCCCGAACATCAACTTATCTTCGAAAGCCGCCAAAATTACGCCTTCGGTTTCACGTCGTCGCATCGAGTACCAACCGGTAGATCGAAGCACACCACAAATTCATCACGTGCCTAATTTTATAATCGCGGTAATTATCTGACTTGTCCCTATTCAATTCTCTCCTTTTGGGAATTTTTCTTTTGGGGACATGGGTTATTGGGTTCTTTATCTCCCACGCTACTTTGCGGTGGATGAGACCGCGAGAGAAGTCGGTATCTCTGCGTGTCGAAGAAAACTGTGTGACGGTCCTGGGGGAGTCACGGAATTGTTGAAAGTCGATACTTGTGGTTGTTGCATACACCACGTATCTAGGTGCGATCTGATATCGCCGTTTTTTTTTTCCGACTTTACTAAACAACAATTAAGGGAAGTACATCGAGTAACGGTTATGTTACACGCTTTTAAAAGCATCGATTGTGACCGTTTACATTGTCACTGAAAATCCAACAAGACTAACTTCCTCTTGTTTATATCTTGTAGATGGCACAAAGCTCCAATGTTCATCCAGAGTTCGACATCCTTGACCATGCTGGTAAGGAGTACCATAGGTGGGTCTCAGACGTTTGCTTGGCGTTCGTCGGTAAGAGATTTACCACCACCATATTTCCCTCTAATGAGCCTACCGCTCAAGAACCGAGCGAGGAAACCAAGGCTAATGCACTGATGTACTTGCGTAGATATATACATCCGTTGTTGAAAAAGTGTTACATGAATTTGCAAACCCCCAAAGAACTATGGGATACACTCGAACAATGATTTAATAATGTGCATGATCAGCGCTTCCCCGAATTACAACTTCAGTGGGAGCAAATCCAATTTTTGGATTATGCGAATGTGGAGGCCTATAACCAAGCCATCCTCGATCTTCGCGCTGATCTTGGTTTTTGTGGTGTCAAGAAGTCTGATCAAGATTTGATCGAGAAGACTCTTAACACGTTTCCCGTGGGAGCAAGTGTGATTGCTCATCAGCTGCGCGTTGCCTATGAGGAAGGGATAATTAAAAACTTTAGTGACCTTATCTCCCACCTCGCGAAAAAAGAAAGGCACTATGAGATTATTCTCAATAGCAATGCACGCCCAGCTGGTACGAAGCCGATTCTGGAAGTGAATCAGGCTACCCACAGGAAGGCACCACGACAAAATAGAAAAGGCAACGCTACTCAGTTTTTGCAAGCACCACGGGTGCATGGCTCGAGCAAGCGAGAAAAAAGATGAGGTCGTCGTTCCAATGTGTGGAAGAGGCAAGGTGGCTCGGCCATGGGGACCTAGTGGAACCCAACCACGTGGACCGCCTCCTGCCCCCGGGAATGGAACCACTCCAAAGGATGGCCGGAATTGCTATACTTGCGGATCGAAGAAGCATACTTACCGCAATTGCAAGGGGCCAAAGAACATCCAAGCTTACTACAAGCACTATAAACAGTACTTGACTCAAGAGTCAAATTACATGGATGAAGATAACGAGAATACGGAGGTGAACCATACTGAGATCCCTCCTCTCACCATTGCGGACAAAGACCAACATATGGATGTTGTCGACTTTGACTATATTATTGTAGTTTGACTAGTTTTACGCTTTAGTTATGTTTTGTCTTGTTTCTAGTTTGCGAGAACTACTTTGGATTTTCTATGAATGTAATAAAGTTGGCCATGATGAATAAAATGTTGGAACATTTTGTTCCATACATAAATTAATAAGTGTTTTGATGATTAATGGCGATAAAAAAAACAAAACATCGAAGAGGCGAAGCAAGCATCGAAGGAAAACAAAGAGTTGGAAAAACACAAAGCTAACGTACGTAACAGGAACATGTTAACGTACGTAATATGGTGAAGCTAACGTACGTAATGGATGAGAGATAACGTACGTAACTCAGTTCAAACAAGTGAATGTTGGAGGAGTCAAAGTCAGAAAAGCATGCAACGGATATATGATGTCATCAGTGACGTAAGTCTTAACGTACGTAATGAAGTCTATACTAACGTACGTAACCCAAATTGACGAAACTCCCTGGTCTGTTTTGTGAAGATGCTAACGTACGTAACCAGCCATAGTTAACGTACGTAATGAGGCTTACGTACGTAATGGAGAGCATATAACGTACGTAATGAGCAGTCTGGCAGCTAACGGCTAGTTTGATGATGGAGCCTATAAATACCATCCCTATGGTATTGTTTGAGTACAACAACCTTGAGCGAATAGTCTATTCTTGTGATATTATTACACACATTCTTGTTGTTGATATTGAGCTTAATTGTAAGTGTTTGAGTGAGAGTTCACGAAAACATACACGAGTGGTAAAAGAAAAGATACGATTGGATTCGGTGTTATTAGGATCAAGGATCCGGCATTGTTAGAATCGCAATTGCTATCTAAGTGAGGTTTATCTAGTACCCATAGAAAGTTAGAGCGGTTGATTCCTTGTCCGATAGAAAAGGAAAACGGTTTAACTTGGACCGACACAAAGACAAGTACAAGAGGTTTATCACGGACCGATAGAAGACGTGATTGTAAACGGTTATACCTCGACCGATAGAAGAGAGGCATAGAGGTTGCTATCTTTAACCTATTTAAAAAGATAAAGAGAGGACGTAGGCTCGTTTATAGCCGAACCTCTATAAATCCTTGCGTCATTTATTTTCCGCACTTTTATTTCGCTTCCGCAAACGGCGCAATATCCGATCCCGTACCCAACAATTGGTATCGGAGCAGTTCTCCAATACGTGGCTTAACATCCGAGGAGAAAAGATCCAAAAATGGCGTTTCAATTCTCTCCAGTCGAAGGCCTTGCTCTCAACCGACCACCATTCTTTGATGGCTCAAATTATTTAACGTGGAAGAAGAAGATGTCGATATTCATCCGAGCATACGACATCGAGATTTGGAAGATTATTTGCCTTGGCCCAAAAGTTCCTATCAAATCCGACGGTACGCTCAAATCCTTTGAAGAATACGACGATGCCGATTGGAAAAATGACCATCTAAATTGTAAGGCTACTCAACTCTTATTTTGTGCCTTAAATCCGGAAGAGGTCAATCGAATCTCATCGTGTGAGAGTGCGAAAGAAATATGGAAAATTCTAGAAATCACACACGAAGGGACGACTCAAGTCAAGGAGACGAAGATAAATATGCTTCTCCATAACTACGAGTTATTCATGATGAAGGGTGACGAGTCCATCACCAATATGCTCGACCGATTTTCGGTTATCACCAATGGACTAGCGTCATTCGGAAACCATTATCTAGTAGTGAAAAAGTTAAGAAAATCTTAAGATCACTACCTAGCGAATGGGACGGCACCGTAACCGCAATTATGGAATCTAAAGATCTCAACACACTCGATTTTAGTGCCCTTGTTGGTTCACTAATCAATTATGAGATTGTATTAAAATCACGAAGTGTCTAGCCAAAGCCAAAGGAACGATCGTTAGCCATGAAGGCTAAGATGTCGAAAAAGAAAGAAGAAATTCCGGTGAAAGAAAGCGACGAAGAAGCGGCATATTATGCCAAGAATATTAATAAATTCCAAACATTATTAAACCGGAGGAGAAGGATATCTCGAGCAAAACGAAGAAGTTCGACAACTCTTGTCGACAATATGGAAAACCAGGCCACTTCGCTAAGCATTGCCGTGCCAAACCCAAGAAGGAGGTTCTCGTGGCTACTTGGAGCGATGAAGATGAAGACGATGATTTTATCAATCAAAATAATCTCGCTCTTATGGCCCGGAGTTCGTTCGACGACAGCGACGTCGAAAGCCAAGTAAGTACATCCTCCCGTGATGAATTATTTAATGCATTTGAGTTATTACATACAGATTTCCAAAATGCTTTATCGGAAATTAAATCCCTTAAGTCTAAAATAAAATCTTTGGAAATTGAAAATTCCAAAATTATCGAGAAGGGAAAATTTGTCGAATTTGATCATTCGAAATGCATTGAAAATGAGAATATTTTGAAGAATGACCTTTTAAAAGTTCAAGATGAACTAAAATCTTTGACAAGAAAATTCTCGTGCGGCAACGATAAATTTGAACAAATGTTATGTGTTCAAAAATATACTTTAAATAAAGAGGGGTTAGGATTCAAACCACGTTCGAAAAACGAATCCGTTAATTTTAAAATACCCCATTGCAAAAAGTGTTTGAAAATCGGGCATCACGTTTCAAATTGCAAAAGCCCTCGCCGGACGATAAAAATTAAGAAAATTTGGGTTCCTAAAGGAACAAATATTTCAAATATTGTTTATGTCTCGAAACAAAAACCAACTATAGGTTGGATCCCCAAACATTGATTTTATTGGTATTTTACTCAGGGGGAGTAATTTTTAGAACGGATAATATTTTCAGGGGGAGTTAATACCCGTATATTTATTTTTGCATATTTCATTATTTATTTTTTATTGGTATTTTATTGATTTTTTGATGAATACAAAAAGGGGGAGATAGATAGGAGAATGGAGAAATAAGTCGAAAATGTGATTAACCGTGAAAAGGGGAGAAAAATCGAAGAAAATAGATAACATATAAAGAGAATTGGAAAAACGAAGGAGTTGAACAAAAATAAGGAGAAGTCGAAAATGAAGGAAAAGAAAAATGAGGAGACGTCGAAAAGACGATGAAAAATTAAAAATGTGAAAATAAAAGGAGAAAAGAAAAGAAAGAGTCGAAAAAATGGGAGAAGATTCTAACGAAACGGACAAAGTCGAAAACTTTGGTCTGTAAAGATATACATATATTTGTATTTTTGCAAGTGAATCCCATTGGCGTATTGTTGTTTTGTAATCATCAAAAAAGGGGAGATTGTTGGAACATTTTGTTCCATACATAAATTAATAAGTGTTTTGATGATTAATGGCGATAAACAAAACAAAACATCGAAGAGGCGAAGCAAGCATCGAAGGAAAACAAAGAGCTGGAAAAACACAAAGCTAACGTACGTAACAGGAACATGTTAACGTACGTAATATGGTGAAGCTAACGTACGTAATGGATGAGAGATAACGTACGTAACTCAGTTCAAACAAGTGAACGTTGGAGGAGTCAAAGTCAGAAAAGCATGCAACGGATATATGATGTCATCAGTGACGTAAGGCTTAACGTACGTAATGAAGTCTATACTAACGTACGTAACCCAAAATGACGAAACTCCCATGTCTGTTTTGTGAAGATGCTAACGTACGTAACCAGCCATGGTTAACGTACGTAATGAGGCTTACGTACGTAATGGAGAGCATATAACGTACGTAATGAGCAGTCTGGCAGCTAACGGCTAGTTTGATGATGGAGCCTATAAATACCATCTCTATGGTATTGTTTGAGTACAACAACCTTGAGCAAATAGTCTATTCTTGTGATATTATTACACACATTCTTGTTGTTGATATTGAGCTTAATTGTAAGTGTTTGAGTGAGAGTTCACGAAAACATACACGAGTGGTAAAAGTAAAGATACGATTGGATTCGGTGTTATTAGGATCAAGGATCCGGCATTGTTAGAATCGCAATTGCTATCTAAGTGAGGTTTATCTAGTACCCATAGAAAGCTAGAGCGGTTGATTCCTTTTCCGATAGAAAAGGAAAACGGTTTAACTTGGACCGACACAAAGACAAGTACGAGAGGTTTATCACGGACCGATAGAAGACGTGATTGTAAACGGTTATACCTAGACCGATAGAAGAGAGGCATAGAGGTTGCTATCTTTAACCTATTGAAAAATATAAAGAGAGGACGTAGGCTCGTTTATAGCGGAACCTCTATAAATCCTTGCGTCATTTATTTTCCGCACTTTTATTTTCGCTTCCGCAAACGGCGCAATATCCGATTCCGTACCCAACATAAAATTCTTTTAATTGCTGTGATTGTGCAAAAACGAATTTTATTTTTTCCTTCGAAAGCATGTTTGGTTTATCACAAAATAATTGCTCAGTAATGAATTGCTTGGTTAAATTGATACATTGGTGGATTTCATCAAAACTTATGATCAAGACTAAGCGCATCCTCCTTGGTATTTGTTTATGCTTTGAAAGTTCAAACGGAATCAGTGGTTTTTAAACAGCCTTAGCTGTACCGACATTCTTACTTTCTCTGCAAGTCTATCAAGTTGGAGTTACCGAAAGGATTATTAGTCGAGATATAAATCGAACACCACGATGTGTTTTGAAGTATTCCTATGGCCATATTGCCATAGTATTGTATCAACAATAATGCCTTTGAAAAAGGCTTCAACCTTGCTCTATCACTCAACAATAGGGAAATACCAAAATAACAACTTGAAACGAGCACTGAGATCTGAGTTTAATGATTCAGAAAGTGAACGACATATGGACAGAAAGATACGGATGTCTAGTTTCCATAACAACTGACTGTTTGTCCATAGCCTTCTTAACGAAGAAGTTATTGCTGTTTTAGTGAACAAAGGTCAAGCTACGCGGAAATTATTTCCAGCGATTGTGCTAAATTTGATCCTAACCAACTTGGTCGAATTTCCCCAAACTCGAAGTTAATGAGTTTTCGCTATGTCTTTAATCACAAGACTAATCGAGTTTCATGTCTTATTGTAGATGTCTCGTGGCGAAATTGAGTGCCTTGCTGATAGTGGAACAACTCACACTATTCTTCGGAATAGGTAATTATTTAAGGATATTGTGCCATATATATCCTCAGTGACAACAATGATTGGTTCTTTCCAAGTAATTCAAGGGAGGGGACGTGCTCATTTCTTGCTACTTAATGGTACGCATATTAATGTCACAAATGCTCTCTATGCCCCAAGAGCAAACCGAACCTTGCTAAGTTTTAGGGACATCCGTGCCAACGATTATCACCTTGATACACATTGTGAGAATAAGACAGAATTTTTGTGTGTTACTCTGGCAGAATGCGGAAGACACCAAGTTCTCGAGAAACTTATTGTAATACCTGTGTATTTTGTGAGTGTTATTTTGGATGTATTTTGTGGTATTGTGGTTATTTGGACCGTATATATTGATGTTTGACCTTGGCATATTGATGGCTGATTATTGTTGGGTTCCGTGATTCTCGGATTGTGCTCGTTTTAGCCGGCCTTCTTGCGAATTTAAATTTGGAAAATAGCAGTTAGCGCACGCTAAGACTGTATGTCTAGCGCACGCTAACCAGGTTCGAGTAGCGCACGCTACTCTTGTGCAATAGCGTGCGTTAGGCCGGACGGTAAGCTTCTCGACTCGGATTGAGGCGTTAGCGTACGCTATGGACGGACTAACGTCGCTTTCGATGTACTAGCGCACGTTACTTGTATGATAGCGTGCGCTAGGATGTCGCCTGAGGACGAACGCTTCGATCGCAGATACTGCGAGTAGCGCACGCTATCAGATGGAGTTAGCGCGCGCTAGTAACAATCGGTAGCGCACGCTAATCAGTTAGTTCAGCGACGCTACCGAGTCTGGCGTAATGTTCTCGATCGCCTTTTCTTCAAGCATGCACCGCTCGCTCGTTAGCGCACGCTAAGCTCGTAGAGTCAGAAGGCGCTAATACCCCCAAGATATATATGGGGGTAGGTTCTAGAAATGTCATTTTCACCTCTTCCTCTTCTCTTCGGCGGCTGGGCATACGTGATCAGTGGGAGTGCAGATTTTTGGTCGGATTTCTTCATCCAATGATAATTTTGAGCTCCTAACACCAAGTTATCAACATCTTATCAACTTTCACCATCCAAATCAAGGTAAAACCGTTGGAACCCTAGTTCTTCATATTTTGGGGATTTGTTTCGAGATCTTTGATTCTAATCTATCCTAGCTCCGATTTGTACTAGATTGTGATGTTGTAATCATAATCCTTCATTTTTCTCCAAGATTCACGGATTTAACCCTAAGTTACCTTTCATAGTTTGGGTTCGAGCTACGTTGCCTTCGTAGTGTTTGAATAAATGTCCCTAAGGGTAGAACTTAGGGTGAATCTTTCCATTTCTGTGGTGTTGTGTTTTGATTCGATATTTCGATGTGTTAGGATCGAATCGTTGAAGGAAATTCGGACCGTACATTCATCCGTTCGCCGTATCTTGTGTCGTTCAAATTGAGGCAAGTACTTTGATTGTGTTTATTGTACATCGTGTGAATATGTAAAAATGGAATTTGTGCCAATTGTTGATCGAGTGTGTGTGAGCCGAGTAAAACCAGTGAGGGTCCCCTGGGGTCCGGTAGGCTGCGTATCCCTACGGATCACTCGGTTGGGCTATACACCAGGGAGGGCCTGACGAGGTGTCTCTGGGGTGTGTATCTTGCTGAGAGGTACAGGGCCAGTATAGCTCGGGAGGTTGTTTTGTGATGATGACTGTGATGTGGTATTCCGGAATATCTGTGATGGCACTATGATTTTCTGTGGTTTTTGTTGATTATTCACTTGTTGTACATATTCTAGAATCATTGTACTTGCACCGGCTTCTTGCTGACCCCTTTTTGGGGTGGATATACTTTTGTGTATTCAGGTACAGGTCCAGTGGGAGGACTAGCACAGGACGGACACGAGCTTGGTGGGCAGCATTGATATCGTGCATTATTTTTGAGTTGATGGTCATATGGTCATGGTCAAGTCGTGTTTTGGTTTTGTACTCGCGCGGGTACTGTCCGGTGTTGTATGTCGTGTTATTATTAATGGTTAATGATGTTGTTGTATTCCCGTGGGGAACGGTCATATTGGTTATGATTTCCTCGGGATGATATGTTGTTTGGTATTGTGATGTATGTTATGTTGAATTTGAAGTTGATTTTTGAATGTATGAACATTTGTGTTTGTCGTATTTAATGTGTTTTATTTGGGTCTAAGCCTGGTAGGTCCTCCAAAAAGGATCTACGGCGCTGTAATATCTCCGTAAATCATGGGGGTGTTACAGAATATGGTATCGGAGCCTAGGTTTATGGATACCTAGGCTGTCGGTGTTTTGGGTCTATTAAATTGAGTCAGTTGTTATCTACGATATCATTGGCATGCTACCACCTCGTGTTGCCTGTGTTGGAAGACTCTTCGGATGTTGGTTGTTTCTTCCCTTCGGAAATAATTACCTTAATATTGTGCAATCTATTATTGTAATCATTTCCTTGTTGAATCATTCTTACTCTTCAGTATGCCGAGAGGTAGAGCTATCCGTCAACGTGGTCGTGGTAGAGGCCGTGGCAGAGTGGTAGTGTCTGAGTCCGAGAGGTCCGTTTCAGAATCGGCATCTCGCTCTGCGACTAGGTCGGACCCGATTCCTTCGGGAGGTTCGAATGGAGGCTCGGAGGCCGAGGTGCCTAACATTCTTCAACAAGTTGTAACACAAGTGCACCAACTGGCACAAGTGGTACAGAATATTAATACTGGCAGGACGGTTGAGGATCGATGGCTTCAAGAAGTTATGAAGATGAACCCTCCCAGATTCGATGGTTCCGGTGATGCGAACAATTGGGGTCATTGGTTAGTTGAGCTGGAGAAGATCTTTGACGGTATTGGTTGTCCTGAAGCGAGAGTCCCGATTGCTCAATATCCGACAGCTGATGACGCTTGACCGGTGGCGAATGTTAAGCCCAAGGACCGTGATGTCACTTGGGAAGAATTTAAAGAATTGATGGAAGCTCGATTGTCCAAAGGCCGGTTCAGCTAGCAAGAGTCAGTGAGTTCTTCAGAGCTCAACCCGAAGATGTTCCTATTTCTGAAGCAATCAAGACATACAACAAGCAGTTAGTGTATGTCCAAGATCGAGTTAAGGATGAGATAGACAAGATACTTCATTTCGATGCAAGGATGAAACCGGAGGTCCGAAAGTATATGGCGGGCCTTGGGTGTACTACTTTGAGAGAATATCAGATAGAGCACTTGCTTATGAGATGGTGTCGGTTCGATTCCAGCAGTTTCGAGCTCGAAGAAACCAAAATTTTCTCGGTAGTTTCCGAGGCGGTGGATCGCGTAGGCCTCAATCTTCTATGCAATCTTACCCGGTTCCCCTCACCTAGTGGAGGAATGCCGAGGGTTTGCTTTAATTGTGGAAATCCGGGACATGTCGATTCTCGTGCACTTCTCGCCCCATTGATTGTTTTAAGTGTGGGAAGGTGGTCATCGCGCGTTATATTGTGAGTCGACAAGGAATAATTTCTAAACAGTCCTACCCTACCGGCACAAGCATGGTCAGCCAACTCCGATTGTCGTTCGGGGCTGTGGCAGAGGTAACAGCGAGCATCAGGATGCTTCTTGCATTGGATCAGCCCCACAACGATTGTATGAGATGAGGCTGTCTGATGACGTTGGGTGTGCCAATACGTCAGGTATTGTTTATCATTCGATGCACCCGGTAGAGGTATTGTTAGAATCTCGAGCTACTCATTCTTTTATATCATTATCTTGTGTGAATCGTTTGGGCCTAGACGGTCTCTCTACATGTGAACCTTTTATTGTTGGGTTGCCAAGTGGGGAAAGGATAGTTGGGGATCAAGAGATCGCCAATTGTCCTGTAACCATTGGCAGTAAAGATTGGTCATCCGATTTGATTGTGATCGATATGATGGGAGAGGATTTAATCCTCGGTGATGATTGGTTAAATCGGCATGGAGCGATAGTAGATTATCGTCGGAAGATAATTTCGATAGTCGCGCCGGATGGTACTGAACACGTTTTTGAAGGGCAAAAACACGTACTACAGGAAGTTTATTCGAGCCATGAAAGCAATGAAATTATTGCGACAAGGGTGTACCAGTTATTGGTGTTACGCATTAAAGTCGGAAGTTGGCGGAGTACAGCTATCCTCTGTTCCAGTTGTGAATGAATTTCCAGACGTATTTCCGGATGATTTGCCGGGATTGCCACCACATCGTGAAGTAGAGTTCGTCATCGAACTAGAGCCCAATGCGGCGCCAATATCCAAGGCACCGTACAGAATGGCCCCATCGGAAATGTTAGAATTGAAGAAACAATTGGGTGAATTGTTGGACAAAGGTTATATTCGGCCTAGTGTGTCTCCATGGGGTGCACCGGTATTGTTTGTACGAAAGAAAGATGGGTCCTTACGGCTATGTATTGACTATCGTGAGTTGAATAAACTCACTATTAAGAACAAGTATCCGTTGCCAAGAATCGATGATCTATTTGATCAATTACAAGGGGCTACGGTTTTCTCCAAGATTAATTTGAGGTCAGGATATTACCAACTCCGAATTCGAGATTCGGATATTCCCAAGTCAGCATTTCGGACAAGGTATGGGCATTATGAATTCGTAGTTATGCCATTCGGTTTAACAAATGCTCCGGCGGCCTTCATGCAACTTATGAACAAAACTTTTATCGAATATCTCGATAAATTTGTAGTAGTGTTTATCGACGATATATTAATCTATTCCAAAAGTGAGACGGAGCATGCCGGACACTTGAGAATCACGTTGAGTATTTTGGGGGCTGATAAGCTTTATGCTAAATTTTCTAAGTGCGAGTTCTGGCTTAAAGAAGTTTCTTTTCTGGGACACATCATCTCAGCCGATGGTATTCGTGTAGACCCTCAAAAGGTTGAAGCAGTCTTAGCTTGGGAGCCTCCACGGAATGTTAAGGAAGTTCGGAGTTTTCTAGGATTAGCGGGCTATTATCGTCGATTTGTTGAAGGATTCTCGAAAATAGCTCGACCGCTCACCTTATTATTGCAGAAGTCACAGAAATTTGAGTGGAGTGATGAGTGTCAGAAGAGTTTTGATGAGTTGAAAAAGCGGTTGACTACGTCTCCGATCCTATCCTTACCACAAGGAACGGAAGGTTTCGTTATTTATAGTGATGCTTCTAAACAAGGATTGGGATGTGTATTGATGCAAAATGAGAGAGTAGTGGCCTATGCGTCTCGACAATTAAAGCCATACGAGATGAATTATCCTACTCATGATCTTGAGTTAGCCGCTGTGGTGTTTGCGTTGAAAATTTGGAGGCATTACTTGTATGGTTCTTCTTGTCGAGTGTATACGGATCATAAGAGCTTGAAGTACATATTTACGCAGAAGGAACTAAATATGCGTCAGCGGCGATGGTTGGAACTGCTTAAAGATTATGATCTTGACATTCTTTACCATCCAGGTAAAGCAAACATCGTTGCCGATGCGTTAAGCCGCAAGTCAGTCGTGTTGCAAAAGTTGGAACTACTTACCATTCAACCGAAGCTTAGACGAGAGTTGATTGATATGGAAATTGAAGTTTGGCCTCACAGAACTCAAGGACAGTTGCGTTTCCTTGAGATTACATCCTCCGTAATGGAAGATATTAAGTCCAAGCAGTTAGATGACCTCTCAATTGTGCAGCTTCGGGAAGACAGTGTTAGAGGAAAGGCTCCTGGATTCTTAATCGATGAAGACGGAGTTCTTCGATTTCGAGGTAGAACTTGTGTACCTAATCGGGATGACCTCAAACAGGTAATTTTGAATGAAGCACATTCTACTCCGTACTCGATTCATCCGGGTATGAGTAAAATGTATAAGGACTTGAAGAAAAACTTTTGGTGGCCGAACATGAAGAAAGACGTAACAGAGTTCGTGATGAAATGCTTGACTTGTCAGCAGGTTAAAGCGGAACATCAGAGACCCGCCGGTAAATTACAACCTCTACCAATTCCGGAATGGAAGTGGGAAGATATAGCGATGGATTTTATTGTGGGAATGCCAAAGACGCGAACTGGAGTGAATATGATTTGGGTAATCGTTGATCGGCTAACCAAATCCGCACACTTTCTGGGCATTAGAGATACTTGGGGACCGGAGAGGTTGGCTCGGTTATTCATTGCGGAGATTGTGAGACTCCATGGTACCCCAAAGAGTATAGTGTCTGACCGCGATGGGCGTTTTGTGTCGCATTTCTGGCAAGCAGTACATCGAGCACTCGGTACCAAATTGAATTTCAGCACCGCTTATCATCCCCAGACGGACGGACAGTCAGAGAGGACGATCCAAACGCTAGAAGACATGTTGAGGGCTTGCGCGTTGGATTGGAAAGAAGATGGGGAGACTCATTTACCATTGATTGAATTTGCGTACAATAACAGTTGGCATAGTTCGATTGGGATGGCCCCGTTTGAAGCATTATATGGAAGACGTTGTAGATCGCCAATCTGTTGGGACGAGCCGTACGAGTTACTTGGAGTAGAACCGGACTTGGTGGTTCAAACTCGGGAAAAAGTCGCAATTATTCGGCAAAGGTTGTTGATCGCTTCAGTCGACAAAGTCATATGCCGACGTTCGTCGCCGACCGCTAGAGTTCCAAAGGGAGACCATGTGTTGTTGAAAGTATCGCCGACTCGTGGAGTTCTTCGGTTTGGTAAGAAGGGGAAGCTTAGTCCTCGTTATATTGGCCCCTTCGAGATCCTGGACAAGGTAGGCGATGTAGCTTATCGACTAGCATTACCTCCGACGCTTAGTCATGTTCATAATGTGTTTCATGTTTCACAACTACGTAAGTATGTTCCCGATCCCAGCCATGTTATTGATTATCAAGAGATTGAGATTAGTGATGATGTTACGTATGAAGAACAACCGGTAACCATACTAGAGAGACGAGTGAAACAATTGCGACGGAAAGTGATTCCGTTAGTAAAGGTCCAATGGTCTAAGCATGGAATTGAGGAGGCCACGTGGGAGACCGAGGAGAGTATGCGTGCCCGATACCCCGAACTTTTTGTATCTTAAGTTTCGGGACGAAACTTCTTTTTAGGGGGTAAGGGTGTAATACCCATGTATTTTGTGAGTGTTATTTTGGATGTATTTTGTGGTATTGTGGTTATTTGGACCGTATATATTGATATTTGACCTTGGCATATTGATGGCTGATTATTGTTGGGTTCCGTGATTCTCGGATTGTGCTCGTTTTAGCCGGCCTTCTTGCGAATTTAAATTTGGAAAATAGCAGTTAGCGCACGCTAAGACTGTATGTCTAGCGCACGCTAACCAGGTTCGAGTAGCGCACGCTACTCTTGTGCAATAGCGTGCGTTAGGCCCGCTGGACAGTAAGCTTTCTGGACTCTGGATTGAGGCGTTAGCGTACGCTATGGACGGACTAACGTACGCTATTTCGATGTACTAGCGCACGTTACTTGTATGATAGCGTGCGCTAGGATGTCAGGTCAGTGAGGACAGAAACGTTTCTGGACTGCAGATACTTGCAGGTAGCGCACGCTACTGTATGGAGTTAGCGCGCGCTAGTAACAATCGGTAGCGCACGCTAACGGTTAGTTCAGCGCACGCTACCGGAGTCTGGCAGAATGTTCTGGACTGCCTTTTTCTTCAGCAGTGCACCGCCCTCAGCTCGTTAGCGCACGCTAAGCCTGTAGCCGTAGCGTGCGCTAATACCCCCCAGTATATATATGGGGGGTAGGTTCTAGAAATGTCATTTTTCACCTCTTCCTCTTCTCTTCGGCGGCTGGGCATACGTGATCAGTGGGAGTGCAGATTTTTGGTCGGATTTCTTCATCCAATGATAATTTTGAGCTCCTAACACCAAGTTATCAACATCTTATCAACTTTCACCATCCAAATCAAGGTAAAACCGTTGGAACCCTAGTTCTTCATATTTTGGGGATTTGTTTCGAGATCTTTGATTCTAATCTATCCTAGCTCCGATTTGTACTAGATTGTGATGTTGTAATCATAATCCTTCATTTTTCTCCAAGATTCACGGATTTAACCCTAAGTTACCTTTCATAGTTTGGGTTCGAGCTACGTTGCCTTCGTAGTGTTTGAATAAATGTCCCTAAGGGTAGAACTTAGGGTGAATCTTTCCATTTCTGTGGTGTTGTGTTTTGATTCCATATTTCGATGTGTTAGGATCGAATCGTTGAAGGAAATTCGGACCGTACATTCATCCGTTCGCCGTATCTTGTGTTGTTCAAATTGAGGCAAGTACTTTGATTGTGTTTATTGTACATCGTGTGAATATGTAAAAATGGAATTTGTGCCAATTGTTGATCGAGTGTGTGTGAGCCGAGTAAAACCGGAGGGTCCCCCCGGGTCCTAGAGACTGCGTATCCCTACGGATCACTCGGTTGGGCTATACACCAGGGAGGGCCTGACGAGGTGTCTCTGGGGTGTGTATCTTGCTGAGAGGTACAGGGCCAGTATAGCTCGGGAGGTTGTTTTGTGATGATGACTGTGATGTGGTATTCCGGAATATCTGTGATGGCACTATGATTTTCTGTGGTTTTTGTTGATTATTCACTTGTTGTACATATTCTAGAATCATTGTACTTGCACCGCTTCTTGCGACCCCTTTTGGGGTGGATATACTTTTGTGTATTCGTACGGTGTCCAGTGGGAGGACTAGCACAGACGGACACGAGCTTGGTGGGCGGCATTGATATCGTGCATTATTTTTGAGTTGATGGTCATATGGTCATGGTCAAGTCGTGTTTTGGTTTTGTACTCGCGCGGGTACTGTCCGGTGTTGTATGTCGTGTTATTATTAATGGTTAATGATGTTGTTGTATTCCCGTGGGGAACGGTCATATTGGTTATGATTTCCTCGGGATGATATGTTGTTTGGTATTGTGATGTATGTTATGTTGAATTTGAAGTTGATTTTTGAATGTATGAACATTTGTGTTTGTCGTATTTAATGTGTTTTATTTGGGTCTAAGCCTGGTAGGTCCTCCAAAAAGGATCTACGGCGCTGTAATATCTCCGTAAATCATGGGGGTGTTACACTTATGAGTCTAAGTAGTGGTTTATACCAGACTACAATAAGGGTTATTGAATCCTACGCTGTGAGTCACGAACTTTGTGATTCCGAAGCATACCAACTATGGCATGACCGACTCGGTCACCCTGGACGCGACATGATGATTCGCATTTTGAAAACCTCACATGGTCATCCATTTTTTAAGTCTAGAAAATGATTGGAAGCACCACTCGATATCGGCATTGATGTGAGTGAGCTTGATACCGTATCACCGGGATTAAAGATCGCACGTCCTGATAAGGTTGACGGTGCATCTCTCGTAAATCCTGAGGCTTCCGTGGCAATTTTCAATGCCCATAAATCATTTTGCAAAGCCTGTTCACTAGCAAAGTTGATACCCTCTCCGTCCTTTGCTAAAGACTCAACACAAAACATTCGCTTCTTACAAAGAATTCAAGGGGACATTTGTGGACCTATTCAGCGAGAGTGCGGACCACTCAGATACTTTATGGTTCTGGTTGATGCATCGACGCGATGGTCGCACGTTGCTCTGCTAACCACAAGAAATGCTGCATTTGCTAAACTCCTAGCACAAATCATCAAGTTACGGGCTAACCACCCTGACTTTCCAATCTCGTCATTAAGATTGGACAACACTGGTGAGTTTACGTCAAAGTCTTTTGACGACTATTGCATGTCGATAGGGATTGAAGTTGAACATCCCGCCCCCCATATTCATTCGCAGAATGGCCTTGCCGAGGCTATGATTAAGCGGTTACAGCTTATCGCCCGAGCATTGGTATTGCGCACCAACTTGCCAATTTCTGCCTGGGGTTATGCAATTTTGCATGCGGCCATACTTATTCGCTTTCGACCCACTGCCAATCAACCGTTTAGTGTGCACCAGTTGGTAACTGGATATGAGCCTGATATTTTACACTTACGCATTTTTGGTTGTGCAATCTATGTGCCAATTACGCCTCCACAACGTACTAAAATGGGTCCGCAAAGATGATTAGGTATATACGTTGGCTATGAATCGCCTAAAATTGTCCGCTATTTGGAACCTTTGACAGGAGATCTGTTTACTGCAAGATTTGCAGACTGTCACTTTGATGAGACAAACTTCCTGTCGTTAGGGGGAGAGAGGAATCGAACGATTCCAGTTGAACGCCAGGAAATTGTCTGGTGTGCTCCCTCTTTGTCTCATCAAGATCCCCGCATAGCTCAATCCGAGCTAGAAGTGCAACGTATTCTCAGTCTTCAGAAAGTTGCGGATTCGATGCTCGACAACTTTACTGATACTACGAAAGTGACAAGATCTACCATTCCCGCTGCGAATGTTCCTGCAAGGTTAGAAGTCCCAGTTATAGGGCAAGGTTCAGCCGCCCAAAGGAATGATGCCCTCGACGTCAACCTTAGTGGTGGGACGGCTGCTTCGGCTACTCTTATCCCTGCTCGAAAGAGGGGGAGGCCAGTGGGTAGAAAGGATACCGAACCTCGAAAGAGAAGAGGAACGGAGGCACAAAATCCTCTCATCATCGACACTGTGACTCCGTCACACGAGATTATCTCTGACTACGGATATGTCCTCGAATCAACAATGGAACAATCGACGGACGCGTCGGAAAATTTGTTGATGTCAGAGAATAAAGAAATCTCGATGCAATGTACGAGTGAATACGTACTATTGGACAGGTCGTCCACGCTAGTCGATGACGCTTTTGCCTAATCCGTCGCTCAAGAAATTATTGAAGACGACGACGCTGAGTCGCGCTCGGTTGCTGAATGTCAACAACCAGCCGATTGGCCGAAATGGAAAGATGCAATGCAGGCTGAACTAGACTCAATGGCTAAACGTGAGGTATTTGGCCGTATCGAGCCAATACCCGTGGGCGTTAAACTAGTTGGACATAAGTGGGTCTTTGTTCGTAAACGCAATGATAAGGATGAGATCATGCGTTACAAAGCGAGACTAGTTGCCCAAGGCTTCTCGCAGCGCCCTGGCATTGACTACGAGGAGACGTATTCTCCCGTTATGGACATCATCACTTTCCGCTACTTAGTCAGTTTAGTAGTGTCCGAAAAACTGAATATGCAGCTTATGGATGTGGTTACAGCGTATCTTTATGGGGATCTAGATACAGATATTTATATAAAAGTCCCCAAAGGGATTTCATTTCCCAAATCAAGTAGCCCTAAACCACGGAGCGCTTACGCTGTGAAATTGCGTCGTTCACTGTATGGGTTGAAACAATCCGGAAGGATGTGGTACAACCGCCTACGTGAATATTTGGTTGGGAAGGGATACGAGAACAGTGAATATTATTTATTTTAAATCGATGTGGGATTCAAGACAATGAATACTATTTATTTAAGTTATCAATCGGTGAAAAACTATTTTAAATCAATATGGGAATCAAAATTTTAAATAAATATAAATCCCAAATTAAGCGAATGTTATATAGGAGAAAATTAAGGTGGTATAATTTAATACCTACACAGTCATAATCGCATTCTTTTCTACTTTTCAACTTTGATCGGTTAAATTTTTTTGGCAAATACTATAAAAAAAAAGGTGAAATTGAGACGTTTTCAGGAGCTGTCATTATTCAACCAACAGTTGCCTTGCTGGGGAGCAGGTGGATCCAGGGACAACAGGATAAGAAATTCTTGAGTCTGGATCCTCTCCATTTGGATCGTCCAGATTTCACACACCCGCACAGGCGTACACCAGATGCTGCAGATTCCTCCAGTCCTCTCCGGAAATGGAGAGGATCCGGGCTCGAAATTCGTATACCCAACCAACTGACTAGCCAGTTGGCCACCACATTGGTGTAAAAATTCATGTGGGTGGAGGTCAGGGGTTCTACCCCTCTTGCCTCCACTTTAAAATTTTTTCTGGGGTATATACGCTCTAATTAAGCCTTTGACAGGACCTCATACTGAATATCATCCGTGTGAGTTTGATTCGGGGGAGGACTTCATGTTCTCTTTACCTGGGAGGATCTGATTATATGTCAGCAGAACCCGATAAGACACTGGTCAGTTCGTGCACTCCCGCGATTTAACTTGGTGGCAGTAACGAGAAAGCGGAGTTGTTACCCTCAGACATAGTTAGGTGTAAGTCTAGAAACTGACTTATCAAAAAAGAAAAAAAGTTCTTATACCCTCAGCCCCGTTCAAAATTTAACACATGTTGTATTTTTAATATATTTTACATAATAACTGATGTAAGTAATGATGATAAATATATGATTGAGATTAAAGTAAAAAATATTGATACTGGGTATGTGTAGAGATTAAAAAGTAAAAAGTAGTTGTTTAATTTAATTATGTAAATCTTTTTCGCTTTGTCGCTACTAGATATGGGCTTCCCAAATGACGCAAGACCATTAGTAATTGCTGAAAAATGATCCAGCATATTGGTGATCGTTTCTTCATCTTTCATGGAGAAGAGTTCGTAGTCGTGGAGGAGCATGTTAATTTTTGTTTCCTTGACTTGAGTCGTCCCCTCGTGTGTGACTTCAAGAATCTCTCATATTTCTTTAGCACTTTCATATGATGATATTCTGTTAAGCTCTTCAGGATTGAGAGCACAGTACAAGAGTTGAGTAGCACGCGAATTAATGTGCGTGTTCCTCCAGTCTTCGTCGTTGAACTCGTCGAATTTTTTCAGCGACCCATCTTCTTTCTTGGCGAGTTTTGGACCAAGAGCAATGACTGCCCAGATTTCAATATATAGAGGTTCGGCAACTTGCCTACATCCTCTCTCCGGTTTCTTTTTCTATTGGCTCAAGACACACAACTTTGACTCGTCTTCTATAGGTCCGGGCACAACCGTTACAATGCTCGTCTTCTATTGGTCCAAGCACAACCACCACTCAAAATAGATTTTCGTATCTAGTGTTCTATCGGAACTAGATAATCCTCACTTACGAACATCAGAGTATAATCCTAACAATGCCGGATCAAAGATCCTAATTACACCGGATTAGTAACTCTTGTTTCGTTTCTCTCAAGCTAGTGAAGGAGTGATGCAGCACTCACAACAATTAAGAAAGATACGAAGTATATAGAATATTACAATATGTGTATCATTCTTGTATCTTTTCTTGTCACAACTTAGTATACAATGAATAATAATAAACTGAGCTCAATAATGCCTTTAGAATGCTTGAAGTTGTGTGTCTTGAGATACCCAATGTCATGGGTATTTATATTGTTCATTCCCTCTTCATATGTTGAAAATATGAACTATTAGCGTGCGCTGATATCTCTTTGTAGCGTGTGCAATCGATGCTTGACTTTGATGAACTGAACGGTCAGTAAACTGTTCCAACGGTAAGAAAGTGTGTTTAGCGTGCGCTAAACATTCCACGTAGCGTGCGTTATCGGCTGGTCAACAGATCTTTACTTTTGACTTTGAATATTGTCGGTTTGTCTCCCCAATGTCTTTTTTTCCAACGAATAAATTTGAACATAGCGTGCGCTAGTAAGCATACTTAGCGTGCGCTAGTGAGTCAACATTTGCTTTTCAACTTTCCGTGATTCCCGTGTTGAAAATCTTGTCCAACGGTTGAATATCAAACGGTAGGATTTTGAATAGGTAGCGTGCGTTAGTGTCATTTGATAGCGTGCGGTGCTTCCTTTATTAGCGTGCGCTAATACTTCCTTGCTTGAGTTTAGAGTCTACTGTCCTGAAAGATACTTCCAGGTAACGTACGCAAAATAGTACGCGTAGCGTGCGTTATTGTCTGAGATAGCGTGCGCTATTATCTTACCATAACGTGCGTTAATGTTGCCCTGATTCGAGTCCAAACCTTACTGTCTTGAAAAATACATCCAGGTAGCATGCGCTAGGCATTCCTTTGTATGCGTTAAATTCATCAGCTTGCGTGCGCTAATATAAGTAGCTTGCGTGTGCTAGGACATCAGGTAGATTTTCCAGTTGTCTGCAGGTAGGTTTCTGACTTCAGGTGACTGCTAGATAGCGTGCGCTATCCCATAAACGTAGCGTGCGCTAGCTATGTATTTTTGAAACTTGTACACAATGCTCGAATCTTGTTTTAAATGTTTTGAAATATATCATCATCAAAATAAATTATTCAACAAAAACATCAAGAATTCACTCTTCATGACCATCGAATATCCTCATATTCCTTTTCAACCAAATCGACCAACATAAACAATCATTTCCATAATATCTTGCCTTTGCATTCAAGAGTCCATCATAGTTGTTAAAGGCAAAAAGATACCGGATCTGTTCCGGTCCCATTGGATTTTACCGAACCCGATTTTTTTAGATTTGGCTTTGTCTTTGTTTTTTAAACGCGAATCTAGTTGGATTTGGAGTTTTGTGCAAGTCTTGTTATGTGGTTCCAAAACCTAGATAAGGGACTGTTTACTTTTTTTTCCATTAATACCTGAATGAATTAAGCTATTTGAGTGGATTAATCTGTCTGATTTCAAAAAATATCTTGTTGTTTCTTTCTTTTCTGAATGAACTATCTGAATGACAGAAATGACCATTTTACCCCTCAATATGAATTAAGTCCTTTTTGATAAAGGACGGATTGAGCATTTTAGTTTATATAATCAATTTAAATTATATGACATAATATTTATTTTAATTTATATTATAATATATATTCATAAATTATATTATAATTCTCAGATATATTTAAATAATCAGACAATATTTTATAAATATACTAAGTTATATTTTAATATATATAGTTATATTAATTTTTTAATAGTCAATATAAAAAAATCAATTTAAATAATATAACATAATATATATTTTAATTTATATTATAATATATATTCATAAATCATATTATAATTTTCAGGTATATTTAAATAATTAGACAATATTTTTATAAATACATTAAGTTATATTTTAATATATATAGTTATATTAATTTTTTTAATAGTCAATATAAAAAATCAATTTAAATAATATAACATAATATATATTATAATATATATTCATAAATTATATTATAATTTTTAGTATATTTAAATAATTAGACAATAGTTTTATAAATATATTAAGTTATATTTTAATATATAGTTATATTAACTTTTTTTAATAGTCAATATAAAAAAAATCAATTTATATAATATAACATAATATATATTTTAATTTATATTATAATATATATTCGTAAATCATATTATAATTTTTTTGTATATGTATATAATTTGACAATATTTTTATAAATATATTAAGTTATATTTTAATATATATATATATAGTGATATTAATTTTTTAATAGTCAATATAAAATAAATCAAATTATATAATATAACATAATATATATTTTAATTTATATTATAATATATTTATAAATCATATTATAATTTTCAGGTATATTGACATAATCAGACAATATTTTTATAAATATATTAAGTTATATTTTAATATATATAGTTATATTAATTTTTTATCAATAAATAGCTTATATTTTATGAATTTTAAATATATAATATTAATATATATTTTAAATTTATACTATATATACTCAATTATAATTAAGATTATATGATAATTTATACTATATATACTCAATTCTTTTATTATTAGAGAGGGTAATTTTGGTATATTGGGCAAGTATTTCTGGCTTAATGGTAAGGATATCCCAAAAGTTGCTTAATGAAAAAGACATTATTAAGATCATTAAGTTAAAAGTAAACAAAGAAATATAAATCGATTAAGTTCGACAAGATGTTCGACAAGTAAAAAGAAATGCCCCTAAGACATCATAATTTGTGGATGACATTCTTGAATTTTATAGACATTTTTGTTTATTTGTACGAACAACATCAATCACGTAATATAACATGCAATTATCTCAAAGCATTGTTGTTTCATGATATTTTTTATTAGTTGAAAATATTAATAATGTCGGCAATTTTGAAAAATGTCATCTCATTTTCCTCCGTATAAAAGTTCGATCAGAAAACCATCCAACAGAAAACTTTGCCATTTCTTTTCTGTATGCCATGTGATTTTAACTTTTTTTAGATAATTTATTGACTATATAATTTTTATACCGCCGGTAAGGTTGATATTAATGATGCTGTATAGAAACTCCCATTACACGTTTCACCGTCTCCTTGATTTATTATCCTATGACATCCAATGCCGGATCACATTCACATACTCGAGTTGTAGTGTATTACAGTCTACCTCAAAATTTATTTATTACAGTATACTCATCATATATAACGAATTCAATAGAAATACAACAAAACACCCTAAATTTATAAATATAGACTTGACATAAGATTTACCAAAATGTCATTTCACCCCATATTAAAATATTAGATCCGCTGTTGAGCCATCCTACAGTTACGATTGACAGGTAATGCATATATTTTAATATATACAATATAATATCTTTGTATAATATAAAATAATTATATATTTATATAATTCAAATAAATAAGCAGGTTGGGCGATTGAATCGAGTAATATCCTATACTCATACCCTATCCATACCCAGGCATAAATTATCGAGTTCGGCCCATACATGAATCTATTTCGAATTTATCCTGCGGGTAAGGTAGGGTCCGATAAAATTGTCATCCCTAGTTAAGGAGCAAATTTTGTATGTTCAATAATAAGAAGGGGCAATATCAAAATTCCACACATTCATGCATCGATTATTAGTGTGTTGTGGTACCATGCAGTCGAGTACACTTGGCAGCAACAAAACTCATCAATTTTGAACAGAAAGTCTTGTCAGCAGCTCACCAATTTAACACAAAAGGGGTTCATCGTCTCCACACACGTTTATAAGACAGCACAAAAGGGTTCGTCAAATACAACGATAAGATTAATAATCTCCATGCTAATGTTCTTCACTTGACACAGGTTGGTCAATTTGTAAATAAACTTTTATCAATCTAAACCTAAAAGTTAATTGCGGGTGCATTTACAGCCGGTTCAAGGGATTGTCATCCGATGGTGAACTACTCCATGCAAGAAATACATGTGACACTTGATTATCCCATCACCTCGCTTACCATTTGCTGGTACCTGATTTTCCGAGCATACTCAGCAAACCCCATATAACGGTTGCCACCTGTTTAAACCAAATCTTCGATCAACACCAAACTTAACTAAAGGAAACGAAAAAAAAAGGCACATACAAGTCCCAGTTACCAGTACAAACAAATCAAGAATTCTGTTCGCAAATTACGACCGCCTGAAAGCATTGCTATCGGTAGCCGATCTCCCCTGTGAATAATGCATACGACGCCGCACACTCTCCTCGATTGTTTTACTTCCTCCCTTATCGGCACCATATACACTTTTTTGAGCAGCATCCAAGAAATTTTTACCTAAAGAAGCACGATCATGAATAGCTTCTTTAGCGTCACTGTCTGCTGCCTTCTTTAGGCGTTTCCACCTTTGCTGCTCGTGTATTTCAGCATCCATTTGCATTTCTCTCAGCCTAGCAGCTCTCTCTTCATCAGAGAGTTTAAGGGGTTTCTTATGCCTGTTGCTCGGCTCGTCCCTTGGCGGCTTACCAGAAGAAGAAACAAAACAGCTTTGCTTTTCGTGCCGTTCGGAAAAATATTCTTTATGTCGTGAATTATAGTGACTATTCTTCTTACTTATATTGTGGTAGTCGATCTTTTCCTCGTGATATTTCTTTCTTCGAGCATCCTCTTCACTTGTTTCAGCATCAGAATAAGTGCGGTTCATCTTTTTACTCGAAGGCTTGTCGGATTTGGAACTTTTGTGATGACTCCGTCTCTGTTTTTCAGCATCCTCGTAATCGGATTCATTTTCTGACGATGAACGTTTCCGGTGTTTGGACTCCTTCCTATGATGCTTTTTCTTCTGTTTTTTCACGTCCTTGTCTTTTTCTGCTTGTACCTGAAAAAAGACAATTGGTTAAATTCTGTTATTATTCTACTATGATTGAGAATATCACTATCAATCACGCATGGCCAGGCTCCAATCAGACTTTCATAATATATATTCCCTCTGTCCCAGGCTAAGTGCCCCGTTACTTATTAAGAAATAATAGTATGTTGATGGGTGATAAGAAGAGAAAAAAGTAGAGAGAGATAGAGCGAGAAGGTGGGGTCACCCATTTCCTTTAAATGGAAATGAGTAACTTAGCCGGGACGTCCTAAAGACGAACACGGGGCACTTAACCTGGGATGGAGGGAGTACATTACAATCAACTCTCACCATAAAAGACTTCCAAATCAATTGTGTAAATGACTAAAAAGATAAAGATCTAAGCGCAATGCAATCCTATAACATTATACATGTCTAAGCTATACCATTGATATCACCATAGGGCTAAATGGTTCAATTCCCAAGAGGAGCAACTGGGTTTGGGGCAATTTATAGTCCTTGTAGAAGGATTGCCTTTTAAGCAGGTCACTGTCAAATCATGGCGCCTTTGTTGTACAGTTCACAGATTTTAGTTGTACTATTGTTGGCTCATTCAGACAATCTAGATAAAAAAAATGCATGGTCTCCAAATGGAAAAAAAAGTATGGACTTTGCGTCCCAATGACACTGAACAATTCCTGAAGTGAAAAAATGATTCACTCCAACTCATTTTTCCATTCGTGCATTTCTAAACAGATGCAGAAAGATAAATAACACAATCATCCAGCAGGGTGTAGAATTAAACAGCATTGTTGTGGATCCATTTAGACCTCATGAGGGCAAAATTATAGATAGTGCCTCTCAAACGATTCCGAAATTTCCATCTGCACAAACCAGCGTCCATCAGCGTCGGAAAATCACAAATACTCACTCCATAAAGAGAGTCCTAAACAGCTGTCACATCAGCGTGAAGAATAAATTGCCTGAAATTGTGCTTGTATGGAGCTATTTAACTCTACTACTGGAAGACAGAAAAAATTTGAACGCAGAAGGTCATATGATGCAGCCTTTACAGTACCGCCAAGTCAAGACTCGTCACAGGCAATATATAACAAGTCCTGAGGAGATTAGCATTAAATGAACACACAGGAAAACCTAAGGATTCCATGCCAGAAAATAGGACGTTTAGCCATTGGACTCCAAAATATGTAACATGCTATTTCGCCATCCTTCAACTGTTTGTATGCAACGATTTATAATTGCCGTGCTGCCTATTTAACTCTATAGCGGAAATTTACTGTTATGACTATTGTTAGCTTTGGAAACATCAAAATACGATCACAGATAATGGCAACCTTCCAGTTGCAGTCGTAACGCTTTATCTATGCAAAATACTCTGGCATGAGTTTGATTATGACATAATTCTTAACTAAGAAATTGGATTTGGAACCCATTCCATGTCATATAGGGCATTAAAGACTACAATGGACTTACAGATTTGCGAATCATGGCCATCTGGATGGGGTTATTCTTGACACGAGCAAGAGCTTCCTGTTCTCTCTGCCGGATCAAAAGCAAAGGATCTGAATGAAGCTTTCTCCATGCATCATTGGCAGACTGCGACTTCTCCTCGAACAATGCTCCCGGCACCGCTGACTGCTGCAATAAAAATCACCATTTAACCCGACCATTAACATTCAAAACCCAACATTAAAATTTCAAAAATATTATCGTTAAAAATTATATAGAAACAGATCCAAATCTTCAAACAAAGAATTACCTTTCCAGAAGCAGACGACGATGCAGCAGCAGCAGCATCCGGTTCAGTCTTAGGTAGAGATTCAAGCTCTTTGAAACTAGAACTCCCCTTCCCCACAGCTAATCCTGATTCGTACAAAAAATCCAATCGCTCTTGCTTCCTGAAAAAACAAAATTATCTTAATTCGAAAAATCTGGCACCGAGAGGATAAGCCCTAGTTCAGAAACCCTAAAAACCATGAATAAATTAGGAAAATACGGGATAAGGCCGGCTTGTTCTTGAAGCTGGCGAAACTCGGCGCGCTCACGTTCCTCGTGGATCTGCTTCCGAAGCTCTTCTATTTTTCTCTGCTCGGCTTCGTGCTTTTGCTCGGCTTTCCATACATTCTCGACGTTGCGGAGGCTGCCAGTGTGCCATCCCTTCTTGTTTAGAAACTTGAGCGCCATGGATGATCGATTGCCTTTGGATTACAGACCGGGGATTGGCGATGTTACGCTCGAGCTCTACCGGGGAAATTGATAGAAATCAAAACGAAAATTCCGGGATATGCCCGTCTCATCAAATCTATAAAGGGATATGATTGGAAAATAAATATTAACCCCCAATTAAATACTCTTTCCCTTTTAATACCAAATCATAAAATTGGTAAGTTTTATATCCCAATTCATAAAAGTATAAGTTTTTAGTATATTTTGATTAAAAAGACTAAAATGTCCTCTCTTTTGTTGTAATGTTGACTTTTCTTTTTTTTTTTTCTATTTTATTTAATTTAAACTATTTTTCTTCTCTTTTTTCTTTTTTACTTTTCTCAACAACCAAAATTTTATTGATAAACTTTGTGTGTTACAAACTTGCTGGGCGAAAATTAAATTACAACTGGAACGACAAAATTACAACTCGAAAACCAGGAATTACAAACTCGAACGAAATGAAAAAATTACAAAACTCGAACAGAATTACAACTCGAACGAAGAAACAAAAAATAAACGAAAATAACTAATAAACAATAAACCGTAGAGTAAAGCCGAGTCGAGGAAGGCCTCTTTCCGCAAGACGAGAAACGCCCCGGCAGTGCTCTCGGTTTAGGCGTGTCGTCCCCAAAGATAAAACGGCTACGTCTCGGAGGTAGTAGCACCACAAACCTCTGAGCTCCGACGAACTGAAAGAGGTGAGGACAAAGCTCCGACTTATGATATGCAAAGAATGAGAAAAACTGTACGTTTTAAACTGAGTTCGAAAATTGCATGTCTGATGCAAATGAGATGCATGCCTATTTATAGGCCATCTCACACACCTGCAGGGATCAGGATTTAATACAGCCACTAATGGCTATCATAATGCAGTCATTTGTCTTTGCATTATGGTCGTGAGTTACGAATTTCAAACAAATGGCGGGTTACAAAATTCAAACTCGCCATTAACTCCTCCTCATAACACCCGGGAGGTTACTTAGGGATCAATTTGAACAACAGACGCACTGACCGTATTCAGCTCCTTAACAATTTGACGGATATACCTGGACATCCTTATGTGCACATACGAGCCCAACTACGTTGTTGAGCTTGTCCAAAAAATTCTTTAAGCTAGCCCAAAGCCTAGCTCACGGCCAAGCCCACGAACAGGCCCAAAGACCAATTGCCAAGATCCAAGATCCAAGTCAAGGCCAAGGTCCAAGGTCCAAGGCACGCGGCACGCGGCCGCGGCCGAGGCGAGGCGGGCGGGCGGGCGGCGGCGGCGCGCGCGTGTGGGCTTTAAGCCCATACACATGTACCATTAATTATTACATGCATAAAGGTAACTCCTTATATACTAGAATAATGATGGTTCATTATTCAATGTGGGATTCCATCCCATATTAATTCACAATTAAGTGACAAACTTTAATTCACTATTTCTCACTCACCGGTAATCGGTTTAGAGAAAGTGAATATACCACGATCATCTACTCGGAACGTAGATCGATCCTATGATATTTAATTTTACAAAATAAAATTAAAATCATTAACGATTCCAACAATCCCCCACATGAGTGAAAATAGCTCAAATGCAATATGCAGACTCAAGCTCAGTCCTCAAGAGGCGTTAAAGTATAAGGATAGGTAGTTCGTGACTTTGAACCTTCCATAGTTAACATCATCGGGTACACAGGCGGATTAGTGGCTTGATGCTTTGAACTATCCCCCCACGGCGTGCACCGAGACAATGGTGCTAACACTTGAACACCTCAACCTCATCCGTTCTCACGTTTTGTGTCCTTTGCGGGCCTTGGACACCCATTTGGATTCATAAGTGTATTTCATGACGCGGCCCCCACTTCTCACTTATATAGGTGATTTTTTACCGAGTATCTTGCCATACTCAACCTCATTGAGGTCTTTAGGAATCATTAAAAGTCATAGACTTAACCTCACCACTAGGCAAGCTTTCAACACTCAATTGCTCTATAGGGAATAAACTTAGATGAGTGTTTCACACGAACTCTCATAGTTTAGTTCTCCCGTTGAACCAAGTTCTTGGGATCTCCAGTCATCTTGGTTGGGTTACCACTATGATAATTCTCAATTTGTGGATTTTAAACCCATTCCCTCTAGCAATTTATTCATTTGATCACGGTTTAACCCTTTGGTTAGCGGATCCGCTAGATTATCCATTGACCTCACATAGTCAATAGAGATAACCCCACTTTTGATCAAATGTCTCACGGTATTATGGCGTCGATGAATATGTCGAGACTTTCCATTATACACGTTACTTCTCGCCCTACCAATAGCAGCTTGGCTATCACAGTGAATCATCACTGCAGGCACTGGCTTGGACCAACATGGAATATCTTCTAGAAAGTTTCTGAGCCATTCGGCTTCTTCACCAGCGTTGTCCAAAGCTATGAATTCCGATTCTATGGTGGATCGGGCTATACACGTTTGTTTCGCGGACTTCCACGAGACAGTTCCACCCCCAATGGTAAACACGTAACCACTTGTAGAAAATGAACTTTTCGTATCGGATATCCAATTCGCATCACAGTACCCTTCAAGTACCGGGGGTATCTCGAATAGTGTAGTCCAAGGTTTTGAGTATACTTTAAGTACCTCATTGTAATACCCGGTTATAATTCAGTCATTATCATTTAGTAATTTCATTCGGTGATTGTCACTCAGTGGATTTTCACTCATTTATAATCATTCATCAATCATATTCATTCACCGTGTTCACCGTTCGGAAAAACTTCGAGTTGTGTATCGTTATTGTTCATTGTTTCAACTTTCCTCATATGAGTTCGATTTTGCTAGATCACCATTAATTTTTGGTAACTCCAAAAATTCTAAAACTTTGCAATATTATAGAGTATCGAGTTAGCTTTCCAATGGTTCAAATGGTGAGTCAATCGGAGTCCGGACGAGAGAGTTATGGTCGTTTTAGCTCAACCGCTCACTTTTCAGTTATTGGCCGATCACTGCCGAACGAACTCGGCCGTGTCGTCCGACACGGCCCGTGCCGTACTCGTCCGGAAAATGTCGAAGTGTCTGCCTCAGGACCCGACCGTGTCGTCTGGCACGGCCGAGTCGAACTCTTCCGGATAAGCCAGAAGCGACTGCCGACACGCCCGACCGTGTTGTAGGACACGGTCGAGTCATGCCGAGTCGCTGTCGGACGGGTCACTATCGGAAGGCCCTCCGCGCCGCGACCGTGTCAAGCAGGACACGGTCGAGTCCCTGTCGGACAGCTGTCGGCCAGCTGTGCGACACGACCGTGCCGATCGGCACGGGCCGTGTCCGGCAGGCAGTCAACTCCTTTTAATTCGTTTTTTTTCAGCATTTCAGCCATTTTTCTCCCTTTTCATCACCTTCAACCGAGAGAGAAAGCTTGAGGGAGGGTTTTTCCTTCACAAATCATTTGGGTGTTTGATTTTCTTCATCTCCTTTCGATCGTGAAGCCCGGATAATCAATCTAACGCGTGTTCTTCGGATTAAAGTACTTGGATCTTCAAAGGTAATATTCTTCAACACCTTGGATTTCGATTTTTGTGTTGAGATACGATGTTTTGGACATTATCATCATGATATATGAAGGGATATGTATATGATTATGAGTTTGTATAAGGATTCATTGGATTATTGAGGGATTATTCACGAACACTTTGAATATCGAGTTGGAATTGGGAATTTTCGACTAATTGTTGTTATAATCACGTTTTTGGATATTCATATCGGATTATTGATCGTATTGGAGGTGTTTTGTTGGTTTGAAACACTTCTTGGGGATTTGATATTGGTATATTGAAGTTTGATTGTAAACAATCGGAGTTTGGACGCAACATGTTTGTTTTAATGCCTCAATGGACTTAGTTTTATCGTATCGACGTTTTGAGTTCGTTATATTCGTGTTTGATTCGTATATTGAACGGATTGTTGGATATTGTATTATTTAAGGTTGTTCGAGCGACCGATATCTCAATTAGGACGTTGTTCGTGGAAGGATAATTGTCGCCGGTGTTGAGTAAGTTAATTCTTACTCGGTTAAAAGGATATTCATCCCTTTTGTTGTTGTTCATTCATAATCATAACTCATTCATCATTATATTAACCGTATCAAAACTTGTTGTTATCAATTAATCATTTCAGTCATAAGGAACGACGGTTCCAATCTTTTCATTGAGCTGTCATTTATTTCATTACCATTCTATCTCGGTGAGTCATTATTCATTTTCGATGTCACTTTTGTTATATCGTGGCATTCCGGGTCATACTGGCGTGCCGGTTGGTATGTGTTGGATTTTCATGTCGGGCACATTATAGTCGTGTGTTGGTTGGTGGCCTCACATTGGACTGTGCACACGAGTCATATTGTCTCGTGAGACTGATTAGGTACAAGACCACACGTGTATTCGATCGATACTCGTTGGTGGCTTGTGCACGAACACATTTCCATCCCGGGCGTAGTGTGGCGCCATTCCCTTTGAGCCGTACTGTTAGTTGATTCATATAGCATGTTTGATTGCGTATGTTTCGACAGGATATTTCATAACTTCAGATATAATCATGATTGTGTATTTTCAACTCTTGAGAATTGTTGTTCTGTTTAACTGACCCCGTTTGGGGATTTTGTTTTTCAGGTCTTGGCAAGGCAAAAGTACGGGGAGAACACGCTGACGTCGAGAAGTCCCAGTGATACTAGTAGGGGGCCCCGATCTTCCAGTTATTCATGTTATTGTCCTTTATTTTCCGCTGCAGACTTTCATTTGAATACTCCGTTTCATTCAGTGTTGTGTATTTTATCTTCATATAAAATACACTAGTATTCGGTATTGTCCTGGTGTGTTGTAACTAAACTCCTCATCGGAGTAATTATTGTTGTAATGTAGTTCGGTACTACATTTATCTTGTGTAATTCATTCATTTTCATTTGCCTGGTGGGTCCCAGTTGGGGATCTACGGCACTGTAATATCCGCCTAGTTTGGGGTGTTACAGAGTTGGTATCGGAGCGTGGTTTTGAATACTACCTTCCGAGTCATGTCTCATTTGAAATCATCGTCATCGACTAGTATCATTGGACTTTCGCGTCACGTGTGACTGTGCAAATGCCGAGCTAATCGAGACCTAAGAAGCTGTAAGATTTCTAACGCCATGGTATAATTTACGCAATAGTCATTCATTCATCATTCATCAATTAACAATCCTCAAACATCATCATTCATTGTGATTAGGACAATCATGTTAACTCATTAATCACTTAATTCATTTCATTACTCGATTAATAATCGACGATCATGTTAACTCATTAATTACTTAATTCATTTCATTACTCGGTTGTCAACTGGATGATCATATTATCAATCTTGTTAAGTTATTCAAGATAATCATTTCAAGAATTTCATCGATAATCATGTAACTTCAAGAATCATTCATATAATCATTAAGTTAGAGCATGTATACTCATTTTCATCATCTCATGACATAATCATAACGTGCTAATCATGCGGGTAATATAATCATTATGCGACCTTCCTACTTCAAAGATGGAGAGAGTCGAGGATGCACGGAGAGAGGCATGCGGACCGAAACCCGAGAAATAATCACTCACCGGGAAATTGTACCAGGACTCGCTCGATCAAGATGTTCGGGTTGATCCACTCACTTTTATGTGCCATGATGACCCATGTGCGCTTGCTCAATCATCATTGCGCCACTGACCGGATTAATCGAGAGAACTCTCCGTATGAGCCACCGCTAAGGAAAGTCTTGAACAACAACCTTCATTTGTCGCAAGAAATCAACGCGTAATCAATCCAAGGCGGTCATTCAACCTTCAAGAAGCCTCGTGTGAGTCCTATCGCTTCGAGCGACCTCCTACGGCGCATAATCGCGGGATCTCGATCACGAGCGGCCGGTTCACCATCACCGTTATAATCGTGGGGATCTTGGTCATGTCGGCACCAAGTGTCCGAGACAGATCATCACGTGCTATAATTGTGGGAATTTTGGACATAAGGCCCGTTTTTGCCGAAAGGACTCCAAGTCGGCTCGCGGCATCTCAGCCCCGAAGCAACCAGCGTTTGAATCGATCGCTTTGTCATCGCTGCTTAAGACAATGGAAGCAAATAGAGTTGGAGCTCGTATTTATCGACGGAGTGTCCGGTCGGGGCCTAAGTCCTGATTCATATGATGAGGAGGATCGACGATCCGGTGGCCCGAATGATTTCAGGTATACTCGTAATTTTATTTCAACTTGTGTGTACCTTTTGATGCTGGTACACCGCATTCTTTCGTTTTCAAATCATTCTTGAATAGACTTATTTCGGGATAGTCCTATTGCTGTGGACCTCATACCATCGGTCTACCTGACGATGGAAGAATTTTCGGAATCATACCGAATTAAGCTTAATGACCGCGATTGGTTGATGGATCTAATCGTGGTGAATTTATATTAGGACGATGTAATTTTCGGTATTAGTTGGTTTAACCGTCTTGATACTATCCTCAGTGTTTGTTAGCATTTGGTCGCTATCTTTCCGTCGTTGGTTGTCGAATGTGTGCTTCAGGGAAGTAATCCCCGTTGTTCCAGTAAAATTTCTATTATGGCGGAAGCAGAGAAATTCCGCAATCGAACTATTCAATCATTCATTATATCATTTTCATCGATTGGCCTTTCTAAGGCAATCGAGTTATTCAATCATTCCTTGTATCATTTCCATCGATTGGTCTTTCTAAGGCAATCGAGTTATTCAATCATTCATTATATCATTTTCATCGATTGGCCTTTCTAGGGCAATCGAGTTATTCAAACATTCATTGTATCATCTTCATCGATTGGCCTTTCTAAGGCAATCGAGTTGTTCAATCATTATTGGTATCTCTTTTTATCGATTGACCATTCTAGGGCAATCGAAATGTTCAATCATTCGTGGTATCATTGTCATCGATTGACGATGTATTGCCAGACGAGTTATCTGGTTGCCTTCACATAGAGTAAGGGAATTCAGGAGTGAGTTGGAGCCGGTACGTCCCCTTTATCGAAGGCACCGTATCGGATGGCCCTGACCAGAATGCAGGAGTTGAAGATTCAACTTGAGGAGTAGTTCGAGAAAGGTTATCTCCGACCGATTACGTCCCCGTGGGGAGCACCAATGCTGTTTGTCAAGAAGAATGATAGTTCTTTTCGCTGGTGTATCGATTACCAGGAGTTGAACAGGGTGATGATCAAGAGTAGTATCCTTTACCCCGTATTGATGATCTTTTAGATCAACTTCAGGGAGCCTCAGTATTTTCCAGGATCGACTTAAGATCTGGATATCACCAGTTGCGGATTCGAAAGTCGGATATCGCGAGGGCAGCGTTTCATACACGCTATGGTCATTATGAGTTCGTAGTTATGCCGTTCGGGCTAACTATTACACCTGTGGTATTCATGGGGTTAATGAATCGGGTTTTCATCGAATTTTTGGATCAGTTTGTTGTTTTCTTTATCGACGACATTTTGATTTATTCTCGTAGCCGAGAGGAACACGAGGTTCATATTCTTCAGGTTCTCGACGTGTTGAGACGAGAGCAACTTTATGGAAAGTTTTCCAAATGTGAGTTCTGGAGGTCCGAAGTGACTTTCTCGGGCATGTGATTTCATCCGACAGAGTTCGTGTCGACCCTCAGAAGTCGGAGACTATCCGAGATTGGCAACCTCCGAGAGATATTAAGTAAATCCGATGTTTCCTCGGATTAGCTGGTTAATTATCCAACCCACGGCCGGAGCTAGCAACCGTGGTTTTCGCGTTGGAAATTTGGCGTCGTTACTTTTATGGCATCACCTGTCAGATCTTCACCAATCACAAGAGTTGAAGTATATATTTACTCACAAGGAGTTAAATATGTGACAGAGGCGGTGGTTGGAACTAATCAAAGATTTTGATATCGAGATCCTTTACCACCCGGGCAAGGCGAGCGTTGTCGCCGACGCCTTGAGTCGTAAGTCCGTTCAGGAGCAGATGCTTGCTCGTTAACAGCCTGAAGGAGCTTCAACAGAATTCCTTAGACCCGAGATCGAGGTCCGCTTCAGCGAGTTCGAGACGACTTTGTATGTTAGAGATTTCATCATCTCTTGAGGATGCAATCAGGGAGAATCAGGGTTCAGACCCAGCATTGTTGCGCATTCGTGAAGATGTGGCTCAGGGGAAAGCCCCTGGATTCGTGGTCCACGAGGATGGACTTTTGAGGTTTAAGAACCGGTTATGCGTACCGGCGAATGACGAGTTGAAAAACTCTATTTTGAGAGAAGCTCATGCTACCCCTTATTCTGTTCATCCGGGGTCCAGCAAGATGTACAAGGACTTGAAACAAAATTACTGTTGGAGTAATATGAAGCGAGAAGTCGCAGAATTTGTTTCGAGATGCTTAACCTGTCAATAAGTCAAGATGGAACATCAGCGACCGGCGAGTATGCTGATACCGCTCCCTATTCCAGAATGGAAGTGGGAAGACATTTCTATGGATTTCATCACGAGTTTGCCGACGAGTCGTCGTGGCATGAATGTGATCTGGGTGATTGTGGATCGCTCAACTAAATCAGCTCATTTCCTTGAGATCAAGGATACGTGGGGTCCCGAGAGACTGGATCAGTTGTTCATCAAGGAGATAGTGAGACTGCACGGTACTCCTAAAAGTATCGTTTCCGATCGTGACGGACGGTTTATGTCACATTTTTGGAAATCAGTTCATCGTGCTATGAGAACTCAGCTTAATCTCAGTACTGCCTTTCATCCTCAGTCCGACGGACAATCAGAGAGAACTATTCAGACATTAGAGGACATGTTGAGGGCATGCGTCCTCGATTGGAAGGACGATTAGGAAGCCCAACTACCACTGATCGAGTTCACGTACAGTATAGTTGGCATGCCTCCATTAAGATGGCACCTTACGAGGCCTTGTACGGTCGTTGTTGTCGATCTCCTTTGTGTTGGGATGACTTGTCAGAATCAATCGGCACCGAACCCGACATGCTTATAGCCGCCCGAGAGAAGGTAGCTTTGATCAAGAGTCGTATGTTGACAACTCAGAGTCGACAGAAATCATATGCAGATAATCTTCGTCGACCACTAGAGTTCGAGACGGGTGACCATGTTTTGGTCAAGGTATCCCAGAGTCGAGGTATTTTCCGTTTCGGAAAAACGGGGGAAGTTGAGTCCGAGATTCATTGGACCGTTTGAAATTTTGGATCGAGTAGGCGAGTTAGCTTATCGATTGGCTTTACCTCCGGATTTGAGCCGAATTCATAATGTGTTTCATGTCTCTCAGTTGCGGAAGTTTGTTTCCGACCCGAGTCACATACTTCAGTTCGACGAAATCGAGATCGCGGATGATCATTCGTACGAGGAGCGTCCTGTACGAGTGTTGGAGCGGCGAATCAAACAGTTGAAGAATAAGTCGATTCCTTTGGTCAAGATTCAGTGATCTAGACACGGAGTCGAAGAGGCTACTTGGGAAACCGAGGATAGTATGCGGGAGAGTTATCCCGAGTTGTTTGACCCTTAGTTTCGGGGACAAAACTCTTTTAAGGGGGGGTGTATGTAATACCCGATTGTAATTCAGTCATTATCATTCAGTAATTTCATTCGGTGATTGTCACTCAGTGTATTTTCACTCATTTATAATCATTCATCAATCATATTCATTCACCGTGTTCACCGTTCGGAAAAACTTCGAGTTGTGTATCGTTATTGTTCATTGTTTCAACTTTCCTCATATGAGTTCGACTTTGCTAGATCACCATTAATTTTTGGTAACTCCAAAAATTTTAAATCTTTGCAATATTATAGAGCATCGAGTTAGCTTTCCAATGGTTCAAACGGTGAGTCAATCGGAGTCCGGACGAGAGAGTTATGGTCGTTTTAGCTCAACCGCTCACTTTTCAGTTATTGGCCGATCACTGCCGAACGAACTCGGCCGTGTCGTCCGACACGGCCCGTGCCGTACTCGTCCGGAAAATGCCGAAGTGTCTGCCTCAGGACCCGACCGTGTCGCTCAGCACGGCCGAGTCGAACTCTTCCGGATAAGCCGAGCGATCGCTGACACGCCCACCGTGTTGCGGGACACGGCCGAGTCATGCCGAAGTCGCCGGACGGTCACTATCGGAAGGCCCTCCGCGCCGCGACCGTGTCAAGCAGACACGGTCGAGTCCCCTGTCGGCCACCAGGTATGACACGACCGTGCCGATCGGCACGGCCGTGTCCGGCAGCACCAACTCCTTTAAATTCGTTTTTTTTCAGCATTTCAGCCATTTTTCTCCCTTTTCATCACCTTCAACCGAGAGAGAAAGCTTGAGGGAGGGTTTTTCCTTCACAAATCATTTGGGTGTTTGATTTTCTTCATCTCCTTTCGATCGTGAAGCCCGGATAATCAATCTAACGCGTGTTCTTCGGATTAAAGTACTTGGATCTTCAAAGGTAATATTCTTCAACACCTTGGATTTCGATTTTTGTGTTGAGATACGATGTTTTGGACGTTATAATCATGATATATGAAGGGATATGTATATGATTATGAGTTTGTATAAGGATTCATTGGATTATTGAGGGATTATTCAAGAACACTTTGAATATCGAGTTGGAATTGGGAATTTTCGACTAATTGTTGTTACAATCACGTTTTTGGATATTCATATCGGATTATTGATCGTATTGGAGGTGTTTTGTTGGTTTGAAACACTTCTTGGGGATTTGATATTGGTATATTGAAGTTTGATTGTAAACAATCGGAGTTTGGACGCAACATGTTTGTTTTAATGCCTCAATGGACTTAGTTTTATCGTATCGACGTTTTGAGTTCGTTATATTCATGTTTGATTCGTATATTGAACGGATTGTTGGATATTGTATTATTTAAGGTTGTTCGAGCGACCGATATCTCAATTAGGACGTTGTTCGTGGAAGGATAATTGTCGCCGGTGTTGAGTAAGTTAATTCTTACTCGGTTAAAAGGATATTCATCTCTTTTGTTGTTGTTCATTCATAATCATAACTCATTCATCATTATATTAACCGTATCAAAACTTGTTGTTATCAATTAATCATTTCAGTCATAAGGAAGGACGGTTCCAATCTTTTCATTGAGCTGTCATTTATTTCATTACCATTCTATCTCGGTGAGTCATTATTCATTTTCGATGTCACTTTTGTTATATCGTGGCATTCCGGGTCATACTGGCGTGCCGGTTGGTATGTGTTGGATTTTCATGTCGGGCACATTATAGTCGTGTGTTGGTTGGTGGCCTCACATTGGACTGTGCACACGAGTCATATTGTCTCGTGAGACTGATTAGGTACAAGACCACACGTGTATTCGATCGATACTCGTTGGTGGCTTGTGCACGGACACATTTCCATCCCGGGCGTAGTGTGGCGCCATTCCCTTTGAGCCGTACTGTTAGTTGATTCATATAGCATGTTTGATTGCGTATGTTTCGACAAGATATTTCATAACTTCAGATATAATCATGATTGTGTATTTTCAACTCTTGAGGATTGTTGTTCTGTTTAACTGACCCCGTTTGGGGATTTTGTTTTTCAGGTCTTGGCAAGGCAAAAGTACGGGGAGAACACGCTGACGTCGAGAAGTCCAAGTGATACTAGTAGGGGCCCCCGATCTTCCAGTTATTCATGTTATTGTCCTTTATTTCCCGCTGCAGACTTTCATTTGAATACTCCGTTTCATTCAGTGTTGTGTATTTTATCTTCATATAAAATACACTAGTATTCGGTATTGTCCTGGTGTGTTGTAACTAAACTCCTCATCGGAGTAATTATTGTTGTAATGTAGTTCGGTACTACATTTATCTTGTGTAATTCATTCATTTTCATTTGCCTGGTGGGTCCCAGTTGGGGATCTACGGCACTGTAATATCCGCCTAGTTTGGGGTGTTACACTCATAACTCTAACGAGAGCTTTCCAGTGTTCCTTGCTTGGATTGCTCGTGTAACGACTCAATTTGTTCACAGCGCAAGCTAAATCGGGTCGAGTGCAATTTGTAAGATACATTAAACACCCAATGACTCGTGCATATTCTTCTTGTGCAACGGGGTCCCCTCGATTTTTGCTCAAGTGATCATTTAAATCTATTGGGGTCTTAGTCGGTACGCTATCAAAAGCATTAAACTTCTTGAGAACTTTCTCGGCATAGTGAGATTGTGTCAAGATGATTCCATCTGATTTTCTCAAAATTTTCATTCCAAGAATCACATCGTCTAGCCTCATGTCTTTCATGTCAAAATTTCTTTTTAACATGTTCTTAGTATCGTTAATCACTTGTATACTGTTACCCATGATTAACATGTCATCTATATAAAAACACACAATAACATAACCGTTATTAGTGTTCTTAATATAAACACATTTATCACACTCGCTTATTTTAAAACCATTTGATAGCATTACATTATCAAATTTCAAGTGCCACTGTAGTGGAGCTTGTTTCAATCCATATAGAGACTTAACCAGTTTACATACCCTTTTCTCTTGTCCAGGTACTACAAACCCTTCAGGTTGTTCCATATAGATCTCTTCATCCAGATCACCATTCATAAAAGCAGTCTTAACATCCATTTGATGAATCTCAAGAGCGTGCAAAGCAGCAATCGCGAGAAGCACTCGAATAGATGTAATTCTCGTTACAGGTGAATAGGTATCGAAAAAATCGTACCCTTCATTCTGTTTGAAACCTTTGACTACTAAACGAGCTTTATACTTGTCAATTGACCCATCAGCCTTGTACTTTCTTTTAAGGATCCATTTGCATCCTAAGGGCTTACAACCTTCAGGTAAATCAACCAAAACCCAAGTTTGGTTTTGTAAAATTGAGTCAATTTCACTCTGAACAGCTTCTTTCCAGAGCAACTCGTCTGGTCTGGCATAAGCTACTTTGATCGACGTTGGTTCTTCATCCAACATGAATGCTATGTAGTCAGGTCCAAATGTCTTTGGTGTCCTCACCCTACTACCACGTCTCGGTTCTACATCTTCCATATTAGATCTCGATCGCTTACATGACTTTGGATCTATATCCACGGGTTTTGAACTTGTTCCTTCATCTTCAACTCTATTGCTAGAATTGTTCTCAACTTTATCATTATCCTTACAAGGATATATGTTTTCAAAGAATACAGCATTCCTTGATTCAAATGTTGTTCCCACAGTCATTTCAGGAACTTCTGACTTGTGGATAACGAACCGATAGGCACTACTGTTTAGTGCATACCCAATAAAGATACAATCGACCGTCTTAGGTCCGATTTTAACTTGTTTAGGTAGAGGTACCTCAACCTTAGCCAAACACCCCCACACTTTGAGATATTTGTATGAAGGCTTTCTACCTTTCCACAACTCATAAGGGGTAATATCCTTACCTTTGCGTGGAATCTTGTTCAATATGTAGTTGGCTGTCAGGACAGCTTCCCCCCACATGTTCTGGGGCAACCCTGAACTAATCAATAAGGCATTCATCATATCTTTAAGGGTTTGATTCTTACGTTCAGCAACGCCATTAGATTGTGGTTCATATGGAGCTGTTGTTTGATGAATTATACCACTTTCGTTGCATAATTCCTCAAACGGGGCTACATATTCGCCACCTATATCACTTCGAACCATCTTAATATGACAGCCTAATTGATTCTCGGCTTCATTCTTGAAGTTCTTAAAAGCTTTAATAGTCTCATCTTTACTTCTCAAAAGATAAAGATAACAATATCTTGTGCAATCATCTATAAAAGTGATAAAGTACTTCTTACCACCTCTAGTTTGCACAAACTTTAAATCACACACATCTGTGTGAATTAATTCAAGGGGTTGTGTGTTTCGTTTTACCGAATGAAACGGAAGTTTTGTCATTTTTGCTTCAACATAAATCTCACATTTGTTTTGAGTATTGACTTCATTTAATTTTAGTAAATCTAAGTTTACTAATCTTTTTATAGCATTTAGATTCACATGACCTAATCTACAATGCCATAAATCAGAACACTCAGTCAAGTAAGAGGAAGCAGTAGCATTTTCATTTGCATTACTGGACTTGGTTACATGGTGTTTAGCTAAAGCATTAAGTTTAAAGAGTCCCTCCGTGAGGACCTTACCAAGAAACCTATCAAACTTTTTTATGATAATTCTATCAGACTCAAACACTAGTTTAAACCCCTTTTTAACTAGTATAGAGCCTGAGATCAAATTCTTCCTCATATCCGGAACATGAAGTACATTCTTCAAGGTGAGTGTCTGTCCGGACGTAAGTTTTAGGTCCACTTCTCCAACTCCGATAATTTCAGATGAAGTTGGATTCCCCATGTTGAGCTTCCTCCCCTCAACAGCTTGATAGTTCTTAAACTGGCTCCTATCGGCACCAACGTGGGCGGTCGCACCGGTGTCGACGTACCAACCACCTTGGTTCTCAACGTGGTTGACTTCTTCGGTGACCACAGCAGCAAGGTCATCCTCTTTCCATCCGCCGTTAGACTCTGCGATGTTGGCAACATGTTTCTTCTTCTTGTTGGCCTTCGGCTTTCGACAGTCTTTCGCCGTATGCCCATGTTTGCCACAGTTGAAGCAATCACCATCAAACTTCTTGACTGGTTGCTTCCCTTTGCTCTTGTTTTGGACACTTGGACGAGCCCTTTTATTGGAGGGACCGCCATGATCCAACAGATTGGCCTTAGCATCAATCAGGCCTTTTGGTTTGTGGTCATTTTTGCGCACGTCAGACTCGATGCGCAATTTCACAATCAAGTCTTCAAGAGTCATCTCCTTTCGCTTGTGCTTAAGGTAGCTCTTGAAGTCTTTCCAACTGGGGGGCAACTTCTCGATCACAGTTGCAACAGTAAAAGCGTCCGGTAGGACCATTCCCTCGGCATTGACATCATGAACGATTAGTTGGAACTATTGTACTTGTTCCATGACAGGCCTTGAGTCAACCATCTTGTAGTCCAGATACTTTGCGACTACAAACTTCTTTGTACCTGCATCATCACTACGGTACTTATTTTCAAGTGCTTCCCACATCTCTTTTGATGTGTTTACAACAGAGTATACATTGTACAAACTATCCTCTAAAGAATTCAGAATAAAGTTTTTACAAAGATAGTCTCCATTGTGCCAATTGTCATAGGCAGCTCGGACTGTGAAACTAGTCTCACTTGGCGCCGGTGGCGCATCTTCCTTAAGGAAGTTCGCAAAGCCCAATGTTGTCAAATAAAACAACATCTTCTGTTGCCACCTTTTAAAGTCGACTCCACCAAACTTTGGTGGCTTCTCGGCAGCAGGCATCATCCTTGGCCCCGAGGTCGTTCCAAAAAAGGAACCACTCGTGTTGAACCCGTAGGCTCCAACACTAGATCCTAACATGGATCCAACGGTACCACTAAAAGTGGAACCTACGGTGCCACTCGAGGTGGATCCACCGGTAGTCAGAAAGGGGTTCGAAAACACCCATGGAGTTGTTGATGAGGTAGTTGAGCTCATCATGCTGGACATGGTTGCGGCAATGGTGTTTGCCAGGTTCGAAGCGGCGGTCGCGGAGGCAAAAGCAGCGGCGGTGTTGGAGTCGGTGGAAGCAGCAGTCGACATCTCCAGTTATAGGATTCAGCAAGTATGTTTCTCGTCTTGCGCTTGTTGATAAACTCTGTGTGTTACAAACTTGCTGGGCGAAAATTAAATTACAACTGGAACGACAAAATTACAACTCGAAAACCAGGAATTACAAACTCGAACGAAATGAAAAAATTACAAAACTCGAACAGAATTACAACTCGAAAGAAGAAACAAAAAATAAACGAAAATAACTAATAAACAATAAACCGTAGGGTAAAGCCGAGTCGAGGAAGGCCTCTTTCCGCAAGACGAGAAACGCCCCGGTAGTGCTCTAAGTTTAGGCGTGTCGTCCCTAAAGATAAAACGACTACGTCTCGGAGGTAGTAGCACCACAAACCTCTGAGCTCCGACGAACTGGAAGAGGTGAGGATAAAGCTCCGACTTATGATATGCAGAGAATGAGAAAAACTGTACGTTTTAAACTGAGTTCGAAAATTGCATGTCTGATGCAAATGAGATGCATGCCTATTTATAGGCCATCTCACACACTGCGAGGATCGATTTAATCTGACCACTAATGGCTATCATAATGCGATCATTTATCTTTGCATTATGGTCGAGTTACAATTTCAAACAAATGGCACGGGTTACAAAATTCAAACTTGCCATTAACTCCTCCTCATAACACACAGGAGGTTACTTAGGGTTGGGTGGTGAGCAGTCGGGGCCTTTGGACTGTATTCAGCTCCTTAACCATTTGACGGATGTACCTGGACATCCTTATGTGCACATACGAGCCCAACTACGTTGTTGAGCTTGTCCAAAAAATTCTTTAAGCTAGCCCAAGGCCTAGCTCACGGCCAAGCCCACGAACAGGCCCAAAGACCAGCCCAAAGACCAATTGCCAAGATCCAAGTCCAAGTCCAAGTCCAAGACCAAGGCCATGGCCAAGGTCCAAGGTCCAAGGTCCACGGTCCACGGCACGCGGCTCGCGGCTCGCGGCCGCGGCCGAGGCCGAGGCGAGGCGGGCGGGCGGCGGCAACAGCGCGCGCGTGTGTGCGCGTGTGGGCTTTAAGCCCATACACATGTGCCATTAATTATTACATGCATAAAAGTAACTCCTTATATACTAGAATAATGATGGTTCATTATTCAATGCGGGATTCCATCCCTTATTAATTCACAATTAAGTGACAAACTTTAATTCACTATTTCTCACTCACCGGGAATCGGTTTTGAGAAAGTGAATATACCATGATCATCTACTCGGAACGTAGATCGATCCTATGATATTTAATTTTACAAAATAAAATTAAAATCATTAACGATTCCAACAAATTTAACTACAACATATACATCAAAACAACACAACCATTTTTGACAAAAGGGTCTCTAAAAAATCTTATAAAAATCACAAGATTATTCGAAAAGAAAAGTTGACGTTCAAATAGGACTTCATTTGTCGTGCTTCTGGGTTCATAAAGAAGGTATGCATCAGTATTTGACCGCTGGAAAAAAAAATCCCGACCAGTTCTTACGGACACGATCGCTGCACACGATGGGAAGCCACCGTGTGCAACGGTCGTGTCCAACGACCTTGACATCGTGCGCACAACTAACGTGTTCACGATCGTTTAACACGATCGTCTACAATCGTGTGCAGCGATCGTGTTCATGGCCAGAAACTTGCACACGGTCGCTGCACATGGTAGTATACGACCGTGTGCATCGGTCGTGTCCAAGGCATACCGTTTTTGTAAAATCCCAATATTTTACATTATATAAATTATAAAGTAAATACTATTATATGACAATAATTAGTGAAATTATTTATAATAGTGATATCTTGATTTAAATAAATTATTGTGGTATTATTACATAATAAATTTTAAAATATATATTTGGACATTTTCTGGGAAGTATCGTGGACAAGTATCAACTTGAAAAAAATCACCAAGGATTTTTGAAAAGTTAAAAAAATTCTGAAAATTAACAATGTTGTAGATAATTTAGTTAGCTTTCCAATGGTTCAAACGGCGAGTCAATCGGAGTCCGAACGAAAAAGTTATGATCGATTTAGTGGAGACTGCCAACTGCCGAGCACCAGGAATCTTCCGGACGGGACCTACGCACGTGGCTCGGCCGGGGCTGCCGATAGTGACTCGGTAGGGCCCGCGCACGTGGCTCGGTCATGGCTGCCAGTAGTGACTCGGTAGGGCCCGCGCACGTGGCTCGGCCAGTGCTGTGTGACGTAGGGCGGTTGTGTCAAATTGACTGGGCACCTGTTTTGTGTCCTATAAATACAGCCTTTGCCTAATTCATTTATACTCAAAACTTATGTAACTATATACAGACACTCAATATTTATAAATATACATCTTTATTTTTCCGAGAAGAGTCCGTTCTGCCGACGATACGGGATCGTTTTCCGGCAAGTCAGACCAGCTTTCCTGACATACTGACTGGAACCTGTCCGATTAAAATTGCCAGTGAATTTCTGAAATCCAGATCAAGGTGCTATCTTTGAGTTCGATTATCTACCAATCCGTAAGTGATTTTTGATATCTTATTCGTACGTTTTGTATATAAAGTATATTACTAAAATATTAATATTTGAAATCTCATATTAGACATCATTTAGATATGTAAAAATGAGTGATTATGGACAAGTCAAGACTGATTTTAAGTGCAGAAACATAACTTAAATCGCGAATAACTTTTGATCCGTAAATCATTCTTCGATTCCGTTTTGTGAGTTTTTCTCTTGAAGTATTTATATATATTTAGTTATTTTTGTTTTAATTTTTGGAAATAATAAAATTTCCAACTCCGTTTTCGTGTTAATTAAACTTAAAATTTTTTTTAATGATAATAGACATTATGAACAATCGAACTATGTAGCTGCCCATATGACGTGCTTAAATTTTTAACGGCAATTTTAAGTATCATTTTATATATATGCAATTATAAAATAATTAAACTGGAATAAATAAATACATGTTCTTATATAAAATATCCAGAATTATTCTAAGGATTATTTGAAATAGACGAAATGGATTTCTATTTCAACTCAAGTTATTAAGTATTAACTTTGTAAATATTTGATATTAATAAACTGAAATCATTCTCGATGATACTTTGATAAATTATAAGGACTATTGTTTGATTTATTACAGCATAAGTAATAGTTAAATTATAAATTGTTGAAAATATTTTTAAATTATTCAAGGATGATATCTAAGAACTATTTACCAATGCATTTAATTTTTAGACGATGATTTTGTTCAAATATAAAATAAAGGGCGAGCCATTAAATTAAATTGAGACGTCTTAACAAAATGCTAATAGCATATTATTATTAGGAGATCAATACCTTATCAAGGAGCGGACGGCCGAACTCTCGAGATTTATTGGAATCATCTTATCGACGACTCACAAGGCAAGTTCGTTCAACTTGCTCGGCCCTAGCATTATTGCAATTTTATGTGTTCATTGTGTATTGATTATGTTGTGCCAATTGTTATGCTGTGAATCTGTGTATTATGTGATGAATGTGAAGAGATGCAAAGTTATGCCGTTCCAGTGGGAACAAAGAGAAATTTATAACAAACGTTCGTTCCGCACCTGGATATTGGGGGTGTGCACCCGGATATTGGGGGTGGTAGAAATTGCACTATCCGGATATTGGGGATAGGTGCTTATGTGTTATTGTATGAATATGTGACATGCGTTGTGAGTTTATACTTTTGGAACTGCAAAATTCGTACATATGAGCATATTGTTGTGATGTGTTATGACTGACCCGGGTATGGGCTGGTATTGTTTTACTTGCCAGTTGCAGGAACTTCAGAAATACAGGCTTGGGAATGCGAAGGGACGGAGAATGCTTGACAATGGCAACTAGACAAGTTTAGTTTTTCTTGGTATTTATCTCGAAAATAAAGCGTATGTGATGATGATAAAATTGTGTGTATTTCGACTTTCCTATTTGTATGGAAAATATTATTCTCGTTTTCAAGTTTGCTTATTTTTAAAGTACTTGTGATGTAAGACGAATAACCTAGCCTAGTGGACCCCATGAGGAATCCACAGCGCTGTAACTACCCATAAATTTGGGGATGTTACAGTAGATGGTATCGGAGCCAGGTTAATCGAATTACACACGTACTTTTACCAATATATTTGTAAAAAAATTGAGCTTTTCTAAAAGCACCACTGTCATGCCAGAAATGACAAAAACGGCGGAACAAATTACACACGTTTTCATACGGAAGTTTGAATCAATACTTTAACAAACATACTGCAATTTTTCCAAATACGTCAAGCATCCACCGACTTCGTATGACCTGAACAAGTAAGTATAATATTTGAAGTTTCTACATGATATTTAGATTTATTATGAGGACACCAACCGTGGGTATAAACTTGGCAAAAACAATAAAACTGCAAATCGTAATATGACTAGAAATTAATTGCAAATTAATCACCTTAGAATGGCTAGAGGACAACATGGAATGAGGATTCGTGGCGATGAAAGTATGGCCGAGAGCGAAGATGCATCGATTCAGCATGGCGGGAATGGGGAAGCACAACAAAATATTCCCCATGGTTTCAACACTGAAACCTTGCGGGATATCATTGCTAATGCAATCTCCCAGGGCATCCAAGCCGGATTGACAAGGGGTCGGCAAGAGTCGACTGGACCAGAGAGTAACCAACAACGACACGAGCAAGAAGAGGAAGAAGTACCTCCACTACCCCCTATTGGAGAAAGATGGCTAGGAGAACTATTGAAGGCAAAGTCACCGAAATTTGACAGAACTAAAGAGAAAGACATTGACGACTGGATTGCCGAAGTTGAGACTGCTTTTGAAGGAATCAACTGTCCCGCCGACAGGATGTTTCCTATAGATCAGAATCTACTACGAGATGCTGCTGCACGATGGTGGAGAGGAAGAAAACCTGTAGGTCGCAGCCTTAGCTAGGGAGAATTCACTCAACTACTGAAGCAGGAGTACTGTCCTAAGCCGGTGAGGGATGCTCGAGTTCGACATTTCTTCGGAGCTCGCCCTCAAAATCTACCTGTCGGGGAGATCATCCGAAAATATCAAGCTGACCTAAGCTATGTTGCACACATGGTGCCAACTGAAGATCAAAAGATATGCCACTTGGCTCAAAGATTGCCCATAGAGATTCAACAATATGTTGCTGGATTTCGATCTGCCACCCTACAAGAATACCAAGATACAATCTTAGCTTATTCAATGGTCACTTCTTCTTGTTGGTATAAAATTGGATATTGCGCCGTTTGTGCGGAAGCGAAAATAAATTGCGGAAAATAAACGACACAGCGATTTATAGAGGTTCGGCCAAACGTGCCTACGTCCTCTCTCTTAAGATCTTTTTCTATAGGTTTAAGATCAAAACCTCTACGCCTCTCTTCAATCGGTCGAGGGATTACCGTTACAAGCTCGTCTTCTATCAGTCGGAGTAAAACCGTTTTTCCTTTTCTATTGGATAAGGAATCAACCACTCTAGCTTTCTATCGGTACTAGATAAACCTCTTTAAGATAGCGATTGTGATTCTAACAATGCCGGATCCTTGATCCTAATAACACCGAATCAAATCGTATTTTTTCTTTTTCTCGCTCGTGTATGATCTTGTGTATAACACTCAATCACTCTTAATTAAGCTCAAGAACAACAACTATAATATTTACAATGATATAACACGTATGTATGCTTTGCTCAATGTTGTTGTGTGGATTAATACCAACTCCTTGGTATTTATAGCCTTCTTCCTCCTTACTAGCCGTTGCTGCCAGTTAACTAACTAGCGTGTGCTAGCTCTTCCTTCTTAGCGTGCGTTATCACACATTTTTGCTTTAGCGTACGTAAAGTCTTTCATGTAGCGTGCGTTAGACTGTTCCCAGTTGCAGTCCAGTAGCTTCGTTTCTTCTTTAGCGTACGTTATGACTTTTTCCTTACGTACGTGACCATATTGTATTAGCGTGCGTTAATAACACATTGTAGCGTGCGCTAATACAATATATCCGTTGCATGACTTGTCAAAGTATCCGTTTGATATGCTGACTTTGACCTACTTTTCCCAACGTTCTGATTGACTTGATTCAAACTTCTTAGCGTGCGCTATTACTTCTTTGTAGCGTGCGCTAATGCTGACTTCATTGCATACGACATTCTGTGTTTGAATTCCTTCACAATGGTAACAAGACTTCGATAGCGTGCGTTAATGATAACGTGTAGCGTGCGCTATCCCATCAGCTGACTTCACTTCAGCTTACTTTGAAACTTGGCTGGAATGCAGATTACTCCTTGTTAGCGTGCGCTAACGTATGATGACTTGCGTGCGCTAAATCAATCCAGATTGCAACTTTTGCGTCTTCGTCTGTATCGTCGTTTTGCTTCGCCTTAATGTTGTTTTGTTGTTTAGCAACTTTAATCATCAAAACACAAATTAAGTAGTGTGTGGAATAAATATTCCAACAATCTCTCCCTTTTTGATGATTACAAAACAACTCTTGAATTGGATAAAATCTGTAAAGGATAATATATGTATATTTCTACGAATCAAAGTTTTCGACTTTGATCGTTTCGTTAGTTTCTCCAATTCTCTTTTCTTTTCGACATCTCTTTTATTTTTCGACTCCGTCGGTTTTCATTTTTCAATTTTTAAACTCCCCCTATTTGTATGCTTTTATTTTCTTTTCGACTTCTTCGATTTTTCTCATTTTTATCTCAATTCTTCTCCTTCCCATTTTTATCTCAATTCATCTACTTCTCCCCCTTTTTGTCTTCATCAAAAAGTAAAAAATATAGAGTATATCGAGATATAAATATGCATGATACAAATGAATATGCATTAATAAGCAAAAATACTCCCCCTGAAAATATTATCTCTCCCTCAAAAATATTCCTTCTCCCCCTTTGTAAAATATCACAATTTAATTTTTGGGGATCCAACCGATAGTTGGTTTTTCTTTTGAAACATAGACGATGTTTGAAACGTTTGTTCCTTTAGGAACCCAAATCTTTTTAATTTTTATCGTCCGGCGTGGGCTTTTACAGTTAGAAATATGATGCCCGATTTTCAAACATTTTTCGCAACGGGGTATTTTGAAATTGACGGATTCGTCTTTCGAACGCGGTTTGAATCCTAACCCCTCTTTATTTAGAGTATATTTTTGAACACATAACATTTGTTCAAATTTATCGTTGCCGCACGAGAATTTCTTTGTCAAAATTTTTAGTTCATCTTGAACTTTTAAAAGATCATTCTTTAAGATATTCTCATTTTCAATGCATTTTGAATGATCGATTTCAATAAATTTCCCTTTTTCAAGTATTTTGAAATTTTCAACTTCCAAAGTTTTATATTTAGACTTGAGGGATTTAATTTCATTTAAAGTATTTTGATAGTCCGTATGTAATAACTCGAATGCTTCAAAGAGTTCGTCGTAGGAGTTACTTACTTGGCTTTCGACATCGCTATCGTCGAATGAACTCAGGGCCATGAGCACGAGATTATTTTGATCAAGAAAATCTTCATCGGGATCTTCGTCGCTCCATGTTGCGATTAAAACCTCCTTTTGCTTTACTCGACAGTTCTTGGTAAAGTGGCCTGGTTTACCACATAATCGACAAGTGTTATCGGGTTTCTTCGATTCGCCTGCTTGAATGTCCTTTTTTCTCCGGTTTAATAACTGTTGGAACTTATTAATGTTCTTGGCATAATATGCCATTTCTTCGTCGCTATCATCCACCGGAATTTCTTCTTTCTTTTTAGACATCTTAGCCTTGAAGGCTATCGACCTCTCCTTCGGTTTCTGTTTGGCATTCCGAGATTTTAGAACAATCTCGTAGTTGATAAGAGAACCAACGAGAGCACTAAAATCGAGAGTATTTAAATCTTTTGATTCCATTATTGCCGTAACCGTACCGTCCCATTCTCGAGGTAGTGATCGGAGAATTTTCTTTACTTTCTCACTACTCGAAAGTGGTTTCCGAAACATGCTAATCCATTGGTAATGACCGAGAATCGGTCGAGCATAATCGAGATGGATTCGCCGTCCTTCATTTGGAATAATTCATAATCGTTAAGGAGCATGTTTATCTTCGTCTCTTTGACTTGAGACGTACCTTCGAGTGTTACCTCAAGCATTTTCCAGATTTCTTTGGCACTATCACACGATGATATCCGGTTGTGTTCTTCTGGATTTAAGGCACAATAAAGAAGTTGAGTTGCCTTACAATTGAAATGGTCGTTTTTCTAATCGGAGTCGTCATATTCTTCAAAAAATTTAAGCGTACCGTTGGAATTCGTTGGAATTTTTGGACCAAGACAAATCACCTTCCAAAGTTCGATGTCGTAAGCTCGAATGAATATCGACATCTTCTTCTTCCAAGTCATGAAGTTCGCACCATCAAACAATGGTGGTCGGTTGAGAGCAAGGCCTTCGGCTGGAGAGATTTGAAACGCCATTTTGGATCTTTTTCTCCTCGGATGTTAAGCCGCATATTGGAGTACCGCTTTGATACCAATTGTTGGTATAAAATCGGATATTGCGCCGTTTGTGTGGAAGCGAAAATAAATTGCGGAAAATAAACGACACAGCGATTTATAGAGGTTCGGCCAAACGTGCCTACGTCCTCTCTCTTAAGATCTTTTTCTATAGGTTTAAGATCAAAACCTCTACGCCTCTCTTCAATCGGTCGAGGGATTACCGTTACAAGCTCGTCTTCTATCGGTCCGAGTAAAATCGTTTTTCCTTTTCTATTGGATAAGGAATCAACCACTCTAGCTTTCTATCGGTACTAGATAAACCTCACTAAGATAGCGATTATGATTCTAACAATGCCGGATCCTTGATCCTAATAACACCGAATCAAATCGTATCTTTTCTTTTTCTCGCTCGTGTATGATCTTGTGTATAACACTCAATCACTCTTAATTAAGCTCAAGAACAACAACTATAATGTTTACAATGATATAACACGTATGTATGCTTTGCTCAATGTTGTTGTGTGGAATAATACCAACTCCTTGGTATTTATAGCCTTCTTCCTCCTTACTAGCCGTTGCTGCCAGTTGACTAGCTAGCGTGCGCTAGCTCTTCCTTCTTAGTGTGCGCTATCGCACATTTTTGCTTTAGCGTACGTAAAGTCTTTCATGTAGCGTGCGTTAGACTGTTCCCAGTTTCAGTCCAGTAGCTTTGTTTCTTCTTTAGCGTACGTTATGACTTCTTCCTTACGTACGTGACCATCTTGTATTAGCGTGCGTTAATAACACATTGTAGCGTGCGCTAATACAATATATCCGTTGCATGACTTGTCAAAGTATCCGTTTGATATGCTGACTTTGACCTACTTTTTCCAACGTTCTGATTGACTTGATTCAAACTGCTTAGCGTGCGCTATTCCTTCTTGGTAGCGTGCGCTAATGCTGACTTCATTGCATACGACATTCTGTGTTTGAATTCCTTCACAATGGTAACAAGACTTCGATAGCGTGCGTTAATGATAACGTGTAGCGTGCGCTATCCCATCAACTGACTTCACTTCAGCTTACTTTGAAACTTGGCTGGAATGCAGATTACTCCTTGTTAGCGTGCGCTAACGTATGATGACTTGCGTGCGCTAAATCAATCCAGATTGCAACTTTTGCGTCTTCGTCTGTATCGTCGTTTTGCTTCGCCTTAATGTTGTTTTGTTGTTTAGCAACTTTAATCATCAAAACACAAATTAAGTAGTGTGTGGAATAAATATTCCAACACTTCTCACGGAACTAGAACATCATTCTAGAGGGTTCAATAAGAACAACTCCAATTCTGATTTCCACCAATCCAATCGATCTTCCTTGCCCCCTCACTCTAATTCCCGAGGGGGATCACAAAACTCTAATTCTGTTATAGAAAGAAGATGTTTCAACTGCAAGAGTGTTGCTCATCTAAAGAAGGACTGCCCCAGGCCTCCTACCAAATGTTTCAATTGTGGAAAGCAAGGACACATGGCCCAGTTCTGTCGAGTCAACCCTACCGTTCAATCATACGCATCTTCTCCAGCCCCCATGACGCAGACCCATCACTTCAGGCCACATGCGACACAATCTTTCCAGTCGACGCCACCAGCTGGACGTGGTTGTGGACGCGGTAGTGGCCCAACAACCAGCTCAGGCACCATTGCCCCACGCTTATTCGAAATGAGGAAATCTAACGAGTTTAACGCTCCGTCGGCATCAGGTACACTCAGCATTTGCTCCCAACCTGTGCGCATTTTATTTGATACTGGTGCAACCCATTCTTTTATTTTAGAAACCAGTGTAAAAAGATTAAATCTTGTAAGCTCTTTGTGTCAACCTTTTATTGTAAGATTACCGGAAGGTAGTAGGATTTGTGGTAACAAAGAGATCCGAAACTGCCCCGTCCATCTTGGGGGTAGGGATTGGGTTGCCAACTTGATTGTGTTACCTTTGCACCATGAAGAAATGATCCTAGGTATGGACTGGATGGTACGTCATTGCGCCATACTAGACACCTACAACAAATCCATCACCGTCACAGCAAAAGATGGCACACAAAGGATATACGTCGGAGAAGAACACGCAAGATCGGGGGGTTTAATATGTGCAATAACACCAGATGATTCTACAGAACTTGAGTGTATGGGATACTGTTGTTATATCTTGCATGAGGACTCATCTGAACTATCTATCGAGAAAATTCCAGTGGTAAACGAGTTTGCTGACGTATTCCCTGACGACTTGCCCGGACTTCCTCCCCCTCGCCAAGTTGATTTTTCCATCGAACTCGAACGAGGGACGACGCCAATCTCTAAAGCTCCGTATCGATTAGGACCCGCAGAAATGCAGGAACTCAAGAAACAGCTTGAAGAATTACTGGAGAAGGGCCTTATTAGACCAAGTGCATCACCATGGGGAGCCCCGGTATTGTTCGTAAAAAAGAAAGATGGGTCACTTAGACTCTGTATTGATTACAGAGAACTGAACAAGAGAACAATCAAGAACAAATATCCATTGCCGAGAATTGACGACCTGTTAGATCAATTACAAGGAGCAGTTATATTCTCCAAAATTGATCTAAGATCAGGTTACCACCAGTTGCGCATCAAGGAGGAGGACATCATAAAGACTGCCTTTCGCACCAGATACGGACATTATGAGTGTGTCGTAATGTCATTTGGCTTAACCAATGCACCTGCAGTGTTCATGGAATTGATGAACAGAATACTCATCGATTACTTAGATAAATTCGTGGTAGTCTTCATCGATGATATCCTGATCTATTCTAAGAGTAGGGATGAGCACGAGAAACACCTAAGAATTGTTCTAAACACGTTGAGGCAAAATCAAATTTATGGAAAATTTTCCAAGTGCAATTTCTGGATGAATGAAGTAACTTTCTTAGGCCACGTAATCAATGTGAAGGTGTAAAAGTCGACCCACAGAAGATCGAAGCAATAATGACTTGGGAACCACCCAAGAACATCAAGGAAGTACGAAGTTTTTTGGGCCTAGCAGGATACTACCAACGGTTCGTGGAAGGATTCTCGATATTAGCACAACCTCTAACCAAACTTCTCCGCAAAATTACCAAGTACGAGTGGACCGAGTCATGTCAAAAGACCTTTGACGAACTCAAAAATCGGCTGACGAGTGCTCCAGTGTTAACGCTTCCTCAAGGGATAGACGGCTTCACCATATATAGCGATGCTTCAAAACAAGGATTGGGATGTGTGTTGATGCAGCACGGTAAAGTTATTGCATACGCATCTCAACAATTAAAACCATACGAATTCAACTACCCCACTCATGACTTGGAACTTGCTGCTGTAGTGCATGCCTTGAAGATTTGGAGACACTACTTATATGGAGCCACTTGTCAAATATTCACGGATCACAAAGTCTCAAGTATATCTTCACACAGAAGAAGTTAAACATGCGGCAGAGGAGGTGGCTGGAACTCATCAAAGACTATGACGTGGATATCCAATATCATCCAGGAAAGGCTAATGTAGTTGCTGACGCTCTCAACCGAAAAATTACTCAGGAACATACGCTAAACAGAATGACATCACAAGTCGAGTTGCAACGCGAGTTAACAAAGAACGACATTGAAGTACGGATTCAGTAGGAGCACGGACAACTATGCACCATGAACCTGCGATCAACGTTGCTGGACGAAATTCTTCAAAAACAGGCAGACGATCCCAAAATACAAGGCATTATTAACGATATTCCGTTAGGAAAATCGCCAGACTTCGTCATTCACGCGGACGGAATCCTAAGGTTTCGAAAGCGAATATGCATTCCTTCTAACGACCAGCTCAAGCAAATGATATTGAAAGAAGCCCATGCTACGCCATACTCTATTCATCCCGGCATGAACAAAATGTACAAAGATCTTAAGCAACACTACTGGTGGCCAACCTTGAAGCGCGATGTAGCTGAATTTGTAGCTTGGTGCATGACATGCCAACAAGTGAAGATCGAACACAAGAGGCCTGCAGGAGTAATGCAATCACTCCCGATACCCGAGTGGAAATGGGAAGATATCTCGATGGATTTCGTCACTGGTCTTCCAACGACAAAGGGTGGGAAGGATACAATTTGGGTCATTGTTGATAGACTTACAAAATCTGCACACTTTCTCGCTATACCTGTAGCGTTTGGAGTCAACGGGTTAGCAGCATTATTCATTCGTGAGATCGTTCGGTTGCATGGCATGCCTAAATCTATTATTTCAGATAGAGACGGGCGTTTTGTATCACGATTTTGGAAAGCAGTGCATAGAGCTTTGGGCACACGACTAAACTTTAGCACTACTTACCATCCTCAAACTGATGGACAAACTGAACGTACTATCCAAACCCTAGAGGACATGCTACGATCTTGTGTCCTTGATTGGGGTAAAGATTGGATCAATCATCTTGGACTAGTGGAGTTCGCTTATAATAACAGTTGGCATGCTAGTATTGGAATGGCACCATTCGAAGCATTATATGGCAGAAAATATAGATCACCCTTATGTTGGAACGATACTTCTGATGTAGTCGCTACAGAGCTAGACTTGATCAAGGAATCAATTGAGAAAATAGCAATAGTGCGCAACCATATGCAAGCTGCTCAAAGTCAACAAAAGTCATATGCGGAGAACCGCCAGCGACCTTTAGAATTTGAAGTAGGCGATCATGTATGGATCAAGGTGTCCCCTACTCGAGGCATTCGCCGCTTCGGACAGAAAGGCAAGTTGAGCCCACGTTTCATTGGACCCTTTGATATTATCGAACGTGTTGGAGACTTAGCTTATCGTTTAGCTCTACCACCCTCTCTAGAAGGAGTCCATAACGTATTTCACGTATCGCAGCTACGGCGATATGTTCATGATCCTAGCCACAAGATGAATCACGAATCTCTAGAGATTGCAGAAGATATTATATACGAAGAGATACCTGTCGCTATTTTAGATTATTGTCTAAAGAAATTAAGAAATAAATCTATTCCTCTAGTTAAAGTCCAGTGGTCACACCATGGAGTTGAAGAAGCTACTTGGGAAACCGAAGAAGCAATGCATAACCGGTATCCCACGTTATTCCAAACATAAGTTTCGGGTCGAAACTTAATTTTTAGAGGGAGAGTATTTAACCCCAAAATTGTTACCATTTGATGGGATAATTTTGAAGGACCCAATGTGATAATATGCTTGGTGTGTTTACTGCTATATGTTTCTTTGTTATCTATGTGATAATCAATGAGATCTTCTACTGATGTTGTACTTGATATTTTTAAAGGAATCGAATAACATTATCCATTAATCGTCGGAAAATCCACGATAGAACCCGACGGTGCGCAACGTCGTGTTCTCCGACAGGATTTTTCAGCGAATATTGGGAAATGTACTCGAGAATGACTTAATGATGATAACCTCGTTCCAAGTTTCGGGACGAAACTTATTTTTAGAGGGAGAGTATGTAAAATCCCAATATTTTACATTATATAAATTATAAAGTAAATACTATTATATGAAAATAATTAGTGAAATTATTTATAAAAGTGATATCCTGATTTAAATAAATTATTGTGGTATTATTACATAATAAATTTTAAAATATATATTTGGACATTTTCTGGGAAGTATCGTGGACAAGTATCAACTTGAAAAAAATCACCAAGGATTTTTAAAAAGTTAAAAAAAATCTGAAAATTAACAATGTTGTAGAGAATTTAGCTAGCTTTTCAATGGTTCAAACGGCGAGTCAATCGGAGTCCGAACGAAAAAGTTATGATCGATTTAGTGGAGACTGCCAACTGCCGAGCACCAGGAATCTTCCGGGCGGTACCTACGCACGTGGCTCGGCCGGGGCTGCCGATAGTGACTCGGTAGGGCCCGCGCACGTGGCTCGGTCATGGCTGCCAGTAGTGACTCGGTAGGGCCCGCGCACGTGGCTCGGCCAGTGCTGTGTGACGTAGGGCGGTTGTGTCAAATTGACTGGGCACCTGTTTTGTGTCCTATAAATACAGCTTTTACCTAATTCATTTATACTCAAAACTTATGTAACTATATACAGACACTCAATATTTATAAATATACATCTTTATATTTCCGAGAAGAGTCCGTTCTGCCGACGATACGGGATCATTTTACGGCAAGTCAGACCAACTTTCCTGACATACTGACTGGAACCTGTCCGATTAAAATCGCCAGTGAATTTCTGAAATCCAGATCAAGGTGCTATCTTTGAGTTCGATTATCTACCAATCCGTAAGTGATTTTTGATATCTTATTCGTGCGTTTTGTATATAAAGTACATTACTAAAATATTAATATTTTAAATATCATATTAGACATCATTTAGATATGTAAAAATGAGTGATTATGTACAAGTCAAGACTGATTTTAAGTGCAGAAACATAACTTAAATCGCGAATAACTTTTGATCCGTAAATCATTCTTCGATTCCGTTTCGTGCGTTTTTCTCTTGAAGTATTTATATATATTTAGTTATTTTTTTTTAATTTTTGGAAATAATAAAATTTCCAACTCCGTTTCCGTGTTAATTAAACTTAAAATTTTTTTTAATGATAATAGACATTATGAAATCGAACTATGTAGCTGCCCATATGACGTGCTTAAATTTTTAACGGCAATTTTAAGTATTATTTTATATATATGCAATTATAAAATAATTAAGCTGGAATAAATAAATACATGTTCTTATATAAAATATCCAAAATTATTCTAAGGATTATTTGAAATATACGAAATGGATTTCTATTTCAACTCAAGTTATTAAGTATTAACTTTGTAAATATTTGATATTAATAAACTGAAATCATTCTCAATGATACTTTGATAAATTATAAGGACTATTGTTTGACTTATTACAGCATAAGTAATAGTTAAATTATAAATTGTTGAAAATATTTTTAAATTATTCAAGTATGATATCTAAGAACTATTTACCAATGCATTTAATTTTTAGACGATGATTTTGTTCAAATATAAAATAAAGGGCGAGCCATTAAATTAAATTGAGACGTCTTAACAAAATGCTAATAGCATATTATTATTAGGAGATCAATACCTTATCTAGGAGCGGACGGCCGAACTCTCGAGATTTAATTGGAATCATCTTATCGACGACTCACAAGGCAAGTTCGTTTTACTTGCTCGGCCCTAGCATTATTGCAATTTTATGTGTTCATTGTGTATTGATTATGTTGTGCCAATTGTGATGCTGTGAATCTGTGTATTATGTGATGAATGTGAAGAGATGCAAAGTTATGCCGTTCCAGTGGGAACAAAGAGAAATTTATAACGAACGTTCGTTCCGCACCCGGATATTGGGGGTGTGCACCCGGATATTGGGGGTGGTAGAAATTGCACTATCCGAATATTGGGGATAGATGCTTATGTGTTATTGTATGAATATGTGACATGCGTTGTGAGTTTATACTTTTGGAACTGCAAAATTCGTACATATGAGCATATTGTTGTGATGTGTTATGACTGACCCGGGTATGGGCTGGTATTGTTTTACTTGCCAGTTGCAGGAACTTCAAAAATACAGGCTTGGGAATGCGAAGGGACGGGGAATGCTTGACAATGGCAACTAGACAAGTTTAGTTTTCTTGGTATTTATCTCGAAAATAAAGCGTATGTGATGATGATAAAATTGTGTGTATTTCGACTTTCCTATTTGTATGGAAAATATTATTCTCGTTTTCAAGTTTGCTTATTTTTAAAGTACTTGTGATGTAAGACGAATAACCTAGCCTAGTGGACTCCATGAGGAATCCACAGCGCTGTAACTACCCATAAATTTGGGGATGTTACAGTTTTATAATATTGTTCGCTCAGTTTTCTGAATAGTTATTCATCTTTTTGTAATCAGATGTCGTGGCAGCGTATTTTGATAAATCACGGTGGTCATTGGGAGCGATCAGCATATGTAGACGGGGACTATTTTTTTGTCTACATCGACGAGAGCAAAGTTAGTCGTGCAAACCTCGTGGGGGTTATCAGAGAGGGTTTGGGTGTGTAACACCCCCAAACCACTCGAGAATATTACAGCGTCGCAGACCCCCTCCGTGAGGATCTACCAGGCTAAATACAGAAAACACCATAATACAAAACATACCAACATGGGTAATTAACGAACCATTAGACCAATTTGATCTTTTACCACAACGTACACATCAATCATACATTACTCTTTCTCGCAACTCATACCCACGCAGGGGTTAACATAAATCAATGTTCCCATAAAACGGGAAAAATAAACACAACAGAAGGACAAAACAACAAGACATCGCCAAATACTCAACACCGGTCTCCATGTGATTAGTATCGTCGTCTTCCATCATCCTTCGTAACGATCCTGTGAATCACTCCCCGACAACCTGCAAATACCTGGACGCAATACAGACATCCACCCCCGAATACTCAGGGGTTAGCAAAACTCCACTGTTTTGCTAGTGCAAGTAAAAATACAAAGACAAGCCATACATATCATACTCCAAGAACATAGAAATCGTGAATATTCTTCCCTATATAATTCACTTGATCAAAACAGTTTGAATTATGAAATATAGGAATAAAACCATTTTACATCTTACAAAACATTTTACGATCTCGGGAGTTTTGAAAACATTTGTGGTTTAAGAATTCTCAAGCCTTTCGAAACACTTAGGGACACAACCCAAAAATCATTTATTTCAAAATACGATTCCGATAACAAATACGGGATCCACGACCCAATCATAACATTCCAATCACAAACACGGGGGTCCATGACCCAATCATAACATTCTCACAAACACGGGGGTCCACGACCCAAATCATCCACCTCACATACTCACAAGAACAACCGACGAAAACTACATTGTCTCAAACATTACGATGATGACAGCCTCACAGAATGACATCAGAGAGCACAACTTTGCAACTTAACCATAGGGTAGAACTCGACACACCACAGAGCTACAATATACAGAGCAACCACAGGACTCACATACCCATACCAAATTATCACAGCCAAGGGACGAATCACACACAACACATTTTCTGGTGCCATTCCATCCAAGTACAATACCATTTGAACTGCCATTCTAATAAGACGAAATATGCACCAAAAATCATAGTTCTCCAACAAAACATTTCAAAGTTAACCGTTGGTACGAGACTCACGGCCGCCGCACGCCGCAGAGCCCAGTCGGACATCCCTGGGTAATGTAATATCCTGAATTTTAGAATAATATTTTATCATGACCTTGTTGGTATACTGGTAATATGAATATTTAATTTTGGTTCTGGACGTAATATTGAGTAAATGAGAGTAATATGTCGGGTAGTATTTTCTAATATCGTCGAATAATTATTGGTAAGAATGTGACGGTGGCCAACGTTGTATTCTTCGATAAATTATTCAACGAGAATTAGAGAAATTATCCGGACTCTGGAGATATTAGACTAGAATATTGGTGAGTTATTAGTTTTATCGGACGCAGTATGAATTAATCGATTAGTCGAGTTAGAAGACTGAATAACAGATCCGTAATTTATCCGTTTTTAATTGAATATGACATAATTTGACATTATGTCCCAATACCTATTCTAAATAATAATTATGTTGATTATTAAAACACCTCATTGATTTTTATTTCAACTCACGTCTCTCTCTCTTCTCTCATTCATGATTAATTCTCTCTCTCTCTCTCTCTCTTTATCCCACCTACCCCGGCAGACCAAACACTCTCCCTCCTCCATCTTCTTCTTCGGCCATAACCTGCGATCGGGAGAGGGGCGACGGGCGGAGGAAGCTCGAGGTGGTGGACGACACTCCTGGACTCGCGATCTTGGTCGGACCGTTGACAGGTAGATCACTATCCGTCTGGGCGGCGCAAATTGGAGGTGCGACGGAGATGAGTTGCCGCCGGCGACTGATCGGAGGCTGCGTTCCTTCTTGCACCGGACGGAAAACATGAGTTCTTCATGTCAGGCGTTTTTACGTGGCTAATGATGCTCAGGTAGGCGGAGAGTTGATCTCCGGCCGATGGGTTTTCCGACGTAAGGTGGTCGGAGTTTGGTTTAGAATTCCGGCGACCTTCGCTTCTAGATCCAGAGACCGATACATGATTCGGGGTGAGGGTTGTCCGACGAAGATGGTTTCAACGGATCGACTGGTAGTTGACCATGGCGGTTTTCCGGCGACCTGTGGTGCCTTGTGGGTGGTTCGAGCTGGAGTGTTGAGTGACGGAGGATATGAGGTCTGATTTCCGATGACTAACCGAGCTGCGAGTTGTGTGTGTTGGTGTGCTTCTGTGCGTGTGTGTGCGTCCGTGTGTGTGTGCGTATGTGTATGCCAGTGTGTGTGTCTTGTGTGTATATATATATATATATATATATGTGTGTGTGTGTGTATATATAGATATATGTGTGTGTAAGATGTGTGTGTGAGTTGTGCCGTGTGTGTGTGTCCAGTCGGGTGTGTGTGTGTATAATGGTGTTTATGTGTGTTAATATATATATATATATATAATAGTAGTGTATGTTTATGTGTGTATGTGTGTTAATATATATATATATATATATGTAGCAGATGTGTGTGTGTGTGAGTTGTGCTGTGTGTGTGTATGAGTGTTAAATATATATATATATATATATATATAGCAGTGTGTTGTATGTATATATATATATATATATATTATATGTGTTCCAGGTTTGTGTGTGTTGATATATATATATATATAGTCATGGTTGCGTGTATGTTTCGTGTTGGGATTATGGACGGGGAGAACATTAGGAGTAGACGAAGGTTTGATAATTTGGTCTTCGAGCGGTTGAGTGTATTTGGACCTATAGAATGAGCCGGAGTTCGGAGTGGAATTTGTGTTCGGAGTGGAATTTGTGTTCGGAGCAATAATCGAGTTGTGGATTCGGGATAATTATCGTTGGTCGTTTGATCCGATCAATTAATTAAGGGGCGCAATTGAGGTAATATATTAGCCGACTAATTACCTCGAGATTATAAAATATTAAATTGGACCCTTATATTAAGTTGTCTTTTATGTATTTATATTTAAGGTTTGGATTCCAATGGATCGATCGGTGAGCCGTATTCGTCGGGACTTTCAGCATCAATTATCGAGGCAAGTTATTACTTGCTCAGTTATAATATTTAATGAATGGTTTCAGTTTCATTCGTTTATAATTCGTATAGCAATGTTTATAAATCGTAATCACAGGAGATTTGGGATTATAGGTTGTATTCGAGTTTTGGAAATTTAAATCATAATGTATATGATTTACAATTGTCGTTGGTATACTTGTTATCGAGGATACATCATGGTATTGAAGAAAACGTGAATTATCTACCGTCCGTGATGTTTTGGATCGGTGAATATTCATAATAATGATTGGTGATGGTTTAGATATCGAGATTGCTCTCGAAGGACTCGGAGCAAGTATTTTAATCATTTCTGTCATTTGTGTCGATCATGTCGTGATACATTCGTGTATCGTTGTTGTTATGCATTTGTGCATTATTGTTGTCGTGTATTGTGCACGGTTGTTTTGTGCAGTTGTGCATTGTTGTCATATGTCCACCATGTGTTGGTCCGACGGGATCATCATGGGAATCTATAGTGTGTCGGCTGGATCGCCGGATGTAATGCCACCATGCGTTGGTCCGACGGGATCATCATGGGAATCTATAGCTGTGTGCGCTGGATCGTTGGATTACCATATGTATTGTTGTTGTGCATATGTATATTATGGGTTTGCCATAAGTATACATTGTCGTTATTGTCGTGATCATATTGACGTTGTCATATGAGTATGCATTTGTAGGTCTTGTGTTAGGACCATGTCCGTATGTTGTGTTGATCTGATCTCGGATTAGACTGACGTGATGGTAATGGTATTTTGTATCTCGAGGTATGTTCTGTGTTTCCTCTGGTAATTGTCTTTTGATGGACAATCGATTATCGTGTTGAGATGTGATGATGTTATCTGACGGATTTGGGTTGGACAGAGTTAGTAGACTTCGTAACAGTGAGTTATGATGATGTTTTGAGAACCTTGGGTACTGGTGAGATACAGTACGAAATGTGAACTTTGGTAAAGTTATGACGGTAAGATTACATTGGTTGTATTCTGACTTAGTAATTTCATTGGTATGTAATTATTAATGTGATGTGACGGTTATCATTATTGGATATTATGGCTGACCCCGTCGTGGGATTTCTTTTTAGGTTCTTGGAGTATCAAGCTTGTAGCGGTCGTGAAGAGATGAGCTTCCCGGAGGATACTGGCTAGGACATGTTTTGTGCATTGAGTTTCTTGATTGGTTCTTGTATTCCGCCGCTAGAGTATCTTTATGGTTGGTCTTTTTCCGCTGCGTGAGTGTTTTGAGACGCTCTTTTGGTATCTGGTAACTGAGGTTACTTTGGAAATCGTTTTTTAAACTTTTGAGTTTCGGCCGTTTGGCCTTGTGATTTCAAATGAGTTTTTACGATGGTTTTTGATAAATGGATTTTATAAGTCTTTGTGAATTTTTAAAGATAACACCGTCATTGGCCTCTTGGGCATTTGTAAATGTTTTGTGAAAATTCTTTTAGCCTTGTGGGTTCCATCTCGGGGCCCACGGCGCTGTAATATTTCCGGTTAAATCTGGGGGTGTTACAGAATATGGTATCAGAGCTTAGGTTGAGAAAACCTAGGCATTCGGGTCGAGTTGGATCGTGTTTTGTCGCGTCAGTCGAGTTGTCGATTGACAAATTCTAGAGCCTTGAGTTTTTGTTGTTCACTCGGGCTTATGCGTTATGTGATTTACCAGTGTGGTACTGGGGTTATTGTAAACTTTTCCAAATGGTATTAATGTGTTTCTTCGGATAGAGACATGTTGTGTTCTCGAGTCGAACTGAGTTTGCAAAATGCGTGTTTTGAAAATACCTGTGTCGAGTATTTTTCTAGAGTCGAGACATGTGCCAGTATCACGGGGAATCGTCAGCTTCACGATCTGTAAGTATTTGGATTTTTGAATTGCATCGAGGTTATCTGCAGTTATAATAGTTGATATGTTTTGAGATTTAGAAAGATATTATGCGTCACGATATGAGGTGACTGAGTTGAGACAGGATTGATGATCTTGAGAAACTATGATTTTGGAAATCAATATATTGGTTAGATTTTGGAACGGAATTGTGCATTTGGGACGGATCTTTGTGGATCATTAAGGAGAACATGTAGTCATGTTAGTACATTTTGAGATATATGAACTGTTTTTGAGAATTTGAAAATGATACTTTTCAAAGGAATGTTTTACGGATGTTTTACGGAAAATGATTTTGGGCCGAGACCCAATGGATTTTGAAATAGTTTTATAACTCAGGACTTAGGGTCCAAGAAGGGTTTTCTACCTTTTAAACTTCTTGTAATGCGGAATGAGATAAGGGCTAAGACCCTAATATTTCAAAAGGATTTTCTGTTTTCTAAAACTCCCGAGATTTGTAAAATGCTTTACAAATCGTTTATCTATTTTCCTACTGCTTTTCGCGGTTTTGGTTTATTTGTTCAAATGAAGCTTCTCGGGAAGTATTTCGCTGTGTTGATTTATTTCAATGTTTGTCATAGCACATTTGAGGTGATCCAGGATGGGTTAATGGTTGACGTTGCGAGTCATATGTGGAAAAGGAGTTTTTGGTCGGAGTCTATACATTGGGATTTTGGAACTCTATCGTGTGGTTTTCCCGATGGAATATTAGTGGATATTGGTAACAAGCCGAATTGGTATACATGAGTATGGATGTGGCCAATCATTTGCATAGTTTTCATTTTAAAACGTCGAAATCGTGTGGATTCGAAGGAAACTGTTATCGAATACTTGGCATTGCGAGCCAGAATAACTTTTCGAAAATTGATTTTGTGGTCTTACCAAAATTTATGTTTTGAGCTATGAAATTTTTGAAAGAACTTTCAAAAATTTGTCTTCGTGACAAGACTATATGATTTCAAACTGGTTTTGAAAATATGACTGATATACATACGCATTTAGAGCATAATGTGTTGTGTCACGATTTATTCATCCCGACAGGCGATCGACTATAAGGCCGAGCGACCAAGTCAACTCCAGTCAAACTATGGCTAGCTCGCCAAGTCGAAGATATCAGACCACCATCAGGTACCTAGCGATCGACTCCCAAGGCGATCGCCCTTTGGCAGCTGGCGATCTACTCTAGTGACCGGCTAAGGGCAATCGACCTACGCCCCGAGCAGAGACGATCGCCCGTCAAAGTCATCAAGGACTGGATCTCAGAAAAGCACCCACGTGCAGATCCACCAAAGGCGCTGACAAGATCTTCGCTAGCAGATAAGATCTTTTGCTGACAGACAAGACCTTTGACCACAGCCTGTCACCTACCTCACCTACCAGCATGCGCGCCGAACGTTGTCAGTGGGACCACCCGTGACAGCAATTCAGGACGCGTGTAAGCTCCCCATTGGATCGCATAGTTGACTGCCAGCAACTCCTGCAGACTTTGAGGGGACAGGCCCATGTGCTAAAAGACGATCGCCCGATTATTATAATGCAGAAAAGGCGATCGCCCGACGTATCCAAGCCCTATAAATAGAGAACCTCCTCCTACTGGAAAAAGGTTCCCAATTCACTTAACCTACGGTTCCGAATTCATTCTGACTTACGCTCAGGACTCATTCTCTCACATTCCGATACATTCACGGAAATACTGAAGAACATACATATCATCAAGCTCCCGGCTATCTCACCGGAATCCATCTCAGGACTTCTCTCTCTAAATCTCTCGTCCAGAAGACGATCGGCAGAAGCAGCAAGTCTCCACTAGACAGATTCCAAGGGATTCATAAGCCCAGGAGCCCAAGCATCCGGCTAAATACTCGCCGTGAGAGACCGTCGATCTCTCTCCGCCGCATCGTTCATCTCCTTTGTTACAAGAACTCACAGAGCATCAAATCTGGTTCTTCCGGCAATCTACACGCTCACTAGCTAAGATAACAAGAATCTTTACACTCATTGTAATTGTATTCTTACATTAGTACTTGTATCCCCGAATATTGGTATTAATAATATCTCGCGAGAGCATTCAAGCCCGGGACTAACAACCCCGGCAAATCTTGTGTTATTTATCTTTCTCTCGGAAGTGCTCTCGCATTTGTTTGCTATCCCATCCATTCCAGCAATATCTATCTCCGGATAATATTTTGGGTAGCAACAATTGGCGCTAGAAGAAGGGGCATCTAACCCTCACAATTTTTATACCTACCTTCCCGAAGAACACTCACTGTTCTCGGGGCACATACTTGAAGTGACACTCACTGCACTTCAAAGAAAACCTTCAGAGTCATGACATCCGTCGGTACATCGAAGAAAGCCGCTCTCCGAACCGCCGGACACCATTTCCTGGCTCAGCCCGAACCCCAGCCGACGACAGGGGGAAGCCGCAGCAACGCGAGACTCTCGATCCCGCATCCGAGAGATGGCCCCAACCTCTCACTCGATCAGTTCCAAACCGAGGAACAGATCGAGGAGGCTATGGCCATCCTGGAAGAGCGACGGAGAGCATGCGCGTCGCCCGCGATAACTCCCTCGATCATCCGCCGCATGGGAAAACGGAAATTCAACGGGCTACTGAACGAGCGATCGTCAAAAAGCCCCAATTCGCGAGGAAAGGCTCTCGCACGACCGGACGGATCCATATTCGATCGCTTGGGGCGAGACCTGTCCTGGCGACCGGGGCATTCTGTTTCCAACCTTGACAAGACGGAATCCGAATCCGTCACCAGGACTTCGGCCTACCCGCCTCACAGCCGAACGCAGGTCAGCCATCTGACTCCCGCCCCGATCGCCAGGGGATCAGTACTCAATCGCCTCGGCACCCGCTCCGGCCGCGAGCATGGCGGCCGGAGCCACGACGATGGCCGCCATACAACGCCCATCGGCGAGATGAAAGCACTCTTGACACCGGGCAAGCACCGGCAAAAGATCGCGGCCGACCGAGCCACTCGCGGTCCACATCGAGCTTGCCCCCATACAACCAACAATCGCTCCTCCCAAAACACCTCTGTATGAGGAGATCGGACCAGAAACCCACCGAGTAAATTCCGAATTTACATGATAGGTGTGGGGCATCTGATGCAACCAAGTGCCGGATCTTCCGTTAACATTGGGCGGTGGCCCACGTGGTACGTCACACTACCACCACGATCAATCACCTCTTTTAAGAAAGCGGCGAATGACTTCACGTCATACTTCGCCAAAGAAGGTCGCCAGACAGAAGGCCCCACCGCATGATAAAAATCAAGCGGGGAAGGACGAAACCGACGCAGATTACATCGGCCGGGTAGACGAAATCATCCTCACCGCGAACGTCGGTGACGAGCTCGCTCTCCATTCGGTCATGGGGGATTCCACGGTCACTCTCCCATGTTTAGACATCTCTCAAGGATATTCCCCAACTTACGCGATCTTCCGCGCTAAAGCCGCCAACTTTACGGCCGAGTGCAAAGGCTACTCACCATCCGCTTAGGCGAGGAAACGCCACCTCTTGTCCGGAAGATAGCGATCGCCAAAGCAAAGAAGACGATCGCCAAGACACCCGGAGATCTCAAGGCTTTCGAGGACATGGAAGCCCATCTCCTCCATACGTTCAACAGAACTCCGGCACATATTTTCTATGCCATCAAGGGGCACGAAGAGCTCAAAAAGCCAAAGGCGATAAGGGACCACGGTCACCTGGACAACAATCAATATTGTGCCTACCATAAGAGTCCCGGCCACAGCACCAACAAATGCCGCGACCTCCTCAAACAGCTCTGGAGATTGTTCGAGGAGGGCAAGTTGGACAGCTTATTGGTTTAGCCGAAACCCCTACCAATATCTATAGACGATCATCCGAGTCGAACACAAAACAGGCTGGAAAGCTCATACGAGCCGACCCCTAGATCAACCTCGGCGACCGTCTCTACATGCTTCAATCAAGAAAAGGAGACCTCGGAAGTCTCCCCGATCTCCTTCCTTATTTAAGAAACCGGAGGACTCGATCGCCATATACAGTTCACCGTCTAACATGATGGACTAAGGCACGAGATCGCCTCCCCCGCACAACGTACACCGTCGAAGGTCGGCATCTACATGACGATCCAAGGTGGAAGAGTGCAGCCATGGTCCTGGTGGTCGATGGAACCGACTGCTTAGGCCATGCAAGGTCCCTTTGGGCCAAGATCGCCCGCCCTTCGTTTAAATACGAGGCCGGTGTAGTCTGAGGGCCCTCCAAAATTAATCAGTGGACACGATCGCTCGCCCTCAAAGGTTCATCATCTAAATGGTGAACTCGGACAATGCGATGTGCCACAACCCCCGTCTCAATGTACACCGTCGAGGTCAGCCATCTCCATGGCTGGCCTAGGTGGAAGCAGAGCTAACAAGCCGCGGGCGTGGAGTTGATTCATCCGACGCTGCCCCGCGCAAGGACTCCTCTAGACCGAGACCGCACGCCCTTCGTTTAAATATGAGGCGAGGCGCAGCCTAACAGAGGACCCTCATAATAAAGTGAGTCACGAGACACTCAATGTCTTCGCGCATCAAGACATGATCAAGGAGTCGGTCCATCGAACTCCGCGATCGTGCACGGTTCCTCAAGATGGACGACCGTCCCCGAGGATTCGACAAAGTTGAAGACCGCTCACTCAAGGAATTATTTTCATCCCCTTACTTCCACTAAGTGAATAAAAACAAGGGGCAATAAGAGTGCGGACTACCTACACGACGATCGTCGCTATTCAACCACATTCGGAGATCGTCATTTTTTCAGATGTAGTGCAGCGATCGAATTTGTTGTAGAAAGTTGTCTTTATGAGTTTATCAATTCATTTGGAACTACTCTCGCAACGATCTCTCCTCACACATCTGTACAAAGTCAAACAAAGACTCAAAAATAACCATTCATTCAAGTAATCGAAGATAATCAAACATTCAGTTCATTGCTTGAGAAGATCAAAAGTACACGGTCGCCCTAAGGCCTAAGTGCTACAAAAGAAAACTACAAAACTACAAGGAAGTAAGCTAAAAAAACGTCAAAAATGAAGCGCCTCAGGCCCCTGCCTGGCCTTCGCCATCAGCATTCGGCGCGGTCCCCTCATCTTCCGGAGCGTCGGGATGAGCAAGATTAGCCGGAGACGGATACCAACTCAAATCCACACCGATGTCCGCAAGATCCAAGATCGGCAAGGAGAAAGCTGAATGGAGAGGATGCTCCAACGCATACGCCTTGAAGTTATCGGCAAGAGGCCCGACCTCCAAACCTCCCTTCTTAGCCGCTCGAATCGAGTTGGCGAACGCCAAATAATAGGCGAACTCGCTGACATACTCCAAGTTTTGGAAGGGATCGGCCTTGGTCGCCTCAACCTCTCTTTTCAGCTCCGCCATCGCCTGTTGCGACCCCTGGAGCTCGGCCTCCCTCGCAGCAATCTTTTCCCTCGCCTCCGTCAGCTCGCTGGTCAGCCGAGCGATCGTCACCTTCTGGCGATCGGCCTCCTCTTCAGCAACGTTCCACGCCTGGACGGCATTCTGCATCTGGTCCCGAAATCGGTCAACCGCCATACGATATTTCTCAGTCTCCTTCTTCTCCAGCTCAAGCTCATGGCTCGCCCGCTTGGCCGCCTCCAGAGAGTCCTTCTCCATCGCCGCGATCTTGTCAGCAAACTCGGCGTTCTCTTTCCGAGCCGCCTCGAGATCCTCCTGCAGGCGAATAGTGGAGGGCCGCCCCTCAAACTCCTGAGCAGCCTGGACAGCCATGGTCGCCGTCTGAAGAGAAAGGGCGAGAACAGCGTGCATCGAACTCGACGATCGCTGCCGAGCGATCGCATCCAGATCAGTCGTCCATGCCTTCGGCAGAGCAGAAGAAGCCTTGCTAACATATGGAGGAATGTCGCAGGAATGGCGAGGAGATCGGCTCGCTAGGAAATCTACGACCATCGGCGGGCAAGACGGATCTGCGCGACGGATCCTGCATCAAAACAGCAAAGTTAATACAACTCCTACGCAGATGCAATTTTCAACACAAAAATGCTATCTACCTCTCAGCCTTCTCGGGATCCCGACCGAAAAACGGTTTCCCTCGAGGGGTCTCAGCATCCGCGATCGCCATCTCCCGCATAAAAGCCGCAGAGGCGGCTCGCTCTCCGAGCAACAATGGTGATCGGAGGCGCGGCGATCGGCACTTCATCGCCGGGCGAGGCAGAAGTTTCTTAGGCCTCGGCCTCTTGCGATTCACCGAAGCCCCTCCTCCGAATTTCCTCCTCAACCACGACCGGCTCCACGCGAGGCTCCGGCTCCACGCGAGGCTCCGCCTCCGAACTATAAGCGTCTGCGGGAGGGGCCCGAGTCGACCTCTTATGGCGAAGACGGCCTAGGACTCCTGGGTTCGACATAGCGATCTCCGTCGGAGGCTCCAAAAAGCGAGGAAAGCGAACCTCTGCAGTTAAAGACGATCGACTAACGGTCAGACACTTTCCTCAAGTAAGGCGATCGCCTAGAAAGTGAAGGTCGCATAAACACATACCTGGCACCGAGAGATGTCTCGGGAAACGGAATAGTCGAGCCGACAACCAACGACTCTCCTTATTGATCCGAGTGGCGTCAAGGTCGTCGTCCGACAAGCTCCTTATCCGCTCCCAGACAACGAGAAAGTCAAAAGGCAGCTCCTCGATCGCCGGAATGTGAAAACCTACAAAACAGAAATCAAATTAGATCAGTCCAAAACGCATCCAAACGAAGGGAGAGTCTAAACCCTTACCGGGATTCCTCTCCCGAAATTCAGTGGGGATCTCCAGCTCGCCCGTGGGATTGTCGCTCGCCGAAGCTCTCCACTTGACGGCGACCCAGAACCACTTCGTCTGATCGCCCCGTATCCTATTCGGGACTCCATGAATCACCCGACCAGATCGGCCTTGAATATGGTAACCGCCGACCAACCCTCTATGAGCCGTCAGTTTAAACAAATGGTTCATCTCCAACGGCGATGGGAGGCGGTACAGGCGGTGACCGCCGAAAAGGGTGAGAGTGCAGATAATTTGGAGCCAGGCGTTCGGCGTCAGCTGAAGTGGCGCCACATTCCAAGCGGCCAACAGATGGGAGACCGCAAAGGATAGAGGGAAGCGCAGCCCGGCCTCCATAACGGCCTCACTCACTGCGACCATACCCATCGGAGGCTGGTCGGCTCGTTCATTCTCCGCCGGCGTGAACATGTCCACATCTGAAGGAACATGGAATCTTGTCCTCCAGACGGCCAGATCTCTCCTGGTCGTCGAGCTCCGTATTTGGCCGAGCGACCACAACGATCGCTGCGCGGCACGATACTGCGACCGCTTGGGAAGCACATAGGGGTAGGCGACCGAGTATCCACGGAAATCGAATCTCGGAGTAGGACCGGCCAACCTCTCCATTATCTCAGCGAAAGCCCTATAGGCCCGACCGAAAACGCTATGTTGCTCCCAGTAAGCCCTGATCGCCAGATCTCTCTCGATCTGCGATCGTCTCTCTTCAGCAGCCGACTCCTTAGCTGTAACACCCCAAACTAGGCGGATATTACAGTGCCGTGGACCCCCGACTGGGACCCACCAGGCGAATGAAAATGAATGAATTACACAGGTAAATGTAGTACCGAACCACATTACAACATCAATTACTCCGATGAGGAGTTTTATACAACACACCCAGGATGATACTGAATACAAGTATGTTTTATATGGAGATAAAATATACAACAATGAGTGAAATGAATATTCAAGCGGAATGTCTGCAGCGGAATAAATAAAAGAAACATAATGACTGAAAAGACTGGGGCCCCCTACTAGTATCACTGGGACTCCTCGCCATCACCGTGCTCTCCCCGTGCCTTAGCCTTACCATGACAAAACAGATCCCAACGGGGTCGATTACGAACAACAATCCTCAAGGGTTGAAAATACACAATCATGATATATCCGAAATTATGAATTATCCTGTCGAAACATACGCAATCAAACATGCTATATGAATCGACTATCGATGCAACTCAAAGGAATGGCGCCACACTACGTCCGGGATGGAAATGTGTCCGTGCACAAGCCACCAACGAGTATCGATCGAATACACGTGTGGTCTTGTACCTAATCGATCTCACGAAGCCATCAACTCGTGTGCACGGTCGATGTGAGGCCACCAACCAACACACGACTATAATGTGCCCGACATGAAAATCCTACACATACCAATCTGCACGCCCAAGATGACCGGAATGCCACAATATGACAAAAGTGACAACGAAAATGAATAATGACTCACCAAGATTAAATGATGGTGAAATGAATGATAGCTCAATGAAATGATCGGAACCGTCGTTCCTTATGACTGAGGTGATTAATTGACAATGACAAGTTTTGATACGGTTAATACAATGATGAATGAGTTACGATTATGAATGAACAACAACAAAAGGAAATGAATATCCTTTTAACCGAGTAAGAATTAACTTACTCAATACCGATGAAGAATGTCCTTCCACGAACAACGTCCTGAATGAAATGTCGGTCGCTCGAACAACCTTGAACAACAATAGTTACCAACAACCGATTAATACATGAATCAAATACGATCATAACCGACCCAAACGTCGATACAACAATATCCGAATTCGTAGATGTACTCTAACGAAAACGTTGAGATACCCGTTGGTTAAAACCAAACCCAAATTATCGAACCAACTCCAACATGATTGATTCAAACCAGCAAAACATTATCAATGACATCAATAATCTCATAGAAATCCACAATTCAAGTTTATACAAACGACAATCGGAAATCCCCAAAATAACCGAAGTCAACCCCAAGGGTTCTTGAAATAATTCAGAAAATAACCATTAAATCCGTAAGAATATACTTATCCAAGGTAGATAATCCATATCCAACATATTCCAATGATAATCCAAGCTTACACGAAGAAATCGGGAGGAAAAACCCAAAAATTCGAAATTCTAGATCCAAGAGATTAATACATTTGATTCGATGTGATGAAGATGATGAAATGATGATCAATCCGAAAGATGAGCTTGAAGATGATGATTGATGATTACACCTCGAAGAATCCTCTCCGAATCGCTCGAAATCACCCAAAATTACAGAAGGAATGAAATGAGATGAATAAATGACGAACTCTGACTAAACTGTCCAATTTATAGTCAGTCCAGGTTAGCGTGCGCTAGCCCTTGTGCGTAGCGTGCGCTAACGAGTAATTTGGGTAGTCCAGTACCCACTGTCCGAACACGGTAGCGCGCGCTACGTACCTTCTTGTAGCGTGCGCTACGGCCATACTACTAGCGTGCGCTAAGACCCATTATTAGCGTGCGCTAACGAAATATTGATGCCCAAGGCCGGAGTCCGTAAAAGCGTCGACCTCGATCGGCCCGATAGCGTGCGCTACAACCATTGTTTAGCGTGCGCTATTAGATCGGTTGCGTACGCTAACAACAACACATAGCGTGCGCTATGAATTAATCCAGTGCAGTCCAGTAGCCACTGGACTCAACCTGATCCGTCCTTAGCGCGCGCTACACCTCATATTAGCGTGCGCTACTTCAACCCACTAGCGCGCGCTACTTACCATTCGTAGCGTGCGCTACTTATAACTCACCTGCAGTCCAGTACCTTACGGTGCGGCTAAACTTAGCGTGCGCTAAAGCTGAGTGGTAGCGTGCGCTACCTATACCCAATTAGCGTACGCTAAAAGGAGTATGTAGCGTGCGCTACTCCTCACGCACAGCTCGCAACGAAAATGACAATGATGATAAACACGGCACGAAACTCCAATCAGATTAGTGATGAATGACGATTGATACATGATACAATTACTCTGAATGATGAATACCATGACTGAATATGAGTGACAAATGATCAATAATGAATGAGATTACTGAGTATCAATTACTGAACGATAAATACTGAATGATAATTACTGAGTGATAATTACTGAATTACAACTGGGTATTACATACACCCCCCCTTAAAAGAGTTTCGTCCCCGAAACTAAGGGTCAAACAACTCGGGATAACTCTCCCGCATACTATCCTCGGTTTCCCAAGTAGCCTCTTCGACTCCGTTTCTAGACCACTGAATTTTAACCAAAGGAATCGTCTTATTCCTCAACTGCTTGATTCGTCGTTCTAAAACTCGCATAGGACGCTCCTCATATGAATGATCGTCGGCGATCTCGATTTCGTCGAACTGAAGTATGTGACTCGGGTCGGCAACATACTTCCGCAACTGAGAGACGTGAAACACATTATGAATTCGGCTCAACGCCGGAGGTAAAGCCAATCGATAAGCTAACTCGCCTACTCGATCCAAAATCTCAAACGGTCCAATGAATCTCGGACTCAACTTCCCCCTCTTCCCAAAACGGAAGATACCACGACTCGGGGATACCTTGACCAACACGTGGTCACCTGCCTCGAACTCTAATGGTCGACGACGGTTATCTGCGTATGATTTCTGTCGACTCTGAGCGGTCAACAAACGACTCCTGATCAAAGCTACCTTCTCACGGGCGGCTATAAGCATATCGGGCTCGGTGCCCAATGATTCTGATAGGTCGTCCCAACACAACGGAGATCGACAACGACGACCATACAAGGCCTCGTAAGGTGCCATCTTGATCGAAGCATGCCAACTGTTATTATACGTGAACTCGATTAATGGTAGTTGGGCTTCCCAATCATCTTTCCAATCGAGGACGCATGCCCTCAACATGTCCTCTAATGTCTGAATGGTCCTCTCTGATTGTCCGTCGGACTGAGGGTGAAAAGCGGTACTGAGGTTAAGCTGGGTTCCCATAGCACGATGAACTGATTTCCAAAAATGCGACACAAACCGTCCGTCACGATCGGAAACGATACCTTTAGGAGTACCGTGCAGTCTGACTATCTCTTTGATGAACAGTTGAGCAAGTCTCTCGGGACCCCACGTTTCCTTGATCTCAAGGAAATGAGCTGATTTGGTTAAGCGGTCCACGATCACCTAGATCGTATTCATGCCACGACGACTCGTCGGCAAACTCGTGATGAAATCCATAGAAATGTCTTCCCACTTCCATTCGGGAATAGGAAGGGGTTTCAGCACACCCGTCGGTCGCTGATGTTCAATCTTAACTTGTTGACAGGTTAAGCATCTTGAAACAAATTCTGCGACTTCTCGCTTCATATTACTCCACCAGTAATTTTGTTTCAAGTCCTTGTACATCTTGCTGGACCCCGGATGAACAGAATAAGGGGTAGCATGAGCTTCTCTCAAAATAGAGTTTTTCAACTCGTCATTCGCCGGTACGCACAACCGATTCTTAAACCTCAAAAGTCCATCCTCGTGGACCACAAATCCAGGGGCTTTCCCCTGAGCCACATCCTCTCGGATGCGCAACAATGATGGGTCCGAACCCTGATTCTCTCGGATTTCCTCCTCGAGTGACGATGAAATCTCTAACATACAAAGCCGCCCGAACTCGTGAAGCCGGACCTCGATCTCGGGTCTAAGGAATTCCTATGAAGCTCCTTCAACCGTTAAACGGGCAAGCATATGCTCTGAACGGACTTACGACTCAAGGCGTCGCGACAACGTTCGCCTTGCCCGGTGGTAGAGGATCTCGATATCATAATCTTTGATTAATTCCAACCACCGTCTCGACGCATATTTAACTCCTTCGAGTAAATATATACTTTAAGCTCTTATGATCGGTGAATATCGGCAGTAACGCCATAAATATAATGACGCCAAATATACAAAGCGAACACCACGGCAGCTAGCTCCAGGTCGTGGGTCGGAACATTAACCTCGTAAGGTCTAAATAGCCGTTAAGCATAGGCAATAACCTTCCGTTACGTATGAGTACACATCCGAGACCACTGTCCGGACGCATCACTATAGACCACAAATCCTTAGTCCCTGCGGCAAGGAAAGTACAGTCGACATTAACCGGCTCTTGAGTTCCTCAAAACTCTGTTGACACGCGTCGTACCACGTGTATTTCTTATCCTTCCGCAAAAGGTTCGTTAAGGGTTGAGCGATTCTAGAAAATCCTTCCACAAACCGCCGATAATAACCCGCTAATCCGAGAAAACTTCGGATTTCGTTAACGTTCTTCGGAGGTAGCCAATCTCGAATAGCCTCCGTCTTCTGAGGGTCGACACGAACTCCGTCTGATGAAATTACATGACCGAGAAAAGTCACTCCGGACATCCAGAACTCACATTTGGAAAACTTCCCATAAAGTTGTTCTCGTCTCAACACGTCGAGCACTTGATGAAGGTGAAACTCGTGTTCCTCCCGGTCACGAGAATAAATCAAAATGTCATCGATGAAGACAACAACAAACTGATCCAAAAAGTCGATGAAAACCCGATTCATTAACTCCATGAATACCGCAGGTGCATTAGTCAATCCAAACGGCATAACCACAAACTCATAGTGACCATAGCGTGTTCGAAACGCCGTCCTTGCGATATCCGACTCTCGAATCCATCGATGATATCCAGATCTTAAGTCGATCTTGGAAAATCTGAAGCTCCACGAAGTTGATCTAAGAGATCATCAATACGGGGTAAGGGATACTTATTCTTGATCGTCACCCTGTTCAACTCCCGATAATCAATACATAAGCGGAATGAACCATCCTTCTTCTTGACAAACAACACTGGTGCTCCCCACGGGGACGCACTCGGTCGGATATAACCTTTCTCGAACAACTCCTCAAGTTGGTTCTTTAATTCCCGCATTTCGGTCGGGGCCATCCGGTACGGTGCCTTCGATATCGGGGACGTACCAGGCTCCAACTCAATCGTGAATTCCACATCCCTCTGTGGAGGCAAACCAGGTAACTCGTCTGGAAAAACATCGGCATATTCCCTCACCACCGGAATATCCGTTAACATTACTGATGATTTCTCGGTTTTGGCCATATAGCACCAATAACCGACACATCCTTGATTGAGTAACCTTACTGCTTTCATCAAATTAATGACTTTACCAGAACAGCCGGGATTACCTCCCTCAAACACACATTCGACTCCATCGTCTGAAATGATAGTGACCAAACGCTTTCGGACACTAATGATGGCATCATGACGATCCATCCAATCAATTCCCAAGATGATGTCGTCCCTCGGCAATTCTACTACGATTAGGTCCGCTGGCCATACACGACCATGAAGCTGAATCGGACAATTCTGAATCTCACGACTTCCGATAATTCGTCTACCATCAGGTAGGCCAATGACATAAGGCTCACAACTAGTAGCACTACCCAGACGTAGTCTACTCAAACATGACTCGGAAATGAATGAATGAGATGCACCAGTATCAAAAAGGGTACACACAGGTTGAGATAGAATATCGAGTGTACCTGAGATCATTCGGGCCTCGGGATCATCGGTCTTGTTCTTCTCGTAAATGCGGGGCTGGCCGGCCCCGAACCGACGCTCTCCGTCGATAGCTCTTAGCTCCGCCTTTAGCTCTGTCGTCTTGAGCAGCCACCGAGTGGCTTTGATTACGCATTCTTTGAATGACACAGGAGCTTGAGATGACGCCGGAGTGGGTTTACAGTCCCTACGGCAAAACGGGCCCTATGCCCAACAATCCACGATTGTGGCACGTAATGCACGCCGGACATTTGGTGCTGAAATGACCCTGTTCCTCACAGTTGAAACAGGTGATGGCCGAACTGGCCGCTCGCGACTGAGATTCCGCGGGTTTAGACGCCGTGGGAGGTCGCTCAGAAAAAGTAGAGCCCGCACGTGGTTTCTTGAAAGTGGCATGACTCCCGTCAGACTGATTACGGTTCTTGGACTTCTTGCTAGCAGACGAAGGTTGCTGTTTAGCAATTTCCTTAGCAGTAAGCTCGTAGGTAAGAGCTTTCTCAATGAACTCGGCTAGAGTGGCACAATTATGATTAAGCAACTGTAGCCGCATACGAGGTTTCAGCCTCTTGCTGAAATACTTGATCTTGTCCGCTTCTGAGTGAATGATAGATGAGGCGAACGGAAGAAGTTCCTAAAATTTTTCGGCGATGGCGAGAACATCATCATCCGCCGAAAGGTCGGGAGTGAGTAATTCCGACAACTTGGCCTCCCTGAGTGGGGCCGGATAGTACCTCTCCATCATGAGAGTCTTGAACTGATCCCAAGTACATGATCCGTCTGTGGGCTTCAACGATAACCACCATGAATGAGCGCTCTTACCGAGATAGTAAGCCGCAACTGAAACTTTATGCCCTTCAGGGCAATCCACCATAGCAAATAACTTCTCAAAATGCTCAAGCCAATGAACAATATCCGCCGGCTCAGATGAGCCCTCAAAGGTAGGTGGTCGCTGGCGAGAGATATCGCTAATGATATTACTTACACCCCTCTCTTGCCTCTGAGGTGGCGGCGGAGGAGCCTGCTGATTTTGATTGACGGAGTTATGCATCGTCTCCATCAACTGAGCCATCTGGGTCATTTGGGCCATCATGCCCTGCATAAATGCGAGTGGGTCAACCCGGACACCCTCTGACTGAGCCGTGTCCCGGGTACGACTCCCCGACAGTGAATGATCGCGTCCAGGTGAATGAGTGGCAGCGTCGCTGCTTGATGAATTAGCATTATTCCTGGCATTTGCACGTGTATTCGCACGAGTTCTCGGGATTCGGCCCGCTCCACGGCCTCGTCCTCCACGTCCTCTGCCAGCCCTTTCCATACTGAAGTGGAAAGTCATATGATGATTATATATCTCGCATGAGTATCACATTATGATTATATTATGAAATGATGAAAATGAGCATACGCGCTCAAATACAGCGATTACATGAATGATTAATTGACGTGACATGATTATCTGATGGAATTATTGAAATGATTATCTTGAATGAGTTAACAAGATTAATGATTCGATCTTCCTGATCAACAACTGAACAATGAAATGAATTGACTGATTAATGAGTTAACCTGACCGTCTCGGTCAAAATGACAATGATGATTGAGGATTGTTAACTGATGAATCATGAATGAATGATTAATGCCAGAAATTATACCATGGCATTAGAAATCTTACAGTTCTTGGTCTGATTGGCTCGGCATTTGCACAGGTCACACGTGACGCGAAAGTCCAATGATACTAGTCCGATGACGATGATTTCAAATGAGACATGACTTGGAGGGTAGTATTCAAAACCACTCTCCGATACCAACTCTGTAACACCCCAAACTAGGCGGATATTACGGTCTGTGGACCCCCCAGGACCCACCAGGCGAATGAAAATGAATGAATTACACAGGTAAATGTAGTACCGAACCACATTACAACATCAATTACTCCGATGAGGAGTTTTATACAACACACCCAGGATGATACTGAATACAAGTATATTTTATATGGAGATAAAATATACAACAATGAGTGAAATGAATATTCAACCGGAATGTCTGCAGCGGAATAAATAAAAGAAACATAATGACTGAAAAGACTGGGGCCCCCTACTAGTATCACTGGGACTCCTCGCCGTCACCGTGCTCTCCCCGTGCCTTAGCCTTTCCATGACCTGAAAAACAGCATCCCCCAACGAAATCGATTTACAGAACAACAATCCTCATTGGTTGAAATTACACAATCATGATATATCCGAAATTATGAATTATCCTGTCGAAACATACGCAATCAAACATGCTATATGAATCGACTATCAGTACGACTCAAAGGAATGGCGCCACACTACGTCCGGGATGGAAATGTGTCCGTGCACAAGCCACCAACGAGTATCGATCGAATACACGTGTGGTCTTGTACCTAATCAGTCTCACGAAGCCATCAACTCGTGTGCAAGTCAATGTGAGGCCACCAACCAACACACGACTATAATGTGCCCGACATGAAAATCCTACACATACCAACCGGCACGCCAGTATGACCCGGAATGCCACAATATGACAAAAGTGACAACGAAAATGAATAATGACTCACCAAGATTAAATGATGGTGAAATGAATGATACCTCAATGAAATGATCGGAACCGTCGTTCCTTATGACTGAGGTGATTAATTGACAATGACAAGTTTTGATACGGTTAATACAATGATGAATGAGTTACGATTATGAATGAACAACAACAAAAGGAAATGAATATCCTTTTAACCGAGTAAGAATTAACTTACTCAATACCGATGAAGAATGTCCTTCCACGAACAACATCCTGAATGAAATGTCGGTCGCTCGAACAACCTTGAACAACAATAGTTACCAACAACCGATCAATACACGAATCAAATACGATCATAACCGACCCAAACGTCGATACAACAATATCCGAATTCGTAGATGTACTCTAACGAAAACGTTGAGATACCCGTTGGTTAAAACCAAACCCAAATTATCGAACCAACTCCAACATGATTGATTCAAACCAGCAAAACATTATCAATGACATCAATAATCTCATAGAAATCCACAATTCAAGTTTATACAAACGACAATCGGAAATCCCCAAAATAACCGAAGTCAACCCCAAGGGTTCTTGAAATAATTCCGAAAATAACCATTAAATCCGTAAGAATATACTTATCCAAGGTAGATAATCCATATCCAACATATTCCAATGATAATCCAAGCTTACACGAAGAAATCGGGAGGAAAAACCCAAAAATCCGAAATTCTAGATCCAAGAGATTAATATCTTTGATTCGATGTGATGAAGATGATGAAATGATGATCAATCCGAAAGATGAGCTTGAAGATGATGATTGATGATTACACCTCGAAGAATCCTCTCCGAATCGCTCGAAATCGCCCAAAATTACCGAAGGAATGAAATGAGATGAATAAATGACGAACTCTGACTAAACTGTCCAATTTATAGTCAGTCCAGGTTAGCGTGCGCTAGCCCTTGTGCGTAGCGTGCGCTAACGAGTAATTTGGGTAGTCCAATACCCACTATCCGAACACGGTAGCGCGCGCTACGTACCTTCTTGTAGCGTGCGCTACGGCCATACTACTAGCGTGCGCTAAGACCCATTATTAGTGTGCGCTAACGAAATATTGATGCCCAGCACTGGAGTCCAGAAAACTGTCTGACCTCTGATCTGACCCCGATAGCGTGCGCTACAACCATTGTTTAGCGTGCGTTATTAGATCGGTTGCGTACGCTAACAACAACACATAGCGTGTGCTATGAATTAATCCAGTGCAGTCCAGTAGCCACTGGACTCAACCTGATCCGTCCTTAGCGCGCGCTACACCTCATATTAGCGTGCGCTACTTCAACCCACTAGCGCGCGCTACTTACCATTCGTAGCGTGCGCTGCCTGCTCACTGCGATCCGGTACCTTACGGATCGCGGCCAGGGTAACCTTAGCGTGCGCTAAAGCTGAGTGGTAGCGTGCGCTACCTATACCCAATTAGCGTACGCTGAAAGGAGTATGTAGCGTGCGCTACTCCTCACGCACAGCTCGCAACGAAAATGACAATGATGATAAACACGGCACGAAACTCCAATCGGATTAGTGATGAATGACGATTGATACATGATACAATTACTCTGAATGATGAATACCATGACTGAATATGAGTGACAAATGATCAATAATGAATGAGATTACTGAGTATCAATTACTGAACGATAAATACTGAATGATAATTACTGAGTGATAATTACTGAATTACAACTGGGTATTACATTAGCAACATCGGCCTCATTGAATAAAGCCTCGACTTCAGCCGGGTCGATTCCGGCCCGAATAGCTTCAGCCGCCGTCTCCAGGTGGAAGACAGAAAAAGTTTCTCCCCGGACAGTCGATGTCCCGGCGGCAGAACTGGTTCCCGCTCCAAATGATGATGAGGTTCCGGCCATTCTCAGAAACAGATAAGGGGAAAAGGATTTTTCTTACCCGAAAGTGAAATCGAACGACGATCGGCACTAAGATCTTCGGAAAATTCGACAGCAAGTCCTTCTTTCTCCAATAAGTACGCGTGAGTGAAACTGCAGCACCACGCCCCCTTTTATCGGAGAAGGCAGGGACCCGTTTGCAATAAGGGAAAACCTCAGGGGTCGGATCTCAAACGACGCACTAATTGACCCCCTCGAGACCCGCGTACGCGTCTTTTCGAGGACGCGTCAGCCGAGGAGTCATTAATGACCGTTGGCGTCCTCCAATAGAAGCCCGACACGTGCGCGGAGACTTTTCCACGCCCATTGTTTTTTCCCGCGCAGTTCAGCGGCCAACCAGGTCGTCCGAACCCAGAGTATATCAGCTCAAAGACGATCGCCAGTTCAGTAAAACACAAAGTCGCTCGACAAAAGTTCAGCGATCGCCAAGAGAGCCACCTCACCCCACGTTTCCAACGTATGAGCGAGCTGGGGGGCAATTGTTGTGTCACGATTTATTCATCCCGACAGGCGATCGACTATAAGGCCGAGCGACCAAGTCAACTCCAGTCAAACTATGGCTAGCTCGCCAAGTCGAAGATATCGAGACCACCATCAGTACCTAGCGATCGACTCCCAAGGCGATCGCCCTTTGCAGCGATCTACTCTTGTGACCTTCTAAGGGCATTCGACCTACGCCCGGCGAGAGACGATCGCTGTCAAAGTCATCAAGGACTGGATCTCAGAAAAGCACCCACGTGCAGATCCACCAAAGGCGCTGACAAGATCTTCGCTAGCAGATAAGATCTTTTGCTGACAGACAAGACCTTTGACCACAGCCTGTCACCTACCTCACCTACCAGCATGCGCGCCGAAAGTTGTCAGTGGGACCACCCGTGACAGCAATTCAGGACGCGTGTAAGCTCCCCATTGGACCGCATAGTTGACTGCCAGCAACTCCTGCAGACTTTGAGGGGACAAGCCCATGTGCTAAAAGACGATCGCCCGATTATTATAATGTAGAAAAGGCGATCGCCCGGCGTATCCAAGCCCTATAAATAGAGAACCTCCTCCTACTGGAAAAAGGTTCCCAATTCACTTAACCTACGGTTCCGAATTCATTCTGACTTACGCTCAGGACTCATTCTCTCACATTCCGATACATTCACGGAAATACTGAAGAACATACATATCATCAAGATCCCGGCAATCTCACCGGAATCCATCTCAGGACTTCTCTCTCTAAATCTCTCGTCCAGAAGACGATCGGCAGAAGCAGCAAGTCTCCACTAGACAGATTCCAAGGGATTCATAAGCCCAGGAGCCCAAGCATCCAGCTAAATACTCGCCGTGAGAGACCGTCGATCTCTCTCCGCCGCGACTGTTCATCTCCTTTGTTACAAGAACTCACAGAGCATCAAATCTGGTTCTTCCGGCAATCTACACACTCACTAGCTAAGATAACAAGAATCTTTACACTCATTGTAATTGTATTCTTACATTAGTACTTGTATCCCCGAATATTGGTATTAATAATATCTCGCGAGAGCATTCAAGCCCGGGACTAACAACCCCGGCAAATCTTGTGTTATTTATCTTTCTCTCGGAAGTGCTCTCGCATTTGTTTGCTATCCCATCCATTCCAGCAATATCTATCTCCGGATAATATTTTGGGTAGCAACATAATGCATATCATGGTGAAGTTATGAGTGTGACTCACGAACTGGATAATACATCAGTATGGTACGATGAAAAAGAGATTTGAACTTTAGTATGGTAGTTTGGTTATCTAGGGATGATCGGTGGATTGATCGGATAAGAGAAATATGTTGCGTGTGGTAGATTCATGCACAAAATGTGATTTGTGTAACGTCTTAAGAATTTTGTTCTTTCGTATATCGGTTTCGGTGGTTCTGTGTTGATCGTGTTGGAGCTTACCATGTAAGGGTATTCTAGGTCATTGTTGCTCCTTCGTTGGTAATATTGGAATTTATCATGTCGATGGTATTCTCGGTTAATTTATTGGTTGATCATTGTTAGTGATCGTATGAGCATTCGGATTTTGTGTCGATGTTTCGGGATTTGTGTCATTGTGTTGGGCAGTTGTTTCTCAGATGTATCGTGCATTATTGATTTTTTTTAGCAGATTGGGACTTGATTGTGTAATCAGGCAGACATGATTTGACACGGATATATTACTTCATCCGAAAATGATATATTTTGTTGAGACTCATGGAATTGTGATTGTAAGAGTATTGAGGCTTTGACGTGGAGTCAATTGCGAGTATCACGAGAGATCATCAACTTCACGCACCGGTAAGTATATTGTTTTGGTGATTATTTGTGACGATGACCTGCAGATTGATGATTTTGGATTTTCTGCTTTGGGCACTTGTTTGTGATAAAATGGCAAGTTTCGAGGACGAAACTTATTTTAAGGAGGGTAGTATGTAATATCCTGAATTTTAGAATAATATTTTATCATGACCTTGTTGGTATACTGATAATATGAATATTTAATTTTGGTTCTGGACGTAATATTGAGTAAATGAGAGTAATATGTCGGGTAGTATTTTCTAATATCATCGAATAATTATTGGTAAGAATGTGACGGTGGCCAACGTTGTATTCTTCGATAAATTATTCAACGAGAATTAGAGAAATTATCCAGGACTGGAGATATTAGACTAGAATATTGGTGAGTTATTAGTTTTATCGGACGCAGTATGAATTAATCGATTAGTCGAGTTAGAAGACTGAATAACAGATCCGTAATTTATCCGTTTTTAATTGAATATGACATAATTTGACATTATGTCCCAATACCTATTTTAAATAATAATTAAGTTGATTATTAAAACACCTAATTGATTTTTATTTCAACTCACGTCTCTCTCTCTTCTCTCATTCATGATTAATTCTCTCTCTCTCTCTTTATCCCACCTACCCCGGCAGACCAAACACTCTCCCTCCTCCATCTTCTTCTTCGGCCATAACCTGCGATCGGGAGAGGGGCGACGGGCAGAGGAAGCTCGAGGTGGTGGACGACACTCCTGGACTCGCGATCTTGGTCGGACCATTGACAGGTAGATCACTATCCGTCTGGGCGGCGCAAATTGCAGGTGCGACGGAGATGAGTTGCTGCCGGTGACTGATCGGCGGCTGCGTTCCTTCTTGCACCGGACGGAAAACATGAGTTCTTCATGTCAGGCGTTTTTACGTGGCTAATGATGCTCAGGTAGGCGGAGAGTTGATGTCCGGCCGATAGGTTTTCCGACGTAAGGTGGTCGGAGTTTGGTTTAGAATTCCGGCGACCTTCGCTTCTAGATCCAGAGACCGATACATGATTCGGGGTGAGGGTTGTCCGACGAAGATGGTTTCAACGGATCAACTGCTAGTTGACCATGGCGGTTTTCCGGCGACCTGTGGTGCCTTGTGGGTGGTTCGAGCTGGAGTGTTGAGTGACGGAGGATATGAGGTCTGATTTCCGATGACTAACCGAGCTGCGAGTTGTGTGTGTTGGTGTGCTTCTGTGCGTGTGTGCGTCCGTGTGTGTGTGCGTATGTGTATGCCAGTGTGTGTGTCTTGTGTGTGTGTATATATATAGATATATATATATGTGTGTGTATATATAGATATATGTGTGTGTGTAAGATGTGTGTGTGAGTTGTGCCGTGTGTGTGTGTCCAGTCGGGTGTGTGTGTGTATAATGGTGTTTATGTGTGTTAATATATATATATATATATATATATATATATATAGCAGATGTGTGTGTGTGTGTGTGAGTTGTGCTGTGTGTGTATGAGTGTTATATATATATATATATATATATATATATATAGCAGTGTGTTGTACGTATATATATATATTATATGTGTTCCAGGTTTGTGTGTGTTGATATATATATATATATATATATATATATATATATATATATATATATATATAAAACAGGTGTGTATGTGTGTATATATATATATAGTCATGGTTGCGTGTATGTTTCGTGTTGGGATTATGGACGGGGAGAACATTAGGAGTAGACGAAGGTTTGATAATTTGGTCTTCGAGCGGTTGAGTGTATTTGGACCTATAGAATGAGCCGGAGTTCGGAGTGGAATTTGTGTTCGGAGCAATAATCGAGTTGTGGATTCGGGATAATTATCGTTGGTCGTTTGATCCGATCAATTAATTAAGGGGCGCAATTGAGGTAATATATTAGCCGACTAATTACCTCGAGATTATAAAATATTAAATTGGACCCTTATATTAAGTTGTCTTTTATGTATTTATATTTAAGGTTTGGATTCCAATGGATCGATCGGTGAGCCGTATTCGTCGGGACTTTCAGCATCAATTATCGAGGCAAGTTATTACTTGCTCAGTTATAATATTTAATGAATGGTTTCAGTTTCATTCGTTTATAATTCGTATAGCAATGTTTATAAATCGTAATCACAGGAGATTTGGGATTATAGGTTGTATTCGAGTTTTGGGAATTTAAATTATAATGTATATGATTTACAATTGTCGTTGGTATACTTGTTATCGAGGATACATCATGGTATTGACGAAAACGTGAATTATCTACCGTCCGTGATGTTTTGGATCGGTGAATATTCATAATAATGATTGGTGATGGTTTAGATATCGAGATTGCTCTCGAAGGACTCGGAGCAAGTATTTTAATCATTTCTGTCATTTGTGTCGATCATGTCGTGATACATTCGTGTATCGTTGTTGTTATGCATTTGTGCATTATTGTTGTCGTGTATTGTGCACGGTTGTTTTGTGCAGTTGTGCATTGTTGTCATATGTCCACCATGTGTTGGTCTGACGGGATCATCATGGGAATCTATAGCTGTGTGCGCTGGATCATTTAGACGAGTAATGCCACCATGCGTTGGTCCGACGGGATCATCATGGGAATCTATAGTTTGTGTCTTATTTGGATCGTTGGATTACCATATGTATTGTTGTTGTGCATATGTATATTATGGGTTTGCCATAAGTATACATTGTCGTTATTGTTGTGATCATATTGACGTTGTCATATGAGTATGCATTTGTAGGTCTTGTGTTAGGACCATGTCCGTATGTTGTGTTGATCTGATCTCGGATTAGACTGACGTGATGGTAATGGTATTTTGTATCTCGAGGTATGTTCTGTGTTTCCTCTGGTAATTGTCTTTTGATGGACAATCGATTATCGTGTTGAGATGTGATGATGTTATCTGACGGATTTGGGTTGGACAGAGTTAGTAGACTTCGTGTGATGAGTTATGATGATGTTTTGAGAACCTTGGGTACTGGTGAGATACAGTACGAAATGTGAACTTTGGTAAAGTTATGACGGTAAGATTACATTGGTTGTATTCTGACTTAGTAATTTCATTGGTATGTAATTATTAATGTGATGTGACGGTTATCATTATTGGATATTATGGCTGACCCCGTCGTGGGATTTCTTTTTAGGTTCTTGGAGTATCAAGCTTGTAGCGGTCGTGAAGAGATGAGCTTCCCGGAGGATACTGGCTAGGACATGTTTTGTGCATTGAGTTTCTTGATTGGTTCTTGTATTCCGCCGCTAGAGTATCTTTATGGTTGGTCTTTTTCCGCTGCGTGAGTGTTTTGAGACGCTCTTTTGGTATCTGGTAACTGAGGTTACTTTGGAAATCGTTTTTTAAACTTTTGAGTTTCGGCCGTTTGGCCTTGTGATTTCAAATGAGTTTTTACGATGGTTTTTGATAAATGGATTTTATAAGTCTTTGTGAATTTTTAAAGATAACACCGTCATTGGCCTCTTGGGCATTTGTAAATGTTTTGTGAAAATTCTTTTAGCCTTGTGGGTTCCATCTCGGGGCCCACGGCGCTGTAATATTTCCGGTTAAATCTGGGGGTGTTACAGTTAACCCTAGCTCGCGATACGCACACACACGGCAATACGTATCCCTAGAGGCCCCGTCGGACCATCCCTAGGTGAACACACATAAACATCCACAACGCCATGGGAAGCCATAATCCGAATACTAGAATATGCAAACAAATGCTAGGTACTTCGCTAGAATGGCCACTTTAGTCGACATATACCCACACGAATGTCACACAACAACAAACAAATACCAATACCAAACGACACCAAGCACCACAACCTCCTTACGAAGGAGTAACAACTAATATCACACAACGTTACATATTCACCGAACAATTTCACATATCAATACACAATTCTCGGCAAATAATTACGGTCTACTAAATTTACTAAATATGTTCAACATCTTCCAATCATACGAAACTAGCCCACATATTCCGAAAGCACATTAATCAATGAAGCGCACGAGTTATCTTTTGAAAGACAACAATTACCGAGAACATACCGATCCTTTTAAGAGTTCATTAAAACATTCAAATTGTAATTTGGTTCCAATACCAACGAATACGTCTACGAAACACGAAATGTATGGGCAATATACTTGTCTCGATACCACGAGCAATGAAACAACGAACAGACATGGTCGGGTAGTCCTCGAACTTCCAAGAACGAACAAGAACTCGAAAACTCCACGAAAACTACGAAAATAATATCATCACGAATCAATAACGCTAATCGGAATTCGAATCAACTCGAAAAACAACAGGGATCCGAGGGTTTCTTCAAGACAAATCGAGAATCAAGGTCCGGGTGATAAAAATCGATAAATGAGTTACAAAATCTGAAGACCGTGATCAATACAACAAGAATACCAAGAATAATTCATCAATCTCGGACAAAATCAATGAATCACGAAGAAACCCTCAAAAATATACACAACAAGGGTTCTACGGAAGAAATACCTCGATCCGGCGAAGAACAAGGATTTGATGATGATATAATCGAAAAGGATCTTCCAAAACACCTTGTAAATGATTAGAATCGACCTAGGACTCGAGCTCCCGAGCCTCCCGTCGCCAGCCGCCGCAAGAAGTGAGAAAAAGGATAAAAATGAGGTCTGGCCGAAGCCCAGGCCTATATATGGCCGACAGTGTTACGGCTGTAACCGGAAGTACCTTACGGCCGTAACTCAGTCAACTGCCTGTAGCGCACGCAATGGACGAAGCCTTGCGTACGCAACGATCGTACCTTATGGCCGTAATCAGCATAGCCTTACGGCCATAACCGAACTCCCAGGGGTCACTGACTGAAATCTGCCGAGTCACTACGGCCGTAACCGGCCAGTGCTTAGCGGCCGTAACAAAGCCTTACAGCTGTAACCTGATGGACCTTACGGCCGTAACCGAGTCCTCCCAGGCCAGGGTGTGCGGACGCCTTGCACCGTGTCGGCCGGAGCCTTATAGCCGTGTCGGCCCGGCCGACCCTCCATTGCCGGCTAGTGACTCGACGACGTCTCGATCACGCAAATGCACCGACTATGATCTAAAACAATAACGAACAGGCTACGAAATTCAACGAATCACAGTGCAAGCACACGATTCCAAGGACGTGAACTATAAAAAACCGTTCGACCGAAGAAAATTCAACAAAACTGGAACGAAGATCTCAAGTATTACATTCCACCCCCCTTAAAAGAAGTTTCGTCCCTGAAACTTAAACATAAAACGATCAACGTGATACAGTCTCAGTTAACACATGCTATCCGTTGCCAGCGACCTACAACGAATCACATGCAACACGAAGCGGCTACCATCCATATCGTTACACCAGAACCACAACAAAACATAATGAATAAAAAAAATCAATATGGTTAACCAACCCAAACAGCACAACAATCAAAACATGAGTTAATCGTTGAACAAATATGAAATTCCAACGACCCATGGTTTAGAAGATCGAATATGAAGTTAATTTCCCGAACTTAAGGAAATTACGAAGTGATCCGAACGCTCAAAAATCATGATACGAGATCAACGAACACCGGATAACAAACGATCGAACAACAACGATCGAGACGACAACGGTCGAACAATCATATCCGAATCATGACGAATAACAGAAATCGAATAGCATCTCCGAAGTCCACATCACGAATCAAGACAATATATGGTCCACTGAAAACGACATGATTTACATTTACATAAGATTCACAGGAGCGGAACCGAATTCAGAAAAAGTCACAACGACAAACGGATTAACCCGAAACAATACCGCAACTCGTTCGAACAACAAAAAATGGAGCGTAGAACAAGTCTAGAAAATATCGACGAACACAAACGTGTCGATAGCGTCGAACAAAATGAAAGCGAAAAATATGGGTATTACACCATATCACCTTTAAAAGAGGTTTCGCCCCCGAAACCTAAACAATGAGAACGAAGTGCTAGAATAGCAACCTTCCCGGAAATCTTCTGTTGATCCAGCATATGATCTCCATGACTATCTGTACCGCGATCACGACCGCGCCCTTTGCCTCTCGGCATACTAAGTAGATACTCACTCAATACCACGACACGACATCGCAAAATAATATACCAATTTGCCAACTCGGCTAGACATATCACATAAGACAGCTAATAGAAATTCGATAAGAAGATACACGAGGTATCCTTTTAAATGATATCATTTCAGATTTAGAAAAGAAATGGAAAAATCATTTTTCCTGTATTGGTCCAAATTGATGTCGAATGAGTCAATTAACTTCCATGTTTTGCATGATTATATTTTGCATATTTATATATTGTAACACCCCAAACTAGGCGGATATTAGAGTGCCGTGGACCCCCGACTGGGACCCACCAGGCGAATGAAAATTAATGAATTAAATAATATAATTGTAGTACCGATCCACATTATATCATCAATTACTCCGATGAGGAGTTTCATTATAACACACCCAAGATAATACCGAATACATGTATATTTTATATGAAGATAAAATACACAACACTAAACGAAACGGAGTATCCAAATGGAAATCTGCAGCGGAAAATAAATGACAACAACATGAATGACTGAAAGGATCGGGGGGCCCTACTAGTATCACTGGGACTCCTCACCGTCAACGTTCTATTCCCGTGCTTTTGCCTTGCCATGACCTGAAAATAAAATCCCCCAACGGGGTCAGTTACACAGAACAATAATCCTCAAGAGTTGAATAAACACAATCATATATGCTGTATAAACCACAAGTTCGATCAAAATCTCAAACCGTCGAACACATGCGATCAAAAGTGAATCGGTCAGATTATAACCCAATCCTGTTGAAAACATACGCAATCAAACATGCTGTATGAATCAACTAACGGTACGGCTCAAAGGGTGGTGCCACACTACGCTCGGGATGGAAATGTGTCCGTGCACAAGCCACCAATGAGTATCGATCGAATACACGTGTGGTCTTGTACCTAATTAGTCTCACGAAGTAATCTTCTCGTGTGCACAGTCCAATGTGAGGCCAACAACCAACACACGACTTAATATGTGCCCGACATGAAAATCCTACACATACCAATCGGCACGCCAGTATGACCCGGAATGCCACGAGATAACAAAAGTTGTTAGGGTTGTATATGTCAAAGCATACTTTATGCTTGTATTACCTAATTTCCCGGTCTTTATCTATGAGAATATTTAATTCATTTATCACATGTTTTGCATATTTATTCACGCTAAGATTATGCAAATGCAGTCTAATTTACTTTATATTGTAGATAATGTGGTGTGTAGTGTCACACAGAAGATCACATTATCGGTTCCTTATATAGTAATATTCAGTTCACAACCTATGTAACATTAGACCGTTATGTGAGAGGTTGTAGTATATGCTTGACATTGGTTGGTCTTGACCATTAGCATATATTAGCGTATTCGTTATATGTTGAACAGGATCAAGGTGAGATAGATTCTTCTGTACTGACTATAAAAAGAACATACATCTCGGATAATTATTATTTCTTAATTCTAGTACTTAATATTTAATTATATATATTTAATATTTATTGCTTTGATTTATCATGGGTGAGAGCCACAATGATTGACTCAATATGCTCGATATTTTGGGCAATATTATTATTTATATGATAATTAATATTATAGCTAGAAATCGTGTCCCGACCAGTCGGGTTGATCATGTCCCTTGAGGCACTCGAAAGGATTATTATATCAAACCCTGCAGGTGGAATTAATTTTCCGATATAATAATAAAGATCGAGTAGTATACTCATGTATAATACATTAATTAATTAAAAGCTGTCAGTAGCTTAAATTAATTAATGGACATGGAATATCTTAAACACGGGAAATAATTAATTTAAAAGGAGCCCAATTTCGTAATTTGGGATTTTGGTAGGAAGTGCAATATTAACTTATTAGTGGACTAAGTTGATATTAATAGAGTCTTCATATTAGGAAGAGTCCTAATAATGGAAGGAAGATATCTATTGGGAGTCCTTACCATATCCTCCTTAAGGTCCCTAGAGTAGCCCAAAACACCTATAAATACATGCTTAGGGTTGGCCGATTTTTTTACCTCATTATTGCCCAAGAAATCGATTTTTATTGTGTGTGTTTTAATTGTGGATCTTGACTTGTGTCTTGGATTCCACAATTTGGTTAACACAATATTTTTCTAAAATACTCAAAATATTCAAGAAAAATAGAGAGAACAAAAATCGTAAGTTTCTTGAGAGAAAAGTTTCGGCCGATCCTTTTGCAGTCCAAGTAGTCCGGTAGATTGTTGCCCACACGACATCCGGACGTAGGCGGGATATACTCTAGAAGATCTCAAGGTAGAAATACAAGAAGATCGGAGAGGAACACGAAGAAGGACAAATCGACCAAAAGGGATTTTTCTACCACTTCGCGTCAAAGGTAAAAATTACCGACTCCCATGCGTAAATATGTTTATTTAATTGTTTATTAATCTGTTTAGTTAATTAGTTGACAAGCCTAAATAGATCCGGTTTTTACGTTGGTTAGTTTATAAAACCTTTTATTAAATTACCTTCACCAACTCACTTCCGCTGCGTTTTATATTCCAACAATTGGTATCGGAGCCGGTCTTTAGGTTCTGTTCAATTTAATTAATTTGGTGATTAATATGCTAGCAATTAAATATTCGTATAGTATGATTTTTTGGAATATTTTGCTAGAATTTGTCTTGCAGGGAAATATGATCCAATTATCATGGCTATGTGATGTTTTTTAATTATTTACGCGTTTTTGGTAATTTGGCCCGTTTTGTGGCATGTATAAGTTTTTCCCGTGAGAAAATCTACGGGTAGAATAGGATTTATTTTTCTTGTAATTTGATGTAAATTCGATGTATTTTATTTTGAATAAAATTGTAATCGAGTTGGAACACTCAAAGTACGAAAGAAAAAGAAGTCCAGCGCGAAGAGGAGTCCCGATAAGGCGAACCGACCGAGACCGGCAGCATGCCGATCGGGACTCGGCCACCAGCAGCAAACTCGGCCACCAGCAGCAAACTCGGCCACCAAAGCGAGCTCGGCAATCGCCACTGGCCACCGGCTCGGCCACCGGCAATGGGTGGGGCAAATGGGCAATGGCCTGGGCAATGGCAAGAGGGTCAAGTCGTCCGGTTCGGGTCGTTCAATTCGTTTTTCCGCGAGATGCTTGAAGCAGTGGGAGCAAACGAGCCGAAGATTTTCTCGTTATTCAAAACGAGGAATAAAAGCCATGATAATTGGATATAAGTGTCCAATTTTAATATTTGTTGGTTTTTTTTTATTGTTTTGATGTATGGCATGTATGGATGTATGCATGATATGTTTCCTTGCATGTTAGGACGAGAAAATTAAAAACCTTAATTTTTCAAAATAACCAAGTGATTTTAAAATTGATTTTTCAAAAATCAAATTGGCCTCCATAATTGGTTTAAATTGTGAAATAATTAGCATGCGCGTTGACATTAGAGTCTTCCTCCACATCGGATGTGCTAAATTATTGGCTCACTGGTTTTAAACTTCAAATTTGATAACAAAAAGGTGAATATTATTTTTTATGATAGGACCTCTCCATCTGTAGGACTATTATCATTAAATAATATTCTAAGGTTTGTTAAATTATGGTGTTCACTTAGGTGTATTAATTAATAAGCTCCCCATCGGAGTCTATGTTAATTAAATACATGGCCAAGAGGAACCAACTATTAATTTTACTTGTCAAAATGTGTCTTGGCTAGATAGTAAAATTAAAGACATAAAAATCTACTTGAAAAAATATATGTAAACGTCCACACTATCGTGGCTTGCATGTGCGGTTTTTCAAGGTGTTGGTTGATTGCATATATATTGTTTTAGGTTTTTTCAATATATTTTGCGTCGAATTATGTGATGAATGGTGTTTTAATTTTATTCTCAGATGTCTTTCAATCCACTAGCTGTTATTCTCAAACAAAACAAACTTGATGGCACTAACTTTGCCGACTAGAAAAGAAATCTTGATATTGTCTTGACTGCCGAGGGGCATAAATTTGTTTTAACTGAGGAGAGTCCTTTGAAACCTGAACCGGATGCCACTCCTGAAGAGTTGGCTGAATTCCGGAAATGGAAAAAGTCTGATGAGATGGCTCGCTGTTACATTTTGGCTTCATTAACAAATGTATTGCAGCATCAGCATCAGACGATGGGCTCGGCCGCGGAAATGATGAAAAATCTCACTGAGATGTTTGGTCATCAGAACCGGGCGGCTAGGCAAAATGCGATGAGGGTTTTGATGACAACCCAAATGCAAGGGACCCCGATGAGGATCACGTTCTTAAAATGATGTCTCATTTGAGCGAATCGAGCATCTTGGGGCCACCGTCGATGCGGAGTCGCAGTCGATATTATCTTGGGCGGTTACCAAGAAGCTTTGAGCGATTCCGCCTCAACTACAATATGAATCGTAGGACTTACACATTGTCGGAACTTCGTGAGCTTCAATCTGCGAAGGTCTCTTCAAACAAGGTTATCATCAAATTCTTAGAACCTGCCTTGCTTCTTCAAAACCCAAATGGGGAAAGAAGAAAAAGCAGGTTGTCCAGAAGCAAGTGGCAACCTTCAAAGCTAAGGGCAAGGCTCCTCAGTCAAAATCTCCTCAGCCGGAAGCGAACAAAAAGCCGAAGGGCAAGTGCTTCAACTGCGGTCTGAAAGGACATTTCAAAAGTGACTGCCCTAAAAAAGGTACGTCTCATGCACTAGTAGTCAAAACATGTTTGGCTGCCTGTTCCATCACTTCGTGGATAGTGGATTCGAGCTCCACTGATCATGTGTGTTATGACTCGCAGGGGTTCCAAGTAACCAAGGTACTTAGTGCGGATGAGATTACAATAAGCTGGGGCGACTATTCCAGGCTCAAGTCGTGCAGCTAAAAGTTGATGATAGGATTTTAGTTCTTAATAATGTATTATTAGTACCCGATTTTAGAATGAATTTGATTTCAGTTTCTAAATTGCGTCGTGATGGATATTCAGTTTCTTTTGAAGATAATGCAATTATTAAAAGAAATGGTGAAAACGTCAAAGGGTTGTATACGTCAAAGGATACTGCAATTAGAACGCTACTCGGATTACATCCATTAGAACGCTACTTGCAATAACAGAATTATACAATCTTGATATACACCAAATGGATGTAAAAACGGCCTTTTCTAAGTGGAGATTTAGAAGATGAAATTTATATAGAACAACCCGAAGGGTTCGTGGTTCCCGGCAAGAAAACAAAGTTTGTAAACTTGTCAAGTCTTTATATGGACTTAAGCAAGCACCCAAACAATGGTATGAGAAATTTGACCAAGTAATGATGTCAAATGGTTTCAAAATCAATGAACGTGATAAATGTGTGTACATCAAAGGTACATCTGACAATTTTGTCATCGTGTGTCTCTACATTGATGATATGCTAATTATGGATAACAATAATAAAATCATCATAGGCACTAAGGAATGTTAAAGAAAAACTTCGACATGAAGGATATGGGATTAGACGATATGATTCTAGGAATCAAGATCTCCAGAACACCCGCTGGAATAGTCTTATCACAATCTCACTATGTTGATAATGTGCTTAAGAAATTCAAGGCTTACGATCTACCTCCGGCTAAGACGCATGTTGACTTAAGTTTACACTTAGCCAATAATCAAGGAGAACCCATATCACAAACAGAATATGCTAGGATAATTAGAAGCCTAATGTACTTAGCAAATTGTACATGGCAAGACATAGCATATTCTATTAGTAAATTGAGTCGGTTTATGAGTAATCCCGGAAAGGATCATTGGACCGCATTGATAAGAGTGTTGAGATACTTAAAACACACCTTCATTCATGGTATACACTATCCGAGATATCCAGCTGTTTTGGAAGGATATTGTGATGCCAACTGGATATCCGATACTAAAGACTCTAAATCCACAAGCGGTTTTGTATTTACCATTGATGGAGGAGCAATATCATGGAAATCTTCTAAGCAAACGTGCATAGCCCTATCTACAATAGAATCGGAGTTTATTGCTTTAGACAAAGCCGGCGAAGAAGCCGAATGGTTAAGAAACTTCTTAGAAGATATTCCCTGTTGGGAAAAACCTTTGCCTCCCGTTATGATACATTGTGATAACATGGCAGCCATATGGAGGGCAAAGAATAGTATATATAATGGTAAGTCTCGACATATTCGTCGAAGACACAATACCATTAGACAATTGATCACTACAGGAATAATGTGTATTGACTATGTAAAGTCAAAAGACAATATAGCGGATCCATTTACGAAAGGTATTAACCGTGATCAATTGTATAATGCAGCAAGGGGAATGGGATTGAAATCCACACATTGAGAATTTTCATAATGGTAACTCAACCAGGATGATTGGAGATCCCAAGAACTTGGTTCAATGAGACAACTAAGTTGTGAAAGTTCAAGTTAAGCACTTGAAAATCCATTCTCATAGCTGCTCAAGTACAAGCCTGTAGCTTGTGGTAAAGAGTAAGCCTTTTAAAGCTTTTAATGATTCATATAGCCTTTTATAGGTGGAGTATAGCAGGATACTCTTTATAGGAGATCACCTATATAGGTGAAGAAGTAAGGCCGCTTCATAAAATTATTAACACTTATGAATCCAAGAAATGGTCCAAGGTCAAAATGGACACAACATGAGAATGAAAGATATTAGATCTATTATTGTGTGTATGTTGTTGTCTTGGTTTACATAAAAGTTGACCGGTTCGAGACATCACGTTCACCGAGCAATGAGTAAATCCGATAGCATTACACTAAGGAAAGTTCAAGGCTAACTACTACCTATCCTGAAGCAATAATAGGTCGTCGGGACTTAGTGCATATTGCATTTGCATTAATCATCATTCATATGGGGGACTGTTGGAAAAATAGCTTAATTAATACCATAATTAATTATGATAATTAATGACATTAAATGGTATATTTGGAATCTACATTTTATGTAGATTAATTTAGTGTATTTATTTGTTCAATTTCATTAAGAAATGAATGGGTAATTAATGCACAAAGTTAAGCCATTTAATAGTTGGGAATGTGGTGTAGAATCTCATCCCACATTGGAAAAACAAGGAAAAGTTGAGTTATTTATAAAGCACTTTCCACCATAAAGGAGCAATCAAGTGTGCTCCATTATGGTGCACCCTAGTTGGCTTTAATTAATTTTTAAGGCTAAAATCCGAATCCTACGAGGAAGGTGCAAAGCACCTTCCGAGTCCGAGTCCGAGTCCGAGAACGTGCACGTCACACTTGTCGCAACGGGCGCTTCGTAGATGCACTTCGCTCGAACGGCTCGGAGAGAGAAGCTATGAGGAGCCTTTTGTTTTGACAACTGAGATAGCGGCTCGGATGACGTGGAGGGTGACTAGGATGACACATGCCAGTGACATATCAAATATATGATTTGGTAGGTGTGGAACACGTGCGGCGGTTCACGAACGAACCGGTGCAATGGTTAGGACTATTCTGCGCAATCTGTGTTAGGGTTGTATAGGTCAAAGCATACTTTATGCTTGTATTACCTAATTTCCCGGTATTTATCTATGAGAATATTTAATTCATTTATCACAGGTTTTGCATATTTATTCACGCTATGGTTATGCAAATGTAGTCTAATTTACTTTATATTGTAGATAATGTGGTGTGTAGTGTCACATAGAAGATCACATTATCGGTTCCTTATATAGTAATATTTAGTTCACAACCTATATAACATTAGACCGTTATGTGAGAGGTTGTAGTATATGTTTGATATTGGTTGGTCTTGACCATTAGCATATATTAGCGTATACGGTGTACGTTGAACAGGATCGAGGTGAGATAGATTCTTCTGTACTGACTATAAGAAGAACGTACATCTCGAACAATTATTATTTCTTAATTCTAGTGATTAATATTTAATTATATATATTTAATATTTATTATTTTGATTTATCATGGGTGAGAGCCACAATGATTGACTCAATATGCTCGATATTTTGGGTAATATTATTATTTATATGATAATTAATTTTATAGCTAGAAATCGTGTCCCGACCAGTCGGGTTGATCATGTCCCTTGAGGCACTCGAAAGGATTATTATATTAAACCCTGCATGTGGAATTAATTTTCCGATATAATAATAAAGGTCGAGTGGTATACTTTACATTAATAAATTAAAAGCTGTCAGTAGCTTAAATTAATTAATGGACATGGAATATCTTAAACACGGGAAATAATTACTTCAAAAAGGAGCCCAATTTCGTAATTTGAGATTTTGGTAGGAAGTGCAATATTAACTTATTAGTGGACTAAGTTGATATTAATATAGTCTTCATATTAGGAAGAGTCCTAATAATGAAAGGAAGATATCTATTGGGAGTCCTTACCATATCCTCCTTAAGGTCCCTAGAGTAGCCCAAAACACCTATAAATACATACTTAGTGTTGTCCGATTTTTCCACTTATAATTGCCCAAGAAAATCGTTTTTTTTTTTGTGTGTGTTTAATTGTGGATCTTAACTTGTGTCTTGGATTCCATAATTTAGTTAACATAATATTTTTCTAAAATACCAAAATATTTCAAGAAAAATAGAGAGAACAAAAATCGTGAGTTTTCTTGTGAGGAGATTTCGGCCGACCCTAGCTGTGCAAATTTAATCAGGTAGATTGTTGCCCACACGACATCCGGACGTATGCGGGATATACTCTAGAAGATCTTGAGGTAGAAATACAAGAAGATCGGAGAGGAACACGAAGAGGACATAAATCGATCAAAAAGGGATTTTCTACCACTTCGCGTCAAAGGTAAAAATTAATGACTCCCATGCGTAAATATGTTTATTTAATTGTTTATTAATCTGTTTAGTTAATTAATTGACAAGCCTAAATAGATCCGGTTTTTCTATTGGTTAGTTTATAAAACCTTTTATTAAATTCTCATCACCGACTCGCTTCCGCTGCGTTTTATATTCCAATAATTGGTATCGGAGTCGGTCTTTAGGTTCTGTTCAATTTAATTAATTTGGTGATTAATATGCTAGCAATTAAATATTCGTATAGTATGATTTTTTGGAATATTTTGCTAGAATTTGTCTTGCAGGAAAATATGATCCAATTATCATGGTTATGTGATGTTTTTATTTATTTACGCGTTTTGGTAATTTGGCCCGTTTTTGTGGCATGTTTAAGTTTTTCCCGTGAGAAAATCCACGGGTAGAATAGGATTTATTTTTCTTCTTAATTTGATGTAAATTCAATGTATTTTATTTTGAATAAAATTGTAATCGAGTTGGAACACTCAAAGTACGAAAGAGAAAGAAGTCCAGCGCGAAGAGGAGTCCCGATCGGACAAACCAACCGGGACCAGCAAGGAGCCGATCGGCGGCTCGGCCAGCGATCGTCCGAGCAGATCTTCCACCGGCAGTCGGTCGTCAGCTCGGCAGCTCGGCCACTCGGCGATTCGAGCGATTGAAGCAGGGCAACGGACGAGCGGCGGGCAATGGGCAAGAGCCAAATTGTCCAATTCGGGTCGTTCGATTCGTTTTCCACGAGATGCTTGAAGCGGGGAACAAACGAGCCAAGATTTTCTCGTTATTCAAAACGAGGAATAAAAGCCATGATAATTGGATTTAATTATCCAATTTTATTATTTGTTGGTTTTTATTGTTTTGATGTATGGCATGTATGGATGTATGCGTGATATGTTTCCTTGCATTTTAGGGCGAGAAAATTAAAAACCTTAATTTTCAAAATAACTAAGTGATTTTAAATTGATTTTTCAAAATTAAATTGGCCTCCATAATTGGTTTAAATTGTGAAATAATTAGCATGTGCGTTGACATTAGAGTCTTCCTCCACATCGGATGTGCTAATTATTGGCTCACTGGTTTTAAACTTTAAATTTGATAACAAAAAGGTGAATATTATTTTTTATGATAGGACCTCTCCATCTGTAGGACTATTATCATTAAATAATATTCTAAGGTTTGTTAAATTATGGTGTTCACATAGGTGTATTAATTAATAAGCTCCCCATCGGAGTCTATGTTAATTTAAATACATGGCCAAGAGGAACCAACTATTAATTTTACTTGTCAAAACTCATCTTGACTAGATAGTAAAATTAAAGACGTTAAAATCTACTTGAAAATGTATGTGTAAATGTCCACACTATCGTGGCTTGCATGTGCGGTTTTTCGAGGTGTTGGTTGATTGCATATATATTGTTTTAAGGGTTTTCAATATATTTTGCGTCGAATTTTGTGATGAATGGTGTTTTTAATTTTATTCTCAGATGTCTTTCAATCCACTAGCTGTTATTCTCAAAGAAAACAAACTTGATGGCACTAACTTTGCCGACTGGAAAAGAAATCTTGATATTGTCTTGACTGCCGAGGGGCATAAATTTGTTTTAACTGAGGAGAGTCATTTGGAACCAGAACTGGATGCCACTCTTGAAGAGTTGGCTGAATTCCGGAAATGGAAAAAGTCGGATGAGATGTCTCGCTGTTACATTTTGGCTTCATTGACAAATGTATTGCAGCATCAGCATCAGACGATGGGCTCGGCCGCGGAAATGATGAAAAATCTCACTGAGATGTTTGGTCATCAGAACCGGGCGGCTAGTCAAAATGCAATGAGGGTTTTGATGACAACCCAAATATCTGAAGGGACCCGAGTAAGGGATCACGTTCTTAAAATGATGCCTCATTTGAACGAACTGAGCATACTGGGGACCACTATCGATGCGGAGTCGCAGGTCAATATTATCTTAGGCAGTTTACCAAGAAGATTTGAGCAGTTCCGCCTCAACTACAATATGAATCGTAGGACTTACACATTGGTGGAACTTCTGACAGAGCTTCAGTCTGCCGAAGGTCTTTTCAAACAAGGTTATCATCAAATTCTTGCGGCAACCGGTGTCACTTCTTCAAAACCCAAATGGGGAAAGAAGAAAAAGCAGGTTGGCCAGAAGCAACTGACAACCTTCAAAGCTAAGGGCAAGGCTCCCCAGTCAAAAGCTCCTCAACCGGAAGCGAACAAAAAGCCGAAGGGCAAATGCTTCAACTGCGGTCTGAAAGGGCATTTCAAAAGTGACTGCCCTAAGAAAGGTATGTCTCATGCACTAGTAGTCAAAACATGTTTGGCTGCCTGTTCCATCACTTCGTGGATAGTGGATTCGGGCTCCACTGATCATGTTTGTTATGACTCGCAGGGGTTCCAAGTAACCAAGGTACTTAGTGCGGATGAGATTACAATAAGCTGGAGCGACTATTCCAGGCTGAAGGCTGTTGCAGTGGGAGTCGTGCAACTAAAAGTTGATGATAGGATTCTAGTTCTTAATAATGTATTATTGGTACCTGATGTTAGAATGAATTTGATTTCAGTTTCTAAATTGCGTCGTGATGGATATTCAGTTTCTTTTGAAGATAATGCAATTATTAAAAGAAATGGTGAATATATTTGCGGGAGTACTTATAATGAAGAACTTTATATCATCAATGCTGCACCAGCTCCCTTGCATAATTATAAATCGCTTAGTTCTTTGACTAATCCTAATAAAAGAAAGGAACTTTCGAGCATAAATCCAACATATTTGTGGCATTTACGATTGGGTCATATTAATCTTAGAAGGATTCAAAGATTGGTGAGCGATGGCCCATTGGATTCGCTCCAAGTTGAGTCGTTTCCAACCTGCGAATCCTGCCTGGAAGGTAAAATGACTAAAAGGGCTTTTCAAAGCAAAGGAAATCGTGCACAAAAGGTGTTGGAATTGGTTCATACCGATGTATGTGGTCCAATGAACATCCAGGCTAAGAGTGGTTTCGAATACTTCATCACGTTTATAGATGATTATTCGAGATATGGATACATCTATTTGATGCGACGTAAGTCTGAATCTTTTGATAAGTTCAAAGAATTCAAGGCTGAAACGGAGAAGCGTCATGGGCAGAGTATCAAGTCACTACGATCTGATCGTGGTGGCGAATACCTTAGTGGAGAGTTTTTGGATTTCTTGGCACATGAGGGGATTACTTCACCACAATACCAGTACACCACAAAAAAATGGTGTTGCTGAACGAAGGAATCATACTTTATTAGAGATGGTTAGGTCAATGATGAGTTATTCTGATTTGCCTATTTCGTTTTGGGGATACGCCTTGGAAACAGCGGCGTACATTCTAAACTTGGTGCCTTCGAAATCAGTTCCAAAAACACCCACAGAACTGTGGAATGGGCGCAAGCCCAGTCTAGGACATGTTCGGATTTGGGATTCTCCAGCACACATGCTGAATAAGGAAGCTGATAAGTTGGCATCTCGTACAGAAGTACGAGTGTTTGTAGGATATCCTAAGGGAACGAAGGGTGGCTTATTCTACAGTCCTAAAGACCAGAAGGTCATTGTTAGCACCAATGCCCGGTTCTTAGAGGAGGACTATGTGATAAGCCACAAGCCTAGGAGTGAGGTCATTCTAGAAGAACTTAGGGGCGAGATTTCGACAATACCAATTGTGCAAACACCTAGTGTACCACATATTGACACTATTGTGGATACGCAAACTAAGGACACGCCTCGTCGTAGTGGGAGGGTTGTTCGTCAACCCGAACGTTTCATTGGCGTGGGAGCATCTTCGGACCACTCCCCGGACCAGGATGAAACGGATCCATGTACGTACAAACAGGTAGTTCAAGACAAGGATGCTGAATCCTGGAAAACAGCAATGGAATCCGAAATGGGATCTATAGATTCTAACCAAGTGTGGGAGCTAGTAGAACTACCCAATGGGGTAAAACCCATTGGAAGTAAGTGAGTCTACAAGCATAAGAGAGGATCAAAAGGGAAGGTTGAAACCTACAAAGCAAGGCTTGTTGCGAAAGGTTACACTCAGAAAGAGTGCATCGACTACGATGAAACCTTTTCGCCAGTAGCCATGCTTAAATCAATCCGGATTCTCTTAGCTATAGCTGCGCATTTGGATATGGAGATTTGGCAGATGGATGTCAAGACTGCGTTCTTGAACGGGAGTCTTGATAAAGAAATCTATATGCGCCAACCTGAAGGATTCATTGCTGAAGGTCAGGAGCACTTAGTGTGCAAGCTTAAGAGAGCCATTTATGGTCTCAAGCAAGCATCAAGGTCTTGGAACATGCGATTTGATGAGGTCATTCAATCGTATGGTTTTGAACAGTGTCCTAGTGAGGTTTGTGTAAACAAAAAGTGTGATAGAAACGTGCTGGTGTTTCTTGTACTATACGTAGATGATATACTTCTAATTGGAAATAATGTGAAGGTATTATCAGACGTAAGGGTATGGCTATCTGAGCAGTTCGATATGAAGGATTTGGGAGAAGCTGGACACATCCTTGGTATTAAGATCTTCCGAGATCGCAAGAAAAGGATGTTGTGCTTATCTCAGGCATCCTATATCGATACGGTGCTAAAGCGGTTTAGCATGGAGAATTCCAAGAAAGGTTTCTTGCCTTACAGACATGGAATTCAACTATCTAAGGCTGTGTGTCCTAAAACACAGAAGGAGATAGATGACATGAAGCTGGTCCCTTATGCTTCGGCAGTGGGAAGCCTCATGTATGCTATGCTTTGCACTAGGCCTGATATCTGTCAAGCTGTAGGCATGGTGGCGAGATATCAGTCGAACCCAGGACCGGGACATTGGATTGTTGTCAAGCATATACTCAAGTACCTGAGAAGGATTAGGGAGCATATGCTTGTATATCAATCAAATACGCTTTGTCCTTTGGGTTACACTGACTCGGATTTCAGTGCGGACAAAGAAAAGTCGAAATCAACTTCCGGATATGTTTTCACTTTGGGAGGTGGAGCCATCAGTTGGAGGAGTGTGAAGCAGAAATGCATAGCGGACTCTACCATGGAAGTCGAATATGTAGCAGCCTCAGAGGCAGCTAAAGAGGCGGTATGGCTCAAGTACTTCCTAAAGGATTTGGGGGTGATTACTAATTTGCCCAGGAGTATTACACTGTATTGTGATAATACCGGTGCTGTTGCAAATTCGAAGGAACCACGAGCCCACAAATCAAGCAAATATATCAAGCGCAAATATCATATCATTCGAGATTTTGTGAAGAGAAGGAAGATCATTGTCTCCAAGATAGCATCTGAACACAACCTAGCTGATCCTTTCACGAAAGGGTTGCCCTCAAAATCATTTGAAGGGCATGTGGAAGAAATGGGGTTGAGATGTATGGCAGCATTGCTTTGAGTATAAGTGGGAGATAGATAAGACATAGTCTAGATAGTATACTTCAAAAGCATGCTTTGAGTATAAGTGGGAGATTGTTAGGGTTGTATACGTCAAAGGATACTTTATGCTTGTATTACCTAATTTCCCGGTCTTTATCTATGAGAATATTTAATTCATTTATCACATGTTTTGCATATTTATTCACGCTATGATTATGCAAATGCAGTCTAATTTACTTTATATTGTAGATAATGTGGTGTGTAGTGTCACACAGAAGATCACATTATCGGTTCCTTATATAGTAATATTCAGTTCACAACCTATGTAACATTAGACCGTTATGTGAGAGGTTGTAGTATATGCTTGAGATTGGTTGGTCTTGACCATTAGCATATATTAGCATATTCGTTATACGTTGAACAGGATCGAGGTGAGATAGATTCTTCTGTACTGACTATAAGAAGAACACACATCTCGGATAATTATTATTTCTTAATTCTAGTGATTAATATTTAATTATATATATTTAATATTTATTGCTTTGATTTATCATGGGTGAGAGCCACAATGATTGACTCAATATGCTCGATATTTTGGGCAATATTATTATTTATATGATAATTAATATTATAGCTAGAAATCGTGTCGGCGATCGGGTTGATCATGTCCCTTGAGGCACTCGAAAGGATTATTATATCAAACCCTGCAGTGGAATTAATTTTCCGATATAATAATAAAGGTCGAGTGGTATACTCATGTATAATACATTAATTAATTAAAAGTGTCATTAGCTTAAATTAATTAATGGACATGGAATATCTTAAACACGGAAATAATTAATTTAAAAGGAGCCCAATTTCGTAATTTGGGATTTTGGTAGGAAGTGCAATATTAACTTATTAGTGGACTAAGTTGATATTAATAGAGTCTTCATATTAGAAAGAGTCCTAATAATGGAAGGAAGATATCTATTGGGAGTCCTTACCATATCCTCCTTAAGGTCCCTAGAGTAGCCCAAAACACCTATAAATACATGCTTAGGGTTGGCCGATTTTTTTACCTCATTATTGCCCAAGAAATCGATTTTTATTGTGTGTGTTTTAATTGTGGATCTTGACTTGTGTCTTGGATTCCACAATTTGGTTAACACAATATTTTTCTAAAATACTCAAAATATTCAAGAAAAATAGAGAGAACAAAAATCGTAAGTTTCTTGAGAGAAAAGTTTCGGCCGATCCTTTTGCAGTCCAAGTAGTCCGGTAGATTGTTGCCCACACGACATCCGGACGTAGGCGGGATATACTCTAGAAGATCTCAAGGTAGAAATACAAGAAGATCGGAGAGGAACACGAAGAAGGACAAATCGACCAAAATGGATTTTTCTACCACTTCGCGTCAAAGGTAAAAATTACCGACTCCCATGCGTAAATATGTTTATTTAATTGTTTATTAATCTGTTTAGTTAATTAGTTGACAAGCCTAAATAGATCCGGTTTTTACGTTGGTTAGTTTATAAAACCTTTTATTAAATTACCTTCACCAACTCGCTTCTGCTGCGTTTTATATTCCAACAAAAGTGACATCGAAATTAATAATGACTCACCGAGATGAAATGACAGTGAAATGAATGATAGCTCAATGAAATGATTGGAACCGTCGTTCCTTGTGACTGAAGTGATTAATTGACAATTACAAGTCTAAATACGGTTAACACATTATGAATGAACTATAATTATGAATGAACAACAACGAAAGGAATGAATATCCTTTTAACCGAGTAAGAATTAACTTACACAACGTCGATGAAGAATGTCCTTCCACGAACAACGTCCTAAATGAGATGTCGGTCGCTCGAACAACCTTGAATAACACAATTACCAACAATCCGGTTCAACACACGAATCAAACACGAGTATATCTAACTCAAAACGTCGATACGACTAAACCAAGTTCATTGGGGCATTATATCGAACATGTTGTGGCCAGTCTTCGATTGTTTACAACCAAACCTCAATAATACCAATATCAAATGCCCAAGAAGTGTTTCAAACCGACAAAACATCTTCAATACAATCAAAAATCCATTATGAATATCCAAATTCATGATTTCAACAACAACTAATCGAAAACCCCCAAATCCAACTCAATATTCAAAGTGTTCTTGAATAACCTTTCAATAATCCGATGAATATTCATACATACTCATAATCATATGTATATCTCTTCATACAACATGATTATAACGTCCAAAACATCATATCTCAACACAAATTGAAATCCAAGAGGGTTGAGAATATTACCTTTGAAGATCCAAACACTTTGATTCGATGAACACGCGTTAGATCGACGATCCGAGCTTCACAACTGAATGAAAATGATGAAAAATCGAGTATTCAAGTGATTGATGATGAAAATTTCTCCCACAAACCCTCTCTCTCGGAAGTAGGATGAAGAAATGTTGAAAAATGAGGAAATCCCGTCAGTCCACCTATATAAAGCCCAGGGACGTACGACCAACCCGCACGACCAAGTGTCCGTGCGTCCGGTCGTGCGTGAGGCTTCTGCCGGCAACAGCTCATAGCGCACGAGCGCCGCAGACGGCAAGAATCGTGCGGCCTCGCCAGGCATTTCGACTAACACCCCAAGATGCCCACAATACACGAGCACCACGCCCGAGCAGTTGCTCGTGTGGCCTGCTCGTGCGGCACTAACTCGACCACTGGGCCTCCTGCCCAGTACAGTCGCAACGCACGAGCGCCGCGCACGACCAGATGCTCATGCGGCCTGCTCGTGCGGCCCTGACTCGGCCGCTGGGCCTCCTGCCCAGTCCAGCCGCAACGCACGAGCGCCGCACACGACGAGATGCTCGTGCGGCATGCTCGTGCGGCCCTTCTCGACAAGCAGTTCTGCCCATAACGATGCATCGAGTACAAAAATTACAGAATTCGAGAAGTACGGGGACAAAAGCACGAGAATTATAAATATTACGCCGAATGGTGAACACAATTGAATGAGTATGAATGATGAGTGATTAATACTGAATGGAAGTTACTGAGTGACAATTACTGACTGATAATTACTGAATAAAAATGACTGAATTACAACCGGGTATTACATATTCCCCCCCTTAAAAAGAGTTTCGTCCTCGAAACTAAGGGTCAAACAACTCGGGATAACTCTCCCGCATACTATCTTTGGTTTCCCAAGTAGCCTCTTCGACTCGGTGTCTAGACCACTGGATCTTTACCAAGGGAATCATCTTGTTCCTCAACTGTTTGATTCGTCGCTCTAGTACTCGTATATGACGCTCCTCATATGAATGATCATCGGCGATCTCGATTTCGTCAAACTGAAGTATGTGGCTTGGGTCGGCAACATACTTCCGTAACTGAGATACGTGAAACACATTATGAATTCGGCTAAACGCCGGAGGTAGGGCCAATCGATAAGCTAACTCGCCTACTCGATCCAAAATCTCAAACGGTCCAATAAATCTTGGACTCAACTTTCCCCGCTTCCCGAAATGGGAGATACCTCGACTCGGGGATACCTTGACCAACACGTGGTCACCTGTCTCGAACTCTAATGGTCGGCGATGATTTTCTGCATAATATTTTTGTCGACTCTGAGCGGTCAACAAACGAATCCTGATCAAAGCTACCTTCTCACGGGCGGCTATAAGCATATCGGGCTCGGTGCCGATTAATTCTGATAAGTCATCCCAACACAAAGGAGATCGACAACGACGACCGTACAAGGCCTCGTAAGGTGCCATCTTAATCGGAGCATGCCAACTATTATTATATGTGAACTCGATCAATGGTAGTTGGGCTTCCCAATCGTCTTTCCAATCGAGGACGCATGCCATCAACACATCCTCTAATGTCTGAATAGTCCTCTCTGATTGTCTGTCGGACTGAGGATGAAAAGTTGTGCTGAAATTCAGCTGAGTTCCCATGGCACGATGAACTGATTTCCAAAAATGAGACACGAATCGCCCGCCACGATCAGAAACGATACTCTTAGGAGTACCGTGCAATCTCACTATTTTTTTGATGAACAACTGGGCAAGTCTCTCGGGACCCCAAGTATCCTTAATCTCGAGAAAATGAGCTGACTTAGTTAGGCGATCCACAATTACCCAGATTGTATTCATGCCACGACGACTTGTCGGTAAACTCGTGATGAAGTCCATTGAGTTATCTTCCCACTTCCACTCTGGAATAGGGAGCGGTTTCAGCATACCTGCCGGTCGCTGATGTTCTATCTTAACTTGCTGACAGGTCAAACATCTCAAAACAAATTCCGCGACTTCTCGCTTCATATTACTCCACCAGTAATTTTGTTTCAAGTCTTTGTACATCTTGCTGGACCCCGGATGAATAGAATAAGGGGTAGCATGGGCTTCTCTCAAAATCAAGTTTTTCAACTCGTCATTCTCCGGTACACATAACCGATTCTTAAATCTCAAGAGTCCATCCTCGTGGACCACAAAGCCAGTGGCTTTCCCCTATGCCACATCCTCGCAGATGCGCAACAAAAACGGGTCTGAACCCTGATTCACTCTGATCTCCTCTTCAAGTGGCGATGAAATCTCCAGCATACAAAGCTGTCCATGAACACGCTGTAACCAAACCTCGATCTTATGCCTAAGTAATTCTTGCTGAAGTTCCTTCTGAACTGTTAATCGAGCAAGCATCTGCTCCTGAACGGACTTACGACTCAAGGCGTTGGCGACAACGTTCGCCTTGCCCGGGTGGTAAAGTATCTCAATATCATAATCTTTGATTAGTTCCAACCACCGTCTCTGTCGCATATTTAGCTCCTTCTGAGTAAATATATACTTTAAACTCTTATGATTGGTGAATATCTGACAGGTAACGCCATAAAGGTAATGACGCCAAATCTTCAATGCGAACACCACGGCTGCTAGCTCCAGGTCATGGGTCGGATAATTAACCTCGTAAGGTCTCAATTGCCGTGAAGCATGAGAAATAACTTTCCCATTCTGCATTAGTACACATCCGAGACCCTGTCCGGACGCATCACTATAAACCACAAATCCTTCCGTCCCTTGCGGTAAAGAAAGGACAGATGCTGAAATTAACCGGCTCTTGAGTTCCTCAAACTCTGTTGACACGCGTCGGACCACGTGTATTTATTATCCTTTCGCAAAATGTTTGTCATTGGTTGAGTGATTTTAGAAAATCGTTCAACAACTCGCCGATAATAACCAGCTAACCCGAGGAAACTTTGGATTTCCTTAACATTATTCGGAGGTTGGCAATCTCGGATAGCCTCCGTCTTTTCAGGGTCAACACGAACTCCGTCTGATGAAATTACATGTCCGAGAAACGTCACTTCGGACATCCAAAATTCACATTTGGAAAAATTCCCATAAAGTTGCTCTCGTCTCAACACGTCGAGCACCTGATGAAGGTGAAACTCGTGCTCCTCCCGGTCACGAGAATAAATTAAAATGTCATCAATGAAGACAACCACGAACCGATCCAAATAGTTGATTAAAACCCGATTCATTAACTCCATGAATACCGCAGGTGCATTAGTTAACCCAAACGGCATTACCACAAACTCATAATGACCATAGCGTGTTCGGAACGCCGTCCTAGCAATATCCGACTCTCGGATTCGCAACTGGTGATACCCAGATCTTAAATTGATCTTGGAAAAAAACTGAAGCTCCCTAAAGTTGATCCAAAAGATCATCAATACGGGGTAGGGGATATTTATTCTTGATCGTCACCCTGTTAAGCTCTCGGTAATCAATACACAAATGAAAAGAACCATCTTTTTTCTTGACAAATAATACCGGTGCTCCCCACGGAGACGCACTCGGCCGGATATAACCCTTCTCGGTCAAATCCTCCAATTGATTCTTTAGTTCCAGCATTTCGGTCGGGGCCATCCGATACGGTGCCTTCGATAATGGGGACGTACCAGGCTCCAACTCTATCGTGAATTCCATATCCCTTGGTGGAGGTAAAATAGGTAGCTCGTCTGGGAGTACATCATCAAACGATAACAATGATACCACGAATGGTAGAACACCTCGATTGCCTTAGAAGTTAGAACGGCCAATCGATGAAAATGATACAATGAATGATTGAACACCTCGACTGCCTTAGAACGGCCAATCGATGACAATGATACAATGAATGATTGAACACCTCGATTGCCTTAGAACGGACAATCGATGACAATGATACAATGAATGATTGAACACCTCGATTGCCTTAGAACGGCCAATCGGTGAAAATGATATAATGAATGATTGAACACCTCGACTGCCTTAGAACGGCCAATCGATGACAATGATACAATGAATGATTGAACACCTAGATTGTCTTATCGACGACAATGATACAATGAATGATTGAACACCTCGATTGCCTTAGAACGGCCAATCGACGACAATGATACAATGAATGATTGAACACCTCAATTGCCTTAGAACGGCCAATTGACGACAATGATATAAGGAATGATGGAACATCTCGATTGCCTTAGCATGGTCAATCGATGACAATGATATAATGAATGATTGAACAACCCTGGTTGAGTAATTTTACTGCTTTCATCATATTAATGATTCTTCCAGAACAACGGGGATCACCTCCCTGAAATACACACTCGACTCAAACGACGGAAATGATAGGGACCATACACTTACGAACATTGAGAATGGTGTCATGACGATCCATCCCACTAATATCCAATATTACATCGTTCTTAGGTAAATCCACCACGATTAGGTCCACCAACCACTCGCGGTCATTAAGCTTAATTCGGTCAGTTCTTAATCTCATGATTTCCGGAAATTCTTCTACTGTCAGGTAGACCAATGATATAAGGTCCACAATTATTAGGACTGTCTAAGTGAAGTCTATTCAAACATGATTTGGAAATGAATGAATGAATGCGGTGCACCAGTATCAAAAAGGGTACACACAGGTTTAGATAAAATTACGAGTATACCTGAGATCGTTCGGGCCTCCGGATCGTCAGTCCTCTTCATCTCGTGAATCCGGGACTTTCCGGCCCCCGAACCGGATGTTCCCGTCTGATAAATATGAGCTCCGCCTTTATTCGCCCGTCGTCTTAAACGACACTGACAGAGCAGTTTGATTCTGAATTGGAGTCCCTTCGGTAAAAACGGGCCTTATGCCCAACAATCCCACAATTATGGCACGTGATAGACAGTTTCTGACACTTAGTGCTGTAATGACCCGGCGCTCCACAGTTGAAACAGGTGATGGCTGATCTGGCCGCTCGGGGCTGAGATCCCGCAGGATAAGGCGCCGTAGGAGGTCGATCAGAAACGTTAGGGCCCGCACGAGTCTTCTTGAAGGTAGACTGACCGCCTTCAGACTGATTACGCTTCGTTGATTTCCTGCTGACAGATGAAGGTTGTTGCTCAGCAATTTCCTTAGCAGCTGTTAGGCGTATTTTTATGCGCTTTTATATCATTATTTTATATCCATCTTGAGCCTAAATCAGCATAAATAAGCTTTAATGCACTATTCTTATATGTTTTGCAGGAAATCGGAGTCTGGAAGCAAAAACGATGAAAAACGGGCGAAAACAGCAGTTTTTGGTCATGAGCCGCGGCACAAACCAAGTGAGCCGCGGCACACGAAGACAACCAGCGAGCGCTGAGCACACTGTACTGTGAGCTGCGGCACAGCCTTAGTGAGCCGCGGTCTAGAAGAAAAAAATAGCGCCCAGGTTTTAATCTGAGCACGGTGAGCCGCGGCACAGATTAAGTGAGCCGCGGCCCACCAGGTGGCTTTGCTGAATATTCCGCGTTTCTGGGCCGTTTTGGAGCCTGTTCTCGACCTAATCACACGGACGCGTTTTGGAGGCTGAGGACGACTATAAATAAGCATCATAGGGCTGAAGAAAGGGGGATCGATCAGGAGGAATTTGGAGGTGGATTCGAGCTAGGGAGAAGAACACAAGGAGGAGATTTGTGGGCGACGACAAGACCACGGATCCCTACAGTTTTTCTGCATCTTAGTTCCTAGATCTATTCGAGTAGGATTTTGATTGTAGCCGATTTCATGACGGTTTGATTATTTATTATTATTTCGATTTACTCGTTATTCTATTGAATTGGATTCTTCTTACTGTTCTTAATCCTTTTTAATTGTCTGGCCAACAGTTAATTCGTTTTGAATGTCTTTATGGATTCGGGAGATGAAATTTAGGCATAGTTCTTGTGAGACGAATCATAATTTTCGTGAGATAGGGATATACTCGTGCGAATTGTGAAGCCTATTTACTGTGGGAATTCTTGAACTGTTTTAGCTATTAATTATCTAATTCGAATAGGGATATATCGAGTTAATAATTCGTAGTATTTTCTATCGACCTTGGGAAAGGCTTTAGAATAACTTAGGAATTCCTGGCTTACAATCAATTGAATAAAAGTGAATTGAATCGAATAAATATCATTCCTGATTGTTTGAGGTGAAAATCATAATCCTACGCCTTTATTAGTATTATTATTATTAGTATTATTATTTCTTAGTTTAGGTATAAATTCCAAATAATTGTTCTTCAAATAAAATTACGAGTCGACTATATTTTGGTACTTAGTGAAATCAGTCCTCGAGGGAACGATATCTTACTTATCACTTTATTACTTGTTGACACCGTGCACTTGCGGCATATTGTGAGGGATTTTCCCACAACAAGTTTTTGGCGCCGTTGCTGGGGACTAATTTTTCGCTAATATCAATAACAAGCGACTCTAATTTTAATTTGAAGTTTTTCTTTCTTTTGTCTCTATATTTTTATTTTGTTCATTATGTTTTCATTTGAGTATCGTGTCCCTTGGCATTTCATAAATTTCGATGTTCTTAATAATTTGCCAAATAGGGTCAGTCAGCCCCCTCCCCCAAAACAAAAGACCATGCTTGAACAATGTGTAGACGCTCTCAAAAATCCTGATAGTACCCTTTTTGAGCTAGAATGTGCACGTCGTGGTCTTGAGATTCACTATGGTTATTTTCCAACTCATATATTTAGTAGTGAAGTAGAGGGGGAGGTCGAGAAGAAAGACATGCTAAGTTTTAGGGTCGATCCCCCAGCACCCGATAATTACATAAAGTGTGATGAGCCTATAGAAGAAGTTACCATTGATGATGTTTCCAAAGAAATTTCATTAAATTGTCATCAAACTTCGACTAATAAGGTGAACACTTTTGTGCCTAAAATTTTATTAACGGTGCCACACATAATTTTTCCTAAATCCATAATGGGAGAGATTGACCCTATAACTTCTGATTTTGTTGAGGCTGATTCTTCGAGTTCTAATGAGGTTGTTCATGATAAGTCTTTATTATTTACCCATTCGAACTCTGCTTATTTTTTCATGCCTTATCATTATTATATTCTTCCATCATTTTTTGGTTGTCCTCATAATTATTCTTATCCATTATTTTTGGCAACCGGGCATGAGCCAAAGCCTCCCTTATGGAATAAGAGGCTTATAGATTGCAAGAAGGGGGCATTTGGCAATCTCCCTAGAAAGAAGCCACGTTAAATTCTGTTTGCCACGTCGTGCTCAAGACGTAAAATAGAGCGCTTGATGGGAGGCAACCCATCATTTTTACTTGCTTTCTAGTTAGTTGTTTTTATTTGATTTTTCGTTAGTAATTTTTCTTTGTTTTGTTATTTCGTGTGGATTCGTGTATTCATGTTGGCCCTTATTTCTCTAATATTTTTATATAACCCCAATGAGTTTTTATTCTTCATATTCTAGTCTTTCTTGATTTAATGTCTATTGTTATCTCATGACTAGAGACTAAGTTTGGGGGGACCTCGTGATGCTGAGCGTTATTTGAAGTATGGATTGACCGACGTTTCCACTCAGACATGTGCTGGCTTTCAAGAAGACATTTGGAATAAGTTTCATTTTTCCTTATCTCTTTTATTTTCACATGAGTTTTATTATTGATGATATTATGTGTAGTGGAATGAATTGAAGCATGCGATATGTTCTTAATTTTTCTTGATTATAAATTGCAATTTCATCCTTGCTTTATGTTTCTCGCATGCTGTTGATTGTTTTTGCAAACATGAATTTTTTGTGGATTTTTCGTGCTTCCGTGTGTAAAACTGATGTTACGATACTGATGTCTCTTGGAAGAAACAGTTGAATCTTAGTCTAGTTGCAGTCAGCGATATCTGCTTCTGTTAAGTTTTCAATTAGGTCCGAAATTTTATCGTTTTTGTAGAAATCTTAGCAGATAAGAAAGGAGACATACGTGTTTTCAAATCACCGTCTATACGTTTGGTTATACTTTTCGGTTAGCTAGTCGTCCAGTAACATGAGTAGTGTTGGCACTTGGATTGAGTTAAGAGTCGGACAGTTTTTCCAAAAAGTCGAGATATTAGTTGTTCTATGAGGGGAAGTCTAGTAACCGGGGGTATTCACGTGACCCGTTGTTTACTCTCGCGTAAACCGACGACCCTGAATAGACTAATAATTTAGAAATATCGCATTACCGATGTTGGGGAGCCTAGTAACCGGGGGTATTCACGTGACCCGTTGTTTACTCTCGCGTAAAACGGAAACCTTGACATGCGGAAATTGCTATTCGAGTTTTTTCTCCGCTGTAGAGGGAGACTTAGTAACTAGAAGCATCCATGTGCCCCATGAGTGTCTTTTACGTCAAACGGTTCCCCGATACATGAGAATGGAAATCCACTCTAGGATCATCCCGATGAAATATCCCGAGAGCCGAAACCTAGTGGTTAACTCGAATCATATTATTGATCATACATAAGAGAATGCTGTCCTAAGAGTAATTTTGATAATGAAACTCTTGAATTTTGCCACTAGACTGTGGAACTGGGCGAATTGGCTTGTTTAATCTAACCCTTCATATTGACGGTCGGTTAAATTCACGCTTGTTAATCTTTGAGCTTGATTTTCTTCATAAACGATTGATTAGGACTGAAATTGGTTACTTAGTGGAATCAGTGTCCTGGATGTGACTCACTATTACGATACTTGTACTATTCATTGAGATTTTCAGGGTAGTATTGATTAAGTTGAGCACTATGGACTTGCATGATTATTCACGTTACATTTTGTTTAAAATTGATAATTTTTGCTTGAGGACAAGCAAAGGCTCAAGTTTGGGGGTATTTGTTAGGCGTATTTTTATGCGCTTTTATATCATTATTTTATATCCATCTTGAGCCTAAATCAGCATAAATGAGCTTTTAATGCACTATTCTTATATGTTTTGCAGGAAATCGGAGTCCGGAAGCAAAAACGATGAAAAACGGGCGAAAACAGCAGTTTTTGGTCATGAGCCGCGGCACAAACCAAGTGAGCCGCGGCACACGAAGACAACCAGCGAGCGCTGAGCACACTGTACTATGAGCCGCGGCACAGCCTTAGTGAGCCGCGGTCCAGAAGAAAAAAATAGCGCCCAGGTTTTAATCTGAGCACGGTGAGCCGCGGCATAGATTAAGTGAGCCGCGGCCCACCAGGCGGCTTTGCTGAATATTCTGCGTTTCTGGGCCGTTTTGGAGCATGTTCTCGACCTAATCACACGGACGCGTTTTGGAGGCTGAGGACGACTATAAATAAGCATCATAGGGCTGAAGAAAGGGGGATCGATCAGGAGGAATTTGGAGGTGGATTCGAGCTAGGGAGAAGAACACAAGGAGGAGATTTGTGGGCGACGACAAGACCACAGATCCCTACGGTTTTTCTGCATCTTAGTTCCTAGATCTATTCGAGTAGGATTTTGATTGTAGCCGATTTCATGACGGTTTGATTATTTATTATTATTTTGATTTACTCGTTATTCTATTGAATTAGATTCTTCTTACTGTTCTTAATGCTTTTTAATTGTCTGGCCAACAGTTAATTCGTTTTGAATGTCTTTATGGATTCGGGAGATGAAATTTAGGCATAGTTCTTGTGAGACGAATCATAATTTTCGTGAGATAGGGATATACTCGTGCGAATTGTGAAGCCTATTTACCGTGGGAATTCTTGAACTGTTTTAGCTATTAATTATCTAATTCGAATAGGGATATATCGAGTTAATAATTCGTAGTATTTTCTATCGACCTTGGGAAAGGCTTTAGAATAACTTAGGAATTCCTGGCTTACAATCAATTGAATATAAGTGAATTGAATCGAATAAATATCATTCCTGATTGTTTGAGGTGAAAATCATAATCCTACGCCCTTATTAGTATTATTATTATTATTATTAGTATTATTATTTCTTAGTTTAGGTATAAATTCCAAATAATTATTCTTCAAATAAAATTACGAGTTGACTATATTTTGGTACTTAGTGAAATCAGTCCTCGAGGGAACGATATCTTACTTATCACTTTATTACTTGTTGACACCGTGCACTTGCGGCATATTGTGAGGGATTTTCCCACAACAGCAGCAGGCTCACACAGGAGACTTCTCTCGATTAATTCGGCCAGAGTGGCGCAATGATGATTGAGCAATTGCATATGGGCCATCATGACCTGCATAAAAGTGAGTGGATCAACCCGAACATCTTCCGATCGAGCTGAGTCCTGGGTACGACTTCCTGGCAGTGAGTGATTATTTCCCGGATTTCGGCCCGCACCGCGGCCTCCCCCCGTGCATCCCCTGACAGCTCTCTCCATAGTGAAGTAGGAAGCTCGCATGATAATCATAGATATCGTATGAGTACCGCATTATGATTTACGTCATGAAATGATGAAAATGAGCATACACGCTCTAACACAGTGATTACATGAATGATTAACTGAGGTGATATGATTATCTGATGATATTCTTGAAATGGTTATCTTGAACAAGTTAACAAGATTAATGATATGATCCTAAAGATTAACAACTGAGTGATGAAATGAATTGAGTGATTAATGAGTTAACATGATCAACATGATTACAAATGAAAATGATAAATGAGGAAATCTTACTATTCTTTGGTCTGAAGGGCTCGGCTCTTGCACAGGTCACACGTGACGCGAAAGTGCAATGATACAAGTCTGATGAACGATGATTTCAAATGAGACATGACTCGGAAGGTAGTATTCAAAACCACGCTCCGATACCAACTCTGTAACACCCCAAACTAGGCGGATATTACAGTGCCGTGGACCCCCGACTGGGACCCACCAGGCGAATGAAAATTAATGAATTAAATAATATAATTATAGTACCGAACCACATTATATCATCAATTACTCCGATGAGGAGTTTCATTATAACACACCCAAGATAATACCGAATACATGTATATTTTATATGAAGATAAAATACACAACACTGAACGAAACGGAGTATCCAAATGGAAATTTGCAGCGGAAAATAATTGACAACAACATGAATGACTGAAAGGATCGGGGGGGCCTACTAGTATCACTGGGACTCCTCGCCGTCAGCGTTCTATTCCCGTGCTTTTGACTTGCCATGACCTGAAAACAAAATCCCCCAACGTGGTCAGTTACACAGAACAACAATCCTCAAGAGTTGAATAAACACAATCATATATGATGTATAAACCACAAGTTCGATCAAAATCTCAAACCATCGAACACATGCGATCAAAAGTGAATCGGTCAGATTATAACCTAATCCTGTTGAAAACATACGCAATCAAACATGATGTATGAATCAACTAACGGTACGGCCACACTACGCCCGGGATGGAAATGTGTCCGTGCACAAGCCACCAATGAGTATCGATCGAATACACGTGTGGTCTTGTACCTAATTAGTCTCACGAAGTAATCTTCTCGTGTGCACAGTCCAATGTGAGGCCGCCAACAACCAACACACGACTTAATATGTGCCCGACATGAAAATCCTACACATACCAATCGGCATGCCAGTATGACCCGGAATGCCACGAGATAACAAAAGTGACATCAAAATTAATAATGACTCACCGAGATGAAATGACAGTGAAATGAATGATAGCTTAATGAAATGATTGGAACCGTCGTTCCTTGTGACTGAAGTGATTAATTGACAATTACAAGTCTAAATACGGTTAACACATTATGAATGAACTATAATTATGAATGAACAACAACGAAAGGAATGAATATCCTTTTAACCGAGTAAGAATTAACTTACACAACGTCGATGAAGAATGTACTTCCACGAACAACGTCCTAAATGAGATGTCGGTCGCTCGAACAACCTTGAATAACACAATTACCAACAATCCGGTTCAACACACGAATCAAACACGAGTATATCTAACTCAAAACGTCGATACGACTAAACCAAGTTCATTGGGGCATTATATCGAACACGTTGTGGCCAATCTTCGATTGTTTACAACCAAACCTCAATAATACCAATATCAAATCCCCAAGAAGTGTTTCAAACCGACAAAACATCTTCAATACAATCAAAAATCCAATATGAATATCCAAATTCATGATTTCAACAACAACTAATCGAAAACCCCCAAATCCAACTCAATATTCAAAGTGTTCTTGAATAACCTTTCAATAATCCGATGAATATTCATACATACTCATAATCATATGTATATCTCTTCATACAACATGATTATAACGTCCAAAACATCATATCTCAACACAAATCGAAATCCAAGAAGTTTGAGAATATTACCTTTGAAGATCCAAACACTTTGATTCGATGAACACGCGTTAGATCGACGATCCGAGCTTCACAACCGAATGAAAATGATGAAAAATCGAGTATTCAAGTGATTGATGATGAAAATTTCTCCCACAAACCCTCTCTCTCGGAAGTAGGATGAAGAAATGTTGAAAAATGAGGAAATCCCGTCGGTCCACCTATATAAAGACCAGGGACGCACGACCAACCCGCACGACCAAGTGTCCGTGCGTCCGGTCGTGCGTGAGGCTTCTGCCGGCAATAGCTCATAGCGCACGAGCGCCACGCACGAGCAGCAACTCATGCGGCCTGCTCGTGCGGCCCTGACTCGAACGCCCCAGTACAGCCGCAACACACGAGCACCACTCCCGAGCAGTTGCTCGTGTGGCCTGCTCTTGCGGCAATAACTCGACCACTGGGCCTCCTGCCCAGTACAGTCGCAACGCACGAGCGCCGCGCACGACCAGATGCTCGTGCGGCCTGCTCGTGCGGCCCTGACTCGGCCGCTGGGCCTCCTGCCCAGTCCAGCCGCAACGCACGAGCGCCGCGCACGACCAGATGCTCGTGCGGCCTGCTCGTGCGGCCCTGCTCGACAAGCAGTTCTGCCCATAACGATGCACCGAGTACAAAAATCACAGAATTCGAGAAGTACGGGGACAAAATCACGAGAATTACAAATATTACGCCGAATGGTGAACACAATTGAATGAGTATGAATGATGAGTAATTAATAATGAATGAAAGTTACTAAGTGAAAATTACTGACTGATAATTACTGAATAAAAATGATTGATTACAACCGGGTATTACATATATAGTACTTAAAATGTTTTAAATATACATGCCAAATGAATATGCACCATTCGCCACCCTCTCATTAACTTTTTAGTAGTGTAATTATGTACGTATGTGATGCAGGATCTTTATATCCAGTGCTTAGAACTCTAGACTGGACAACTCAGAACTTAAATAATGGAATAGAACAGATAATGATGAATTGATTTATGAAAATAAAGAGAGAATAAACTAGGCCTCACACCTAGATTACTTAGGTCTCACACCCAAGAAAGTAGTATAATTTAAATTCATTCAACTCTGCCTTCAACATATATGAATACAAGTATTTATAGGTCTTTAGGAACCTTCTAGCTAGATAACATTCAATATGAAATGAACCTGGTCATTTACTGACTTTAATTATTTTCTGGAGACTTCTAGACTTTCTTTTTCTTTATTTGACTAAGTTACTTGAGACTTAAGGACTTCACATAATTAACTTCAACATGAAATGAACCTGGTCATTTACTGACTTTAATTATTTTCTGGAAACTTCTTTTGCCTTGAATATATTTTCCCATACTTCTTTGACTTTGCATCATTTCTCCCCTGCTTGGAAAAACTGGGCTCCGACGAGTTAAATGAATGATACTTGTTATAAAGATCAGGATCCAACTGTTGAAATTCTTCATCAGAAATCCATGTACAGTCAGATCATGGCTTATCTCTCCATTTGACCAAATATTTTTGATAGCCTCCATTCCGAGTGTTGTTGCCCAAAATATTTATCCGAAGATTAATACTGCTGGAAGACGGACAACAAACAACAATTTGCGGGAGCACTTCCGAGAGAAAATGAATAAACACTAGATTTGCCGGGTTTGTTATGCCCGGGCTTGAATGCTCTCGCGAGATGTTATTAATACAAATATTCGTGGATACAAGTATTAATGTGAGAATCTAAGTACAATGAGTGTAAAAAGACTCTGTTAATCCGGCTCTTGAGCGAAGCTCGGTGTTCTTCGTCCCTGCCGATCGTCTGCTTGATGAGAGAGGCCGGGAGAAGAAAGGACCGAATGATAGCTGTTGCCAAGAGTTGGAGATAGCCAAGTGCTGAGTGTTTTGCTTCTGTATTGCGTGTGAAATGCGAGAATGCCAGATTGTTTAGAGAGTCAGAATCTCGGTCCCTGGACAAGTGCAGGGAGCCGTGTATATATAGGGGCAGCCGGGTCTTGTCTTCTGGCGGGCGATCGCCTTTCGGCCATTATAATAATGGGGCGATTGTCTACCGGCCAATATTATAATGGGGCGATCACCCGGACTGTCGGGCTAAAGTCCAAGAAAGAGGCTGGCAGTCTGCCTAAAGTCCAAAGCTTCTGACAGTGCCACTGGCGGTCCAATGAAGAGCCAGCACGCGTCCGGAGTCAGTCACATGCGGCCCTACTGACAACTTTCGGCGGGCCTGTCGGCTGGTGGACGGATGCTGACAGGTTGTGGTCAATGATCCGTGAATTGCGGATCTTGTCCCGGCTCCTGCACGTGGTGTTTGTCCTGAGGCTCGGCCTTTGTCGACTGGATGACTATCGGCATGAAGCGGTCGTCTCTAGCTGGTCATCAGAGGTCGCCATCGGCCAGTTGCTGAGGGTCGGCATTGGTCGGTCACCAAGGGTCGGTCGGCAGGTGCCGAGAGAGGATCGTCCGCTAGTCGGTCGCCAGGAGTCGGTCGCCGAGCACCGAGAGACGATCGTATTTCATGTCGATCGCTCGGCACCGGGACTTGTCTTGGGACCTTCAGTTGGCCGATTTGTCTTGCCTGCCGGGCTAAGGCTTGGTCGCCTGGTCGCTGGTCGGCGATTCGCCTCATTGCTCGGCAGTGGCTAGGTCGTCCGATCTCCGAGGCGATCGCCGGTCGGAGAGTGTAATTCTCGACACAACAATTGCCCCCCAGCTTGCTCCTATGTTGAAGACATGGGGCGAGGTGGTTCTTGCTGGCGATCGTGTAAGATGAGGACGGGCGATCTTGCTGAGCTGACTTAGGATTCGGACTTGGGCTATCATGGTCGATTGGCTAGCTATCTTTCGGTTTTGTACCTTGAAAAACAACATTGGCCGATCCCCCTCGGAAACTTGATGGTTTCGCTTGTTCGAGGAATCGTGCACAGTCGCGGAGTTCGATGGACCGACTCCATGACCGTGTCTTGATGCGCGAAGACATTGAGTGTCTCGTGACTCACTTTATTATGAGGGTCCTCTGTTAGGCTGCGCCTCGCCTCGTATTTAAACGAAGGGCGTGCGGTCTCGGTCTAGAGGAGTCCTTGCACGGAGCAGCGTCGGATGAATCAACTCCACCTCCGCGGCTTGTGTAGCTCTGCTTCCACCTCGGCCTGCCATGAAGATGGCGAACCTCGACGGTGTACGTTGATACGGGGGTTGTGGAATGCGTCGCTTTGTCCGGGTTCACCAAGTTGGATGATGATCCTTGAGGGCGGGCGATCGTGTCCACTGATTAATTTTGGAGAGCCCTCAGACTACGCCGGCCTCGTATTTAAACGAAGGGCGGGCGATCTCGGTCGAAAGGGACCTTGCATGGCCGAAGCAGCCGGTTCCATCGACTACCAGGACCATGGCTTTATGATGTGCGGTGGAGGCGATCTTCATGCCTTAGTCCATCATGTTAAATGCTGGACTGTAGATGGCGATCGTGTCCTCCGGGTTGCTGATGATGTAGCGTGATGATCGGCGATCGGGCCGGAAGACTGGCGATCGTCGCTCGGCTGCCGATCGCTTTATTCGTAGGTCGATATCGGCGATCGGGCGGGAGATCGTCGTCCGGGCGCCGATCGCGCTGCTCACAGGCTAAGAAGAAACCTTTGCCTGGCCAGAAAATCTGCGGCTCTAGCCCGGAAGGCTGCGTAGGTCGTAGGTTGGTTCTTCGTGAGATGCCTGAACATAGGCGAAAAGCCCTGAAATCCTCCTAGGACCGCGTAGAGGGCGGTCTCATCGCTTACGGGCTCGCCGTTGAGGATGATCACGTCTACCCGGTCGATGTAGTCCGAGTCGGACTCTTCTTCTCCCTGCTTGATTTGCATCATGCGAAGGGGACCTTCTGGCCGGACGACCCTGGTGGCGAAGTACTCCGTGAAGACGTGCGCCAGCTGGTTAAAGGAGCCAATGGACCGAGGTGGCAATAAGGTGTACCACCGGTGGGCGAGGTCGTCCAGCGTCAGAGGGAACATTCGGCACCTGGTCGCGTCTGATGCCCCACACCCGGTCATGTAGATGTTGAACTTGCTCAGGTGTGTTTGGGGGTCCGATCGCCCGTCGTACAAGGGTGTTTGAGGAGGAGCGATCTTGTGCTGCACCGGGGCGAGCTCGATGTCGATCGCGAGCGGCTCGCTTGGCTCGACGATCGTCTTTATGGCGCCTGCCCTCGATTCCAAGAGCGCCTTCACGTCGTCGATCTGACGTTGCAATGCGGCAATCGTCGTGGCTCGGTTGCTTGCGGATCGGCTTTGGGAGCGGGAGCCGAGGCGATCGTGTACCGATCTCCGGACTCCGCTGCTGCCGACCTCGGCAATTTGGCGAGGGGGATCCAGACGGCTGGGCTGCCTTCTGGGAGCCGGGTAGGCCGAGCTCCTGGTGACGGACTCAAACTCCGTCGTCTCGTAGCCGGGCCGGACGCCTTGCCCGCTGTGTCGGGTCACTGCCCAGGCGATCGAAGACAGAGGTGCCCCGGCTGGCGAGCGCCTCTTCTTGCGGACGAGAGCCTCCTGGCGATTGCTCGGCCAGTAATGCCTTGAGCTCCCGCTTGGACTTCCGGCGGGCGGCCGAGGGGGTGATAGTGGGAGGCGCGTTGAGAGCACTTTGTCGCCCCTGAAGGGCGGCTATGGCCTCTTCGATATGTTCATTGGTTCGGAACTGATCGAGCGAGAGGCTTGGGCCGCCGTCCAGGGACGGGATCGAGCGTCTCTGACCGCGGCGGCTACCTTCCACCGTCGGCTGCGACTCGGACTGGGACGGAACGGGGTCCGCCGGCCGTCAGCGGCTTTCTTCGACGCGGAGGCGGAAGACATGTTTTCTGAAAGATTTCTTTGAAGCGCAGTGAGTGTCACTTCAAGTATATGCCCTGAGAACAGTGAGTGTTCTTCGGGACGGTAGGTATAAAAATTTGACGGTTAGATCCCCTTCCTCTAGCGCCAATTGTTGTTGTTCAAAATATTTATCCGAAGATTAATACTGCTGGAAGACGGACAACAAACAACAATTTGCGGGAGCACTTCCGAGAGAAAATGAATAAACACTAGATTTGTCGGGTTTGTTAGGCCCGGGCTTGAATGCTCTCGTGAGATGTTATTAATACAAATATTCGTGGATACAAGTATTAATGTGAGAATCTAAATACAATGAGTGTAAAAAGACTCTATTAATCCGGCTCTTGAGCGAAGCTCGGTGTTCTTCGTCCCTGTCGATCGTCTGCTTGATGAGAGAGGCCGGGAGAAGAAAGGACCGAATGATAGCTGTTGCCAAGAGTTGGAGATAGCCAAGTGCTGAGTGTTTTGCTTCTGTATTGCGTGTGAAATGCGAGAATGCCAGAGTGTTTAGAGAGTCAGAATCTCGGTCCCTGGACAAGTGCAGGGAGCCGTGTATATATAGGGGCAGCCGGGTCTTGTCTTCTGGCGGGCGGTCGCCTTCCGGCCATTATAATAATGGGGCGATCGTCTGCCGGCCAATATTATAATGGGGCGATCACCCGGGATGTCGGGCTAAAGTCCAAGGAAGAGGCTGGCAGTCTGCCTAAAGTCCAAAGCTACAGCCGGCTGCCAGCTGGGTGGTCCAATGAAGAGCCAGCATGCGTCCGGAGTCAGTCACATGCGGCCCTACTGACAACTTTAGGCGGGCCTGTCGGCTGGTGGACGGATGCTGACAGGTTGTGGTCAATGATCCGTGAATTGCGGATCTTGTCCCGGCTCCTGCACGTGGTGTCTGTCCTGAGGCTCGGCCTTTGCCGACTGGATGACTATCGGCATGAAACGGTCGTCTCTAGCTGGTCATCAGAGGTCGCCATCGGCCAGTTGCTGAGGGTCGGCATTGGTCGGTCACCAAGGGTCGGTCGGCAGGTGCCGAGAGAGGATCGTCCGCTAGTCGGTCGCCAGGAGTCGGTCGCCGAGCACCGAGAGACGATCGTATTAGATGTCGATCGCTCGGCACCGGGACTTGTCTTGGGACCTTCAGTTGGCCGATTTGGCTTGCCTGCCGGGCTAAGGCTTGGTCGCACAGTCGCCGGTCAGCCGCCTCTACGCCGGCAGTGGCTAGGTCGTCCGATCTCCGAGGCGATCGCCGGTCGGAGAGTGTAATTCTCGACACAACAATTGCCCCCCAGCTTGCTCCTATGTTGAAGACATGGGGCGAGGTGGTTCTTGCTGGCGATCGTGTAAGATGAGGACGGGCGATCTTGCTGAGCTGACTTAGGATTCGGACTTGGGCTATCATGGTCGATTGGCTAGCTATCTTTCGGTTTTGTACCTTGAAAAACAACATTGGCCGATCCCCCTCGGAAACTTGATGGTTTCGCTTGTTCGAGGAATCGTGCACAGTCGCGGAGTTCGATGGACCGACTCCATGACCGTGTCTTGATGCGCGAAGACATTGAGTGTCTCGAGACTCACTTTATTATGAGGGTCCTCTGTTAGGCTGCGCCTCACCTCGTATTTAAACGAAGGGCGTGCGGTCTCGGTCTAGAGGAGTCCTTGCACGGAGCAGCGTCGGATGAATCAACTCCACCTCCGCGGCTTGTGTAGCTCTGTTTCCACCTCGGCCTGCCATGAAGATGGCGAACCTCGACGGTGTACGTTGATACGGGGGTTGTGGAATACGTCGCTTTGTCCGGGTTCACCAAGTTGGATGATGATCCTTGAGGGCGGGCGATCGTGTCCACTGATTAATTTTGGAGAGCCCTCAGACTACGCCGGCCTCGTATTTAAACGAAGGGCGGGCGATCTCGGTCGAAAGGAACCTTGCATGGCCGAAGCAGCCGGTTCCATCGACTACCAGGACCATGGCTTTATGATGTGCGGTGGAGGCGATCTTCATGCCTTAGTCCATCATGTTAAATGCTGGACTGTAGATGGCGATCGTGTCCTCCGGGTTGCTGATGATGTAGCGTGATGATCGGCAATCGGGCCGGAAGACTGGCGATCGTCGCTCGGCTGCCAATCGCTTTATTCGTAGGTCGATATCGGCGATCGGGCGGGAGATCGTCGTCCGGGCGCCGATCGCGCTGCTCACAGGCTAAGAAGAAACCTTTGCCTGGCCAGAAAATCTGCGGCTCTAGCCCGGAAGGCTGCGTAGGTCGTAGGTTGGTTCTTCGTGAGATGCCTGAACATAGGCGAAAAGCCCTGAAATCCTCCAAGGACCGCGTAGAGGGCGGTCTCATCGCTTACGGGCTCGCCGTTGAGGATGATCACGTCTACCCGGTCGATGTAGTCCGAGTCGGACTCTTCTTCTCCCTGCTTGATTTGCATCATGCGAAGGGGACCTTCTGGCCGGACGACCCTGGTGGCGAAGTACTCCGTGAAGACGTGCGCCAGCTGGTTAAAGGAGCCAATGGACCGAGGTGGCAATAAGGTGTACCACCGGTGGGCGAGGTCGTCCAGCGTCAGAGGGAACATTCGGCACCGGGTCGCGTCTGATGCCCCACACCCGGTCATGTAGATGTTGAACTTGCTCAGGTGTGTTTGGGGGTCCGATCGCCCGTCGTACAAGGGTGTTTGAGGAGGAGCGATCTTGTGCTGCACCGGGGCGAGCTCGATGTCGATTGCGAGCGGCTCGCTTGGCTCAGCGATCGTCTTTATGTCGCCTGCCCTGGATTCCAAGAGCGCCTTCACGTCGTCGATCTGACGTTGCAATGCGGCAATCGTCGTGGCTCGGTTGCTTGCGGATCGGCTTTGGGAGCGGGAGCCGAGGCGATCATGTACCGATCTCCGGACTCCGCTGCTACCGACCTCGGCAATTTGGCGAGGGGGAGCCAGACGGCTGGGCTGCCTTCTGGGAGCCGGGTAGGCCGAGCTCCTGGTGACGGACTCAAACTCCGTCGTCTCGTAGCTGGGGCCGGACTGCCCCGGTCACCAGGTCGGGTCACTGCCCAGGCGATCGAAGATAGAGGTGCCCCGGCTGGCGAGCGCCTCTTCTTTCGGACGAGAGCCTCCTGGCGATCGCTCGGCCAGTAACGCCTTGAGCTCCCGCTTGGACTTCCGGCGGCCGGCCGAGGGGGTGATAGTGGGAGGCGCGTTGAGAGCACTCCGTCGCCCCTGAAGGGCGGCTATGGCCTCTTCGATCTGTTCATTGGTTGGGCCCGATCGAGCGAGAGGCAGGCGCCGTCGAGGGCGGATCAGCGTCTCGATCGCGGCGGCTACCTTCCACCGTCAGTGCGGCTCGGGCCGGGGCCAGGCAGAAGTGCAGGGCCAGGCTGGTCAGCGGCTTTCTTCGACGCGGAGGCGGAAGACATGTTTTCTGAAAGATTTCTTTGAAGCGCAGTGAGTGTCACTTCAAGTATATGCCCCGAGAACAGTGAGTGTTCTTCGGGACGGTAGGTATAAAAATTTGAGGGTTAGATCCCCTTCCTCTAGCGCCAATTGTTGTTGTCCAAAATATTTATCCGAAGATTAATACTGCTGGAAGACGGACAACAAACAACAATTTGCGGGAGCACTTCCGAGAGAAAATGAATAAACACTAGATTTGCCGGGTTTGTTAGGCCCGGGCTTGAATGCTCTCGCGAGATGTTATTAATACAAATATTCGTGGATACAAGTATTAATGTGAGAATCTAAATACAATGAGTGTAAAAAGACTCTGTTAATCCGGCTCTTGAGCGAAGCTCGGTGTTCTTCGTCCCTGCCGATCGTCTTCTTGATGAGAGAGGCCGGGAGAAGAAAGGACCGAATGATAGCTGTTGCCAAGAGTTGGAGATAGCCAAGTGCTGAGTCTTTTGCTTCTGTATTGCGTGTGAAATGCGAGAATGCCAGAGTGTTTAGAGAGTCAGAATCTCGGTCCCTGGACAAGTGCAGGGAGCCGTGTATATATAGGGGCAGCCGGGTCTTGTCTTTTGGCGGGCGATCGCCTTCCGGCCATTATAATAATGGGGCGATCGTCTGCCGGCCAATATTATAATGGGGCGATCACCCGGGCTGTCGGGCTAAAGTCGAGGAAGAGGCGATGCACTAAAGTCAGCTTCAATGGCTGCCACTGGCGGTCGATGAAGAGCCAGCATGCGTCCGGAGTCAGTCACATGCGGCCCTACTGACAACTTTAGGCGGGCCTGTCGGCTGGTGGACGGATGCTAACAGGCTGTGGTCAATGATCCGTGAATTGCGGATCTTGTCCCGGCTCCTGCACATGGTGTCTATCCTGAGGCTCGGCCTTTGCCGACTGGATGACTATCGGCATGAAGCGTTCGTCTCTAGCTGGTCATCAGAGGTCGCCATCGGCCAGTTGCTGAGGGTCGGCATTGGTCGGTCACCAAGGGTCGGTCGGCAGGTGCCGAGAGAGGATCGTCCGCTAGTCGGTCGCCGAGCACTGAGAGACGATCGTATTTGATGTCGATCGCTCGGCACTGGGACTTGTCTTGGGACCTTCGGTTGGCCGATTTGTCTTGCCTGCCGGGCTAAGGCTTGGTCGCCTGGTCGCTGGTCGGCAGTTCTGCCTCGGCTGCTCGGCAGTGTATAGGTCGTCCGATCTCCGAGGCGATCGCCGGTCGGAGAGTGTAATTCTCGACACAACACCGAGTAGCAACAACAGTTGTATCCACTATATCTTCAATTTCATCACGAACATTTGACACCGCCGGGAGGCGAACTGGAACAATAGGTTTTGAAGAGGTGTCATGTCCGTTATAAATAGTAAGGTCTTCAACATTGAATATGTTGCTAATTCCCAATTCAGCTGGAAGGTCTAGAACATACGCATTAGAATTTATTTTATGACTGGTTTTATATGGTCCAACGCGTCTGTATCATAGCTTTTTATATTTGCTGTTTTGGAAGCATTCAGGCCGGACGCGCACCATTACTTGATCTCCCACATTAAATTCCGCATGTCTACGATGCAAATCTGCTTGATTTTTGTAGTTAGCATTACTGGCAGCAATTTTGTGACGAACATCAGCATGAATTTGCTGAATATGTTCAGCAAATGCCTCTGCATCAGCACTATGTCGACCATAAATTGGTAAAGGGACCAAATCAATTGGTTTCTTAGGCCGCATGCCTAAGACAATCTCAAAAGGACTCCGTCCTGTAATTCAGTTGACAGAACTGTTGTATTCAAACTCGCCCATTGCCAAAATCTGATCCCAAGTTGTAAGTTTATCCTCAACCAAGCAATGTAGTAGATTTCCCAGGCTCCTATTAACAACTTCCGTATGCCCGTCTGTTTGAGGGTGATAGGCAGAAGAAAATTTCAATTGCGTATTCATCAATCTCCACAATGTTCGCCAAAAATAGCTTGTAAATTTAACATCTCGGCCTGACACTATAGTCTTTGGCAGCCCGTGTAATCGAACAATCTCCTTAAAAAATAGCTTTGCCATGTGTACATCATCTAATGTCTTTGAACAAGGAATGAAAATCGCCATCTTTGAAAATCGGTCTACCACCACGAAAATTGAATCATGTCCTCGTACTGTTTTGGGTAAACCAAGAACGAAATCCATGCTTAAGTCCTGCCAAGGTTCATGAGAAGTTGGTAGAGGCATGTATAAACCTGTGTTTTTCTTTATTCCTTTGACCATTTGAAATATACGACATTGAGAAATGGCAACTGCTACATCATGTTTTAAACGTGGCCAGAAAAATCGTTCTTCAACCATGGCAACTATTTTGTCCCTTCCAAAATGACCCCGACCATGTAATTTCCCAATAATATGATCACGAAACGAAGTCGATGGTAGACAAAGATGGTGCCCTTTGAATAAATAACCATCATGTAGAGAGAAGTTCGAATGAACCGGGTGTTGCCCATCACACATGTCGGCATAGATATTTCGAAAATCTTTACATGTCGTATACTCCTCCTTGAGCCTTTCAAAACCTACTACCTTGACAGATAATGTATTAATAACATAGATTACTCGAGTAAGAGCATCGGCTGCTTTATTTTCCACACCAGCTTTATGTTTTATCACAAAGGTATATTCTTGCAAGAACTCAATCCACTTCCCATGCTTCTGGTTCAACTTCTTTTGACTATTAAGGTGTCTAAGAGCTTCATGATCAGAATAAAGCACAATTTCTTTATGAATAAGATAGTGTCGCCAATATCGAAGTGCTTGTACTAATGCATAAAACTCTTTCTCGTATATAGTATACTTCAACTTGGCTTCATTAAGCTTTCCGCTGAAAAATGCCACCGGATGGCCCTCTTTGCTGAGCACTCCTCCAATTCCCACATGTGAAGCATCACATGCGACTTCGAACACCTTCGAAAAATCTGGCAACCTTAGAACGGGAGCTTGAGTCATGCACTTTTTAATTTTCTTAAATGCGTTAGAAGCTGCCAATGTCCATTTAAATTGTCCTTTCTTCATGCAATCTGTAATTGGAGCCATTATAGTGCTGAAACTTTTAATAAAATGCCGATAAAAGGTTGCCAATCCATTAAAACTCCTTGTTTCATGTAACGATTGTGGTACTAGCCAATTGATTATGGCTGCCACGTTCTCCGGATCCACTTCGATGCCTTTTGAAGATACAATAAATCCCAAAAATACAACATTGGATGTCATGAAGGAGCACTTTTTCATGTTGATATAGAGTTTCTCTTCTCGTATAACTCTTAGAACTTGCCTTAGATAAGAGAGATGTTCTTCCTTGGTCTTGCTATATATTAAAATATCATCAAAATACACAACCAGGAGTTTACCAATAAAAGGCTATAATATTTGCCTCATTACCCTCATAAATGTGCTAGGAGCATTACATAACCCGAATGGTAAGACCAACCATTCATAAATCCCATCTTTGGTTTTAAATGCGGTTTTCCATTCATCTCCTGGCCGACTTCGAATTTGATGGTAGCCACTCTATAGATCCACCTTTGTAAAAATAGTAGCACCTGCCATCATATCAAGCAAATCATCGAGCCGTGGTATTGGGAAGCGATACTTAATAGTAATTTTGTTAATTGCACGGCTATCTATACACATCCGCCAACTTCCATCCTTCTTTGGTGTTAAAAGAGTCGGGACAGCGCATGGACTTGGGCTTTCTCTAATGAATCCTTTTGACAAAAGACCTTCTATTTGCTTCTTTAGTTCAGCATGTTCAGTGGGATTCATTCGATATGCCGGAAGATTTGGAAGTTGTGCACCTGGCACAAGATCAATTGCATGTTGTATATTACGCATTGGAGGTAAAGCATCAGGTAGTTTGTCTGGAGCAATATCTGAGAAGTCTTGCAATAATGTTTCAACTTCACTTGGTAACTTCTTGGCTGATGAATCTTCATTCTGTTTTACTTGCTTTATCACCATGCCATAAACAACACCTGTTTCATTGCTTTCGCGCAAGAACTGTTTCTTTGTAAGCAACTGAAGGACCTTCTTCTCTCGTTTATATAGCTGATTGGTGTTATCAACTGCAGAATTTGAGACGATTAACTTCTGATCTCTTACAGCTTCTCGATCTTTTGGCCTGGTTTTCTTCATTTTCTTCAGCTCCTCGGAACTTTTAGGATAAAGTGTGATTTTATTACCTTCCCAGAAAAAATAAAAGGTATTCTCCTTGCCACATTGATATACATCATAATCAAACAACCATGGCCGTCCAAGCAAAATGTGTGTTACATTCATGGGTACAACATCACAATGAATAGAATCTTTGTAACGACCACAAATTATTAGGACTTGGCAGTGTTTACTTACTGGAATGAATTTAAACTATACTACTTTCTTGGGTGTGAGACCTAAGTAATCTAGGTGTGAGACCTAGTTTATTCTCCCTTTGTTTTCATAAATCAGTTCATCATTATCATTTCTATTCCATTATTTAAGTTCTGAGTTGTTCAGTCTAGAGTTCTAAGCGCTGAATATAAAGATCCTGCATTAGATTTGGTATCGGAGAAGGCAGCGCTATGTCGACTCGCAATGGACGAACTTTTAGAGGACAACTCACTGATGCGGAATAGGACGAACTGTTGCTACAGATGATGGAGCAACTTAATACTATGAATCTGCGACGGGGAGAAGTTGAAGCAAGGATCAATCACAATGAAGCAAGGTCGAATGCAACCGTCAATGATCAACAGGGGCGGATCCAGGATTGAGTGTCGGGGTGGGCTGGAAAATAAATATAGCTAAATATTTTATACATACTCAAAATATTTTAAAATTCACTTAAGTTGTGCCCTACGAGACTTCGATACATAAAATTCATCAATAACCGAATCTATATTTATATTTTTTACAAAATATCTCTCAATATAAAGCATAAGCGAATCTTCAAGTAGATCATCGCCCATCTTGTTACGAAGTGCTGTCTTCACATGCTTCATTGCCGAAAATGCTCGTTCGGTCGTAGCAGTAGAAACAGGCAAAGTCAAAACCAAATGTATTAGTCTAGTTAACATAACATAGACCATCGATCTTTCACTCTTACTAAGTTGTTGACTCAACTCAACAAGTGTAGAAACTTGAAACTCTTGCATCACCATCACATCCTGATTGTAATGTCTCAACTCAAACTCCAAGGAAACAATGTCTTGATCAGTGAAATCTGCAGGATAAAATTTTCTCGCAAGCTTGCAAATATCATCACTATTGAATGATTCGAAAGAATTTTTAGGATCCAATGCCACACTGAGAGAAAGCAATTCAACAGACACATCATTGAATCTTGTATTTAACTCCATCAAAATACAATATATTGCTGAATTAAAAACATCAAAATGATAATGATGTTCAATTGTAGTTTGCGCACGAGAACGACCAACCTTATATGGAGAATCCAAATTGGGGACATCAATATCATTCTTCAAGCAAAAAGTATTGACTTCTTCGAGAAATCCTTCCCAGCCATTTTCTATCAATTTTTGAACAATAGCTTTTGTAGTAGAGACAAATACAATAGCCGCCAAAATATCTTGAACTTTTCTTTGAAGAATTTGACAAAGAGAATATGTAACTCTCATAATCTGATGCATTAGGTGTAGAGTGAATACAAATTCAAAACTCGCCATGTTTTTATAAACCCCTTGAACTTCAGCCTTAGATCTTCCATTTTGAGAGTGTTCGATGAGGCATTCAAATACCTTGCAAGTTGCAGCATACATATCTATCAAACTTTTCACGAAGTTGTAGTGTGAACTCCAACGAGTGGCTCCAGCTCGCTGCAAATTACCAATTTGGTTGGAACCACGTCCAGAATCAAGCTCTCCTACAACCAATAATCTCTGAATTTCAAGTCTTTGAGCAGCATGTAGTTGTGTGACACGCTTTGGTGAAGAAGTTATAATATTCACAACATTGTCCAAGTGAGAAATGAATTCCCAAACAACACCAACATCCTTAGCTGCAGAAACCAATACCAATTGCAGACGATGCGCAAAACAGTGAATATAATAAGCATATGGACAATCTCTAAGGAATAATGCTTGAAGGCCATTCCATGAGCCACACATATTACTAGCACGATCATACCCTTGACCTCTCATTTTCTCAACCCGAAGAACATGATGAGACATAACACCACATATCTCTTTTTCAAATTTAGTGAAGTGGTGTCACTAACACTTTTAATTGCAAAAAAACGTTCAATCAAAATTCCACGATCATTCACAAACCTCAAGATAATGGCCATTTGTTCTTGCTTGGAGATATCTTGTGCTTCATCAACAAGAATACAAAAATAATTATCTCCAACTTCTTCACGAATCATTTCACGTACTCTATTGGCCATAATATTCAAAATTTCTTTTTGAATATCATGAGCAATATATTGAGCATTTTTTGGAGCATTTCAAGAACAACTTTATCAACTTCTATATTCATGTTTGCAAAAGCCTTCACAAGTTCAATAAAATTCCCATGGTTGGATGAAGATGGTAACTCATCATAAGATGGTGACTCATCATGACCTCTAAACGCACAACCTTGAAGAGCAAGCCATCGGAGGCTCATGATCGAGGTCTTTAAGGGCAAACGATTTCTCTCCTTCTCAATGTTGGTCTGAGAATGCATAACTTTGTCTATATGTCCAACCGGACTCATCAAATCTTCTGCACGTCTTAAGCACATAGTATGCGGTGATGTAGAACCAACATGAGTAAGAAATGCACATTTATCTCCTTGATTTATCCTTTTCCAATTATTAAACCCTTCCTTCACTAATGCAGAAGAAGTAGGCATATGAACATCATTTGTGAAAACAAAGCAATAAAAACAATATGCCTTATCCGTGGAAAGAGAATACTCTAACCAATGAAACTTATCAAACCATTTCTTCTGAAAACTACGATTTTGAGCCCCAAACTTTGTAACAGGATACACTTTCAATTTGGGCTGATAAGGCCCAAGTTTTAAATATGCACGTCTTATATCATCTCGTGCATTAACAGAATATTCACCCAATTGCTTTCTTTTTCCCGGATCACGTTCAATATCCACACAATTGCTTACTATATCCATAGAAGTAGGTTCAGAGCTACCTTCATTATCTTGACGATCTCGTTTTTTAAAGAAAGATAATATAAGCATTTTTCCTTTCTTAGCAACTTGTTGATGCTCCATTTGTATTTCTGAAATTCAATAAGCATAATGAGACTTATATTAAAAAACTATAAAAATAATATAATGAGACTTATATTAAGAAATTATAGAAACAAAAATTAAAAAACGTAATCTGTGTGAAAATGCAGAAAAGAAAATGAAGCAATATTTACTTCATAAGAAAACTCAAGATAATTCAAAACAAAAGGTAAATGCAATCAAATTAATTTAGGGATTCACACATACCCTAAATTGAAGGCCAAGGAGGAAAGGTGTAGAAGAAGAAGAACAGTGTCGGCGCTTCACTTCAGTTTTCTTCTGCCCGTGTTTTTTTTTATTCTTAGGTTATAAATCTCTCCCTTCGCTGCCGCTCCGCAGAAGAAGAGCATGACAGAGAGATAGAAGGGGTGGAATATCTTTGTTGGAGGAGACTTTCAAATCAGACATCAAAGCATATGCAAACAAGCCACTACTAAAATATTGGGCTCGGCAGGGGGCTTCTCTCATCTATTGGGCTGGGCTGGGCAGGACTTCTTACACATATATATAAAGGTTTTGTTTTGGGCTTGCACCGGGCTCCACCCCAGTGCAGATATAGTGTAGATCCGCCCCTGATGATCAAGATGGAGAGGCATTTGATGTTAACAACGAGGAAGGCAACGAACAGCCACATGGAGAAGAAAATCGGAGGCGGAACCAAGGAATAACAAACCCCCTCCCGTGCAGCAGCCACATATGTACGATTGGGGCAGAAACTTCACGAACAGAGGTCAATTTGAGCAATACGATACAGCTCGAGATATCACAAAGGAAGTGAGAATTGACGTACCAGATTTTGATGGAAGATTTAATGCTACGAACTTTGTTGATTGGACTTTAGCAATTGAAGAGTATTTTGATTGGTATGATATGTCTGACGAGAGGAGAGTCAGATTCGCCAAAATGAAGCTGGTCAATCTTGCAAAGGTGTGGTGGAATGGTGTTGAAGCGGACATAAGGAGAATGGGGCGACCTCCCATAGCAACCTGGCAGGAGATGAAAGCAAGGCTGCGGGAAAAATACATGCCACAAAATTACGAAGATAGGCTTTGTGAACAACTTGTAAATTTAAAGCAAGGAACAATGAACGGTGGCAGAATACATGCAGAAATTTGATGAATTGAAAACAAGAAGTCAGATTATTGAAGATCCTCGCCATAGTTTGGCGAGATTCAAATATGGTCTCAGATTTGACATACGAAGAGAAATGCTGAGATACTCTCCCTACAGCATGGAAAATGTTTTCCAGATTGCTCTTGACTTGGAGGAATATATGAACTTGACAACTCCGAAGAAAAGTAGCGTTTTGACCAAAGAACCAGCAGCAAGAAAATTTAATGGCAGCAGTCCTACGTCGAAAGCACATAACACAAATACAAGAGGAGGCGTAGGAAAAAAATGTTGACAATAGTGATCGTTGTTTCAGATGTGAAGGCAAAGGACATAAGGCTTATCAGTGTCCCACTAGAAACAATCTGCATATAGGGGTGGAGGAAAAGGATCAAAAAGAAAATGAGGTGGCCAAAAATGAAGGTTGTGAAGACACTCCCCAGTTCAATGCCGATGACTTGGCTGATTCTGACGAGGAAAACTGTTTGAATATGGTTATTCGACATATACTTGCTGCTCCAAAAGTATGAATGTGAGAGAATCTAAAGTCCTGCTAATTTTTTAAAAAAAATAAAAATTAATAAATAGCTTTCTTTATATCCACAGTATTACACAAATCAGTTGTCTGGGCAAAGTTTAAACTTGCAAACATGGGGATCAAAAGAAACCAAAAGTTTTTAAACGAAGCAAGCAAATACCCTGATAATAATGTTATAAACAGAACCAACCAAATATTTAAATCATAAGGTAACCTATAATTTCTAAGTTATCCTAAAACTAAACAAAAACTTGAACCAAGATTAACTAAATCTGTAATACATCACCTAATGATTTCCTAGAGAGAAAGGAAACTACTATGCCATTGATCTTATACTTGTATCCTCATATTTCAGATGTTTCCTTAACGTTCAGGATAACTACGAGCACTGTGGGTTCATAATAACCAAGTACTTTTGTCATGCTTTATTCCTGTACGAGTAGATCATCTCCGGGAACCCGTCACGATACCGGTCCCACCCAAACAAATTAACTGCTTGAGACAAAGCTTCCTTTTCTAAACCACCAGCATAAAAAGGAAAAATTGTATTCTCAAAAGTAGGGTAAACTGATTTCCTCACAAGTCTTCCATTTCGATCGAAAGCAATAAGCGAAACATGGAAACCAAACAATCTGAATATGTTGTCATCTCGACCACGTGGCTGCACCAACCAAGGCAGATCTGCAACATGCCCAGTTTTAGTAGACAACGTGGTGATGTGGATTACTTCAAACTCATCATCCGTGCCTTTCATCTGGTTATATTGATCTTCCAAGGTCTCTAGGAACTCAGCTTCCTGTTTCCGAAGCTTGCCCTCGTCAAAAAAAATTATGACTCTCTTGCCAACAAGCTGAGAGTATGACACCTGTAAGAGTGGTACACAACTTAAAAGTCGGGTAAGCTGGAAAGCAGTGCAACACATATAATGCTTGATACTGCAAAGTGCTGGAGTTTAAAGTGTTATGATATATTGATATGTGTAATTTGCAAATTTAGTCAAGCTTCTATTGCGGGGGTCCAGAACAATCTATTTTTTTTTTTTCCTTACCTAAAAACAGAGAGAAGTGAGAGAACAAAATATAGATTCCAACAAGAATTCGTAGATCAAAAGAACTCACCTGGGACCCATAATTTCCACAAAAAACACTGCCTGGATCCCAAAGCATCTCCAGCTTCAATTCTTTAGCTTCTTTGGCTGCTAACATGGCAACTTTCTTGCGGGAGAAGGGGTAAGCCAGAATTTTAAATTTATTCATGATTTGGGAGCCAAACGGTTCGATAAATTCCATATGAGGACCAAAAACTACAAGCTTCATATCATTGTGATGAATATCACGATCCCAAGGAAAGAAAAAAATCCGTTCCAACTTCTTATAATTTGAGTCTTCAATTGGGAGCGCTAACCAAGGCATAGTTTTGAATAATTCCCAGAACAAGTCTTCAGCTTCAATGCTTGGTGTCTCACAAATATATATAAGCACGACCTCAAATTTTTTATTATTCTTCGCCAACTCTTCATAAATCCCCTTAAGTTCTAGTGTGAATTCCACATGGTAAGGATGCTCTTCATTATAAAAATAAAGGGCTACCACCATATCTTCAAGAGCTTGAATAGGTACCTGGTATGTCAAACGCGCAATTGTATTATTGAGATGATCATTCTAATTTTGATAAGATTTGTAAAAAAATACATCTCCTGTTATAGTAAAATAATATTATAAAATCATAATCGGTTAAATTATTGTCGCTATGAATTACTACATCAAGCTATTAAATGTATATCCATACCTTGTCCCCTTTGTTTGAGATGAGGTAATCACGTTCTGGGGATGCCAGGAGGGCTTTCAAGGAGGGCTGTCTAGTGGCTGCATCATCTTCAGACTCTAGAAAATCTAATCTTTCATCAGTGAATGGGTAACCCTGAGCTCCATAATTATGAAAAATTGCATAAGCATGGGATTGCAACACCAATCCATTTGAACCAACAATCACCGGTGTTCCAATATATAATCTTTCCGGGACACCAAATCTTATTTTCAGACATTTCCTGGTTGTTATATCTGATAATGGGATGGCAGTCCATGGCATGCGAGAAAATACTTCTTCAATATGCTGCTCTGGTCCACCTTGACTAGGAGTGAGTGATATTTCGCCGCTGAAGCTATCAACAACATCATCAACATTGACAAACACGACTTCAAAACCACTGTTATGCTGTAATTTTCTGTATATGTCCATCAAATATGTCAAAAAGTCCATATCCATGTCCAAAACTGAATCAAAATATATAACCACCACCTTGCCTGCCAGCTCTTCAGCCTTCACCTGCAATATATACAGTGAGAAGGAATACAACATCTATTCATCCAACGATAGATGAGAATTGCTTTTTGTAACATAGTTGAAACAGGTGTCTCAAAATATGTAATTTTTAGTACAACCTCAGGTCAAAATTAGAAGCCCGGATACCCTCATAACAGAATAAGAGCACTTGACAAAGAAGCACCAGATAAAGAAGCATCGAGTTATGCACATTTTGGCTATGTATTACTAAAACTTATTTTGGAGGCAGCTGGTGTAGAACAGTAGGAATAGTTTCTCCCGATTTATATTTAGCATGTACAAGCTTGCATTTTTATCTTTTTGTAGGTGGAAACTCAGACCCCCCGTCACTAGGACATAGAACTTTAGAAGGAGGTTCAACTGTAATAAATTACAACAGTTCAATAGAAGATCATAGACATTGGGGTTATTAGTTTTATATTCTTAAGGGAGCAGTGAACCATAAAGAAAGGTACCACTCTCACATAGGCTTACGAGAACCACAAGAGTTTATAAGAAGTGAAGAAGCACAAGAGGTATTCTAACTAGACCCTCATGAAGTTGAAACTAAAGCTCCTAGTCAGACATACCGCAAATTTGCATAACTACACCCAAAAAGGATAAATCACTGCAACATTATTAACTTTTCGCAGGGATAGTTGACCCTGTCATTTATAAACATGTAGACAGAAAGGACACCAGTAGAGCTAAGAAGTCATTTTGGCGTTCTGTGCAAGTTACGTATAAAATGTCTTGACTAGTAGTACTTTACTTTAAAAATAGTAGAGTGCACCATTATTACATCAAGCACTGATAATATAAAACTAGAACTACACCGCCCCCCCCCCCCCCCCTTCCTCCTCTCTCATCCCTTCAAAGTTAGAAGTAACTCTTAGAATCTCATCCTGACATTCTCCCGTTTTTATCTGGTCATAATCCCTATGTAGAGTACCACTAATAATAACTGATAACTTAAGTTGTGTTTTTGGTTGGGATGGATGAAATTAGAGGAAATGGGTTTAAATGCTCCATTCTCTATCATACCCATTTTCTACCCAAATCTCACCATAGAAAATAAAAAAATTGCACTCATTTTTATTTTTAAATCCCCCCTCCTGCATCCATTGTTTCCCTGTAGTTTCTTTCATTCCATTCCATCCTTTCTCCACAACCAAACACAACATTAGTTTTCCAGGCTCTGTTCTTTTGGACTGAATGAATCAATCGAATGGATCAGGCCGAATCGAATCGAATGGAATGGACCTGAACTGAAATATATATTAAGGGTAAATAATAATAATAATAATAATAATAATAATAATAATAATAATAATAATAATAATAATAATAATGATAGTAATCAACAACAACAACGATAATAGTAATATTATTAGTAATAATAATAAGAAGAAGAAGAAGAAGGCTGAATGGACTGAATGCCCGAATGGACTGAATCCCAGGCCTGGCCCAGGCCGAATGGACTGGCGCCCAGGCCGAATGGACTGGAATCTGAGGCCCAGATGGGCTGACCAATCAAAAGCGAAAAATAAGTCCAAAAGAAGAGGGCCTAATAAGCTGAGTAATAAGCTGTGAGCTTAGTTCTGAATGACTTAAGCCCTGTTCTTTTGGACTTATTTTGATTCGATTGATTCAATTCAGTCCATTCGATTCGATTCGATTGATTCGATTGATTAATTCGATTCTTCTTATTATTATTATTATTAATCTTAATTATTATTATTGTTATTATTACTAATAATATTACTATTATGGTTGTTATTGTTAATTATTATTATTATTATTATTTACCATTATTATTATTATTATTTACCCTTAATATATATTTGATTCGGTCAGTCAATTGATTCGATTCGATTGATCTTGATTCGATTCGATTGATTCGATTGGTCATTCGTCAAAAGAGCGATGCTTACACCGTCGGTAGCTAAGGTGTAAAAACTGGATTGTTATAGATCGTGACTTGGATGGAACATAATTACTTTCTAGCTAATCATCTAGGATCACAGGGAAATTAATTTTGATTGAATCGACTCTTATGGTACATAGTGGTTACATAACGTGACATTCAGCAAAGACAATATAAATTCGACAAATTTATCTGAAAAATAAGCATACAACGACATTAATCATTAAAGGGACAAACATACTTGTCGTCCGTCATTGCATTTGATGAGGTAATCCCTGGTTTCCGTAAAGAGAAGTTGAGATAAATTAACCTCCTCTCCTACTTTGATGCCTATAAGCTGGTCATCCTCCTCATACCTCCACTTCCGGGTATGAGATCCTCCAACTTCCTCCACTCTGTTGTTGCACACACTTTTCGGGTTTCCTGTCAAAGTTTTCATAAGTTAAAAACTCGACATGAAATCTCGAAATCTATGTAAAAAGATACCATTTTTTTTTAACAAATCAAGATTTAACATAAAGATTGAAGATACTGTAATAAAATAAGCAAAAAGAATAAATGGGTACCTGAAGAATGTATGCAACGGTAGAAAGAAAAGGAATTGAAGCTACTAGTTGAAGAAGAAGAAGAAGAAGAAATAGAATACACATGTGTAGCAGCATAGCGTGATGATTTTAATTCCAGTTGTTTGCTTACAAATCCTCCTCCTCGGGCAATTATTCTTCTTAAACACCTTCTCATCGCAACTCTCTCTCTCTCTCTCCGCTCTGAATAATTATCCCACGCTGTCAGTGGCTTTAACCTAACGTAGTTACGTAGGTACAGCTACTTCATCTTCTTTTTTACCTATTTTTTAGTTTTTCAGTTGAGTTGACTTGATTCGATTTCAATTCAATTGATTATTTCGTTGATTCGATTGATTCGGTTAAATCAATTCATTGATTCATTATTATTATTATTATTATTAATCTTAATTATTATTGTTATTATTACTAACAATATTTACTATTATCTTTGTTGTTTTTGATTACTATTATTATTATTTACCATTATTATTATTATTATTATTATAAATCTTAATTATTATTATTGTTATTATTATTAATAATATTTATTATTATTAATAATAATATTTATTATTATCGTTGTTGTTATTGATTATTATTATTATTATTTACCATTATTATCAGTGTTATTATTATTATTATAATTATTATCGTTATTGTTATTAATATCATTAATATTATTATAATTTACCCTTATCAAATATATCTCAACTTATCATTTATATTTTATTATTATATTATTATTATTTTATTATATTTATTTTTATTATTATTATTATTTACCCTTAATATATATTTGATTCGATTCGATTGATTGATTCAATTGATTCGATTCGATTCGATTCGATTCATTTAATTAAAAAAAAGCAGAGGCTAAATCACAAAGCGTCTTCATTTTTATTTTGACTAGTCTCTTGAACTACACATTTGACCATCAATAATTTCAATTATATATGAATAAAAATTTTAAAAAAATAATATTTAGAAAATACACATTAAGACAAATGAAATAAGTACTTACATTACTATAATTTTGTATATATTGGTTGTAATTCATGATCAAAATTTATAAATGTTAACCAGTAAAAATCAAAATAAGCATATTTTTGTGGGACAGGAGAGTATAAGATAACTAGCTTAAAAATCCGTGCGAGTCATGTGTCTGAGTATATATCAAAAGAATTTTATAATTAGAAACATGGTAAAAATAATATTTCGATTTTATCTAATATCTGTATAATAATTTCCTAATGTTGCATAACATTTTAATGAACCAAATATCTTTTTTATTGGATTAGGTTTCATAATATTTGAATAAAATTCTATTTACGATAAAAGGCACGTGATTATTTTTAATTGATAAAATATTAATTTAGTTTTAAATGTGTAAGGCTATGTTCTTTTGGACTGGATGAATCTGACCGAATGGATCGAATCCAGGCGAATCAGGCCCAATTGAATCCGAATCGAATCCCGAATTGAATGGATCGAATCGAATCCAATCGAATCGAAAATATATATTAAGGGTAAATAATAATAATAATGGTAAATAATAATAATAATAATAATAATAATAATCAACAACAACAACGATAATAGTAATATTATTAGTAATAATAACAATAATAATAATTAAGATTAATAATAATAATAATAATAATAATAATAAGAAGAAGAAGAAGAAGAAGAAGAAGAAATGAATCGAATCAATCGAATCGAATGGACTGAAATGAATTGAATCGAATCGAATGGACACCGAATCAATCGAATCGAATCGCAGGCTAAGATGAACTTCATCTAATTATATTGAGGATGACATCATAAGCGGATCCAGCACAAAATTTCTACTGGTGCCCCCGACGAACATGATGGGTAAAGTATTGAGAATGTGCGACTTGTACCCGACAGAGGGTTTCCAATTTTTAGGACCTATGATAAACTTTTTTTCCAAAAAAATAGTATAAAAATTATCAGATTAAAATTATATTGTGATTGGATTGGAAAATGAACTTAAATGTTATCTTTATTAACAGACCCAAGTTCAAAACCCTATTTAATACAAAATATTAACAAACTTAAAAATGTTAGCTCATTTGATTAGAATTATTCAATTCAATATTGAATTTTCTGTTTGAACCGTGATTATGATTGTTATATACTCATATATTTATAATCTATGTCTTATTTTTTTAAGTATCTAGTACTAATATTTTAAAAATTACATGAAAATAAATTCAAACATTTTTTGTAGGGACACATTTAAGATTTCGCACCTGACTCTAGTAATCCAGGACTGGATATTAAATAATTCAGTTCTTAAACCAATTCAAATACTGTCAAATAATAAATAACAATTAGATAAAAAATACAAAAATGATAACGCACACCGCACACGCCACAGTCATACACAACTACACAAATTTGTTAAAAATACGAGTTGAGTGGATATTCAAATAATTGTTGATGCATTATTATTATTATTATTATTATTATTATTATTATGTACGGCTGCTACTACTATTCTTCGCCTCTTTGTTTCTTGTACAATTTTTCAACTCCAATAACAAGGTTACTGCTGCTGCAATTGCAAAGCAAGAACACGACCAATTATTCAACCCCCAGCTTCAGCTCCCACCCAGATCCCTCTCCGGCTCCAAGAAATTCGGGGGCTCATCAAACCTAGTCAACCTCCGCTACCACATGGGCCCCATCCTCTCCTCCCCAATCAACATCTACCTCATCTGGTACGGCACGTGGCTCCTCTCGCACCAGCTCCTCATCAAAGACTTTATACTCTCTATCTCCACCTCCAACCAGACATAGATAAAAGGGGTTTTTTTTTTTTACAAAATTTTGGTGGTGCACATGCACCACCATGCTTAACATGGATCCGCCCCTAGATGACATAAATAATCGATTAAGCATAATTGTTTGTCCATATATAATGGACGCATGTAAATTCATGTGCTTTTAATGAATTAATAACAATATATTTGTAAAACACTATAAAATTGGCCACATACTTTGAAACATATTACAAAATCTCTTAATTTTATGTAATGGTCATCCTTGGTTGGGTCTGCCTGACTCTGTTTTTTTTTTTCCGACTATATATATATATATACATATATTTAAACTTAACTGTCTATTTTTAGTCTACTATTACATAATATCTAAGATCAAATTTTAAAAATTGGGTAAATTGAAGTATTTTTTTATACACAATTTAGAATTGGTCTACTATTTATTACATAATATATAAAATCCTATTTTAAAATTAGGCAAATTGAAATATTTTTATTTCACAATTTAGAATTTTTTAAAATTAACTTTAAATTTTATCCCATTTATTTTAATCGATGTAAAGCATAATATCCAGCATCCTTACAGAATACCCATATTTCGGGTTCCACATGTTTTCTCCTTCCAACGTTTATGTGCCGGTTTTTTCATACTTTGGAAGACATATAATCAATTATTGATAGACCTGGAACTTTTCGATTTCTGGGAGAAAAATACAGGAACCGTAACCGAACCACATAGTTTTTTCGCGGTTCGGTTTTTCCAGTTTTTTTGGTCCGAACCGCACAGGAACCGAAACGCATAGGAATCGAACCGAACCGGAACCGAACCGAAACCGATTTTGTATGGTTTGGACGAAATATAATATATTATATTTTATTTTATTAAGAATATATTATATTATTTTATATTATATTAATTATGTTTAATAAGAATATATTATATTATATTATATTCAGAGGGTCGGTTTCCCAGTTCGGTGCGGTTCGGACGGTTCCTTGCGGTTTAGATCGGTTCCTCTTTAAAACAGACAGGAACCGCGAACCGAATCGAATCGAATACTAACAGTACGAACCGAACCGAAAAAAAAATTGTTGCTAGGAACCGAACCGAACCGTCGGTTCCGATGCGGTTCGGATCGGTTCTGCGGTTCCCGGTTCCAAAAGTCCCAGCCCTGATTATTAATAATTATACTTCATCGTATCTAACAAAAAATATTTAAAGCAGGAGAGCGGCGATTTACACCCACTAGCGGTGCGATTTCACACACTCAAATCTCCATGGCCGAGTCGGCCAATCTTCATCTTTATTCTTAAATCTTGCGATTCAATCACTGAGTTTGGTTTAACGATTGTTATTCGGAATCTCTCTACCTTTCTTCCAATATTTTCAGTCGATTTTATGCTCTAGATTTCTGTTGTGCGGTTTGTGCCAGGCGTGGTTCTTCGCGAGTCGATTCTCGCGATTTGTTGTTCGATTGGTGGTCTGGTTCCTATTATCGACGATGGGTCATCGGATTCTAGCTGTTCGGAGGTCGTTTTGCTGTTGCGTTTTGGTCGCATCTTGCAGGTCAACGGCAGCGGCGGGTTTTCCCGTTGGAAGTAAGGGTTGTGGTTAGTTGGTGTTGTTGTGCCCGGCTGTGTTTTTTGGGTCTTCGGCTCTGGTTTGCTTGGGATGTCAGCATCCAGTTCATGTGGGTTGATGTTGTAACACCCCCAAGACATTCAGGGCATATTACAGCGCCGTGGACCCCACACTGTGGAATCCACCAGGCTAACGTACCAAACAAGACATTCGACAACGGCAAACAATCATTAATAAAACGACAATTCAAATAAAAGACTACAAACCGACAAATAAAATTCTGACGTCAAATCCATTTCCCCAAAACGGGAACACGACATTAACAAATTCAAACCGGAAGTACTCGAGTACTTAAACCAATTTATAATACAGAATTCCCAAAATCAGACATCAATAATAATTGACAGATAGAACACCAATAATCAACTACTGGACAATATCATGCTTGCCCATCATCTTCATACGGCTCGGGTGCTCGCTTGTCCCCACGGTCAATACCTGAAATACAAAAAGTATTTCCCCCATTTAAGGGGTTAGCGACAACTGCTAGTGCAAGTACAATCTATTTGAACTACATTCTAATCAGATGAATAATGCGCCAAAAATCATTTTTGAAAACGTTTTATATTCCGAAATATTTGCAATGTACAATCACAAAACACATTATCTCCAACAATCATAATTCAAAGTTAACCCTGGTACGAGACTCACGGCCACCGCATTCGCAGAGCCCGTCGGACATCCCCAGGTGGTTAACCACGCTTCATGATACGCACACACACGGCAATACGTATCCCTAGAGGCCCCAGGCCGTCCCTAGGTGAACATACACATATCCATCCACAACAAGCGATACACCATAATTCAAATACTAGAACATGTAAACAAATATAAAGTACTTGCCTTTGTGACATCTTCAAGAATCGGAAGTGAAAACGACTACGTGTGATCCGAATGGAAAAGCAGCGGTTCCTAAACGAAGAATTAGCATAACTCGGTCGACGGACATCAATAATCGAAAGGAATACTCCCAAAACCCGGACTACAAATCACGACAATAGACGTTCAATCGATACGGGCGAGGGTTTATGCAAAATCTCCCGTATCAACAATACATGGATTAATTCGAGGAAAAGCGGTTGGGAATCACCCAATAACAACAATCGATAAGAAGTTTCGCAACATACATGAATAATTGAGTCAATCACGAAAAACCCGAAAAAAACCCAATTTATACAAGTTAGGGTTCTGAAGAAGATACCTCGGATTCGGACGATGGAGGATGATTACGCTGATGGTGATATGTTACTACGATTCTACGGTGATGGAACACGAAAAATTCTTCAATCAAATCAAGAAATCGCCTGCGGAGTCGCACCGTGAAGAAAAAGCGAGAGAAAGGATAGGAAATGAGGTATTGGACCTCTGCGCATTGTTTTAAAGCAATGGTACATTCTGCATGTGAGGGACACTTACGGCCGTAACATGGCCAACTTACGGCCGTAACTCCGGGTGTTATGGCGTAACACCCCTCTTGGGCAATGATCTTGCATTTCTTGTCAAACGATTCCGACGACCGAAACCGGACTGCTATCGAACCAAAAATACGACTACGAAGAATATTCGATGACGAGTCTAACCATCACAAGAAAACATCAATCCGACTACCCGGGAATCCGAAATACGACAACGAATATGAAATTCGCTAAACTTATAGGAAATTACGAAAATGACCCAAGTGACCGAAAGTCACGAAACGACGTCGGATTTACAAACCGAAAGTCTCCACATGACCAACTCAATCATACGAACTTGTACAAACCATGAAACCACGAAAACGAACGAGTTTTACGAGAATCGAACGTTCATACGGCAAAAAATATCATAAAATGGAATCACGTGAAAACTTCATCAAAACTCGTCCAAATGGAAAAACTCCAAGAACAAAGTAGATTCGAAACGTCGAAACGGTTACAAGCGAGTCGATAAAAATATACATACACCAAAAATGGAAACTGGTAAAAATGGAAAATTACGGATATTACATTCTCCCTCTCTAAAATAAAGTTTCGTCCCGAAACTTAAGAATCAAAAAGTTCGGGATGCCTCGAACGCATATCGTCCTCTAACTCCCACGTCACTTCTTCTACTCCATGCCTAGACCATTGCACTTTAACCAAAGGAATGGTTTTGTGCCTTAACTGTTTGTCTCGACGCTCCAAAATCTTAACGGGCCTCTCCTCAAACGTAACATCCTTCTCGATCTCCACGTCTCCAAAATCAATAATGTGGGACGGGTCCGGAACATACTTCCTCAGCTGGGAGACGTGAAATACGCTATGAACATGACTCAACGACGGAGGCAAGGCCAACCGGTACGCTAACTCGCCCACTGTTTCCAATATCTCGAAAGGTCCAATATATCTCGGGCTGAGTTTCCCTTTCTTCCCAAAACGGAAAACTCCCTTCGTCGGAGACACTCTCAACAGAACATGATCTCCCACCTCAAACTCCAAGGGTCGACGCCTAACATCCGCATAAGACTTTTGTCGACTCTGAGCAGTCAACATTCTCTTTCTAATCAATTCAACTTTCTCCCTTGTCTCTAACACAAGGTCTGGCTCGGTACCAACTAGATCGGACGGCTCATCCCAACATATCGGTGATCGGAAACGTCGTCCATAAAGTGCCTCATACGGTGCCATCTTAATCGATGCGTGCCAGCTATTATTATAATTAAACTCAATTAAGGCCAAATGCTCCTCCCAGTCACTACTCCAATCTAACGCGCACGCGCGCAACAAATCCTCGAACGTCTGAATGTATGCGTTGATTGTCCGTCGATGCGAGGGTGGAAATATGTACTCAAACGCAACCGTGTCCCCAATGCCTTATGTACCGCTTTGCCAAAGTGCGATACAAACCGCCATCTCTATACGAAATAATGGTCCTCGGCGTACCATGAAGCCTCACTATCTGTGCGATAAAAATACGAGCCAACTTTTCTGGACCCCAAGTATCCTTGATGCCCAGAAAATGTGCCGACTTAGTCAGTCGGTCTACAATCACCCACACCATATTCATACCAGTCTTCGTCCTCGGCAAACCCGTGACAAAATCCATAGAGATATCCTCCCACTTCCACTCCGGGACGGGAAGTGGTTTCAACAACCCGGCTGGCCGCAGATGCTCAATCTTGACTTGTTGACAAGTCAAACACTTAGCCACAAACTGAACTACCTCCTTCTTCATGTCGTTCCACCAGAAATTCTTTCTTAAATCCTTAAACATTTTACTCGAGCCTGGATGGACTGAGTAAGGTGACGCATGAGCCTCTCGCATAATACTCTGTCTCAATTCCGAGTCATTCGGAACACACAACCGACCACGGAATCTCAACACTCCGTCCTCATGAATAACGAATCCCGGGGCTTTCCCTTTCCCTACACTCTCCCGAAGCTGAATAAATATCGGGTCCTCAAACTGTCCCGATTTAATGTCCTCGACCAGAGATGAAGAAATCTCAAGAGTACGCAACTGCCCAGAACTCTCTGGCAGTACAATCTCAATGCTCAACCTCATAAACTCTCGCTGAAGTCCCGACTGGGCCGTGAGTAACTCAAGCGCCCGAAGCGATACCGATTTTCGGCTCAAGGCATCTGCTACCACATTAGCCTTGCCCGGATGATAAAGGATCTCGAGATCGTAATCCTTAATTAATTCCAACCATCTCCTCTGTCTCATATTAAGCTCTTTATGCGTGAAAATGTACTTCAGGCTCTTGTGATCGGTGAAAATATGACACGACGAGCCATACAAGTAATGACGCCAGATCTTCAATGCAAATACGACTGCGGCCAACTCAAGATCGTGCGTAGGGTAATTCAATTCGTACGGTTTCAACTGACGGGAAGCATAGGCAATTGTCCTCCCGTGCTGCATAAGTACGCATCCGAGCCCTTGGCCCGAAACATCACTATAAACTGAGAAACCATCATTACCACTCGGTAAAGCCAAAACAGGAGCGGTCGTCAACCGCTTCTTCAACTCCTCAAAACTATTCTGCCTCTCATCGGTCCACGCAAACTTCTCCGACTTCTGTAACAACTGAGTCAGCGGTCGAGCGAGCTTAGAGAACCCCTCCACGAATCTACGGTAATACCCGGCTAATCCCAGAAAACTGCGGACCTCCTTCACGTTCTTGGGCGGCGCCCAATCCAACACTGCCTCTACCTTATGTGGGTCCACACGAACACCCCCTGCCGAGATCACATGACCGAGAAACATAACCTCCCGTAACCAAAACTCGCACTTTGAGAACTTCGCAAAAAGATGCTGAGTTCTCAAAATATCTAATACGATATGCAAATGACGGGCGTGCTCCTCCTCGCTCCTCGAGTAAATCAGGATGTCGTCGATAAAAACGACTACACACTTATCGAGGTACTCGATAAAGACTTTGTTCATAAGCTGCATGAACATGGCTGGTGCGTTGGTTAGCCCAAAAGGCATAACCACGAACTCGTAGTGTCTGTATCTCGTCCGAAAGGCCGTCTTCGGAATATCGGTATCCTTCACTCGGAGCTGATAATACCCCGATCTCAAATCAATCTTCGAAAACACAGTTGCCCCTTGCAACTGATCAGACAAATCATCAATCCTCGGGAGCAGATACTTGTTTTTGATGGTCACTTTGTTCAACTCTCGGTAGTCGATACACAAACGAAGTGACCCATCCTTCTTCTTCACAAACAAGACCGGTGCGCCCCAAGGTGAAGCGCTCGGTCGAATATACCCCATGTCTAGCAACTCTCCCAACTGTTTCTTCAACTCCATCATTTCGGCAGGCGCCATACGGTATGGCGTCTTAGAGATCGGTGGTGCACCTGGCTCTAAATCGACGGTAAAATCAACTTCTCGGTCCGGCGGAAAACCCGGCAACTCGTCTGGGAAAACATCAGGGTACTCACACACTACCGGAATAGACGAGAGCTCGACTCCCCCTTCTTCTGATCTCAAAGCGTAACACCAATAGCCCGTGCAACCTCCTCGAAGAAGTCTCACCGCCTTCAAGGCGCTGATCAGAAGTCTCTGGCTACTCCGCTTACGCCCCACAAAAGAATGCTCGGCACTGCGCTGAGGCTAACATCGAAACCGTCCTCGTTCTATAATTCATGATCGCCCCATGACGGTCCAGCCAATCCTCACCCAGAATCAAATCCTCATCTCTAATATGTACCGCGATCAGATTAGAAGGCCAATCCCTCCCCGCGATACTCACAGAAAAATCTCTAATCTCACGGTCCCCCACGATGCTATCCCCGCTAGGAAGTTTAACAACAAAAGGCTCACAAGCAACAAGGCAATCAACATGCAGACGACGCACACAATCCATAGATATAAAAGAATGCGTAGCACCGGAATTAAACAATACGGAAACAGGATGATCAAGGATGTGGACGGTACCTGTAGCCACCGTCGCGTCAGGATCTCCTGCTCATCTCATCTCGTACACTCGGGGTGGAACAGACCCCGCACTAGAAGCTCCCCCTCTAGAAGGCTGACCACGTCCTCGACCTCTCCCAAAACTCTGCTGCGGCTGAGGAACTGTCGGTGCCTGATTCACACTTGGCTCTCCCGCAGCTGGGGCTGATATCTGAGTAACTGGAGCCCGAGCTGCATCCGTACAAAACTTAGCACGATGACCCATCCGACCACAAGCAAGACACTGAATCGGAGGCCTATCACACTCACTCATCATGTGGCCCGGACGACTACAGTTGAAGCACGTAGGACCACGAACGGAACCAGCAGAAGCAGACCTAGAACCGTTTCCTCGACCAACTGATGGCGACTGACTCCAGAAGACTCGCGAACCAGACTGAGTCTTCGGATACCCTCCTGACTTGCCTCCCGAAAACTGACCGGCGGTTTTCTGTTTCTTTCCTTCGGTTTCCGTCTCTGTCGCAGAAAACGACATCTCATAAGACATCGCCTTATTCTGATATTCTTTCAAAGTCGTGCACCCCAGACCAGACATGTAGTGGCGCACCCTCGGTTTCATCCGCATATCAAAGTGGCGGATCTTATCAAGCTCATCTCGGACTTGGTTCCTCACATAATACAGCTGTTGATTGTAGTCCTTGATAGCTTGAGAAATAGGAACGTCTTGGGGCTTAGCCTCAAAGAAGGCTCGGATCCTCCCCTCTTTCACTGGCCAAGGACAGAATTCATCTTCCATCAGATCTCGAAACTCTGCCCACGTAGCTGCCCGGTCACGCGGTTTCACCGCTTACCACCACGTTGCTGCCTCCTTGGCGAGGAAGTACTGAGCAATGGGTACTTTTCTCTCCTCGGAACAATTAGCAGCCTCAAATACTTTCTCCATCTCGAATAGCCAATTCTCCCAACCAGAAGGGTCGGAAGCACCATCAAACTGTGGAGGACGCATACGAATCACGTCCTGAAGCAACTTATCATTGCCGAATCCAGTAGGCAGAACTGGGTTGGCATTAGCCTGGCCGACTAGAACGGCCTGAGTCATTAGTGTCATCTAGTTCGCTACTTGCTGCAAAATGTTGGCCACTCCAACATTCTCATGTGCATTACCGGAGCTAGCAGACTGGTCCTGCTGACCTCCGGAACTAGGGGGAACACTGTTCGACAAAGAGGGCATCGCCGAATCAGTTCCCGAGTGATTGGACATGGCCGCCCCACCGGCTGCGCCACGTCCCCTACCGCGTCCGCGACTGCGTCCGCGTCCTCTACTAGCAGGAATTCTGAAGAAGCAACGGGTAAGTACAATTCAAACGCAAAACGCAACAAGTTACTAAGACAGGAATAGAACATAACGGTGAAACGAGTCAAGTTAGGAAAAACTTACGAGCACCGGCGTACTGAGATGATGGCATAGCAGTGATACTGTCCCAAAAACGACACTTAACTAGACTCAAATAACCGACAGCCTAGGTATCCATAAACCTAAGCTCTGATACCATATTCTGTAATACCCCCAAGACATTCAGGGCATATTACGGTAGCCGTGGACCCCACCGTGGAATCCACAGCTAACGTACCAAACAAGACATTCGACAACGGCAAACAATCATTAATAAAGCGACAATTCAAATAAAAGACTACAAACCGACAAATAAAATTAGCGTCAAATCCATTTCCCCAAAACGGGAACACGACATTAACAAATTCAAACCGGAAGTACTCGAGTACTTAAACCAATTTATAATACAGAATTCCCAAAATCAGACATCAATAATAATTGACAGACAGAACACCAATAATCAACCACTGGACAATATCATGATTGCCCATCATCTTCATACGGCTCGGGTGCTCGCTTGTCCCCACGGTCAATACCTGAAATACAAAAAGTATTTCCCCCATTTAAGGGGTTAGCGACAACTGCTAGTGCAAGTACAATCCATTTGAACTACATTCTAATCAGATGAATAATGCGCCAAAAATCATTTTTGAAAACGTTTTATATTCCGGAATATTTACAATGTACAATCACAAAACACATTATCTCCAACAATCATAATTCAAAGTTAACCCTGGTACGAGACTCACGGCCACCGTACCCCGCAGAGCCCCGTCGGACATCCCTGGGTGGTTAACCATAGTTCATGATACGCACACACACGGCAATACGTATCCCTAGGGGCCCCGTCGGACCGTCCCTAGGTGAACATACACATATCCATCTACAACAACCACGATACAGCCATAATTCAAATACTAGAACATGTAAACAAATGTAAAGTACTTGCCTTTGTGACATCTTCGAAGAATCGGAAGTGAAAATGACTACGGGTGATCCGAATGGAAAAAGACGGTTCCTAAATGAAGAATTAGCATAACTCAGTCCCGACAGACATCAATAATCGAAAGGAATACTCCCAAAACCCCGACTACAAATAACGACAATAGACGTTCAATCGATACGGGCGAGGGTTTATGCAAAATCTCCCCGTATCAACAATACATGGATTAATTCGAGGAAAAACGGATTGGGAATCACCCAATAACAACAATCGATAATAAGTTTCACAACATACATGAACAATTCAGAGTCAATCACGAAAAACCCGAAAACCCCCCAATTTATACAAGTTAGGGTTCCTGAAGAAGATACCTCGGATTCGGACGATGGAGGATGATTACGCTGATGGTGATATGTTACTACGATTCTACGGTGATGGAACACGAAAAATTCTTCAATCAAAACTGAAGAAATCGCCTCTGGAGTCGCACCGTGAAGAAAAAACGAGAGAAAGGATAGGAAATGAGGTATTGGACCTCTGCCCGCTGTTTTAAAACAGCGGGCTGTTACGGCCGTAACAGGGGACACTTACGGCCGTAACATGGCCAACTTACGGCCGTAACTTCTGGGTGTTACGGCCGTAACACCCCTACTGGACAGCAGTACTGGCAGCTGCTGTCCAAACGATTCCGGACGACCCCGAAACCCGGACCTGCTATCGAACCAAAAATACGACTACGAAGAATATTCGATGACGAGTCTAACCATCACAAGAAAACATCAATCCGACTACCCGGGAATCCGAAATACGACAACGAATATGAAATTCCCTAAACTTATAGGAAATTACGAAAATGACCCAAGTGACCGAAAGTCACGAAACGACGTCGGATTTACAAACCGAAAGTCTCCACACGACCAACTCAATCATACGAACTTGTACAAACCATGAAACCACGAAAACGAACGAGTTTTACGAGAATCGAACGTTCATACGGCAAAAAATATCATAAAATGGAATCACGTGAAAACTTCATCAAAACTCGTCCAAATGGAAAAACTCCAAGAACAAAGTAGATTCGAAACGTCGAAACGGTTACAAGTGAGTCGATAAAAATAGACATACACCAAAAATGGAAACTGCTAAAAATGGAAAATTACGGATATTACAGATGTCATCGGCCGCTGCAGCTTATTCTCTCCAATCCTTTGATGTTCTTGGTTTTTCTGAACTATGAGCAAAGGTTCTGAGCAATTCAGGCCTGGAATTATTGCAGCCTAATATTGGAGGCGTTTTTGGTGATAGTTCAGCCCCGAATCCGGTTCCTGCTTTGTCTCTCGGCGGTGTTGTTGAGCAACCTGGTATGCAGGGCAGCTGGCTTGGTCCTATCCGGAAACCCATATGTGATTTGAGGTTCGACCAGTTTCCTATCCGGGATTTAGACCCGGTTACCTATGGTTCGGTTTTTGGGCAGGATACTAATGCACCTAATTTGGGTCTAGCTTTGCTCTGTGTCTCTAAGGGCAGGAGTATTGGTGAATGCCCTGAATCTTCTTCTATGGGCAAGTTAAGACTTTCTTTTTCTGATTCTGATTGTACAAGTATTGTTGCTCCTTGTCCTGCTCCTAGCTGTATTGGTGAACTGTTGAGTATTAATTGTGCTGATGTTGCTATTAAAGATTCTGACTTGATGTTCAATGATCCTAGTGTTAATTTGGAGTCTGTCATTAGTAGTGGTTCTGTAGCAAGTGTGGTTACTATTTCTGCCCCGTTGTTGTCTAAGTGTAATGATGTGCCTATTATTAATGCTGGTGCTTTGGTTGGTGTAGATAATGGTATTAGTGTATTGGAATTACCTAAATCCTTGAACTTTGGTTCGGTTCTGGTTCTCATTTCGAAGGATTTGCCACTACCTTATGTTGTGTTAGGAAAAGATTTTGTTAAAAAAGGGGACTTCGGTATGTGAAACCTGATATTTAAAATGGCGAGTTTATTGTGAAACCGGATGTTAGTGTTGGCATTGAAGGTGCTAAGAGGTGGCAATTCACCTTAGTTGGGTATTTTTTTGGGAAATCCCCTCCTATCAATTTGATCAAGAATTACTTTATGTCGGCGTAGAAGGGTCTTAAGGAGGTTTTCTTCTCTGAGAGGGGATTTTATTTCTTTAAGTTTGATAGTGAGCAAGTTCTGACCGAGGCGTTAGAGGGAGGGCCTTGGCTGATTCAGGGCCAGTCCATTTTCCTTACCCCGTGGAAGCTTGGTATGTCTCTTTTGAAGGTTCAGCCTAAATATGTCCCTGTTTGGGTGAAACTTCGTAATGTCCCTCTCGAGTATTGGACTGACGAGGAGCTCAGTATTACTGCTAGTGCTATAGGGGAGCCACTTTTTGCTGACGTGTTCACCAGGAACTGTCTGAAAGTGGATTGTGCCCGTGTTTGCGTCATGTTAGACGCTAATACTACCCCGATTCAGTCGTTTCTAATGGTTCTTCCATCTGATGGGGATTGTCCTTGTGTTAGGAGGATACAGGTTGAGTATGAATGGTTACCACATCGGTGTGGTGTTTGTAGAGTATTCGGGCATCGTGATCAGGATTGCCCGACCATTTCTAAGCCTTTGGTTCAGAAGCAGGTCAAGTAGGCTCGTATTTATGTGGCTAAGCCTGCTCCCTTTGGTGCTCGTGGTCCGGGGTCTTCGTTGGGACCGATTCCGGCTGGGGGGGTCGCTCAGGCTGAGGTAGGCACCTCTGCCAGATCTGGGTGCCCAGTGGTGGAGTTAGCTGGGGGCGCTCGGGGTCATTCTGCTGGTTCGGGTCCGTTGAGTAGCGTCTTTACCTTCTCCTTGGTTATTACCAGCTCTCCTATCGTGCCTCCTAGGAGGGCTGGTGCTGGTGGTTGTGAGCCGTCTCACAACATGTTTGCGGCTCTTTCTGGTATTGCCGATGATATTGAGGCTGAGATTCCTGAGTTTGTCAGCACGTTGCTCTGTTCTAGTTCTTCTCCTTTAGGCCCTATTTTCGATGCAGCCCGGATTGATGGTGTTAAATGATCCCTATTGCTGTGTGGAATGTTCGTGGACTTAACCGGACTGAACATCAGATCTCGTTCCGGGAGGTAATTAGTTCGTTTAATCTTTGTTGTATTGCTCTACTCGAGACGCGTGTCTCGGTTGGTAACTATGGTCGGGTTTCTTCATTTATTTCTGGCTCTTGGCAGTGGTTCTCTGATTACAGTAGTGGGCCTAGGACAAGGATCTGGATTGGGTGGGATCATGGTTCTGTATCTGTGGATATTATTGCTATTGAGTCACAGTTTATTCATTGTCGTATTACTCTGTTGCTCGACTCGTCCTGTCTTTTGGTTACCTTTGCCTATGGTTCTAATGATCTTATTGAGAGGCGGCTGTTGTGGCAGTATCTCACTGATTTCTCGGTTTTATATGCTGTTGAGCCTTAGGTCATTATGGGTAATTTTAATGCTGTTCTGGACTCTAGTGAGATTTTGGGAGGTGAAGCTCCTCATTCTGACGATGACCCGCCCCTGGTGGAGTTCAGGGAGCTTTGCAGGCGTGCGGATATTGAGACTCTTCCGATGGTGGGCTCTTGGTTCTCCTGGCATAACAAGAGCCCGTCTCCAAGATCTTTATGGAAACGTCTTGATAGGGTGTTGGGTAACCCGCAGTGGTTTATTGATCACGCTGATCGTACTTACTCTTGTGATCTGCCGCGGATCTCTGATCATAGCCCCCTTATTCTGGGTCTTGATAGTTTGCCTCGCTGCAGAGGCAAAATGTTCAGATTTGATAATTTCCTGGCTGACCCTGAGGATTTCCTCCCGGCGGTTTGGGACACTTGGCATCATCATATTGTGGGGGTCCCGTTTTATGCGATTTTTCGTAAGTTGGGCGCCCTTAAGCCCGTTTTTCACGCCATGAGGAAGAGGAAAGGGGATTTGGCATTGAATGTTGCAGCTGCTATTTCGTTCCTCTTTTTTTTCCCAGACTATTCTCAGGGACCATCCCTTAGACGACTCGGTTTTATTGTTGGAGAGATGTTGTCGGTGGGTTTTCTCAGTTGTCGTGGCTGAGGAACAGTCTTCGCTCAGGCAGCGGGCCAAGTTGGCTTGGCTTAAGGATGGGGACCAGTGTACTACCTTCTTTTTCCGGCGGATTGCTTCTAGGTGAGTCAGATCTTGTATCTATAGACTTAATACGGAGGATGGTACTGAGTTGACTGACCCTGCCCTTATTAAGAATGAGGTTGTTGGGTTCTATGAGAGACTGTTAGGTTACTCTAATCGGATTATGCCTTTATCTTTCAGTCAGGTTAGGCCTTTTATTTCGGCTTCTCTTTCGCCTGATGTTGCGGTGCACATGGTTAGACCTGTTACTGCTGATGAGGTTCGATCTGTGTTCTTCGAGTTTGATAAGGACAAGGCCCCATGCCCTGATGGTTTTAATGCTGCTTTTCACCAGCGGGCTTGGCCAATTGTGGGGGGTGAGATTTCTTTTGCTATTATGTATTTCTTTGCTACGGGAAAGTTTGTCAGGCAGATCAATTCTACGATCATTTCTCTTGTTTCGAAAGTAGCCTTACCTGGGAGCATGTCGGATTTTAGACTGATCTCTTGCTGCAACTTATTATATAAGGCTATTTCGAAAATTATTGTCCATCGTATGCGTGATAGCTTGGATGCCTTGATTGACCCGGCTCAGACTGCTTTTATTCCTGGGAGAAGGATTAGTGATAATATCCTTCTTGCTCAGGAACTTCTTCATGGTTATGGGCAGAGGGGGATGCCTAGACGGTGTGTGTTTAAAGTTGACCTTAAGAAAGCTTATGACACTGTTGAGTGGGATTTTGTGTTGATTGCTCTGCAGTGTATGAGTTTCCATCAGTCGTTCATCGCCTAGATCAGGGAGTGCATCACCACTACTGCCTTTTCGGTATCCTTGAATGGTGATGCTGAGGGCATCTTTAGAGGTCGTAGGGGGATTCGGCAGGGAGACCCCATCTCTCCTTATCTCTTTGTTATTGTTATGGAGGTGCTTCATGGTATTACTACTCGTGAGATTGCTCAGACCCCGGGGTTCCGGTACCACTGGAAGTGTGAGGCTACCCGTACTTTCATGCTCGCCTTTGAAGATGATCTCCTTCTTTTCTGTAATCCAGATGAGGTCTATATTGGTGTTCTTAAGAGGAGTATTGATATCTTTGATTCTCTTTCGGGGTTGCGAGCTAACCCTGGGAAGAGTAATTTTTTTCTCTCGGCGAGTGCTCTGGAGCAGAGGGCTCAGATTGAGCAGTTATTAGGGTTTCAGATGGGCCAGCTACCTGTGGGGTATTTGGGAGTCCCTTTATCTTCATCGAAGCTCACGGTGGCTCAGTGCTCTCCTTTGTTTGATAGGATTGATGGTCGGCTGAGTGACTGGGCTTGTAGATCTCTGTCCATGGCCGGTCGTTGTCAGCTTATTCGGTCTGTGTTATCTGCTCTTCACATTTATTGGGCCTGTATTTTTATCCTGCCTAAGGGCGTGCTTTCCCTCATTGAGAAGCGTTTAAAGCGTTCTTTGGAAAGGTTCTCGTGACTCTGGGCATGCTAAGTGGATTGGTCTAAGGTTTGCTTGTCTATAGTGTCTGGTGGCCTTGGTATTACTCCGTTGAGGGTTCAGAACCAGACCCTTATGACCCGCCATATTTGGGCTCTCCTGGATGGGTTTTCTCGTTCTGTTTGGGTTAGCTGGGTTGGTTCGTATAGAGTTCAGCAGTGTTCTTTTTGGGATATTCCTATCTCTGCTGCGTCTTCTTGGTATTGGAAACAACTGCTGAAGCTACGTCCTTTTGTCATGGGAGCGTTTCAGTATTCTGTTGGTGATGGCTCCTCCTTCTGTTTATGGTCGGATCCTTAACACCCTATGGGTTTGATTAGGCATTCTCTGCCTAGAGCGCCTATTTGGACTGGCATTGATGTGCATGCCCGTCTTGGCTCTGTTATTTCTAATGGTCATTGGGTTTTGGCCGGTGGTTGATCGTTTCGAGTTTCAGAAGGTGGTTTCTGCCCTCCCTCCTATCAATGGAGGCCAGTATCGCATCTCATGGAGACCGCATAGCTCCTATTATTCCTCGTCCGCTCTTCGGTTCCTTAGAGCGCACTCTCCTTCTGTTCCGTGGTCCCCTCTCCTTCTTGGCCCCGGGAAGATTCCTAGGCACTCCTTCATCTTATGGTTGGCTATGTAATACCCGGTTGTAATTCAGTCATTGTCATTCAGTAACTTCATTCGGTATTTGTCACTATGAAATTTTCCACTCATTAATAATCATTCATCAATCATGTTCATTCATCCATGTTCATCATTCGGAATAACTTCGAGTTGTGTATCGATATTGTTCATTGTTTCAACTTTCCACATATGAGTTCGACTTTGTTAAATCACCATTAATTTTTGGAAACTCCAAAAATTTTGAATCTTTGCAATATTATAGAGCATAAAGTTAGCTTTCCAATGGTCCAAACGGTGAGTCAATCGGAGTCCGGACGAGGGAGTTATGGTCGAAATAGCTAAGTCACTCTCATCTTCTAGTTTGGCCGAGCAGCCTGTACCGTGGGCCACGGCACATGCCGGCAGGGCCGCGGCACACTGCCGAGTCACTGCCGCGGCACACCTGTCCGGGCCGCGGCACACTCATGTTGAATTATCGGCCGACCCCTCTGTACCGTGAGCCGCGGCACATGCCGGCAGGGCCGCGACACACTACCGAGTCACTACCGCGGCACATTCGTCCGGGCCGCGGCACACTGCCGACCACTGGGCGCAGTTTTGGCCCTGTGCCGCGGCACACTTCGGCTGGGCCCTCGGCACACAGTGCAGTCAGCACTATAATTTGCGATTTTTGCGTGGAACAACTCATTTTTTCCCATTTCTTCACTTTGGTCCGAGAGAGAGGGTTTGTGGGAGAGCATCTTCATCATCAATCACTTGAGTATTCATCTTTCATCATTTTCATTCGGTTGTGGAGCTCGGATTGTCGATCTAACACGATTTCATCGGATTAAAGTACTTAGATCTTCAAAGGTAATATTCATCAAACCTCTTGGATTTCGATTTTGTATTGAGATATGATGTTTAAGATGTTAAGATCATGTTGTATGAAGTGATATACACATGATTATGAATATGTTTGATTATTCATTGGATTATTGAAGGATTATTCAAGAACACTTTGAATATTGAGTTGGATTTGGGGGTTTTCGATTAATCGTTGTTGTAATCACGAATTTGAATATTCATAATGGATTATTGATCGTATTGAAGATGTTTTGTTGGTTTGAAACACTTCTTGGGGTTTTGATGTTGGTATTATTGAGATTTGGTTATAAACAATCGAATTTTGGCCACAAAGTGTTCGATATAATGCCCCAATGAACTTGGTTTAATCGTATCTACGTTTTGAGTTCGTTATATTCGTGTTTGATTCGTATATTGAACGGATTGTTGGTAATTGTATTATTCAAGGTTGTTCGAGCGGCAGATAATTTCATTAAGGACGTTGATCGTGGAAGTACCCTCTCGCCTTCGGTTTGAGGCAAGTTTTATACTTGTACTAGTCAATGAGATTAATGTCATCATATATGTGTATGAATGTGTTGTATCATTTCGAGACTTAGTCTCTTCATGAATTCATTGATATTAAGAGATCGTTTGATACGATACCTTTCGGCAACTATGCCAAATGTTTATTATTGTCCGTTAATAGCCGATTCAAGGCATTGTGATACTCGTTATTAATATCATTGTCGATAGCCGGTTCGCGGTATCGATGTATCGATTGTTGTTAATATTGTTGTCAATCTAAGACATCGTTCAGATCATTGTTATTCCTGTTGGGGTTGTCATTAAAACTGTATTGGCTGATTAAAGGCATTGGCGTATTAATTTCTCATCTTCGTCGTCGGTCACTGATTAAAGGTGCCGAGGCATCCTTCGTATCATTGTCATCGATTGGCCGTTTTCAGGCAAATCGAAATGTTCAATCATTCACCATATCATTGTTATCGATTGAACGTTCTAAGGCAATCAAGGTATTCAATCATTCATCGTATCATTCGTATCGATTGGCCATTCTAAGCCAATCGAAGCGTTCAATCATTCATGGAATCATCCGCTGCATCATTGTTATCGGTTGGCCATCCTAAGGCAATCGAGGTGTTGAATTGGGACTGTCGAGGACGGTGCCTATCCGTGTGTTACTGTCATCGTGTTGGCCGATTCATGGCAGCACAGTATCATTCATTGTGATACGGCTTCGTGTCGTGGCTTCGGCCCTAATTGTGATACGGCTTCATGCCGTGGCTTCGGCCCTAATTGTGATACGGATTCATGCCGTGGCTTCGGCCCTAATTGTGATACGGATTCATGTCGTGGCTTCGGCCCTAATTGTGATACGGCTTCGTGCTGTGGCTTCGGCCCTAATGGTGATACGGCTTCGTGCCGTAGCTTCGGCCCTAATTAATAACAGTTGCGGGCTGTTTTGGCTTCATGTGATTGGGATAATTTGACAGCTTCGGCTGAGTGGCTTTCAAGCCTTTATTATTCTCCTGGTAATTTCATTGGAGCCTTCGGGCATTGTGATTCATAATTAATTCAGTCCTGGTTTGGTTCATGTCGTGTAATTCATTGTGGTATTCTGTGATTATGATTCGCCGTTGGGCACTTATGTTCTAACCTGTCGAACAGGTATTAATAGTGTGCCGTGGCCATAGTATTTCACGAATGCTCGGTTCTTACCTTGGTTTGTGAGCATCTCGTATTATTATTATTATCATTGTACCATTTCATTCTGCATTTGGATGCATATCATGTTATACATGTATTTGATGCTCATTATCTGGATGACTGACCCCGTGGGGGCGGAACATGTTTTCATGTTTTAGGTGCTGGCGAGGAGAGAGTTGAGACACAGGGACGTGATGATGGCGACGAGGCATTCGAGCGATACTAGTCCGAGTTGTTCATTGTCGATCAGTCAGTTGGAGTGTACCCCAGTCTTGTCAGTTGTTGTCGTGTTGTATTACCCGAACAGATGTTCGTGGATGTTGTTGTATTTCATTTTTGGCCATGTAGGCCACTTTTGTCGTTGAAATTCCTGATCGGAATATTGTGTCGGATGTCATGGTAGGGACTATGATTTTCCCTTATTATGTAATTTAATGTATTTTAGTCATGTTCGCCTGGTGGATCTCCTGGCGTGGGGTCCACGGCACTGTAATAACCCAATAGGATTTTGGGGTGTTACAGAAGATGGTATCAGAGCTTTTGGGTTGTGAGATACCCTGATATGTGAGATATGTGGCTCTACCGATGCGGTAGTAGTGGGACTGTCAGGTTATGACAATCTGGACAGTCGGGTTTTGTGAGTCGTAATATTAGTACGACTGCACGAGTCATTCATTCATCGAGTCGTCGTCAGTTGGGACTAGTATCGTGAGACCTCGAAGCTTCGTATGACCTGTGTAAGGACTCGATTCTCTTTATGTTCATACATTCATTATGTCATTAATTGTTCATGTTTGTTGAAACATATATGTGATATTAGTGTTATGATTGATTCATGACTAATTGTTTTGGAGCACGTGTGACTTGTGTAAGCATTAAGGGTCAACTCATTCATCAGTTAATAATCCTCAATTATCATTTTGATCTCATCACTCAGTCAATATCATTACTCAGATAAATCACTCATCACCAGTTAATTCATTCGTCACTCAGTCAATATCATTACTCAGATAATTCATTCATCACTCAGTTAATTCATTCATCACTCAGTCAATGTCATTACTCAGATAATTCATCCACCACTCAGTTAATTCATTCATCACTCAGTCAATTCCTTCATCACTTAGTCAATCTCATTGTTCATATTAATTCTTTAATCACTCAGTCAATCTCAGTGTTCAGTCAATTCATTCATCACTCAGTTAATCTCATCGCTCAGTTGATTCATTCATCACTCAGTCAATCTCATCGCTCAGTTAATTCATTATCACTCAGTCAATCTCATTGTTCAATTAATTCATTAACCATCCAGTCCATCTCACGGTTCAGTTGTTGATCGTGTGAATCAGATTTTCAACCTTGTTAACTTGTTCAAGGTAATCATTTCAGGAATTTCATCAGATAGTCTCGTCACCTCACTTGATCTTTCATGCGATCTTATCATATTCTGGCATCATGTCGACGATCGTTTTATTGCATTATTAATGCATTCATTGTGTTAGAGCGTGTATGCTCATTGTTATCATTCTGTCTCGTAATCATAATGCGATATTCATGCGGGATCTATAATTATCATGTGGCTTTCTTGCTCCAGTATGGATAGAGCTGTCCGAGGACACAGGGGAAGAGGCCGCGGTACGGACCAGAACCCAGAATCTCGTAAGAACGCCCGCGCGGATGCGAGGGTTAACATGTGTTCATCAGATAGATATGCTACTCATTCACTGTCAGATAATCATTCACCGTCAGGGAGTCGTACCCGAGAAGCAGCTCACTCGGAAGGTGTTCGGGTTGACCCATTCGTATTTATGCAGGGCATGATGGTCCAGATGACTCATATGACGCGGATAGTGGAGACCATGCAGACCTCGATGGTTCGTGGTCCACCGCAACAAGGATTCCAGGTTCCGTTTCATGGACAGACTGGAGCAGTGAATCAGATTGTTGGAGATATCTCTCGTCAGAGGCCGTCTACTTTTGAGGGTTCGTCGGAACCAGCTGATATTGTTCATTGGCTTGAGCATTTTGATAAACTCTTCGACATGGTTCAGTGTCCGGAAGAGAGTAAAGTGGCAGTAGCGGCTTATTACTTGATTAAGGGTGCGTATTCGTGGTGGCTTTCTGTGAAACCCACCGATCGCGATTATGGTTGGAGTGAGTTCAAGACCCTCATTTTAGAGAGGTATTATCCGGCTCCACTTTGTGAAGCCAAGTTGTCAGAGGTTTTGAACCCCGAATCCGTCGAGAACGAGGGTGTTATTGTCATTGCTGAGAAGTTTCAGGGACTACTTCAGTTTGCTTCATCAGTTATCCGTACTGAGGTGGATAAGATCAAATATTTTAGCAAGAGGCTAAATCCGCAGTTGAGGATGCAGTTGTTCAATCACAATTGTAGTTCACTTGGCGAATTCATCGGGTAGGCTCTTGGAGCAGAGCTTTTGATCAAGGAGCTTACTCAGAAGCATCCTTCAGTTTCTTCGGGTGAGAAGACTAGAATGCCGGCTCATTCAGAGGGACACCGGGCTCCAACGTCCAAGGGGTCGTTTTCTAGTCGTCTTTGTGCTGGGATAGCATCTTCCTCTCAGGCGACGAGTTCGACTATTGTTTGCTTTAACTGTGATTCAGCACGTCACGTTAGTACCCGGTGTATGGTTCCAGCTATTGTTTGTTTTCTGTGTGGGAGGCAGGGACACCAGCATAAATACTTCAGGAGTTCTAGTGCCAGTAAATCTCAAAAGAGCTCAAGGGCCTCGAGAGACTTCGTTACTCCATCCCGTGCATCATCCAAGAGACCCTTGTTCGTTAATGGGATAATCATTCATTTCATTGTCGTTCATTCATTCATATAATTCATTCATTATATATATCAATCATGTTGGGACTCATAATTATCGATTAATCATTCAATTCACGAGGAACGACGGTTCCAATCACTTCATGGAGCTATCACTCATTAATTTATTAATTCACCTCGGTGAGTCATTCTTAATCCTTGTGGGATTTCGATTCATTATCATTCATTGTGATCATTTTGTTCTTGTGACCTTCCGGGATCATATTATGCGGTGAGTTCAGATTTGGGTCTACCTTAAATCGTTGAGATAGAGGAGATCGATGATATGGAAGAATATCGATGTTGGGTACATTTGAGATGTAACCTTGTTTTTGGATGACTGTGTAAATCTATCCGTATTAATGTATCGTGACTGTGGATCATTTATTGTTGATCTATTTTATTATGATCATATTCGAGAGTCTTGAGATTTGGATCATTTGTTGAGAATTCGTCCCTTTGGCGTTGTACTCAAGACTTCGTGATAATTTGGGAAATCGTTCACTGTGATCCGAGACGTCAAGTCTTGGGGACTTGGGCGTGCGATTGATTTGGTCCCGAGAACTATTTGGACATTATTGTTTTCAGATCATGATGGATAGTTCATATCCCGAGTTGTTTACCCTTAGTTTCGAGGACGAAACTCTTTTAAGGGGGAGTGTATGTAATACCCAGTTGTAATTCAGTCATTATCATTCAGTAACTTCATTCGGTATTTGTCACTATAAAATTTTTCACTCATTAATAATCATTCATAAATCATGTTCATTCATCCATGTTCACCGTTCGGAATAACTTCGAGTTGTGTATCGATATTGTTCATTGTTTCAACTTTCCACGTATGAGTTCGACTTTGTTAAATCATCATTAATTTTTGGAAACTCCAAAAATTCTGAATCTTTGCAATATTATAGATCATCAAGTTAGCTTTCCAATGGTTCAAACGGTGAGTCAATCGGAGTCCGGACGAGGGAGTTATGGTCGAAATATCTAAGTCACTCTCATCTTCCAGTTTGGCCGAGCAGCCTGTACCGTGGGCCGCGGCACATGCCGGCAGGGCCGCGGCACACTGCCGAGTCACTGCCGCGGCATACCTGTCCGGGCCGCGGCACACTCATGTTGAATTATCGTCAGGCCCTGCATGCGTGAGCCGCGGCACATGCCGCGGGCGCGACACCTTCTTAGAGTCACTGCCGCGGCACATTCGTCCGGGCCGCGGCACACTGCAGACCACTGGGCGCAGTTTTGGCCCTGTGCCGTGGCACACTTCGGATGGGCCGCGGCACACAGTGCATTCAGCACTATAATTTGCGATTTTTTCGTGGAACAGCTCATTTTTTCCCATTTCTTCACTTTGGTCCGAGAGAGAGGGTTTGTGGGAGAGCATCTTCATCATCAATTATTTGAGTATTCATCTTTCATCATTTTCATTCGGTTGTGGAGCTCGGATTGTCGATCTAACGCGATTTCATCGGATTAAAGTACTTGGATCTTCAAAGGTAATATTCATAAAACCTCTTGGATTTCGATTTTGTATTGAGATATAATGTTTAAGATGTTAAGATTATGTTGTATGAAGTGATATACACATGATTGTGGACATGTTTGATTATTCATTGGATTATTGAAGGATTATTCAAGAACACTTTGAATATTGAGTTGGATTTGGGGGTTTTCGATTAATCGTTGTTGTAATCACGAATTTGAATATTCATAATGGATTATTGATCGTATTGAAGATGTTTTGTTGGTTTGAAACACTTCTTGGGGTTTTGATGTTGGTATTATTGAGGTTTGGTTATAAACAATCGAAGTTTGGCCACAAAGTGTTCGATATAATGCCCCAATGAACTTGGTTTAATCGTAGCGACGTTTTGAGTTCGTTATATTCCTGTTTGATTCGTATATTGAATGGATTGTTGGTAATTGTATTATTCAAGGTTGTTCGAGCGGCAGATAATTTCATTAAGGACATTGATCGTGGAAGTACCTTCTCGCCTTCGGTTTGAGGCAAGTTTTATACTTGTACTAGTCAATGAGATTAATGTCATCATATATGTGTATGAATGTGTTGTATCATTCCGAGACTTAGTCTCTTCATGAATTCATTGATATTAAGAGATCGTTTGATGCGATACCTTTCGGCAACTATGCCAAATGTTTATTATTATCCGTTAATGGCCGATTCAAGGCATTGTGATACTCGTTATTGATGTCATTGTCGATAGCCGGTTCGCGGTATTGATGTATCGATTGTTGTTAATATTGATGTCAATCTAAGACATCGTTCAGATCGTTGTTATTCTTGTTGGGGTTGTCATTAAAACTATATCGGCCGATTAAAGGCATTGGCGTATTCATTTCTCATCTTCATCGTCGGTCACCGATTAAAGGTGTCGAGGCATCCTTCGTATCATTGTCATCGATTGGCCATTTTCAGGCAAATCGAAATGTTCAATCATTCACCATATCATTGTTATCGATTGACCGTCCTAAGGCAATCGAGGTATTCAATCATTCATCGTATCATTCGTATCGATTGGCCATTCTAAGCCAATCGAAGCGTTCAATCATTCATGGAATCATCCGCTGCATCATTGTTATCGGTTGGCCATCCTAAGGCAATCGAGGTGTTGAATTGGGACTTTCAAGGACGGTGCCTATCCGTGTGTTACTGTCATCGTGTTGGCCGATTCAAGGCAGTACACTATCATTCATTGTGATATGGCTTCGTGTCGTGGCTTCGGCCTTAATTGTGATACGGCTTCATGCCCTGGCTTCGGCCCTAATTGTGATACGGCTTCATGTCGTGGCTTCGGCCCTAATTGTGATACGGCTTCATGCCGTGGCTTCAGCCCTAATTGTGATACGGATTCTTGCCGTGGCTTCGACCCTAATTGTGATACGGCTTCGTGCCGTGGCTTCGGCCCTAATGGTGATACGGCTTCGTGCCGTGGCTTCGGCCCTAATCAATAACAGCTGTGGGCTGTTTTGGCTTCATGTGATTGGGATAATTTGACAGCTTCGGCTGAGTGGCTTTCAAGCCTTTATTATTCTCCTGGTAATTTCATTGGAGCCTTCGGGCATTGTGATTCATAATTAATTCAGTCCTGGTTTGGTTCATGTCGTGTAATTCATTGTGGTATTCTGTGATTATGATTCGCTGTTGGGCACTTATGTTCTAACCTGTCGAACAGGTATTAGTAGTGTGCCGTGGCCATAGTATTTCACGAATGCTCGGTTCTTACCTTGGTTTGTGAGCATCTCGTATTATTATTATCATTGTACCGTTTCATTCTGCCTTTGGATGCATATCATGTTATACATGTATTTGATGCTCATTATCTGGATGACTGACCCCGTGGGGGCGGAACATGTTTTCATGTTTTAGGTGCTGGCGAGGAGAGAGTTGAGACACAGGGACATGACGATGGCGATGAGGCATTCGAGCGATACTAGTCCGAGTTGTTCATTGTCGGTCAGTCAGTTGGAGTGTACCCCAGTCTTGTCAGTTGTTGTCGTGTTGTATTACCCGAACAGATGTTCGTGGATGTTGTTGTATTTCATTTTTGGCCATGTAGGCCACTTTTGTCGTTGAAATTCCTGATCGGAATATTGTGTCGGATGTCATGGTAGGGACTATGATTTTCCCTTATTGTGTAATTTAATGTATTTTAGTCATGTTCGCCTGGTGGATCTCCTGGCGTGGGGTCCACGACACTGTAATAACCCAATAGGATTTTGGGGTGTTACAGGCTATTCAGGAGCGTCTGACGACTATGGATTGGCTACAGCATGAAGATGGTATTTGTGTCCTTTGTGGGATGGCGCTAGAGTCTCATTCTCATTTATTCTTCATGTGCCCTTACTCTACTAGGTGTATCTCTATTGCTAGGAGGGAGGTAAAATTTTGTTGGCCTCACTCTCAGTGGAGTACGGGTATTCTTTGGGCGACTAGGAGGTGGAGAGGTAAGCATCTGGTTAACATTGCATACCGTATCTTTTTAGCGGCGTTGGTCTACTTACTCTGGCAGGAGCGCAATGAGAGGAGATTCGGTCAGAGGCATCGAGATCCACACACAGTTACTTTCCAGGGGATTGGTCTTGTTCGTGACATTATCTCTCAGCGTTGACCGCCTCATTCCTTATCTGTGGTCGCTGTTAGGCGTATTTGGAGGGTTGCTTGGTAGTTCCATTGTAACTCTTTTATTATTTTTCTATTTCGTGCTGTTGGTGCACCTTCTGTAATGGTTGCTGGGTACTGGTCTTCCTTGTTGGCCAATCTTATTTATTTAATGCAATTGACTTTCCCCAAAAAAAAATATCCAGCATCCTTATTTTAGGTTCATACTACCTCCGTTCTTTTATAACTGCAACATCTGGATTTTCACGTTTGTCAATGCACTACTTTAATTATTAATATCTTCAATTCTTTATTTTTAAAAATTATAGAAAACTGATATTTTGAAAGTATATTTCGAGATGAATCTAACAAGATCTCACATGACTACATTTTTTCTTATGCATAAATCACAAAAGATGGTCAAAGGAGAGTATGTGAACAGTGTAATAGTCAACACGTTGCAATAATAAAAGAACGGATGAAGTATTAATCCAGCATCCTTTATGTTAAATTTCTAATGGATAATAGTTTAAGGATTCCGACACATTTCAGTCAAGTGAACAGACAAACTAATGGACATAATACAGTCAAACTACTAAACAACTTAAATTTTACGGTGAAGGACAAATGCAACAAGTATAGTAAATACGTCAACAACAAAAGAAAGATCATGTGGCCTAGGAGGGGCTTTAATTCCCTCTGCATATCTCAACATTAAAACAAAAAAATCTGAATTATCTATTAGACTAACTTTTGCAACTTGCACAAGCTGATGATTTCTAATAAACGAAATATATTGAAACCACCAAGTAACAGACTACGAGATAATAGGTGACATTTCATTCAGAATTCTGATTATAACCATCACAATCGAATTCAGAAAGGAAAAGTTGCAGAAGCTTCAGAAAATTCATATCTAAGAGACAAAGAAATAAGTTTAAAGAACAAACAAAGCAAAGAAAAAGCAAAAAACCATACCGTATGTAATTTTGAGGTGGGGGTACCTGAACCACAATATGACTTTCATCATAAACCACTCGAGGATGGTTAGCTAAAACCAGAGGTTTTTCCAACTCGTTGCGGTCCTCAAGATACGCAATTACTAAACCACTGAGGTGTTTATTTTCATGCACAATCCGCACCTGAGTTGAGATATGCTCACTTAATACTTTCTGGACATGTTGGATTGGATAAACCTTTCCCATGTCGAAGTTTTGTTCGATGAAAGGAACCAGATCTTTTAAACCTCCTGCCATGAATGGGCGCGCACACTCCAAATAATCCATATACTTGAACTATAATATTCGTACATTTTAAACTTAACTGCCTATTTTTAGTCTACTATTACATAATATCTAAGATCAAGTTTTAAAAATTGGGTAAATTGAAACATTTTTATACACAATTTAGAATTGGTCTACTATTTATTACATAATATATAAAATCCTATTTTAAAATTAGGCAAATTGAAATATTTGTATACACATTTTAGAATTTTTTAAAGGCTAAATAACTAAAATAGGACCTCAAGTTTACCAATTTTAGCACTTGAGGACCTAAATTTTCAAAGGTATCAATAGGACCTAATCTTTGATCCGTTAGACCACATTAGGACCTCCGTTAATTTTTGTCCGTTAAGTTGGCAGTTAAATGACACGTGGCAGATGTTTATTGGCCGGTCAATATATGACGTAGTAATAAAAAATAAAAAAGAATATAAAAGTTTAAAAATAATAAAAAATTTGAAAAACTTAAGAAAAAAATCAGAACTTCATATCTTTTTTAAAATTCTGGAATATAATTAATATTAAAAAATTGGGATTTTTTATTTAAACTTCGGAAATAAAAAATCCAAAAATTCTGGATCTTCTTTATAAATTGTTTTAATAAAAATAAAAACTAGAATATTTTCTACAAAATAAATAAAAAATCTGAATTATTTTATTTTATTTGTAAAAAACCAGCTAGTAATTTATTTATTTATTTATTTTACTTTTAAAAAAAACCTCCTTTATTTTTAAAAAAAATCTAAAAATCTAAGAAAAAAACAGATTAAAGATTAATTACTTGAAGTCAACTTCACCGGAGAAGATAACTAATCAGATTTTTTTTATTTATTTATAGAAAATAATATTTCAATTTTTATTTTTATTAAAACAGTTTATAAATAAGATCCAGATTTTTTCTTAATTTTTTTTTCGAATTTTGAATAAAACTCAATTTTTTAATATTACTGTTTCAGAATATAAAAAAATTACCTGAAGTTCCGCTGTTTTTTATTTTCCAGATTTTTTCCAATTTTTATATTTATTATTATTTTTTTACGTCATGTATTGACCAGCCAATAAACATCTGCCACGTGTCATTTAACTGCCAAATAAGCACTTCATTAGGACTTAATGTGCAAAAATTAATGGAGGTCCTAACGTGGTCTAACAGATCAAAGAATAGTCAGGTTGTGGCCCCGAAAATTTAGGTCGCCAATTGTTAAAGCCAGAAACTGGCGCCCTATTTTAGTCATTTAACCATTTTTAAATTAACTTTAAATTTTATCCCATTTGTTTTAATCGACGTAAAGTATGACTAGACGAAATTAATGATCTGTGCATCTACATAATATCCAAGATCCTTATTTTAGGTTCATATTATATTGATTTAAGCATATGTTCTAACTTAATCAGTACATATTATTAAAACTCATTTTTAACTCAAATTCAATACTTTTTATGTTCTTTTTTGAAAATTCATGTATTTCACTCAATTATGTAATTTTATAAATTTATAATACAAACTAATAATCTTTGAATCGACTAATATATATATATATATATATATGAGAAAACAATTTCTCGTACAAATCTGAATATATATCGAAATAATTTTATAATTAGAAATACGGTAAAATATAATATTTCAATTTTATGTAATATTTGTATAGTAATTTCCTAATATTGCATAACATTTTCATGACCAAATATCTTTTTCAGTAGATTAGATTTCATAATATTTGAATAAATATCTATTTATGATAAAGACACGTGATTATTTTTAATTGTTAGAATATTAATTTAATTTTAAATCATGTGAGATGAACTTCATCTAATTATTCTATTAAGAACAACATAAATAAACAATAATGATAGCATCTACATAATATCCAAGATCCATTTTTTAGGTTCATATTTTATTGATCTATGCATATGTTTTAACTTAATCATTACATATTATTAAGAGTCATTTTTAACTCAAATTCAATATTTTTTATGTTCTTTAGAAGATTCATGTATTTCACTCAATTATGCAATTTAATAAATTTATAAAAAAAACTAACAATTTCTGAATCGACTTTAATATATATATATGAGAAAAATGTGCCTGAGGTCTCAGATAGTTTATAATAAATTCATAATACAAACTAATAACAGAATTGTGTAAAAAGGGTGCAAAATGTAGCTCGACACAGAGCATCCCACAAGTTATGTACTAATATAAGACGTATGACTTAATATTATACATGTATTTCAATATAAAGTAAAGTACAGCTTATTAGTACTCCCTCAGTCCCAATAATAATGGCCTGTTTTGACTTTTTGCGGTCAACAAACTTCAATTTTGATTACAAATTAATCTTAAATCGTAAATGTAAAATGTTCAATTAAATTATATATGAAACTTTACTTTCAAAATTTTCATTATATAATTTAATTGAATATTTTACTTTTAATGTTTAAGATTAATTCGTAGTCACAATTGAAGTTCGTTGACCGCAAAAAATCAAAACAGGACATTAATATTGGGACGGAGGGAGTAATAACCATATAAACTACTAAAATAAAGTATATGGTAGTATAAAGCAACTCAATTAATGGAGTAGTAATAAATTATGGATAACAAAAAATATTACCTCTTTTCAATTTGGGATTTCCCTTCTGGGACTCAAATAAGATGCTCAAACATGCAGCTATCTCCAAACTTACAAGTTCTTGTTTGTATATAATAAGCACAGTCCTTCTCTCCAGGTCTCTGGGATTAGAGTACATTATCGGCTCGGTCGGTCCTGGATTTTGGCTACCGGTCGGCCGATAAGCTTATCGAATAAACCGACCGAACCGATAAGTCTATCGGTCCAAATTTCAAACCGAGACCGAACCGGTAGTTCTGGCGGGTATCCGATCGACGGCCAGATAAGAAAAATCGGTTTGGGCGGATAGGATACCCGAACCCGAAACCCGAAATCTGGACAGAATAAAACTTGAAAATTCTGCAATTTGCAATAAAAATAAAACAAGACCTAATTTTTTTCCCATTCATTCTTTAAATTTATTAAAAAGCTCAAATGATTTCTCACGTACAAGTAAACTCTAGAAATTTAAGCAAGAACTCGGAACTGCTAATAATTATGGACAGCCGACAGGGAGGAGGCGGCGGGTGGGAGTAAATGAAGAGATTAGGGTTTCCAAACCTATATATATATATATGTCATGTGTCTAAGGGGCTCTTTGGTGGTATGTATAATTAAAACGAAAAATTACCGGGTATTTTTTTAGGTTAGCGGTTCGGTTTCTTATCGGGTTCGGTTTCAATTTCATTTTCCGTATCCATCCCGTTAATTTCTGGGTGAGTCCCGGTTTCGGGTTTTTCGGTCCGGTTATTGGGTGGGTCTCGGATTTATCCGGCCCAGTAACAGCCCTATCTGGGATAAACAGGCAAATGGCTCGTACTCTCATATCTAGGGCGCTTGGATAAGAAGTTTGATGAATAATAAGCTTCAGTTTGCCCAATCTTGTTTTGGGCACCCAAAAGAGTCCGGTGATAGAGTGCCATATGTATAACAAGAAAATGATTGTATATGTTACTATGTAGATAGGATACCTATTTATGTATACAAGAAATGAAATATATTCAACAGTCTAGTGCACTTCAATTACAGTTTAATTATTCCAACACGACACACTCAGAATCACTTCAAATTTCTGATCGGCTTTACAAGGGCGAACAGAGCATTACATTAGAATAACATTTAATTACCTGGTAATTGATGTGCTACATAAATCAAAATTACGAGTCATGTAACTCAACACCGAAGATCCCCTCCTAATAAAACATATGAAGGGGATACTCATTACACATACTGAATAAATATATAGTTGATGGCTTGAAATACTTAAGATCGTACAAGAGTAAATCATGTAAACAAATTTCAACAAGTTCATGTTGTTTGTAGATGCTGTAGAAAATGACAAATTATACAAAACCGAGGCAAGAGTTGGACTCTCTCTCCGTAAGACGAAATTGCCCCGCACAGTACACACGGTTGAACGGCAAACGTCCCTAAGATACAACGGTTTTTCGACGAACTCGATACCCTGTACTAGGAATCGAATTCCGGCCGAACTACTGGATATTTGGGACTTGTAGTATGAACTTAGGCTAGTATGAGTGTATTATTATCTTGATTATTATGTGTGTGTAATCATCATCCGCAGGGGCTTATTTATAGCTTGTAAAGCACCCTGTCCGAATCGGTGTGTCTTTCTGACTGGATAGACACCTTGTGGTCCGGTGGGAAGGGCTGTATTGGTTCAGAATAGCTGAACCATTGTGCTGGTCCAGATTACATCGAATGGTCCGAACTATTGCACTGGTTCGGTCGTTAACTGCCGCTTGTGTTCCACTCCCGCCATGTCACTGCCACATGTCATCCTAGTCACCCTCCACGTCATCCGAGCCACTATCTTAGTTGTCAAAACGAAAGGCTCCTCATAGCTCCTCGCTCCGAGGCTCGGACTCGGACTCGGAAGGTGCTTTGGACCTTCCTCGTAGGATTCGGATTTTAGTCTTAAAAATTAATTAAAGCCAACTAGGGTGCACCATAATGGAGCACACTTGATTGCTCCTTTATGATGGAAAATCCTTTATAAATAGCTCAACTTTTCCTTAATTCTCCAATCTGGAATGGGATTCCACACCACATCCCCAACTATTAAATGGCTTAACTTTGTGCATTAATTACTCATTCATTTCTTAATGAAATTGAACAAGTAAATACACTAAATTAATCTACACAAAATGTAGATTCCAAATATACCATTTAATGTCATTAATTACCATAATTAATTATGGTATTAATTAAGCTATTTTCCAACAATCCCCCACATGAATGATGATTAATGCAAATGCAACATGCCCGACGACCTATTATTGCTTCAGGATAGGTGGTAGTTAGCCTTGAACCTTCCTTAGTGTAATGCTATCGGATTTACTCGTTGCTCGGTGAACGTGATTTCTTGAACCGGTCAACTTTTGTGTAAACCAAGACAATAACATACACACAATAATAGATCTAATATCTTTCGTTCTCACGTTGTGTCCATTTTGGCCTTGGACCATTTCTTGGATTCATAAGTGTTACTAATTTTATGAAGCGGCCTTACTTCTTCACTTATATAGGTGACCTCCTATGAAGAGTATCCTGCCATACTCCACCTATAAAAGGCTATAGGAATCATTAAAAGCTTTAAAAAGCTTACCCTTTACCACAAACTGCAGGCTTGCACTTGAACAACTACGAGAATGGATTTTCAAGTGCTTTAACTTGAACTTTCACAACTTAGTTGTCTCATTGAACCAAGTTCTTGGGATCTCCAATCATACTGGTTGAGTTACCATTATGAAAATTCTCAATGCGTGGATTTCAATCTCATTCCCCTTGCTGCATTATATAATTGATCACGGTTAATACCTTTCATAAATAGATCCGCTATATTGTCTTTTGACTTTACATAGTCAATGCACATTATTCCTGTAGTGATCAATTGTCTAATGGTATTGTGTCTTCGACGAATATGTTGAGACTTGCCATTATATATACTGTTCTTTGCCCTCCCTATGGCTGCCATGCTATCACAATGTATCATAACGGGAGGCAAAGGTTTTTCCCAACAGGGAATATCTTCTAAGAAATTTCTTAACCATTCGCTTCTTCGCCGGCTTTGTCTAAAGCAATAAACTCCGATTCCATTGTAGATCGGGCTATGCATGTTTTCTTAGAAGATTTCCATGATATTGCTCCTCCACCAATGGTAAATACATAACCGCTTGTGGATTTAGAGTCTTTAGTATCGGATATCCAGTTGGCATCACAATATCCTTCCAAAACAGCTAGATATCTCAAATAGTGTATACCATGATTGACAGTGTGTTTTAAGTATCTCAACACTCTTGTCAATGCGGTCCAATGATCCTTTCCGGGATCACTCGTAAACCGACTCAGTTCACTAATAGAATATGCTATGTCTGGCCTTGTACAATTTGCTAAGTACATTAGGCTTCCAATTATCCTAGCATATTCTGTTTGTGATATGGGTTCTCCTCGATTTTTGGCTAAGTGTAAACTTAAGTCAACAGGTGTCTTAGCCGGAGGTAGATCGTATGCCTTGAATTTCTTAAGCACATTCTCAACATAGTGAGATTGTGATAAGACTATTCCGTCGGGTGTTCTGGAGATCTTGATTCCTAGAATCACATCGGCTAATCCCATATCCTTCATGTCGAAGTTCTTCTTTAACATTTCCTTAGTGCCTATGATGATTTTATTGTTGCTACCCATAATTAGCATATCATCAACGTATAGACACCTGATGACAAAATTGTCAGATGTACCTTTGATGTACACACATTTATCGCATTCATTGATCTTGAAACCATTTGACATCATTACTTGGTCAAATTTCTCATGCCATTGTTTGGGTGCTTGCTTAAGTCCGTATAAAGACTTAACAAGTTTACAAACTTTGTTTTCTTGGCCGGGAACCACGAACCCTTCGGGTTGTTCCATATAAATTTCATCTTCTAAATCTCTATTTAGAAAGGCCGTTTTTACATCCATTTGGTGTATCTCAAGATTGTACAATCTTTATTGCAAGTAGCATTCTAATGGATGTAATCCGAGTAATCGTGAGTATGTATCAAAGTAATCATACCCTTCCTTTTGTTTGTATCCTTTGGCTACCAAACGTGCCTTGTATTTGTCAATAGATTTATCACCTTTGTATTTCTTCTTGAGAATCCACTTGCAACCTAAAGGTTTATTTCCCGGAGGAAGATCAACAATGTGCCAAGTGTGATTGTTCAAGATTGACTCGATTTCACTATTAATAGCTTCTTGCCATAGATCGGCATCGGAACCAGACAATGCTTCCTTGGTTGTCTTTGGTTCGTCTTCTAAAGAATAGACTACAAAATCCGGACCAAAGGTTTTTGCAGTTTTTATTCTTTTTCCTCGCCTTGGTTCCGGTGTTGGTCCATTACTATTTGGCGAGATTTCATCATAATTCCTCTTTTTCGGACTTATTTCATTCTTTTCTTTCTTAGGGAATACAGTTTCAAAAAATATGGCATTTCTTGATTCTATAATCATTCCCTCATTTATATCGGGTACTTCCGATTTGTGTACCAAAAATCGGTACGTACTACTATTATTTGCATATCCTATGAAAATGCAATCAACCGTTTTTGGTCCTATTTTTACTTGCTTGGGTTTCGGTACTTCAACTTTTGCTAAGCACCCCCACACTTTTAAGTATTTATAGGACGGCTTCCTTCCTTTCCATAATTCATATGGAGTTTTATCTTGCTTCTTTTTGGGTAATTTATTCAGAATTTTATTGGCCAAAAGAATAGCTTCTCCCCACATGTTAAGTGATAGGCCCGAGCTTATCAACATAGCATTAATCATTTCCTTCAATGCTCTATTCTTTGATTCGGCAACACCATTATATTGGGGTGCATAAGGTGCAGTCGTTTGGTGAATAATGCCATTTTCACGACAATATTCTTCAAAAGGTGCAACATATTCACCACCTCGATCACTTCGAATCATTTTGATTTTGGTGTTGAGTTGATTTTCAACTTCTGTTTTGTATGTTTTGAAAGCTTCGAATGCTTCGTATTTGCTTCTCAAAAGATACACATAACAAAATCTTGTGCAATCATCAATAAAAGTTATAAAATAATTCTTTCCACCTCTTGTTTGCACAAGTTTTAAATCGCACAGATCGGTGTGAATCAATTCAAGAGGTTTTGTCGATCTTTCCACTGAATGAAAAGGAGATTTTGCCATTTTTGCTTCAACACATATTTCACACCTTTTGTGTTGATCGAAAGTCATTTTTGGCAATAAATTTAAATGTACTAAACGACGTAGTATATTTAGATTTGCATGTCCTAATCTATCATGCCATAAATTAGGAGACTCAACCAAATAAACAACTTTATCGTTTATTTCATTTCCACCACGTACATTGATAGCATTCAGTTTGAAAAGGCCGTTATCTATATAGCCTTTTCCGATAAAGTGACCATTTTTAGTTATTACAACTTTATCCGCTTCAAACACTAGCCTAAATCCGGCTTTGCTAAATGCTGAGCCAAACACAAGATTCTTACGGATGTCTGGAACATGTAGCACATTCTTGAGCGTCAATTTCAATCCCGACGTCATCTTGAGTATAACTTCTCCAGTTCCGACCACATTTGAGGCAGCGGAGTTTCCCATGTACAATTTTCTTTCTTCGGTGACGGGCTCGTATGAGGAGAACATGGTTTTATCGGCACAAATATGTTTAGTAGCGCCGGTGTCCACCCACCATCCGACTGGGATTCCAACCATATTGATTTCATCTACAACTGCACACAGATCAAGACTGGACAAATCGACGGGAACATACTTATTCTCGATAACATTTGCTTGATCTCTCTTCTTGTCCTTCTTTGGTTTGCGGCAATTTTTCGCCATATGCCCGAATTTACATGATTGTAGCATTCTACTTTGATCTTCTTTTGATTCTTGAGTCTTGCTTCTTCCGTTAAATTTCCGCTTTTGTTGTTGCTTGACTCGATGAGATTTGCTTTTGCCTCCATAGATGACTTGTTCATCTTGACATCGGTCTTCCGATTGTCCTCTTCGATCCTCAGTCGCACAATTAGATCTTCAAGGCCCATTTCCTTGCGTTTGTGCTTGAGGTAGTTTTTGAAGTCCTTCCACATCGGGGGCAACTTCTCGATTATGGCAGCAACTTGAAAGGATTCAGACAAGCTCATTCCTTCTGCCAAAATATCGTGCAGGATCAACTGTATTTCCTGCACTTGCTCAAGAACAGTTTTGGTGTCCACCATTTTGAAGTCTAGAAAACGACCCATGATGAACTTCTTCAAACCGGCATCTTCTATTTTATATTTTGTTTCCAACGAGTCCCACAACTCTTTGGACGTTTTGATTGTGGAATAAACACTGTAAAGTGTGTCATCCAGCCCATTCAAAATATAGTTCCGACATAAGAAGTTGCTATGATGCCATGCATCCAATGCCGTGCGTTTCTGGGTGTCAGTTTCATCATCCCCCACAGCAGGAGGAGATTCGGAAAGGAAGCGACAGAGATTGAGAGTAGTAAGGTAGAACAGCATTTTTGATTGCCAACATTTGAAATCAGTACCTGAGAACTTCTCTGGTTTTTCGGCATGGGCAGGAGCATGAACATTGTTGCTTGACGATGCCATCTTATACAGAATGATTTCGTCTTACGATTGTTGTTTGTAGATGCTGTAGAAAATGACAAATGATACAAAACCGAGGCAAGAGTTGGACTCTCTCTCCGTAAGACGAAATTGCCCCGCACAGTACACACGGTTGAACGGCAAACGTCCCCAAGATACAACGGGTTTTCGACGAACTCGATACCCTGTACTAGGAATCGAATTCCAGGCGAACTATAGCTTCGAGGCATTCGAGCGAAGTGCAAAGTGCGCCTACGAAGCGCCCGTTGCGACAAGTGCGACGTGCACGTGCTCGGACTCGGACTCGGAAGGTGCTTTGCACCTTCCTCGTAGGATTCGGATTTTAGCCTTAAAAATTAATTAAAGCCAACTAGGGTGCACCATAATGGAGCACACTTGATTGCTCCTTTATGATGGAAAGTCCTTTATAAATAGCTCAACTTTTCCTTACTTCTCCAATGTGGGATGGGATTCCACACCACATCCCCAACTATTAAATGGCTTAACTTTGTGCATTAATTACTCATTCATTTCTTAATGAAATTGAACAAGTAAATACACTAATTTAATCTACACAAAATGTAGATTCCAAATATACTATTTAATGTCATTAATTACCATAATTAATTATGGTATTAATTAAGCTATTTTTCCAACAGTTCACCAGCCACACATCCTGTAATATTGCCTTCCTCAGGATAAAAATACCCGGCCGCTCCAAATTTATCAGACATTTAGGTGATTAGATGACGTGGTGTGTTGGTCACACGGAAGATCACACTCGGTTTCTTATGAAGTATAGTTCACAAAAAAAATAATTTAAGGACATCCCTTTTTATACCGCCTGAAGAATTTATATAGTATGTTTCTTCTTTCTAAGTGAGTTAAAGAAAAACCTCAAAGGTGAGCCTATGTCATCAAATCACATAAATTGTCATAAATTCACCAAGAAATCGAATCAAATTGAACTTCTCAAACAACAGTCCGTGCGGAACATTTAGCGACAAATAGGTCATTGCAACAAAGTTATATGTACATAAAATGTTATATATGTATGTGCGTGTGTATACTTATCCATGAGATAAAAATTGGTTAAGATTTCTTACACTCAGCGGAAGTACGCTTCAAGCCGGCATAAAGCGAGTCGGCAGCTGCGGACCCCGCATCCACACACCAGGGGGGCATACGAGTGCGTATGGGTGGTAATGGACATGCCAGAAATCCAGGTCGAGTAGTTGTCTGGGTTGTAGAGCATGGAAAATGAGAGGGCGGATGAGGAGGATATAGAGTCAGCGCTCAAAGTACCTAGAAGAAGTACCGAGCAGTGGAGCATCACCGGAGAGGTAGAACTCGGCGACGGATCGAGGGGTGTAGATACTGGTGGTACCGGCATCGCCGTAAGTGTCGTCAGTGTAGCCGTAGAGCTGATTCGCCATCAAAGTCGCGCTTCACAAGAAAGAGAAGTGTGAAGTCCTAAATGTAGCGGTACCATCCATAGTACAACCCATGTATTGCATCCCTGCCGGATGCACTACACGTGGCGTGCATGGACGGTACAGATTGATACATTAGATGGAACATCGATCTACACCGTCCATGCACGCCACGTGTAGTGAATCCAGCAGGGGATGTATTATATGTGGTGTACCATGGACCCAACCTAATGTAGCCCTAGCGTCTGGAAATATTAATATGAAGAAAATTTCAATTCCAGTCCCATTAAGACGGACGAATGCAAATTTAGTCTTGTATTGTCGAAGTCCCACACGAAGCACTTTGTTTCGGAAACAGTCTCATACAAATTAAAAGGGTATTCAATTTGGATTGTTTTGAATCCGTTAAAATCTTGAGGTATTCAATTTGGATTTCAGAATGTCATTTAAAATCTTGGTGTATTCAATTAGAATTTCAAAATGTCATTTAAAATCTTGGTGTATTCAATTTGGATTTAAAACAATTTATTAAAATTTGAGGGTATTAAAAAATCCATGAATTTTTTTGGATTCATTAAAATGGTGGATTTTTATGGATTTTTTAGTGTTTTTGATAAGTTTTGAAATCTCACCAAAATCGATGAGATTTTGAAGGATTTCTAAAATTCTATTTGTAAATCCGAAAGACACATCAACTTTACAAGATTCTACGATGATTATTATTAATACATGCATTATTACTAATCCGCCAAAATCTGTAAGAATCCATGGATTATTACTAATCCACCAAAATCTAAACTGAATACACTCCTCTAAATTTTGCTAATCTTAATGGTATATAGCTAGTCGAAACTCGACGAGTAATTACTTTACGTTGTAATTTACAAATAAAAATCTTAAAATAATTTAATATTTTATTAGGGTTCAGCCACTCAGAATCGTACCACAGCGGGACCCACAAATAAACAGAAATGATGACGATGATTTAGCCACCCGAACTTATTTAGAATTTCTGTACTTGTACTCATCCTAAACCCAACTGAAAGATAATTTTACGAATTATTCTAGTTCAAAACTCATATAGTAACACATGAAATAATGAAAATATGGTTCAGCCAATCAGACCCGTTTAAAATTTATATACTCGTATTCATCACAGACTCGATTAAAAGATGATTTTATTACCAGTTTATATCCCAGACCCCTATGTAATATCCGCTAATCACTCAATATATTTAAATTTATATAATTTAATAACTAAATATAACTTGATATAGTAATTTGTTAATCCATCTCGATAAAACTCAAACATTATAAAATAAATATTAAGAATAAATATTATAAATGATAAAAGACTAAAAAATAAATTCCTAGTATAAGTTTGTAATTATACAATTGATGGACAAATTAAATACTCGCAAGTGTACGAATCGCTTTTGTAGGAAGCGGCAAGTAACTCCGAGGTCGATCTCTCGAGGAATTGGAAACGGTTTAAAGTTCGATATTGTTCGGCAAATAGTTGAATGAACAAAAGTATAATAAATTAAAATACATCATTGGTTCGATTGGATTATAATACTAACGCATAAAATTAAAATAAACTAAGTGATAACAACACCAATTTGATCGTCGGATAAATGAGAGATAACAATAATGAGATTGATATGGGAATTTAGAGTCACCGACACACACGTAATCAATTATTAGTTCCGATACTCAAATAAATAAGGTTTGGAATGATCGATTGCTCACGATTAAAAGAAATCCGTTTGATGGCGGTAATTCTAAAAATCACGATTGTTCTCAACGAAAATTAAGAGATACTCTTTTGATGGGGATGAATCCCTAACTAACAATCAATTAACCGACTACTTTTGATGAGGTAAATCATTAAAAGATCGCGCGAAAAAACTCGAGAACATTCACAATCGTTTCTTTCGGGTCGTTTGATGGCGAACACCGAAAAAACCCCTCTATTTGAATAATAATAACAACAATGAAAAAGGTTTGATGATCTAATTCAAAAGTTCTTAAACGAAGAACGAACAAGAGGAACAATCCCAAACTTTTACCCGGAAAATCAAAAGGAACTAACAATAAAAAACATGTATGTGGCTATATCTAAAAACCCATATGAAATGATTAGCTACACATGATTATTACAACAACAATAATGGAAATTGAAGAACAAAACATGGTAGAAACTTCCCTTGAAAATGCCGAAATCGAACTCCCGATGAAGGTTTGATGATCTTCTTTCAAGAACTCATAACAAAATGATACAAAGAATTATTATATCTCACAAATGTATTTTTCACTCTAAGAACATACAAGGAAGATGATGAAAATCTCACTTTTTCCACTCTTTTTGGTGTTTTCCTCCCTAATCTTGTGTTTTCCACACAAAAATGTCTTCCACAAGATAAACATATCTCCAAATTGGTCTCCACCTCCTTTTTTATAGCCAAAAATATCAAGAAAAGGCTTAAAGTTGTGCAAAAATGTCAAGGAAAGTGACATGAACCGAAAAGTGACACGGCCCGTGTCCTGGGACACGGCCGTGTCGTACTACGCTGGATAAACGAAAAGGTATTCTGTATTGAGACTCGGCCGTGTCCCATGACACGGCCGTATTGCACTGCACAGGAGAAGCAAAACCGACTGGATCGGGCACGGCCGTGTCATAAAAGACACGGTCGTGTTGTACTCATCCGGAAATAGGATTTTTCACTAGAACGAGACCCGGCCGTGTTATATGGCACGGCCAAGTTGTTTTCTTCCGGTTTTTGGTCTTTTTCGGCTTGATCCCTCGTTCTTGTATCAATACACCTCGGATTTTAGCATATGATATACCGTTTCGAAGCTAATTTCACGAGGAATTTATATCAAAGGAGAATACATCTCAATTCGGAGTGGAGATTCTGGGATTTAGGAGATTCGACCGATACTGCTTCAATCTTTCGTCGCTTTAGGCCCCATTTTAGCTTTTGATCGTCATAAACACCAATATTAGCTATGAAAGCGCAGATTTCACCACAATCTTCGCTTGGATATCTATAAATTAAAAACAAAACATACCACGCATAAAAGAGAACAAAAATACTAAAAAGCAAACAAAAATACGACTAGAAAGAACAGAATGAGTCGATCTAGAATCGACTCATCAAACCCCCCAAACTTGAACTTTGATCGTCCCGAGCAATGCATTTTAAAGTAATCACTCACAAAGGGGAACTCAACTGTCAAAATACCTCAAGGGACTTCTTCGAAAATTTCATCAGTACTCACAAGTAAAATAAGTCGAGTTCTACAAAGTTTTCAAACCTCCGGGGTGCTTCCTTAACATCATAGTCAATACTTGGCAATATAAACCTCACCGGTCAAGTGTATTCACTCACTCTCAAAGTGATAGGGATAAGTAAACGCTCATAACTCATTCAATGAAATAAGGAACCCCATAGGCTTGTCAATCGTCTTTATCTCTACCACTGTTTTGTGTATGCAATATTTTCGTGAATCAAAAGGGCTTTACTCGGCTTGTAATGTAGGCTTGGGTCGAGGTGGGATAAATATGGCTAAAGTGACTTGATTTGAGCAATTTTTAGAACTATATAACCATATTCGCTTTAGAAGCTCAAAATTTTTGAAGTTTCCTTCTTTCATCCCCTTAATTATGAACCACTTCCAACAAGCAGTATCGAAAGTGAAAAGTGCAGCGTCAAACCCTCCTTATTGCTCCGATTATTTTTTTTGGGTTGTTTTAGGATCCGTTTTACGCGAATGTAAACGATGGGTCACATGAATACACCCGGTTACTAGGATCAAAACATATACAACTGCTTCCAAGCATGCTCATATCTAAGGGATCCGTTTTACGCGAATATAAACATGGGTCACATGAATACACCCGGTTACTAAGTTCCCAAAAATAGCGGAGTAATTATTTTCACCAATTCAACACTCCCAACAATAAGTATATCACCCAATGTCACCACAATCTTAGTATCCTCATCAAAAATATTTTCTAATCGCTCAAGTATGGATCGAAGGATTATAGTAAATGAAAGCTCGATATGTGGTTTAACAATGAAATAGACAATGACCTCAATTGGGTTTATTTAAGGATTGATCAAATGTCGGGTTGGCCAAAATCGAAGGGTTAAGATCAAAGGCGCCAAAAATCATTTTCACTCAATTGCACACACACGCTAGTAGTTTTGAACAAGAAACCAAGGCACGTTCTAGAGTCTTAAATCAAGAATGAAACACTCGACAATGAAACTTTCATTTTAGAAAATGCACGAAGGCTCAATAGCTCACAAGTAGGTTTGTTCATACCTCCAAGATATTAAAACCACTTATTCAATTTCACACCCATTTCGATTATCAATAATTTTTCCTCAACAAATTATCCTCGATTTGTATATCAAAACAACGAAATAAATCCCGAGGTATTCCAAAAAAATTCATATTTCAAAGTTTCTATCAAGTTTGCAAAAATAAAAACACACCGCAAATAAGTGCAAAAATGCTCAAAACACACAAAAATAAACAAACAAGCATAATAATATCCGAAAACAAATAAAAACAAGAGTAATGAAGTATTTCTTGACCAATCCCCCCAAACTTGAATTAAAGAATATACGAACGAAGAGGGTATAGTATTTAAACAAAAGAATTTCATTGGTCAAGAAATACTTACGACCGGTTTACTGGTGGGGCGGAGGGAAGTGGCCATGCTGGACGTGCCACTCGTGCATTTGTCTCACAAGAGACAATATCTCGCGTCGCTCCCGTCTCGCCTCCTCTCGGTAGGCCTCAAACTCCTCCCTTAATGTTGAGCGCGAGGGGGCACGTCCAATTTCGGCCCGCCTTGATGTCTCGGGCCGACCTTTCGTGCTTTCTTCTTCTTCTTCTTCGCTCTCTTCTTCTTCCTCTTCATCTGGGCCTCTTTCATAAGCCTCCTCCTCTTCCATCCTCTCGGCTCTATCTTCATCCATAATGCGCTAAGGTCGAACATTTCGGTCGAGGGGGCTGTGACCCGGTGGAGCCAATCCAGCTGATATCCGTGCTCGTCTATGTGCCTCCGTAGCCATTTGTAGATTCCCCATGTCCCGAATATTATTTATGGTTGTCAAAGGCGAATTTGGGAGGAGGAAGTGGTCGTTGTCGGTCTGGAGAAAGACTATGCGCTGTTCATAGTCCAGGATGTTCATCACCTTCATCACGGAGATCGAGAGAAGCTTATTTCCAGGAAGGGGAGTCCTCTGAGCTAATGAAATACCGAAGTGTAGTGCGATAGGGGTAATCAAACCCCCTATCCATATATCATCCTTAGGCATTGTCGCGATATCCTCAAAATGTTCCGCTACCATAGCCCCGGCTGCCGGAATTGAGTTGTCGAGCATGTGAGTCAGGATATATAACTCCCGCAATGAAATGGGCCCGGTTTCCTTTCGGCCATATATAGTGTTCGCAATCACCTTGTGTAGGTATCTGAGTATGGGATTGCGAATGTTCGGTCCTTTATCCGATCTTGCAATATAATATCGCGCCTCACTCCCCGGGTACTCCAATATGTTTCACAAGCGAACCGGTTTATCGGGTAATGACCGTCGTGTCTTGCATGATAAATTTCCTCCAACTGGACGATAGTCAGTCTCTCTTCGTTGTTGTTGATCCGGAATGTCATTTCGGTCGGTTCTTGAGTCACCGGATCTCTTCTTACAGTGAGAGTGCTGAGAAACTCCATCGTCAGACACCTATAAGTTGGCCATTGTTGAGTCATCATCACGCCCAATGCACTCTTTCAAGGAATTTCATCACATCTTCCCTTATCCCCATTGCGTTCATGCATTCGTCATCGGGCCACCTCGTAGGGAGCATTTTTTTCTGCCCCAGCATTTCCCACCTTTTATATTATGTTTCAGGGAGATTGATTCCATAAGATTCCGGAGTTTCCACAGCCCTTTGAATATCCATTCTTGCCGGTTGCACTTGTTCCCCGCCATTCCTACCCCTTCCGCGTTGTGAATTTCCTCGTCCTCTTCCTCGTGCCATTTTCTGCAAAAATTTCAATCTATCATTATCTAAAGACTTGAGAACGTATTCCTCCCCCAAACTTATAGCAAGCAATAAAATACCCCTAATATAAACATTATTGATCAAAACAACTCCCAAGCAAAATCTATCGTTTAAATTCATCATCTTCATCATGGAAAACATCCCTTAATTACAAGAATTTCCAATCGAGAAATTTAATCATCAAGCATGAAGAATTATCGAAAATCCCCAAATTTCATCACCTTCAATTTATTCAAGAACCCTAGATAATTATGGACTAGCGATTCAAATCATCATAGCATGTTCATAACCAAGAATAATCATCAAAAACATGAGAAACATACCTTGATTTCGGAGATATTGAAGAGAGAAAAAAAAATTAAAGCCCGGTCCCAATTCGTCCGATTTGCTCATTTGAAGAGTGAAATTGGTTGAAAAATAATGAATATGTAGTAGATTCTTGTATCTCCCCTCGATTTTGCACAAAATTTCTTTAAAAATGAAGAGAAAAATCGGAAATGTAGAAGCTAGGGTTCGCAGGGAAGGAAAAAAAATTTCTGGAGAAGATGATAATGGGGAATCGGCCGTGCTCCCTTTTATATAAGACTGACTGACACGGCCGTATTGCAAAAGATACTGTCGGCCGACCCGGCCGTGTCCTATGACACGGTCGAGTCATACTAACCTGGAAAATCAAAATTCACTGTATTGAGGCCCGACCGTGTCCTGTGACACGGCCGTGTCATGCTATTCTAGAAAACCAAATTCTTACTGTCCTTAGACTCGGCCGTGTCCTGACACTCGACCGTGTCCTTCTATTCAAAATAAGCACAAAACCCTCCTGTTTTGAGACGCGGTCGTGCCAAAGGTAACTCGGTCGTGTCCAACCTGCCCAGATTTTTAGTTTCTGAAAACGCACTCGTTTCCTGCAATTTTAACACCCACAGTTGAACCGGTCAGTTTCGAATCGAATAAAAACAAATAAGGAAAATAAATGCAAAAAACAAAAGACAAAAAATCTAACTAAAACGTTGGGTTGCCTCCCAAGTAGCACTTATTATAGTCATTAGCTCGACTTCTTCCCGTTTTGCTCAAGCTTCAACATCGTGCACCTCTATGCACTCAAACGCATTGATTTCTTCTATTCGTCTGAAATACGGCTTCACTCTATGCCCGTTTACCTTAAAGTGCTCGTTCTTCCGCGGATCAAGAAGTTATACTACTCCGTGCGACCATACTTTAACGACTTTGAACGGTCCGCCCCATCGCGATACCAATTTTCCGGGCATGAGCTTAAGACGGGAGTTATGTAACATAACATCCATCCTGGGTTCGAGAGATTTACGAACGATACGCTTATCATGATACCATTTCGTCCGTTCTTTGTAGAGTTTAGCATTTTCGTACGCCTCATATCGCATCTCATCGAGCTCATTTAAATGTAAAAGTCGTTCCTCGCCCGCCTTTTCCTGATCTAAATTGAGCGCTTTGATTGCCCAATACGCTTTGTGTTCCAACTCAACGGGTAGGTGACATGCTTTCCCAAATACTAGGCGATACGGGCTCATTTCAATTGGAGTTTTGTAGGCCGTGTGGTATGCCCATAAAGCGTCATTCAACTTCAATGCTCAGTCTTTTCTTGTCGGTTTCACCGTCTTTTCGAGCACTGCCTTTATTTGCTGATTGCATACTTCTACTTGCCCGGAAGTTTGTGGATGGTATGCCGTTGCGACCTTATGCATCACATTGTACTTCTTAAGCAAGCCTGCAAGTTGTTTATTGCAAAAATGTGTGCCTCTGTCACTGATTACAGCTCTAGGCGTCCCAAACCTGCAGAAAATCACATCCCTAAAAAAATTGCAAACCACGTTAGCATCGTTAGTTCGGGTTGGAATTGCTTCCACCCACTTAGAGACGTAGTCTACAACAACTAGAATATACTCAAAACCATGGAAAATTGGAAAAGGACCCATAAAATCCACTCCCCAAACATCAAAAAGTTCCACAACAAGATTGTTTGTCAACGGCATCTCATTCCTTTTGCTTATATTCCCCGTTCGTTGACAACGATCGCAACTCTTGCAATGGAAGTAGGCATCCTTAAATAATGTTGGCCAGTAGAATCCCGATTGAAGGACCTTGTGAGCCGTTTTCTTTGCGCTAAAATGTCCCCCACAGTGCAACTCATGGCAAACTAACAATATGCTCTCGTGCTCTTCCTCCGGGACGCAACGTCGGAATATCTGATCAGGCCCCAACCTGAATAAGTAGGGCTCGTCCCAAAAGTAATGTCTGCACATGGAAACAAACCTCTTCTTCCCTTGATAGGTCAATTCGGGCTGCAAAACACCACTAACAATGTAATTGACAATATGAGCATACCAAGGTGTCCTTGTTACATCGAATAATTGCTCATCGGGGAAAGTTTCAACAATTGGCAAATGATTATCAAGCTTAAAATTATCTCCCTCGGTTAGCCTAGATAGATGGTCGGCCACTTCGTTTTCCGACCCCTTTTTATCTTTAAATTCCCAATCAAATTCTTGCAGCAGAAGAACCCACCGAATTAATCTTGGTTTTGCATCGGATTTTTTTAATAAATATTTCAATGCGGCGTGATTCGTATGCACAATCACTTTTGAGCCAACCAAGTAGGATCGAAATTTGTCTAAAGAAAACACAACGGCTAAAAATTCTTTTTCGGTGGTGGTGTAATTAGCCTGAGCTTCATCGAGCGTTTTGCTCGCATAGTAAATCACGTGGAAAAATTTATTCACTCTTTGCCCCAAAACGGCACCTATAACAAAGTCGGACGCATCGCACATAATTTCAAACGGGAGAGACCAATCGGGAGCGACAACAATAGGTGTGGAAGTTAACTTTTCTTTCAAAGCGTTGAAACCGACTAAACATTCCTCGGTAAAATCAAATTTAGCATCTTTGCACAAAAGGTTACTCAAAGGGCGGGCAATTTTCGAAAAATCTTTAATGAAGCGCCTATAAAACCCGGCATGCCCTAAAAAGTTTCGAACCTCTTTGACACATGAAGGCGGAGGTAATTTAACGATTAAATCAACTTTAGCCTTATCAACCTCCATTCCTTTATTGGAAACCACATGACCTAGAACAAGACCTTGTTTTACCATAAAATGACTCTTTTCCCAACTAAGTATAATATTACACTCAATACATCGTTCTAGCACAATAGTCAAATTATTTAAACAATCATCGAAAGTGGTTCCAAACACAGAAAAGTCGTCCATGAATACCTCGATGGATATTTCTAACAAATCGTAGAATATGGATAGCATGCACCTTTGAAAAGTAGCGGGAGCATTGCAAAGACCAAACAGCATCCTCCTAAAGGTAAAAGTGCCAAAAGGGCAAGTGAAAGTGGTCGACTCTTGATCCTCCGGAGCAATGGGAATTTGATAGAAACCTGAAAGACCATCCAGAAAACAGTAATAATCATGCCCAGCTAAACGTTCCAACATTTGATCAATGAAAGGAAGGGGAAAATGATCCTTTTTTGTTACGGCATTTAATTTTCGATAATCAATGCACATCCTCCAACCGGTTACCGTTCTAGTGGGCACCAATTCATTTTTATCATTACGAAGCACCGTTATTCTAGATTTCTTAGGCACTACATGCACAGGACTAACCCACTTACTGTCGGATATCGGGTAGATGACTCCGACATCTAGCAATTTCAAAACTTCTGTTTTCACAACTTCATGCATGTTCGGATTCAAACGCCTTTGAGGTTGCCTAACTGGTTTAACATTTTCCTCAAGAATTATTTATGCATGCACCTAACAGGACTTATTCCCTTGATATCGGAAATACTCCACCCAATTGCTTCCTTTAACTTAGTTAGAACTTCTACTAATTTGTTTTCTTGCAAGGGAGTTAATTCGGAAGAGACAATTACAGGGTAAGTGTCACTTTTGCCTAAGAAAACATATTTAAGATGTGCCGGAAGTTCTTTCAATTCAAGTTGGGGTGGGGTGATTTCAACGGGCTCCTCAAATTTTAATTCCAATGGTATCTTAAAACCGCCAACTTCATCAATTGTTTCGGAATTATCTAACAATGCAGCATATTCTTCAATTTCTAGATTATTAAGCCCCATATCATGCTCAACGGTTAGAGCATCATGCAACGTGTCCCCTACATCATCATTAAAATATGCATCATTAACCAAAGAATCAATGCAATCAATAAAATTCACATCATGGGCAGCATAAATATGAGAAGGGATAGGAGATGAACCGAACACGTTGATTTCCACGGTTTCGCCCAAGACGGCCATGGTGACCTTTCCTTCATCAACATCGACGATTGTTTTTGTTGTACGCATGAATGGCCGTCCTAGAAGTATTGTCCCTTCATTTTCGCTTGTCCCGAAATCGCTCATCTCCAAGATAACAAAATCGGCTGGAATCACCAACTTGTCCACTTGCACTAATAGGTCTTCAATGACTCCTTTGGGGTATTTCACCGACCTATCCGCCATTTGAAGAGTCATTCTTGTCGGTTTAATTCCCCCGAGTCCAAGCCTCAAATAGGTCGAGTATGGCATGAGATTCACACTTGCTCTCAAATCTAACATCCCACGGGAAACTTTCTTATCTCCCATAGTGATGTCGATCATAAAACTTCCGGGATCGCCTTTCTTTTGACCCCTTGCTTCTACCTCGTAGAGCACCACTTTCTCGTTCCCATTGTATCTTCTTTTGTTGGAGGTCAACTCTTTGAAAAATTTTGTATAAGCGGGAATGTTCTTCACAACATCCAAAAGAGGTAAGTTGACATGAACTTTTAAAAGCATGTCGTAGATTTCGGAAAATTGCTCATCTTGCTTTGCTTTTCTAAGCCGGCTCGGAAAAGGAATTGGTGGCTTATATGGTTGAGCGGATTTGTGAAGCTTGGAAGTTGAAGTTGCTTCGTCTATTTTCTCCTCTTGATTTCCCGACTCGTCTTCTTTCTCATCGCCTCTTTCTTTTACTTCGGAATTAACTTCTCTATTAATCAATTTACCACTTCGGAGAGTGGTAATGGCTTGAGCTTGCTCGGGTTGACTCGGTAGTTTACCCCTTTCTTGTCTACGTGCCTCGGTAGCAAGTTGCCCAATTTGAATCTCCATTTTCTTCATCGAAGCTTCTAAAGATTCGAACCTTTTATTGTTCTCCTCTCGGTTTTCCTTGCTCTCCTTAATGAATGCCGCAATACTCTCCTCAAGATATTTCCTTTGTTGTGGAGGTGGTTCACTTCGCGTTGGTTGTTGGGCTCGGTTTCCTCCATTGTATTGAGCTTGGGCACTTGTGTCGTATGGCATCGGGTTGTTGTTAATCCATGAGAAATTCGGATGGTTTCTTAGCCCAGGATGATAAGTATTTGGGATAGGTGCATTTCTTGCGTTTCCGCCATAATTATTTCTCCTCTCTTCCCATTCGGGCCTTCCCGTGCTTTGTCCCATAGCCCAATTAACTTGGTCGGTTTGTTCTCCCGGAAAAGTATGAGGGCATGAATTGGCATCATGTCCGGGTTCTCCGCAAATCTCGCAAACTGGTGAGCTAGAAGATTTATTTTGAGTCTTGAGTTGTCTTAGTTCATTTGTCAACTCGTCGATTTTAGATTGCATCTCGTCCTTCTCGCTCACTTGGTGCACGGCTCCCCTACGAACACGTACACTTTTTTGTTGAGAATTTGCTCCCAATGTTTCATACACATCATACGCTTGTATCTCCGTCAAACCCCAAAACGAACCACCGGCTGCATTATCTACCACTCCTTGGCAATATTGAGTTAATCCGTCATAGAAGAATTGATTAAGTAGTTGAAGCGGATAGTGATGGTGTGGGCATTGAATAAGTAGCATTTTGAATCGATCCCATGCTTCGTGAAATGCCTCTCCATCTTGTTGTCCAAAAGTTGAGATTTGAGTTCTCAATTGCGTAGTCTTTGAATGAGAGAAGTACTTGGTAATGAATTTATCGTAAACTTCATCCCATGTTCTTAGTGAGCCGGGCGCCAAAGTCATCAACCATTGTTTCGCCCCATCCTTGAGTGTATAAGGGAAGCACTTCATCCGTAGTTGATCCTCGCTCAACCCATTTAATGGGAAGTTGTCAATCGCCACATAGAAGTCTCAGATGAATGATAACGGATCCTTTCGTGCTAATCCGTGAAATGTGGGCAATTGCTCGATGTGAAATCCGCTTATGTGGTAGTTCCTTGCGGCGGGTGCTAATTGGATGCATGAAATGGCGGTGTTCACTACGGGCTTTGCATAGTCCCTCTTTAGATGTTCGACCGGAGGTTGTTGCGGCATGTTATAGTTTGCTTCCATCCCATATTGAGGTCTGGGATAATAATTCGCTCTATATTGCATTCCAACGGGTGGTTGTCTCGGATAGAAGTATCTCCCTTGTTGAGCTTCGGGTATCCCTTGATTGCGCCCAACATTATCATATCTCGGAAACCTTGGTTGACGAATTTCTCCTCATCTATATTTTGTGCAACATTCTCAACCCTCGGTTGACGAGGGTTATCTTCTTGGAGCAAAAGTCGCTCTTCGAGATCCGGATTCACCTCGTCGTTTGCCATTGATGTTGTGGCCATTATTTTTGGTGCTCTAATCCTTTAAACTTCGTCTATGGGCGGAAGAATTGGGTTACCCAACGATCTCCTACCAAGCATAAACAAATAAAGTAAGAGCGAATTTTATCGAAATAAAATTGATCAAGAATAACAATTCAACTATTATTAAAACAAGATTAAAAATTAAACGCCAATTCCCCGGCAACGACGCCAAAAACTTGATGGACAAATTAAATACTCACAAGTGTACGAATAGCTTTTGTAGGAAGCAGTAAGTAACTCCGAGGTCGATCTCTCGCGGAATTGGAAACGGTTTAAAGTTCGATATTGTTCGGCAAATAGTTGAATGAACAAAAGTATAATAAATTAAAATACATCATTGGTTCGATTGGATTATAATACTAACGCATAAAATTAAAATAAACTAAGTGATAACAACACCAATTTGATCGTCGGATAAATGAGAGATAACAATAATGAGATTGATATGGGAATTTAGAGTCACCGACACACACATAATCAATTATTAGTTCCGATACTCAAATAAATAAGGTTTGGAATTATCGATTGCTCACGATTAAAAGAAATCTGTTTGATGGCGGTAATTCTAAAAATCACGATTGTTCTCAATGAAAATTAAGAGATACTCTTTTGATGGGGATGAATCCCTAACTAACAATCAATTAACCGACTACTTTTGATGAGGTAAATCGTTAAAAGATCGCGCGAAAAAGCTCGAGAACATTCACAATCTTTTCTTTCGGGTCGCTTGCTGTATGCTGGCGCTATGAGAAGGTCTTCAATACAGGATTGACAACTTCAACCGACTTTCGATACAGGGCTTGCTGTATCAAGCTTTGTTGTATGGCAATTATCAAAACAACATTATTTTTCCCAACAATTTCACCCTTTTTGATAATTTCCAAAACTTCTTGATCATGCCAAAGCTTCTTCAAGCTAAAACAATTTCCCCTTCTTTTCGATAACCACTTGTTGGCAATTTGAGAGGACTTCGATACAGGATTTGATTATCCCCACTGTTTCCTCTTTTTGGAAAATGTCAAAAGCAGACTTCTTGATCTTCTGTCAAATGATCTGGTCTTCAGCACTTAGTCTAAAAGAAATGTGAACTGCTCGCAGGCAAGTTCTAAAATGATAACATCTAATAGGGAAGTGTATTACATCTTAAACTTATGATTGGCGCGCAGGCACAATCTTACATTATGATATAGTTGAGTACAATTGAACCTATGAACTGTTCGCAGACGAGTTCTTACAGCAATACACAATAAAATAAAATTATCAATCATAATTGATGTCATGTAGTGAAAATACTGTACCCGCGAATAATATAGCGTTCCCTCTCAAAAGGTACATACAGGATTCAATTCTTACATTAATGTTAGGATTAACACTGTATTCATGGGTCGTACTGTATTCCCCCTTAATTAATGCACACGTCAGCTGTAGGGAAGTTTCATGCCTTCTTTGTCCTACAGTGCTGTCTTGACTGTTCTGAGTGTACACTTAATTAATGATAGATACTGTATTCTTGGGTCTTACAGAATTCCCCCTCACTTAATGAGTAAAAGTAGGGGTGAAAACGGATCGGATACGGGCGGATATTGCTCTTCCCGTATCCTAACCCATATTTTTCTCTCGGATTCGAAGTCGGATACGGGAAGGTCGGATACGGATACGAATTCGGGTTATTCGGGATACGGACACGAGACGGATACAGGACGGATTCGAATAAATATAATCGGATAATACGTTTCATACAAAAATCGTTTGAAAGTGATTGCAGCATATAAAAAAACTACCTACGCAATATTTCATAAAAGCTCTAATGCAGATTATAATAATTTTTTTAAAAATCGTTTCATAATAAGGTTTCCTCATTTTTACTTATTCAGTCTCTCCCATAAAAAACATAATCTCCATACTTAGCAAACAGAATTCAAGCAAAACTTGTTCAAGCTCCATACTTAGCAAAGAGAATTCAAGCAAAACCTGTTCAAGGTATTAAAAATAACAACCAGAATCCAACTTATAATCCAATACCCTGTCTGAATTTAGTGAAATCACATCAAAACTAAAATAATACTATGATAATGAGATAATCTATTAGAAAACCATCTTCCGGATGAACATGAAAGGGAGGCTTCAACTCTCGGATCCTCATCAATCCTCATCACTGTCCATTTCTTCTTCAACCTACATGTTTTTTAATAATCAGTTAGTATTTCATTAATGACCAAGACTCGTGGAAAAAAGGCAAGTATGGAGAAAAATAGAGAAGAATTGTTAACAATAAAGTAATATCCGTGCGGGTGTGTGTGATCGGACAGCAGGGACTGCACAGCCCTCTGCAGCAAAGGATCCTGCCGAATTGAATTTTGGTCCAAAAATTTTATCAACCTGAACCTGTAATGGGACCTATCGTAGGAACCCAAAAGGAGTTAAGTTCCAACACAGTGATAAGGATTTTAAAACCTTCCCAAGTAAACTGAATTCACAAATTTTTTTATTTCGGATGCACACTCGGGAAAACACATTTCATAGACACTCAACAAAAGAAAAAATAAGAAATTTATTAACACAAACATCACAATTTTCTCATATATTTCAAGGTGGCCTAAGCGCTATTTATAGTCAAAACGATTATTGTAATATAAAAATATAAAATAAAACATGATGCTATCGTTCTAGTGGCACGAGCTTGACGTCTAGTGGCACGAGCTTGACGTCTTATCAATTGTAGTGCTGCCTATTAGATTTCTAAGTCCACTTAAATCGTGTGGATGTCGTATGTGAGAGTATCACCAAAATACAAAGATGTATTGACTAAAAATTACAGCACCTATATTTTCAACTTAACTGTATTGTCAACAGTGCAAGTGTACGATTTTGGTGATATGTGAAGATAAAATTTTATACTCTTTTCAACGGTGTAAAAATAGGCTTCATTAATGTAAACCGCACGTGGAAGATACATTTGAAATGCGAAAACATCAAAACATAATGACATTGATACCACCTGATCTTAATAAAAATCTACAACTAAAATTAAATATTTACAGATAAATTATCATACAAACATATCTCCAATGCCAAGGATAAAAGTAATACGCGGGTGTTCAAAACCGGATATCCGGACTTTCGGATATCCGAAAGTTCGGATAGTAGATTTTGATATCCGAAACAAAGAAGGAAAGAAAGAAAAAGAAAGAAACACCCCAATTTGACAGTTAAGAGTGCTCCAATCAATTTGCTCTTCAAAAATTCACATTTCCACTTTCACATTCATCTGCGCCTTATTATATATTACTTAAAACACACAAAGAAAAGATCAACTGGTTTTGCAAACATTATACAATGAGACACCAAAGCTTGAATAATATACAAGGGAGAAACACTAGTAGTAGAGCACATGACACAAGCAAATGTGGCAAAAGAGAGGCAGCGCATGATCGCTCATAGATCAGCTTTTTTAAATTGCAAATTTTTGTGAGTGTGGAGAGAGAGAGAGAGAGAGAGCAGGGCTGGATTTGTATTTTTGTACAGAAAAGCTATACTACAGTAGATAGTGGATGAAGTGACTGGTTATATGGGCAGATCTACAGCCTCTGGCTATCAAATCTATTCAGCCACTGTAAAAAAAAAAAAATTAAAAGCATTTCCTTCTTGTTTTGCTTTTCACATTGGAGCTATTTACTGATATGTCGTCTGACTTTCCATTTTGGCCATTGGCTCTTTAAAATCCCTGCTCTACGTTCAGGATGATGACGACACACACACACACACACTCTTTAAGTTCATAATCGAATCCACAACAAACAACTAACACAAACACAAATGATCAGCTCAAATAGCTCATAGCAAATTGTGTGGAATCATTACAATTTTTTAAAACATTGATAGCAATCATTTAAGAAGTGATAATGATAAACCTGATCCACCATATTTGCTGCAAGTGCTTCCAAAACCTCAAGATCACCAATAATGGATGAAATATTTTTTTGAGAACCTGAAATTTTAAAAGAAAATTCATAAGAGGATTATGCATACATAATTATAATATAAAATGACAGTAAGCTTAAAAAATAACCTTGTTTGGATGCAGCTAGCCAATCCTTAGTACAAACTAGTGCTTCTACCATCTCAGGATCCAAACGACTACGGAATGGATCTATAACACGACCACCAGCACTGAATGCAGATTCAGAAGCAACAGTTGATACTTGCATGGCTAACATATCACGAGCAAGTCGTGAGAGAATAGGGTATACGTGTTGATGAGCCTTCCACCGGAGACGAATATCAAATTTTGAGATTTAGGCACCATTAACGGTGGTTCTACCATGTATTTCTCCAAGTCATTTCTTTTGACCCCTCAATGTTGTATAAGTAACTATCAAGTTCATCGTTATCTTTTTCCATAAAGAATTCACAAGTTTCACCATGACTAGCAACAATAGCAGAACTTCTTGTGACATCTGATGCATCACGAGCATACTGTTGATATAGTTGTTTCACAATCGTCATCACCTTTTCCGTTTCAGCTTGATATGCAAGCTCACCATGAAACTTCCTCATGAAAAATTCTATGATCCTTTTCTTGAATCTAGGATCAAGAAAACTAGCCACAGCAAGAGCAACATTTGACTTCTTCCAATACTTATCAAACTTGGCAAGCATAGATATTGCCATTGTCCTAATGGTGATATCATCGCTAATATGCCACTCTCTTAGCAAAAGCTTAATCTCACAAAAGTTCCGATAAAATAAATTTGCAGTTGGATACAATGTGCCAGACAAAAGCTCAGTAATATCATTGAATTTCTTCAAGCATTTGCAAAGAGATAAAGCCTTACCCCATCCTTCATTTGATGGTGCAATGTTCTCATACCTGTGGCGCTCAAGGACAAGAAGCCTCTTAAAAGCATTCTTGTAATATAAAGCATCCTTCAACATGAGGTAGGTGGAGTTCCATCTCGTAGCTACATCAAGTGCAACACCTTTCTTTGTATCCAATTGACATTCAGTTGCACACTTCATAAACTCCTCCCACTGTAATGGAGAGCTCTTTATAGCTACAACAAAAGCACGAATATTCTTGATTGTACTTGCAATTGCAGCAAGACCATCTCTAGCAACAAGATTGAGTATGTGATTAGCACATCTCACATGAAAGAACATGCCATCACAAATGAGGGGGCATATTTTTTCAAGCTCGGAAATAACATCCTTAACACAAACTTCATTTGCAGAGGCATTGTCAAGAGTTAGAGAAAACAACTTCTTCTCAATAAACCATCTCATAACACTAGCAACGAATTCTTCTGACAACCTCGCACCTGTATGTCGTCCTCCTACATGCATGAATTTGATGATTCTCTTCTGAATATGCCAATCTTCATCAATCCAATGTACAGTGACACACATATAGCCCTTGTTTTGATTTGATGTCCACATGTCCATAGTTGTGCTAAAGCGACATTTCACAGATTTGAAATGTTCATAGAGCTTTTCTTTTTCTTGTGTAAAAATTTCCTGTATTTCTTTCCTAACGGTGATTCGGCTCTTCATTGGAAAACTTGGACGCAAGGACTTGATGAACTCCACAAAGTATTCATGCTCAACTATATTGAAAGGGTACTCATGCATGATTATTGCTAAATGCAATTTTCTCAAGCTAGCTTCTTGATCGTACCTGTAAGGTTCAACACTTGCGACACTGTCTTTGTTTTCCACTTTCAGTTGTTGTTGACCCGACATAATATTGTGTTTTTTCTTCAAGTGGTTCCAGAATACCTTTGTTTCATTTGTACTCTCACCTCTAGCTTTGTATTTGCATTTATTGCAATGTGCCCAAAGTATCACGGTCTTCTCACCATTCTCCTCAATAGTCTGGGACATCTTAGTGAAGTGATTCCAAACCTTTGATGTAGTCCTCTTTTGTCTCTTTTCTCGAGGCTCGTCATCTACTTCTTTTGTACACGAATCAACATCAACAGTTCCAACATTAACATTTTCTGCCGTGGATGATACACCGAGACTTGCACCTTCCCTGCATAGAAAATCTCAGAATTCAGATGGGAAAAAGGATGAAAGAATCCCTAGTTTTTTTTTTCACATAAATTGAAGTTCATATCACAGGATTAAAATTGAACTCATTACAACTTTGCCTGTAAATCAGTTTTGGAAATGGAGTTTACTTTTTCATCGAGACATACATGTGTAATTCCTCCTGTCAGCCTTATGTTTTCATCGTTTTCATTTCATTTTCGAAAAAAAAAAACTGCCTAGAAATCCTAGCTCACCAGTCATCACCACCAGAAATAGTTAATCAACAGAAGATAAGGCTTATAACTTTGCAAAAAAACACAATTTTACAATGCCCTAATCTTGCAAAATACCCAAACTTATTGCTAACCTAATTTCTTGGATGGTTGTGCTAGGTTTGGGAAGGAGACTCGGTGGCTGTAAAGTGTAAGCGGCGTCGGGCACCTCACCAACGGCAAAGTTGATCGGAGACGACGAGTCTTCTTCCATTTGTGAGCTGCCGAGCGGGTTCTGAAATTTCATGGGAGAGAGAGTTTGCGTATGTTTTGAAAATGGGTTCTCTGAGACTAGGTTTGCCCCGCAGAGAGAGTTTGTGTATATAAATATAAATATATATTATATATATATATAATAAAGTATATTAAAAATTTAAAAATATGGATATCCGGATTTATTATCCGGATTAGTATCCGGATAATATCCGATAAAATATGGGGAAATTCGGATACGGGTGGATATTGCATTATCCGAATTCGAACCCGTATCCGAATTCAACTATCCGGATCCGTATCCGAATCCGACCGGATACCTATTTTTCATCCCGAATTCGATCCCGATCGGATACGGCTCCGGATCGGGCGGGAAATATCCGCCCAGTTTTCACCCCTAAGTAAAAGCATAAAAACTTACAGGGAGTCTGGCTGTAGCGTTTTCAATTCTTGTTGAAGCATAGAGATTAAGTAAATTTGGGTCGTGGTGTGATAGTGCCTTTCGGTACCCAAATTTGCCGGACAACAATTGGTTTGTTGTAGGCTACTTTTGGTCCATTATTTCGATATCTACGTGGGGCAGGTACGTAGTCGTTGTAATCATGATAATTATAATGCATGAAAAATCGAGAATTATAGTTGTTATTCCAGTACAATTGTCGTCTCGGGGGTGGAGCCATTTTCATAGATCTTACATATTGCCTCCTGGGTCTCCAGTTGGATTCCCAATTCTGTTGTTGATACTGCGCTGCGACCTATTTTCTTGATGGATAATGGGGCTCCTGTATCCAATACCTAGGCGCGCGGTACTGATAGTACTACCGTACGGGCCTTGGATAATTGGGTACAGCCTTCCTACTGAATGGCTGCTGGCGCTGTTGATATGCTCGGGGAGCATGCTGTTGAATGCACCTTACAGGTATGAATGGCTGTTGGTTCCACTGTCTCGAATAGGATTGCGGGGGCCGAATGGCAGCTTTTGCTTTTCGCGGTGCAACAGGTTCCTTCACAGGACTTGGAATTTCCTTCGATACAGGAATGGGTTCCTCACTCCTGACGAATACCGTACTAGATTTTTCTTTGTTGGAGAATGAGTTGTACCCTAAGCCACGTTTATCATGAGCATGTTGCCCAGTGCTTAGGATCTCTTCCATTCTATTAGAGGATTTCTCGAAAGAATTCAAGATTGTCTCTAATTCTCCTTCACGTTTCTCGAGCGATTTTACTTTGGCTTCGAGTAGAGCCAAATCATTTGTATTGATTTCAAGATGAGACTTAGTCTCATTTAGATCGTGAGCAAGTTGATGATTGCTCTCCATGAGTTTTTCTAAATTGACTTTGCTGTTTTCGCAGTCGACAGACATATTTTCGTAATTATTCTTTAGCAAGTCGTTTTCTTCTTTTAGCTCTAAGTTAGAAATTTCAAGCTGTATGTTTTCTCTTTTCAATATCTCATGGGCCTTTTGAATGTTATTAAATTTATTCAACATATTTTCAAAGGTATGATATGTATTTACAGGAATAGTTGAGGTAGAGCTTACCTCATCATCACCACCGTCTTCATTTTCCTCTTTAACTTCGGCCATAGAGCACATATAGGCTCTATCTTCTAGCTCATCATCTGACGAGTCACTATCAGTGACCACCTGAAGACATTCTTCGGTCTTTGTTAATGCGGGTGGAGCTTTTGATTCTCCAATGAAGGCCTTGAGTCTGTTCTTCATCCTGTTTCTCCAGTCATCAAACTCATTAATAGAAAACATAGGTACCTTGCTTATTAATGAGGTATCCATATGTGAGGAAATAGGAAGGATAAAATGTTTTCGAAAAATAAGTGATTTTAAGGATCTGATTCAGTTAAAAATGCGACTGATTCTTTTTAGAATCAACCGCTCCGATACCAATTGTTGGTCCCTTTTAAAGTATACTGGATACAGCTTGGGAAATGTTTAAGCAACAGGCTGTACGTTTTACTAATCAGAGTGCGTAGCGGAAGTCTTAAAACAGTAAGTTGCTGTCGATACAGCAACTCGGTCTAATCTCCTGTTAGCTTGGTGCGTACAGGGTTTTGCAGTGTATACTTGTATAAATCACAGTTATGAAAACAGTAACGGCAAAAGGTAAATAACACAGTATTTAAGTGGTTCGAGGTAAACCCCTCTACGTCCACTGGTCCTCCACACAGGAGTAAAACGTTTATTATAAATACTGCGTACACAACTATGTATTTATAATCAAACCTATCCTTGTATCGTTCACAGATTGATACAAAGAATGTCGCTTTCAACCGTTCACACAGTTGGTTAAAGCTTCCTTCTTGACTTGCTTCTTCACACACAGTTCCAAAGCTTCGTCTTCTTATTCGTCCCACACAGTCGAATAACTTGTTGAGTTCACACAGAGCTCAGTTTTTACACAAAGGTAAAAGGTAGGTAACCAGGTAAGAACAGCAGCTTTGAATATGAAGTTCTTGAGCTGATGATGGCTGTTCTTGATGTTGAGCACTGTATATATCTTTGATCTGAATTGCATAAAGCTTCTGGAGATATGTTTTGCTCTGATGTATATGATAATAGCTTTTTCACTTGGTAACTGATTTCGTTGTTTTATCTTCAAACTCTGGGGATATATATAGCCTTCTTGGATATATCCGTTGAGATAGATCCGTTGAGCAAGATTCTGTGACAACTTGATAGTTGACTTGTATAGACCAGGATCCAGATATTGTGGGATTTGAAGATTTTTGTCGGCTTCAGTATTTAAATACTTTATCCTTTCAGTATTTAAATACTTCTTTTATCAAACGGGACTTGACTTTAGTGAATATTAAAGATTCCTTCCCAAATGGTCTTCAGTCCTGTTCCGATGTGAATGTTGTATCTACTTGTGCTGTAGGCATATTGGAGTAGTCCGGTGCTGTATGGAAGGCTGTTGTATTGAGATTCGAGACAGTTTCCATACTTGGCGTTTAACTAAGACTTTGTTGCTGTATCTTGGTAGCGCGAGAGCTTGCTGTATGCTGGCGCTATGAGAAGGTCTTCGATACAGGATTGACAACTTCGACCGACTTTCGATACAGGGCTTGCTGTATCAAGCTTTGTTGTTTGGCAATTATCAAAACAACATTATTTTTCCCAACAATTTCCCCCTTTTTGATAATTTCCAAAACTTCTTGATCATGTCAAAGCTTCTTCAAGCTAAAACAATTTCCCCTTCTTTTTCGATAACCACTTGTTGGCAATTTGAGAGGACTTCGATACAGGATTTGATTATCCCCACTGTTTCCTCTTTTTGGAAAATGTCAAAAGCAGACTTCTTGATCTTCTGTCAAATGATCTGGTCTTCAGCACTTAGTCTAAAAGAAATGTGAACTGCTCGCAGGCAAGTTCTAAAATGATAACATCTAATAGGGAAGTGTATTACATCTTAAACTTATGATTGACGCGCAGACACAATCTTACATTATGATCTAGTTGAGTACAACTGAACCTATGAACTGTTCGCAGACGAGTTCTTACAGCAATACACAATAAAATAAAATTATCAATCATAATTGATGTCATGTAGTGAAAATACTGTACCCGCGAATAATATAGAGTTCCCTCTCAAAAGATACATACAGGATTCAATTCTTACATTAATGTTAGGATTAACACTGTATTCATGGGTCGTACTGTATTCCCCCTTAATTAATGCACACGTCAGCTGTAGGGAAGTTTCATGCCTTCTTTGTCCTACAGTGCTGTCTTGACTGTTCTGAGTGTACACTTAATTAATGGTAGATACTGTATTCTTGGGTCTTACAGCATTCCCCCTCACTTAATGAGTAAAAGCATAAAAACTTACAGGGAGTCTGGTTGTAGCGTTTTCAATTCTTGTTGAAGCATAGAGATTAAGTAAATTTGGGTCCTGGTGTGATAGTGCCTTTCGGTACCCAAATTTGCCGGACAAAAATTGGTTTGTTGTAGGCTACTTTTGGTCCATTATTTCGATATCTACGTGGGGCAGGCATGTAGTCGTTGTAATCATGATAATTATAATGCATGAAAAATCGAGAATTATAGTTGTTATTCCAGTACGATTGTCGTCTCGGAGGTGGAGCCATTTTCATAGATCTTACATATTGCCTCCTGGGTCTCCAGTTGGATTCCCAATTCTGTTGTTGATACTGCGCTGCGACCTATTTTCTTGATGGATAATGGGGCTCCTGTATCCAATACCTAGGCGCGCGGTACTGATAGTACTGCCGTATGGGCCTTGGATAATTGGGTACAGCCTTCCTCCTGAATGGATGCTGGCGCTGTTGATATGCTCGGGGAGCATGCTGTTGAGTGCGCCTTACAGGTCTGAATGGCTGTTGGTTCCACTGTATCGAATAGGATTGCGGGGGCGGAATGGCAGTTTTTGCTTTTTGCGGTGCAACAGGTTCCTTCACAGGACTTGGAATTTCCTTCGATACAGGAATGAGTTCCTCACTCCTGACAAATACCGTACTAGATTTTTCTTTGTTGGAGAATGAGTTGTGCCCTAATCCACGTTTATCATGAGCATGTTGCCCAGTGCTTAGGTTCTCTTCCATTCTATTAGAGGATTTCTCGAAAGAATTCAAGATTGTCTCTAATTCTCCTTCACGTTTCTCGAGCGATTTTACTTTGGCTTCGAGTAGAGCCAAATCATTTGTATTGCTTTCAAGATGAGACTTAGTCTCATTTAGATCGTGAGCAAGTTGATGATTGCTCTCCATGAGTTTTTCTAAATTGACTTTGCTGTTTTCGCAGTCGACAGACATATTTTCGTAATTATTCTTTAGCAAGTCGTTTTCTTCTTTTAGCTCTAAGTTAGAAATTTCAAGCTGTATGTTTTCTCTTTTCAATATCTCATGGGCCTTTTGAATGTTATTAAATTCATTCAACATATTTTCAAAGGTATGAGATGTATTTACAGGAATAGTTGAGGTAGAGCTTACCTCATCATCATCACCGTCTTCATTTTCCTCTTTAACTTCGGCCATAGAGCACATATAGGCTCTATCTTCTAGCTCATCATCTGACGAGTCACTATCAGTGACCACCTGAAGACATTCTTCGGTCTTTGTTGATGCGGGTGGAGCTTTTGATTCTCCAATGAAGGCCTTGAGTCTGTTCTTCATCCTGTTTCTCCAGTCATCAAACTCGTTAATAGAAAACATAAGTACCTTGCTTATTAATATGGTATCCATATGTGAGGAAATAGGAAGGATAAAATGTTTTCGAAAAATAAGTGATTTTAAGGATCTGATTCAGTTAAAAATGCGACTAATTCTTTTTAGAATCAACCGCTCCGATACCAATTGTTGGTCCCTTTTAAAGTATACTGGATACAGCTTGGGAAATGTTTAAGCAACAGGCTGTACGTTTTACTAATCAGAGTGCGTAGCGGAAGTCTTAAAATAGTAAGTTGCTGTCGATACAGCAACTCGTTCTAATCTCCTGTTAGCTTGGTGCGTATAGGGTTTTGCAGTGTATACTTGTATAAATCACAGTTATGAAAACAGTAACGGCGAAAGGTAAATAACACAGTATTTAAGTGGTTCGAGGTAAACCCCTCTACGTCAACTGGTCCTCCACACAGGAGTAAAACGTTTATTATAAATACTGCGTACACAACTATGTATTTATAATCAAACCTATCCTTGTATCGTTCACACAGATTGATACAAAGAATGTCGCTTTCAACCGTTCACACAGATTGGTTAAAGCTTCCTTCTTGACTTGCTTCTTCACACACAGTTCCAAAGCTTCGTCTTCTTATTCGTCCCACACAGGTCAGAATAACTTGTTGAGTTCACACAGAGCTCAGTTTTTACACAAAGGTAAAAGGTAGGTAACCAGGTAAGAACAGCAGCTTTGAATATGAAGTTCTTGAGCTGATGATGGCTGTTCTTGATGTTGAGCACTGTATATCTCTTTGATCTGAATTGCATAAAGCTTCTGGAGATATGTTTTGCTCTGATGTATATGATAATAGCTTTTTCACTTGGTAACTGATTTCGTTGTTTTATCTTCAAACTCTGGGGATATATATAGCCTTCTTGGATATATCCGTTGAGATAGATCCGTTGAGCAAGATTCTGTGACAACTTGATAGTTGACTTGTATAGACCAGGATCCGGATATTGTGGGATTTGAAGATTTTTGTCGGCTTCAGTATTTAAATACTTTATCCTTTCAGTATTTAAATACTTCTTTTATCAAACGGGACTTGACTTTAGTGAATATTAAATATTCCTTCCCAAATGGTCTTCAGTCCTGTTCCGATGTGAATGCTGTATCTACTTGTGCTGTAGGCATATTGGAGTAGTCCGGTGTTGTATGGAAGGGTGTTGTATTGAGATTCGAGACAACTTCCATACTTGGCGTTTAACTAAGACTTTGTTGCTGTATCTTGGTAGCGCGAGAGCTTGCTGTATGCTGGCGCTATGAGGTCTTCGATACAGGATTGACAACTTCGACCGACTTTCGATACATGGCTTGCTGTATCAAGCTTTGTTGTTTGGCAATTATCAAAACAACATTATTTTTCCCAAGTGGTTATCATCGTGTTTTATACGTATATTGAGCATTGTTGGTAATTGTCATTCAAGGTTGTTCGAGCGACCAACACATCATTGTAGCACGTTTGTTCGAGGAAGGACATTCTTCACCAGTTGTGTAAGTTAATTCTTACTTGGTTAAAAGGATATTCATTCCTTTCGTTGTTGTTCATTCATAATCATAATTCATTCATAATGTATTAACCGTATTGAGACTTGTTGTCAATTAATCACTTCATTCACAAGGAACGACGGTTCCAACCATTTCATTGAGCTATCATTCATTTCACTATCATTTCATCTCGGTGAGTCATTCTTGACTTTGTCGGATTGTTATTCATTAATATTCTTCATGGTCATTCTTGTTCATATGACCTTCTGGGTTCATATTGCGCGGCCGGGTGGGGATGTGTGGAATTTTTAGTCGGGCACGTGATGGTCATGTGTTGGGTTCACTGACACATTGGACTGTGCACACGGTAATGTACCTCCGTGAGACTAATTAGGTACAAGGGCGGGTGTGTCCGGACACTCGTCTTGTGCACGTGCACATACCATTACGGGCGTACTGTGATGCCTATCTTCTGCGCCATTTCATAATTAAGTTATATCATGATTGTGTTTATTCAACTCTTGAGGATTGTTGTTCTGTGTAACTGACCCCGTTGGGGGATGTTGTTTTCAGGTCATGGCAAGGCTAAGGCACGGGAAGAGAACGTTGACGGCGAGGAGTCCCAGTGATACTAGTAGGGGGCCCCAGTCCTTTTCATTCACTCATGTTTTCTTCATTTTATTTCCGCTGCAGACTTCCGTTTGGATATTCATTTCATTCAGTGTTGTATATTTTATCTTCATATAAAATATACATGTATTCTGTATTATCTTGGGTGTGTTGTAATGAAACTCCTCATCGGAGTGATTGATGATATAATGTGGTTCGGTACTACAATTATATTATTTAATTCATTAATTTTCATTCGCCTGGTGGGTCCCAGTCGGGGGTCCACGGCACTGTAATATCCGCCTAGTTTGGGGTGTTACACCTACGTCCTCTCTCCGGTTTCTTTTTATATTGGCTCAAAAAAAACCACACACACAACTTTGCCTCGTCTTCTATAGGTTCGGACACAACCGTTACAATACTCGTCTTCTATTGGTCCAAGCACAACCACCACTCAAAATAGATTTTCGTATCTAGTGTTCTATCGGAACTAGATAATCCTCACTTACGAACGTCAGAGTATAATCCTAACAATGCCGGATCAAAGATCCTAATAACACCGGATTAGTAACTCTTGTTTCGTTTCTCTCAATCTAGTGAAGGAGTGATGCAACACTCACAATAATTAAGGAAGATACGAAGTATATAGAATATTACAATACTCTCGTATCTTTTCTTGTCACAACTTAGTATACAATGAATAATAATAAACTGAGCTCAATAATGCCTTTAGAATGCTTGAAGTTGTGTGTCTTGAGATACCCAATGCCATGGGTATTTATAGTGTTCATTCCCTCTTCATATGTTGAAAATATGAACTATTAGCATGCGCTAATATCTCTTTGTAGCGTGCGCAATCGATGCTTGACTTTGATGAACTGAACGGTCAGTAAACTGTTCCAATGGTAAGAAAGTGTGTTTAGCGTGCGCTAAACATTCCACGTAGCGTGCGTTATCGGCTGGTCAACAGATCTTTACTTTTGACTTTGAATACTGTCGGTTTGTCTCCCCAACGTCTTTTTTTCCAACGGATAAATTTGAACATAGCGTGCGCTAGTAAGCATACTTAGCGTGCGCTAGTGAGTCAACATTTGCTTTTCAACTTTCCGTGATTCCCGTGTTGAAAATCTTGTCCAACGGTTGAATATCAAACGGTAGGATTTTGAATAGGTAGCGTGCGTTAGTGTCATCTAATAGCGTGCGGTGCTTCCTTTATTAGCATGCGCTAATACTTTCTTGCTTGAGTTCAGAGCCTACTGTCCTCAAAGATACTTCCAGGTAACGTACGCAAAATAGTACGCGTAGCATGCGTTATTGTCCGAGATAGCGTGCACTATTATCTTACCATAGCGTGCGTTAATGTTGCCTTGATTCGAGTCCAGACTTTACTGTCTTGAAAAATACATCCAGGTAGCGTGCGCTAGGCATTCCTTTGCGTGCGTTAAATTCATCAGCTTGCGTGCGCTAATATAAGTAGCTTGCGTGCGCTAGGACATCAGGTAGGTTTCCCAGTTGTCTGCAGGTAGGTTTCTGACTTCAGGTGACTGCTAGATAGCGTGCGCTATCCCATAAACGTAGCGTGCGCTAGCTATGTATTTTTGAAACTTTTACACAACGCTCGAATCTTGTTTTAAATGTTTTGAAATATATCATCATCAAAATAAATTGTTCAACACAAACATCAAGAATTCACTCTTCATGACCATCGAATATCCTCATATTCCTTTTCAACCAAATCGACCAACATAAACAATCATTTCCATAATATCTTGCCTTTGCATTCAAGAGTCCATCATAGTTGTTAAAGGCAAAAAGATACCGGATCTGTTCCGGTCCCATTGGATTTTACCGAACTCGATTTTTTTGGATTTGGCTTTGTCTTTGTTTTTTAAACGCGAATCTAGTTGGATTTGGAGTTTTGTGCAAGTCTTGTTATGTGGTTCCAAAACCTAGATAAGACATCATAATTTGTGGATGACATTCTTGAATTTTATAGACATTTTTGTTTATTTGTACGGACAATATCAATCACGTAATATAACATGCAATTATCTCAAAGCATTGTTGTTTCATGATATTTTTTATTAGCTGAAAATATTAATAATATCGGCAATTTTGAAAAATGTCATCTCATTTTTCCTCCGTATAAAAGTTCGATCAGAAAACCATCCAACAGAAAACTTTGCCATTTCTTTTCTGTATGCCCTGTGATTTTAACTTTTTTTAGATAATTTATTGACTATATAATTTGTATACCGCCGGTAAGGTTGATATTAATGATGCTGTATAGAAACTCCCATTACACGTTTCACCGTCTCCTTGATTTATTATCCTATGACATCCAATGCCGGATCACATTCACATACACGAGTTGTAGTGTATTACAGTCTACCTCAAATTATTTTAATTCGAAAAATCTGGCATCGACAGGATAAGCCCTCGTTCAGAAACCATAAAAAAACCATGAATAAATTAGGAAAATACGGGATAAGGCCGGCTTGTTCTTGAAGCTGGCGAAACTCGGCGCGCTCACGTTCCTCGTGGATCTGCTTCCGAAGCTCTTCTATTTTTCTCTGCTCGGCTTCGTGCTTTTGCTCGGCTTTCCATACATTCTCGACGTTGCGGAGGCTGCCAGTGTGCCATCCCTTCTTGTTTAGAAACTTGAGCGCCATGGATGATCGATTGGGGTCCGTGGGGGCTGCTGTGACCTCATAACAGCAGCCCCAGCTGTTAATTTGTGGCTGTTGGATTGCTTTCTAATCCAACGGCCTGAAATAAGTATTTTATTATTGAGGTCACAACAGTGTAATTCATAACAGCATTTGTTCTCATAATTTTTTGTTCTGAAAATTGTTTGTTCTTTTTTTTTTGTGTTCTGTTCGTTTTTTTTTTTGCTATGCCATATTCGTTTTTTTTTTGGCTATTTCATATTCATTTTTTTTTCCTGTTCGTTTTTTTAACTATTTCACCACATTAATCTTTTTAAACTAGTTCACAACAATAATAATAATAAAGATAATAATAGTAAGAATAAGAACAAAAATAATAACTGATAACAATAAAATAATAATACGATTACATATCTCCTTCATTCAAAATACACTTAATACAATACAAGAGTTTATGCATCCAACAACACATTACAACAAAAAAATATTTCTACTTCATCTAGAAGCAACACTTCATATGTTCATTGCGATTGCACTTCGTAGTTGTTTCAAAAGTCGCAAATCATAAGAAAAAATTATCAATAATACTAAATCAATAATTAGAGATTATAATTTTTTATTTAAAAATACATACCATTCTAGTTTTGAGATAAACAAGGAGTTTGAGATATAGCCGATTGAGACAAAATCTCTCCATTTTGTTGATAAAACACTCAACTAGAAACTTGCGTTGTCTTGAGAATTAGCAACCCTACAAGTCTTTATAAAGAAAAATAATAATGTTACATAGAATGTGCTAAAATAATTTATCAAATACCTAAAATTACCGAACATAAAAAAAAAAAAAGTGATTACCTTTTTTGATGAATTTGTTTTTTTGAACCTTCCAGCAAGTTGCTCGACCCAACCCTGTAAGTTTAGGTATTTGATCAAAAAAAAACAAAAAAGGTAATCACTTTTTTTTTATGTTCGGTAATTTTAGGTATTTGATAAATTATTTTAGCACATTCTATGTAACATTATTATTTTTCTTTATAAAGACTTGTAGGCCGGTTGCTAATTCTCAAGACAACGCAAGTTCTAGAGTTGAGGTGTTTTATCAACAAAATGGAGAGATTTTGTCTCAATCGGCTATATCTCAAACTCCTTGTTTATCTCAAAACTAGAATGGTATGTATTTTTAAATAAAAAATTATAATCTCTAATTATTGATTTAGTATTATTGATAATTTTTTCTTATGATTTGCAGCTTTTGAAACAACTACAAGAAGTGCAATCGCAATGAACATATGAAGTGTTGCTTCTAGATGAAGTAGAAATATTTTTTTTGTTGGAATGTGGTGTTGTTGGATGCATAAACTCTTGTATTGTATTAAGTGTATTTTGAATGAAGGAGATATGTAATCGTATTATTATTTTATTGTTATCAGTTATTATTTTTGTTCTTATTCTTACTATTATTATCTTTATTATTATTATTGTTGTGAACTAGTTTAAAAGATTAATGTGGTGAAATAGTTAAAAACGAACAGAAAAAAATGAATATGAAATAGCCAAAAAAACGAATATGGCATAGCAAAAAACGAATGTAACACAAAAAAAGAACAAACAATTTTCGAACAAAAAATTATGAGAACAAATGCCGTTATGAATTACACTGTTGTGACCTCAATAATAAAATACTTATTTGCGCCACGTTGGAAAGAATCCAACATCCACAAATTAACATTTGCCTTGTTACATGGCGAATCCCATGGACCCGATCGATTGCCTTCGGATTACAGACCGGGGATTGGCGATGTTGCGCTGTTTGTCTTATTTCGAGTTCTCCCGGGGAAATTGATAGAAATCAAAAGGAAAATTGGGGGATATGCCCCTCTCATCAATCTATAAAGGGATATGATTGGGAAAAATAAATATTAATATCACATTAAAACATATATTTATAAAATAGTTCTTAATTATTTTTATTGTTATATTTTAGAGATATATTAATATCAAAATTCAATTTGAATAAAAAATTAATTAATATGAAACAGAATAGTAAAATTTAAATATCAAAACTGCCCTTCTGTGTAATCGGATCGGAGAAAAATTTGCTGAAACTTAATTGCTAAGTTTGTATATTTGACTCGTAAGTATGTAAACCAATTCGATTGATATTATGTACCAGTTAGGTAAATATAATAATTGTTGACGTCTCATTTGGTCAACGTCACGTGTGCTGATCTGGACGAATGGATCGAAGTCACGTAGAAAATAATAAACAAGATGAAAAGTATTGGACAACTAAATTTTATTAATGATCTTGATATGGAATAGAACCGGGCTGAATATATTGAGCCGGTCTATATTGTTTGTGCTTCCTAATTACAAGTCTTACCTTTTTTTCTTTTTCTTTCTTTTTCTCTATCTCTCTTTTTCTCTCTCTCTCTTTTTCTCACCAATTTTCCAAAAGTCCTTTCTTTCTGTATTTTCCTTCTATATATAGAAGGTCTGAACCAATTAGCGGGTGACAGCTGGAGGTTACCTGGGAGTGTGTTTAGACACTTGTCAGCGGGGGAATTTGCCTTAAACACGTGGCGGCTTTAGGGACTGCTTTGGGAAGAGGGAGGACAGAGCGCATTGATCGTCCTGTCTGCCTGTTCTTGGTGCTTTTGGCAATACTTATCTGTTGTGGCCGACAATGGGTTCGGCCCTCGAGCTTCCCGCTATTCTGGTCGGTCGACTATGGGGTCGGCCCTTGAGCTTCCCGTTATTTTGGTCGGTCACGTTATAATTTTGATTTGGTGCGTATTCATCATGGGTCTGCTCGGTCCTTCTGGATCGGATCCCGAGTCGGCTCTGACGTCTCTGTCTGGTCCGGTTTTAACGAGCCCGGGAGAAGATCGAGTTCGTACCCGTCCGGCTCCAGGCTCTGCTCGGCTGGTCGGCTGCCTGGAGTGCTTATGTGGATGCCAAGGTGGATCGACTATCAACAAGGGCCCCCGAGTCCAGGGCCGTGCCGGGTTGGCCGGTGCTGGGATCGTTTCATATTGAGGCTGATCCGGCTTGTGAGGGGATAAGATCTCTCGAAGAGACGCCTCTTCGAGAGTCGCGTCGATTCGACTTCAGGGTCATCAAGTGTCATGATGAGGGAGACGCGTGGTGGGACGTGATTTTACGACGCGTTCACGCGCTTTTGATTTTCGCGACGATTCAGTATGAATTGTAGCGCCACGCGCTGGGCATTTAATGCCTCTTTTCTTTTATAAATATTGAACGTCTCCTTCTTCTCTGTTTCCTTCGCCATTTTTGTGTGTTGTTGCAGAGAAGAGAGAGAAAATTTTTCGGCGTCCTTTTCCCGTTTTTAGAGAGAATTTCTCGGTAAGCTTTTTCTCTTTTTCTATTTTACGATGTCGGAGCGGAGGGATGTGACGGCTGAGGAGTTGACTGTGTCTCCGGACAGCACGGGGATGGCGGATCTGTCAATGGGCGACGTCCCCGTCGACTGGAGCGACGAGGAGGAAGGCGGCAAGGTCGCGAGATCGCCGGATTCGGGAGACGTGGAGGTGGAGGTGGCGACGCCGTTGGCGGCGGTTGGCGAGACTCCGGCCTGGATTCGGCCTCGGCCGTCTCCTTATGTTGAGGCGGAGTGGGATTCGGCCTCGATCCGCAGCGCGGTCACCGAAGAGCAACTGGAGGCTTGGCGGGGGCGGTTTAAGATACCCGCTGCGGTGCGGATGTTTGTTCCGGCTCCCGAGGAGAGGCCCCACACTCCGCCCGTCGGTTGTACGGCGGTGTACTACCTCTCCGTGTTGGCAGGGTTGAGGTTTCCGCTCCCGTTGGTTTTCTCCCGGTGGTTAAGGCAATGGGGGCTGTGTATTGCTCAAATCCATCCGAATTCCTGGGCTCGGATGGTGGGTCTTTTCATCATTTTCAGTCAACACGGCTGGCCCGAGCCCAGCTTTGAAGAGTTCAACAGTCTCTTCCTATGGAGGTCGGTCGGCCGATCCGGTTCCGGCTGGTTTTATTTAACAGCCCGGCATACCATGCATAAGGAATTGGTGGATGTGCCGGAGACCATCCATAGCTGGAAGGAACATTGGTTCTATATAGGGGGGCCTTGGAGGAGCTCGGCTGATGAGTGGGAACCTGGTGTGATAGATGCCGAGCTTCGGGGCCCAGAACACTTTATTGCCAAAATGGGTAAGTGCCGTATTTTCTATTCTTGTTCCTTTCTTGTCTAACGCTCATCATTTATTTTATGTGCAGGGCGTATCCCGGCCTCTGAGACATCTTCCAATTTCGACGAGCGGGTAGAGAAGCTCCTGGACCTTCCCGTCGAGCAGAGGAAGTCGTACCTTCTGGCCATTGAAGAAAATCTCTGGGCGGTCGGACTTCGATCCACCGATCCGAATATTATGTCTTCATCATGTAGCCCCTTTTTCTCTTTTTTCTTTTTTTTTTTACACGTCTTCTTTATCCAGTTCCTAGGGGCAGGGTTCCATCGGGAAGGAAAGAAACGCCTGCGCAGCGGGTAGCGAGGCTGGCTGCTGAGGTCGCCGAGCGTAGGGAGCGCGCGGGCAAGCTGAAGAGGGTAGAGGCCGAGCCTGAGGATAGCTCGACCAAGGCGGGGGGCTCGTCTGTTCCTGAAGTTGCTGCATCCGCCCCGAGCCCTGTCCGAACGGGTCGTGCGACCGGTAAGGAGCCCGCAATTGACTTGGAGGGCCACTATCTCCCGGTTAACAAGGACCGGGACCGGGAGGAACCTTGTGCCCAAATGAAGGGGCGACGGTCGCGCTGGTTTCTCGATTACGTCCGGGCAGCCACCCCAACCGCTGAGATGCTCAACCGGGTCCCTCCAGCGGTGGTTGAGCCCAGTCATGTCCCCATCAGGGGCTGGACGCCCAAGATGGAGATAGTGACCATGGGTCCGGATGAGCAGATCCAATTCGGGAACGCTCTGATGGGCCGTGCGTTGTGCACTTACATAAAGGCCACTAGGGAGCTGATGGCCCTGGTCGAGAAGCACAAGAAGGTGGAGGCCGATCTCAAGGCCTTGCAGGAGGAGCACCATCTCTGTCCTTCGTTACTCAAGTCCCTGGAGGAGGAGATGACCGCCCTGAGGGGCGAAATGGAGATTTTGGAAAGTCGGGCCCTCGAGGCCGATATCTGGAAAGGAAAGGTCGAAGAGATGACTACGGCGGTCGAACTTGCGCATAATCGGTGTCTGGACATAAGGGCCGAGCACGAGGCCTATTTGCAAGACACTAAGGCCCAGCTTGAGCATCTGACCGAGCGGGTCAATACTTGTGAGGCTTCGGGCTACGCCAAGGGCCTTGCCGAAGGGGCGGCTGCTTTTCAAAAGACGCCCGAGTTCGAGAAGCTGATTAACCTTAACTATGTCTCCACCTGCTATGAGATATTGGATCTCATGAAGGAAGGGAAGACCGTTGAGGAGGTTCGGGCCTATATAGAGTCTCAGGCGGCCGACCTGAAGGTTGAATCTCTCGGAGCTGACGAGCCGAAGGCTGCAGAGTTTATCGAAGACTCGGGGTTGATTCTGTTGGGATTCCGAAAAAAAACGAAATACGCAGCGGAAAATAAAAACGAATCCCAAACAGGATCGATCAAGTAACGTATATACGAAAAAAATAAATACGAAGATAAAAATCATACCCTTGAAGCCTTTGAAATAAATCTTCGTAAATATGGATGACGATCACGAACCCCGTCCCGAACACGAAATTCCTTCGTTCCAAGCGCCGAAAATACGAAGCCTCTACTTCACACGCGTCGGAAGTTGCCCAGAAAATTCGACGTAACTCCGTTCTCCAAGAACACGGCTAGGAAGTTACCGTAGGAATTTATATCTCTAATTTTTCTTAGCTTTTATCACCTCTAAGATGAAAATGTTAAAAAAAAAATCTCTCCTCCTCACTTCTTGCTCTCGGCCAGAACCAGAAAGTAGAATGTGTGTGTTTGTCAAGTCTCTCACTTATTGATGTGAAGGTGATAATATAATATATATTCACAAAACAACTCACCATGTAGATATAATATGAGAGAAAGAATCTCAACACATGATGGCTAAAACAAGACAACTACAACACACATGCTGGAAATAATTCCATGTGGGGTTTGGAAAGGGGCAGCCCATTTAGGAAGTTTCCTAAAAACGAGCCGAGCCACTCGGCTCGTGTACCGGGCGTTCGTCAAACGACTCCGTTAAATACACTCCGTTTAATCACTAATGTATTTATATTAATTAATTAATCTAATTAATTAATAATATCAAATACAAATATATTTCTCTAAGAAATATAATTTATGAATTAAAATTAAGTTACCGTGAATTAAATTAATTACCCGGTAACTTAATTTTAATTCATAAGACCGCTATTTTGATTTATCTAATAAATCATAATTAGATATCCAATATCTAATATTAATAGAGAGATAATAAATTCGCATTTATCCGTCAACGCTCTTGATGCGCGACTCCATAGGTCCGTCTCAGCCGGCATTGGGAGGAACCAATGAGTGCGGGCAGCACTTAGCCAGCCTAGCGGGCCGCACTGTAGACCCCGACTGAGAACGAATGAAGGGATCATTCCAGAACCATTATGTCGTGAATACTATATACGTATAGACCATTTATCATATGTCCCGGTCAAGTCTTTGGGTCACGGTAAAGTCAAACCCTACTATTGACTAGACTCTATACATATGTTATTGCAAATCAAGACCGACTGATTAATAGTGTATCTAATACGACTATATCAGAATACTTTGGCCAAAGACTTATGATCTTATTTGCCATTAACCGTATAGGAGATTCGCCTGCTCACTAACAGGAGATAGAATCCTTTCTTGGCGTACGATAAAGATCGCTACTGCCGTATAGTCCGCACTTCGAGGTCGACTCAGCAATTAAGCAAATGAGTCTAACTACTCTAATGACAAACTAAACGTCACAGGCACATCTTCTACTGAACCCTCAAGTCAAAGGTCCATGTATACTATCACAACCTTTCGATTCGTCATCGACTCTCCGAGAGTGAATACCGTGTGACTGAATCGAGTATGAGTCGTGTTCGAGTATACTGTCCCCACCAATATACTTATAACTATGCTATCAAGACGTGCACACGTCCTAGCATCAGTTATACAAGTCGTATTAAAACTTAATGCCCATTTTAAGTTTATTGACTTGCGAACAATTTACGTAAATAAACTTTAAACACTTCCAGTGCATTTTCTCTTATCCCATAACGAGAATGGAATGTGCGATTTATTTACATGGACTTCACTTCAATGTTTACCAAGTCAAGAATGCAATTGAAATACAATAAACAGTGAATGAATCGTATTGCCTTTTTTATGAATTATTCCATAATTACAAGTACAATGCCCTTACTCTCTCATCCCCTGAGTGGCATTCGAGGGCATATTCCTAACAATCTCCCACTTGCACTCAATGCCACACATCATGGTATCCAATACCCATGTTATTCAGGTGTCTTTCTAAGACGGCTTGAGATAATGGCTTAGTCAGCGGGTCAGAGACATTGTCTTCTGAGTCTACTCTTTGCAATGAAACATATCCTTTTTCCACCATCTCTCAAACGATGTGGTATTTTATCTATATGCTTGGTGTTGTGGTGAGCCCTAGGCTCCTTGGCTTGGGCAACAGCTCCATCATTATCACAGAATAGTAATATAGGCAGCTCCGCATTAGGCACCACATTGAATTTCTTGCACAAACTTCTGCATTCAAAATGCTTCTTTACTAGCCTCTGAGGCAGCTTGATACTCTGCTTGGCTGGTGGAATCTACAGTAGCGGTTTGCTTGGAGCTTCTCCAAGATACTGCTCCTCCATTGAGAGTAAATAAATACCCAGATGTCGACTTAGAGTCGTCATTGTCTCCTTGAAAATCAGAATCGGTGAATCCAATCACCTTCAGTTCTCCATCACCGTAAGTAAGAACCAAATCTCTAGTTCTTCTTAAGTACTTAAGAATGTTCTTTATGGCAGTCCAGTGTTCCCTTCCCGGGTTTGCTTGAAATCGGCTTACCATACTCACAGTGTAGGCTAAGTCCGATCTCGTAGACAACATATCGTACATGAGGCTACCCACTGTCGAGGCATAGGGTACCTTACTCATCTCTCTATTGCCTTCCTCACTTTGAGGACACATTTTCGTGGTGAGATGAATTTCATGTCGCATGGGAAGGAACCCTCTTTTAGATTCATCTATCTTGAATCTTCTCAGGATTTTATCTATATATAGGGCTTGGGAAAGTCCTATCATTCTTCGCGGTCTATCTCTGTAAAGACTGATCCCTAGAATATAGGAAGCTTCTCCCAAGTCTTTCATGGAGAACATTTTAGAAAGCCAAGCTTTCACAGTGCTGAGCATTGCTACGTTATTTCCTATAAGTAGAATATCATCTACATATAGTACTAAGAACGCAATATTGCTCCCACTGACCTTTTTGTAAACACACGGTTCCTCCTCATTTCGTACGAAGTCAAAGTCCTTGACTGCTTCGTCAAATCGAAGGTTCCAACTCCGAGAAGCTTGCTTCAGCCCATAAATGGCTCGTTGCAGCTTACACACCTTATCAGACCTTCGAAGTGGAGGTTGTGTTACAATAAGTTCGGTTCCTTATCCCTGATCAGATGTCTCCTTAGGACCTTCATTATGCTCTTCCAAAGAGATATTTCTACCCGAGCCACCTTCCTTAATGAATTCATCCTCAAGGAAGTGCGCTTGTAATGCCACAACGACCCTATGGTCTTCTGGCATGTAGAATAGATAACCCATCGAGTCCTCTGGGTATCCAATGAAGCGTCCTTTGATGGACCTCGCTTCGAGTTTGTCCACCTTAGCCTTCTTGACATAGGTTGGACATCCCTAAATCCTTATGTGATTAAGGCTTGGTTTCTTACCTTTCCACATCTCATGCGGAGTGATAGAAACGGAATTGGAAGGACATCTATTAAGGATATAGGCAGCGGTTAGTAAGGCATACCCTCATAGGTAAATAGGTAAATCAGTGTAATTTAACATGGAGCGAACCATGTCCAACAAAGTTCGATTTCTCCTTTCTGAAACACCATTTAACTGTGGGGTTCCTGGCGGCGTGAATTGTGAAACTATTCCATGTTCCTTAAGGAACTCATCAAACTCTGTGCTCATATATTCGCCACCTTGGTCCGACCGAAGTGGTTTGATATGACATCCAGTCTGTTTTTCAACTAGGGCCTTAAATTCTTTGAATTTAGTAAAGGCTTCGGATTTATGTTTCATTAAGTACACAATCCCATACCTAGTATGATCATCTATGAACGTTATGAAATATTGATATCCATCTCGGGCTACTTCTAAAGCACTACAAACATCGGTATGTACCAATCCAAGTTTATCGGCAGCCCTTTTAAAAGTCCCTTTGAAGGGGGACTTAGTCATTTTGCCTCTAAGGCATGATTCACAAGTTGGATAGGGTTCTACACCCAATGGACTTAAAAATCCATCTTTCTCCATTTTCTGAACCTTGGTCTGACCAACATGACCAAGTCTAAGGTGCCATTTAAGAGCTTGATTAGTAGAGATGTTAAACGGGCTAGCCCTAGCGGTTCCGGGCTAGCCCTAGCGGGCTTCGGGCTAAACAGTCCGGGCCGAAAAAGCCCGGATTTAAACAGGCTAGGAAATATCGGCCCTAACCCTAACCTTAACGGGTTTCGGGCTAAACGGGCTAAACGGGCTAAATATTTAAAAAATCTATTTTTTTATAAGTAAAAAAAAAAGTAACAATATATTTTATATATATATAGTAATAACTATACTATAATAAATATAACAAAAAATACACTTTTATTTATGTATATACATATACACACACACATATATATATATATATATATGCACACACTATATTAACAAATACAGTAATAATATATATTACATATATAATATTAATATATGTTATATAAATATAGTATTACTGTAAGTTGAAATTATATATCGGGCTTCGGGCTAGCCCTAACGGGCTTCGGGCTAAACGGTCCGGGCCAAAAAAGCCCGGATTTAAACGGGCTAGGAAATATCGGCCCTAGCCCGGTTTTTTGGCGGGTTAAACGGGTCAGCCCTACGGGCCCGAGCCCGTTTAACATCTCTATTGATTAGTATCTTGTCTACCACGTTTCCTAGTTATAGTGTTCACTGCTGTTTTATTTTGCATGTTGAGATGATATAAACCATTCAACAATGTAGATGTGCCAACCAATTTATTTCGAAAATAAATTTTACAACTACCATTTCCAATGAAGAAACAAAATCCTTTCCGATCCAAGACTGGAATGGATACAATGTTTTTATGCCCCTTGGGCAAAACAAGTACTTCATCTAATGTAAAAATAAAACCGGATTCTAAACCCAGTAGGATTGATCCAATATAGGTTGCCTCGAAACTTTGTCCGCTTCCGACAATGATCATTATTTCTCCAACTTCAAGTTTTCTACTTCATTCCAGATCCTAATTCATAGTACAAATGTGAGAAGTGGCACCTGAATCCAGAATCCATGAAGCAGAATATATAGTAGCGGAACAATTAGTTTCAAAAACAAAAAGTTCCGTACCTAATGCGCCATTAATCTTGGGACAAGTCCTTCACCAGTGGCCCAGCTCACCGCATTCAAGGCATTTGTCCGTAGGTTTTGGACCGCCTACCTTTTGAACCTTTCGGGCCTTGCCCTTTCCTTTCTGTACCCCTTTCTTGGGTTTGTACTGCTCGTAGGTCTTTTTCTTCTTGTTCTTTGACCTCCGAGGCCCAGAAGAAATCACAAGAGTAGCCTCTCTCGGTTTAGTCTTCATGTTAGACTGCGCCGTCACCAGTTTATTCATTAGCCCAGCTAATGTGCATATAATTTTATTACAGTTGAAATTCATTACAAACTGCGTGAAAAAGTCAGGGAGAGATTGAAGGATGAGATCAATTTGAAGGGATAAATCCATATTAAAATTGAGAACCTCGAGCCTCTCAATCATAGAGATCATCTTGAGGACGTGGTCTCCCACTTTCTCTCCTTCTTTCATCCTAGCACTGAACAACTGCTTTGATATCTCATATCTAGCAGTCCTACTGTGCTCTCCATAAAGTTCAGTCAAGTGTGCGAGAATCTGCCTAGCAGAAGTTATTTTCTCGTGCGCTCTCTGCAGCTCATTTGTCATTGAGCCCGTCATTGAGCCCATCATAAAGCCACGGACTAGCACGTCATCCTTGACCCATTTTTCATGGACGTCAATATCTTCCTGATTACCCCTGGTTCGGATTGGAGTCGGTGGAATGTCCGCCTCCAAGACGTATCACAGAGACTCCATACTGAGTACAATCATCAAATTCCGCAACCAGTCAAAAAAATTGGGTCCAGTTAGGAGATTCTTTTCAAGTAGTATTGCAAGTGGGTTTTTAGCCATTTTTAGAGAGATTCAGTTTCGTTTTCTGCAAAGATTTAGACAAGATTCAATTAGTGGCTTGTTTAATTATGACCGAGTATAGAATTTAAGGGCTTTCTTTATTCATAACTCGGCTTCCACTATTTTATCGGCATTTACATACTCCCATGTTAAATCCGAAAGTCTTGGGTGACTTCATAGTGGTGATCGATTTCTTTACAAAGTTTAATAGAGGGCAACCCATACGGTTTATATTCTATTAGTTTTTATAAAGTGGTGTCTAATACCAACCCATCTAATGGATGATTCGATCTTCTTTTACCCCTAGTTCACTTGCCCTCAACCCATTCGGTTTCTATGGCTCGCTGAACTATCTAAGTTTAAACCGTCAACTCCTATTAGTCTGACAATTGAATCTTACCCGGCAACCCATACGGTTTATAGGGGTTTGATTTGTCACAACCAAAGGCATCTAATGCACTCTAGGAATTTATCAACTTTCCCCAAAAATATTACCCCGACATACTCGGAAGAATAATATTCCGGTTTAGATTTCAATTTTCCATGAGTTTGACGGAGGGTAGGAAACCTCGTAACCTTTATAACTTAGTGTGTTTGTAGTCGGGAGAATTTCGCGATTAATATTTGATCGCTGAAATTCGCGTAGTATGGTTTTCAAATCCGATCAATTTTAAAATTTGTAAAACCTCGAAGTGTTGGAACATTTTGTTCCATACATAAATTAAAAGTGTTTTGATGATTAATGTTGATAAGCAAAACAAAACAACGAAGAGACGAAGCAAGCATCGAAGGAAAACGAAGTGCAAAAAGCTGGAAAATCTCAAAGCTAACGTACGTAATATGTGATCATTAACGTACGTAATGGTAGCAGCTTAACGTACGTAATGGATGAGAGATAACGTACGTAAATGAGTTCAAACAAGTGAACGTTGGAGAAGTCAAAGTCAGCAAAAGCATACAACGGATATATGACGTCATGAGTGACGTAATGTTAACGTACGTAACAAAGGAAAGGCTAACGTACGTAACTCAAATGATGAAACTCACTGGACTAATTTGTGAAGATGCTAACGTACATAACCAGCTACGGTTAACGTACGTAATGAGGCTTACGTACGTAATGGAGAGCATATAACGTACGTAAAGAAGGTTCAGCAGCTAACGGCTAGTTTGAAGATGGAGCCTATAAATACCATCCCTATGGTATTGTTTGAGTACAACAACCTTGAGCAAATTGTCTATACTTGTGATATTATTATACACATTCTTGTTGTTGATATTGAGCTTAATTGTAAGTGTTTGAGTGAGAATTCACGAAAACATACACGAGTGGTAAAAGCAAAGATACGATTGGATTCGGTGTTATTAGGATCAAGGATCCGGCATTATTAGAATCGCAATCGATATCTAAGTGAGGTTTATCTAGTACCCATAGAAAGCTAGAGCGGTTGATTCCTTGTCCGATAGAAAAGGAAAACGGTTTAACTTGGACCGACGCAAAGATAAGTACGAGTGGTTTATCACGGACCGATAGAAGACGTGATTGTAAACGGTTATACCTCGACCGATTGAAGAGAGGCGAAGAGGTTGCTATCTTTAACCTATTGAAAAAGATAAAGAGAGGACGTAGGCTCGTTTATAGCCGAACCTCTATAAATCCTTGTGTCCTTTATTTTCCGCACTTTTTATTTACGCTTCCGCAAACGGCGCAAATATCCGAATCGGTACCCAACAATTGGTATCGGAGCGGTACTCAATCTGCGACTTAACATCCGAGGAGAAGATCCAAATGGCTTTTCAAATGGCTCCCGTCGAAGGCCTTGCTCTCAACCGACCACCATTCTTTGATGGCTCAAATTATTTGACGTGGAAGAAGAAGATGTCAATATTCATCCGAGCATACGACATCGAAATTTGGAAGATTATTTGCCTTGGCGAAAGTTCCAATCAAATCCGACGGTACGCTCAAATCTTTCAAGAATACGACGATGCCGATTGGAAAAATGACCATCTAAATTGTAAGGCTACTCAACTCTTATTTTGTGCCTTAAATCCGGAAGAGGTCAATCGAATCTCATCGTGTGAGAGTGCGAAAGAAATATGGAAAATTCTAGAAATCACACACGAAGGGACGACTCAAGTCAAGGAGACGAAGATAAATATGCTTCTCCATAACTACGAGTTATTCATGATGAAGGGTGACGAGTCCATCACCAATATGCTCGACCGATTCTCGGTCATCACCAATGGACTAGCTTCGTTCGGAAAACCATTATCTAGTAGTGAAAAAGTTAAGAAAATTTTACGATCACTACCTAGCGAATGGGACGGCACCGTGACCGCAATTATGGAATCTAAAGATCTCAACACGCTTGATTTTAGCGCCCTCGTTGGTTCGCTAATTAATTATGAGATCGTGTTAAAATCACGAAGTGTCAAGCCGAAACCGAAAGAAAGATCGTTAGCCATGAAGGCTAAGATGTCGAGGAAGAAAGAAGAAATTCCGGTGGAGGAAAGCGACGAAGAATCGGCATATTATGCCAAGAACATTAATAAGTTTCAAACCTTATTAAACCGGAGGAAGAAGGATATCACGGGCGAATCTAAGAAATTCGACAACTCTTGTCGATTATGTGGAAAACCAGGCCACTTCGCTAAGCATTGTCGTGTCAAACCCAAGAAGGAGGTTCTCGTGGCTACTTGGAGCGATGAAGATGAAGACGATGATTTCATCAATCAAAATAATCTCGCTCTCATGGCCCGAAGTTCGTTCGACGACAGCGACGTCGAAAGCCAGGTTAGTACATCCTCCCGTGATGAATTATTTGATGCATTTGAGTTATTACATACGGATTTCCAAAATGCTTTATCGGAAATTAAATCCCTTAAGTCTAAAATTAAATCCTTGGAAATTGAAAATTCTAAAATTATCGAGAAGGGAAAATTTGTTGAAATCGATCATTCAAAGTGTATTGAAAATGAAAATATTTTGAAGAATGATCTTTTAAAAGTTCAAGATGAACTAAAATCTTTAACAAGAAAATTCTCGTGCGGAAACGAGAAATTTGAACAAATGCTTGGTGTTCAAAAATTTACTTTGAATAAAGAGGGGTTAGGATTCAAAACTCGTTTGAAAAACGAATCCGTTAATTTTAAGATACCCCATTGCGAAAAGTGTTTAAAAATCGGGCATCATATTTCAAGTTGCAAAAGCCCGAGACGGACGATAAAAATTAAGAAAATTTGGGTTCCTAAAGGAACAATCGTTTCAAATATCGTCTACGTTTCTAAACAAAAACCAACTATAGGTTGGATCTCTAAAAATTGATTTTTGTTATTTTACTCAGGGGGAGTATTTTTTTAAGGAGATTATTCTCAGGGGGAGTTTTTACCCTTTATGCAAATATTCATAAATTGTATCATGCATATTTTATATTGGTATTATTTATTTCAATTGTTATTTAATCCACTTTTTGATGAATACAAAAAGGGGGAGAGATAGAGAATGGAGAAATAAGTCGAAAATGTGATTAACCGTGAAAGGGGGAGAAAAATCGAAGAAAATCGATAGCATACAAAAAGAATTGAAAAATGAAGAGGAGAAGTGAAAAAATGACAGAAAAAGAAAAATGAGGAGACGTCGAAAAGACGATGAAAATTTAAAAATGGAGAAAAGAATAGAAGGAGTCGAAAAAATAATGGAAGAAGATTCTAACGAAACGGACAAAGTCAAAAACTTTGGTCTGTAAAGATATACATATATTTGTATTTTTGCAGGAAAATCCCATTGTCGTAGTGTTGTTTTGTAATCATCAAAAAGGGGGAGATTGTTGGAACATTTTGTTCCATACATAAATTAAAAGTGTTTTGATGATTAATGTTGATAAGCAAAACAAAACAACGAAGAGACGAAGCAAGCATCGAAGGAAAACGAAGTGCAAAAAGCTGGAAAATCTCAAAGCTAACGTACGTAATATGTGATCATTAACGTACGTAATGGTAGCAGCTTAACGTACGTAATGGATGAGAGATAACGTACGTAAAGGAGTTCAAACAAGTGAACGTTGGAGAAGTCAAAGTCAGCAAAAGCATACAACGGATATATGACGTCATGAGTGACGTAATGTTAACGTACGTAACAAAGGAAAGGCTAACGTACGTAACTCAAATGATGAAACTCACTGGACTGATTTGTGAAGATGCTAACGTACGTAACCAGCCACGGTTAACGTACGTAATGAGGCTTACGTACGTAATGGAGAGCATATAACGTACGTAAAGAAGGTTCAGCAGCTAACGGCTAGTTTGAAGATGGAGCCTATAAATACCATCCCTATGGTATTGTTTGAGTACAACAACCTTGAGCAAATTGTCTATACTTGTGATATTATTATACACATTCTTGTTGTTGATATTGAGCTTAATTGTAAGTGTTTGAGTGAGAATTCACGAAAACATACACGAGTGGTAAAAGCAAAGATACGATTGGATTCGGTGTTATTAGGATCAAGGATCCGGCATTATTAGAATCGCAATCGATATCTAAGTGAGGTTTATCTAGTACCCATAGAAAGCTAGAGCGGTTGATTCCTTGTCCGATAGAAAAGGAAAACGGTTTAACTTGGACCGACGCAAAGACAAGTACGAGTGGTTTATCACGGACCGATAGAAGACGTGATTGTAAACGGTTATACCTCGACCGATTGAAGAGAGGCGAAGAGGTTGCTATCTTTAACCTATTGAAAAAGATAAAGAGAGGACGTAGGCTCGTTTATAGCCGAACCTCTATAAATCCTTGTGTCCTTTATTTTCCGCACTTTTTATTTACGCTTCCGCAAACGGCGCAAATATCCGAATCGGTACCCAACACGAAGTATTTCCAAGGTGTCGAACCCAAGGGAATTGATATGTCGAAAATAAAGGAAGTAACTCTACTCAAAATTTGACTGCTATTTACGAATCCGAAAATTTGGTTTGTTTCTAATTATCTAACTTCAAAAATCGAAAAATAAAAATTAAATAACAATTAATCCTTAAAATAAAAAATCTAGAACAATAAGATAAGAATTCCAAGTATTATGCAAAGAGAGCAAAATAAAGTGAATTATCTAAATCAAGCAAATAAAAAATCACAAGTTGAAAGCTAATTGATCCTAGGGTAGTATCGTCTAATTGAGTTTACACAATCCATTCACTTGATTCCTTTTCCCCAAATTTTAATTCAATCCTAGAAATAATCACTCAGCCGATCTAGAATTCCGATCAAGGCAACCTAGAAAGATAGTTAATTTAAACACTTTTCCCGCAAGGCTCAAAGAATTTAAATCACTTAAAAAGCGTCAACTTATTTATCTATGATTTATCTTACTCCACTCAAGTCTTAAGATCAAATCATATTGTGCATCAAGTATTTCCACTAATTAATTAATCCTTCCGGGCAAAATTAATTAGCTAACATGCATCGATTAAGGGCCCTTTAATCTAGCATGAGATTTAACACATCTTGATCATAAGCCTAGGATGAAAGGTAAAAAGGTAATCAAAGGGACATCATGTGAACATCAATTAAATTACTAACCGTAGAATCAATCAATGGATTTAGCTAGACATAATTGAAATTAAACAAGAAATAGATGGAGAATACATATTATTAATATGAAAAGAGAGATTACAACCCTTCCGGATGAACTCTGAGTCTTCAATCTCCGAAAAAGTAGAAAAACAATAATAATTGCTGCTTTGCAAAAAGTTCTAGTATCAAAGGAATTAAAATTGCAAAAAAACTTAAAAGTGTGCTAAAGATGATAAAAGATGATAAAAGATGATAAAAGATGATAAACTAGGTCTAGAAGGAGGTGTATATAGCCTCTGGTGGTTGAACTCCCGATTAGAACTAATCTAGGAAACAAAATCTATCCAAAAGAGTCACGATCTGTCAAAACTCGAGAACCTGCGGAGCAGCCTATTGGACTGGCCTATCGGCCGATAGGCTGGGCCGATAGTTGGTCTGTCGGTCGACTTCACTCGATAGGGCTCGGAACACCTGTCGGACGCACCTATCGGCCGATAGGTGGTCTAACTTTTGCAAAAATCCGTTTCTTCCGTCCGTTTGACTCGACTCTCGGTCCTTTGTCTCGTTTTGGGTCCTTTTGGCTCTAAAAACCTGCAAACACACTAAAACCAACCCAAACGCGTAATACGGCTCGACTAATCATAAATAAGCCAAATACGAGCACATTAATCACGAAACGAGATAAAAACCTAGTATAAAATCCTAGAAAAATGTGGTAAAATTACCACCTATCAAACCCCTCCAAACTTAAGCCTTTGCTTGTCCTCAAGCAAAAAGAATTCAATTCAATAAAAGAATTTCGTGATTCATCGTGCAACTCATAGTGTTCAACCTAATCAATACTATCCTGTAATTCTCTCTAAATAATCCGAGTGTCGTAAAAGCGAGCTGCACTCAGAATAATGATTCCGCAAAGTAATCAAGTTTAGTCCTAATCACTCGTTCATGAAGAAAATCCAGCTCAAAGATTAACAAAACGTGAGTCAAATCGACCGTCAATATGAAAGGCTAAAATAAACAAGCTAGTTCGTCCCGTTACACAGCCTAGTGGCACAATTTTCACGAGTTTCATAACAAATAAACCTCGGACAGTATTCCCTTATATATATGTTCAAGAATTTGATTCGAGTTGACCACTAGGTTAGGATCTCGGGATGTTTCATCGGGGTAATCCTAGGGTGGAACTTCCATTCTCATGTATTAGGAAACCGTTTGACGTAAAAGACACTCATGGGGCACATGGATGCTTCTAGTTACTAAGTTCCCGTCTACAACGGAGAAACAACTCGAATATATAATTTCCGCATGTCCGAATCAAGGTCGCCGTTTTGCGCGAGAGTAAACAGCGGGTCACGCGAATATCCCCGGTTACTAGGCTCCCTATCATTGGCACATGTGAAATATCTAAATCACTAGTCTAATCAGGGTCGTCGTTTTACGCGAGGGTAAACAACGGGTCACGCGAATGCCCCCGGTTACTAGACTTCCCTTCATAGAACAACATTATCTCGACTTTTGGGAAAAACTGACCGACTCTAAACTCAATCTAAGTGCCAACACGACTAAAGAAACAGTACGACTCACTATCCGGAAGATGTAACCAAACGTATTGACGGTGATTTTAAAACAAGTATGTATCGTCTCTTATCTGCCAAGACCTCTACAATCACGAAAAATTTTGGACCTAAATGAATACTATGCAAAACAGAAATAACTGACTACAACTCGACTAAAACTCGACCGTTTCTTCAGAGAGAAAAACAGTGTTGTAACATCAGTATCACACAAATAGAAGCACGAAAAATTCACGAATAAAGAAAAACTAAGACAAGCAAGGCTATCTAAAATTTTTTTTACGCAAAGTAGACCAAAATCTAAAAAAAACTATTTACCCAAGCAAGGCATCAAAGCAAACAACGAAAAGCAAATAAAAGCAAACACGAAAGCAAAAAAACTACTATGACCTAAAAAATAGAAACTAGCAAACACACCAAACGAAAATGAACATAAAAATCTAAAAACTAAGCAACAAAAGCCAAATCCACGCAACACCAATATGAGAAGCACAAATAAAAACAACGGGCACCAACACAAGCAAATAGTGATACAAGGCATACAAGGTACTCACACGTGCCGAAATTAACAAAGCCGCACTTCTCCCCCCCCCCCCCCCCAAACTTATTTCGCATCCCAAAGGGGGAATAAGTTTGAAAAGAGAAAGGAGTGGCTTTGTTAATGGAGTACCTGATCACTGTGGCGGAAATGGCGGGTTTGTCGGCCGAGAGCTCCCTTTCCTTCTCTGTGGTTGCCTTAGACTTTCCGGCCTTACACGGCTTCGACTTCTTGCTTTGATTTCCAGCCATTTCAAAGTTCCTACAAAACAACCATCCAATCAATATCCAATAAGCAACTCATAATGCAAACATTCAACGAGTGTCGACATAATCCAATAATCCCACAATATCAACTAAGAGCCCTATAATGTCCAATAAACATCAAAATCATAGGCCCGACAGCCATATACTACGATCAACAAATCACACAACCTCCCCCAAACTTCGACTCCCCCATTTCATATTCAAAGGATCAAAATCACAACCCACAATAACAAAACAACACACTACGATCATATTAGGACAAATTCTCTCCAATCCAATCTAATTCATTCAAAATTCGAATCATCATCAACAATTCAACTCATATCAATCCCAATTAACAATTCAATTCAACAAATTCGAAATTAGGGTTCTTCCAATTTGGGTTTTTTTTTTTCAAAATTCGTTCAATTTCATCAATTAATCCCCCAATTCGAAGTACCCATGAACAATCAAGTATAGATAACATGTTTCCATCAAGATTCTATCAACAATCGGGCATAAAATTCACAGAACATCAAAGTCTAAGAAAAGCCCACAAAAAGTGGATCCCCAATTCGAATTTCATCAAAACTCCAAAAAGAATCCGTCACAGTGCTTCAAAACATGTATAGAATTGAAAAACAAGAGGATTAAGTGTCGAAATTAAGTACCTTGATCGAAGTTTGAAGGAAGAACAGTAGAGAAAATCGCCCTTGTGTTCTTATCGGCCGAAAGGTGTGTGTGTGAGAAAAACGGGTGGTTAAGGTGTTTAAAAGGGGTTATTAATCAACCGGGTCGAAGCGGATACTGGATCGGGTATGTCCTATCGGCCTGGCCTATCGGCCGATAGGCTGGGCCGATAGGACAGATAGAAGATTACGTACCTGACTATCGGGCGGGACCTATCGGTCGATAGGGTCTGCCTATCGACCACTGCTTGTAACATTTAATTTTTTCAATTTTCCTCAGCCTATCGGCCGGGCCTATCGGCCGATAGGCTCGCCCGATAGGCACCTCTGTCCAAAAAAAATTTCAACTTTTTCTATTTCGCATACTTGGTCCCGTTTTCGCTTGGATATGGCGATTAAAGACCTGCAAGTATCCAAAACTCGGCGTGCATGGATTAGAATTTAACAAAACTAACAAAGCTACTACGAAACTAGAAACTACAAAAATCATGCAAACGAACAATCGAAAACAAACGAATAAAACGAACTAATATACATACGTTGGGTTACCTCCCAACAAGTGCTACGTTTAACGTCTTTAGCTAGACGATACCTCATTCATTCCTGGTATTCGAGGTAAGTAACATACTTCTCTTCGTGGTGCAACGGCTTGAAATAGTGCTTCATCCGATGTCCGTTCACAATAAACTTGTTCCCATCTTCTTTCATCACGACACATGATCCGTTTTGATTTACTTGAAAGACGGTGTATGGACCAGTCCACTTCGACATTAACTTCCCCGGAAATAGACGAAGCCGAGAATTGAAAACGAGCACTTCGTCTCCCGGGACGAAGTCCTTCTTCCGAATGCGATCATCGTGAAACTTTTTCGCTATTTCCTTGTAAATCCTCGCATTTTTGAAAGCCTCGTTTCTCCACTCGTCGATTTCCAGCAGCTTCTCTCTTCTCGATCCACTAGCCTCAAGAAATTCGAAATTAATCCGTCTAGTGGCCCAATACGCTTTAATTTCCAGCTCCACCGGTAAATGACAGGATTTCCCAAAGACGAGCTGGTATGGAGACATTCCAATTGGAGTCTTATACGCGGTCCGATAAGCCCAAAGTGCATCATCTAGATATTTTGCCCAGTCCTTCTTGTTCGTGACCGTCTTCTCTAAAATTTGTTTGATCTCCCGATTGGCGAGCTCGGCTTGTCCATTAGCTTGCGGATGATAGGCGGACGTAATCTTATGTTTAACTCCATATTTTGCAAGAAGGGTTCCTAACCACCTATTATTAAAGTGGCTCCCCCCGTCACTCAACAAAGCTCGTGGAGTCCCGAAACGAGTCAAAATGTTCTTATTAAGAAATTTAATCACCACTTTCGAATCGTTCGTAATCGTCGGCATCGCCTCAACCCATCTCGACACGTAGTCGACCACAAGTAAAATATACGAATAGCCTCGTGATTTTGCAAACGGACCCATAAAATCGATACCCCATACGTCAAACAACTCTACTTCCATAATAGCGTGCTGCGGCATCTCGTCTCTTTTTGCTATGTTCCCCAATCGTTGGCATCTATCGCAATGTTTCACAAAAGCTTGGCAATCTTTATGAATAGAAGGCCAATAGAAGCCACATTGGTACACCTTCATGGCCGTTCGATTCGCTGCAAAATGACCCCCACTCGGTGCACTATGGCATTCTTCAATTATCCTTTGCCATTCGCTTTGTCGAACACACATGCGAATAATCCCGTCTGCGCACCTCCGATAAAGAATAGGGTCTTCCCAATAGTAGAATTTAACGTCATGGAAGAATTTCTTTCTTTGATGAGAAGAAAGACCCGTTGGAACATGCTTGATAGCAAGGAAATTAACATAGTCCGCGTACCATGGTGTATCGTCGGCCAAGGCTAGGATATGCTCGTCCGGAAAGTTCTCCTTTATTTCGACCCTCGAATCTTCTCCCTCAACCGGCTTCTCGAGACGGAAAAGGTGATCGGAAACAACATTCTCGCACCCCTTCCTATCCCGGATCTCCATGTCGAACTCTTGTAGAAGGAGTATCCATCTCACTAATCTCGGCTTCGAATCCTTCTTGGCAAATAGATAGCGAATCGCTGCGTGATCGGTATGAACAATAGTGTGAGTGCCCACTAGGTAAGGTCGGAATTTGTCGAATGCATAGACCACAGTGAGCAACTCTTTTTCCGTCGTGGTGTAGTTCATTTGGGCCGAATCCATCGTCTTACTCGCATAATAAATTACCCGGAAAAGCTTATCCCGTTTTTGACCCAAAACGGCCCCAACGGCCCAATCGCTCGCGTCGCACATCAACTCGAATGGTGCACCCCAATCCGGAGTGATCAAGACCGCGCCGAAATTAAGGCTCGTTTCAATGTCTCAAACGCCCTCAAGCAATCATCATCAAACTCAAATTTCACGTCTTTCTCGAGCAAGGAACATAACGGCTTCGTGATTTTGAGAAATCCTTAATGAACCGTCTATAGAACCCGCATGGCCTAGGAAGCTTAGATCGATTTAACATTGGTTGGAGGCGGTAATTTCTCGATAGCAACCACCTTCGCTCGATCAACCTCTAATCCTTCCGAAGATACTTTATGCCCCAGCACTACTCCCTCTTGCACCATGAAGTGACATTTCTCCCAATTTAGAACAAGGTTCGTCTCCTCACACCGGGCAAGTACCAAAGATAAATTTTTCAAGCAATGGTCGAAAGATGAACCAAAAACTGAAAAATCATCCATAAATACCTCCATTATGTTCTCGACTAATCCGTGAAAGATGGCCATCATGCACATTTGAAAAGTTGCGGGTGCGTTGCACAAGCCAAATGGCATCCTCCGGTAAGCGAATACCCCATAAGGACACGTGAAAGCGGTCTTGTGTTGGTCTTCCGGAGCGATAGCAATTTGATTGTACCCCGAATACCCGTCCAAAAAGCAATAATACTCGTGTCCGGCCAAACGATCTAGCATTTGATCAATAAATGGAAGTGGAAAATGATCCTTCCTCGTCGCCGCATTAAGTAGCCGGTAGTCGATACAAACTCTCCATCCCGTGACTAGCCTTGTCGCGATTAATTCATCTTTCTCGTCCTTGATCACGGTCATACCCCCTTTCTTAGAGACGACTTGAGTAGGACTCACCCACTCACTATCGGAAATCGCATATATCATCCCTAAGATCTAACAATTTGAGCACCTCTTTTCTCACAACCTCTTGCATTGCCGGATTTAATCTTCGTTGCGGTTGCACCCTCGGCTTATGATCGTCTTCTAGCAAAATCCGGTGCATACAAATAGAAGGGCTTATTCCCTTAATGTCCGAAATCGTCCATCCAATCGCCCCTTTGTGTTTTCGCACCCGTAATAGCTTCTCCAAGTTAGTAGGTCCGAGAGAAGAAGAAACTATCACGGATAGGACTCGTTCTCGCCCAAGAAGCAATATTGTAAGTGATCCGGCAACGGCTTAAGTTCTAACTTCGGCACCTCGATCGATCGGTCCTCAGCGACAACTCCCCCTTGAACGGGTTTGTTGACATCAAGATAGCATACGTCCCTCTCATTAGATCGAAACTCGTTCGCCTCCAACATTCGAACATACTTTGGCAAATCCTCGGAAATTTCTTCAACATCGGAATGTGAGTAAATGGATTGTGAAATGCAATGCTCCAACAAGTCGGTCGGGGGCGGCATAATAGACTCAATTGCATAACATTCCTCGGGCGCATCCTCGGGCTTCTTCATCGCGTCATAGATGGAAATTTTCAGATTTTGATCATTAACCCGGAAGGTAAGATCACCCTCTTGGACGTCGATAAGTGCTCTCCCCGTCGCTAGAAACGGTATCCCAAAGATCAATGGTTGATTCTCGTCCTCGGGCATATCAAGAACTACGAAATCGGCCGAAGACTAAGTGTTGGACTCTAACGAACACATCCTCCACAACTCCCCTCGGATAAGAGATCGGCCTCGCCATGAGTAGAGAAATGGTAGTCGGCTTCATCTCCCCAATCTTCAACCTCTTAAAGATGGATAGAGGCATAAGATTGATGCTTGCCCCGAGATCACACAACACATTACGGAACGTTTGGTCGCCAATCATGCATGTCAAAGTAAACGTCCGGATCCTTCGCTTGAGCGGGAGCTTGTTTTGAATGATAGCGCTACACTCCTCTGTCAAATTTATTGTTTCAAACTTCGCCAACTTCCTCTTGCTTGCCACAGCGTCTTTCAAGAATTTAACGTACCCCGGCATGTCTCTCAAAGCGTCTAGAAGTGGAATGTTGATATTCACCTTTTGAAACATGTCGATAAACCGTTGAAGCTTTTCATCATATCTCGACTTGGCCAATCGCTGTGGAAATGGAGCTTTTACCTCAAAATCCTTCACATTCGAACCTAAAGGAGCCTTTCGACCGATAGGGGGGTCGATAGGCTCAATTGCTGGAATTCTGTCTGGGTATCGGGTGGGCATATCGGCCGATAGTCTTGGCAGATAGGCCTGCTGCGTTTCATCTTCCTTCTCGTTCTCGGCTCCCGTTTCTAGTACATCCTCGTTTCCAGATTCCTCAACTTCAGCCCCATGATTACTGTACCTTGTCCCACTCCGAAGCTCGATTGCTTTGCATTGTTGTGTCTTCGGGTTGGTCTCGGTGCTGCTCGGAAAATGGCCCGGCTTATGAATTCCGGCTTGGGCGTTCGCCATTTGACCCATTTGGGTCTCCACCATCGACATCTGCTTTGTTAAGGCTATCACTGAATTTCCAATAGATGTCACACTATGCTCGAGAGCCCCGAACCTCTTGTCTGCTTTATAAATAAAATCTTTTTGACTCGCCTCTAACCGTTCCAACATCTCTTCCATCGGTGTCTTAGCAATCGGCTCTTGAATAACCCCATTTTTCACGTTAAATACCGGTGGTGGCTGAAGAGCATTGTTCGGGTTGGCATAGGAGAAATTAGGGTGGTTTCGATTGTTCGGATAATAGTTCCCCCTATTTCCCCCTTGCCGGAAGTTTCCTCCTTGCACGTAATTTACATCCTCCTCAATTGCAATAGGCTCGTCTAGCTCTTCAAAAACTGCATTGACTCCCAAAGTCTTCTTTCTTAGCATATCAAGCTCTTTTTGTTGTCTTTCAAATTTCGCCTTCAAATCACCGTAGGCGTCCTCGTCACCGGATGGGACCTTTCTTCTCGTCATCTTCCTATCGGTCACCTCCTCGTAATCATTGTTGACCGCTAGCTCGATGAGATTCTTGGCCTCTTCATAATCGTTAGCAAGAAATCCCCCTTTCGAGGAATAGTCCAACTCTCTTCTAGCCTTCCTCGTCAAACCCCGATAAAACCGAATGTAGATTTCCTCCTTGTCAATTCCATCTTTGTCAGGCATTTGCGAAGTAGCTTCTTAAATCGGATCCATGCCTCGTATAAGTGTTCATCCTCATATTGCTCGAATTGCAAGATATCGTTGATTTGTTTTTGCACCTTCGAGGGAGGATAGAAGCGTCTAAGAACAACCGAGTCATCTCTCTCCAAGTACCAATTTCCTTCCGATCTAGGCTCTTGTACCAATCTAGCGCATCGTCTTCTAATGAGAACCGGAATAGGCGGAGCTTAATGACATCCGGAGGCACTCCGTTTTGCTTGATGGTGGCACATATGTCCAAAAACGACTCAAGATGAGCGTTTGGATCTTCACTAACTCCTCCTCCGTATGTTTGAGACTTCACCGTAGCGATGAGGGACGGCTTAAGCTCGAAGTTGTTGGCATCAATCTTCCCCCAACCTCCTTCTTGATAATCGTCCAGCTTCGGTCGAAAGCGGGCATTCAAAGGGATCTTCTCGGGACGAGCGAGTTCTAGTGGTGGGTCAACAATGCCGGCCATGGTATCAACAATAGGTATAGAAATAGTCTCGGTTCTCGCTTCTTGCTTCTTCCTCCTCAAAGACTTCTCGATTTCCGGATCCAAAGAAAATAAGTCCTTTCCTTGGGATCTTGTGATCATGCACCGCCTACAAGGAAGAGAAAACAAGATGTGAGGAAACGAGATCGAATATTAATAATAATAGTATACAACCTAAAGTAACAATCTCTTCTTTTTCGAATTATCCCTTTAAGTTTTCTATCAATTCCCGTGGCGCCAAAAATTGATCATTTGAAATTCGCGTAGTATGGTTTTCAAATCCGATCAATTATAAAATTTGTAAAACCTCGAAGTATTTCCAAGGTGTCGAACCCAAGGGAATTGATATGTCGAAAATAAAGGAAGTAACTCTACTCAAAATTTGACTGCTATTTAGGAATCGAAAATTTGGTTTGTTTCTAATTATCTAACTTCAAAATCGAAAAATAAAAATTAAATAACAATTAATCCTTAAAATAAAAATCTAGAACAATAAGATAAGAATTCCAAGTATTATGCAAAGAGAGCAAAATAAAGTGAATTATCTAAATCAAGCAAATAAAGCAAATTAGCAAGATAAAATCACAAGTTGAAAGCTAATTGATCCTAAGGTAGTATCGTCTAATTGAGTTCACACAATCCATTCACTTGATTCCTTTTCCCCAAATTTTAATTCAATCCTAGAAATAATCACTCAGCCGATCTAGAATTCCGATCAAGGCAACCTAGAAAGATAGTTAATTTAAACCCTTTTAACGCAAGGCTCAAAGAATTTAAATCACTTAAAAAGCGTCAACTTATTTATCTATGATTTATCTTACTCCACTCAAGTCTTAAGATCAAATCATATTGTGCATCAAGTATTTCCACTAATTAATTAATCCTTCCGGGCAAAATTAATTAGCTAACATGCATCGATTAAGGGCCCTTTAATCTAGCATGAGATTTAACACATCTTGATCACAAGCCTAGGATGAAAGGTAAAAAGGTAATCAAAGGGACATCATGTGAACATCAATTAAATTACTAACCCTAGAATCAATCAATGGATTTAGCTAGACATAATTGAAATTAAACAAGAAATAGATGGAGAATACATATTATTAATATGAAAAGAGAGATTACAACCCTTCCGGATGAACTCTGAGTCTTCAATCTCCGAAAAAGTAGAAAAACAATAATAATTGCTGCTTTGCAAAAAGTTCTAGTATCAAAGGAATTAAAATTGCAAAAAAACTTAAAAGTGTGCTAAAGATGATAAAAGATGATAAAAGATGATAAAAGATGATAAACTAGGTCTAGAAGGAGGTGTATATAGCCTCTGGTGGTTGAACTCCCGATTAGAACTAATCTAGGAAACAAAATCTATCCAAAAGAGTCACGATCTGTCAAAACTCGAGAACCCGCGGAGCAGCCTATCGGACTGGCCTATCGGCCGATAGGCTGGGCCGATAGTTGGTCTGTCGGTCGACTTCACTCGATAGGGCTCGGAACACCTGTCGGACGCACCTATCGGCCGATAGGCTGGCCCGATAGGTGGTCTAACTTTTGCAAAAATCCGTTTCTTCCGTCCGTTTGACTCGACTCTCGGTCCTTTGTCTCGTTTTGGGTCCTTTTGGCTCTAAAAACCTGCAAACACACTAAAACCAACCCAAACGCGTAATACGGCTCGACTAATCATAAATAAGCCAAATACGAGCACATTAATCACGAAACGAGATAAAAACCTAGTATAAAATCCTAGAAAAATGTGGTAAAATTACCACCTATCAATATTACACTTTACACATTAATTCATTTATACGCGCGTTTGCTGGTTTGTCAATCATTCAAAATGAAAAACAGAAAACAGTAACCTAGTTACTACCAACATATAGCTCATGGACCTAATTCCTAAGTACTGGGCCAAGCGAATGACCCAATAAATAAAAAAAACAGTCTTTGATTCTTCGTCTTCTCGGTCGGTTGTCTTCGGTCTTCCTCATACCCAAAATAATAATTACATCATTGAAAAATTGCATCCTATACAAATTTTTCTAGTAAATATAAATAGGCTCAAAACGGCCTTTACAACCCAATCGAATCGAACAAATCAAAAACTAAGTCCACGAGCTATATCACCATCACATAAGGATTCCATACAACATGTAACGACAATGAAATTAAACAATTAATTTTAATATAAATTAATCCAATTAATCTATAAACTTAATCTATTCAATTTCTACTATATTAATCCAATTAATATAAAGTGGCATTAAAATTAAATAATCAATTAATATATTAATCTAATCAATATAAAATTAATCTATTCAATTTTAATAGTATTAATCCAATTGATACTAATAATCGTCATTTTGATTCGTTCGAAGTAATCCGGCCAAATAATATTTTCGTTTAATTTATTTCCCTTAACTAAAAATATTCCAAATATTAATTTAGTCAAATTAAAATCCAATTTAAATTTATTGGGAAATAATTACAACGAAATATAAACTTAAAACGGAGTCCCGGACAATCCGGTTTAGGCTGACCATGGCCCGATTCAAAATCGGCCAAAAACCCAGGGTGCTGGCCGAGCCATGCTTAGCGGCTGGCGAGTCCTCATCGGCGAGCATCGGCCGCCTATCGGCGAATGCGGCGAGAGACTGGCCGAGCATGCTCGGCAGCAGCCTGACGGCCAGGCCATCTTTGCTGCCCGCTTCCGTTCTTTTTTCGCCGTTTCCAAAAACGTGATGCTACAACGAACAATTTAAAATCTAAGATTATTCCAAACATGATTCTAAATCATAATCATCAACCAAAAGCATTCAAAATGCACAAATAATCGTATATAGGGAAACATTGACCTCGCTCTGATACCACTGTTGGGATTCCGAAAAAAAAAACGAAATACGCAGCGGAAAATAAAAACGAATCCAAAACAGGATCGATCAACTAACGTATATACGAAAAAAATAAATACGAAGATAAAAATCATACCCTTGAAGCCTTTGAAATAAATCTTCGTAAATATGGATGACGATCATGAACCCCGTCCCGAACACGAAATTCCTTCGTTCCAAGCGCCGAAAATACGAAGCCTCTACTTCACACGCGTCGGAAGTTGCCCGGAAAATTCGACGTAACTTCGTTCTCCAAGAACACGGCTAGGAAGTTACCGTAGAAATTTATATCTCTAATTTTTCTTAACTTTTATCACCTCTAAGACGAAAATGTTAAAAAAAAAAAAAAATCTCTCCTCCTCACTTCTTGCTCTTGTCCAGAACCAGAAAGTAGAATGTGTGTGTTTGTCAAGTCTCTCACTTATTGATGTGAAGGTGATAATATAATATATATATATATATATATTCACAAAACAACTCACCATGTAGATATAATATGAGAGAAATAATCTCAACACATGATGGCTAAAACAAGACAACTACAACACACATGGTGGAAATAATTCCATGTGAGGTTTGGAAAGGGGCAGCCCATTTAGGAAGTTTTCTAGAAACGAGCCGAGCCACTCGGCTCGTGTACCGGACGTTCGTCAAACAACTCCGTTAAATACACTCCGTTTAATCACTAATGTATTTATATTAATTAATTAATCTAATTAATTAATAATATCAAATACAAATATATTTCTCTAAGAAATATAATTTATGAATTAAATTAATTACCCGGTAACTTAATTTTAATTCATAAGACCGCTATTTTGATTTATCTAATAAATCATAATTAGATATCCAATATCTAATATTAATAGAGAGATAATAAATTCGCATTTATCCGTCAACGCTCCTGATGCGCGACTCCGTAGGTCCGTCTCAGCCGGCATTGGGAGGAACCAATGAGTGCGGGCAGCACTTAGCCAGCCTAGCGGGCCGCACTGTAAACCCCGACTGAGAACGAATGAAGGGATCATTCCAGAACCATTATGTCGTGAATACTATATACGTACAGACCATTTATCAGATGTCCCGGTCAAGTCTTCGGGTCACGGTAAAGTCAAACCCTAGTATTGACTAGACTCTATACATATGTTAATGCAAATCAAGACCGACTGATTAATAGTGTATCTAATACGACTATATCAAAATGCTTTGGCCAAAGACTTATGATCTTATTTGTCATTAACCGTATAGGACATTCGCCTGCTCACTAACAGGAGATAGAATCCTTTCTTGGCGCACAGGAAAGACTGCTACCTGCCCGTATAGTCCGCACTTCGAGGTCGACTCAGCAATCAAGCAAATGAGTCTAACTACTCTAATGACAAACTAAACGTCACATGCACATCTTCTACTGAACCCTCAAGTCAAAGGTCCATGTATACTATCACAACCTTTTGATTCGTCATCGACTCTCCGAGAGTGAATACCGTGTGACTGAATCGAGTATGAGCCGTGTTCGAATATACTGGGCCCACCAATATACTTATAACTATGCTATCAAGACGTGCACACGTCCTAGCATCAGTTATACAAGTCGTATTAAAACATAATGCCCATTTTAAGTTTATTGACTTGCGAACAATTTACGTAAATAAACTTTAAACACTTCCAGTGTATTTTCTCTTATCCCATAACGAGAATGGAATGTTCGATTTATTTACATGGACTTCACTTCAATGTTTACCAAGTCAAGAATGCAATTGAAATACAATAAACAGTGAATGAATTGTATTGCCTTTTTTATTAATTATTCCATAATTACAAGTACAATGCCCTTACTCTCTCATCCCCTGAGTGGCATTCGAGGGCATATTCCTAACAGATTCCGCCCAACGAAGGTGAAGGACAGTCTTCTCAGGCGGTCGGTTAGGAGGATGGGGCCGAGTAGATTTTTACTTTGTTCCATGTATGGCCTGCGTGCCAGTTTTCCTTGGTTTCATTTTTATTTTGGTGTAGAACCGCCTCTTTAACTGAATGAAATCTTTTTATAGCATCTGTTGCTTTTCTCTGTATGTTTGGGTCCGGTCGGTTTGGCCGTTGCCTTGCTTTTCTATTCACCATTTGTTGATTGTGCCGGATGGGCCGACCTTATGAGATGCCGAGGCGAGCTCCGTTTTATAGTGCCGGATGGGCCGGTCTTATGAGGTGCCGAGGCGAACTCGGTCGTATAGTGCCGGATGGGCCGGTCTTATGAGGTGCTGAGGCGAACTCGGTCTTATAGTGCCGGATGGGCCGGTCTTATGAGGTGCCGAGGCGAACTCGGTCTTACAGTGCCGGATGGGCCGGTCTTATGAGGTGCCGAGGCGAACTCGGTCTTAGAGTGCCGGATGGGCCGGTCTTATGAGGTGCCGAGGCGAAGTCGGTCTTACAGTTCCGGATGGGCTGGTCTTATGAGTTGCCGAGGTGAACTCGGTCTTATAGTGCCGGATGGGCCGGTCTTATGAGGTGCCGAGGGGAACTCGGTCTTATAGTGCCGGATGGGCCGGTCTTATGAGGTGCCGAGGCAAACTCGATCTTATAGTGCCGGATGGGCCGGTCTTATGAGGTGCCGAGGCGAACTCGGTCTTATAGTGCCGGATGGGCCGGTCTTATGAGGTGCCGAGGCGAACTCGGTCTTATAGTGCCGGATGGGCCGGTCTTATGAGGTGCCGAGGCGAACTCGGTCTTATAGTGCCGGATGGGCCGGTCTTATGAGGTGCCGAGGCGAACTCGGTCTTATAGTGCCGGATGGGCCGGTCTTATGAGGTGCTGAGGCGAACTCGGTCTTATAGTGTCGGATGGGCCGGTCTTATGAGGTGCCGAGACGAACTCGGTCTTATAGTGCCGGATGGGCCGGTCTTATGAGGTGCCGAGGCGAGCTCGGCCTTATAGTGCCGGATGGGCCGGTCTTATGAGGTGCCGAGGCGAACTCGGTCTTATGGTGTATCCAGATTAAAAATGAAGTAAAGTCGAATTTTATTGATAATACCTTTTTAAATACATGGCGTTCCGCGGATGGATCAATCCTTGGCCATTCAAATATTCTAACTGATAGGCTCCGCTCTGAAGGACTTTGTTAATCTCGTCCGGTCCTTCCCACTTGGGTTTAGGAGGTCCTGGATCTGGCCCCAATACTCGTTTAAGGATGAGGTCTCCGACCTAAAAGCTTCGATGATGAACCTTGGGAGTTTGCTTTATAGATGGCGTCCCGTATTCCTGGTTTAGATCTGTTTTTGGCGACGAGATCTAGATTTCGAGGGTTACGTCGCTCTTGTTCTTCGAAATGGGTTATCCGGTAGGCGGGTGCTCCAATTTCGACCGGGATAACTGCCTTAGTACCGAAGGCTAAGAAGGTATTTCTCGAGTGGAGGACCGATGCGTTGCTCCGTGAACCCATAAGTCTTCATGGAGTTCTTCGGGCCGGGAACCTTTGAGCTTCTTGAGGCGGGTTTTGAGGTGCTGTTTTATAATTTTATTAACCGCCTCGACTTGTCCATTGGATCATTGATCGTGCGATGTGGATAAGCTGTTTCGTATATGGAGGCCGTCGCAGAAGGCCTGAAATTTTTCCTCATCTCTGTATGGTTTTATCAGATATAACGGACTGAGGGGTCCTGAGCGATTTTCAAATAAGATCGATTATTTTTTGCTCGGTTGTCCGCGCTAGTGGTTCGGCCTCGGCCCGCTTTGCAAGATAATCAACTGTGACGATGGTGTATTGTACCTCAACTCGTCTTTTAGATGGGGGGACCCGGACGATCATCCACTTGACGAATGGCGGAAGGCAATAAGCGGAAGTGGGTTTCACGCGAGGCTCGGATCTAAGAAGCGAAGGTTTGGCTTCGGGCGTACCTTCGCTCCAGCTCAATGGCATCTTTTTAAGATTCGGCTAGTAACATCCTTGTCGGAGCGATTTGTAAGCCAGTGCCGGGCCGCCGAAGTGGCGGCCGCGTGTCCACTTGGGCACCTTTCTGAGGGCGTACTTGGATAGGCCTTTTAGCGATGGAGCCGGGTACCTCCACATAAGGTTCCTTCGATGGGGAACCGGGTGGACTAAGGTTGAAGTAATCATGTCTTTGTGGATATAATGCTACGCTGAGGGCATGGAACTGGAAGCTGTACCGGTCCTTGCAGCTCGAGTTGTTCGGCTGCCAAGGAGTCAGCTTGGTTGTTCTTGGTTCGAGGAAGGTGTTAGATAGTTCCCCGAGAATCTCACCACCGGGTCCGAGCCAGACTGAGGTGATTAACCAAACTGGGATCCCAGGCTTCGTATTCGCCCCTAATTTGATTTACCAGTAACTTGAGAATCGCTCCAAGATAATGAGGTGAGCAAGACCGAGGGAGGTCGCCACTTTCAGACCGGGCATGAGGGCTTTATATTCCTCTTCATAGTCGGTGGCTAGGAAACCTAGGTGAGTGGCCGAGCAGAACAAACGTTGGTCAGGGCTGGCGAGGACTATTTCTGCGCCTGTTTGGCCAGTAGTTGGGGATCCGTCCATGTGGAGCTACCGCTCCAATCGATTATTCTTTCGCTGGTGAACTTTCCGCATTTAAATCTAAGGTTCCAGAGGGCAGGTCTTCACTTTCAGGGGGCTAGTATGAGCGTATAGGCCAGCATCTCTACCGGGGCGTATCTGAGCTCGGCATCAGATGGACCATATGTCGAACCGCATGTCGAACCGCATTTTTCGATCAAGCGAAGGCGGTGCAGATTGCAGTGGGGTTCTCCTCGGGCCGGTAGTTGCAGGATTGGTGCTTCTGCTAAGACCTCCTTGGTAATTTTGTTGGTCGGGCCCCTCTTTCCTTAGCTTCTGAATAATTGACGAAAGGTGGAGAATTCTTTACCTTCCGCATCTCCTTATAAAGAGTGTGCCTTTGCTTATTTCAGTTTTACTAACATGTTTCCCTTTCTGCCATTTTTTCATTACTTCGAATTCCAGGTTTCACCGTTGGCATCCTAATGGCCGTTGTTCGGGCGCTTATGTGAAAAACTCGTTAGGTTCCGATGACTCCATCTGATCTCGGCCCAATCTTTGCCTAATAGCGGCCTGAGTTTTCTTGCATGCACCCTAACAGACTACTTTTTCTGGATTACCAGGATCTTTATGGGGATCTGGTGGGAATTCCGAAAGCGCTTGCAGATATTGTGGAGTTATTGGTGGTTGCGGTGTATGTTGATTGCAACTTTAATTTGAAAGATATACGGGGGTTCTTTAAAAACCTCCTAGAGCCTCGAACTACGTTCGATGTTCTCTGAGTCATGACCTTCGAAAGGTCAGCCGAGTCAAGCAGGAACTCACCATTACAATGGTTCCTGTGCTTTCAACTCACAATTATAATGGTTCCTGTGCTTTCACATCACCACTTATTGGTGAGGGTGGTCATCCCCGGGTGAACGCAGGGTGTGCGAAAAGCGCTCTGTCACCTTGAACGGGTTTCCCTTCTTTGTGGCGGGCTGATAATGTTTAGAACTTGAAATAGTTGCGGCTTGAACGATTCGTTCAAGATTCCGGTGAGTGTATGCAGCTGTGGGAAGCGTCCCCTTCCTCTAGCGTCAATCTGTTGACGTCTGATTTGGTCAACGTCACGTGTGCTGATCTGGACGAATGGATCGAAGCCACGCAGAAAATAATAAACAAGATGAAAAGTATTGGACCACTAAATTTTATTAATGATCTTGATATGGAATAGAACCGGGCTGAATATATTGGGCCGGTCTATATTGTTTGTGCTTCTAATTACAAGTCTTACCTTTTTTCTTTTTCTTTCTTTTTCTCTATCTCTCTTTTTCTCTCTCTCGATTTTTCTCACCAATTTTCCAAAAGTCCTTTCTTTCTGTATTTTCCTTCTATATATAGAAGGTCTGAACCAATTAGCGGGTGACAGCTGGAGGTTACCTGGGAGTGTGTTTAGACACTTGTCAGCGGGGGAATTTGCCTTAAACACGTGGCGGCTTTAGAGACTGCTTTGGGAAGAATGAGGACAGAGCGCACTGATCGTCCTATCTGCCTGTTCTTGGTGCTTTTGGCAATACTTATCTGTTGTGGCCGATAATGGGGTCGGCCCTCGAGCTTCCCGCTATTCTGGTCGGTCGACTATGGGGTCGGCCCTTGAGCTTCCCGTTATTCTGGTCGGTCTCGTTATAATTTTGATTTGGTGCGTATTCATCCTGGGTCTGCTCGGTCCTTCTGGATCGGATCCCGGGTCGGCTCTGACGTCTCTGTTCGGTCCGGTATTAACGAGCCCGGGAGAAGATCGGGTTCGTACCCGGTCCGGCTCCAGGCTCTGCTCGGCTGGTCGGCTGCCTGGAGTGCTTATGTGGATGCCAAGGTGGATCGACTATCAACAACAACAATAATAATAATAATAATAATAATAATAATAATAATAATTAAAAAAAAAAGAAGAATTCATACTTGATATTCAATATTTCTTTGTACTGCACAATGATTAATATTTTCGATTTTATATGATGGTTCTTTTTAAAACTAGTGTGTAATCCTTTAAAATTCGACAACATAAATGGATGATTTGATTTATAATTTATAATAAAAAAATAGTTAATATTTAAAAAATAAAGAAATCATGCATACTATTACGACAGTTAATAAGAGTAAATATTATAGTGTTGATCAAGTACAATACAAAAATAATAGTGAGATTTTTATGTTTTAATTAAATCATTTATTAATAATATTTGTATTTATTAAAATAAACATTGTTTTCTTAAAAAGAAAATAAAAATAAAAAATAAAAAATAGATATAAAAAAATAATGCTCGCAAGCACATGAAAATGCTGCTCGAGCTCGAGCTCCAATTTTGTTGTTCGATCGAACTCTAGTGAACACTAACTCGTCTCGCTCGTTAAGGCTAAAACTCGACTCATCTCACTCATTTGCATATTGCATATGCACCATTCTAGTGTATTGCTACTATGTAACACCAAATACCGTGCAACACTATTTGATGCAACACTGTTCGTGCACACTCTGTTTGTGTATTTTGTAAAAAAAAAAAAAAAAAAAAGAGAGAGAGAGAATGTGTGTTTGGAACTGTTATTATCATCCTAACTGTAGATTCTATAAATAATTTTAAACTATAATACAACTATGACAAACTTATTTATTTGAATATAAAATTTTAGTTTTAGTATAAATAATAATATTACTAAGATTGGTTTCGCAAATGTTCCCCAAGTTCAATACTAAAATTAAGAGTCGTATATGGAACTTCATGTCAAGGCCAAATAAAACTAAACATTCAAAACCATTCAAATTCTCTCCATCACAAGTCACATCTCTTCATACATCAATGTACATAATCCCGCCTGACCAGGTTTAAACGGTATGAATGATGCAGTCCTAGTCCTAAATTTTCCACCACGAAAATCTCTAGACCTACAAATGCCATTGCGGTATACTACTAGATACAATTATACGAAGTTTCAATTTAGTCCGTCCCCAACTGGATATGGCACACGTAAACCATATACCAGAGTGAAGTCAATTTTCCTTTTGCAGAAATGAGTACCAAAAAACAATGGCGGACTACCAAAGAAGTTTAGTCACATGTCAATGATAACCGGCTCTCCTGGAATCGCCAAAAAGATCATCTGCACAGCAGGAACCAAAACACATGGTAAATAAATGAGGTAAATCATATATGCTAATTTACACAGACAGTCGGATTAAAATGTCTGCTATAACATTGAAAATCGGTAATGCTAGCTCTATGAAACCAGGATAATAGTCATTAATAAGTCTCACAGTGAAAGATGACAGTGCTTTTATAGGTTATTTGGACCGGTAAGATGTTCAACATGCATTTTATCACCGCAAAAAAATAAACAAAATATGGTCCGCATAAAACACACATTGAGATATATGCCTGTAAATAGAGAAAATTTGATATTTGGTCCACAGGATTTTGAGACCCTGACACTTGGTCCCATAAGTAACTTCTTGTCTCACCAGAAGTTTCCCTTTTTTTGCACTTTTGGTCCACCCAGAAGGTTTCTTTAGCACTTCTGGTCCCACCAGAAGGTTCTTTGCGCTTTGGGGACTAAAAATGCAACAATTGATTCCTATAGGACGTTTTCTATTCTACAAGATGTTTTAATCATTATGGAACCAAAAGTATCAGTCTCCATCATGTGGGACCAATAGTGGATTTCCCCGTCAAGATAACAGGGCAATCGAGGAAGCTGTTGCCATGAAACGATCAGATAACTATATCAACAAAACATTAATTAGCCTTTAGCATTCAACTTACCCTGCTCGTCTTCATAGCCATTTTGAGTTGTAAAAAATGGGGTGAGGTAGTTCCTATCCAGGTCGCTAAAAGATGCAGTGCTGCAGAAGGAATCAAGGAACTGACATTAATGAACAGTTGAAAAACAAGATTGAAAATCCAGGAATCCTTTTCACCACCTGTTGCGGAGCTCGTTAAGTCTCGTCTTAAACCGGTTTCCGGATGATGACCCCCCCTCATATGTAGGAGCTTTGTAGCTATTGTTTGTGTCAGAGCTCTGAAATTGGGAAGAAGAAGGAAATCAAATACTTCATAAGATATTTCACCAAAAACATATCAAGCTATTCGGACTATTGAATTATAAGTCATGTTGTCTTGCAATTAGCATGAAACTTATACAACTGAAAGACGTTTACTACGGTACCTTTTTAGCCACTATTTGTTGATAGTGAAAAAATGTAACAGGACAGAACAAGTGGATAACTGTGAACAACTTTTCAGAAGAAGAAAAAAAAAAGATCAAGGTAAAATCTGTCTGGTTCATCAGAATGCAAGGACCAAAGAATACACCATGGTATACTGCCTACAACAATCCCTGGAATTTCTCTTCACTATTACCAATTGTTATGGACCAAGATCACATGATCAGTAACAGAAGTACTGAACACATCAAGCACAAGCAACGGTACGGGAGGTGATAAATATCGACTTACTTCGCCCAATGGGCTATCAAGGCCATCGCCAACAACTTGTAAAGCTTCCAGCATGGTTCCGGTTGATCCTCCTATCAGCAAGACCTAAAAATCCCAACCACGACAGAAATGATAAAATATCTCAACATTATATGCCAAAATGAAAAATTTAAGTAAAGCCTCAGCTTAATTGTATTTTATCCATTAAATAGGAGTACAAAAATTTACTGAAAAGATATGCAATATATTAAACATTAGGTCGTGCGAAAATGAAATTTCAATCTAATTATGGCATACTTCGAGAACACATTGGTTCTTCCATCTTCCATTAAAACTCCAATGTGAGATCTTAACTTTTAAACAAGATTGTCGCTTACCGTCAAAACAACTATTGCAGTAGTGGCGGTGAATATTGTCTGACCATGTCCTTCCGGAAGATCATGGACAGATTGCAGGGCAAGTGCAAAAGCCATAGCCCCTCGGAGCCCTGTGATGAATTTGAGCTGTCAAAGAGTGTCTGTATGTGTATGAAATTGCCAAATGCAATGAGGTAAGAAGGTAAAAAGATGTATGAATGGGCCGCAAGTATTATGAGAGAGATGTTTCAAATAAATAAAAAACGAAGCTAGGGACCACCAGGACCTGCTATACGATTGGGCTTATAGAGAGAACGAGGTAGTGTATATAACGGATGATCTTATCCACTTACCACTATACCAAAGTGCTTTCTGATGCTTCATTGGTATTTTTCTATGGGCAGGCCTAAACAAATTCACCAAATAAGCGCACGAGAACACATTTGCAGCTCTGGAACAAGTAGAACAATGCTCAATATTTGTCCGAAACAATTTCATAACTAAATCTTCCCCTCATAACATCAAATCAACATAGGGCATAAATATTGGATTAGGGATGCAGAAAAAACAAAATAGAAAAGACAATTGGATTGCTGACATAAAGAATAACGCAAAGTGTGTATACCTTGCAATACAGATGAATAACTGAATTAATTTAGAGCAAGTCAAGGAGAAATATCAGTTAATTCAACAAATTAAAGAAAAAACGAATGATTAAATAGTTCTGACAACTTGAGGATACAATTGAAAAGAAAATAAATCCAATATGAGACCAGCTGTGCTGTTCCATGGCAATGTCAAATCCCATGTAAATAAATCTGCAAGATAGATAAAATCTTAAACAGTGAGGCTGGAGAAACAACAGAAACACCACAGAAAGTAAACTGCATGATTGCTTACACAAAAGTCTCCGCCAATGATGATATCAGATGGAAAAATGAAGATACAAATTTCTGAGAACTGTCCGACAAGTTTGGGAAAGAGTAGTGCTTCATAACCTGGCACAAATAACCAACGGTTTTGCTGCTATATAATATCAACCAAAAGATAAATACAAGATATAAACTACATTAGTTTCACTTACTATTCCAGTGAATAATATAGACACAATACCCGAGAGACCAAGCCCTTCAGCTAGCATGTATCTAGATAGAGTAGAAGATATCAAAACACAAACAGAAAATAAATATTGATTCCATGAAACAAAAGGTAACAGCGAAAAAGTATCTTACGAGAAATATGGGAAGAGAACAAAGAGGCAGCACTCCAAGTTTTGAAGACTGTACAGAAAATGAATAGAAAAGATGATAGGTATTCCTTATAGACTGGTTCCCAATTGGGAATTCTAGAACATTGAAAAGATATTCTTACTTGTCAGTGTCCAGACCAGCATACTTAAAAAGGTTCTGGAAGTTAAGGCTTCACAGTGCATTTTATGAGCTTAAAATCAATAGAATGCTTAAAATCAATAAAATGAAAGTATTGGCAAGAACTGTAAATATCAAGGGAAAAAAGGATATCAAAGCAGAAGTGAATCCAACTCCAACACCTGCATATTTAAAACCAAACTATGTTATTAGCTCGGACAAGTTGCCTACAAAAATGTACAAAAGTTTCTCCTTTTGGAAGTAGGAAATGCAATGCTTTAAAAGGCGCTAGGCAAGTTTGAGGCATTCTGTACGAATGAGGCGAGGCTTAGGCCTCAAAGAGCATTGAGGCGCAAGCTTTTTTCTACTTTTCTCCCAAACAAATTTTTTAAAAAATAATAACATCATTATGAACAAAATAACAACTTTACAAACAAAAGAACAATCACAAATTATAACAGCAACGAGGCAAATATCATGTTACGACATAAAAAGCTAATTGATCTAGTCCATCACACCAAAATATCAATGCCTATATTCAAATTCTTTAATCCCAAACAATTTATCAAAATGTTATGCTATCCCACATCGATTCCACATAAAAACCATAGTCAAGGGTAAAGGGTTGCCTCCCACTTATATACCCTTCCACACATTCATGTGGAACCGATGTAGGATATCGTAACAATCCACCCCCCTATCAAGCTGGACGTCCCATACGAAGGCCCACTTCCCGGGTGGCTTCCCCCCTTGGGCCCACATCCAGGGCGGCAACTCCTGGGCCCACCATCGAGTAGCCCTTTTCCGTAGCCCGCCCGAATCCGGAAGGTCGGGCTAAAATGTTAGGCATATAAGCTAGGGAGTCCTAACTTAACCCAAAAGCATCGGCACTGGTAAAGGGTTGGCTCCTACTTATATACACTTCCACACTTTGTCGAATTGATGTGAGATATTGCAACACAAAATGCCTAACCAAAATATCAAAGTCCATTTCCTTCAACATTATGAAACTAAGAGCAGAAAATAATATTAAAAATTATGTAATTTTATAACAAAAAATATAATATAATATTCTCGGTTAAGAAAGCTAAAAGAAAAAAGGTAGTTTTTTTGTAATCAAATATATTGAGGCAAAAGGACAAAAAGTATTCTTTCGTCTTCCTTCCTTCCTTCCCCACATTAGGGCTTTCTGCCAAAATTAAGTTGCGAGTAAGATGGGACAAATCCTTGTTTAAGTTGTTGAAAGGAATGTGTAGATTTTCCTTGATGTAAAAGTTCAAACAAATAACATTATCGTCTCAATTCTGGGAAGTCAAGCAGAAAAGGTAATTCAAATTGGTTATGTGCTAGGAAGAACAGAAGAAGCACAAAGTCAAAACTTAGAACTTCAGCTGATAATTAGGCAAGCATTATACGATACCAGTGAAGTAAGTTTTAGAACAGTGCAGAAGTCACAACTTAACTTCAATTGATAATTAGAAATAAAACATAGCACATATACGAAAAGAAAGAAAGAAAAAGAATACAACTATAAGATAAAGTGAAAGTAACATTTGAATGATGTGTATCAGAAAAAACATGAAACTTAAAAGATAAAGCTTATGACTCAGATGAATATAATTCCTGATGGAGCCATGCTAATCCTATAGAGTACTAAATCTATAAATTGACACCCTTCTGATCCATGAATAGAACATATAAACATCCATGCATCATCATATGCGTGTGTGGCATTTTATTTTAGAAAATGAATAACCTGGAAATCATAGTTTCTATACAAAGATCCAGAGGAAACAAGGAATGCAGAGAACTTTGTGTAGAACGAGAAGAATTGAAAATCACTGTTTTGACAGAAAGATTCATGGGTACCAACTAACAAGGAATTCAAGAATATGTGTTTACTGGTCAATCAAGCGTTAAAACTTCAGCAACACTCACCAATGAAGAAAGAGTAAGGTAAAATAAAATTGATGAAGGATAAGAAAACGAAAACTATAAACAACATACCAAAAACGGGAAGTCTTATTCATTTATAATGAACTAAATCTCTACTTTAACCATAAACTAGGAAATAGGAAAATAAAACATATACTTTCTTGAATTACTATATGGTGCTAAACAAACCTGCCGACAATGAGCCAACAAAAGTCTCAAGAAATCCAACCACGACCATGAAAAAATTTTGACCTGATGACATATGACTCCTCACCATCGACATTGTCCTATGAAAGTATAAACCAGGTTATCAATGAATGATTCTGCAAAATTAAACTCATTATGATGGAACCTATGGTTTGACTAACCTGTACAAAGAAATTGCCATCTTCAAACCGCCAAAACCCACAAACAATTAGTAATCACTATAAAAAATTATTCGAAGTTCTCCAAAAGATATTCTCCATCTTAAAAGAAGAAAGAGAGAGAGACCAGCAAACTTACTGCATCATTTAGCACAGATTCGCCAAAGACTAATGCATAGAGATTCACGTCTGTACCAAGCTCCTACAAATGTCACATCAAGGGTGTAATTCACAATTACTTACGATGCAACACTGACTTGCAGTGATGGAAATTTTGGTAAATGTTTGCTTTCTCTTGTATTCTTTAGGAAATAAGTAAAGCGTGGACATTCCTTCAAAAGAAAGCTAAAGATGATCAATCAATTACAATTAGTTAATATTGACTTGGAAATAAGCAAGTTGCCTAAACTTCTACCAATAAACTGACAGCGAGCGAACTTAACTCACATTCCACCTTTGAAGCAAACATTCAATCGAGAAGGTCAATTTGCAGAGACATATAGAACTAATGAAACATTCCGCTAATACCACCACCACCACCTTTTAGGCAGGAAAAATGCATGTTAGTAGTATCACACAATTGTCAATCATTTCGATCATAGAATGAAAATAAAAAATAAAAAAATATGTGAGACTGGTCAACCTATTTTCACCTTATACCTAGAATAATAAGTTCTTTGTCATACACAATATTCTCACTACTCCATGAGTAATCTGAGAGTTTAAACTAACAAAGCCAGCAGGAAGAAACAGAAAATATCATACACCAGATCACCTGAAATATAGATAGAACTGTGACAGGATCAGTGGCTGAGATAAGAGCACCAAACATCAGACACTCGAGAAAAGGAAGTTTGTAGATGAGGAATGTCACTCCACCAAGATATCTACATAAAGAAACACAAAACTATAAATGAAATATGCTAGTGATTACATCGCTTACTAAATACCTGCATTATACGAAAATCTGAAGCTATTAAGAGAATGATACTCACACTAAAATGCCTGTGACCATAGAAGCAACAAATGTTCCAAAAATTGCAAACGTGACTATGGCGCCGAAGTTAGAAAAAAATGGTTTCTGAAAATCAAATATATAAGAAATGTCATATTCATAGAGAGCATAAAAAAAAGGACAAACAAACTTATTCAGCCATAGTAAAGTTTTACTTGGAACTTGGCGCAAAATAATGGATCAGAAAGAGAAGGCAGGAAAATATTCTATTTCTTAGTTTAAGTTTGGTCTCAAGAGCTGAGAGGCCGCACACGTTCTCTAAGGTTACTCTGAACACTATATCAAGACCGACTAAGTTTTTTCGCACTTTCTTTACTCTCCACTATATCTTCACAGAACCTACTAGTCAAGCTCTGGCCCGACAAGCTACAGCTAAAAAATGTGGAACAATCTACCAACATCAATCTTGTACCTGTTGAGCAAACTGCTCAGATTTCATAAAGTCTAGTATATGACAAAATAGTTGCACTATTTGCAAGAGGAAGCATTCAAAAGCAATCAAGGATAATCAAAATAAGCAAGTTGCGTAAATGACTAAATGTCCGGCAGCACTCTTCAAATGTTTTCTTCAATTGCATTCCCTTTTTTGAGGGTGTGCAGGCTATATGGCTGTAATAAGTTGAAATTTGGGATAAATTCATGCTTTTGACACTTCCTTTTCCTGATCGAACTCAATGTTTAACATCATAAAGATAAACATATAAAAGAGAACTTACAGGTTGCAGGCTGAATCCTGATTGAGTAAGCGCGACAACAAGTTAAGGAAACAACTATTCTTGCTAAACATCAGAAGAGCAAAACTATTAACAATGCATTCAACTTAGTTTCTTAAGAAAGCCATTGTGCAAGGATATAATATTATTGGGGGCAGCAGAAATAAGAAGAAGAACTCTTCGTGGAAGTTGAACCATGCCCTAACAATCAAAATAAATCAATCAGTCAGAAGCAGTTACATAATTCAAAGTAAACAAACTAGTTTTTAGAAGGGGGCAAAAAAAAAAAAAGAACGAGCAGTGCATATATGTACGAGGAAGACCTGATGCTAGTCTCCGTATTGGAAATATTTGCTAGCCCACCCACAATTAAACCTGTATCCAACATTCACATTTCCATTAGATAATAGCGACTGCAAAAAAAAAAAAAAAAGGCGCAATCAGATCATTAAGTGATCAGCGCTGCAGAAAGTCATGGAAGCGGGACTAAAATAACCGATCAAAAGGGAGGCACTAGCTTCAGGAAGGTAATAGAATCGATGACGACGAAGAACGTGGCCGAGAACAAAGGACAAGACAAGCATCATAATCTGAAGAAGTATGCCGACACCGGCGGCCTGCTGCTCCTCCGCCGGACTTCCCCTGGGGTCGGCCGGAGATATTCGCAACTCTTCCATGCCGATTCCTCAGGATTTTTCAGCAATGAGTGCTTTATCAACCAATACAGATATGATTCAACTGAATAGAGAAGGAGAAACACGAAATAATTTCAAGTTCAACGACTGTTTAGTTGAGACTTTTCGCCTTTTGGAGAACTGGGATTTTGATTAAATCTTCTTTCGTTTTGGGTTAATTTTTTTTTTTTTTTAAAAAACTTCCGTCTCCTGCGTTCTTACGCCTTCGAATAATTACTGGTTTAACACGGATTCATTTAAAAATATTCTTAAAAAAAAAAAAAAAAAAAAAAAAGATGCACAGTCTATATTTCACGAATATTTATATTGTGGTGCATATACTTCCTTAATAGTTTCGAGTAGAGGTGGGCAAAAAAACCGAAACCGAAACCGAAACCGAAAAAAAAACTGAAACCGAAACCAGTCAAAACCGGTTTTTGACCAAAACCGGTTTGGGTTGTCGCAAAACCGGCGGTTTCTACCCGGTTTTGCATTTTTCCGTTAGAAACCGGTCCAAACCGGTTTTTAGTGTAACCGGTTTCTAAAACCGGGTTGAAAAAACCGGTTTCAAACCGGTTTTTGCATGTAGCCGTTAGGTTCCGTTTTTTTCAAAAATGTGACCGTTTTTTGTGTCTTTTTTTACCATTTTGCCATCCCTAAACCAACTATAAATACCCTATTTGTGTTTTGGTTTAGTCACAATACTCAAACACTCTTCAAGTACTAAAAAAATTACAAAATTCTCGTTTCTCTCAATTAAAATGGCAACTCAATCTTCTTCCGTCTACGAATGCACTCGAGATTGTTGAAGTTATAGAAACAACTCGAAACCAAAAATTTGGTGTAATTTCAACCTTGTGAGGTTGTCGGATGGGCAACTTAAGGCTCATTGTAAACATTGCGGTAAGTTTTGAAACATGAATCCAACACGACGTTGAAGATGCATACCGACAAGTATTGCGAAGGACTCAAACTGCTCCTAAGCCGGCCAAGCATCTATGTCACGAGAGGGCGGTCTTTTTGCATACGGCGAGGCGGTGCGACAACAATTTGCAAGCTACGTGATTCAAGAAGGTTTGCCGCTCAACCACTTCGATAACCTCGATTGACTAAGGTGATTCAAAATACTCTTCAACCGCGATATAAACAAGTAAGTCGTGCTACTCTTAGACGTGATTGTATTAAATTATGGAAAAAGGCTAAAATAGAACTAGTAAACGGTTTTGCAAACTTAAATACAAATGTAAACTTAACAACCGATGTTTGGTCGGCACCTCATGGTTTGCCCGGTTCATACCTTTGTGTTACCGCACATTGGATTGATCCCGATACATGGCTAATGATGAAGCGCATTTATTGCTTTTGAAAATTTTGAGTACCCTCACACGGGTCAAAATTTATTTCATATGTTACAAAATGTAATAAATAACTTTAACTTACAAGAAAAAGTTTTTTCGATCTCATTTGATAACGCGTCTAATAATACAAACGGTAAAAAATTAATATTAACATATAAACCGCCTTCGAAGGGTATTTTTTATCATAGTCGATGTGTTGCACACATTATAAATTTGGTTGTTCAAGACGGATTAGCGGTACCCGAAATAAGTTTGGTAAAAGACGCTTTTAAAAAAATGTTACAAGATATATTTTGTTCAAGTAAAGCTAGATATAAACAATATATGAAATTGTGTAAGGACACAAATTCTATTTTTTTAACCCCTAATTGGGACGTTCTTACAAGATGGAATTCGACTTATAAAATGTTTTGTTGTGGTTTACGCCAACGTGATACTTTACAACTTTTTCATGATGAACTTGAATAGCGAGTAGGGTTACATCATTTACGCTCGAACAATGGTATATAGTTAGAAAAATAAGTGAATTGCTCAAAGTTTTTAAAAACGCAACAACTTTATTATCGGGTGTTTATTATCCCACGAGTCATTTGGTACTTAATCAAATTTATTTAATGTGTTCAAAATTAAGCGACTACGAATTAAGTGGTGATTTATATGAAAAAATGGTTTCACCCATGAAAGAAAAACTAAGAAAATATTTTAAAGAAATGCCACCGGTAATTACTTGTTCCGCTGCCTTGAACCCATGTATGAATATTAGCGGGGTGGAACTACTTATCGACAAAATCTCTATTGATTTAGAGTTGCATAACGAAAATGTTTTCTATTCAAGAGATGCAAAAGCCATTTTAAACAAAAATTTCAAAGACTTATTCGGGGTTTATTTTAAAAAGTATGGTTCAAGAAATGATTCTTCAAGTTCGTTTTCATCATCATTTTCTACTTCTACTAGCGCGGATCCCATGCTTAACTTATATAATAGTTTAAGGGAAGAAAATACTAAACGGGCTAGGGGTGAGGGTGATCAATCATCGACTAGCGAATATGGGAGATATATTGGAACCGATTTTTTATCGACTATGGGACCTACGAATTCGCAAATTTTGATATTTTGGCTTGGTGGAAAGGAAGGAAACTCAATTTCCGCTCTAACCGCTATGACCGAGATTTACTAACCGCCCAAGCTTCTACGGTAGCTTCTAATCCGCCTTTTCTCTTAGTGGTAGGGTATTATCTATACGAAGAACAAGACTCACACCGGCATCATTGGAGATGTGTATTTGCTTGAAGGATCACTTGGACGCATCCGAGCGTATACAACACACTCAAAGTCTTGAAGGAGAACTAGACATTGAACAAGAAATACACGATATCGAGGTGGAAGAAGGTTTTGCAATCTCACTCTCCGATGAAGAAATTGTTCTCAATGAAGCTTCGCGCGAGGCTAGCTCCGAAGAAGATATCACTCTTGATGAATAAAAATTTATGTTTTAAATTCTAAATGTTTGAATAATAGTTGATGTTGTTATGAGTTTATTTAATAAAAGTTTATGTTTTAAATTCTAAATGTTTGAATAAAAGTTGATGTTGTAATGAGTTTATTTAATAAAAGTTTATGTTTTAAATTCTAAATGTTTGAATAATAGTTGATGTTGTAATGAGTTTATTTAATAAAAGTTTATGTTAAATTCTAAATGTTTGAATAAAAGTTGATGTTGTAATGAGTTTATTTAATAAAAGTTTATATTTAATGTATAATGGGTTTATTTAATAAGAATATATTATTTTTTTTATTTTTTTTTTATTTTAAAAAAACCGGTTTTAACCGGTTTTTCTACCCGAACCGGTCACAAACCGACCCAAACCGGTTAGTATAGGGTCGAGTTTTTACACTCCCCAACCCAACCCGACCCGAACCGGTTTGGTCAAAAATCCGGTTTTTAGACTACGACCAAAAACCGGTTCGGTTATACAACCCGAACCGGTTTGAAAAAAAAAACCGAAATGTACACCCCTAGTTTCGAGTACATATTGTGTTAGAGGTAATGCTACTCTCCCGTACCATTTACAATCTCCTTTACATTAAACATTAAACGATGTTATATTATATGCATTAAATATATAATATTAGTAAATACTTTTAATATTTTAATACTGTATTATCCGTAAAGCACAAGGTACAATACTATTTAATGTATTGTGCAAATTTTTGGTGTAAATGATGTGTAAGAGTATCATTACTCATTATGTTATATATGCTACGGATAAATTGTGTCATAATGGTACGATGTCATAATTAGATTAAAATAATTAAATTATCTAATTATTTTATTAGAAAAAAATAATAAAAAATAACTCGTTATCAGATGTCCATCAACATTCTAATTATTTCATACGTGTTATTTTCTAATTTTTAATTATTTTTTTCTAGAATATTCCATGCCACATTAGTTTAAAATGAGAGTCCACCTATTTGAGAATTAAATAAGTATGTATATGTGTATTTTACCACCACATTTCTTAGTTAGTTTGACCAATTATTGAGTATAAGTTGTAATAGATTTGGGTAATTAATTCATATAATCAATGTGTATTTTACCATCATTTTCTCACTGCCAATAATTTGACAAAATTATCAAGTTGGCCAAGGTTATTTTTAGTTAGAAATATAATTTGGCCAATCATTAAGCTGGCCAAATAAATATTTTTTATTAACAAAATTTAATTTGGCTACTTTTTTATTTTATAAAATTTATCAATGTTTAACAATTTTAGCGAATTTAATTTTCTTTTTTTCAAATTAGACATAACAAACAACTATTATAACAACTTATATTTGATTGTTTAAATTTTATATGTTTTAATAGATTGGGTATTTAGTGCATATAACTATATAGATATGTGAAGTGAAAATGTACTGAAATTATATTTTAATCAAGATTGAGATGGATATAAATATATAATATCTAAATGAGATTTAGATGGTTGAAAGCTACCTGTATTGTTTTGGGCATCACTATATGTGTCTGAGATGAAAACGTGTAGTAAATTCATATTTTAAGTCAGATATCAGACGGATACGGTTATATAAATTATAAACTGGTTCGAAGGCTGAATCATTGCCTCATCTTTTTATTTTTTCTTTGTGTTGTACTGTGTTAAGAAACTCTGAGTGACTGAACTTAACTAATAAGTATAATTGATGAGTTTTTTCATTAATAAATTTGATTAAAAAATATAAACGGATTATATATATATATAAAAAAAAATATCGTTACTCATCGGGAGCACCACATTAACTTTCTGTTTCATGGTATTTTTTATCTTCTAGATTCTCATTTCTTTAAATCTTCTATTCCACCTTAATTTTCAATGACACTCCACTAAATGAATAACTAAATAAATATTTAAAATGAATATGTTACTACCACATAATTATTTTACATCATTACTCTAATTTTGTCATCTATTGAGTTGTCCAAATAAATTGCTTAGGCCCTGTTCTTTTGGACTTATTTTTCATTTTTTCGATTCGATTCGAGTCCATTCGATTCGATTCGATTCGATTCGGTCCATTCGATTCGATTCGATTCGATTCTTCTTCTTCTTCTTCTTATTATTATTATTATTAATCTTAATTATTATTATTATTATTATTATTACTAATATTACTATTATCGTTGTTGTTGTTAATTACTATTATTATTATTATTATTTACTATTATTATTATTATTATTATTTACCCTTAATATATATTTGATTCGATTCGATTTAGTTCGATTCGATTCAGTCCATTCGATTCGATTCGATTCGATTCGATTGATTCGAATCCATTCGATTCGATTGAATTCATTCATCAAAAGAATAGAGCCTTACTCTTATTAGAAAATTTTAATTTGACAAATTATTAAGTAAACCTCAATGATTCAAAGATGTACGCATTTATTTTTTAATATCTAATTTATATACGCACAAATATTATTTTTATATATTTTTATTTTTTTAAATAATTCTATTTTCTTCACTTCTAAATAAATATATAAAGTATTACTAGCAATACTTATTCAAAGTAGCACATTAACTCTCTATCCATCATAATTTTTCTATTCTTTTTTATCTAAATTCTTGAATCTCACATCAAAATATAGGTATATAAATTGTAAAGGTTTTCTAAAAATTGTATAATTACAAGATTATACTAGGAATTTAATTTTTAATATTTTATCATTTATAATATTTATTTTATAATGTTTGAGTTTTATTGAGATGGATTAACAAATTACTATATCAAGTTATATTTAGTTATTAAATTATACAAATTTAAATATGTTGAGTGATTAACGAATATTATATAGGGGTATGGGATATAAACTCGTAAAAAAAATCATCCTTTAATCGAGTATGTGGTGAATACGGGTATATAAATTTTAAACGGGTCTGATTGGCTGAACCATATTTTCATTATTTCATGTGTTACTATACGAGTTTTGAACCAGAATAATTCGTAAAATTATCTTTCAGTTGGGTTTAGGACGAGTACAAGCACATAAATTATAAATGAGTTCGGGTGATTGAATCCCATCGTTATCATTTCTGTTTATTGGTGGGTCCCGTTGCGGTACGATTCTGAGTGGCCGAACCCTAATAAAATATCAAATTATTTTAAGCTTTTTACTTGTAAATTATAATGTAAAATAATCACCCGTCCAGTTTCGACTGGCTATACACCATTAAGATTAGCAAAATTTAAAGGAGTGTATTCAGTTCAGATTTGGGAGGGTTAATAAAAATCTATGGATTTTTAAAGATTTTGACGGATTAGTAATAATGCATGAATTAATAATAATTATCAATCTTGTAAAGTTGATGGAGAGTCTTTCGATTTAGAAATTGATTTTTAGAAATCCTTGAAAATCTCATTGATTTGCGTGAGATTTCAAAACTTATTAAAAAATACTAACAAATCCATCAAAATCCACCATTTTAATGAATTCAAAAAAACCAATGGATTTTTGAATACCCTCAGATTTTAATGGATTGTTTTAAATTCAGATTGAATGCACCAAGATTTTCAATGATATTTTGAAATCCAAATTAAATAATTCAAGATTTCAATGAATTCAAAACAATTCAAATTGTATACTCTGAAATTTCTAAAATCCAAAAAAATTACACAAAATCCCTATTGAATACACCCGCTTTTAATTCTTTTTTTTTTTGCTACAACGGAAAGGAAATACCTAAGCAAAGAAACAAAACCACTATACCAAAACCGCTAATACGAAATCAAGTGTAAAAGTTCCTATCAGCTTCCAACAAAGAGAGCATCGACGGAGGGGGATCCGTCCAAACATGAAGTCCATCCATTTCATGTCCAAGTTTGGCAAGGTGGTTAGCACAAGTATTACCATCTCGCTTAGTATGTTGAATACTAAATTCCCAAGGTAACCGCTTAAATCTTCTGCAATCCTCCAAAATAAAATGTAACGGGTGATCCCTCGTATCCTGCTTTCCGAAAAGTTTAAAAATTACTTCAGAATCTACTTCCGCCACCAACTTTGGAACGCGCCGCTCCCAGGCTAACTCCAGGCCATCTGTAAGCGCCATTAGCTCAGCAACGTTAATAGAGGCGTCACTAAGCTTCCTAGAGAATCCACCACACCACTCACCCTCTTTGTTCCTCAACAAGCCACCAGTCGAAACTGCCCCGGTTTCCTGAATAAGACTACCATCCGTGTTCAACTTAAACCACCCCGCCCTCGGTTTTCTCCAGCCTACGCGATCCACTTCCACCAGATTACCATGTGCGCCCATACTAACCGGGAATGCCACACGCCAATCAATTATCATGGATTTAATACGGAATCTCCAGGTGGGCAAAGGCTTGTCTTGCTTCTCGAACACCCATTCATTACGTCTTTTACAGACATGCCATAGAGTAACATAGAAAACAATATTCCAAGGGCATGAAGGAAAGATCTTATTCCGAAAACAATTTGGGGAAGCAAGCCTCCTCAAATTAGTATTATCAACATACCTCTCATAACGCAAAATATCGCTATTTTCAATGCACAAACTCCACATCTCCTTCGCGTATGGGCACGAGAAAAGAACATGTCGGAGGTCTTCTTCACCTTGCGTGCAGCGCATACAAACTCCTTCTTGGACAATAGTTCTACGGTACAATAGAGTTGCGGTTGGCAGCCTATTCAACACACATAACCACAAGAAATACTTGATTTTGGATAGCCCTCTCAATGTCCAGATCCATTTGAATTCGGCATTTGAAGCTTGCTGCCTATGGTCAGTAAGATGCCTATAAGCTGCTCCACAGTAAAATCGTCCGTCCGCCGAACGCAGAAACAAACGGCTGTCCTCCGGTACTGGTCCCTTTGGCATTGGGAGATGCCGAATCTCATTACACACATGTGTAGGTACCACCGTTTTCAAATTTTCCAAACACCAACCCATGTCCCAACTCCACACATCTGCCACCCTAAGGCCCACTTCATCCGCACTTATGTTCTGACAGTGCATCGACAGGTTCCCACCTTTAAACCAATTATCAAACCAAAATGACAAGGAATTCCCACTCCCGATTCTCCAACCGAAGGCATTTTCCATGGCCTTGCAGCTTTTCACAACTCCTCTGAAGCTATTAGATTCGCCACCCTTCCAATTATGCGCCAATAGATCACCATTCCTTAAGTACCGGGCTTTGCAAATTGCAATCCAAGGAGACTCACCTCCCTTAAGTAGCCGCCACCCTTCTTTAGCAAGTAAAGCCATATTTGCTTCCCTCGACGTACGCAAACCCAAACCACCATTCTTTTTAATTTGTGTCACTTTCTCCCAATTAACCAAATGCATCTTCCTTTTCTCAATATCCGTAGACCAAAGAAAAGACCTGTTCAGTCTATCAATGTGCTTGCAGGTTCCCTCCGGGAGCCAGTAAACCTGCATAGTATGCACTGCAAGTGAATTAGTAATAGATTTAATGAGGGTAGATCGTCCCGCAAGGGACAAACATTTGGCCTTCCATGGAAAGTATTATTAGTCACCCTCCCATGAATTAATGGAACTCCTAAATACCGCCCCAGGTCAGTAGCAATACTAAATCCAAGGAAATCACCGATCTGTCTCTTCATGGACATGTTGCGATGACTGGAAAAGAAAACACGAGACTTGGATTCGCTAACTTGAAGCCCCGAATCTTTACAAAAATCGGACAAAACCCATTTAAAGCATCTGGCGTTGGTAGAGTCAGCTTTCGCCATAAGAAAAAGGTCATCGGCGAAGAAAACATGCGAAAAACTAGGCTCACCTCGACTAACAACCACAGGATCCCAAAACTGCCCAAAGTTCCACTAAATCAACACCACAGCTAAGATCCTTAGCATCCTCAGCCGAGAGAGAGGTTTGGAACAAAGATCTATGCATCAAAAGCCTCGGACCGCTCCCACCGCTAAAAACCCCATTAAAAAAATTCCACACATGATCCTTCAATACACTTTCTTCCTGGCACCAAATATTGTCAATTTTAAGTGCTGAAATCATATTCCTCCTTCGCCTAGTAATAGTTGATTGGTGAAAGAATTTTGTGTTCCTCTCACCCTCGACCATCCATCGGACCCTAGACTTTTGTCGCCAAAGCTCCTCTTCCTGCCTCAAAGTCTTATTCAATAACCCCACTAAATGGCTTTCAAGCCTCAATAAAGAATCCGTCACCTTGAACTCCTCGATACTTTTCTGCACCCCATTTATATGACCCAAAAGCCAACGTTTACGCCGAAAAATGTTGCCAAAAACAGAGGTATTCCAATTCAAAAGGATAGACTGCAATGCCATCACATCATCCACTAGATTAGCATATTTAGACCAGTTATTCTTCACAATGTCGGTACAGCTATCCTCAAGAAGCCAAGCAGACTCAAATCTAAATGGTCTCGGGGCCCATTTACCTCCTCCTCCACATAACGTGAGGATTGGGTTGTGATCAGAAAAGGTACGAGGTAGATTAATCGTGGTAGCGTTAGGAAAACGCTCCTTCCGATACATATTAACCAAAGCCCTATCCAGACGCTCCCATATACGGGCCAATCCAGATCTACCATTACACCAAGTAAACCGGGTACCCTGAAAACCCAAATCAATCATGTTACAATTGTCAATGCGTGATTGAAAATCCATACACCGACTAAGTGATAAGTGTTAGTTTTATACACTTATCCATGGTTTGTATCGATAAATATCACCCATAATTGAGCTAGTCTACTCGATTTTTACTTTTAATTAATTAGATTTTGATAATTTTATCGGATGATGATGTAAATCTAGTCTTAATCGGATTGAATAACTGATTTACTCAAGAAATAACATGTTTATTAAATATTCTATTTGTTGAACTTTGATATATTCATGTTGTAGGGCTTTCCGAAATGAATTCGGCAGTCTTTCCGGATTCAAAATCAGAGTTATATATCAAAAGTTATCATCCGAAGAAGATTTTGGGGCAAAAACGCAAAGTCTGAGAAATTCTGGGCTGAAAACGTAACTCTCAAAGCAACCAGTGAGCAAATTGACGGTTAGTTACGGCCGTAACTACATAATGTTACGTAGTAAGTCATCAAGTTACGGCCGTAACTCCTTAATGTTACTACCGTAACTCTTGACATTGTTAAAATTTGTCTAATTTTTATACTTTGTGTATTATTGAGGGGATGGCTGGCATTGATCCGATCTATTGTAATAATGCTGGAGTTTTGGAGCTATTAGATGACTTTAGGTGTATAAATAGACCCCTTAGATCCTTCATCATTCATCATTCATCTTATAATTTTTCACTTTTTGTAATCTTTTCTTTTTGTGTGAAGAACACACTTGTGTTCTTGAGTGATTTGTGTAAGTGTGGTATAGCATATGTTGTTCAGAGAGTTTATTGCTTCTTTCTCCTTTATCTACTAAGGGAGTGAGGATCAATTCTTTCTCTTGATTCAACTAATAATGACCACCAAAGCTTGTATTATGTATATTAAACCCTTCATGGGCTAAGTTACCTTTAGTTGGGATTATAAACAAGGTTAGTCATGTTATTTATGTTTGTATAAAGATCTATTGTGAATTACTTATTATTGTGTGTGATTTTCATTATTTTAACAATCTTTATTTATTTGGCAAATAAATGACGATATTTATGGTCTTCATATGTTTCGAAAGAAAATATGTTTGATTAGATCAAATGATCTTCACTCTAAGTTGTTCTAGGGGATAGAAATATACCTCTAGACCTTAGATGATTCTTTGAGTTATTTTCATAAATCCAAATGCTATGTATTGAAGCCAATCAACATAGAAATATAGTGGATTGATTCAATATGTAAGGGGCGTTTTATAGTTCGAAAGAGAAACCGTCTCTTTTAGGAAAATCGAATCTATACAACATAATAAGTAAATTAATCTTATGATCTCCTATACATCTTCTATAACAAATGACGAACTAAGTTTGTAATCCCAACTATTTCATTTTATCGTTAATCAATCTATTATTGTTGCTATCTTTTTATTTCCTTAAAATATTAGAACTATTATTGCATTATCTTTGCAATTATTAAACCAAACTCTTTAATTGTGTGTTTCACTCATCTTAGTATCTATAAAAATAGACTAATAGTGTATAATTCAAATTATAACCAAACTTCCTCGTGGGATCGATAAACCAGACTCAAAAAGTCCACTTACTACTTGATACGATATCGTGCACTTGCGATAGTTACACTAAGAACGTGTCAAGTTTTTGGCGTCGTTGCCAGGGAAGTATAAGTGTTATATTTGAAATATTACATTATTAACTGTTGTTATAAATACAACTTTTTCTTTGTTGTAGATTCTCTTGTCTATGCGAAGGACGTACAATCGCGATTTAGTTTCACTAGATCCCGAGATCGAAGCCACATTCAGAAGAAGGCGAATAGAACAAAAGAAAAACATTATTTCTTCACCATCAATGGCGGACGAACTAAACTCACGTCTCCCCCAAGGAAATGATAACGAAAGAATTCCTCGGGTAGGGGGAATACCTAATGTTCAAAACATTCAACATCAACAATATCCTATCATTTTAAATAGATGAAGACAACATGCTCTTTGGGGAATTCATGAACCCCCCATCTTTGAGCGTTCAATCAAGTGTAATCTATCCACCATTTGGAGTGGACAATTTTCAAATTCGCCCCGATGTCATCAATCTCTTCTCCAACAACAACTCATTCTATGGAAGAACCGACGAGAATCCATATCTTCATATTAACCGTTTTGTGGAGATTTGTGAAAATTTCAAATATCCAAATGTAAATGACGAGACGATCAAAATGAGACTTTTCGTGCACACTTTGAAGGACAGAGCAAGAGAATGGCTAGATACTTTGCCACCGCGAAGCATAACAAATTGGCCCGAATTTGTCCAAAAATTCACCACTAAATACTTTCCACCAATAAAAGTGGCGAAACTCAAATACGAAATCTCTATATTTCGTCAACAAGATTCAGAATCATTCCACGAAGCATGGGAGAGATACAAAGATATGCTACGAAAATGTCCTAACCATGGTTTCAATTTGGGAGCACAAGTCAATTACTTATATTCTGGAATTTTACCTACATGCCGAGCCAATGTCGATTCATCATCAAATGGCTCACTTGGCAATAAAACTATGAAAAAGGCTTATAATCTTTTTGAGGTTATAAGTGAACAAAGTGCAAGATGGCCAGACAGAAATATCCAAAAGAAACCAAATGGTGTTTTTGAAGTGGATTCTTATTCACTTATGTTGGCAAAAATAGAAGCTCTATCAAAGAAAGTCGAGGAAATGTCTTTCTCAACTCCTCAATCTGTGAAGACGGTGCAAACTCCACAAGTTTCAGCTTTTTCATATGAAATTTTTGGAGCAACTCACAACAGCACTATCTGTCCCTTAGTGCAACAGGAGCAGTCACCACCACCACCAGAACAAGTGGCGTATGCTCAGAATTTCCAAAGGCAAGCATACAATCCTTACGGGCCAACATATAATCCAGGGTACAAAAATCATCCAAATTTTTCTTATGCAAACAACAACAATGTGTTGAATCCAACACATCAAGAAAAGAAGCCCGGGTGGGAAGAAGCAATCACGAAGCTAGCTAAACAACAATTGAAGTATCAACAACGCAATGATGCTTCAATTAAAAATCTGGAGACACAAGTTGGCCAAATGGCCAAAATACTTTCAGAAATATCTCATGGCATATTACCTAGCAATACTGAGGTAAATCCAATGGAAAATGTCCAAGCTATCACAACAAGAAGTGGAGTGCAGCTGCCAGAAATTTCTATGGAAAAACAAAAAGATAAACAAAATCAAGAATCAGAAAAAGAATCTGAATCAGGACCTACATCTCAAAAAGGTCTTGTTGCTACAAAGTCTTATGTTCCACCTATCCCATTTCCTCAATGGTTGAAGAATCACAAGCTCGATGCTCAATTCGGGAAATTCTTGGAAATTTTCAAAAAGCTACACATCAACATTCCTTTTGCCGATGCTCTAGCACAAATGCCAAGCTATGCCAAATTTATGAAAGATATTCTTTCCAACAAACGAAGGCTTGAAGAATATGAAACTGTCATGCTAACAGAGGAATGTAGCGCAATACTACAAAATAAGTTGCCACCCAAGCTAAAAGATCCGGGAACTTTCACAATTCCGTGTACAATTGGTGAAGTGAATTTTGGCAAAGCTCTTTGTGATTTAGGGGCAAGTATCAACTTGATGCCCCTGTCAATTTTCAACAAACTGAACTTAGGAGAAGCAAAAGCAACAACAGTTTCACTACAATTAGTTGATCGGTCAATCAAATATCCACGTGGGATAAAGGAAGATGTGCTCGTCAAAGTTGATAAATTCATATTTCCAGCAGATTTTATCATTCTTGACATGGAAGAAGATCAGGATATTCCCATTATTTTGGGACGACCATTTCTCGCAACCGGACGTGCTCTTATTGACGTCTGTGAAGGAAAGCTAATTCTCAGAGTGGAAGACAAACATGTCATCTTCGATGTCCTAAAAACTTTGAATCATCCCTCCACAGATGAGTATTATCTAAGAATAGACGCAATTGAAGCCATGGTAAACAAGTCTTTGGAGAAAATTCTATCTAAAGATCCTCTTGAGACATGTATAGCAAATTCTCTAATCAGCATGGAAGAAGAATATCACTTGGCCGAAACAGTTAACTATCTAGAAGCACTACCATCCTTAAGAAGGCATTCACATTTTAAAGAATTAGGGACAAGCTCCGCTAAACCCCTCCCTTCTTTACAAGAAGCTCCAATACTTGATCTCAAACCTCTACCCACACATTTGAGATACGCTTACTTGGGCATTTCCTCTACACTTCCGGTCATTATATCTAACATATTGACCGAACTTGAAGAAGGGAAATTACTAAGGGTATTGGGGAATCACAAAAGAGCAATTGGATGGACTATTGCGGACATTAGAGGAATAAGCCCTCTGTAATACCTCCGGTATTCCATGCTTGATTACTTTGTACTGTATGAATGTTTGGTAATATGACGTCATTTCTATTTATGTATTCCATTGAGTGCTATATAATTGTACAATGTGAACGAAACGAGGGTGACACAACTTAATGCCGTGAGACGATCGTCGGTGCGAATATGACGGTGGCCAACGTCTTGTTCCCCGATAATTGTTGACGAGCGGAAGGGATGGTCACCCGAGATGGTTAGAATGTGTTTGAGGCTAAAATTTCTGTCTAACGTACGCTATAACCCATGCCTAACGTACGCTAAATTTCAATGGTTACGTACGTTAAGGCAGCCACATTACGTACGTAACGGGTAGGTCGGTCTCCCGACCAGAATTTTCCTTTGACACGGACAGGGCTACTTTCGGCGGGCTAGATGACAAACGAGTCAACTGTTTGTTACGTACGTAATGCCCAAGAATTAACGTACGTAACACTTGGGCACATTTCGGGCAGTTAGTTCCTTACGTACGTTGTCATCGCACTGTTACGTACGTAATACACCTTACGTACGTAACACTCTTATCGTTAACGTACGTTATCTAAATCCAGTTTTATAAAATGATAACTCCATTCTTCATTTGCACGTCCTAACACCAAGTCACTACTACCCTTGGAGAAATTCCTAGCCCTATACCCGGTTCTTAAGCCTTAAACACTTGAATTAACATTGAGGAGGTATATTCTTGAGCTTCGGTGAAGATTATCCAAGTCGTTCAAGTCACTTCTCGTTCTCCTCGTAGTTCTTGTGAATCCGTCAACTATCTTCACTATTCTTCTTCTTCCAAAGGTAAGCCACCAATCCCTGGAGTTATATCTTCGATGTTTTCTTAGTTATACTTGTTATATTGCGGGTATGGGGTAGATTTTGCTAAACTTCGTAGACAATCTTGTCGGATGAAATTGTGATAACCGTAAATTCCGTTTCTTATATGTTTAGTTTCATACAAACGAAATTTCACTTCAAATCATCACTAGGAATGTAAAATTTGACGAATCAAGTGTGGGGAAATTCATAGTAATCCGTCACCGTATGTTCCATTGTTCGTAGCTACCCTCACCTTTGATTTTTGACACTTAGCAAAACTAAGGAAGTAATTCGATAGTATAATCAATATGGGTTGTTAAACCACCGGAGTTATCAGGCAATAAAATCCGTCGATTGTAGTATTCGAATATAGAATTATAATAGAAAGCATAGGATTCGATTTCGCCATAATAATTCATTGACAACCGAAGAATGGTAGGATTATCTTCTCGAATAAATCGATATACCTAATGTTAACTATAAGATTGAACGAGATAATGGTACACGACACTTGAAAACTTGGAAACGATACTCATACCGACAATTAAAACTACACTAGGAATCCGGTTAGGAAAGGGAGACTAGTTTTATTCATTATGGTCCGTACGAGGGGTTAATCGGATGTTTCGTGGCTAGGTTAAGCTCGAGCGGGCGTGGGGACTTCGTCATCATAAAGCATCTACTATCGGATCACAGGCAAGTGAAATCTTGCTCGTGAATTTCTAATATCAATGTTATACCGTATGTGTGTACGTGCCATTTTGATAAAAGCCGACGTTGTCTTTCTCTAAAGATGTATAAATGGGCCGATGTGTTGGGATAAAACCTGTATGGTACCCGCGTGGAAATGTGTTAGGGGGTAAGACCCGAATTGGGCACCTATGTTCCGGGGTATTCCCGTGTGGATACTTCCGTGACCCTTGGTTGCGACCTTGGGGGTTTATGTGATAAAGAGAGAGACACGTCGGTTAAGTGGTGAAATATTCCTTGTGATTACTAGGTACGGTGATTGTAAAAATGTCGTATACTGTTGTTAGTAGTTGTTATTTGATATGCATTCTCTGACTCTGGTTACCTGGTATGACTCGTCATACCAGGTAAAATTGTTCATCATGTGCAGGACATTCCCGAGGGGTCCGGTCAGACTTGAGCGGTGTTGGGATTATCTTTAACCGTTGCTTGAATTGGAATAAATTGTTTTCTTTGGAAAAACATTTGTTGTGTAATAATTCTTCGAATTACATTTTTTCCTTAAATCTTTCGTTTCACGTCATGTAACCCTTGAATTTGAGGTTTTATCATGATTTTCTTAAAATGTCTATTTTTTTAATTAGCCTTGTGGGTCCCACGTTGGATTCACGGCACTGTAATACCTCGGGATATTTTGGGGGTGTTACAGAAAATGGTATCGGAGCGAAACTCCTGGTTGAATAAACTTTTTCCTATTTTTTTTTTAAAAAAAAAAAAATCCAACACCCCAAACGATCGAAGCTCCTCATGGGAATGCAAGTTAGTGATATGTGTGTGTTTCTATTTTGTGCAATATTTAATTGTAAACCATGCGTGGAACTGGCTTTAGATTAATACCGTTAGCGATGGCACGCCGAGGAGCTAAAAGGGTGGTGAATGACGCTCAGGGTTCCGTCGCGAACCACAATGAGGACGGGAACACTGCCGAGACCCATCCTGCTGGGGGCCAGCCGCCACCAGTTAATCAAAATGATCAGGAAGCGGAACGCCAGAACAACAACCCGGGAGGCATGGATCCAACTTTTGTTCAGGCCCTTGCTCAGGCTATCGCCATGGGAATTGCTCGTGTCAATCAAAGCGGAACGGATACCGGTCATCAATGTGGAAGAAAACGCAGAAGGGATCGATGGTCGAGAGATGTCAAGGCTAGGCCTCTATTATTTGACGGACAGAGAGAAACACGTGGACGATCGGATTTTCAAATGGAGACCGCCTTCAAGTAATCGGATGCCCGTAAAATGTAAAGGTGCCGCCGAATTAATCAACTTCGTGACACCGCCGCACGATGGTGGAGAACTTACAGGTGCCGAGGACCGAGTGGTCGGGTGGACCGAATTTGCTCGACTACTACGGAGCGAGTACTGTCCCCGCATCAGCCCGACCGCTCGCGCACGAGACTTTTTCAAGGCCGCCCGCAGAACATGCCAAGATCATTGAGATCATTCGGCCTACCGAACCGAGCTAAGTTACATCTCCAGATGGTTCCATCGAAGATCAACGAATATGCCATCTTGCACAGAGGTTACTGAGGATGTACAACGCTATGCCACGGATTTCACCGCACCACCCCGAGAGCATACGAGGACGTAGTCACAAAGATATGCCAGACAGCTTGTTAATACCGACATCGGGCATAACTCAAGAAGCGTAAGACATCGATTCAGCCTGGGAACAACAACAAAACGAATTCGGGACCCGCATCTTCTTTTAAGTCGGCGGTTTCGTACCAACAAGGGTGTATCCGATCGGCCTTACCAAGGGACTGTTCAATTGTGGCATGACCGGCATACTAAGGATCGGTGTCATAAGACGGCCACCAAATGTTTCACTTGCGAAAGAGTGGACACATGTCTCGTTATTGGCCGGCGGCCAATTCCGCTCGAGCCCAGCCTTCGCAACCAAGTCAACAAGGCTCGTGCAATCCTCAGACGCCCGTCGTTTCCAACTACCGAGCTCCATCCCACTGTAACCAACCACCACCGCACGGTGCCGGATGAGGCCGTGGGCGCGGCGGAGGTACCTCGTCCTTCCGGAGTCGGCCGCCTCGTGTATTTGAGCCGAGGGCTACGGATGGTCACTGCGCCAGCCTATTTCGTACTCTTCTTGTTAACTCTCACCAGGCATGTACTATTTGATACCGAGCCACCCATTCGTTTATATCCGTGGAATGTGTTGAACGCTTAAATCTTGTTTGTGTACCTTGTGATCCCTTTACGTAAAACTACCCGAGGGTAGTAGATTGCTTGATCAAAAGGTTCGAGACTCGGATCTGCATCAACGATCACAATTTGGACCGCTAATCTTATGGTCTTCCCGCCTGCATGAAGATATCATATTAGGTATGGACCGGATGCCATTGCACGTAACGATCTTGGATACCTATCACCCGACTATCTCCATTTCGGCTCATGATGGTACCACACATGTCATCACGGACGTGAACACTTCAAGACAAAAGGTTCTCTCAAGATTATCGCATCGAAGCCTCCCCGCAGCTCTCGAAATGAATACTACCGGTGTTATGTTCTTCGAGAGGACACTTCACAACTTGCAATCACAAACATTCCTGGTGAATGAGTTTCCAGACGTTTTTCCCGATGAACTACTGTACGCCACCGCACCGAGAAGTTGACCTTACCATTGAACTCGAACCGGGACGAGACCTATTTCCAAATCTCCTTACGTAATGGCACCGCCGAGATGAAGGAATTAAAGATACACTGAAAATCATTGGAGAAAGGGTTGATCCGCCAAGCACTCGCCGTGGGGCGCGCCGGCATTTTCGTTAAGAAGAAAGATAACTCTCTACGTTTGTGCATCGACTACAGGAGCTGAATAAGGTTACTATCAAGAATCGTTATCCACTACCAAGGATTGATGACCTCTTGGATCGATTACAAGGGGCAATCGTGTTTTCAAAGATCGATTTACGGTCCGGATATCACCAATTGAGGATTCGGGAGGAAGATATACCCAAGACGCATTTCGGTCGAGGTATGGGCATTACGAATACATCGTGGTATCATTCGGGTTGACTAATGCCCCACCGCTTTCATGGAACCGATGAATAGAGTTTTGATTGATTTCCTCGATAAATGCGTGGTGGTTTTTATCGACGACATCCCGATATATTCTCGAAGCCGACAGAACACGAAGAACATTTGAGGCAAGTGCCGGGCGTGTTAAGACAACACCAACTTTATGCGAAACTGTCCAAGTGCGACTCGGATGCCGGAGGTAATTTTTCTCGCATATTGTTTCGCAGAAGGTGTCAAGGTCGACCCACAAAAATCGAGACAATAACGAGTTGGGAACCCCGAAGAATGTCAAAGAGGTTAGGAGCTTCCTAGGATTGGCGGGTTACTATCGAAGATTCGCCGAGGCTTTTTCTGTATCGCCCGACCGCTAACGAACCTACCGAGAAAGAGCACCAAATTTGTATGGACTGCAGATCGCGTAAGAGCTTCACGAGCTCAAGAGAAGGTTAACTATCGCCCCAAGACTAGTGATACCACAGTGGCATGTAGGATTCATTATATACACGGATGCATCCAAGCATGGACTAGGATGTGTCTTCATGCGTAATGGCAGTCGTTGCGTCGCATCCCGACAACCGAAGCCGCACGAAGTAAATTACCCGACACATGACTTGGAGCTAGCCGCGGTGGTGCATGCCCTCAAGATTTGGAGGCACTATCTTTACGGAGTTACTTGCAAAGTTTTCACGGATCATAAGAGTTTGAAATATATCTTCACGCAGAGAGAACTAAACATGAGACAGAGGCGTTGGTTGGAGCTAATCAAGGACTACGATGTGGAAATTTCCTATCATCCCTAAAAGCCAACGTGGTAGCCGATGCTCTTAGTCGGAAGACTATACAAGAGGTGATGGTATCCAAGATAACAGCTTCAGCCCAAACTCAAAGAAGAGATCAGAGAAGCAACACCAAGTATGGATACAACGTAGGCAAGGACGATTATGCTCAATCAATATACTTTCGTCCTTACTAGACGAGATACGTCTAGCATGTATGGAAGATCCCGAATTACGTGCGATTGGTGAAAGAATCGAGAGAGGGGATGTTTCCGACTATAAGATTCAGTGGTGACTGGTGAGGTTCAAGAATAGAATATGTATTCCATCAAATGACGGATCAAGCAAACTATATTGAAGGAGGCGCACTCCACCCCTTATTCTATTCACCCCGGAGCAAGCAAGATGTACAAGGATCTAAGACAGAGTTTTTGGTGGAAAAACATGAAGTGGGAGGTTGCTAGGTTCGTCGCCCGATGTATGACATGCCAACAAGTGAAGATCGAACACCGCAGACCAGCTGGAATTATGCAACCCCTACCCATCCCGGAGTGGAATTTGGAGAGCATATCAATGGACTTTGTCACTAAGCTACCCACGGCGGTGGGAGGAAAGTATACGATTTGGGTCATTGTTGATCGATTGACAAAGTCAGCACATTTCATTCCTATTCAAGAGACAACCGGGACAGAGCAGCTGGCTGTCATTTTCATCAGAGAAATCGTAAGGCTACATGGTGTTCCATCGTCCATCATTTCGGATAGGGACACCAGATATGTGTCTCGTTTTTGGAAAGCCGTCCATAAAGCTATGGGGACACAGATACACTTTAGCACGGCTTATCATCCTCAGACAGATGGACAGACCGAGCGGACGATTCAAACCTTGGAAGATATGTTGAGGGCGTGCGTGCTCGATTGGGGAAAGGATTGGGCTAGACATTTGGGGTTAGTGGAGTTCTCGTACAACAACAGCTGGCATGCAAGCATAGGTATGGCACCGTTTGAGGCCCTGTATGGGCGAAGATGCAAGTCACCATTATGCTGGGATGATGCCTCCGACACCGCGGTTACCGAGTGGATCTTATCCAGAGTCCATTAAGAAGATCTCTATAGTTCGGAAACACATGCCGCCGCACAGAGCCGGCGTAAATCTTATGCCGAACTGGCGGCAGTTAGAATTTACGGTCGGAGATCATGTTTGGGTCAAAGTATCACCTATGCGAGGCATTCGGCGTTTCGGCCAGAAGGGCAAGTTAAGCCCGAGATTTATAGGTCCGTTTGAGATATTGGACCGGGTAGGAAAACTCGCGTATCGATTAGCTCTACCGCCGCACCTGGATGGAGTGCATAATGTTTTCACGTCTCCCAGTTAAGGAAGTATGTCTATGACCCGAGCCACAAGCTCAATTTCGAAGAAGTGGAAATTTCCGATGACGCTACCTTTAGGGAGATACCGATCGCCATTCTGGATCGGCGTGTGAAGATGTTAAGAAATAAAACCATACCCCTCGTGAAGATTCAGTGGTCGCACCACGGCACGGAAGAGGCGACTTGGAAAACCGAGTCGAGCATGAAGGAGAGTCATCCCGAGTTATTTTCTTAAGTTTCGTGACGAAACTATTTTAAGAGGGGTGATATGTAATACCTCCGGTATTCCATGCTTGATTACTTTGTACTATATGAATGTTTGGTAATATGACGTCATTTCTATTTATGTATTCCATTGAGTGCTATATAATTGTACAAAGTGAACGAAACGAGGGTGACACACCTTAATGCCGTGAGACGATCGTCGGTGCGAATATGACGGTGGCCAACGTCTTGTTCCCCGATAATTGTTGACGAGCGGAAGGGATGGTCACCCGAGATGGTTAGAATGTGTTTGAGGCTAAAATTTCTGTCTAACGTACGCTATAACCCATGCCTAACGTACGCTAAATTTCAATGGTTACGTACGTTAAGGCAGCCACATTTCTTCCTTTGACACGGACAGGGCTACTTTCGGCGGGCTAGATGACAAACGAGTCAACTGTTTGTTACGTACGTAATGCCCAAGAATTAACGTACGTAACACTTGGGCACATTTCGGGCAGTTAGTTCCTTACGTACGTTGTCATCGCACTGTTACGTACGTAATACACCTTACGTACGTAACACTCTTATCGTTAACGTACGTTATCTAAATCCAGTTTTATAAAATGATAACTCCCTTCTTCATTTGCACCTCCCAACACCAAGTCACTACTACCCTTGGAGAAATTCCTAGCCCTATACCCGGTTCTTAAGCCTTAAACACTTGAATTAACATTGAGGAGGTAGATTCTTGAGCTTCGGTGAAGATTATCCAAGTCGTTCAAGTTACTTCTCGTTCTCCTCGTAGTTCTTGTGAATCCGTCAACTATCTTCACTATTCTTCTTCTTCCAAAGGTAAGCCACAAATCCCTGGAGTTATATCTTCGATGTTTTCTTAGTTATACTTGTTATATTGCGGGTATGGGGTAGATTTTGCTAAACTTTGTAGACAATCTTGTCGGATGAAATTGTGATAACCGTAAATTCCGTTTCTTATATGTTTAGTTTCATACAAACGAAATTTCACTTCAAATCATCACTAGGAATGTAAAATTTGACGAATCAAGTGTGGGGAAATTCATAGTAATCCATCACCGTATGTTCCATTGTTCGTAGCTACCCTCACCTTTGATTTTTGACACTTAGCAAAACTAAGGAAGTAATTCGATAGTATAATCAATATGGGTTGTTAAACCACCGGAGTTATTGTGCAATAAAATCCGTCGATTGTAGTATTCGGAATATAGAATTATAATAGAAAGCATAGGATTCGATTTCGCCATAATAATTCATTGACAACCGAAGAATGGTAGGATTATCTTCTCGAATAAATCGATATACCTAATGTTAACTATAAGATTGAACGAGATAATGGTACATGACACTTGAAAACTTGGAAACGATACTCATACCGACAATTAAAACTACACTAGGAATCCGGTTAGGAAAGGGAGACTAGTTTTATTCATTATGGTCCGTTCGAGGGGTTAATCGGATGTTTCGTGGCTAGGTTAAGCTCGAGCGGGCGTGGGGACTTCGTCATCATAAAGCACCTACTATCGGATCACAGGCAAGTGAAATCTTGCTCGTGAATTTCTAATATCAATGTTATACCGTATGTGTGTACGTGCCATTTTGATAAAAGCCGACGTTGTCTTTCTCTAAAGATGTATAAATGGGCCGATGTGTTGGGGATAAAACCTGTATGGTACCCGCGTGGAAATGTGTTAGGGGGTAAGACCCGAATTGGGCACCTATGTCCCGGGGTATTCCCGTGTTGATACTTCCGTGACCCTTGGTTGCGACCTTGGGGGTTTATGTGATAAAGAGAGAGACACGTCGGTTAAGTGGTGAAATATTCCTTGTGATTACTAGGTACGGTGATTGTAAAAATGTCGTATACTGTTGTTAGTAGTTGTTATTTGATATGCATTCTCTGACTCTGGTTACCTGGTATGACTCGTCATACCAGGTAAAATTGTTCATCATGTGCAGGACATTCCCGAGGGGTCCGGTCAGACTTGAGCGGTGTTGGGATTATCTTTAACTGTTGCTTGAATTGGAATAAATTGTTTTCTTTGGAAAAACATTTGTTGTGTAATAATTCTTCGAATTACATTTTTTCCTTAAATCTTTCGTTTCACGTCATGTAACCCTTGAATTTGAGGTTTTATCACGATTTTCTTAAAATGCCTATTTTTTTAATTAGCCTTGTGGGTCCCACATTGGATTCACGGCACTGTAATACCTCGGGATATTTTGGGGGTGTTACACCCTCTATATGCACACACAAAATTTTAATGGAAGATGACTGCAAACCTTCAATTGAGCATCAACGACGTTTGAATCCAAACATGAAGGAAATTGTGAAAGCAGAGATTCTTAAATTACTTGACGCAGGAATCATTTATCCAATCTCAGATAGTCCATGGGTGAGCCCTGTACATATGGTGTCCAAAAAGAGTGGAATCACAATCATAGAGAACGAGCACAATGAACTTATACCAATACGACCCATCACAGGATGGAGAATGTGCATTGATTACAGGAAGCTCAACAAAACGACCAGAAAAGGTCATTTTCCACTCCCATTTATTGATCAAATGCTCGATAGATTGGCGGGACATTCTTACTACTATTTTCTCGATGGCTATTCAGGGTACAACCAAATCGTAATAGCCCCAGAAGACCAAGAGAAAACAACATTCACATGCCCTTATGGAACATTTGCCTATAGAAGAATCCCATTCGGATTGTGCAATGCTCCAGCCACATTTCAGACATGCATGATGTCAATATTCTCAGACATGGTTGAAAAATTCATTGAAGTTTTCATGGACGGTTTCTCGGTTTTTGGAGATTCATTTGATAAATGCCTAAATCACTTAGGCATGGTCTTGGAAAGATGTGAAGACACAAATCTAGTTCTCAATTGGGAGAAATGTCACTTCATGGTCTAAAAAGGAATCATACTTGGCCATAGAATCTCACAACATAGAATTGAAGTCGATAAGGCAAAGATCCAAGTGATTGCAAAACTTCCTCCACCAATTTCGGTGAAAGGAGTAAGGAGTTTTCTCGGGCATGCAAGATTCTATCGGAGGTTCATAAAAGATTTCTCAAAAATAGCAAAACCTCTCTGTTCTTTGCTTGAGAAAGATACACCATTCCTTTTCACAAATGAATGCCACACGGCCTTTGCAACTTTGAAGGATAAGCTTACATCAGCTCCAATCATCATTTCTCCAGATTAGACTATTCCATTCATTTTGATGTGCGATGCAAGTGATTATGATGTGGGGGCCGTGCTGGGCCAGAAGAAGGACAAAATGATGCAAGTGATCCATTATGCTAGCAGGACTATGAATGATGCTCAGCTGAACTACACAACAACTGAAAAAGAGATGCTTGCAGTGGTTTATGCCTTTGACAAATTTCGATCCTACTTATTGGGATCGAAGGTCATTGTCTACACTGATCATTCAGCTTTGAAATATTTAATGACAAAGCAAGATGCAAAGTCAATGCTAATCCGATGGGTTCTACTTATGCAAGAATTCAACATAGAAATCAGAGACAGAAAGGGAACAGAAAACCAAGTGGCAGATCATCTCTCTAGACTAGACCAAAACAATGCTCAAGAGAAGGAAATAAATGAAGTATTTCTGGATGAACAACTGTTCCAAATCTCTAATATCCAGGAAAAACAAAATGCACCATGGTATGCAGCATCGTTAATTTCCTTGTTAGTGGAATAATTCACCCAAATTTTTCCCATCATCAAAAGAAAAAATTCTTCTCCGAGTTGAAATACTATTACTGGGAAGATCCTCTATTGTTCAGACGAGGACCTGATCAAATCATCTGGATATGCATACCGGAAGAAGAAATGGAGAAGGTATTAGAAAGATGTCACTCCTCTCACTATGGAGGACATTTTGGTGGTTCAAAAACAGCAGCAAAAATTCTTGAAGCAGGATTCTATTATCCCACTCTGTTCAAAGATGCACATACACTTGTCTCTAAGTGTGACCGGTGCCAAAGACATGGAAACATGTCAAAAAGAAATGAAATGCCAATGAATTTCATCCTTGAAGTTGAAATTTTCGACGTTTGGGGAATTGATTTCATGGGACCCTTTCCATCATCGTTCTTTAATGAATACATCCTTGTAGCTGTGGACTACGTATCTAAATGGGTAGAGGCTGTTGCATTACCAACAAATGAAGCTAAGGTCGTGGTAAATTTTCTAAAGAAAAATATATTTACTCGCTTCGGAACTCCGAGAGTTATCATCAGTGATGGCGGATCTCATTTCTGCAATCACCAGGTTAAGGCTCTATTGACCAAATTCGGAGTAAAACACCGCGTCGCTACCTCTTATCACCCATAAACCAGTGGACAAGTCGAGGTTTCCAATCGTGAACTGAAATGTATACTTGAGATGACAGTCGACTCATCTCGGAAAGATTGGTCGAAAAAACTGGATGATGCGCTCTGGGCTTACAGAACAGCTTATAAGACATCGATAGGCATGTCTCCATTTCGTTTGATTATTGGAAAAGCCTGTCACCTGCAGTAGAACTTGAACATCGAACCTTTTAGGCTATAAAAAAATTAAACTTTGACGAACAATTGGCTGGAAAGAAAAGGTTGCTGCAGTTAAATGAGTTGGATGAAATCCAACTCGACTCATATGAAAATGTCAAAATCTACTAAGAAAAAACAAAAAGATGGCATGACAGCAGAATTCTAAGAAGAGATTTTAAAACATGAGACCAAGTTCTCCTTTTTAATGCACGACTGCGTCTGTTTCCGGGTAAGCTGCGATCACGATGGACGGGCCCTTACACGATCAAAGAGGTGTTTTCTCATGGAGCTGTGGAGAATTATAATACAACCGACGGGAGTTTCAAAGTAAACGGCCAATGGTTAAAGCCATATCTGGGAGTAGAATTCTCGACAGCAAAGTCAATCATAATGCTGGAAATACCTAATTGATCAGACGAGAAGTCAAGCTAAGGACGTTAAACAAAGCGCTTATTGGGAGGCAACCCAATCTCTATTATTTCGCAAAATAAGTTTGAGGGTAACACAGAAAGATTCAACAACAAGAGCAAGGATCATATCGTTCATAAAAATCCAGGGAGTCTTTCTTTCATTATTCTCACACATATAATAATTATAATTTTCTAAAAAACCAATATATATATATATATATATATATATATATATATATATACGGCCGTATCCAAAATCATACAGCCGTAACTAGTTTCATAATTTTAACGAATGCACCTTACGGCCGTAACTCCTTATTGTTACGGCCGTAACCTTATAATCCTAAAAAAAACTAATGCTTTATACGGCCGTAACTCCTACATGTTACGGCCATATCTTAAAACAAGGTCCGAAAAACGAATGCATCATACGGCCGTAAGTCTGGAAAGATACCGCCCTAACTTAAAATCCTGTTAGAAAAACGAATGCATTATACGGCCGTAACTTGGGTATGTTACGGCCGTAACTACGCGTCTGTATTAAAAAAAAAACGGACTTGGCAACACATTTCAAACCAGACGAGAGACCAGAGACCAGCAGTGCGAAATTTTTTTCCCCTATCAATCCCTACTTTCTAAAACTCAAATTCTTCAATACAATTCATTCTCTTATCAACACTAACACATAAATCATCAGGTTTTCTTTCAATCCTTGTTTCAATTTATATATTTTTGAGTTTTAATTTTTAGTTTCTCGCTTCATATTTGTTTTTCGATTCCTATTTCCGTAAGATTCATTGATTGAATCATGTTTAGTTGTTAGTATTGTTGATATTTGTGTGGTTATTTGATTCATTGATTTGTGGTGACTTTGTGGATTTGAGTTTGAATGAAAAAACTTGTTAAAAAACTATGAACTCAAGGTGTCCCACGAAATGCCACAACGAAAATCTTTGAATTTTTTTTATGTTTTTGTTGGTTTTGCTTGATGATTATAGTCGTATGATGAAAAGGAAGTTGATTTTGTTTAATTTCAGGGATGGCACCGAAGAAATCGTCAAAAGGAAAAGAAAAGGTTGGTTCGTCGTCTCAAGAACCGGCACCACCACAAAGAAATCAAAACACAAAGTGCATTAAGGAGAGATTGTTCAAACTTGATGATTTCATCGGCGATTTGGATAGAGACACTATCACTAACCCGTTCATCAAAAAATTCATAGACAACAGGTGGGAAAAATTCGTTTCCGAACTCCCAAATGGTAACCCAACCTTGACCTTAAACTTTTACAATACTTTCAACAAATCCATTGGGCAAGTAGGGTCGCCTACTTATCATCAAACGACTGTGAATGGGAAATCGATTAATTTTTCACCGGATGTCATTAACAAGTATTTGGGGGTTAATTGTACTAACGCGGTTGACATTTCTATCTTACCTAATGAAGAGGTGCCGGATGATAGGGTTTTACGCTGGGCATTAGTGAGAGAGCTGCATGACAGTATTGGGATGATCAAACCCCGATACAACCAGGCGGACCTAATTGATGATGTTTGGTACTTATGGATGTGGGCAGCCGGGAGTATTTACCCGACTTCGACTCTGACGACAGTTTCCATTGGCCACCTGCGAGGTTTATTTGCTATCCGCCGAGGGGTAAAAATGGATTTGGGTACTCACATTTATACTACTATTTGTCACTATACCGGCATGGTCCCGACTAGGCAGAAGATGCCATACCCCTGCCTTATCACCGGTATTTGTAGGAGCCAGAGAGTAAAAATTTCGGTGGGGGTGATATATTAACATATGGGGATCGACTGAACGGACGGAGTAGTATTTTTCGAAGTACTCAGTTGAGGAGCAAACGGGCACATTTGGAACCGGAAGAGGATAGTAGCCACGAGGAGGAATATGAGGCTGAGGAGGATGTCGGAGATGACTTGACGCCTTTTGAGGCAAATTTGCTTGAAAGAGTTCGGGGATTAGAAACATCCCAGGCTGAAATTTTGAGAAATCAGAATGAAATAATAGACCGACAATTAGAAACGGAGAAGTGCTTTGAAAAGCTTTTTCGTTTTCTAAATATCCCTGACGACACACCTAGAGGATCAAAAAGCTAAAATTTCAGGGAGTTTTCTGTTTTCTCACTTGCTTTTAAAAAAAAAACTCGGGACAGTTTTACTTACAAGTTTGGGGGTGTTTTCGTACTTGTGTGTTTTTCGTACTTGTGTGTTTATTTTGTTGGTTTTTGAACTATGATGTTTATTTGATTATGATTGTGGTATGTTTTGATTATTGTAGTGTGTGGTGTGTTTTTATTATTTGGCATTGATTAGGTTTAGTGTATATATATTTCTATATATATATATATATATTAATATTATTTTGATCTGCGAGATTTCTAGATCTGGCCATAACACCAATATATTAGCTATATACAAGCTTCTAAAAATCGTTTTAACCGGTAAAAAAATTGTATATTCCAAAAGTTTTGAGCCTTAATCTCTCTTTCCTAGCCTTGTAGTTATCATATAAAATCGAGTCATTCGTTACCTTGAGAAAAGAAGAATCAGTCGGTTGATGAAAAATAGAACTGAAATTTACTTAATTTGTGGAGTTTTTGATTTTTCATGCTTAAACTAAGAAATGATTTTCTGCGAAAATTCTATTCCCTAAAAAAAAAGGAGTCATTGGTGAAAAGAGCTACACGTTAGCAAATAACGATGTGAAAGCTATCACCTAAAAAAAATGACGAAAAGGAGAAGTGTTGAGCAGCAACAGCTGCCTAATTTTGGGGATTCTAAAATTTTGCGAAAAATAAAGGACTAACCATTGTTGGTGCATAGCTGCCGTCTCACAGAAAAATTGGTGAAAAGAGTTACACGTTAGCAAATAACGGTGTGAAAGCTATCACATTTTTTAAAAAAAAGATAGAAATTATGTTGGTGAAAAGAGCTACACGTTAGCAAATAACGGTGTGAAAGCTATCACTAAAAGGGATGTAGTTTATGAGTAGATTTGAATTAATTAGCAGCTGAATTTCAATACACTCAATTTCGTGAATAATCACAATATTTGATGAAGCCAATGAAATTCTTCTTCATATTGAGTCGAAAAATAAACAAGTGATCGAGAGCAACCATTAAAGGGAGTCGTGTGTATCTCGAGTGGGAAAGAAATAATCAATCTTTTGGGGGGAAAACCTTACATTTTGGAATTACAATACTAAAACCGTGTTTTAACTTCAAAATCATTAGTAGATTTATTTTGAATCTTGACTCATTTATATCTACTATATAAAGCTGGTTGTTGTGTATTAATGGCATGTTGATCTCATTTTCTCTTTTTATGTAATTATTTTTTCTTAATTTGTGTGTGTATTATTTTTCTTATTTTTGTCTTATTTTTATTTTTATTTTTGGAGCGCGATTAATAAAGAGTCTTGCTCGGGACTAGCAAGAATTCAAGTTTGGGGGTGTGATAAGTGTCAGTTTTATACACTTATCCATGGTTTGTATCGATAAATATCACCCATAATTGAGCTAGTTGTTGCGATATTTCCTACACGCAAGTGCACGTCATCGTTTACAAGTAATAAAGTGATAAGTAGAGTATCGTTCCCACGAGGATTGAATCTCTAACTACCGACGTTTTCGTATTCCAATTTTATTTGAACAATCGAAGTTGGGTTGTTGGAGTAATAGCTAAAAGAATTAATAAAAGACTAAACAGAAAACGATAGCTTGAATAAGAGGAATCAAATTATAAATAAGTCTAGAGTTCTGAATCCACCTTAATTTATCCGAATTTAATCTTGATTATCCGTAATAAATAATTTTCCCAATTTATTGAAGGCGGAGATTGCTAATATATTCTACCGCCTCTCCCGAGGTCAATAGATTTATCTAACGGCGACTAACGCACTCTATCCCTAGGTGAATTATCTCGTCGCTAGGCAAAAGCATGAAATCTCCTAAAGGCCACGTAGTTCCTATGAGTATATTCCTATCTCACAGAATAAAACGGTCCTCACCAATAGTTCCTCACCAAATCTCCTCTCCCGATTCGAAGTGAATGATTAAATCAATACAACTATTGGCCAGATAATTGCAAGCATTAAACATAATTGGGAAAACTCAAATAAAAGGTAATAAATCGATAATCTCAATCAATTCGTCAAAATAAAGGTTTCATCAAAACCCTAGATTAGGGCTTTAGCGACATACTAAAGCGACAATACAAAATAAATAAACGAAAGCATAAAATTCAAACGCAGATGAAGCTCGGATTCCTCCGTTCTTCGCCTTCCGCCTTGAATTCCTCTGCTTTCCTCCTCTTCTCTGTCTCAAGCTTAAGCTCCTAGGTTTAGCCCCAATGATTCCCAGATGATTAAATTAGGGTCTTAAGCCCTATTTATATCTCAAGATCTCCATAAATCGCGTCCGTATTAGTTGGTTGAAATCGGCCAAACGCCCAAAATCCAAGCAGACGAACCAAACCCGCTAAGTGTGCCGCGGCTCAGAACTCGTGCCGCGGCACATCGCCAAAATCAATACCGGGCGCAATTAAATCCTTCCGTGCGCGGCTCACATGGGGTGTGCCGCGGACACGATCTGACTACTCGCCCTTGGTGGCGTCTTCCTTTGCGCGGCTCGGCTTCCTTGTCTGCCGCGGCTCATAGTCGATTTGCCGTTTTCGCCCGTTTTGCATCGTTTAAGCTTCCTGAAATCATTTACCAGTCAATAAAACAAAAATAAGGAATTAAATGCTCATTTAGAAGATTTCACACTCCAATATAATAAAAAATAAATAAAAAAAAGCGTATAAAAATAAGACTAAAAAATACCACCAAACTTAAGCCTTTGCTTGTCCTCAAGCAAAAAGAATTAAAGTCAATAAAAGAATGTCGTGAATCATCGTGCAACTCACGTTGTTCAACCTAATCAATACTATCCGCCATTCTCTCTAAAAATACGAGTGTCATAAAAGCGAGCCGCACCTGAATAGTGATACCGCAAAGTAATCAAGTTCACCCTAATCATTTGTTTATGAAGAAAACTCACTCAAAGATCAACAAAACATGAGTCAAATCAACCGTCAATATGAAAGGCTAACATAAACAAGCTAGTTCGTCGCGTTCCACGTCTAACGGCACAATTTTTTTCACGAGTCTCATAACAAATAAACCTCTGACAAGATCCCCTTATATAAATATGCTCAAAAATTTGATTCGAGTCGACCACTAGGTTAGGATCTCGGGATGTTTCATCGGGATAATCCTAGGTGGAACTTCCATTCTCATGTATTAGGAAACCGTTTGACGTAAAAGACACTCATGGGGCACATGGATGCTTCTAGTTACTAAGTTCCGTCTACGGCGGAGAAACAACTCGAATACCTAATTTCCGCATGTCCGAATCGAGGTTCTTTGTTTTACGCGAGAGTAAAGCGGTTCACGCGAATACCCCGGTTCTAGGCTCCTATCATTGGCACATGTGAAATCACTAAATCACTAGTCTAATCGGGTCGCCGTTTTACGCGAGAGTAAACAACGGTCACGCGAATACCCCGGTTACTAGACTTCCCTTCATAGAACACATTATCTCGACTTTTGGGGAAAAAGCCGACTCTAAACTCCATTTAAGTGCCAACACGACTAAAGAAACAAGACGACTCACTATCCTAAAATGTAGCCAAACGTAATGATGGGGATTTAAAAACAAGTATGTATCGTCTCTTATACGCTAAGTCCTCTACAATCACGAAAAATTTGGACCTAATTGAATACTAAGCGAGCGAAATAACTGACTACAACTCGACTAAAACTCGCCCGCTTCTTCAGAGAGAAAGACAGTGTCGTAACATCAGTATCACACATAATAGAAACACGAAGATTCACGAATAAAGAAAAACTACGGCAAGCAAGGCTATCTAAAAAAAATTTTCGCAAAGAAAAGGAAAGTGCAACAAAATATAATGTACAGCAAGAAAATAGAGTACAGCAATGAATGTAGACTGAAAGTAAACCCCTCCCCCAAACTTAGGACGTACATTGACCTCAATGGACAAAAAATGAAATGCAATAAAAGTAAAAAGGTCAAGTACTCCCTCCATCCGCTCAGAGTCGTGCGGCATCGTCCGTGAGGAGGGTGGTGCTTCAATGATAAATTTTCCATTGCTGCAATTTATCAAACACCTTGTGTGCACCAGTTAAAATGAAGAACAAAAATTTTGATGGTTAATTCCAAATCCCAAAAATAATAACACGAACTATAGCCCTGAATTACAAAAACCATCATCAACAATTCGTTTATACACATCAATTCCATCACAATAACAAATTCCCCATATTCCAACTCCATTTCAGAAACAACAATGAAGAACGACTAGCAATATAAAACTCCAAATCTTTTCACATCAATAATCACCTATGATCTAGAAATCAAAAATTACCTGGAGAATTTGAGAAGGAGACCGATAGAATTGATCCGACTAACCTCATCGTGTGCAGGAAGGAAGGAATGAAGGGAAGAAGTAATTATGCAGGCCGATCAACTGAAAGAGCTTGACCTGGCTGCTCTTATTTTGCGACGGGTGCCGCGGCACAATAAACGTGAGCCGCGGCCCAAAGTACAGTCGGATTTGGACGTTTTGATATGCCGCCGGGTGCCGCGGCTCAGATTTCTTATGCCGCGGCTCGGTGTTAAAGTGTGCCGCGGCTCAGCTTAGTATGCCGCGGCTCAAAGTACAGCGCCACTGGCGTTTCTTGACCATTTAGTGTGCCGCGGCTCGGTTTTCGGGTGCCGCGGCTCAGCGACCTGGTGTGCCGGCTCGTAAGATTATGCCGCGGCACAGTACGATTTGATCGGCCATTTTTCTCACTGTGTGTGCCTGCTCACTGGGATCATCCGCTGCCCATTATTGAATTTATCCCCTTTTTTGCCGATTCACCTGCAGAAATTTTACACGAATTCATTAAAATGAGAGGAAAGGATGGATCCAAGAGGAAAGAAGACAAAAAAAAGACTCTAAAAATGCAAGGCAAACAACAAAGAATCTACAACTAATACTCGGGTTGCCTCCCGAGAAGCGCTAAGTTTATAGTCTTCAGCCGGACCTATTGAACAACGTTAGTTTGCTTTTCGCAAACTCCATTTGGCTTCCGCCCCGTTTATCGAACTGTTTATATTTTGGTTAAAATTATGACCATTGGTCATCAGCGGTTCGATTCTCGGTTCGGTAATCAAATGTTGTTTGCGAAGAGGTTTCGACTTGAAACACTTCCCGCAACACCCGGTTTCTCCATGACTAATTTTTCTTTTGGCTTTCGGCTCACTCTCCTCCTTCGCCAACGAACTCACGACTGCAGCAGATTTTTCCTCATGCTCGAGGAATGCCACTCGTTCAACATCCTTCTTAAAACTTGGGCCATTCAACACAAAATCTGAATTTTTCCACCGACGATGTTTTCGGTGCTTTCCTCTTTCAACAACATCCACGCTTTCAATTTGAGACTCTTTTTCAGCACTTCCGGGACATGGGAGCGATTTGAACACTTGAAAAGTGACTTGCTCGTCTTGGACCCTCAGAGTTAACTCCCCCTTTTCCACGTCTATAAGGGTGCGGCCCGTAGCTAGAAATGGTCGTCCCAAGATGATCGGAATATTTTCATCTTCCTCCATGTCTAGTACGATGAAATCAGCCGGAAAGATGAACTTATCGACTTTAACTAAAACATCCTCGATTACTCCCCTCGGATACTTTATCGATCGATCCGCCAATTGTAAGGAGATCGTGGTTGGCTTGGCTTCCCAATATTCAGCTTTTGGAAAATCGATAGAGGCATGAGGTTGATACTTGCACCAAGATCGCATAATGCCTTATCAAACGAAAGATTCCCCATGGTGCATGGTATGTTGAAGCTTCCGGATCTTTCAATTTAGGTGGAAGCTTCTTTTGAAGAATTGCCGCACTCCTCTGTCAAGGCAACCGCTTCAAACTCCTCAAGCTTTCTCTTCTTCGATAATATCTCTTTCATGAATTTGACATAACTCGGCATCTGCTCCAATGCTTCGCGACGGAATGTTTATGTGAAGCTTTTGAACACCTCAAGAAACTTAGAAAATTGTTTGTCCGCCCTCCTTTCTTTGTAGTCTGCGGAAACGGAACAGGGGAACACATGTCTTTGAGTTATCCTATGAACTTCCTTCGACTCCTCTAGCTTTAATTCCATCTCTTCCTCAATCACCTTCTTCTTTTTACCCAGCTCGGGCTGATCTAACACATCTCTCCCGCTTCTCAAGCTAATTGCATTTAGACTCTCTCGAGGATTTGTCTCTGTGGTACTCGACAATGCTCCCTCCGGACGAGCTGTCAATACATTAGCGATTTGGCCCAGCTGGACCTCTAAATTCCGAATGGAAGCAGAATGATTTTGTAGTGTAGCTTCTGTCCGAGTCATAAATTGACTCGTATTTGCCGCCAATTTTGCAAGTGCTTCCTCGAGAGACACTTTAGGAGCGGAAGGAGGCTGCTGTTGATTCTGAGTGAAAGGGGGCTGGTGTGCGTTCTGTCCGTTTCTCCATGAAAAGTTGGGGTGATTGCGCCACCCCGGATTGTAAGTATTGGAGTACGGGTTATTCAGTCGATTCCCATTTCCTACGAATTGAGCCTGCTCCATATGATTTTGCTCGAACGGATTTCCAAATTGACACTCCGCACTCGGGTGTGATCCGTTACACCAATTACATGTCTCAATGGTAACGGGGGCTGGTGCGTGCGAAAAGTTCTGGAGCTGTTGTGTCAAAGCGGCGACTTGAGCTGACAAGGTGGAAATCGGATCATTGCTCGAAACTTCCATTACCCTCTTCGGTGTCAATCTTTCTGCTGGCCATTGGTATGCGTTTTCGGCCATATCCTCCAAAAGCACGTGAGCCTCGGCCATAGATTTTCCCATGAATGTTCCTCCGGTCGCATCCACTAAAGTGCGTGTAGAAGCACTCAAACCACCATAAAATGTGTGCAGCTGAAGCCAATCAGGAATGCCGTGATGAGGGCATCTTCGAAGCAATTCTTTATATCGCTCCCACGCCTCGTGGAGCGATTCCATATCAAACTGGGCAAAGGTAGTTATCTCGTTTCTCAACCGCGCCGTCTTAGCTGGTGGGAAAAATTTTGCAAGGAAGGCTTGCACTAACCTCTCCCATGTTGTAATCGACCCCGGCGGTAAGGAATTTAACCAAAACTTTGCTTTATCCCTCAAAGAAAAAGGGAAAAGCCTCAATCGGATGGCATCGTCGGTGACACCATTAGTTTTGAAAGTGTCGCATATCTCAAGGAACGAAGCAATGTGGGTATTCGGGCCGTCCTTCGGCAATCCACAGAAAGGGCTCGCCTGTACCATCTGAATAATGGCGGGCTTGATTTCAAAATTATTAGCTTGGATGGTGGGACGCCGAATTCCCGAAAAATTTGCGTTGACTTGAGGCATGGCATAATCACGAAGAGCGAGTTCCGGTTGAACTTGCCGCACTTGGTTGTCTCCTCCTTGGATTTCAACATTCTCGGCCATCTTGACCGTCGTCTGCAACTCTCTTTTCTCTTTTTTATACCTTCTTAGCGTGCGCTCGAGCTCGGTGTCCAAAGGTAGTAAGCCTTCGTTACCGAGTCTTCTCATGCACTACACGAAAGGTCCTGAAAGGAAAAACGAATAAACAAAATTAAATACACAAAAAATAAAAATAAAACGTTCAAATTAAGACTGGAAATACTTAAGTCGATATTAGAAAAATTTCAATCCCCGGCAGCGCCAAAACTTGTTGCGATATTTCCTACACGCAAGTGCACGTCATCGTTTACAAGTAATAAAGTGATAAGTAGAGTATCGTTCCCACGAGGATTGAATCTCTAACTACCGACGTTTTCGTATTCCAATTTTATTTGAACAATCGAAGTTGGGTTGTTGGAGTAATAGCTAAAAGAATTAATAAAAGACTAAACAGAAAACGATAGCTTGAATAAGAGGAATCAAATTATAAATAAGTCTAGAGTTCTGAATCCACCTTAATTTATCCGAATTTAATCTTGATTATCCGTAATAAATAATTTTCCCAATTTATTGAAGGCGGAGATTGCTAATATATTCTACCGCCTCTCCCGAGGTCAATAGATTTATCTAACGGCGACTAACGCACTCTATCCCTAGGTGAATTATCTCGTCGCTAGGCAAAAAGCATGAAATCTCCTAAAGGCCACGTAGTTCCTATGAGTATATTCCTATCTCACAGAATAAAACGGTCCTCACCAATAGTTCCTCACCAAATCTCCTCTCCCGATTCGAAGTGAATGATTAAATCAATACAACTATTGGCCAGATAATTGCAAGCATTAAACATAATTGGGAAAACTCAAATAAAAGGTAATAAATTGGATAATCTCAATCAATTCGTCAAAATAAAGGTTTCATCAAAACCCTAGATTAGGGCTTTAGCCTGACATACTAAAAACTGACAATACAAAATAAATAAACGAAAGCATAAAATTCAAACGCAGATGAAGCTCGGATTCCTCCGTTCTTCAGCTTCCGCCTTCTGCCTTGAATTCCTCTGCTTTCCTCCTCTTCTCTGTCTCCAAGCTTAAGCTCCTAGGTTTAGCCCCAATGATTCCCAGATGATTAAATTAGGGTCTTAAGCCCTATTTATATCTCAGCATCTCCATAAATCGCGTCCGTATTAGTTGGTTGAAAACTGGCTTCGAAACGGCCCAAAATCCGCGCAGACGAACCAAACCCGCTAAGTGTGCCGCGGCTCACTGAACCTGTGCCGCGGCACATCGCCAAAATCTGAATACCTGGGCGCAATTAAATCCTTCTGTGCCGCGGCTCACATGGGCTGTGCCGCGGCACAGAGTACAGCCTACTCTGCCCTTCGGCTGGCGTCTTCCTTTGCCGCGGCTCAGCTTCCTTGTGCCGCGGCTCATAGTCCAGTTTTGCCGTTTTCGCCCGTTTTGCATCGTTTAAGCTTCCGGACTTCAATTTCCTGTCAATCATACAAAATTAAGGCATTAAAAGCTCATTTAGATGATTTCACACTCCAAAATACTACAAAATAATGATAAATAAGCGTATAAAAATACGCCTAACACTAGTCTACTCGATTTTTGCTTTTAATTAATTAGTTTTTAATAATTTTATCGGAAGATGATGTAAATCTAGTCTTAATCGGATTGAATAACTGATTTACTCAAGAAATAACATGTTTATTAAATATTCTCTTTGTTGAATTTCGATATATTCATGTTGTAGGGCTTTCCGAGACGAATTCGGCAGTCTTTCCGGATTCAAAATCAGAGTTATATATCAAAAGTTATCATCCGAAGAAGATCTGGGGCAAAAACGCAAAGTCTTAGAAATTCTGGGCTGAAAACGTAACTCTCAAAACAACCAGTGAGCAAATTGATGAAGCCAAGTTACGGCCGTAACTACAGAATGTTACGGCCGTAAGTCATCCAAGTTACGGCCGTAACTCCTTATTGTTACGGCCGTAACTCTTGACAGATTGTTAAAATTTGTCTAATATTTTATACTTTTTGTGTATTATTGAGGGGATGGCTGGCATTGATCCGATCTATTGTAATAATGCTGGAGTTTTGGAGCTAGTAGATGACTTTAGGTGTATAAATAGACCCCTTAGATCCTTCATCATTCATCATTCATCTTATAATTTTTCACTTTTTGTAATCTTTTCTTTTTGTGTGAAGAACACACTTGTGTTCTTGAGTGATTTGTGTAAGTGTGGTATAACATATGTTGTTCAGAGAGTTTATTGCTTCTTTCTCCTTTATCTACTAAGGGAGTGAGGATCAATTCTTTCTCTTGATTCAACTAATAATGACCACCAAAGCTTGTATTATGTATATTAAACCCTTCATGAGCTAAGTTACCTTTAGTTGGGATTATAAACAAGGTTAGTCATGTTATTTATGTTTGTATAATGATTTATTGTGAATTACTTATTATTGTGTGTGATTTTCATTGTTTTAACAATCTTTATTTATTTGGCCAATAAATGACGATATTTATGGTCTTCATATGTTTCGAAAGAAAATATGTTTGATTAGATCAAATGATCTTCAATCTAAGTTGTTCTAGGGGATAGAAATATACCTCTAGACCTTAGATGATTCTTTGAGTTATTTTCATAAATCCTAATGCTATGTATTGAAGCCAATCAACATAGAAATATAGTGGATTGATTCAATATGTAAGGGGCGTTTTATAGTTCGAAAGAGAAATCGTCTTTTTTAGGAAAATCGAATCTACACAACATAATAAGTAAATTCATCTTATGATCTCTTATACATCTTCTATAACTAATGACGAACTAAGTTTGTAATCCCAACTATTTCATTTTATCGTTAATCAATCTATTATTGTTGCTATCTTTTTATTTCCTTAAAATATTAGAACTATTATTGCATTATCTTTGCAATTATTAAACCAAACTCTTTAATTGTGTGTTTCACTCATCTTAGTATCTATAAAAATAAACTAATAATGTATAATTCAAATTATAACCAAACTTCCTCGTGGGATCGATAAACCGGACACAAAAAGTCCACTTACTACTTGATACGATATCGTGCACTTGCGATAGTTACACTAAGAACGTGTCACTAAGCAGTGGTGCTTTACCACCCCGTTTCTCAGAAGTTGCCAGTAACTCGTTAAAATCCCCAATGACATACCAAGGTTTCTGATAAATCTCATTTACTTCGGCTAAACATTTCCACAAGTTCACTTTGTCCTGCTGATAAGGCCTGGCATATACCCCAGACAAAACCCACGGATTTTCACCCTTTGCATCTACCATAACATGGATACTTTGTTAGGCCCACCGAAGAATCTCCACGTCAATAACATTACTATCAAACAAACACCATATCCCACACGACGCCCCAGACGATGGCGAAACAAACTGGTTTGGGAACCCCAATTTATTCTCCCACCCTCTAGAAAGCACCACATTGGCATGAGTTTCAAGCAAAAAAACCAAATCTGGTCGATGCAGCATACAAAGCATATCAAGGTTCTCTTTGAAGCCCTCTTTCATCACCCCCCTTACATTCCAAGACAAAATCTTAAGGTTGCGATTCATCATGCAATTAAGAGGAAAAGGAATTAGGAATATCCTCAGTTTCCATGGGAGAGTCACCATGTGGACTGATTATCTCAGAAGTTTTCTCCGCGGAATCCATATAGACCTCCTGTATCTCATCATCTCGGTCAGATATAATAGGGTCCCCATTGGTCGTGCCATCCTCATAAGGAAGGCTGAGAGGACCTCGTCTGTTCTTAAAAGAATAATCCATGACAGGAGGATTCCCTGTTCGCCTCTGCAGTATTGAAAGCCCCAATTTAGAAGTACCAGGCGCTGTGGACAGGATATTCTCCTTTTCAATAGAGGGTAAAACATCAAAGCGATTTCCAGAATTCGCCTTATCCATACCCGTGTTGCCCGGTTTTCTGTTTCGCACAGCATTCCCCTGATTATTGTGTATACTTTGTAGCAGTTGTCTTGCAGGAGGTTGAGCTTGCCGTCCTTGGTTCTTCTTACTTAGCGAAGCGCTAGAAGAGCTTATACTTGGTGGCTTCTTATTCTGGCGTTTCATCAGTATCCAGGGACCATACGAATCCTCTAAGTTTCCCTCTTGCCCTTGATGACTCTTCTCCATACCTGGGCTAGTACTTCCTTGCAAAGGTGGATCTTTTCCTTCCATTTTAGAGGCGTTTGGCTGTGCACTGGTGGGGCATGCAGCACTCACATGGTCCACTTTGCCACAGGTATAACATAGTGACTGTAAATTCTCATAGGTGACCGAAAACCTTCTTCCATTAATCTTTACACCCCGCTCAAGTGGCTTGGACAAGTCAACTTAAATACACAATCTCGCAAATCGCCCTCTCTCGTGCCGAAAAGTATTTGCATCGACTTTAATAGGCTCCCCTAGTCCCCTCGCAATTTGCAGTAGGATAGCTTCCCTATAAAACTGTGGAGGAAGATTCTGAACTCTAACCCATGTGATTGCAGTCTGAACTTTGAAGGTGATGGGATCGAAGTCGGGAGACCATTTGCAAAGGGCAAGGAAGTGTCCCGCAATTTTCCAAGGGCCCTGTGTAAGGATCTCTTCACGTTTCTTATTATCTCCAATTCTGGCAATGAACAGATTTGGGCCAACATCAATTAGTTCATAGTAGCCATTGATGCCCCAAAGTGTAGTCAGGCGTCCCTTTAAGATTTCTACTGGCCACGGTCGCCCTGGAATCTTAATGATAATAGCTTTGGACCATTCACTATTAATAAGTTCCAAAAGATCATCTGCAATTGAGATTTCAGGCATAGCAATCAGTTGTCCCGATTTAATTAATCGAACTTTATGAATTTCCTCAGAATCGGCGTCTTCAAATCGGAAATCCTCTCTGGCAGAAGCAGGAGCAACCCTATCGGCCCATGTTTGCATCGATTCAGAGACGAGAGGTTCCATGGGGGCAACCGTAGCAGGAGCAGCCCTCCTTTTCTTGTGGCGTTCTCCAAGGGTAAAATCTGCGCAGAAGGCAGTCCCCGATGCCGTGTTAAAGACGAAAGACGGAGGTGCTTGTGTCGGCGGCCAATTAGGGTCCGGGTTCAAAGGAGTGGCGGCGGATGAAGAAGGGTTACTGGCGGAAGAGGGTTTTTCCGTCTCTCTATGGTACTAAAAACTTATAGTTTTATGCTTTTAATTCTTATTAGACTATTTGAGAAATAAAGTGGTTCGTATGGGACTTCTTTGAAAATACAGGACTAAATTTGCATTCGTCCGTCTTAATGGGGCTGGAATTGAAATTTTCTCCATATTTAATTTTTCCACGCCAGGGCTACATTAGGGCTTCACACTTCTCTTTCTTGTGAAGCGCCGCGTTGACGGCGAATCAGCTCTACGGCTACACTGCCGGCACTTACGGCGGCGGCGGTACAACCAGTATCTACACCCCTCGATCCGTCGCCGAGTCCTACCTCTCCGGTGACGCTTCACTGCTCGGTACTTCTTCTAGGTACTTGAGCGCTGACTCTATATCCTCATCTTCCATGCTCTACAACCCCGACAACTACTCGACCAGGGTTTCTGGCATGTCAATTACCACCCCTACGCACTCGTATGCCCCCCGGTGTGGATGCGGGGTCCGCAGCTGCCGACTCGGAGATAAGTATACACACGCACATACATATATAATATTTTATATACATATAACTTTGTTGCAATGACCTATTTGTCGCTAAATGTTCGGCAAAGACTGTTGTTTGAGAAGTTCAATTTGATTCGATTTCTTGGTGAATTTATGACACTTTATGTGATTTGATGACATAGGCTCACCTTTGAGGATTTTCTTTAACTCACTTAGAAAGAAGAAACATACTATATAAATTCTTCAGGTGGTATACAAAGGGATGTCCTTAAATTATTTTCACCGAGTGTGATCTTCCGTGTGACCAACACACCACGTCATCTAATCACCTGAATGTCTGATAAATTTGGAGCGGCCGGGGATTTTTATCATGAGGGAGGCAATATTCCAGGATGTGTGGCTGGTGAACTTGTTGAAATTTGTTAACATGGTTTACTTTTGTACGATCTTAAGTATTTCAAGCCATCAACTATATATTTATTGAGTATGTGTAATGAGTATCCCCTTCATATGTTTTATTAGGAGGGGATCTTCGGTGTTGAGTTACATGACTCGTAATTTTGATTTATGTAGCACATCAATTACCAGGTAATTAAATGTTATTCTAATGTAATGCTCTGTTCGTCTTGGTAAAACCAATCAGAAATTTGAAGTGATTCTGAGTGTGTCGTGTTGGAATAATTAAACTGTAATTGAAGTGCACTAGACTGTTGAATATATTTCATTTCTTGTATACATAAATAGGTATCCTATATACATATGCTTAAATCAATATAATATGAACCTAACAGATCATTAATTTCGTCTAGTCATACTTTACATCGATTAAAATAAATGGGATAAAATTTAAAGTTAATTTAAAAAATTCTAAAATGTGTATAAAAATATTTCAATTGCCTAATTTTAAAATAGGATTTTATATACTATGTAATAAATAGTAGACCAATTCTAAATTATGTATAAAAAATGTTTCAATTTACCCAATTTTTAAAACTTGATCTTAGATATTATGTAACAGTAGACTAAAAACAGACAGTTAAGTTTAAAAATGTACGAATATTATAGTTCAAGTATATGATTCTAGGGAGTGTGCGCGTCCATTCATGGCAGGAGGTTTAAAAGATCTGGTTCCTTTCATCGAACAAAACTTCGACATGGTAAAGGTTGATCCGATCCAGCATGTCCAGAAAGTATTCAGTGAGCATATCTCAGCTCAGGTGCGGATTGTGCATGAAAATAAACACCTCAGTGGTTTAGTAATTGTGTATCTTGAGGACCGCAACGAGTTGGAAAAACCTCTGGTTTTAGCTAACCATCATCCAGTGGTTTATGATGAAAGTCATATTGTGGTTCGGGTACCCCCACCTCAAAATTACATATGGTATGATTTTTTGCTTTTTCTTTGCTTTTGTAATTTTGAGAGGTGGGGGTACCCGAACCACAATATGACTTTCATCATAAACCACTGGATGATGGTTAGCTAAAACCAGAGGTTTTTCCAACTCGTTGCGGTCCTCAAGATACACAATTACTAAACCACTGAGGTGTTTATTTTCATGCACAATCCGCACCTGAGCTGAGATATGCTCACTGAATACTTTATAGACATGCTGGATCGGATCAACCTTTCCCATGTCGAAGTTTTGTTCGATGAAAGGAACCAAATCTTTTAAACCTCCTGCTATGAATGGGCTACGTTAGGTTAAAGTCACTGACAGCGTGGGATAATTATTCAAAACAGAGAGAGAGAGAGTTGCGATGAGAAGGTGTTTAAGAAGACTAATTGCCCAAGGACGAGGATTTGTAAGCAAACAACTAGAATTAAAATCATCACACTATGCTGCTACACATGTATATTCAATTTTTTCTTCAACTAGTAGCTTCAATTCCTCTTCTTACTACTGTTGGATACATTCTTCAGGTACCCATTTATTTTTCTTTCCTTATTTTATTACAGTATCTTCAATCTTTATGTTAATTCTTGATTTGTTAATAAAAAAATAGTACTCCTATCTTTTTACAACAACCTCACTGTCTATACAACAAAGTTGTCAGATTTTTTTTTGGGTTAGATTTCAAGATTTCATGTCAAGTTTTTAACTTGTGAAAACTTTGACAGGAAACCCGAAAAGTGTGTGCAACAACAGAGTGGAGGAAGTTGGAGGATCTCATACCCGGAAGTGGAGGTATGCGGAGGATGACCATCCTATAGGCATCAAAGTAGGAGAGGAGGTTAATTTATCTCAACTTCTCTTTACGGAAACCAGGGATTACCTCATCAAATGCAATGACGGACGACAAGTATGTTTGTCCCTTTAATGATTAATGTCGTTGTATGCTTATTTTTCAGATAAATTTGTCGAATTTATATTGTCTTTGCTGAATGTCACGTTATGTAACCACTATGTACCATAAGAGTCGATTCAATCAAAATTAATTTCCCTGTGATCCTAGATGATTAGCTAGAAAGTAATTATGTTCCATCCAAGTCACGATCTATAACAATCCAGTTTTTACACCTTAGTTACTGGCGGTGCAAGTCATTTAGAACTAGGCTCACAGCTTATTACTTAGCTTATTACTGAGAAAACTAATGTTGTGTTTGGTTGTGGAGAAAGGATGGAATGTAATGAAAGAAACTACAGGGAAACAATGGAGGCAGGAGGGGGATTTAAAAATAAAAAAATGAGTGCAAATTTTTTATTTTCTATGGTGAGATTTGGGTAGAAAATGGGTATGATAGAGAATGGAGCATTTAAACCCATTTCCTCTAATTTCATCCATCCCAACCAAAAACACAACTTAAGTTATCGGTTATTATTAATGGTACTCTACAGAGGGATTATGACCAGATAAAAACGGGAGAATGTCAGGATGAGATTCTAAAAGTTACTTCTAACTTTGAAGGGATGAGAGAGGAGGAAAGGGGGGGGGGGGGTGTAGTTCTAGTTTTATATTATCAGTGCTTGATGTAATAATGCTGCACTCGACTATTTTTAAAGTAAAGTACTACTAGTCAAGACATTTTATACGTGACTTGCACAGAACGCCAAAATGACTTCTAGCTCTACTGGTGTCCTTTCTGTCTACATGTTTATAAATGACAGGGTCAACTATCCCTGCGAAAAATTAATAATGTTGCAGTGATTTATCCTTTTTGGGTGTAGTTATGCAAATTTGCGGTATGTCTGACTAGGAGCTTTAGTTTGAACTTCATGAGGGTCTAGTTAGAATACCTCTTGTGCTTCTTCACTTCTTATAAACTCTTGTGGTTCTCGTAAGCCTATGTGAGAGTCGTACCTTTGTTTATGGTTCACTGCTCCCTTAAGAATATAAAACTAATAACCCCAAATGTCTATGATCTTCTATTGAACTGTTGTAATTTATTACAGTTGAACCTCCTTCTAAAGTTCTATGTCCTAGTGACGGGGGGTCTGAGTTTCCTCCTACGAAAAGATAAAAATGCAAGCTTGTACATACTAAATATAATTCGGGAGAAACTATTCCTACTGTTCTACACAAGCTGCCTCCAAAATAAGTTTGTTTAGTAATATACATAGCCAAAATGTGCATAACTCGATGCTTCCTTATCTGGTGCTTCTTTGTCAAGTGCTCTTATTCTGTTATGAGGGTATCCGGGCTTCTAATTTGACCTGAGGCTATACTAAAAACTACATATTTTGAGACACCTGTTTCAACTATGTTACAAAAAGCAATTCTCATCTATCGTTGGATGAATAGATGTTGTATTCCTTCTCACTATATATATTGCAGGTGAAGGCTGAAGAGCTGGCAGGCAAGGTGGTGGTTATATATTTTGATTCAGTTTTCGACATATTTGATGGACATATACAGAAAATTACAGCATAACAGTGGTTTTGAAATCGTGTTTGTCAATGTTGATGATGTTGTTGATAGCTTCAGCGGCGAAATATCACTCACTCCTAGTCAAGGTGGACCAGAGCAGCATATTGAAGAAGTATTTTCTCGCATGCCATGGACTGCCATCCCATTATCAGATATAACAACCAGGAAATGTCTGAAAAGAAGATTTGGTCTCCCGGAAAGATTATATATTGGAACACCGGTCGTTGTTGGTTCAAATGGATTGGTGTTGTAATCCCATGCTTATACAATTTTCGTAATGATGGAGCTCAGGGTTACCCATTCACTGATGAAAGATTAGATTTTCTAGAGTCTGAAGATGATGCAGCCGCTAGAAAGCCTTCCTTGAAAGCCCTCCTGGCATCCCCAGAACGTGATTACCTCATCTCAAACAAAGGGGACTTGATGTAGTAATTCATAGCGACAATAATTTAACCGATTATGATTTTATAATATTATTTTACTATAACAGAAGTATTTTTTTTTACAAATCTTATCAAAATTAGAATGATCATCTCAATAATACAATTGCGCGTGTGACATACCAGATTCCTATTCAAGCTCTTGAAGATATGGTGGTAGCCCTTTATTTTTATAATGAAGAGCTTCCTTACCATGTGGAATGCACACTAGAACTTCAGGGGATTTATGAAGAGTTGGCGAAGAATAATAAAAAATTTGAGGTCGTGCTTATATATATTTGTGAGACACCAAGCATTGAAGCCGACGACTTTTTCTGGGAATTATTCAAAACTATGCCTTGGTTAGCGCTCCCAATTGGAGACTCGAACTATAAGAAGTTGGAACGGATTTTTTTCTCTCCCTGGAATGATATGAAGCTTGTAGTTTTTGGTACTCATATGGAATTTATCGAAACGTTTGGCTCCGAAATCGTGAAGCAATTTAAAATTCTGGCTTACCCCTTCTCCCGCAACAAAGTTGCCATATTAGCAGCCAACGAAGCAAAAGAATTGAAGCTGGAGATGCTTTGGGATCCAGGCAGTGTTTTTTGTGGAAATTATGGGTCCCAGAGGTGAGTTCTTTTGATCTCCGAATTCTTGTTGGAATCTATATTTAGTTCTCTGTTTCTAGGTAAGGAAAAAATAGATTGTTCTGGACCCCCGCAACAGAAGCTTGATTAAATTTGCAAATTACACATATCAATATATCATAACACTTTAAACTCCGGCACTTTGCAGCATCAAGTATTATATGTGTTGCACTGCTTTCCAGCTTACCCGACTTTTAAGTTGTGTACCACTCTTACAGGTGTCATACTCTCAGTTTGTTGGCAAGAGAGTCATAATTTTTTTGACAAGGGCAAGCTTCGGAAACATGAAGCTGAGTTCCTAGAGACCTTGGAAGATCAATATAATCAGATGAAAGGCACGGATGATGAGTTTGAAGTAATCCACATCACCACGTTGTGTACTGAAACTGGGCGTGTTGCAGATCTGCCTTGGTTGGTGCAGCCACGTGGTCGAGATGACAACATATTCAGATTGTTTGGTTTCTATGTTTCGCTTATTGCTTTCGATCGAACGGAAGACTTGTGAGGAAATCAGTTCACCCTACTTTTGAGAATACAAATTTTCCTTTTTATGCTGGTGGTTTAGAAAAGGAAGCTTTGATCGGTATCGTAACGGTTCCCGGGGATGATCTACTCGTACAGGAATAAAGCATGACAAAAGTACTTGGTTATTATGAACCCACAGTGCTCGTAGTTATCCTGAACATTAAGGAAACATACAAGTATAAGATCAATGGCATAGTAGTTGCCTCTCTCTCTAGGAAATCATTAGGTGATGTATTACGGATTTAGTTAATCTTGGTTCAAGTTTTTGTTTAGTTTTTGGATAACTTAGAAATTATAGGTTACCTTATGATTTAAATATTTGGTTCTTAAGAAATGTTGGTTCTGTTTATAACATTATTATCAGGGTTTAAAAACTTTTGGTTTCTTTTGATCCCCATGTTTGCAAGTTTAACTTTGCCCAGGCAACTGATTTGTGTAACGCTGTGGATATAAAGAAAGCTATTTATTAATTTTATTTTTAAATTACCGGGACTTTAGAGCTGTTGGCGCAGCGGTAAGAGCTGTTGTCGTTTGACCTGTGGTCACGGGTTCGAATCCTAGGAGCGGCCTCTTGCCAATTTAATTGGTAAGGGAAGGCTTGCCCCCTATACACCCTTGTGGTGGGATCCTTCTCCGGACTCTCGCCTTGCGGGAAGCTTCATGCACCGGGCTGTCCTTTTTAACGGGACTTTAGATTCTCACATTCATACATACACAATTACACTACTAAAAGGTTTAATTTTTCAACAACTTCCTATCAGCGGAAAATTTCCATTGTTTCCAATGGAGCCAAAAACTCCTTATTCTTTGATTCTTGATTATAATGGAATAAAACAAAATGACTCACTAAACTGACTGCACTTCTTTTTCTCATGAAGTACTAGTCATTCATGCAATTCTTGATGCAATTTCCATTTTGGATCATCCGAAAACAGCCTCTCTGTGTTAAGACAGGGGTAAGGCTGCGTACATTCGATCCCCCCTTACCGCGCTTTTTGCGGGAGCCATTGAGGCATTGAAGTAATGCTGTTGTTGTGCTATCAGCGGAAGGATCAGAGGGTGGCGAATGATGCATATTCATTTGGCATGTATAAACATTGTAAGTACTATATATATGCAAAATAGAATCATGCAAAACATAGAAATTAATTGACTTATTCGACATCAATTTGGACAAATACAGGAAAAAATGACTTTTCCATTTATTTTCTAAATTTGAAAATGTCACAAAATACATGGAACTACGAAAAGTATACCAACAACATGGCAGCTGCACAAGATAGACTGAAAACATTCATGAATCATGACCAAGATTGCAAAACATACCAACACAGTCATGAACAGTATTAGACTATTATTTACTAAAAAGGTAGAAGACGCTGAGCTGAGAAGCCAAGAGATGACTTGTACAAACTCAAAGCCTAGAAATGGCCTTCCCTTGATCCAGAAATGATCTTTGCAATGAAAAGTTCCAACATGTCAATCGTGGAGTCCAATAAACAAGATATGAATCCAGTAGTATATAAAAGTATTGGGACATTAAATCAGCGACGGCATTCACTGAATTTACAAGCACATAGATCTTACAAAGCGTTGCTATCTAAGGCTATTAATATGTTAGATCCCTCTTCAACTTGACTGCTGCAAATATTTCAGTAATTCCGTACATTATATATATAGCTTACTGCATAAGCTTTAGGTTAAATTTCTAATGGATAATAGTTTAAGGATTTCTACCCATTTCAGTCAAGTGAACAGACAAACCAATGGACATAATACAGTCAAACCAGTGGACAACTTAAATTTTACACTGAAGGACAAATGCAGCAAGTATAGTAAATACTTCAACAACAAAAGAAAGATCCCGTGGCGTAACAGGGGCTTTAGTACCCTCTCCATATCTCAACATTAAAACAAAAGTAAATCCGAACTATCTATTAGACTAACTTTTGCAACTTGCACACGTTGTTGATTTCTAATAAACGAAATGTATTGGAACCACAAAGTAACAGACTACGAGATAATATGTGACGCTTCATTCAGAATTCAGATTGTAACCATCACAACCGAATTCGGAAAGGAAAAGTTGCAGAAGCTTCAGAAAATTTCATATGTAAGAGACAAAGAAATAAGTTCAGAGCACAAACAAAGCAAAGAAAAAGCTAAAAAACCATACCTTACGTAATTTTGAGAGGTGGGGGTACCCAAACCACAATATGACTTTCATTATAAACCATTGGAGGATGGTTAGCTAAAACGAGAGGTTTTTCCAACTTATTGCGGTCCTCAAGATACGCGATTACTAAACTACTGAGGTGTTTATTTTCATGCACAATCCGCACCTGAGCTGAGAACTGAATACTTTCTGGACATGCTGGATTGAATAAGTCTTCCCCATGTCGAAGTTTTGTTCGATGAAGGGAACCAGATCTTTTAAAGCTCCCGCCATGTATAGGCGCTCACACTCCACAAAATCCAGAAAATACCTGTTAAACATATCAAGTAGTAACAAATAGATAGGCAACACCATTTGAGAATGTTTTAGTTGAATCAGTTATGCAGTCGTAGATATACATAATTTGTCTTGTATTTATCTCAAGATTTCTTCCATTCTTATTATCATTTCTTTTACTCAGTTGTAACCTGCATATGTAATTGTTATTACCAATCTGGACATGTACTCTATAATAAATCAATCCAATACAATTTCAACACATATCTCTTTCCTTTTATTAATACCTTGGTTTATACCAACCATAGGCTGCTGGTGCATGCTTAGCATATTCCTTACTCCAGAAATTCTTATATTTTCCCACTTCGTTTTGCCAAAAGGCTTTCAACTGAGCTCTTTGATCAACGTCAAGTGTGTTCCAGTCCTTCAAGAAACAAAATTTCAGATATATGCAAACATAAAGAATAACAAAGAAGATCCTTAGGGGACATACCATTCTAGCCTAGAAATAGCCACTGAGGCCTTTTATTGTTAATAAGGCTTAACAGGCCTTTGTCATCTCAATAACCCATCCACATCCCATGTATCAATGCCATGATTGGACTCTGTCAGATGAACAAACTTAGCTGACCAACTATGGCTGCAAAACAAAATGAAACGGCATTAATAACAGTTATCTCTTGCAGATGTCAAAAGTTTTAGTACTAATAGAATTACGATAGTTTGGTTCTGTATTCTGGATGTTAGCATTTCGATACTCCTGATTAGTTGGAGGGACAGATGTTATAGTCCTAAGTAGTGCCACCGGAGGGACCAAGGATTGAAGTGAACGAAAGATCGGAGAAAAAGTACTGCGACATGTATGTACAAGTGCATGAACCATCTGCCATATATATAGTAAATGTTAGTAAAATTAATGATACAAACTGTAAATACATGCTAAAAATCGATAATTTACATACAAAACAATTATAAATATTTGATGTACATTTCTTCATGAATAAAATTCATCACTATTCTACCTAGGTCGATAAGTTTTTCTTCATTATGAAGCATTCAAGCACACAACGCGTGCACACACACAACTGATTCATTTTTACACACAACACCATTTTGGCCAGTAATAGGTGGAAGTTCCACCCATCTAATCATGTGATGGCTGTTGATTTTAGACAACAGTTGGGTTGAGAGAGTATGCATTTCTATGATACTATCTCTTGGGACTATTAATAAGGTGAGCACTACAACAATTGGAGTACAAGCATAGGATTGAAAATTACTGAACACAAAACACAGCGTAAATACAGTCGATTCAGTAATACATATATTTCGCACACAAGCAATTCTTCACAATTCACCGTCTCTAAAAATTTTGTAGCACAACTCATTATCTCTAAATATTTTATAGCCTAACCTACTGATTCTAGTGTCTTCTATAGTACGAATAACTACAGTAAACTAACATATACACAATATATTGAAATTCAACTTTCACGCTGTTGTGTCGAGATTTATACGTCTCAACAGGCGATCGGCACAGAGACCGGGCGACCGAGCCAAAGTCGAATAGACCAAGGCAGATTGGCCGATCGAAGGTCCCAGGTCAAGTCCCAGTGCCGAGCGATCGACATCTAAGGCGATCGTCTCTTGGCACCTGGCGATCGACTCTGGTGCCCGGCCAATGACGACCGCCTCATGCCACGCGAGGCCAGCATCCGTCTAGTCGGCGAAGGCCGAAGCTCAGGACAGAGACCCACGTGCAGATCTGGAAAAGGCGTCGCAGAACATGGATCATTGACGACAGCCTGTCACCATCTGCTCACCTACCGACAGACCCGCCGAAAGGTGCAAAGTGGGACCTCCCGGACAACGACTCAGGATGCGTACAGGCTTCTCATTGGACCGCACAGCTGGCTGCCAGCAACAGCCGCGGAATTTAAGGCAACCAACCCATGTGCTAAAAGACGATCGCCCCCTTATTATAATACAGGAAAGACGATCGCCCAGCCACGGCCAATCCTATAAATAGGGAGCCTCCAGCAGCGGAAAAAGGGTTCAGACTCTTAGCTCATAAGTTGTCTTTCTCTCTTGGCAACGCTATACACTTCAGACATCTTTCTTCCTCACTCTCGAGACCTCTTAACCGATAAGACGGTCGACAGAAACGAGAACAAGAACACACAGAGCTTCGCTCAAGAGTTAGATAACCAGGATCTTTTACACTAATTGTAATCGCATTCTTACATTAATATTTATACTCAAACGTATTCGTATTAATAACATCTCGCGAGAGCATTCAAGCCCGGGCCTAACAAACCCGACAAATCTTGTGTTATTCATTGTAGTCCACTTTCCCGTCAACATGTTCTTGGTACGAATAGTGTAGTTGAGCTTCTTGGCTTCGTTGTTGTATGCGTCGAGAATTTTATACCAAAATGTATCCCTTTGTTGATCCGCACCCGTTTTTGGATCCTCTGATATTTGAATGAAACACTCCGCCAAAAGATACTCCTCTTCTTGGCTCCAAAATTTTTGAGATCAGGTCGGGACCGCCTCTTCGTGTTCGTTGGTTTTCTTCGTCTTTGTCATCGTCTTCGTTGGTTTTCTTCGTCTTCGTCTTCATTTTTTTCGACGTCGGGGTCGGGACCGTCTCTTCTTCATCTTCGTCTACTATGTGGTAGGATTGTTGGTCGGAATTTGGTTGGGAAGCGGTGGCTTGGTTTGGTTGTTGAGAAAATTGAGTATATTGTTGTTGCATTTTCCATTGACTAAATAGCATTTGTTCTTCGGGATTCATATATGGGTTTTGGAAGGTGGGAAAGTAAGGCGTTTGTGGGTATGGATTCGAAGACGAGCCCGGATTGTTGGCCGGATTCAAAGACGAGCCCGCCGTTTGGTTCGAAGGGTCGGTTAGCATATTGTTAATCCATGGTGAATAGGGATTCATTTTGTTTGGAAAAAATGGAAGTAGAGAATAGTATGTTATAAAACATATTGGAAGTGTGTGTGAAATATGAAATAATAAGAGGGTATTTATCGGATTTTAAAGGGGTAAAATTTGAGTTTTTGGGGTATTAAATTCAAAAAAAAAATAGTAATATGAACGGTCGAATTTAAAAAAAAAAAATCTCTATGGCGTGGGCTGGCCACCATGGCGCCACCCACAGTACCGTGCGCCGTCGAAAAATCTGGGCTGGTGGGATGACACGAGCCTATGGCTCAAGCGTACCTCCCACTCTTGGAAATTATAGGTTACCTTATGATTTAAATATTTGGTTCTTAAAAAATGTTGGTTCTGTTTATAACATTATTATCAGGGTTTAAAAACTTTTTTTTTATCCCCATGTTTGCAAGTTTAAACTTTGCCCATGCAACTGATTTGTGTAACGCTGTGGATATAAATAAAGCTATTTATTATTATTTTTTTTAAATTACCGGGAGCGGTAAGAGCTGTTGCCTGTGACCTGTGGTCACGGGTTCGAGTCCTAGGAGCGGACTCTTGCCAATTTAATTGGCAAGGGAAGGCTTGCCCCCTATACACCCTTGTGCTGGGACCCTTCCCCGGACCCTCGCCTTGCGGGGACGCTTCGACTAGAATTTACAAGCACATAGATCTTACAAAGCGTTGCTATCTAAGGCTATTAATATGTTAGATCCCTCTTCAACTTGACTGCTGCAAATATTTCAGTAATTCCGTAGATTATATATATAGCTTATTGCATAAGCTTTAGGTTAAATTTCGAATGGATAATAGTTTAAGGATTCCTACACATTAAATTTCTAATGGATAATAGTTTAAGGATTCCTACACATTTCAGTCAAATGAACAGACAAACCAATGGACATAATACAGTCAAACCACTGGATAACTTAAATTTTACGGTGAAGGGCAAATGTAGCAAGTATAGTAAATACTTCAACAACAAAAGAAAGATCCCGTGGCATAACAGGGACTTTAATTCCCTCCCCATATCTCAACACTAAAACAAAAGTAAATCCGAACTATCTATTAGGCTAACTTTTGCAACTTGCACAAGTTGTTGATTTCTAATAAACGAAATGTATTGGAACCACAAAGTAACAGACTACGAGATAATAGGTGACACTTTATTCAGAATTCTGATTGTAACCATCACAACCGAATTCAGAAAGGAAAAGTTGCATAAGCTTAAGAAAATTTCATATGTAAGAGACAAACAAATAAGTTCAGAGCACAAACAAAGCAAAGAAAGAGCGAAAAAAACCATACCTTATGTAATTTTGAGAGGTGGGGGTACCCAAACCACATTATGACTTTCATTATAAACCATTGGAGGATGGTTAGCTAAAACGAGAGGTTTTTCCAACTTATTGCGGTCCTCAAGATACGCGATTACTAAACCACTGAGGTGTTTATTTTCATGCACAATCCGCACCTGAGCTGAGAACTGAATACTTTATGGACATGCTGGATTGAATAAGTCTTCCCCATGTCGAAGTTTTGTTCGATGAAAGGAACAAGATCTTTTAAACCTCCCGCCATGTATAGGCGCGCACACTCCAAAAAATCCAGAAAATACCTGTTAAACATATCAAGTAGTAACAAATAGATAGGCAACACCATTTGAGAATGTTTTAGTTGAATCAGTTATGCAGTCGTAGATATACATAATTTGTCTTGTATTTATCTCAAGATTTCTTCCATTCTTATTATCATTTCTTTTATTTAGTTGTAATCTGCATATGTAATTGTTATTACCAATCTAGACATGGACTTTATAATAAATCAATTCAATACAATTTCAACACATATCTCTTTCCTTTTATTAATACCTTGGTTTATACCAACCATAGGCAGCTGGTTCATGCGTAGCATATTCCTTACTCCAGAAATCCTTATATCTTCCCACTTCGTTTTGCCAAAAGGCTTTCAACTGAGCTCTTTGATCAGCGTCAAGTGTGTTCCAGTCCTTCAAGAAACAAAATTTCAGATACATGCAAACATAAAGAATAACAAAGAAGATCCTTAGGGGACATACCATTGTCATCTCAATAACCCATCCACATCCCATGTATCAATGCCATGATTGTATTCTGTCATCTCAATAACCCAGATACATGCCTTTGTCATCTCAATAACCCATCCACATCCCATGTATCAATGCCATGATTGTATTCTGTCGGATGAACAAACTTAGCTGACCAACTATGGCTGCAAAACAAAATGAAACGGCATTAATAACAGTTATCTCTTGCAGATGTCAAACGTTTTAGTACTAATAGAATTACGATAGTTTGGTTCTGTATTCTGGATGTTAGCAGTTCGATACTCTGGATTAGTTGGAGGGACAAATGTTATAGTCCTAAGTAGTGACACCACAGGGATGAAGGATTGAAGTGATCGAAAGATTGGAGTAAAAGTACTGCGACATGTTTGTACAAGTGCATGAGCCATCTGCCATATATATAGTAAATGTTAGTAAAATTAATGATACAAACTGTAAATACATGCTAAAAATCAGTAATTTACATACGAAACAATTTTAAATATTTGATGTGCATTTCTTCATCAATAAAATTCAACACTATTCTACCTAGGTCGATAAGTTTTTCTTCATTATTAAGCATTCAAGCACACAACGCGTGCACACACACAACTGATTCATTTTACACATAACACCATTTTGGCCAGTAATAGGTGTGGAAGTTCCACCCATCTAATCATGCGATGGCTGTTGACTTTAGACAACAGTTGGGTTGAGAGAGTACGCATTTCTATGATACTATCTCTTGGGACTATTAATAAGGTGAGCACTACAACAATTGGAGTACAAGCATAGGATTGAAAATTATTGAACACAAAACACAGCGTAAATACAGTCGATTCAGTAATACATATATTTCGCACACAAGCAATTCTTCACAATTCGCTGTCTCTAAAAATTTTGTAGCACAACTCCTTATCTCTAAATATTTTATAGCCTAACCTACTGATTCTAGTGTCTTCTATAGTACGAATAACTACGGTAAACTAACATATACACAATATATTGAAATTCAACTTTCACGCTTCTCTGATTTTTAGCACGAAGACACGTACATTGCTCATAAAGGCAAATTGAACACAAATCATAGCATAAATACATATACCACCACACTCAGTGAACTCTTCTTGTTTTATTATCTCTAAAAATTATACAGCAACAAAGACGTAATTTACTGATTTCAGTGTCTTCTATAGTACGAATAACTACATGACATTAACTTATAAACAATATATACGCATGCAGAGTGAACATACAGTGACATTCAACCTAAATATGTCATGTTTCTCTGATTTTAGCGCACACACAAGAAGAACACACACACAAATTGAACACATATCACAAAATAAATATAATCGATGCAGTAATACGTATATGCGCACACTCAATGAAATCTACTTGATTCATTATCTCTAAAAATTGTACAGAAACAAAGCCGTAATATACTGATTTCAGTGTCTTCTATAGTACGAATACCTTGAGGACATTAACAAATTCTAAACGTAAGCTGCATACACTATAATTCACCTAAATCGGTCAGGTTTATCCAATTTTTAGCCCGCGCACACGAACACACACCACGAAACATACACAATTTGAATGTAAATCACAACGTAAGTACAATCGATTCAGTAATGCATATAAGCACGAAATTTAAAGACCTAATCCACTGATCCTAATGTCTTAAACACTACAAATAACTGGAGCACAACATATACACAATATCTACATATCTATATATGCAAAGCACAAACACACAATGAATTCAACCTAATGCGATCAAGTTTCTTCGATTTCAAGCGTACACATAGAACAAATGAACATATTCATACTTACACACGTATATTATTTATCAAAGCAGAATCAACACAATTACAGCGTATAGTAGACACAAACAAACAATTAAATCAATCAAATTGATCAAATGTTTGCATTGTATGTGGAGTATCAGCTGAAACGACCCTAGATGTGCTGCGTGATTGCATGGCAGCAAGAAGAGTTTGGGATTATGTGCTGGATTTGAGTGACAGAACCATCCTTCACACTCGATCGATTCAGGCATGGTTGAAAAAAGGTGTTTCAAAGTTTAAGATCTCATCCAGGTCATATGCGAAACTCACTGCTTCATATCTTTTTATTTCTTGTGTTTGGGAGTTGTGGAAGTCCCGTAATTTAATTGTTTTCCAAGATAAAAGAGTGTCAGATGCTTATACTCTTGGCAGAGCTCAACTACTTGCTTCTCACCTTGTGGACGCATTTGGCTGTCATCTTCTTTCAAGCCGTTGTGCTCCTTGGGCAAAAACAAAAGTTGGTTGGTATAAAATCAACACGGATGGAGGCACATCTGCTGCTTTGGGGAAAAGTGTGGCGGGGGGTCTATGTCGCAATGACAAGGGTCAGTGGTGTTGGGAGTTTACGACTTGTTTGCCTTTTTGTAATGTTATAACTGCTGAAGCTCTATGTCACGGGGTTGGGTTTTGAGCACTCGAAAGCTCTTCGGACCCGTGCGGCACTAGACTAGAATTGCCTCGATCTAGCTAGTAAGCCTAACTACTTGGTTGCTAAGTGTGAAAGAAGGGGTTTAACACTTGGGAGTTGAGAGAAAACTTCACTATTTCACAAACTTTACAAGTACACAAGAATGTTGAGTCTTTGAGGGTTGGGAGCAAATGAGCCAACCTCAAGCCTATTTATACTACTCCTAGACTCTAGATTCTTCTATGCCACCTCCTCATTTGGAGGATTCTAGAACATCCTACAACATACCAACTCTAGAACCTATCTCTAGAATTATCCACACAAGTCTACATACAATACTTACAAACACATTCTAGAGTATTCTACAAGTACAAGACATATAATCATCTAGAATACTCTATATCATTCCAGCACTACATCCTTCTAGGAGTTTCCTAGAGGCTTCTCTTCCATTCCGGGCGCCCGGCCCGTCTCTGTCCGTCCCGGCCCGTATCGGCCCGTCCCGGCCCGCACCGGACCGACCATCTGGGTCCATCTCTGGAATGTTCTAGACTCTTCCTGAACCTCCTGGACCAATCCGGTCCGCTTCTAGCTGCTTCCGGTCGAGTCTTCCCTGCTGAGTGACTCCTCAGCTTGTCAGTATCCACTGCCCCCACAAGGCTTTTCCCGTCTAAGCCTATTATAGGGGGGAAGGGTCTCTCTCGCACCTCGCGCGCGTGCGCCCGCGCACGTCGGCCGCGCATGGCATCCCACGCCCGCGTCCGGCCGCCCAGCTCGAGTCTTGTTCCCCAACTCGGCTCGTGCCTTGTCCCACACGACCTATGCTCGTCCGGCCTTGCCCGCGCCCCCTGCGCTGCCGGACAGTCCCGAACATGCCCTGTCCGCAATGCCTCTTGGGCAATCCGCTTCCCACAGCGGCGTCCGTGATCCTCCCACGGTTTCCTCGCGTGACTCTCCGTCCGATCACGCCATCCTGAAGGATGAATATCCACATGCAGCCCGATGCCATCCTTAGCGTCCTGCTCGTGCTGGTCCCTCGGCACTCTGTGCAACCGTCTGGGCACACATGTCGCGTTGTCGAATTTCGGCCGTGACATCTAGCTCTCAAGATAGGGCTTACTTATTCTTGGGAAAGAAGGATTCCATAATTGGAGATTGAGGTTGATTCATCAATGTTGAAAAGTTTGATTTTGAGAGAGGAGGTTGCTACTTCTACGACTTTGAATGGGTTTATCATGGATTGTGTGCGGTTGATCCGCAATCCATGGAATACTACAGTGAAGATTGTGCGACGAGAGCTTAACAAGTGCGCTCATGCGTTGGCTAAGCTCGGTTATGCTAATGGCGCAAAAGATGAATTCTGAGTGATTTGTCCCGAAAATGTTCAACCGTTGCTTGCCATGGATTATATTACTTAGTTCTTTTCCTATCTTATGTACAAAAAAAAAAAAACTATATTTTAGCTAAACTTATCAACTTTTTATGTCTTAATGACATTTATAAATTATGTAACACATAATTTACTATAAATATTAATGTCACAAAAAGTACTTATGCAATGTATAGTTTTAAAAAAGTATTTATTTGATATTATGTTCAGGGAAATTCTAGAGTTTAATATCATAAATTTACATTAATGTGGGTCATTATTAATAAGATTGATTTACGAAAAACTATATTTTTCAATTAAATTTTATAAATAAAAAGTAAAATTATAACATATGACCATTTGGTTTCACAATCCTCATGCCCAGCTGTTGTTACCCAAAATATTATCCGGAGATGATATTGCTGGAATGGATGAGTAAAAAACAAAATGCGAGAGCACGTCCGTGGAGAAGTAAATTGTTGTTGCCCAAAATATTATCTGGAGATAGATATTGCTGGAATGGACGGACAACAAACAAGGTGCGAGAGCACGTCCGAGGGAATGGAAATAACACAAGATTTGCTGGGTTTGTTAGGCCCGTGCTTGAATGCTCTCGCGAGATGTTATTAATAAGAATACGTTTGAGTACAAATATTAATGTAAGAATGCGATTACAATGAGTGTAAAAGATCCTAGTTATCTTGCTCTTGAGCGAAGCTCTGCGTGTTCTTGTTCTCGTTTCTGCCAACCGTCTTATGGGTTAAGAGGTCTCGAGAGTGAGAGAAAAAGATATCCGAAGTGTATAGCGTTGCCAAGAGAGTGAAAGCAAAGCCGTAGGAAAAGCCAGAGAGCTTTCCAAGTGTAGGAAGCCTTCTATTTATAGGAGCTGAGATGCCCTTTTACTCACGGACGATCGCCTTCCTTGTAATATAATAAGGGGCGATCGTCTTTTATCACATGGGCTGTCTGCCTTGAAGTCCGCGGCTGTTGCTGGCAGCCAGCTGAGCAGTCCAATGAGGAGCCTGCACGCGTCCCGAGTCGCTGTCCTGGGCGGTCCCACTTTGCTCCTTTCGGCGGGCCTGTCGGTAGGTAAATAGATGCTGACAGGCTGTGGTCAATGATCTATGTCCTGCGGCGCCTTTTCCGGATCTGCATGTGGGTCTCTATCCGAGCTTCGTCTTTTGCCGACTAGACATGCCGGCTTTGCGTGGCGTGAGGCGGTCGTCCTTGGCCGGGCACCAAAGACGATCGCCAGGTGCCAATAGATGATCGCCTTAGATATCATCGCTCGGTACTGGGACTTTACCTGGGACCTCCGATCGGCAAGTCTGCCTTGGTCTATTCGTCTCTAGCTCGGTCGCCTGTCGTCTGTGCCAATCGCCTGTTGAGGTGTATAATTCTTGACACAACAATTGCCCCCCAGCTTGCTCCGATGTTGAAGACATGAGGCGAGGTGGTTCTACTGGCGATCGTTGAGGATAAAGATGGGCGATCCGTTGAGCGGACTTTGGTCTCGGACTTGGGCGATCTGATCGATTGGCGATCTATCTTCGGTCTTGTACCTGTAATTTTCAAATTTGCCGATCCCTCGTAGAAAGCTGATTATTTCGTCATTGAGGAACCGTGCACAGTCGCGGAGTTCGATGGACCGACCTCCATGACCGTGTCTTGTGCGCGAGCGACATTGTCTGTCTCGTGACTCATTTTATTGTGAGGGTCCTCTATTAGGCTGCGTCTCGCCTCGTATTTAAACGAAGGGCATGCGGTCTTGGTCTGGAGGAGTCCTTGCGCGGGGCGTCGTCGGATTAATAGACTCCACGTGCGTGGATTGTTAGCTCTTTTCTACCTCGGATCGTCATGTTAGATGGCAATCCTCGACGGTATACGTTGAGACGGGGGTAGGGACGCGTCGCATTGTCCGGGTCCACCAAGTTAGATGATGAACCTTTGAGGGCGGGCGAGCATGTCCACTGATTTATTTGGAGAGTCCTTCCGCTACGCCCGCCTCGTATTTAAACGAAGGGCGAGCGATCGCAGCCCAAAGGAACCTTGCGTGGCCGAAGCAGTCGGTTCCATCGACCACCAGGACCATGGCTGCACTCTTCTACCTCGGATCGTCATGTTAGATGCCGACCCTCGACGGTGTACGTTGTGCGGGGGAGGCGATCTTGTGCCTTAGTCCATCATGTTAGATGATGAACTGTAGAGGGCGAGCGAGTCCTACAGTTGTTGCTTGATTCTGGCGATCGGGTTGGAAGACTGATGATGATCGTTCGGTCGCCGATGGCGATACTCACAGGTGGAAAAGTAACCTTTGCCTAGACAGAAAGTATGCGACTTTGGCGCGGAAGATCACATAGGTCGGGGGGAGGTCCTTTGTAAGGTGTCTGAACATAGGCGAAAGACCATGGAATCCCCCTAAGACCGAGTATAGGGCGATCTCGTCGCTTACGGGCTCGCCGTTAAGGATTATCTCGTCCACCCGGTCGATGTAGTCTGCATCGGACTCTTTTTCCCCTTGCCTGATTTGCATCATGTGATGGGGACCTTCTGGACGAGCGACCTTGGCCGTGAAGTACGCTATGAAGTCGTTCGCCAGTTGATCAAAGGAATTGATGGATCGCGGCGGTAACGAGATGTACCATCTATGGGCCAGGTCGCCCAACGTTAGCGTGAACATTCGGCACCTGGTTGCGTCTGATGCCCCACACCCGGTCATATAGACCCGAAACTTGCTCAGGTGAGTCTCGGGGTCCGACCTTCCCTCGTATAAAGGTGTTTGCGGAGGAGCGATCTTACGCTGCACGGGGGCGAGCTCGATGCGGACTGCGAGTGGCTCGTTCGGCCCGACGATCTTGCTATTGGCGCCTGCCCCAGTTTCTAGGAGCGCCTTCATGTTGTCGAGTTGGCGTTGCATCGCAGACATCGCTGTTGCTTGGTCGCTCATGGCCTGGATCTCGGAGCGGGTGCCGAGGTGATCGTATACTGATCTCCTGGCTCCGCAGTAGGCGATGAGGTCATCGCCGCCGATCTTGGGTCTTTGGCGAGGAGCCAGATGGTTGGCCTGCCTTCTGGGAGTTGGGTATGCTGAACTCCTGGTGATGGATTCGGGCTCCGTCGTCTCGTGGCTGGGGCTGGACTACCCCGGTCGCCATGATGGGTCGCTTTCTAGGTGGCTGAAGAAGGAGGTGTCCCGCCTTGCTAGCGCCTCTTCTTGCGAATCAGGGCCTACTGGCGATCGCTCGGCCAGTAGTCCCTTGAACTTCCGTTTAATTACGCGGTGGATGGCCGAGGGGGTTATAGCGGGCGCATCGAAAGCTCTCCGTCGCTCCCGTAGGATGGCCATGGCCTCTTCGATCTGCTCCGCGGTTTGGAACTGATCGAGCGAGAGGCTCGGGCCGTCTTTATGTGATAAATCGGGATAACAATACATCGGAGAAATAACCAACAAGTCTATCCAACATACTCTACGATTGGTCTTTATGTGATTAGTATCGTCGTCTTCCATCACCCTTCGTACCGATCCTGTGGTTCGCTCCCCAGCAACCTGCAAGTACCTGGACGCAATACAGACATCCACCCCCCCGAATACTCGGGGGTTAGCAAAACTCCACTGTTTTGCTAGTGCAAGTATAAAACAGAAGTACAAGCCATACACAACGTGCTTCAAGAATATAATAATCTTGAATATATTTCCCGAGATAATTCACTTAATCAAAACAGTTTGATTTAAAAGGTAGGAATAGAACCATGTATCTCATACAAAATATTTTACGATCTCGGGAGTTTGCTAACATTTGGAATTAAGGAATTCTCAAGTCTTTTGAAAACACTTGGGGACACGGCCCAAAATCATCTTTTTCAAAATACGATTCCAATAATAAAACGCGGGTTCACAACCCAATTCACAACACACGGGGTCCACGACCCAAATCACAGAACACAGGGTCCACGACCCAAATCACATAACACATGTTCCTAAGGATTATTCGTGTCCCGTGCTAACAAGCCACGAACCTCAGATGCTCACGTAGAACATACCCGAGTGAATAACCCAATAGGAAACTATACCAAATTACATGTCCTTGTGACAACAGTCACAGAACCAATCTAAACCACAACCATAAGTTATCCCGGCATCGCGCTAACAAGCCAAGAACCTCGGAGTCCCCACAAGACATACCCGATGATAACCCCCACAAGTTATCCCGGCATCGGGCTAGCAAGCCCCGAACCTCGGAGTCCCCGCAAGACATACCCGGATTGGATAACCCTACGGTCACGCCCGACCCATACTAACAAGTATGGATCCCGGAGATTTATCAATCCTACCCGGAGGCACATCACTTTCAACGATCACATAACAATGAGCAGAACATCAAGCCAAGCAACACTTAAAAATCACAACCTCCTTTCAAAGGAGTAACAACTAATATCACACACATTACGTTCTTACCGAACAAGTACACATAACATTACGTAATCCCCGACAAAGGATTACGGTCTATTAAACTCACTCAAAGTGATCATAGAATCTTTCAACATACAAAACCAACACACATATTCCGAGAACACATATATTCACGAAGTACACGAATTATCGTTGAAAGACAACATTTATCGAGAACATATCGATCCCTTTTTACGTTCATTAAACATTGGGTTTCGTATAAAATCATTTATCAATAATTATGCCTACGAAACATTAAACGTATGGACAAGATACTTGCCTCGACACCACGAGCAACCGAACAACGAACGAACACGGTCGGATAGTTCTCGAGCTTCCAAAAACGACCAAGGATTTGGCAACCCCACGAATACTACGAAAATAACATCACCACGAATCAATAACACTAATCGAAATCCAAAACGATCCTATAAACAACAAGGATCTAAGTGTTCTCAAAGAAATCAAGAATCGTTGATCCGGGCGATAAAAATCGATGAACGGTTAACAAAATATGAAGATTACGGTTAAGACAAACAAAAATACACAACCGATCGGATGAGATCGGTTAAGAATCACAAATCCAAGGAAAAACCCCAAATTCAAGAAACTAGGGTTCTAAGAAGAGATTACCTTGATTTGGACCAAGAAGACGATTAGATGTTGTTAAACATCTACCAATCCATTCCTAAATGAAGCTAGAAGAAGGAGATCGCTCAAATCGCCTCTGCAGCTCACTCCCGTCGGAAGGGATGAAGAAAAGAAAGGAAATGACGACTTAATGCCGCTGTCCAGTATTTATACCAGACAGTTATTAGCGCGCGCTAAACACCCTGCATTAGCGTGCGCTAACGGGGTCAACGCTCCAGAGAATCCGCCTATAACACAGTTAGCGTGCGCTAGCCAAAAGCCATAGCGTGCGCTAACGGGTCACAAAACCAGTCCAGTAGCACTGTAACACCCCCAATCCGCTCAGGGATATTACACGTCGTAGAATCTTTCCTCAAGGATCCACTAGGCTGGTAACAACATAGAACAACTCAACAATGCCTTTAAGGCTAAAATGACTCAGTAGACCGATTTGGTCTTTCAATAAATACATGCAACTAAAACTCATTACATGCCCACGCAGGGGTCGAATACAACACACTCCCGTACAATGGGAAAGAATACTGCAGCAGAAAATAAACTATAACTAAACCAATGACATCATGCAGATTTTCGTGTGATTAGTATCGTTCATCTTTCATCATCCTTCATGCCGACCCTGTGTTATGCTCCCAAACCTGAATGCAAAAACAGACATCCCCCCCCCTAATACTCGGGGGTTAACAAAACTCCACTGTTTTGCTAGTGCAAGAACAAAGTGCAAATACGAGCCATCCAATTCACATTCCACGAATAACAATAACCAGGAATTCTCAAAAATCCAAACGTATCGAAAAGTACTTCTCGGGGCAAGAGTTTGGGTAAAACATTCCAAAACCGAAAGATCACAAATCAAGGAAAACAATTTATAAAATAGTTTAAAGATGCCATCGAGAGTTTTAATAGAAAACAATTTAGGATTATCAAATCCTTCTCTTTCCAAAATCAACGGGATCCTCGACCAGTAGGCGAAAAGCAATGTGCAAGAAAACCATTCAATCAACACAAACGAGTCTTCACAAATATTTCCACGGGGTTCTCGACCCAATCCAAATAATATCAACATGAGATCAAATCATCTCAACATCACACGGGGTCCTCGACCCAAAACACAGAATGTCAACACAGCCCATCAAAGACACAGCCTCTCGTCCGACCAATACTGCTCAAGACCCCTGATTAATTAACCCTCGGAGATCTCGTCAAATGCCCTTGATTAATTAACCCTGATACCAACGTTTAAAACAAGTTGAAACACACTTTCAGAAACACGAATCACGGTCTACATCGAGACCAGCATTTTGAAAAGAGTTGAAAGAATTTTGAAATACGATAATCGTTCGGTAACAGGGTCTTAGCTATCACTCAAATATCCGTTACCAATAAGCCTGCCAGGTGCCTCCACTGAAACACCTGTGCACCGGCGTTCACTCCACTATGTCGGCCGCCCCTTGTACATGTCACCGCGCCGGCATCACTCCCGTAAGAGCCGCCCCTTGAACACGCATCAAGTTAAACACCAGCGTTCACCAACCATGTGGAGCCGCACATTGCAGCGTACACCAGGCTGGAGTACACGCCCCGCCCTCAGAGGCTCCCGGATATGACGTTTCTAACAACAAGTATTCCCATTGTCACAAACATCAAACACACAGTCAATCGTTGTAACAATTATTAAATCAATACACCAATTCACATAATTTATCCGTCAGTCCACGACCACACGAATAAATAACAACACGCATGTCAACCATAACGCGACGGAAAGAAGCAATATAGGTACACATGCATTATCAAGCGCAACATCAACACCAAACATATCCAAAGGATTCACGTAGTCACTTACAACCCACACAATTTACAAAACACACGCGTTTTGAAAGTGAGCCTTTAACGAGGTTAGCCGAATCTTTTGAAAACTCATTTCAAACAAACAAACAAACATACCAAGATGATCACCAATCATCATATCCACAAAACAAGAAATGTATGGACAAGGTACTTGCCTCGAATAAGAACAACGCGGAGAATCGACCGAAGTAGGTTGGCACGAACCGACTACGAACCCGCCGACTTCACCGAATGCCAACTCGCGATAATAAACTACGAAGGACAATAACAACAATGAAAATGAATTCCATAGCACGACTTAAAGTCGTTGAATTCAAAGAACGAATGACGAAAGTTCAAGTGTTTCCCCCAAAATGGCCAAGAACACGATTCGTCCCGTCAAAACACGAAAACGGAAATCCAAATCGAAATATGGATATACAATCCATAGGATATGTTTAACAACATCATTTAACAACAATCGATCCATCAAAAACAGATGGAAAACGAGATCAAGAACAAATCCCCCAAAAAGTCTCATTCGAAGGAAATCAAGAAATATACTTCGATTCTGTTGTTACCCAAAATATTATCCAGACATGATATTGCTGGAATGGTCGAGTAACAAACAAATACGAGAACACTTCCGTGGGAAAATAAATAACACAAGATTTGCCGGGGTTGTTAGTCCCGGGCTTGAATGCTCTCCCGAGATGTTATTAATATGAATACTTTGAAGTACAAATACTAATGTTAGAGTCTATTACAATGAGTGTAAAGATTCTAGTTATCTTAGCTATAGAGCGTGAAGATTGCCGGAAGAACCAGATGTGATGCTCTGTGAGTTCTTGCTTTTTTAGTGTTCTGTATGAGTGAATGAGTATCACTGTGTATGTGTGAGTATTCGATAGATAAGTCTTATGTTCACTCTGTACGTTTTTCACTGTCTTTTTGACCACTGTTGGAAGCCTCCTATTTATAGGAAACAAGGTTGTTGGGTCCTCTCCGGCGATCGCGGGCGACCGCCGTATTCTATATTAGAATAATGTGGGCGATCGTCCCATCATGTGGGACTGTTTCCTTAAAGTCCGGGGATGCAGCTGGCAGACAGTTGTGCGGGCCAATGAGGAGTCCGCACGCCTCCTGAGTCGCTGTCAGGGGAGGACCCACTTTGTACCTTTCGGCGGGCTTGTCGGTAGGTGAAAGGTTGGTGACAGGCTGGGGTTAAAGGCCTTATCTTGCGGAGCCTTTTGTGGATCTGCACATGGGTCCACGTCCGAGATTCGGTCTTCAAAGACTTTGACGGGTGTCGGATTCACATGCAGTATGGGACGATCGTCTACGGTCAGATATCATTGGCGATCGCCATATGCCTACAGACGATCGCCTTGGACGCCGATCACTGCCTGTCCAGCGTCTGTCTTCTTTGGCTGGCTTCTGACCGTCATGCCTATCGCCATTGAGGCGTATAAATCGCCGCACAACAATTGCCCCCCAGCTCGCTCCGATGTTGAAAACATGGGGTGAGGTGGCACTGTTGGCGATCACCTGTTTTAGACGATTGGTTCGTAGGCTTATGACAAGGATGATCGTCTTCTGGACGATCTGATTTCGAATCTGAATGATCTCCTTATGCGCTGGAAATAGCGGGAAATGGAGGTGGGCTCTTGAAACGTTGTAGGGACACGCGTCGTGCTATCGTTAGGGGAGTCCGACGGTTTTGTCAGACTTGTCGTCTGGCGTGCCCACGAAACGACGCATACGCGGGTTTCAAGGGCTGCATTTAATGTGTCCCCCCCGACGGTTTCACTCCATCCCCTGGGATTCCGCTTATTTGCACACAGGTCCCTGTACTCGCCTATAAAAGGGCTAGGGTCATTTTAGATTATCTCTTTATGAGCCCTTGCCTTTTAGACGAGACTCTGCCGAATTTCCTTGAAGATTCTAGTACCGACCGTCTTTCTTTCTAGGTAAGAACCAAAATCTTCTCTCCCCCTTTACTTTTAAGAACATGTCTGGAGGCGGATCTAAAACATACGAGGCTGGTAGCTCTTCCGCCGCCGCGGCTTCGCCTGACCGGGAAGAAACCCTCGCGGTTCTCAACATGGAGACGTCCGTTGAGGCCATCCGTGCGGGAATAACACCTGCGGAGGTTGAAGAGCTCTTCAATGAGGCCGACGTGGCGAGATCAGCGGCGGTGGCGGAGCAGGGGGGTTCTCCGGTGGATGAGGATGAAGTGGTTCGGCTGTCTTGGGAGCAGAACAGTGTGTTCGGCCCTGCTTATTTAGATTTCGCCAAGCTTATAGAGGGTATTGCCGGACCATGTCCCGAATTTGACTTCGAGGCGTATACTGCCGCCCACCCCTATGAGCAGGTGAAGCGGACGTCATTCCGGGCCGCGGACCATTCCTTATGGACCCTTGGACAGATCCAGAGTTCGGCGACCAGGAAAGACTTGCTTCGCTGGAGGGAGAAATTCCACATTCCTTCTGATGTTTCGTTGTACGTGCCCTCGGAGAACGAACGTGCCGATCAGCCTCCCGAAGGTATGGTCGCTGTCAGTGAAATGATCCTGGAGGCCGGATTGCGGTTTCCCTTGCCGTTCGCCGTGTCGTATTTGTTGATCACCTGGAATGTGGCGCCGCTCCAGTTGACGTCAAACGCCTGGCTGCAGATTATCAGCACCTTGACATTGTTTGGCGGTCATCGGTTGTTTCGTCTGCCTTCTGCGCTGGAAATGAATTATCTGTTCAAGCTGACCGCGCAGAAGGGATCGGTCGGAGGCTACCATATCCAGGGTCGCATGGGTAGAGTGGTCCTAGGGGTGCCGAACAAGGTTCGGGGCGACCTGGCAAAGTGGTGCTGAGTCGGCGGGGCATGGAGGTCGGCGTCGAGCGATAAGCCGGAGGAAGAGTTGGATATCCCCACCAGCTTTCGAGAGAGGAATCCGAGTAAGGGTTTCAACTCTCCCTTTATTTGGACACACCTTGAACTGATCTAATTTGGTTTCCTTTTTGCAGGATCCCTCGTTCCAGCGATCGACGATCTCCCCTTTGATTTCTTGATCGTTTAGGAGCGAATACACGGTCTGCCGGACTCCTACATCGACGTTCGCTCAGTCAGCCACGAACTTCATCGGTTGGGAGCTCGATTGTTTCGCTACCCTCGCCACTTGAAGGTTCCAGGTATGAATTTTTACTTCCTCTTTCCTGTATGACGATCGTCTGATTTGAAGCAGATGTATAACTTGTCTGAATTTCTTCTTTGACGGAGATCCATTTTCCCCGTTATACCGAGCCACCACGAGAGATATCCATGTCGAATCCTGGTCTTTTGGATCGTCTCTACCAGGGAAAGAAGGTGGGTCGTGCCTCAGCAACGATGTCCCGTCCTGTCCCTGCGGTGAGACCTACTACGGGGCCGATCGTCGAGCCGGAAGTTCGGGAGGAAGAACAGCTCCAGTGCAACCGCAAGAGGCGAAGGCCGGAGGAGTCCTTGCCGACTGCTGACACGAAGGTATCCATTTTGGAGCCGCCGGTTGCCGCACCGCCTATCTCTGCTGTTCCGATGGCGGAGGGGTCCGGGCCAGTAGCTGCTTTCCTGAAGACTGCGGCGATCGCCGAAGCCGAAACTTGTTGCGTATTTTTCGTTAACGCAAGTGCACGTTATTGTTGACAAGTAATAAAGTGATGAGTGAGTATCGTTCCCACGAGGACTGAGTCATTAACTACCGATTTTTATGTATTCTAGTTTTATTTGAACAATCGAACCTTGGGTTGCAATTAATTACTAAAAGAATTAATAAAGGCTAAACAGTATAAACGATCGATCAAAGAGGGAAAATCAAATGATGAATAATTCTAGGATTATGAATCCACCTCAGTTTATCCGAATTTACTCTCGATTATCTGAAATTAATAATTTTCCCAATTTATTGAAGGCGAAGATTGCTAAAATACTTTACCGCCTCTCCCGAGGTCAATAGATTTTTCTAACGGCGAATAACGCACTCTATCCTTAGGTGAATTAATTCGTCAATAGGCAAAAATCATAAAATCTCCAAAAGGCCACGTAGTTCCTATGAGCATATTCCTATCTCACAGAATAAAACGGTCCTCACCAATAGTTCCTCACCAACTCTCCTCTCCCGATTTGAGTAAGGTAATTAAAACAATCCAATTATTGGCCAGATAATTGAAAGCATTAAAATCAATTGGGAAAACTCAATAGAAAAGGGAATTATATAGATAATCTAAAGCAAATCCGTCAAAACTTAGGTTTCATCAAAATCCTAGAACAAGGGTTTTAGCCTGACATGCTAAATAATGAAAATACAGAATTAATAATTAAAAGCATGAAAATCAAACGCAGATGAAGAGCTCGGATTCCTCCGTTCTTCTTGTTAGGAGTATGCCCTCGAATGCCACTCAGAGGTTGTTGAGTGAGGGCATTGTACTTGTAATTATGTAAACCATTTATATAAGGCAAATGAATGTTTCTTTATTTACTGGTAGTTACTGGCATTCCTAACTCGTAAATAAACATATAGAAACTAGTCCGTGTATTTCAGAGCAAAACCTTCCACTCCTTATTGGATAAGGGGGTCGGCACTGGAAAGGTTTATAGCTCACATACTTAATCGTTCGCAAGTCGATGAAACTTGATTGGGCGTTAAGTTTATGTGAAGACTTGTATGACGTGTTCTTTGACATGGAGAGTGCCTGTCGAACACTAATGGTTAGTGGGAGCACACGTTATAGGTATGCTAATTAGATTAGTATACTCGAACCAACTCACCCTCGATTCGTCACACGGATTTCACTCCGGGACAGTCAATGACGGAATCGAAAGGTTGTGATAGGTATTCGTGAACCTTCGACTTGAGGATTTAGTAGGGATGTGCTTGTGACGTCAAGATTTTCATTAGAGTAGTTCGACCCTGTAAACCGGAAGGCAGGGGTCAACCTCGACATGCATCTTGACGGGCAAGTAGCAGTCTCTTGAATACCAAGATAGAATTCTTTCTCCCGTTAGTGAACGGGTTATATGTCCTATGCGGTTATTGGCGAGATGAGATCATAAGTCTTTGGCCAAAGCATTGGAGCTAGTCGTATTAGATACGAGAGCTCGATGATCTCGATTTGCATTAACGCATGCATAGCGTCAAGTACGAGATAGGGTTTGGTCGACCGTGACCTATAACTTGATCGGGATATTTGAAAGAAGGGTTTATCATTATCTTGGTATTCACGACGAGAATGGTTCTTGAATGATCCCAATCATTCGTTCTCGATCGGGTGCAGTGTAGGCCACCAGTGGCTAGGTGGTGCTACTACTCTTTGGTTCCTCCCATTCTTTGATCGAGACGGACCTCTAAGTCGCGCATTAGGATTGACGACAGAATGAATTAAGCTAATTCTCTCATTATGAATATTAGATATTGGATATCTAATTTGGGACATTGGATGTTTAAATCGATTTATCGGATAAATTGATTTAAGGCTTAATGGATTAAATATATCACTGGGTGATTAATTTAATTCATGAATATAATTATTTCTTGGAGAAATTAATTATGTTATTTTGTATTTGATATGTTTAATTAATTGGATTAATTAATCGATACAAATACATCGGAACGGAATCGTAGTTTATCTGTTTGGACTCACGGGAGTCCGAAACGAACCGAACTCATCCGTTTCTGCATGGTAGCCGCCCCCTTAATTTCCACCCACTTTCCTCTTGTCTTGTTGTTTTCATTTTATATGAAAAAGATGACTTTGTGGGGCTTTGATTCTCACAATAATGAGATGTATCATGTGAAGAGTTGAATAAATGAAAAAAAAAAAACCAATTCCAACGTGAGAGTGTAGAGAGAGAGAGAAAAGACTTCTCCAAGTCTTCTTCATCTTTGTTCATCAACTTCTTCTTCATTTTCCTTGGAGAAAAATTGAGAGAAAATCATATAGAGAGAGTAAGATTAAAACACTTAGAGTGTAGTAATCTTTACATATATAGCTTCATCACTTAGCTCTAGCCGTATCCTCGGAGGATAGCAAGGTGATCGTCATTCCGGTTGTTTCTCCGGCGCGTGGCAAGTAGAGACGCGGTGCTTTCGGCGTTGGATCGTTCAAGAGCTTGGGGAATAGCTCAAGAGAAGGTTACCATTTAATCAACGGACTTCGAGGGTTAGTTTCTTATGACTCTTGCTTTTCGTTTATATATTCGTATATACGTAGCTCGATCGATCCTCGTAGGGATTCGGATCGAATTAATTTTCGTTTTACCGCTTCCGCTGGGCCTTCGTTTTAGGCACCGAATCCCAACAGTGGTATCGGAGCGTAGGTCTTGCGATCGTATATACGATATTATCATTTGGAATGATCGATTAGATGGTGAATGATTTGGAATCATTTTAGTCATAATCGTGGTATATGTTTTTACGTTCGTTGTAATTATATTTTTCGTAAGTTTATGTCTAAATATAAATCTTAATTTCTTGGAAATATGATTTATATTGAAGATATGAATGTTGGAGAATATAGATATTGGATATCCGGTCGAAAAACTAGTCCCGAAATGCCGTTGGACGGTCCGGAGGGGTTCGGAAGTCGGGGGCCGCGGCCCGGTGTGCACGGCCCGGGCACAGGCGCCATCAGACGTGGGCCGCGACACACGCCAGGCCGCGGCACAGGCTGCTGGGCAGCCGGCCGAAGCCGCCGAGCATGATCGGCCATGCAGAACTGTCTCACGGCATGTCGCCGGCGATGACTGCCATGGCAGCCATTTTCGCCGGCTCGTTTTCCGCGTATTCTTGAAAATTAATCTCCCGCATATTAAATTGGATTTAATATGATTAAAATGATTTATGGTATTTCATTTTATAAGGGAAATTTGATTAATTGGAATATTTATGGTCGACCGAATTATTTTGAACGTTATCATATTACCGATTGTGTGAATCGATTTGATCAGTTCGTATTGTTGATTGGATCAATGTATCTCTACGTTTTCCATTTATTTAGTATTTATTGTATGGATGCTTTTGAATGGGGATGTGGTTCGTGGACTTAGTTTTTGAATCGTTCGTTTTATTCGATTGGGTTGTAAAGGCCGTTTTGAGCCTATTTATTTTACTAGAAATATTTGTATCTAGGATGCAATTTTCAATGTAAAATTTATATGTAATGACGAAGACCGGAGGAAGATCCATTTGGAGAAGACGAAGATTCAAGACGAAGACTTGTAATTAGATTACGGAGTTTCTGTTTTCTAGGAACGGTCCATGAACCACATGTTGGTAGCAACTAGGTTGTGAATGGTTGTTTCATATTGTATGAATGCCACAAATGCGCTTAAACGATTAATGTGCAAAGTGTAACGCTAATCGCGAAAATTCTCCCACGATAAATTATTAAGTTTATAAGGTTTCAAGGTTTTCCTTCCCTCCATCGAGTTTTCGGGAAATTGAAATCCAAACCGGATGTGCTATGCTTCCGAGTTATCGGGGTAGTCGTTCCGGGAGGACGGATAAATTACCGAGAGCGCATTGGATGCCTTCGGTTGGAGCAAATTTTATCCCTAGAAACCTGATAGGTTGCCGGATAAGATTCAATTGTGAAACTGATTTACGCCGATGGTATAAACTTAACTTGTTCACGAACCATAGAAACCGTATAGGTTGAGGGGAGTGAATAAGGGGAAAAAGAAGATCGAATCATCCATTAGATGGGTTGGTGTTGGACACCACTTTATGAAAATTAATAGACTAGAAACCTGTTCGGTTAACCTCTATTAAGATTTATAAAGAACTCGATCACCACTATGAAGTAGAGCGACGATACTTCCGGATTTCACATGGGAGTGTGTTATTCCGATAAAAATAGTGGGAGCTGGGTAACAAGAATAGAAAAGACCTGAATTCTATACTCAGAACATAATATAACAAGTCACTAATTAATCTGTTATGCTTAATGCAGACATAACTCAATATGACAATGAATCTACTCGCAATTCTACTCGAAAAGAACACCTTAATGGGACTTAACTTTGTGGATTGGCTCCAACTGATGATTGTCCTCGTATAGAGGCACCGGGATACGCCTTGGAGACGGACATTCCGGCGCCTCTGTGGGACTCCGAGCCAATCAGAAGAGATTGAAAACCACGAAAAGTGGGTTAAGGATGACGTGAAAGTCCGTGCTTATATGATGGCTTCCATGTATAATGAGCTTCGAGAGCTCATGAGAAAATGACTTCGCTAGTGCATTCTATCTCACTTAACCGAACTTTATGGTGAGCACAGCAGAATCGCTAGATATGAGATATCCAAGCAATCGTTTCGGTGCAAGGATGAAGGAAGGTGAGAAGGTTGGGGAACACGTCCTCAAAATGATATCCATGATCGAGAGATTGGAGGCTCTTGATTTTAAAATGGATACTTCTCTCCAAACCGACCTTATCCTACAGTCTCTCCCTGATTCCTTCTCACAGTTTGTTAAGAACTTCAACTGCAATGAGATTGCATGTAATTTAGCTGGGCTAATGAACAAACTTGTGACCGCTCAGTCTCAGATGAAAACTCCGCGGATGAAGGATTTCTTCTGGACCTCGGAGGTCTAAGAATAAGAAGAAAAAGACCAAGAAGCAGACTGGACCACAAGCTAAGGACCTTAAGGGAAAGGGCAAGGCCCCGTTGGTTCCGAAGAACAAGAAGAAGAAGGATGTTTGTCTCAAGTGCGGTGAGCTGGGCCACTGGGCTAGAGACTGTCCGATTCTTTATGGCACTTCAGGTACAGAACTTTTAGTTTTGGAAACAAATTGTTCTGCTACTGTATTTTCTACTTCCTGGATACTAGATTCTGGTGCTAGTTCTCATATTTGTACCGTGAATCAGGATCTGGAACAAAGTAGGAAGCTTGGAGCCGGAGAAGTTATGATCACAGTCGGAAGCGGGCATAGTGTCGAGGCGACCGACATAGGATCACTTCTTTTGGGTTTAGAATCCGGCTTTGTTTTGACTTTAGAAGATGTACTTGTTTTGCCCAAGGGGCACAAAAACATTGTATCCATTCCGGTCATGGACCGAAAAGGCTTTTCATTTTTCATTGGTGATGGTTCCTGCAAAATTTATTTTAGAAATAAACTAGTGGGTACTGCTACATTGTTGAATGGATTGTATCATCTAAATCTCAGCAACAAAGTAGTTGTGAATACTATGACTAGAAAATGTGGTAGGAATGAAACTAATCAAGTTTTGAAATGGCATCTTAGACTTGGTCATGTTGGTCAGACCAAGGTTTACAAGATGGAAAAAGATGGACTTATGGGTCCATTGGGATCGGATCCCTTTCCTACTTGTGAATCTTGCCTTAAAGGCAAAATGACTAAGTCCCCCTTCACAGGGACATTTGAAAGAGCCGCTGATAAACTGGGATTAATCCATACCGACGTATGTGGTGCTTTAAAAGCAGCACGTGACGGATATCAATATTTCATTACGTTTACAGATGATCATACTAGGTATGGTTATGTATACTTAATGAAACATAAATCTGAGGCCTTTGAGAAATTCCAGGAATTCAAGGCCCTAGTCGAGAAACAAACTGGTAATCATATCAAAGCACTTCGGTCGGACCGAGGTGGAGAGTATATGAGTACGGAGTTTGACCAGTTCCTTAAGGAACATGGAATAGTTTCATAACTAATACCTCCAGGTACTCCTCAGTTAAATGGTGTGTCAGAAAGAAGGAACCGGACCCTGTTGAACATGGTCCGTTCCATGCTGGGCTATACTGACTTGCCGATTTACCTGTGGGGGTATTCACTCCTGACTGCCGCGTATATCTTGAACAGATGTCCTTCCAAATCCGTTCCTAAAACTCCACATGAGATGTGGGAAGGAAGGAAACCAAGTCTTAATCATATTAGGATTTGGGGATGTCCCGCTTATGTCAAGAAGACTAAGGTGGAAAAGTTGGAAGCTAGGTCTGCGAAGGGACGTTTCATTGGATTCCCGTCTGGGACGATGGGATATCTATTCTACATGCCCGAAGATCGAAGGATCGTTGTTGCTTTACAAGCACACTTCCTGGAAGATGAGTTCATTCAGGAAGGCGGAGCAGGTAGAAGTATTTCTTTAGAAGAATACAATGAAACTCCTCGAGAGACACCTGTGCAAGAAACTGGAACCAAACTTTCTGAAACACAAGTACAACCACCTCGTAGGTCTAGTAGGGTGTCTCATTTACCTGAGAGGTATGGACTTGTGCACTTGGAGGAGCTGGGTCTCCATGAGGTTCCAAGTGATAGCCAAGAGACCGACCCGACGACCTATGACCAAGTGATGGTGGATGTAGACTCCGCGAAATGGCGTGAAGCTATGGAAGCTGAGATAGACTCGATGCATGTAAATCAGGTTTGGACTCTAGTAGACCGCCCCAAGGGCATAGTGCCCATTGGGAATAAGTGGATCTACAAGAAAAAGACTGATGGTGATGGCAAGGTTGACGCCTATAAGGCCAGGCTTGTGGCAAAGGGTTATACCCAAAAGGAAGGGATTGATTACCACGATACCTTCTTGCCCGTAGCCATGATCAAGTCTATTCGCATGATGCTTGCTATAGCTGCCTACCATGATTATGAGATATGGCAAATGGACGTAAAGACGGCTTTCCTTAATGGATTCCTCGAGGAGGAAATCTATATGGAGCAGCCTAAAGGCTTTGTGTCCGAAGTCGATATTCAGAAAGTGTGCAAGCTTCAGCGTTCCATTTACGGACTGAAGCAAGCGTCGCGTAGTTGGAACCTTCGTTTTGACGAGGCGGTCAAAGAGTTTGACTTCGTGCAAAATGAAGAGGAACCTTGTGTATACAAGTGGGAGCAAGATTGCATTCTTAGTACTATATGTAGATGACATTTTACTAATAGGAAATGATGTGGGAATGCTCAGTTCTGTGAAAGCTTGGCTTTCGAGTAATTTCTCCATGAAAGACTTGGGAGAAGCTACCTATATTCTTGGTATTCGACTCTACCGGGATAGAGCAAAGAGAACAATAGGCCTTTCCCAAGACCTCTATATAGATAAGATCTTAAAGCGATTTAAGATGGATGATTCTAAAAGAGGGTTCCTACCGATGCAACATGGAATAAAACTCACCTTGAAGATGTGTCCTCAAAGTGAGGAACAACGCAAGGAAATGAGTAATATACCATATGCTTCGGCCGTGGGTAGCCTTATGTATGCTATGTTGTGTACAAGACCTGACATCGCGCATGCTGTAAGCGTGGTGAGTAGGTTTCGTGCAAACCTGTAGGGAACATTGACTCAGAAAGAACGTTCTCAAGTACTTGAGAAGAACGAGAGATATGGTTCTTATGTATGGCGGTGGAGATTTGGATGTGGTGGGATTCACCGATTCGGATTTCCAAGGATCAAGGACGACTCGATGTCCACTTCTCGCTACATATTTACTCTTAATGGAGGAGCAGATATCTTGGCGTAGTGCCAAGCAAAGCGCGATCGCCGATTCCACTGTCAGCCGAGTATCAAGCGGCCTCGGAGGCTTCCAAGGAAGGGTTCGGATTAAGAAGTTTCTAGGAGAACTTCAAATGATACCATGTCCGAGCCGCCTGCTCTACTGCATCGCGACAACGACGAGCCAGAAGACGTGCCAAGGAGCCGAGGTTTCACAACAAAGACCAAACATATTGAGAGGAAGTATCATCTCGTAAGAGAATTTGTTCGCAAGGGATACATCAGTCCGCATAGAGTAGACTCGGCCGACAACGTCGCCGATCCACCGACCAAGCCACTATCTCGTACTATCTTGGAGCGTCATCCGAGAACATGGGTATTAGATACCATAGTGTGTGGCATTGAGTGCAAGTGGGAGATTGTTAGGAGTATGCCCTCGAATGCCACTCGGAGGTTGTTGAGTGAGGGCATTGTACTTGTAATTATGTAAACCATTTATATAAGGCAATGAATGTTTCTTTATTTACCGTAGTTACCGCATTCCTAACTCGTAAATAAACATATAGAAACTAGTCCGTGTATTTGAGAGCAAAACGCTCCACTCCTTATGGATAAGGGGTCGCACTGAAAGGTTTATAGCTCAAATACTTAATCGTTCGCAAGTCGATGAAACTTGACTGGGCATTAAGTTTATGTAAAGACTTGTATGACGTGTTCTTTGACATGGAGAGTGCCTGTCGAACACTAATGGTTAGTGGGAGCACACGTTATAGGTATGCTAATTAGATTAGTATACTCGAACCGACTCACCCTCGATTCGTCACACGGATTTCACTCCGGGACAGTCAATGACGGAATCGAAAGGTTGTGATAGGTATTCGTGAACCTTCGACTTGAGGATTTAGTAGGGATGTGCTTGTGACGTCAAGATTTTCATTAGAGTAGTTCCACCCTGTAAACCGGAAGGCGGGGGTCAACCTCGACGTGCATCTTGACGGGCAAGTAGCAGGTCCTACTGAATACCAAGATAGAATTCTTTCTCCTGTTAGTGAACGGGTTATATGTCCTATGCGGTTATTGGAAGATGAGATCATAAGTCTTTGGCCAAAGCATTGAAGCTAGCTGTATTAGATACACGAGAGCTCGATGATCTCGATTTGCATTAACGCATGCATAGCGTCAAGTACAGATAGGGTTTGACTGACCGTGACCCTATAACTTGATCGGGATATTTGAAAGAAGGGTTTATACGTATACTGGTATTCACGACAGAATGGTTCTTGAATGATCCCAATCATTCGTTCTCAGTCGGGGTACAGTGTAGGCCACCAGGCTGGCTAGGTGGTGCTACTACTCTTTGGTTCCTCCCATTGCTGACTGAGACGGACCTACCGAGTCGCGCATTAGGATTGACGACGGAATGAATTAAGCTAATTCTCTCATTATGAATATTAGATATTGGATATCTAATTTGGGACATTGGATGTTTAAATCGATTTATCGGATAAATTAATTTACGGCTTAATGGATTAAATATATCACTGGGTGATTAATTTAATTCATGAATATAATTATTTCTTGGAGAAATTAATTATGTTATTTTGTATTTGATATGTTTAATTAATTGGATTAATTAATCGATACAAATACATCGGAACGGAATCGTAGTTTATCTGTTTGGACTCACGGGAGTTCGAAACGAACCGAACTCATCCGTTTCTGCATGGTAGCCGCCCCCTTAATTTCCACCCACTTTCCTCTTGTCTTGTTGTTTTCATTTTATATGAAAAAGATGACTTTGTGGGGCTTTGATTCTCACAATAATGAGATGTATCATGTGAAGAGTTGAATAAATGAAAAAAAAAAAAACCAATTCCAACGTGAGAGTGTAGAGAGAGAGAGAAAAGACTTCTCCAAGTCTTCTTCATCTTTGTTCATCAACTTCTTCTTCATTTTCCTTGGAGAAAAATTGAGAGAAAATCATATAGAGAGAGTAAGATTAAAACACTTAGAGTGTAGTAATCTTTACATATATAGCTTCATCACTTAGCTCTAGCCGTATCCTCGGAGGATAGCAAGGTGATCGTCATTCCGGTTGTTTCTCCGGCGCGTGGCAAGTAGAGACGCGGTGCTTTCGGCGTTGGATCGTTCAAGAGCTTGGGGAATAGCTCAAGAGAAGGTTACCATTTAATCAACGGACTTCGAGGGTTAGTTTCTTATGACTCTTGCTTTTCGTTTATATATTCGTATATACGTAGCTCGATCGATCCTCGTAGGGATTCGGATCGAATTAATTTTCGTTTTACCGCTTCCGCTGGGCCTTCGTTTTAGGCACCGAATCCCAACACTTCTGGCTTCCGCCCTCCGCCTTTGATGTCTTCTGCTTCTCTCGTCTGCGATAGTCTTCTGTGATTCTCCTTTTTCCCAAGCCTCCAAGATAATTAATTAGGGTCTTAAACCCTTATTTATAGCTCCCAACAGCCTCCAAATCGCGTCCGTGTGAGTAGGTCGAGAACTGGCTTCAAAACGGCCCAAACCCGCGCGGAGCACACCAAAACCGCCCTGTGTGCCGCGGCTCACTTAATCTGTGCCGCGGCACATGGCGTCCAGATTAAAACCTGGGCGCTGTGACTTTCTTCTGGGCCGCGGCTCACAGTGTCTTGCGCGGCACAGTACAGATTACTCTGGTTCCCGCTGGTCCTCTTCGTGTGCCGCGGCCCACTTGCCTTGTGCCGCGGCCCACGGCCAAAATTCGCCGTTTTCGCCCGTTTTGCCTCGTTTTAGCTTCTGGACACCAATCTCCTGTCAAACATACACGAATAAGGCATTAAAAGCTCATTTATGCAAATTTACTCGCCAAAATAATACAAAATAATGATAAATAAGCGTATAAAAATACGCCTAACAAATACCCCCAAACTTGAGCCTTTGCTTGTCCTCAAGCAAAAAGAATTAATTTCAACAAAAGAATATCGTGAATAATCGTGCAACTCGTAGTGCTCAACCTAATCAATACTATCCTGAATTTCTCTCTGAATAATACGAGTATCGTAATAGCGAGCTACACTCAGAACACTAATTCCGCAAAGTAACCAAGTTGAGTCCTAATCACTCGTTCATGAAGAAAATCCAGCTCAAAGATTAACAAACGTGAATTTAATCGATCGTCAATATGAAAGGTTAAAATAAACAAGCTAATTCGCCCCGTTCCACAGTCTAATGGCAAAATTTTTACGAGTTTCATCAAAAAATAATCCTCGGACAGTATTCCCTTATATATATGCTCAAGAAATTGATTCGAGTTGACCACTAGGTTCGGATCTCGGGATGTTTCATCGGGATAATCCTAGGGTGGAACTTCCATTCTCATGTATTGGGAAACCGTTTGACGTAAAAGACACTCATGGGGCACATGGATGCTTCTAGTTACTAAGTTCCCCTCCACAGCGGAGAAACAACTCGAATAGCTATTCCCGCATGTCCGAATCAAGGTCGCTGTTTTACACGAGAGTAAACAACGGGTCACATGAATACCCCCGGTTACTAGGCTTCCCGTCTTCGGTACATGCGAAATCTCTAAACCACTAGTCTAATCAGGGTCGTCGTTTTACGCGAGAGTAAACAACGGGTCACTTGAATACCCCTGGTTACTAGACTTCCCATCATAGAACAAAAATTATCTCGACTTTTGGGGAAAAACTGTCCGACTCTAAAACTCAAAGCAAGTGCCAACACAACTTATGTTACTGGACGACTAGCTAACCGAAAAATGTAACCAAACGTATCGATGGTGATTTTAAAAGACGTATGTATCCTCTCTTATCCGCTAAGACCTCTACAATCACGAAAAAATTTCGGACCTAAATGAGGACTTAGCAGAAACAGAAATCGCTGACTACAATTCGACTAAAACTCGACCGTTTCTTCAGAGAGAAAAACAGTGTCGTAACATTAGTATTACACAAATAGAAGCACGAAAAATTCACGAATAAGAGTAAAATCATGACAAGCAAGGCTAGCAACAAAAAGATAACTACAAATAACAAAAAGTGCAAACGAATTAAGTACAGCAGTAAATGTAGCAACAGAAATAGACCCCCCCAAACTTATGACGTAGATTGACCTCAATGGACAAAATATAATATGCAATAAAAGTGAAAGGTCAAGTACTCCCCTACAAACAGCTCACGAGCTGGTGCCGGCATCATCCGGCGAGAAGGGTGGTGTGGCTGGCCGAGCAGGTGCAATAAATGGCCCGTCCGGGTGCAAAATGTGGGCCATCCATGCGGCAAGGCGCTCCTGGTGGTAGGCGTCCTTGCTGCCAGACGCCTCGCCTCACGCCGGTTGGCCCGGCGGGCCTGCTCGAATGTGCTTCAATAACGCGCTGGCATAGAACTCCTGCACTATCGATATCACCGCTGGCTCGGGGGGTGCAGCGAATCGGGCCCACCCCATCTCGTCTATCATGGTCAGCAGCTCCCCGTCCTGGGGATCTGGGGTGAATCCCCTCTCCGGGATCAGAGGTCGAGGTCGAATATTCTCATTGAAGATTTTATGGATCTCCGGGTCAGAAAATTGGTGTGCCTTCGACTCGGCGCGACTACGAGAAGTTTCCCCTCGAGTGGGGGACGACTGAGTCCTGGCCCTTTTACTGAGCTTCTTTGTCCTAGCCATAGCGAGTCCTGAAAAAAATTAAACACTGGAGTTTATTTACTCGAACAATAACGAGAATAATCATCACTCGGCTAAGGATATCCAGCCGTAAATCAAGAATTTGATGAGCTAGCGCAGCCGTGAGAGAAAAATAAAATTGAGCTTTAACGTTTAAACTAGACGTAAGGGTTGGGGTTGCTGTAATTCCAGATCGAATACATTGCACAAAGATTCAAAATATTGACCTAACAAAGAAAATTTGTCATTCAGACATTTCATCAAACACTTTAAAGACATGAGTTCAATTGAAGAACAAACAAGATAATAGCTCGATAAAATCCCCAAAAACAACAACACGAATCATTCGTCATGACAACCGACATATTCAACTCAGTCATAATAAAAAATAACCATTAAAAATCGATCAAAAACCATCATGTCATCAACTCAATTTGATAGGAATTTTGAAAGAAAGAAAGAACATAATCAATCCTCAAATAAATAACACAACTTCACCTTTCGATTCATAGAACAATTGAGATTACAAGTTTAGACATACCTTGCTTGGATTGTGAAGAGTGCAAGAAAAATTGCAAGAGGAAGAAGGGAGATGAAGGTCGGCTGATCGCGCACGCAAAGGAGAGGAAAGGGAAGGGAAGTGTACCTGGGTAGTCGGCCGAATGAGAGTTATAAACTACCTGGGCTGTTCAAATTCCGCAAGGTGTGCCGCGGCACAGCTCAAGTGAGCCGCGGAACAGAGTACATCGTGCCTGGTTGTGGATTTTATGTCGACATGTGCCGCGGCTCAGAATGCAGGTGCCGCGGCTCAACCATCAAGTGTGCCGCGGCTCAGTAAGGTTGTGCCGCGGCACATAGTACAGAAAGTTAAGCTCTCTCCTTCGATTTGTGTGCGCCGCGGCTCACAATACTTGTGCCGCGGCTCAGGCATAAATTTCTCCACTGGGACTTTTCCTGCATAGAATTTTAACAGGAACACGTCAAGAACGAGAGGTAAAAGCAAATCAAAGCACAAAATGATGAAAAATAAAAAATTCAAGAATGCAAGAAAAATACAGAAACGCAAAAATCTACAACTAAGAACTCGGGTTGCCTCCCGAGAAGCGCTAAGTTTATAGTCTTCAGCCGGACCTATTTAAAAATCGTTAAGCTTTTACAAACTCCATTTGATCTCCGCCCCGTTCATCGAACCGTTAATATGGGTTTTAAAATTTTGACCATCGGTCCTTAACGATTCGATTTTCGGTTCGGACATCCAATGTTGTTTTCAGAAAGGTTTTGACGAGAACAACTTTCCGAAACACCCGTTTTTCTCATGACTAGACGTCCGTTTGACTTCCGGCTTATTTTCCTCTTTCACGAACGAACTTATGACAGCAGCAGACTTTTCCGATTGTGGCTGGTCAGATGGCAATGATGGCATGTTCACATGCTTGAGAAATGCGACTCGTTCTACATCTTTCTTAAAAGTTGGACCATCTGAAATGGAATCTGAGTTTTTCGACCGGCGATTTTTTCGGTGTCTTTCTTTCGCAACGGCCTCCACACTTTCACTTTGTGAGCTCTTATCAACACCTCCCGGACATGAAAAGGATTTGAACACTTGGAACGTGACATGCTTGTCTTGAACCCGCAGAGTTAATTCCCCTTTTTCCACCTCTATAAGAGTTCGGCCGGTCGCTAAAAATGGTCGTCCCAATATAGTCGGGATATCTTGATCTTCTTCCATGTCGAGAACAATAATATCCGCTGGAAAGATAAATTTATCCACTTTTACTAACACGTCCTCAATCACTCCCCTCGGATACTTAATAGATCGATCCGCTAATTGCAAGGAGACCGTCGTCGGCTTTGCTTCTCCAATTCCCAGCTTTTTGAAAATAGACAGAGGCATGAGGTTAATACTAGCACCGAGATCGCACAACGCCTTATTAAAGGAGAGATTCCCCATGGTGCACGATATGTTGAAACTTCCTGGATCCTTCAATTTTGGCGGAAGCTTTTTCTGAAGAATCGCGCTGCACTCCTCCATCAAGGCGACTGTCTCAAACTCCTCGAGTTTTCTTTTCTTTGACAAGATCTCCTTCATGAATTTAACATAGCTTGGCATATGTTCCAACGCGTCAGAAAATGGAATGTTAATATGAAGCTTCTTGAACACGTCGAGGAACTTAGAGAATTGCTTGTCCGCCTTTTTCTGTTGTAATCTCTGCGGAAACGGGACGGGTGGCACATATGCCTTCGGATTATCCGGAAACGTTATCGAGGGTCTCCAATCTTGTGATTCCTCCGTCGCTAAATTTTTCTTCTCCTCAATTTTACTTCTCTTTTCACTTCTCTCGGGCTGGTCACACACCTCCTTCCCGCTTCTCAAACTGATCGCATTTAGACTTTCTCTAGGATTTATCTCGGTCGTACTTGGCAATGCTCCCTCCGGGCGGGCTGTCAACACATTAGCAATCTGGCCCAGTTGGACTTCCAAGTTGCGAATGGAGGCGGAATGATTTTGCAATGTTGCTTCAGTACTGATCATGAATTGACTCGTATTCGCTGCCAATTTCGCAATTGCTTCCTCGAGAGAAACTTTTGGAGCGGGAGGAGGCTGCTGTTGGTTTTGAGTGAACAGAGGCTGGTTCGAGTTCTGTCCGTTTCTCCATGAGAAGTTGGGATGATTACGCCATCCCGGATTATACGTGTTGGAGTACGGATTATTTTGCCGGTTTCCGTTTCCTACGAACTGAGCTTGTTCAATTGGGGGCTGCTCGAATGGGTTTCCGACTTGGCACTCCGCGCTAGGGTGAGATCCGTTACACCAATTGCAAGACTCAATGGTAATGGGGAAAGGAGCATGCGAAAATGCTTGAAGCTACTGTGTTAATGCTGCGACTTGGGCTGACAATGTAGAGATTGGATCATTATTTGAAATTTCCATGACTCGCTTCGGAGTTACTCTTTCAGATGGCCATTGATATGCATTTGCGGCCATAGCTTCCAACAAAGAGTGTGCTTCAGCCATAGTTTTTCCCATTAAAGCATCTCCAGCGGCTGCATCCACGAGAGTGCGTGTAGCGGCACTCAAACCATTGTAGAATGTCTGAATTTGGAGCCAGTCCGGAAGGCCGTGATGTGGGCATCTCCTTAACAAATCTTTGTATCGCTCCCACGCCTCGTGCAGCGACTCCATATCGTATTGACCAAAAGTGGTAATTTCGTTCCGTAACCTCGCCGTCTTTGAAGGTGGGAAGAATTTGGCAAGGAAGGCTTGCGCTAATTCTGCCCATGTCGTGATCGAGCCCGGCGGTAAAGAATTCAACCAAAATCTTGCTTTGTCCCTCAAAGAGAAAGGGAAAAGCCGTAAACGGATAGCATCGTCGGTGACACCATTATTCTTGAACGTGTCACAAATCTCGAGAAAAGACGCAATGTGTGCGTTGGGGTCATCATTCAGCAATCCACAGAACTGGCTCGATTGTACCATCTGAATAATTGCAGGCTTGATTTCGAAATTGTTCGCCTGGATAGTGGGACGCCGAATCCCCGAAAAGTTTGCGTTAATTTGCGGCATAGCATAATCTCGAAGTGCCATTTCCGGTTGAGCTTGCTGCACAATATTATTTCCTCCGTGATTTTCGATATTATCGGCCATGTTGACTTTCGCTAGTAACTGTCGTTTCTCCTTCTTGTTTCTTCGAAGAGTGCGCTCGAGTTCGGTATCCAAAGGTAGTAGACCTTCGTTACCGAATTTTCTCATGCACTACGCGAAAGATCCTGAAAGGAAAAACAAATAAAATAAAATAAAATACACGAAAATAAGTAAATAAGAAAAAATGTCCAAACTAAGACTAGAAATATTGAAATCGATATTAGTAAAAATTTCAGTCCCCGGCAAGGGCGCCAAAAACTTGTTGCAGATTTTTCGTTAACGCAAGTGCACGTTATCGTTGACAAGTAATAAAGTGATGAGTGAGTATCGTTCCCACGAGGACTGAGTCACTAACTACCGATTTTTATGTATTCTAGTTTTATTTGAACAATCGAACATTGGGTTGCAATTAATTACTAAAAGAATTAATAAAGGCTAAACAGTATAAACGATCGATCAAAGAGGGAAAATCAAATGATGAATAATTCTAGGATTATGAATCCACCTCAGTTTATCCGAATTTACTCTCGATTATCTGAAATTAATAATTTTCCCAATTTATTGAAGGCGAAGATTGCTAAAATACTCTACCGCCTCTCCCGAGGTCAATAGATTTTTCTAACGACGAATAACGCACTCTATCCCTACGTACTCGAGCATCCCCTGCATCCGGACTTCTCCCTGCCGATCCTCGATGTCGCCGACTTAGGGATTGATTTGAGCTGGTATCCGCTTCCGGATAAACTTATTTATCCCGAGGCCGGTGAGGAAGCGCGCGCCGATCTGCCTGTTGGGGGCGAAGGTCAGTTGGGGGCGGCCTGAGTGATTTTGTTTTCCTTCGCTTTTAATTTTCTGTTTTTCTCTTGTATTGCCTTCGGGCTTGAATGTACCAATTTTTTCGAATGGAATAAAATACTCCTTTTCCGTATCTGATTCTTTACATGTATGATCCCCGCTTATTTAGATTTCGCCAAGCTTATGGAGGGTATTGCCGGACCATGTCCCGAATTTGACTTCGAGGCGTATACTGCCGCCCACCCCTATGAGCCCGTGAAATCGGACGTCATTCCGGGCCGCGGACCATTCCTTATGGACCCTTGGACAGATCCGGAGTTCGGCGACCAGGAAAGACTTGCTTCGCTGGAGGGAAAAATTCCACATTCCTTCTGGTGTTTCGTTGTACGTGCCCTCAGAGAACGAACGTGCCGATTAGCCTCCCGAAGGTATGGTCGCTGTCAGTGAAATGATCTTGGAGGCTGGATTGCGGTTTCCCTTGCCGTTCGCCGTGTCGTATTTGCTGATCGCCTGGAATGTGGCGCTGCTCCAGTTGACGTCGAACGCCTGGCTGCAAATTATCAGCACCTTGACATTGTTTGGCGGTCATCGGTTGTTTAAATCGCATACACCGGAAATGAATTATCTTTTCAAGCTGACCGCGCAGAAGGGATCGGTCGGAGGCTACCATATCCAGGGTCGCATGGGTAGGGTGGTCCTAGGGGTGCCGAACAAGGTTCGGGGCGACCTGGTAAAGTGGTGCTGGGTCGGCGGGGCATGGAGGTCGGCGTCGAGCGATAAGCCGGAGGAAGAGTTGGATATCCCCACCAGCTTTCGGGAGAGGAATCTGAGTAAGGGTTTCAACTCTCCCTTTATTTGGAGACACCTTGAACTGATCTAATTTGGTTTCCTTTTTGCAGGGTCCCTCGTTCCAGCGATCGGTGATCTCCCCTTTGATTTCTTGATCGTTTGGGAGCGAATCCGCGGTCTACCGGACTCCTACATCGATGTTCGCTCAGTAAGCCACGAACTTCATCTCTTGGGAGCTCGATTGTTTCGCTACCCTTGCCATTTGAAGGTTTTAGGTATGAATTTTTACTTCTGCTTTCCTGTATGACGATCGTCTGATTTGAAGTAGATGTCTAACTTGTCTGAATTTCTTCTTTGACAGAGATCTATTTTCCCCGTTATACCGAGCCACCGCGAGAGATCTCCAGGTCGAATCATGGTCTTTTGGGTCGTCTCCACCAGGGCAAGAAGGCGGGTCGTGCCTCAGCAACGACGTCCCGTCCTGCCCATGCGGTGAGACCTACTACGGGGCCGGTCGTCGAGCCGGAAGTTCGGGAGGAAGAACAGCTCCAGCGCAACCGCAAGAGGCGAAGGCCGGAGGAGTCCTTGCCGACTCCTGACGCGGAGGTATCCATTTTGGAGCCGCCGGTTTCCGCGCCGCCTATCTCTGCTGTTCCGATGGCATAGGGGTCCGGGCCAGCAGCTGCTTTCCTGAAGACTGCAGCGATCGCCGAAGACGAAACTCCTCGGGGTAAGCCCTTTTTCGGACGCAACCCCGAGCTGGTCAACAGGTAAGACCGGTTTGATCTTTCTTAGTTAGGCTATTTGTGTTGGATGTATACTAACTCTTTTGTTTCTTTTTGTTTGTGTTGCAGGGTCCGTCTCGCCGATGGTGCTGGATTTCTTAGCGAGCAAGTCTCCGCGTCAGTCCCTCGATGTTCCTTCTTATGTCTCCCGGGCCATCAACTCTCTTCCTAAGGCCTGGACGACCGACCTCGATGCGATTGCTCGTCGGCGGTCTGGAGATGCCATGCAGGCTTCGCTCGCCCTGACTCTCCAGGCGGCGACGATGGCCGCCCAAGCCGCTAAGGATTACGAGGGGCGACCCTCTAATGCTCGCCTGCATCAAGATCTCGAGATCGCTCGGAGCCAGAATGCCGATTTCGCTAACCGGATCATGGCCATGGAGAAGGAATAAATTAAGACGGCCAAACGGACCAAACAAGACCTCGACCGGATGAAGAAAGAGCTTGGCCGGTCCAAGGAAGTGGCCGATCGATTCTGCGACCAGATGACGGATGCTCGTCGGTTGCACGCGGCCTCACAGGAGGAGGCGGCTGGGCTGAAGGCGACAGTGGATCGTCTCAACGGCGAGCTAGAGAAGGCGAAGGGAGAACTGGCCGCCAAGGTAGCCGAGCTTGCGGATGCTGATAAGGCGACTGCGGGGTTGAAGGAGCAGTTAAGGGAGATCGAGATCGATCCCTACCTTAATGTGGGATACGTCGGCGAGTTCGCCTATTATATGGCCTACGCCGACGCTATCCGTGCCGCCAAGAAGGTAGGGATCGAGGTCGGACCTATGATGGAAACCTTCAAGGCATACGTACTCGAGCATCCCCTGCATCCGGACTTCTCCCTGCCGATCCTCGATGTCGCCGACTTAGGGATTGATTTGAGCTGGTATCCACTTCCGAATAAACTTATTTATCCCAAGGCCGGTGAGGAAGTGCGCGCCAATCCGCCTGTTGGGGGCGAAGGTCAGTTGGGGGCGGCCTGAGTGATTTTGTTTTCCTTCGCTTGTAATTTTCTGTTTTTCTCTTGTATTGCCTTCGGGCTTGAATGTACCAATTTTTTCAAATGGAATAAAATACTCCTTTACCGTATCTGATTCTTTACATATACGATCGTCTCTTTTGAATATTTGCATATGCAATTATACAAGTGTTTATATAATTGCATTTGATGCCTTGTTCGCCTGATTGACTGTTTGAATGTTGAATGGATCCGAATGTATTGGTACACTTGAAAATTCTTACTTGTAAATTTATTGAGCAAAAGTGGTCGTCATGTATGTATCTGAACGAAGCCGATCGTGTATGTTTCCTTCCTCCTGATCGCGTTTTAGGAATATCTCCACTTTGCCCCTTGTTTTTGTTTACTTAGTGCAAGTAAGGGAACGAAAATAGTATGTTTGGTGAGCTATCCTTCGTTTTTCCGATTCTTTGAGGAGGGCAGTGTGCTGGTCGCTGAGTTCGATGGACCGACCTCCGTAACCGTGTCTTTATGTGCGAGGGACATTCCATCCGTAGGTATGTCCCGCGACTCACTTTATTGTTAGGGTCCTCCGTTAGGCTGCGTTCGCCTTGTATTTAAACGAAAGGCGAGCGGTCTTGGTCTGGAGGAGTCCTTGCACGGGGCGTTCGTTGGTTTATTCGACTCCACGTCCGCGGCTTGTTTGCACTTTTCTACCTCGGGTCAGATGGCGACCTTCGACGGTATACGTTGTGATGAGGTAGGGATGCGTCGCCTTGTCCGGTTACATCATGTTAGATGATGTACTTTGAGGGCGTGCGAGCGTGTCCACAGATTTATTTGGAGGGTCCTTCGGCTACGCCCGCCTCGTATTTAAACGAAGGGCGAGCGATCGCAGCCCAAAGGAACCTTGCATGGACGAATCTGTCGGTTCCATCGACCTCCAGGACCATGGCTGCACTTTTTCTACCTCGGATCGCCATGTTGAATGACGACCCTCGACGGTATACGTTGTGCTTGGAGGGGCGATCGCTTGCATAGGTCTGTCAAGTTTAGACGATGACCTCTTGTAAGGTGAGTGAGCCATCCTCTTTTTAGTTGCTCGTTTTCGTCGAGGCGAATCATATAGACGGGACAGGAAAATCTCATTATACTCTTTGTACATTGGGTAACTGAAACTGAATACAAAGTTTTCACTGGTAGTATTTCTTCAAATGTACGGCGTTCCAGGGATATTGGTCCGGAGTGTCATCAGGGTGTTCAAGTTCGTAGGCTCCCCTAGTTAGCCACTTAGATATCTTGAAGGAGCCTTCCCAATTTGGGCCAAAGACTCTTGTGTGAGTCTGGACTTTTTTGAGGACTAGGTCGCCCACTTGGAACCGTCTTTCCTTGACCTTCGAATTTAAGAACTTCTCGGATCTCCTTTTGTGGATTGTGTTCTTCATTTCCGAGGTCAGTCGCCGTTCCTCGAGCATGTCCAAGTCGATCCGCCGAGCCACATCATTGTTCGTCGTCATCTCTTGTTCAGTTCGGTGGCTGAGGACGGCGATCTCCGAAGGGATCACCACTTCTGTTCCGAAGGCAAGGGCGAATGGGGTTTCGCCGGCTGAGTTTCGGGTCGTCGTTTGATATGACCACAAAACATCAGGAAGCTCGCTCGCCCACCGTCCTTGTATGGATTTGAGTCGTGCTTTGATTTTATGTTTGAGGATCTTACTTACAGCCTCTACCTACCCGTTCGTCTGAGGGTGGTAGGGGTCTGAGAACAACTTTTTGATTCCCCACTTCTCGCAGAATTGCATGACTTCCAAACCGTCGAACTGCTTCTCGTTGTCGGATATTATAGCCTGGGGTAGCCCGAATCGGCATATGATGTTCTTCCATATGAACTTAATTACTTGTTCTTGGCCGATCTTGTTGAGTGGCTCGGCCTCAGCCCATTTTGTGAAGTAATCGACCCCTACAATGGCAAATTTACATCCTCCTGGCGCCGTTGGCAAGGTACCGATGAGGTCGATGCCCCATTGGGCGAACGGCCATGGACTGTACATAGAAGTGAGTTGCTCGGGGGAGAGTTTGATGTTTGGGCCCATCACTTGACACCTACGACATGATCTGGCATAGGCGATCGCATCTTTCTGAAGCGAAGGCTAGAAAAAACCTTGCCTGGTTGTCTTGTGGATGAGAGCTCGCCTGCCAGCATGGTTTCCACAGATCCCATCATGGATCTCGGCTAAAACGAGCTGGCCTTCCTCTGGTGTAATGCACTTGAGGAGGGGAAGGCTGAAAGCTCGCTTTTAAAGCCGATCGTCCAAAAGGGTGTATCTGGTCGTACGGAGTTGAAGTTGGCGAGCTTTGATACGGTCGTCAGGGACCGTTCCGTCCTTTAAGTATTTAATGAACGGAGTCATCCAGTTCTCCTTGGCAATGGCAACTGTGATAACCAGGTTTCTGTCGATCGCCGGCTTTGCTGATTTTGTGATTTGGATGTTAGAGAAATCTGCTGCCCCATCCGATGATGCTACTTTGGATAGGGCATCGGCCTGGGAGTTGTGCTCTCTCGGGACTTGTTCGATCAGAACTTTTTCAAACTTCGTGCACATTTCGGCGACCAACTCTTGGTATTTGATCATTTATTCACCGCGCGCCTCATATTCTCCCTTGACTTGGTTCACGACCAAGAGGGAGTCCATGAAGATGTGGAGACGGCGAACATCCAGGGCGAGGGCTAGGTCGAGCTCGCCTACCAAGGCTTCATATTCGGCCTCATTGTTGGTCGCCCGAAACCCGAAACGCATAGCGTTTGTGAAACTTTGGCCGTCGGGGCTGATGAGGACAATCCCTGTCCCTGCTCGTGTGTTGGTTGCGGAGCCATCCACGTACAACTTCCACGCGGGGCGACCGATATGGGTTGGACTGGGTGGGAATGTTAATTCCACCACGAATTCCGCCAGGGCTTGGCCTTTGATCGTCGTGCGAGGAGCATACGTGATACTGTATTGGGCGATATCTAGTGACCACTTGAGGAGTCGCCCGTTGGTGTCTGGCCGGTGCAGAACTTGTCTTAAGGGGAGAGTCGTCAGAACCTCCACTTGATGTTCGAAGAAGTAGGCCCTCAGCATGCGAACACTCATGACTAAGGCGTATGCGATCTTCTCCAGAGGCGTGTATCGCGTCTCTGCGTCATGGAGCTCTTGGCTAACGAAGTAGATCGGCAAGTGGGCTTGCCCCTCTGCTCGCACTAAAATCGCACTCAGCGCGAAGGAATAGTTTTTCGCCGGGGATCGGCTTTGCCAAGATCTGGGTGTTAGATAGATATTCCTTGATTTTTGCGAACGCTATTTGACTCTCCTTTGTCCATGCGAACTTATTGTTCTTTATGGTAGTGAATAATGGTTTGCTGTTGTCTCCGAGTCGAGATATGAAACGGTTGAGAGCAGCAAGACAACCCGTGAGGCGTTGCACTTGTTTGATATTCCGTGGTTCCTGCATGTCGAGGATCGCCTGGATCTTGGTGGGGTTTGCCTCGATCCCTCTTTGGCTCACGATGTGCCCCAGGAACTTCCCAGAGCTTACCCCGAAGTTGCATTTCTTGGGGTTTAACTTCATATTAAATTTCTCGAGAATGGCGAATATCTCGGCAAGGTCATTGAGGTGATCTTCCTTCTTGAGGCTTTTAACCACGGTGTCGTCAATATAGACCTCCATGGTCTTGCCGATCTGATTGGCGAACATCCCGTTGACTAGTCGCTGTTAGGTCGCCCCTGCATTCTTCAAGCCGAACGGCATTCTTCAATATATGTCTTTTTCCGTGTGGAACGATGTGTGTTTTATGTCTTTCTCCGCCATCGAGATTTGATGGTATCCGGCGAAGGCATCCATGAACGACATCATTTCGCAACCTGCTGTACTATCGACCAAGTGATCAATATGAGGCATCGGAAAGTGGTCTTTTGGGCATGCCGCGTTGAGGTCGGTGAAGTCGATGCATAACCTCCAGGAGCTGTTCGGCTTTTTGACGAGCACCGGGTTGGCGACCCACTCTGGTTCGTCTGTAGCTACTCCAATTAATTTGTTATCGAGTAGCTTTTTGACTTCTATGTCGAGCGTTGCGTACTTCTCAGGACCGAATTTCCTACGTTTCTGGTGAACAGGCTTCCTTGCCGGGTCGATCTTTAGATAGTGGCAAGCGTGTTCAGGACTTATGCCAACCATATCTTGATGCGACCAGGCAAAGACTCCGATGTTCTTACGTAGTAAATTGATCAGATCCTACTTTAACTCGAGGTCGACGCTTGTGCTGATTTGTACTTCCCGCTCCGGGCGAGCCGGATCTATCGTTATACTTTCCAACTCTTCAATGGGGATGGTCGGCTCTCGTTTGGAACAATTTCCGGACTCGATCCTTGGATCGATGTCGAGGCTTGGCTCGAAACCGATCCTTGGCTCGATGTTGTCCGTCAATCGTTGTGAGGTGTCGTCCTCTGAGTCGGTCTGGTACAAGGTGTTTGGCTCGTCGATCTCCATCGGTTGATTGTCGATCGTTTCAATGGTATATACGGCATGGGAAGTATTGAAAGAAGTTACGACACATGAGTAATTCAAACATTTCTTAGCCATTAATTGGTCTCCTTTTACAGTACCGACCATCCCATCGGCAGTGAGGAATTTGATACAGTAGAAGAAAGAGGAGGCGACCGCCTCGAAGGTTTCTAGAAATGGACGACCTAGGAACCCATTATAGATGCTGGGCCTATCTATGATTACAAAGTTTAGGTTCCTAGTAATCCTAACCTTGGGATCGTAGTAACATGTTAGCTCGACAAAGAGCTTGATCCTTCTATATGCTTGGACTGTGCTGTCGCCGAACCCTTGGAGCACGGTGTCGAATGGCATGATGAACTTGGTTAGGTTACAGAGCTGGTCAAGAGAAGATTTGAATATGATATTGCAAAAGCTCCCATTGTCAACCAGCACGTGATCGACCATTTTCCCAAGGATACATGCAGAGATCACCAATGCATCCTCTTTGGGGCACTGCACTCCCTCCCTATCCTTGTTGGAGAAGGTGATGAGCGCGTCTTTGGAAATGGTCGACTCCGGTGGGACCACGACATGGACCCCTGCGAACGCCCTTAGTTTGACCTTCCGCTTTCTATTTGATAAAGTGGAAACCAGGGAAAGACCACCGAGGTTTCCACCTCCCGCCTGAAGCATATTGATCCGGCCGCCAGGATTGATCGGAGGGATCGATTCATCTGAATACTTTGGCTCGTTATGCTCGATCCTTGCGACCGGATTGGAAGGGATTCCATTATTCTGTCGGCGTTCACGCCCTCCGGTCCTCTCTGCTCGAGGCTCTGGCTTGGTAACCAAGTTATCTAATTTGCCTTCCTCAAACAGTCGCCAGAGTTGTCTGAGGAGGTCGCGACACTGGCTGGTGTTGTGGCCGGGACTTTTATGGTAGGCACAGAATTTGCTGCGGTCTAGATGACCGTTGTCCCTTATCGGCTTTGGTTTGTTGAGCCACTCGAGCCCCTTGATGGCATTAAAGATGTGGGCCGGAGATAGATTGAGGTTGCGGAGGAGGTGAACGTCCACATCCTCGAAGGCTTTGAATTCACCAGGCGGCTTTGCGACCGCCTTTCTGGGCTTGGCGACCGCCTTCTTATGGATGTGGGATGGCGCCTTCCCTTCTCTAGCAGATCTTTCACCTAAGCGGAGGGTGAGCATCCTCTGCCTGGCCAGGAAATCAGCGGCCCTGACGCGGAAGATCGCGTAGGTCGGGGGGATGTCCGTTGTAAGGTGCCTGAACATGGGCGAGTGGCCGTAGAATCCCCCTAGGACTGAGTAGAGAGTGAGCTCGTCGCTGACGGGCTCGTCGTTGAGGACTATTTCGTCCACCCAGTCGATGTAATCTTCATCGGTCTCGTCCTTCCCCTGTCTGATTTTCATCATGCGGTGGGGACCTTCTGGCCGAGCAACTTTGGCGGCGAAGTACGACGTGAAGTTGTTCGCCAGCTTCTCAAAAAAATTGATCGAGCGAGGTGGTAGTGAGATGTACCACCTGTTGGCGAGGTCGCCCAATGTCAATGGGAACATTCGACATTTCGTCGCGTCTGATGCTCCGCATCTGGTCATGTAAATCTGGAATTCGCTCAAATGGGTCTCAGGATCCGATCTCCCCTCATATAGAGGTGTTAGAGGGGGAGCGATCTTTGTTTGAACTGGAGCGAGCTCGATCTGGACCGCGAGTGGCTCATTCGGTCCAGCGATCGATCTCCTGGCGCCTGCCCCAATTTCTAGGAGCGCCTTCATTTCGTCGAGCTGGCGCTGCATGGCGGCCATCGCCATAGCCTGACTACTTGCTGATTGAATCCCGGAGCGTGAGCCAAGGCGATCATGTACTGATCCCCTGGCCCCATGGTAGATGATGAGTTCTCCGCCACCGGGCTCAGTTCTTGGGCAAGCGGGGGGCCGTTGGCTGGCTTGTCTCCTGGGAGTCGGATATGCCGAACTCCTGGTGACGGATTCGGACTCCGATGCCTCCCGGCTGGGGCCTGAACGCCCGGGTCGCCACGAGGGATCACTCCCTAGGCGGCTGAAGACGGAGTCGTCCCGCCTTACGAGAGCCTTTTCCTGCGGCTTGGGGCTTTCTGTCGATTTTTCAACATATATCCCCTTGAGCTTCCGCTTGCCTGCTCGGCGGATGGATGACGGAGTAATGGTGGGCGAGTCGCATGCCCTCCGTTGCTCCCTGAGGATGGCTATAGCCTCCTTAATCTGTTCCGCGGTCTAGAACTGATCGAGTGAGAGGCTGGGACCGCCCCTCGGGGGGGCAGGAGTGAGAGTATAGCGTCGCCGCGGTCACCTTCCGCCGTAGGCTGGGATTCGGTCTGGGCCGGAATAAGATGTCCGGCAGATCGCAGGGTGGCTCTTTTGGAGGTCTTGGCAGATGTCATGTCTCTGAAGGTTTTTCTTTGAAGAACAGTGAGTGTTTCTTCGAGACGGTAAGAATAAAAATGAAGGTTTAGATTGCCCTCCTTCTAGCGCCAATTGTTGTTACCCAAAATATTATCCGGAGATGATATTGCTGGAATGGTCGAGTAACAAACAAATGCGAGAACACTTCCGTGGGAAAATAAATAACACAAGATTTGCCGGGGTTGTTAGTCCCGGGCTTGAATGCTCTCGCGAGATGTTATTAATATGAATACTTTGAAGTACAAATACTAATGTTAGAATCTATTACAATGAGTGTAAAGATTCTAGTTATCTTAGCTATAGAGCGTGAAGATTGCCGGAAGAACCAGATGTGATGCTCTGTGAGTTCTTGCTTTTTTGGTGTTCTGTATGAGTGAATGAGTATCACTGTGTATGTGTGAGTATTCGATAGATAAGTCTTATGTTCTCTCTGTACGTTTTTCACTGTGTTTTTGACCACTGTTGGAAGCCTCCTATTTATAGGAAACAAGGTTGTTGGGTCCTCTCCGGCGATCGCGGGCGACCGCCGTATTCTATATTAGAATAATATGGGCGATCGTCCCATCACGTGGGACTATTTCCTTAAAGTCTGAGGCTGCAACTGGCAGCCAGTTGTGCGGGCCAATAAGGAGTCCGCACGCGTCCTCAGTCGCTGCGAGGGGAGGACCCACTTTGTACCTTTCGGTGGGCTTGTCGATAGGTGAAAGGTTGGTGACAGGCTGGGGTCAAAGGCCTTATCATGTGGCGCCTTTTGTGGATCTGCACGTGGGTCCACATCCGAGATTCGGTCTTCGAATACTTTGACGGGTGTCGGATTCACATGCAGTATGGGACGATCGTCTACGGTCAGATATCATTGGCGATCGCCAGATGCCTATAGACGATCGCCTTGGACGCCGATCACTAGGTGCCTGTCCAGCGTCTGTCTTCTTTGGCTGGCTTCTGACCGTCATGCCGATCGCCATTGAGGCGTATAAATCGCCGCACAACAGATTCGACGAAGAATATTGGATTAAATGATGTTAAACACAAGAATACTAATAAGATTAATCATACCCATCATGGTTTAATCAACGATACGGAACGAATCGGCCAAAAACGCAAAAACCTCAAAATTCAAGAAACTAGGGTTCTAAGAAGAGATTACCTTGATTCGCTGGATCAAAGGATAATATAGGATGATCAATCAATCATATGAACTCAAGAACTTCATGGATTTGTTGTTCAACAACATGGCTTCATGTTAACCACACCCCCAGCCGCGAAAGAGAAGGGAAAGAATGAGAAAAATGGTGAAAACCCCGACTGCAGGGCCTTAAATAGGTTGCCTGCAGGCAGGGTTACGTACGTAACCGGCCAAGTGCTTACATACGTAACCGAGTCACTGCCCCAAATCTGCCGGCAGTGTTACGTACGTAACCGGCCAAGGCTTACGTACATAACTGCCGAGCACTACCGGCCGTAACTTGGCCAGTGCCGGCGCCCAGACTGCCCGGCCATGACTAGGCTGGGGCCAACTCCGACGGCCCGAATGAGCCCGAAACCCGAACCTGAATACGAATCGAAGATACGGTTATGAAGTACTCATAAAGACGAATTCCAGAACTAAGAAAACACACGATTCCGACCACCCGAAGGCTCGAAATTCGACAACGGAAAATAATTACCCCAAACTTTGGGAAATTATGAAAATGGCCCAAAACGTCCGAAAATCACGATACGTGATCGAATAACCAAACCGAAGTTCACAACACGTCTAACAAAGTTAAACGGACTTACGGGAAACTCGAAACAGCATTTTCGAACGAGATTCACAAGAATCGAACTCAAGTGCGGAAAAGTTGCCAAAAAGCACGGAACTCAACAAAACGACACCGAAATGAACTCGGATGACAAAAAGTGCAGAATTAATCATTCTCAGAATGACGAAACGGTCATGAGAGAGTCGCCAAAACGGACTTTCGCCGAAAAAAAAGAAATTACCGGGAATCGAAATTACGGGTATTACACACTACCCTCTTTAAAAGAAGTTTCGTCCCGAAACTTAAAACAAGTAGGGAGAAGCAATATCCCGCCAGGAAAACTCAACGAGATACACAAAAAACGCGTAACTTACGCCCATCGGCGAAATGTTACAAGCAACGCAAAGGAATATACGGCGTGAAAACACGCTCCACGACGACCAACACAACGCCACCGGTAGAAACATAATAAAATCAACAAGTGACAAGCGTCATCAAATAGATAGTACAATCAAGTCGATTATCTGAACAGTCACAAAACACAACGAACGAAAATTAATTCGATTGACCAACCCAACGGTTCATCAATCAAAATGCGAGCCAAACGCTGAACAAATACGGAATTCCACCGCCCAAGGGTTGGAAGATCGAAAACGAGACTAATTTCCCGAACTTAAGGGAATTACGAAGGAGTTTGAACGTTCAGCAATCACGAGACGAGATCAACAAAAACCGAACAATTAAACGGTCGAACCACAACGATCGAGACAATAAAAATCGAACACTCATGTTCGAATCACGAAGAACAATAAAATTCAAAAAAACAACTCCAAGGTTCACAAGAATCGAACCGAACTCGTAAAAGTCACAACGATAACCAGATCGACTCAAAACAAGGTCACAGCTCGTTCGAACGATGAAACCGAAGGACGGAACAAGTTCAGAAAGTATCAACGAACACGAGCGAGTCGATAGAATTAAGAAAGAGAAAATGTAGAAGCCAAAAATAATACGGGTATTATATTCGACCTCTTCTAAACGAAGTGTCGTCCCCGAAACTCGCAACAACGAAATCAAGCTGACAACACAACAAGCAACCGACAGAAACATCCTTCAAAGGCCTCTCAAAGCCGATCCTGATATCTGTGCTGAAGCGCGAACTCCGAAAGTCTCGGTAGCCAATTCGCAAAATTGAATTCGGTGTCCCTCGAGTCCTTACTTGAAACGCGTTATTGACGGGAAGAACAATTTACACGTGCATGCCCAGGCACATCACGGTTGAAACACCTCAGCTCGGCATACCGAAAATACAAATGCTAGATATAATGGGGCATAACGTCGCAAAACAACATAACGGAGATGCCAACTCATCACAACAAAGAATCATAACACATATCATATACAACGATTACCATCGTAAAATAATACACACACAAACACTACAGCAACGACGGTATCGTTCGGCGACCTCAACGGCCCGGATGATAACCAGCACATAATTACAAACATCAAGAAATAATCACACATGTACACAAACGTACAAACCCAAGCTTCAACAGCTCCCACTCGTGCGACAACACGCAAATCACCACGAGGCGACAATTAGTAAATACCAGTTCACACCTCTCACAGGGGGCTAGTACAACAATGCGTGGCAAGGCCTCGACGTTCATGCCACTAATTCAATCATACTCGGGAGCAAACATCATAACGACAAAGCAAACATCATACATATATTCCCAAACGCAAACGGGAATTGATAGGTTTTAAAAAAAATGAAAACCACCTTTTGAAAATAATTTAGAAAAACACCGGTTGATCTTGAGTATCACCTTTTAAAAAAGTACAAACGTGAAACATCGTTATCGAGACTTTGGAAAACCATTTCGCATTTGTTAAAAATGAGGACACTTTCTTTTAGTGAAAAACTTTCAGAATATTCGACCCTTGGTTCTAAGTAAAAGTGTTTATAAAACATTGAAAATATCTCAAAACATTTTGGTCCTCGAGGTAGAAGAATTTTGAAACATATTGTGGCACCTTGGAAGTACCACGAGAAAACAATTCATTTTAAACGTACGTCTCGAAATTTATTTCTAAGATACTCAAGTTTTCGAAAATAATTCAATGCCAAAAAGGCCGATGCCAAAAAGGCTAGAATGCCCAAAAATTTCAGGTAATTACACGGAACATTATAGCGCCGTGGGTCCCGCACCAGAACCCACCAGGCTAAAAACCATTTACAAAAATGCCAAAAAGGCCGATGACGGTAATATTTAAAAAACTCACAAAAGCCATTTACAAAATATTAAATACCGTCATAAGAATTTCGCCAAAACGATCAAGGCCATAATGCCAAAAACTCGGTTAAAGGAATCGGTTTTCGAAATAAAACTCAGTCGGTAAAATACCAAAAGCCATTACAAAAGAACTCACGCAGCGGATAAAAGAAATACAGTCCAACATGCACAATCCAGCGACACTACTCCTCATATGAACGAAATATAAGAGTCAAATAACCACATATCACGAAATCAAAATCCATAAGAGGATTCCGTCAATTAACTCATAATCATACCTGTAACTCGCATCAGACGAGGCACAAACACAAAGAAGGGAGACTTACATCCACAAGTCGCACGAAGATGATGATCGCCCCACGATACTAATCACGACCAACCAACTCAGACGACGCATCGCGACACGACTCAGTCAGATAAAATCCGACGAAACAAGACTCAAACAACACGACTTGACCCGACAGCCTAGGTTTCCACAACCTAAGCTCCGATACCATTTATGTAACACCCCCAATCCGCTCAGGGATATTACACACCGTAGAACCTTTTCTCAAGGATCTACCAGGCTGGTAACAACATAGAAAAACTCAACAATGCCTTTAAGGCTAAAATGACTCAGTAGACCGATTTGGTCTTTCAATAAATACATATAACTAAAATTCATTACATGCCCACGCAGGGGTCGAATACAACACACTCCCGTACAACGGGAAAGAATACTGCAGCAGAAAATAAACTATAACTAAACCAATGACATCATGCAAACCCTCGTGTGATTAGTATCGTTCATCTTTCATCATCCTTCGTGCCGACCCTGTGTTATGCTCCCAAACCTGAATGCAAAAACAGACATCCACCCACTGAATACTCGGGGGTTAGCAAAACTCCACTGTTTTGCTAGTGCAAGAACAAAATGCAAATACGAGCCATACAATTCACATTCCACGAATAACAATAACCAGGAATCCTCAAAGATCCAAACGTATCGAAAAGTACTTCCCGAGGCAAGAGTTTGGGTAAAATATTCCAAAACCGAAAGATCACAAATCAAGGAAAACAATTTATAAAACAGTTTAAATATGCCATCGAGAGTTTTAATAGAAAACAATTTAGGATTATCAAATCCTTCTCTTTCCAAAATCAACGGGATCCTCGACCAGTAGGCGGAAAGCAATTTGCAAGAAAACCATTCAATCAACACAAACGAGTCTTCACAAATATTTCCACGGGGTTCTCGACCCAATCCAAATAATATCAACACGAGATCAAATCATCTCAACATCACACGGGGTCCTCGACCCAAAACACAGAATGTCAACACAGCCCATCAAAGACACAGCCTCTCGTCCGACCAATACTGCTCAAGACCCCTGATTAATTAACCCTCGGAGATCTCGTCAAATGTCCTTGGTTAATTAACCATGATACCAACGTTTAAAACAAGTTGAAACACACTTTCAGAAACACGAATCACGGTCTACATCGAGACCAGCATTTTGAAAAGAGTTGAAAGAATTTTGAAATACGATAATCGTTTGGTAACAGGGTCTTAGCTATCACTCAAATATCCATTACCAATAAGCCTGCCAGGCGCCTCCACTGAAACACCTGTGCACCGGAGTTCACTCCACTATGTCGGCCGCCCCTTGTACATGTCACCGCGCCAGCGTCACTCCCGTAAGAGCCGCCCCTTGAACACGCATCAGGTTAAACACCGGCGTTCACCAACCATATGGAGCCGCACATTGCAGCGTACACCAAGACGGAGTACACACCCCGCCCTCAGAGGCTCCCGGATATGATGTCTCTCACAACAAGTGAGCCTTTAACGAGGCTAGCCGAATCTTTTGAAAACTCATTTCAAACAAACAAATAAACATACCAAGACGATCACCAATCATCATATCCACAAAACAAGAAATGTATGGACAAGGTACTTGCCTCGAATAAGAACAACGCGGAGAATCGACCGAACTAGGTTGGCACGAACCGACTACGAACCCGCCGACTTCACCGAACGCCAACTCACGATAATAAACTATGAAGGACAATAACAACAATGAAAATGAATTCCATAGCACGACTTAAAGTCATTGAATTCAAAGAACGAATGACGAAAGTTCAAGTGTTTCCCCCAAAACGGCCAAGAACACGATTCGTCCCGTCAAAACACGAAAACGGAAATCCAAATCGAAATATGGATATACAATCCATAGGATATGTTTAACAACATCATTTAACAACAATCGATCCATCAAAAATGGATGGAAAACGAGATCAAGAACAAATCCCCCAAAAAGTCCATTCGAAGGAAATCAAGAAATATACTTCGACTCGACGAAGAACAATGGATTAAATGATGTTAAACAAAAGAATACTACTAAGATTAATCATACCCATCATGGTTTAATCAACGATACGGAACGAATCGACCAAAAACGCAAGAACCCCAAAATTCAAGAAACTAGGGTTCTAAGAAGAGATTACCTTGATTCGCTGGATCAAAGAATGATATAGGATGATTAATCAATGATATGAACTCAAGAACTTTGTGGATTTGTTGTTCAACAACATGGCTCCATGTTAACCACACCCCAAGCCGCGGAAGAGAAGGGAAAGAATGAGAAAAATGGTGAAAAAACCGACTGCAGGGCCTTAAATAGGTTGCCTGCAGGCAGAGTTACGTACGTAACCGGCCAAGGGCTTACGTACGTAACCGAGTCACTGCCCCAAATCTGCCGGCAGTGTTACGTACGTAACCGGCCAAGGCTTACGTACGTAACCGGCCTTACGTACGTAACTGCCGAGCACTACTAGCCGTAACTCGGCCAGTGCCGGCCTGGGCCCAGACTGGCCGGCCATGACTCGGTCGGGGCCAACTCCGACGGCCCGAATGACCCCGAAACCCAAACTTGAATACGAATCGAAGATATGGTTACGAAGTACTCGTAAAGACGAATTCGAGCACTAAGAGAACACACGATTCCGACCACCCGAAGGCTCGAAATTCGACAACGGAAAATAATTACCCCAAACTTTGGGAAATTACGAAAATGGCCCAAAACGTCCGAAAATCATGATACGTGATCGAATAACCAAACCGAAGTTCACAACACGTCTAACAAAGTTAAACGGACTTACGGGAAACTCGAAATAGCATTTTCGAATGAGATTCGCAAGAATCGAACTCAAGTGCGGAAAAGTTGCCAAAAAGCACGGAACTCAACAAAACGACACCGAAACGAACTCGGATGACAAAAAGTGAAGAATTAATCATTCTCAGAATGACGAAACAGTCACGAGAGAGTCGCCAAAACGGACTTTCGCCGAAAAAAAGAAATTACCGAGAATCGAAATTACGGGTATTACAAGCACCTGGACAGATCTGCACCTACCAAGTAGCGTGCGCTAGGAATAACGGTTAGCGTGCGCTAAGCAGTTGATAGCGTGTGCTAGCTATCGACCTTAGCGTGCGCTAACAAAGCCCCAGTCCCAGTCCAATAGCTCCTAGACTGCCCCTGGACTGGCAGTTAGCGTGCGCTACACATTCAGTAGCGTGCGCTAACAAAAACGCCATAGCGTGCGCTACACCACAAAAACTCAGAAACTCACATAGTGATCCGAAATGCCTCCAAACACATGTCCCAACAAGGCACACCCAAACATGGCACAAAATTCCAACGATGAGGACAATAACAATCCAATAAAATACAGAAAACTCAACGAATCCGGAACAAAGATCTCGTGTATTACATTCTACCCCTCTTAAAAGAAGTTTTGTCCCCGAAACTTGAAACATAGAACGAACAACGCAAAACAACTCATATAACACACGACATCTGTTGCTAACGACTTGCAAAGATTCACATGCAGCATGTGGCTGCCAACATTCACATCACCATTTCAAAATGATAACAAAACGCACGGACAGAAATCAGTATGGTTGAACAACCCAAACAGTACATCAATGAAAATACGAGTTAATCGCTGAACAAATACGAAATTCCACAACACGAGGATTGGAAGATCGAAAATGAAGCTAATTTCCCGAACTTAAGGAAATTACGAAGGAATCCAAAAGTTCAAAAATTACGATACAAGACCAACAAGACTAGACAACAAGAGAGTGAACCACAAAGATCGAGACACATCGGTCGAATGATCATATTTGAATCACGACGAACAATAATACTCAAACAACAATCCCAAAGTTCACATCTCGACTCGAGGCAATATGCGATCCGGTGAAGACAACAAGATGTGCATTCACATAAGATCCATAGGAAAGGGAATAGCAATTGGAAAGTCATAACGACAAATGGGTTATTCTGAAACATTACCACAACTCGTTCGATCAACAAAAGCACAAGACAGGACAAGTTCAGAAAAATGTCAACGAACATAAATGAGTCGACAGAGTCGAAAGTACAGAGTTCAAAATCCGATCCACTTCAAATAAAAGAAGTTAATCTCCGAAATTCGAAACAACAAAGCAAGGGAAATAACTCAACATACAACTGATAGACCACGCCCCTCCGGGGCTACTCGGAGTCGATCGTGACATCAGTGCTCAAGTTCGTGCCTCGAAAGGCTCAGTGCCGAACTCGCAAAATTGAACCCGGTGTCTCTCGAGTCCGCACCTGTAACACGTTACTAGCGGAGAAGGACAATGTGCACGAATATGTCCCGCCACATTACAGTTAAAACATCTCCTGGGTTTACCAGAAGTCATAGCAGACGACTTGGAACTCTCAGTTCCACGCATCGAGCGATGGAGCTTCAAAGCGGAAAGGCTACGACATTGAAAACCAGAAACACCAACACCTGCACCGTCCACACGGTCATCGGACTTCCTCTGCTTCTTCGACTCGGGCACACACTCCGACGATAACGAAGCTAGTTCACGGGATAATGCTCGATCTTGATAGTCCCTCAACGAAGTGCAATTGAATCCCGACATATACACGCGAATATCCGGCTTCATCCGTCTGTCAAAGTGAAGGATCCTCTCTTCCTCGGTTCTCACCCGATCTCGCACATAACTGAGTTGTCTACTATAATCTATGATAGCTTGCGACACCGATATATCTTGCGGTTCCGCCAAGTAGAATTCACGAATCTTCTGCTCTCTAATTAGTTTCGGACAGAACTCAGCTTCCATAAGTGCTTGGAACTCCGCCCACGTGACATCACGATCACGAGGTTTAACAGCTTCCGACCAATTAGCGGCATCTTTGTCAAGAAGGTACTGAGCGATAGGTACCTTCCGCTCTTCAGGACATACGACAACCTCGAAAATCTTTCCCAACTGGAAAATCCAACCATCCCAGCCCAACGCATCCGCAGCACCAGCGAATCGAGGGGGATTCATATGAACTACCTCGCGAAGCCATTGATTTACACCGACGTTCTGACTCGCGTCAATGCTACGTTGAACCACCTGGGTCAACTGAGTCATCTGAGTCGCTACTTGTTGCAATATAGTAGCAACACCCAAACTAAAATCGTTCCCAGCGACATTCTCTCGATTCCGCATCTGATCCCCGTGGCCATCAGCACCACGGTTACGACCACGACCTCTGCCCCTCGGCATACTAACAAACAACAACCTATGGCAACAAAAGATCATAACACATAGCAAGATATTCACATCTCCGTCTTTAATCAAACACCATTAAATCATATACATATTACGATTTAATTCAAGCTAGAGCACAATATACAAACTATTATCCCACAAATATTCATTTAATATGCCGATGTTATGTGAATTATAAATGCAATGAAATTAAAGTCATTCATTATATCAAAATTATTTTCTGTACGGGTTCCGCGCCGGAACTCACCAAGTTGAAAACCATTTTTAAAAATGTTCGAAAATGCCAACTAAGCCGATGACGGTAATACTTCCCAAATACTCACCAAAAGTCATTTTCCAAATACCAAATACCGTCATAAAATACCATTTGAAATTACAAGGCGAAGAGTTAAGAAAAAGGGTCAACGAAATAACTCAAATTTACGAACCCGAAAGGTCATTTTAAAACACACACTATTTGGTAAAAGTACCAAAAAGTCATTTTGAACTTTACGCACACAGCGGACAAGAACATAGTTCAAATTACACATAACCACACACAACAATTGTTATTCCTGAACAACACACATAGAGTACGGTCTCAAACGGTCAGCCTAACAATCGCAAAAGATAGACTTACGGCCAAAATGTAGTTTCTGAGCTCGTGCTCAGACCAATTAGTGTATGATCTAACAGAGACTTAGCGTACGCTAGCCATGCCACGTTAGCGCGCGCTAGCCATTCTAATCCAGCAACACATTCATGAGCATATACTAAATGATACCAAAAGTCGAAGGTTAAAAATATACAGCAACATACGAATTCAAACGCCAACAATTTTCATCCTCATTACATAACTTTTAACCGAAATTCATGAAACCGAAAAGTCGAAGGCGAAAGTCGCGTCTCAAGTAAACTTTTGATAGACCTCGTTTGAGCATTTAAAAATCAAATTTTGAAATTTTTCAATACAAGATGAACAAAAATATATGTAGTTGAATTCCCAAAATCTTTGGTCTCGAGGTCATCATACGAAAATCAAATCATTTTTCCTCCTCGAAGGATGTTTTTAAATAGGATTTACGTGACTTCCCCAAAACATTTGAAGTTTAAAATACCGCATTGATAAACTTTTATTGGATAACCAATCCAAAACATCGCTCCTGTAAAAACGATTTCACACAAGTTGTATATATATATATATATACATACATACCGGTACTACTCTTTATCCAGCACAATACAAGAATCAAACAAGTATGGTGTAAGTATTCACGAGGCACAATTAAACTCCACATAATAACACAGAATCACATAAACTCGTATAACACGAGACACAGCAAAGTAGGGAGACTTACATCCACAGATCGCACGAAGATGATGGTTGCGCCTCGATACTAATCACGACCGACAACTCAGACGACGCATCGCGACACCACTCAGTCAGACCAAATCTGACAAGACAAGACCCGACAACACACAACTCAACCCGACAGCCTAGGTTTCCTCAACCTAAGCTCTGATACCATATTCTGTAACACCCCCAAACTACTCGGGAATATTACAACGCCGCAGACCCTCTCCGCGAGGATCTACCAGGCTAAATACAAAACAATGCATCACTTCACATGCCGACATGGCTACGTAAAGGACCGTTAGACCGATTTGGTCTTATATCACAACACACAACATTACATACGTGATTCTTTCCCAAAACTCATACCCGCGCAGGGGCTGGAATACAATAACGCTCCCATAAATCGGGATAACAATACATCGGAGAAATAACCAACAAGACTATCCAACATACTCTACGATTGGTCTTTATGTGATTAGTATCGTCGTCTTCCATCACCCTTCGTACCGATCCTGTGATTCGCTCCACAGCAACCTGCAAGTACCTGGACGCAATACAGACATCCACCCCCCCGAATGTAACACCCCCAAGTTATTCAGGGTATATTACAGCGCCGTGAGCCCCGCCGTGGGACCCACAAGGCTAAACATACGCGTAACTATAAACTTGACCGATAAGGTCTACATAAAAAAGAAAGGAAGACGATACAAATGGTATTCGAAACCATAAACAATGAAACCATATACATCACTGCACAAATCAATACTTCGGCAACACAGGCCGGAACATCAAGGAAACTGAAATACAATACTCGAGTATTTAAAAATCCATTCCAGTACAACAACACTGAATGGAGGAAACCAAAAGAGATAACCGGAGATAAGACACAGTATCACACTTGCCCATCATCTTCATGCCGACTGCACCGATCTGTCCGCTCTCCTGGAACTCAAATACATGAAACGTATTTCCCATAAAGGGGTTAGCGTCGAATAGCTAGTTCAAGTATAACAATATGTAACATAATACTTCTCGTCAATAACGTAAATGTAATCCGTCAATTCATCAATTTCGTCAATTCATCAATATCCGTCAATTCATCAATTCAAGACTAGTATTAGGAATAACTAAATCTCATAAGACGTATGTGAATGCCGTAGAAAGCGGTTCGTTCACCTCATACGCCGTTACGTATGTGAATGCCGTCAAAGCGGTTAGTTCACATCATACGCCGATACATGTTGGAATGCCGTCAAAGCGGTTCGTTCATTACATGCCAATCAATATATCTATGAATGCCGTAAAAACGGTTCGTTCATGATATGCCATCAATATTTCTATGAATGCCGTAAAACGGTTCGTTCATATCATACCATCAATTCCTCTTACTTTCAAAGTCGAGAACGTACAATCATAAATGTATACTTGCCTTAATAAACGTTCATCAAGATCCCAAGAACACGGTTCGGCCGGAAGCTTGAACCACGAAGAAGACAACGAACGGAAGGGTTTCACTCGAGTTCTTCACAAGAATTCGACCCTAACAACATAAATTCAATAAATCATCGATCATACGGGAAGAATAATCGTAGAACGCCGAAAACCCTCTATGACATTTTCTAGGACACCTTCAAGGCGTCGGTCAAGAACTCGACCAAAACAACGAATCGATACGATCCAAACATGGGATAACAAGGGAAATGATACAATACATCTAAATAATCATCAATCCATCACAATCCTAAGTTAAATCGGATTAAACGGACGAAATCGAACAAAATACCCAAAATCCCCAAAATTAGATTTGAAAATCTTACGATTCGCTCGATCAAAGGATGTTATCGGACGAATGATTGATGATATAACCCAAGGAACTCCATGGATATGTTCATAAACAACATGGCTTCAAGTTTAGAACACGCCCAGCTGCGGAAGAGGAGAAGAAGAAGGTGAAAAATGGCAAGAAAAAGCGTCTGCGGGGCCTTTTATAGGGGTTGGATGCTGCCGGACACGGCCGTGCGGTCGGCGGTCGTGTTACCGATTGGCGACAGGACTCGACCGTGTCTGATTGACACGGTCGCGGCGAGGGCCTTCCGACAAGCGACCCGCCCGACGGCGGCCAGGCATGACTCGGCCGTGTCACGGGACACGGTCGGGCGTGTCAGCGATCGTTCGTGCTTATCCTCCGGAAGAAATGCACGGGCCGTGTCGGGCGACACGGCCGAGTCTGGTCGGCGAAACTCCGGCATTTCGGACGAAATGCACGGCCGTGTCGGACGACACGGCCGAGTTCGGCCGGCATGATCGCCAATAACGAGCGGGTGAGTTAAAGCGACCATAACTCTCGTCCTGACTCCGATCGACTCACCGTTTGAACCATTGGAAAGATAACTCGATGCTCTATAATATTGCAAAGATTCAGAATTTTTGGAGTTACCAAAAATTAATGGTGATCTAACAAAGTCGAACTCCCACGTGAAAAGTCGATAAAGAACACGAATTCAACAGAACGATACCGAAACGAACTCGGATGACAAAAAGTGTAGAATTAATCATTCTCGGGATGACGAAACGGTCCCAAGCAAGTCGTCAAAATAGACTTCCGCCAAAAATAGAAAATTTCCGGGATAAAAATTACGGGTATTACATTCTACCCTCCTTAAAAGAAGTTTCGTCCGAAACTTAAAGCAGTAGGAGAAGAAATATTTCGCCAGAAAACTCAACGAGATGCACAAGAACCAAACTTACGCCCAAACGGCGAATCATCAATATAGAACACCACAATACATTGCAGAAGGCAAACCAAACCAATGCCGAAAAAGATACGAATTCACAATGCCCGAAGGCTCCAACGGAATACCGATACATCACAATGGCTCGAAGCCGAATGCGACCCAAAGTCAGAATCATCACAATACGATCTCAAAGGAGCAAACTGGCATCGGACATACCCCTCGGCGTATGAACAACCAGTCGGAAATCGTCGGACATATCCAATACAACATGGACTACGAACGATCAATCAATAAAGCTCAAGAGGGACATCACAGTACGCCCGATCCGGAAATGTGTCCATGCACATGTCCACCCCGTATACGGAATCCAGAATATACGTGTGACAATGTACCTAATTAGCCTCAAGAACTACGTCTCGTGTGCACGGTCCAATGCGGAAATACCCACGCATGACCATCGAGTGCCTGGCTAAAAATCCTACACATAACCAATCGGCACGCAGACATGATTCCGGATATGCCACGATACAACATGACAATGAAACTCAAGGGATAAAACATCCAATATGGATCATACGACTCACCAAGTGAACGATGACACACGAATAATGAAAGATCGACACGACCAACGATATTCAAAACAACCATCCTGGGATCAAAATCCCTAAGGACCGCTTAACACGAACAACGATCACAACACAACAGTTCGGGAAATCCTCAACCTTCAACGATCACAAAATTACCGAGTTCACAAGAATAATAGTGTGCTGCCTTGAGTCGGTCAACACGACAATAATAATTTAACGGATGGGAACTATCGTTGATAATCCCAATTCAATACTTCGATTACCGTAGGATGGCCAATCGATAACAATTATACAACGGACGGAAATTATCTTTGATAACGGATGGGAATTATCTTCGATAATCCCAATTCAATACCTCGATTACCTTAGAACGGTCAATCGATAATCAATGATACGATAGAATAGATGTCCCGGTGTCTTAAACCGACCACCGAAACGGAGATGACAAAAGGATATATCAAACGTCCCCAATCGGTTAACGAAATCATCATAACAACAGATTCAATTCGATGACAAAGATTCAACGATGTCTCAGAACGACATTAATCGCGAACAATAATAATCGATACATCGATACCGCGAACCGGCTATCGATAGCAACTTAACCAACAAGTATCGCAATGCCTCGAACTGGCCATTTACAAACAACAGTAACATTTGGCATAATTTGTCGACGGGTGTCGTATCAAACAATCCCCTGTTATCAATAAAATCATAAGGAGGCCAAGTCTTGAAATGATACACACATTCGTACACATACACGATAACATTAGTCTCATGATTAGTACGAGTATAAAACTTGCCTCGATATCAATACAACGTACTGTTACCAATTCAGTTGATTTCGTCTTACGAATTCCCTCAGTCTCGACCAAGTTAATCTACGAACCCTTCAACCTTAACCGCAACACAACAGTCATAATTCACGATCAAACATCATACCTTATTGTAAAGCGAAGGATTGATAATCAACCGGTTCGATGACGACCAATATCAATACCACCAAACCACGAACTCAATCGTTTTACCATATCTCGACTAATCACGATCAACAATCCAACTCGGACACTTACAAATCCTGTCCACAATACGAGTCGAAATATGATGATCATATCAGCAACCAATTCGGACCAATAATAAGGGTCTAAATGTTCCAAACTCAATTCTTAAATACGAATTGACAAGGTTCCCTTCTCGTAAATCCATCGTAAAAATTTACTTATGACCGTCATCAATTCAATCATCCATTGGTTCAAAACAATAGATAATCATATTAAAAAGGTTATCAAACAATCCAATCATTCGATTTGAATATTTGCTCCATATGTATGGGCTTCCAAATTCAGAGATGAATAATAGTCTCATCAAACTCATAATCACATTCGTATTCCTATACGAATATTATTTCCAACACCTAGTTTAGCTCTAGATATGAATATTCCATATTCATTTTCCAAAACATCAACACTTCTAAAAAAAGTTTCATCACCTCGGATAATTCAAGAGTTACGTAAGAACATGAAATATCCGAAATCACGCTCGTAACAACATATCCGAGGTATTTATCTCCATGTTACCATTTTCTTCATCATGTCATTCATACAACCTCAAGAATCACAACAAAACCCTTATCGTCATATGAAGAAGATCTCAATAATCATATCAACATCCGAAATCTCTTATTACAATTCCAATAAATCTCGTATAACATTATCACATGAGACCATAATTGTACCACCCCCGATCCTCCTAGGAATATTACACGCCGTAAACCCTTCTCACAAGGATTTACCAGGCTAAGCACAATTTCCACGTCATTCCAAAAATGCTAAAAAGACCGATGACGGTAATATTTTTCAAATACTAAAAAAAAAATTATTTTCCAAATACCGTCAAAACGATCAAGGTTAAAATGCAAAAAACTCAGTTTAGGGAATCGGTTTTACAAAATAAAGTTTCAGTTGGCAAAATACCAAAATCCATTTCAAAAATACTCACGCAGCGGATAAAAGTACAGTCCAATTTATGCATTTTCATTGAAATAAGACGAACATCAAAATACACGATTCCCAACATACTCCCTCCCGAGTAGTAATCCAAAAAGAAAAAAAATGAGCCACTATCAAAGGGATACGAGGATTACCTTGTATGGACAAACCACGAAGAAAGAATAATTGAACTCCATTTCAAGAATCATTAAATCATCATAGTCATCATATGGCCTCAAGAACATCAAGATCTCTATGATTCCATAATCATAATCAACATATTCAAAGCATATCATTATCTTCCTTCAACATAGACCTCATAGAATATGGATAACACAAGAAATCACTTCAAGAATCAACAATAGTTCCATAACCAAGCTCTAATTCCATGATTCCAAGCTCACAATCATGTTAAAAGTGTTTAGAACACCCTTAAAAGTGAAGAGGGACGAGTTTTGGAGAGAAATATCTCAAAGGATCGTGAGAGAAATGAAAGGCAACACTTCAATATATAAATTGTACTCTCATTACGTACGTAAGTGTCCTTTCTTAACGACGTAACAACTTTAACGCACGTAATCCAATATCCATAACGCACGTAACCAACTCACCTGCCTCATTCGCGGTATCCATTACGACGTAACCCATACCATATAACGCATTTAATATACCATTGACTTGCTACAAGATAATGGTTGTGTTACGACGTAACACGCCCCGTAAAACGCACGTAACACGACGTTGACTCACCACAACATCCTCCGCCGAAAGTTGCCAAACAGGTCCCACCCGCCTCACAGACTCGGTTACGTCCGATGCCTTCGTTACGTCGTAATACCTTAGCCTTAACGTACGTAACCATGCCAATCTTACGTACGTAATCTCACCTTATTAACGTACGTAATAATTCCATACTTAGCCAATTTCAACAATTCCTGTCCAAAGTCATGACATATCAAATACGAGCATACAGCAAAATCAATACATATACTCAATTCAATAACATTATCAAACGTTCACAACGTCCTCGAGCATAATTAACCATCCACGATATCCAATATATAAACGAAAAAAAATATATCCGAAAAAATCGGGGTATTACACTCTACCCCCCTTAAAAACAAGTTTCGTCCTCGAAACTCGCAATCACTCGCACAAACAACCTTTCAACGGGAATTCAAATTCACCAAGAATTATCGAATAATCCGAACAACATACTTACAAGTCTGTGAAGTCGAAGATCTCCCGTGATACTAGCATGCGACTCCTAAACAAAGTCTCAACATAATACCGATACACTCCAATATCGCAATTAGCAATTTAACAAAATCTCAAGGAAGAGTTCACGTCCGTGATCACAGCCACGATTCTTCCTACTTTCAGCCAACATTCTGAAGGGCACATACGTGCGTAAGTATAATCCAAATCGCACATTCTCGAAGTGACCAATTCTCAAGAATACCAAGCTATAAACGAAACGATTAAGAAAAATACAAGAAGAGTGAGAGGACTTACAAGTACCGGTCGCACTGTGATGATGGCAGAGTAGTGATACTGTGGGCAAATGCCGACTCAATCGACCCAAAAGACCGTCAGACTAGGTATCCATAAACCTAATCTCTGATTCCATATTCTGTATCACCCCCAAGTTATTCAGTATATTACAGCGCCGTGAGCCCCGCCGTGGGACCCACAAGGCTAAACATACGCGGAACTATAAACTTGACCGATAATGTCTACATAAAAAGAAAGGAAGACGATACAAATGGTATTCAAACCATAAACAATGAAACCATATACATCACCGCACAAATCAATACTTGGCAACACAGCCGGAACATCAAGGAAACGAAATACAATACTCGAGTATTTAAAAATCCATTCCAAGACAACAACACTGAATGGAGGAAACCAAAAGAGATAACCGGAGATAAGACACATTATCACACTTGCCCATCATCTTCATGCCGACCTGCACTGCCCCGTCCGCTCTCCCGAACTCGAAATACATGAAACGTATTTCCCCCATAAAGGGGTTAGCCGTCGAATAGCTAGTGCAAGTATAACAATATGAAACATAATACTTCTCGACAATAAAGTAAATGTAATCCGTCAATTCATCAATTCAAGACTAGTATTCCGGAATAACTAAATCTCATAAGACGTATGTGAATGCCGTAGAAACGGTTCGTTCACCTCATACGCCGTTACGTATGTGAATGCCGTCAAAACGGTTCGTTCACCTCATACGCCGATACATGTAGGAATGCCGTCAAAACGGTTCGTTCATTACATGCCAATCAATATATCTATGAATGCCGTAAAAACGGTTCGTTCATGATATGCCATCAATATTTCTATGAATGCCGTAAAAACGGTTCGTTCATATCATACCATCAATTCCTCTTACTTTCAAAGTCGAGAACGTACAATCATAAATGTATACTTGCCTTAATAAACGTTATCAAGATCCCAAGAACACGGTTCGACCGGGAAGCTTGAACCACGAAGAAGACAACGAACTAAGGGTTTCACTCGAGTTCTTCACAAGAATTCGACCCTAACAACATAAATTCAATAAATCATCGATCATACGGGAAGAATAATCGTAGAACGCCCGAAAACCCTCTATGACATTTTACTGACACCTTCAAGGCGTCGGTCAAGAACTCGACCAAAACAACGAATCGATACGATCCAAACATGGGATAACAAGGGAAATGATACAATACATCTAAATAATCATCAATCCATCACAATCCTAAGTTAAATCGGATTAAACGGATTTAAATCGAACAAAATACCCAAAATCCCCAAAATTAGATTTCGAAAATCTTACGATTCGCTCGATCAAAGGATGTTATCGGACGAATGATTGATGATATAACCCAAGGAACTCCATGGATATGTTCATAAACAACATGGCTTCAAGTTTAGAACACGCCACCGCGAAGAGGAGAAGAAGAAGGTGAAAATGGCAAGAAAAACGTCTGCGGGGCCTTTTATAGGTTGATCGTCACGGACACGGCCCGTCGGCACGGCCGTGTTGCACGATTGGCCGACAGGACTCGACCGTGTCCCGCTTGACACGGTCGCGGCCGAGGGCCTTCCGACAGCCGACCCGCCGACCGATCGGGCATGACTCGACCGTGTCCCGGGACACGGCCGGCGTGTCGGCACTGCTCCAGCTTATCCGAAGAGTACGGCACGGCCGTGTCGGACGACACGGCCGAGTCTGGTCGGCGAAACTCCGGCATTTCCGGACGAGTACGGCACGGCCGTGTCGGACGACACGGCCGAAGTTCGGCCGGCGTGATCGCCAATAACGAGCGGTGAGTTAAAACGACCATAACTCTCTCGTCCGGACTCCGATTGACTCACCGTTTGAACCATTGGAAAGCTAACTCGATGCTCTATAATATTGCAAAGATTCAGAATTTTTGGAGTTACCAAAAATTAATGGTGATCTAACAAAGTCGAACTCCCACGTGAAAAAGTCGATAAAGAACACGGAATTCAACAGAACGATACCGAAACGAACTCGGATGACAAAAAGTGTAGAATTAATCATTCTCAGGATGACGAAACGGTCCCAAGCAAGTCGTCAAAATAGACTTCCGCCAAAAATAGAAAATTTCCGGGGATAAAAATTACGGGTATTACACCGAATACTCGAGGGTCAGCAATAAGGGTGTTCAAAAATATCCGATATCCGATATCCGATCCGAAATATCCGAAAATCCAAAGTTCCGGATATCCGAAAATTCGGATATCCAAAAATTCGGATATCCGAAGTTCGGATATCCGGAACTTCGGATTCGAATATCGGATAGTACTTTTCAGAAAAATTGGATATTCGGATATCCGAAATATCCGAAAAATATTAAATTTTTTATTTTTTTATATTTTAAATAATATAAGATATTCGGATATTCGGATATCCGATATTCATATCCGAAGTTTTTTTCGGATATTCGGATATCCGATATCCAAATCCGAATATTTTTTTTCGAATATATGGATATCCAAACATAATTCGTATTTTTTCCGGATATTCGGATATCGGATATCAAAATCTACTATCCGAATTTTCGGATATCCGATATTTCGGATATCCAAAAGTCCGAATATCCGGTTTTGAACACCCCTAGTTAGCAAAACTCCACTGTTTTGCTAGTGCAAGTATAAAACAGAAGTACAAGCCATACACAACGTGCTTCAAGAATATAATAATCTTGAATATATTTCCCGAGATAATTCACTTAATCAAAACAGTTTGATTTAAAAAGGTAGGAATAGAACCATGTATCTCATACAAAATATTTTACGATCTCGGGAGTTTGCTAACATTTGGAATTAAGGAATTCTCAAGTCTTTTGAAAACACTTGGGGACATGGCCCAAAATCATCTTTTTCAAAATACGATTCCAATAATAAAACGCGGGTTCACAACCCAATTCACAACACACGGGGTCCACGACCCAAATCACAGAACACAGGGTCCACGACCCAAATCACATAACACATGTTCCTAAGGATTATTCGTGTCCCGTTCTAACAAACCACGAACCTCAGATGCTCACGTAGAACATACCCGAGTGAATAACCCAATAGGAAACCATACCAAATTACATGTCCTTGTGATAACAGTCACAGAACCAATCTAAACCACAACCATAAGTTATCCCGGCATCGCGCTAACAAGCCACGAACCTCGGAGTCCCCGCAAGACATACCCGATGATAACCCCCACAAGTTATCCCGACATCGGGCTAGTAAGCCCCGAATCTCGGAGTCCCCGCAAGACATACCCGGATTGGATAACCCTACGGTCACGCCCGACCCATACTAACAAGTATGGATCCCGGAGATTTATCAATCCTACCCGGAGGCACATCACTTTCAACGATCACATAACAATGAGCAGAACATCAAGCCAAGCAACACTTAAACATCACAACCTCCTTTCAAAGGAGTAACAACTAATATCACACACATTACCTTCTTACCGAACAAATACACATAATATTACGTAATCCCCGGCAAAGGGTTACGGTCTATTAAACTCACACAAAGTGATCATAGCATCTTTCAACATACAAAACCAACACACATATTCTGAGAACATATATATTCACGAAGTACACGAATTATCGTTGAAAGACAACATTTATCGAGAACATACCGATCCCTTTTTACGTTCATTAAACATTGGGTTTCGCATAAAATCATTTATCAATAATTATATCTACGAAACATGAAACGTATGGACAAGATACTTGCCTCGACACCACGAGCAACCGAACAACGAACGAACATAGTCGGATAGTTCTCGAGCTTCCAAAAATGACCAAGGATTCGGCAACCCAACGCATACTACGAAAATAACATCACCATGAATCAATAACACTAATCGAAATCCGAAACGATCCTACAAACAACAAGGATCTAAGTGTTCTCAAAGAAATAAAGAATCATTGATCCGGGCGATAAAAATCGATGAACGGTTAACAAAATCTGAAGATTACGGTTAAGACAAACAAAAATACACAATCGAGCGGATGAGATCGGTTAAGAATCACAAATCCAAGGAAAAACCCCAAATTCAAGAAACTAGGATTCTAAGAAGAGATTACCTTGATTTGGACCAAGAAGACGATTAGATGTTGTTAAACATCTACCAATCCGTTCCTAAATGAAGCTAGAAGAAGGAGATCGCTCAAATCGCCTCTGGAGCTCACTCCCGTCGGAAGGGATGAAGAAAAGAAAGGAAATGACGACTTAATGCTGCTGTCCAGTATTTATACTGGACAGTTATTAGCGCGTGCTAAACACCCTGCATTAGCGTTCGCTAACGGGGTCAACGCTCCAGAGAATCCGCCTATAACACAGTTAGCGCGCGCTAGCCAAAAGCCGTAGCGTGCGCTAACGGGTCACAAAACCAGTCCAGTAGCACCTGGACAGATCTGCATCTACCAAGTAGCATGCGCTAGGAACAACGATTAGCGTGCGCTAAGCAGTTGATAGCGTGCGCTAGCTATCGACCTTAGCATGCGCTAATAAAGCCCCAGTCCCAGTCCAGTAGCTCCTAGACTTCCCCTGGACTGCCAGTTAGCATGCGCTACACATTCAGTAGCGTGCGCTAACAACAACGCCATAGCGTGCGCTATGCCACAAGCATTAGCGTGCGCTATGCCACAAAAACCCAGAAACTCACATAGTGATCCGAAACGCCTCCAAACACATGTCCCAACAAGGCACACCCAAACATGGCACAAAATTCCAACGATGAGGACAATAACAATCCGATAAAATACAGAAACCTCAATGAATCCGGAACAAATGTCTCGGGTATTACACTGCACACGCACGAGCGAGTGCTCGTGCCCAGTGCTCGTGCATCCCGACGATTCTTGGCGATGGCGCGCCGCGACCGGCGCCGCGGCCGGCCGCTTCGTGCATGCTCGCCGTGCGTCACTGGCGATATTAATAATGGTCGGGCATGTCATTTCTTCACCCGCTTTTCATTTCGTTTCTTTTCCTTCCGCGGATGGAAGCTTGGAGAGGTCGAAGATATGATCTTGTTCTTTCAATCCACGAAATCTTGAGTTTCTAACTATTGCTGCCCGAAATATTATCCGGAGATAGATATTGCTGGAATGGACGGACAGCAAATAAGTTGCGAGAGTACGTCCGAGGGAATGGAAATAACACAAGATTTGCCGGGTTTGTTAGGCCCGGGCTTGAATGCTCTTGCGAGATATTATTAATAAGAATACGTTTGAGTACAAATATTAATGTAAGAATGCGATTACAATAAGTGTAAAAGATCCTAGTTATCTAGCTGTTGAGTGCTTGCCGGAAGAACTAAAGTTGCTCTGAGTTCTTGTTCTCGTTTCTGCCGACCGTCTTAGAATTAAGAGGTGCTGAGAGAGAAAAACCGAGAGATAGCTGCAAGAAAAGCCAGACCCAAAGCCAGAGAGCAGTTTGGTCGAAAAGCCCAGAGTTCTCCAAGTGCAGGATGCCTCTTATTTATAGGAGCTGAGATGCCCTTTACTGACGGGCGCTCGCCTTCCTTGTAATATAATAAGGGGCGATCGTCTTTAAGCACATGGGATGTTTGCCTTGAAGTCCGCGACTGCTGCTGGCAGCCAGCTATGCGGTCCAATGGGGAGCCTGCACGCGTCCTGAATTGCTGTCACGGGAGGTCCCACTTGCACCTTTCGGCGGGTCTGTCGGTAGGTGAAAAGATGCTGACAGGTTGTGGTCAACGATCCATGTCCTGCGGCGCCTCTTCTGGATCTGCATGTGGGTCTCTGTCCGAGCTTTGCCTTTTGCCGACTAGACATGCCGGCTTTGCGTGGCGTGAGGCGGTCGTCATTGGCCGGGCACCAGAGTCGATCGCCAGGTGCCAAGAGACGATCGCCTTAGATGTCGATCGCTCAGCACTGGGACTTGACCTGGGACCTCCGATCGGCAAGTCTTCCTTGGTCTATTCGACTCTAGCTCGGTCGCGTGTCGTCTGTGCCGATCGCCTGTTGAGGTGTATAATTCTCGACACAACAATTTCCCCCCAGCTTGCTCCGATGTTGAAGACATGGAGTGAGGTGGTTCTTACTGGCGATCGTTGAGGATAAAGACGGGCGACCCATTGTGCGGACTTTAGTCTCGGACTTGGGCGATCTGATCGACTGGCGAGCTATCTTCGGTCTTGTACCTGCAATTTTCAAATTTGTCGATCCCTTGTAGAAAGCTGATTGTTTCGTCATTGAGAAACCGTGCACAATCGCGGAGTTCGATGGACCGACCTCCATGACCGTGTCTTGTGCGCGAGCGACATTGTCTGTCTCGTGACTCATTTTATTGTGAGGGTCCTCCGTTAGGCTGTGCATCGCCTCGTATTTAAACGAAGGGCGTGCGGTCTTGGTCTGGAGGAGTCCTTGCGCGGGGCATCGTCGGATTAATCGACTCCACGTCCGTGGCTCGTTAGCACTTTTCTACCTCGGATCGTCATGTTAGATGGCAATCCTCGATGGTATACATTGTGACGGGGGTAGGGAAGCGTCGCATTGTCCGGGTCCACCAAGTTAGATGATGAACCTTTGAGGGCGGGCGAACGTGTCCACTGATTTATTTGGAGAGTCCTTCATCTACGCCCGCCTCGTATTTAAACGAAGGGCGAGCGATCGCAGCCCAAAGGAACTTTGCATGGCCGAAGCAGTCGGTTCAATCGACTACCAGGACCATGGCTGCACTCTTCTACCTCGGATCGTCATGTTAGATGCCGACCCTCAACGGTGTACGTTGTGCGGGGGAGGCGATCTCGTGCCTTAGTCCATCATGTCAGATGATGAACTGTAGATGGCGAGCGAGTCCTCCAGTTTCGGAGATGTTGCTTGATAATGGCGATCGGGCTGGAAGACTGGTGATCGTCATTCGGCTGCCGATCGCGTTGCTCACACGTGAAAAAGTAACCTTTGCCTGGCCAAAAAGTCGGTGGCCTTGGCGCGGAAGATCGCGTAGGTCGGGGGGATGTCCTTCGTAAGATGCCTGAACATAGGCGAAAGATCATCGAATCCCCCTAGGACCGAGTAGAGGGTGATCTCGTCGCTCACGGGCTTGCCGTTGAGGATTATCTCATCCACCCGGTCGATGTAGTCTGTGTCGGACTCTTCTTCCCCTTGCCTGATCTGCATCATGCGATGGGGACCTTCCAGCCGAGTGACCTTGGCAGCGAAGTACGCTCTGAAGTTGTTCACCAGTTGATCAAAGGAATTGATGGATCGCGGCGGTAATGAGATGTACCATCTATGGGCCAGGTCGCCCAGCATTAGCGGGAACATTCGGCATCTGGTCGCATCGGATGCCCCACACCCGGTCATGTAGATCCGGAACTTGCTCAGGTGAGTTTTGAGATCTGACCTTCCCTCGAACAGAGGTGTTTGCGGAGGAGCGATCCTACGCTGCACGGGGGAGAGCTCGCTGTGGACCGCGAGTGGCTCGCTTGGCCTGGCGATCTCTCTTGGCGCCTGCCCCAGATTCTAGGAGCGTTTTCACGTCGTCGAGCTGGCGTTGCATCGCGGCCATCTCTGTATCTTGGTCGCTCGCATTTTGGCTTTTGGAGCAGGAGCAAAGGCGATCGTGTACCGATATCCTGAATCCGCGGTAGGCGATGAGGTCGTCGCCGCGGATCTCGGTTCTTTGGCGAGGAGCCAGATGGTCGGCCTGCCTTCAGGGAGTTGGATATGCTGAACTCTTGGTGACGGATTAGGGCTCCGTCGTCTCATGACTAGGACCAGAATGCCCCGGTCGTCACGATGGGTCGCTTCCTAGGCGGCTGAAGACGGAGGTGTCCCGCCTTGCGAGCGCCTTTTCTTGCGAATTGGGGCCTCTTGGCGATCGCTCGGCCAGTAACCCCTTGAACTTCCGTTTGCTCACGCGACGGATGGCCGAGGGGGTTATAGCGGGCGCGTCGAATGCTCTTCGTCGCTCCCGTAGGATGGCCATGGCCTCTTCGATCTGTTCCGCGGTTTGGAACTGATCGAGCGAGAGGCTTGGGCCGTCCCTTGGGGGAGGGATCGAGAGTCTCGGGTCGCCGCGGCTCCCTTCCGCCATAGGCTGGGGCTCGGATTGAGACGGAATGAGGCGTCCGGCGGATCGGCCATCGGCTTTCTTCGATATGGAGGCAGAAGTCATGATTCTGAAAGCTTTCTTTGAAGAGCAGTGAGTGTCTCTTCAAGTATATGCCCCAGAGAACAGAGAGTGTTCTTCGAGACGGTAGGAATAAAAATGAAGGTTTAGATGCCCTTCCTCTAGCGCCAATTGTTGCTGCCCGAAATATTATCCAGAGATAGATATTGCTGGAATGGACGGATAGCAAACAAGTTGCGAGAGCACGTCCGAGGTAATGGAAATAACACAAGATTTGTCGGGTTTTTTAGGCCCGGGCTTGAATGCTCTCGCGAGATATTATTAATAAGAATACGTTTGAGTACAAATATTAATGTAAGAATGCGATTACAATGAGTGTAAAAGATCCTAGTTATCTAGTTGTTGAGTGCTTGACGGAAGAACTAGAGTTGCTCTGAGTTCTTGTTCTCGTTTCTGCCGACCGTCTTAGGATTAAGAGGTGCTGAGAGAGAAAAACCGAGAGATAGCTGCAAGAAAAGCCAGACCCAAAGCCAGAGAGCAGTTTGGTCGAAAATCCCAGAGTTCTCCAAGTGCAGGATGCCTCTTATTTATAGGAGCTGAGATGCCCTTTACTGACGGGCGATCGCCTTCCTTGTAATATAATAAGGGGCGATTGTCTTTAAGCACATGGGCTATTTGCCTTGAAGTTCGCGGCTGCTGCTGGCAGCCAGCTGTGCGGTCCAATGGGGAGCCTGCACGCGTCCTGAGTTGCTGTCATGGGAGGTCCCACTTGCACCTTTCGGCGGGTCTGTCGGTAGGTGAAAAGATGATGATAGGCTGTGGTCAACAATCCATGTCCTGCGGCGCCTCTTCCGGATCTGCATGTGGGTCTCTGTCCGAGCTTTGCCTTTTTCCGACTAGACATGCTGGCTTTGCGTGGCGTGAAGCGATCGTCATTGGCTGGGCACCAGAGTCGATCGCCAGGTGCCAAGATACGATTGCCTTAGATGTCGATCGCTCGGCACTGGGACTTGACCTGGGACCTCCGATCGGCAAGTCTGACTTGGTCTATTCGACTCTAGCTCGGTCGCTTGTCGTCTGTGCCGATCGCCTGTTGAGGTGTATAATTCTCGACACAACACTAGCATGAATCAATCATCCCATAACCTCCTCCGATCTACCGAATCAAGGTTAGATTTCTTGATAATCTAGTTTTGAAGTGTAACACCCCGAGATATTCGGAATAATTACAGCGCCGTAAACCCTTTAAGTAAGGATTTACAAGGCTGATTTAAAAGAAATGTAAATATAAGACATCAATGCTGCGGAAATTCAAGTTTACAAAACTGTACAACTGGTTCAACGAGTAATTAATACAACCATATCGAAATGATATTAATACGACACGTGTACTCGCATCAAATCAAAACAAGAAAACGAATCACCAACAACAACAAACATCATCAACCCCTTCGCCGTCACGTCGATCGTGGTCGCTTTCCCTGCTCCTCGGCTACCTGAACATCAAAACAAATGTCCACCCCCGAAGGGGTTAGCAAAACGATGCTAGTACAAGTATCATATTAAACAATTTGAATATGCATCAACAATACATAACAAGATACACCACACGGACTTCCGCTACCGGAATCCGACAATGCGAATCCACAAGATTCCATTAATACAGCAAGGGTATTCCAATGAGCCAGCGCCCTCAGCATAGATCCCAAGATGATCCCGTCGGACCAACATGATGTGGAAATAACCTGTCCAATGATCCAGCGCCCTCAGCCTAGATCCCAAGATGATCCCGTCGGACCAACACGAGATGGACATCCGATCCAGCGCCCTCAGCATAGATCGTACAACGTACACAAACACAACTCATGCATACACATATGCCAAATCATTATGTTCATCAACATGAACATACAAACACTAGATAACGAATATCATGACAATTCAACGTAATAAATCTCATGTTCAACAACATGAATAATCACACACATGCTCAAAATACCAATATTAATATATTACGATACTTGCCTCAAAGATGGCAAGAACGAAATACTTCAATGATCTCAACACACTCGAAGGCCGCCTCCTTTGATCAACGTAGCAAGCTCGAACCTTAACAAAAGGAATGATATACAAATCATCTCAAGTCGAACGATGGCCTAACAATTCGGTCTACGGCTGAAAAGCTCAAAATAAACAATCGCTCGATCGCTTAGCGTGGCGCTACGTACTCTACGTAACGCGGCGCTAAGCCGGCTCGTTAGCGACGCTATCGTATAAGCCTAGCGTCGCTTAGCCACGGATCGACGCTTGAATCGGCTGATAACATAACGTACGTTACGTACGTATCGTGCGTTAACTTATCCCCGATAGCGCACGTTAACTAACGTATGTTAGCGTGCGCTAATCGTGCATGGCAGATTACTACTGACAGGAAACTGGGTTGAATGGTGATGAACTCATGAATTCTATGGTGATAAAACAAGTCATCCTCAAGCATATCATGCTAATAAGGTTTGTGGAAGTTCTATGATTATGAGATACAAATATACGGATAATCATCTCAACATCATAATTCATCTTAGATCTTCGAGAAAATATTCTAAGTTCCGATCGTCTTACGTTCCAAAACGCATGATTCCAATGTGTAAAACGTAACAACTAGGTAAATCCATCTACTGATCACAAATAGGTTTTAAAGCTTCAGAATATGCTAGGAGTTCAAACACCAAGAGGTTCAATGGTTTATACGGTGAATAAGTATCGAAACATCGAAAATATCCTTCTACACATGATGTTCGACTACTTAAGAATCTAACTGACAAGATAAGCATGATCAAACGTCCTTTAGAACACTACTAGTATTGGTGAAGAATCACCTACCTCAAAGTAGTGAAGAACACGGAGAAAATCGAAGCAATCCAACGTCGAAGGCTTGAACACCAATCTCCAATGATATACGATCCTCAATCACGAGCTAGGATGTTGATACGAGGTGTTTAGGATGAAGGAAGTTATGTTCTAAGTGTAAGAATTCGGGTATGGGAGAAGAAAGAACTGAAATCACGAATAGGATGCTGTCCTATTTATAAGAAATGGCTATTAGCACGCGCTAGTCCCTTCTCGTAGCATGCGCTAACGGCTCACTGACTTAACTGTACTCAACGCTTAGCGCGTGCTATGCACATGCCTGTAGCGTGCGCTAAGGCGTTGACTCGGCTTTTCCCGAAAGCCGTCCAGGTTCATCCCGACACAATCCGACAGGGGTCCCCAGCCAGATCTCACCTACCGCACGTCTCAATCAAATTGACCACGCATAGCGTGCGCTAATTTCCTTTGTAGCGTGCGCTATGAATCCATGTTAGCGTGCGCTACACATAGCCGATAGCGTGCGCTACATGCGCAGAATTACAATTTTTAAATCACATACATGAAATCATACGCTCGACAACATCGGATTATGAAATACGGAGAATAATACTCAGATCAAGTACAACTATTACAATATCACAAGTTCCAAATACATATTAGAAATCTCGGGTATTACATGGGGAAATTGGGGGTTTTGTTGGATTTTGTTCGTTTGATCCGTAATAACTTATATTATTGATGGATTAATGATTATTAAGGTGTATTCTACCTATTTCCTTGTTATTCCATGGTCGGATCGTATAGATTCGTCGTTTTGGTTGAGTTCTTAGTCGACGCCTTGAAGCTGTCCGACAAAAGGTCTTAGAGGGGGAAGTGGGCGTTGTGTGATTATTATCCATCGTACGATTGTTGATTTATCATTGGTATGACTTAGGGATGAAATTCTTGTGAAGAACTCGAGTCGGAACCCTTCCGTTCGTTGTCTTTTTCGAGGTCCGAGCTTCCCGGTCGAACCGTGTTCTTCGGAGTATTCGGTAGCAGTTATTAAGGCAAGTATTTTATTATACGAATTGTGTCTTGTGAATAGGGACGTCGTGTTATGGTTATGATGAATTGATTTATCTTAGCGAATATGCTTCGTATGAATTGATTATTATGAACGATTGATGGTAACAATAATACCTTTACTTAGTTAACATCGTGGAATTGTGTTGGATGTGCAAATCATCTAAGTTTGTGTCGGGCATGGTTGGTCATTGTTGAGTTGTTGTGATGATTATGAAAATTGTGTTGTTTTGGTTTACATACTTGATTATACATTTCGGTGTAATGTGGAATGGCTTGACATTTGATGATTATGAGTTGTGTCGTGTCGATGTGTGTGTGTGTGTGTTCCAGGTAGGGTCTGACGAGGCCTCTGGAGTTCGGTACATGATGTGTACGAACAAGGTGTGTGATCCAGGTAGGGTCTGACGAGGCCTCTGGAGTTCGGTACATGATGTGTATGAACAAGGTGTGTGATACAGGTAGGGTCTGACGAGGCCTCTGGAGTTCGGTACATGATGTGTACGAACGATCTTTGTGGCCGGGTAGGGTCCGTTGAGGCATCCGGAGTTCGGTACATGATGTGTACGAACAGTGTGTGTGGTCCGGGTAAGGTCCGTCGAGGCCTCCGGAGTTCGGTACATGATGTGTATGAACAACGATCGTATAACAGTGATTGTTTGTATAACATTTTAAATATGGGTCTCGGACTCATAATGATATATTATCTAGTGTGTTTTGAAACGAGAATCGGGCTAAGGCCCTAATGTTTACGAAACAGTTTTGTAAATTGGGACTCGAGGTCCAAAAGAATTTCTACTTCAAAAATCCCCGAGATGATGAGTTCCTTTTCAAATATCTCTTGCTTGAGTTCGAAATTTTAAATCTTCTCGGGAACATTTAATAATTGATTTCCGTATTAAATTCGTAGTTGCTATTTACTTGTTGTATTTCGTATCGTATTATACTTGTACTAGTAAAACAGTGGAGTTTTACTAACCCCCGAGTAATCGGGGGTGGATGTCTGTTTTGCGTCCAGGTACATGCAGGTTCAGGGGAGCAGTCACAAGATTGGCACAAGTGGATGACGAGCTGCGATACTAATCAAGAGTTGGGAGTTGTTTCGATTTTTGTTGTGTTGTCAGAGTTGCTTACAGTCTTCTGCTGTATTGTGTTTCGACCCCTGTGTGGGTAATGATTATTTTAGTCAGTTCTGTTGATGGGGTTGTGTGACCTCATCGGTCAGTGTATTCTTGTGTAAGTGACCTTAACGGTCTGTATTATTTTATTGTTTATCCCTGGCTGGGCAAACATTAGGTCGTTTTGTAAGGTTTAGCCTGGTAGATCCTCGTAAAAAGGGGTCTACGGCGTGTAATATTCCCATATGGTTTTGGGGGTGTTACATTTATGGTATCGGAGCTTAGGTTGCGGAAACCTAGGCTGTCAGGTCAAGTCGAGTCGTGAGTTGTCGAGTATGGTGTGGTTTTGTTATTCGAGATGTCGAGTGACTAGTTGAGTTGTGCGTAGTCACAACGTGTCGGGTATGTTGTCGGATGAGATTAGTATCGTGGGCGACCGTCATCTCCGTACGGCCTGTGGACGTAAGTCTCCTCTTTTATGCGAAGTACCTGTGTATCATGATTTTATCTAAATGAGTTAATTGCGGTGCATAATTTTATTTGCACGGTGTTGTGAATATAGTTGTATTTAATACGTGTGACATATAGTATATGTATAAAACTGGGCCTATTGTTGTTTTACCTTTGAACCACTGTGAGGGATGGTATGGTGTGAAAATTGAGAACCTTGATGGGTTTCGAATAAGGTATCGACGATTGAGTTCGTGAGAAACTCCGAGGAATGGTTTTCTTGTATGTTTAAACTAGATGTTGTGAGATGTATTCAATTGGATTGTGCATGTTGGATTGTATTCCTTTTATCCGCTGCGTGAGTTCTTTTGTAATGGCTTTCGGTATTTTACCGACTGAGTTTTATTTCGAAAACTGATTCCCTTAACCGAGTTTTTGGCATTATGGCCTTGATCGTTTTGGCGAAATTCTTATGACGGTATTTAGTATTTTGTAAATGGCTTTTGTGAGTTTTTGAAATATTACCGTCATCGGCCTTTTTGGCATTTTTGTAAATGGTTTTTTAGCCTGGTGAGTTCCGGCGCGGGACCCACGGCGCTATAATGTTCCGTGTAATTATCTGAAATTTTTGGGCATTCTAGCCCATTGAATTATCTTTGAAAACCTTGAGTATCTTAGAAAATAAATTTCGAGACGTACTTTTAAAATGAATTATTTTCTCTTGGTACATCCAAAGTGCCACAATATGTTTCAAAATTCTTCTACCTCGAGGACCAAAATGTTTTGAGATATTTTCAATGTTTTAGAAACACTTTTACTTAGACCCGAGGGTCGAATATTTCCGAAAGTTGTTCACGAAAAGAAAGTGTCCTCATTTTTATCGAATGCGAAATAGTTTTCCAAAGTCTCGATAACGATGTTTCACGTTTGTACTTTTTTTGAAGGGTGATACTCAAGATCAATCGGTGTTTCCAAAATTATTTTCAAAAAGGGGTTTTTTATTTTTTTAAAACCTATCAATTCCCGTTTGCGTTTGGAAATGTATGTATGATGTTTGCTTTGTCGTTATGATGTTAAATTCCGAATATGATCGAATTGGTGGCATGAACGTTGAGGCGTTGCCACATATTTGTAGTACTAGCCCTCTGTGAGAAGTGTGAATTGATATTTACTATTTGTCGCCTTGTGGTGATTTGCGTGTTGTCGCACGAGTGTGAGCTGTTGAAGCTTGGGTTTGTACGTTTGGGTACATGTGTGATTGTTTCATGATGTTTGTAATTATGTGCTGGTTATCGTTCGAGCCGTTGAGGTCGCCGAACGATACCGTCGTTGCTGTAGTGTTTGTGTGTGTATTACTTTACGATGGTAATCGTTGTATATGATATGTGTTATGATTCTTTGTTGTGCTGAGTTGGCATCTCCGCTATGTTGTTTTGCGACGTTATACCCCATTGTATCTAGCATTTGTATTTTCGGTATGTCGAGCCGAGATGTTTCAACCGTGATATGCCGGGGCATGCACGTGTAAATTGTCCTTCTCGTCAGTAATGCGTTTCAAGTGAGGACTCGAGGGACACTGAATTCAGTTTTGCGAATTGGCTACCGAGACTTTTGGAGTTCGCGCTTCAGCACAGATATCAGGATCGACTCTGAGAGGCCCATGGGAGATTTTCCTGTCGGTTGCTTTTTGTGTTGTTACCTTGTTTCCGTTGTTGTGAGTTGCGGGGACGACATTTATTTTATAAGAGGTCGGATGTAATACCCGTACTATATTTGACTTCTGCAGTTTCTCCTTCTAAATTCTATCGACTTGCATGTGTTCGTCGATACTTTTTGAACTTGTTTGATGTATCAGTTGTCATCGTTCGAACTGGTTGTGACCTTGTTTCAGATCGATCTGTTTATCATCGTGACTTTTTCGAGTTCGGTTCGATTCTTGTGAACCTTGTTTGGAAGTAACATCTTTCACTTTCTCCCAGTTCTTTTAATGTCTGGAGTTGAAGTGGGGACTTCGGAGTCATTGTTCGACTGTTGTCATTCGATCATTGTTGTTCGATCGTTGTTGTTCGATCATTGTTATTTGATCATTATTGTTCGATCATTGTTATTTGATCGTTGTTGTCCAATCATTGTTATTTGGTCGTTGTTGTTCGATCGGGGTTATCTGACTGTTGTTGCCTGACCTCGTACTGCGAAGAATTGTCGTTCACCGTTAGTCAACTGTTTCGAGTGTGGCCAAGTGGGTCACCGAGCCGTGCATTTCGAGACGGTAGCTGAGAGATTTTGGGATTGAGGTTGCGTCTCTGCTCCGAAAGGACATAGAAATGCCTATTGTAGTTTTTGAGGACTTCGGCGTAGTCCGAATTGTTTGTGGTTGTCCTTGTGGATCGTTTGTGTGTTTATTTCTGTTTTCTTGATTGTGCGTGTTTCCTTGTAATGGGTGCCTTGTATTTTGTGATTGTTCAGATAATCGACTTGGTTGTATTATCTGTTTTATGACGATTGTCACTTGTTGGTTTTATTATGTCTCTATCGGTGGCGTTGTGTTGGTCGTCGTGGAGCGTGTTTTCACGCCGTATGTCTCTTGGCGTTTCTTGCAGCGTTTCGCCGTTGGGCACGAGTTTTCGGTTTTTGTGTATCTCGTCGAGTTTTCCTGGCGAGTTATTGCTTCTCCCTACTTGGTTTAAGTTTCGGGACGAAACTTCTTTTAAGGAGGGTAGTATGTAATATCCGCAATTTTCGATTTCTGGTAATTTTTTCTTTTTTCGGCAGCAGTCCGTTTTGACGACTCGCTTGTGACCGTTTTGTCATTCCGAGAATGATTAATTCTTCACTTTTTGTCATCCGAGTTTGTTTCGGTGTCGTTTTGTTGAGTTCCGTGCTTTTTGGCGACTTTTTCGCACTTGAGTTCGATTCATGCGAATCTCATTCGAAACTGCTGTTTCGAGTTTCCCATAAGTCCGTTTAACTTTGTTAGACGTGTTGTGAACTTCGGTTTGGTTATTCGATCACGTATCGTGATTTTCGGGCGTTTTGGGCCATTTTGTAATTGTCCCAAAAGTTGTGGGTATCCGCATTCGTATTTGTTGTTTTGACTTTTTTCGTGGTCGAGTACGATAAATTGTTGCATGGTATTTCTTTTCGGATCGATGTTGTTGTCCGAGATCATTTCGTCGTGTTCATTTCGTGCGTTTTCGGGAATTCGAGTCGTCGAGTCTTGGCGGCTAGGCACTGGCCGGCCACGTGCGGCAGGGACCTGCCATGCGCGCACGAGCGTGGGGCACGATCTGGTACTCGTGCGGCCCTAACTGCACACGCACGAGCGAGTGCTCGTGCCCAGTACTCGTGCGTCCCGGCAGTTGCTGACAGTGGGCGCGCATGACCCGGCACACGACCGACCGCTCGTGTGTGCCTGCTCGTGCGTCCCTAGGCAGTATTAATAATGGTCGGGCAGGTCATTTCTTCACCCGTTTTTCATTTCGTTTCTTTTCCTTCCGCGGCTGGAAGCTTGGAGAGGTCTAAAACATGATGTTTTTCTTTCAATCCACGAAGTTCTTGAGTTTCTAACATCAATCAATCATCCCATAACATCCTCCGATCTACTGAATCAAGGTTAGATTTCTTGATAATCTAGTTTTGGGGAAATTGGGGTTTTTGTTGGATTTTGTTCGTTTGATCCGTAATAACTTAGATTATTGATGGATTAATGATTATTAAGGTGTATTCTACCTATTTCCTTGTTATTCCATGGTCGGATCGTATAGATTCGTCGTTTTGGTTGAGTTCTTAGTCGACGCCTTGAAGGTGTCCGACAAAAGGTCTTAGAGGGGGAATTGGGCGTTGTGTGATTATTATCCATCGTACGATTGTTGATTTATCATTGGTATGACTTAGGGATGAAATTCTTGTGAAGAACTCGAGTCGGAACCCTTCCGTTCATTGTCTTCTTCGGGGTCCGAGCTTCCCGATCGAACCGTGTTCTTCGGAGTATTCGGTAGCGGTTATTAAGGCAAGTATTTTATTATACAAATTGTGTCTTGTGAATAGGGACGTCGTGTTATGGTTATGATGAATTGATTTATCTTAGCGAATATGATTCATATGAATTGATTATTATGAACGATTGACGATAACAATAATACCTTCACTTAGTTAACATCGTGGAATTGTGTTGGATGTGCAAATCATCTAAGTTTGTGCCGGGCATGGTTGGTCATTGTTGAGTTGTTGTGATGATTATGATAATTGTATTGTTTTGGTTTACATACTTGATTATACATTTCGGTGTAATGTGGAATGGCTTGACATTTGATGATTATTAGTTGTGTCGTGTCGATGTGTGTGTGTGTGTGTTCCAGGTAGGGTCTGACGAGGCCTCTGGAGTTCGGTACATGATGTGTACGAACAAGGTGTGTGATCCAGGTAGGGTCTGACGAGGCCTCTGGAGTTCGGTACATGATGTGTACGAACAAGGTGTGTGATCCAGGTAGGGTCTGACGAGGCCTCTGGAGTTCGGTACATGATGTGTACGAATGATGTTTATGGCCGGGTAGGGTCCGTCGAGGCCTCCGGAGTTCGGTACATGATGTGTACGAACAGTGTGTGTGGTCCGGTTAATGTCCGTTGAGGCCTCCGGAGTTCGGTACATGATGTGTACGAACAACGATCGTATAACAGTGATTGTTTGTATAACATTTTAAATATGGGTCTCGGACTCATAATGATATATTATCTAGTGTGTTTTGAAACGAAAATCGGGCTAAGGCCCTAATGTTTACGAAACTGTTTTGTAAATTGGGACTCGAGGTCCAAAAGAATTTCTACTTCAAAAATCCTCGAGATGATGAGTTCCTTTTCAAATATCTCTTGCTTGAGTTCGAAATTTTAAAACTTCTCGGCAACATTTAATAATCGATTTTCGTATTAAATTTGTAGTTGCTATTTACTTGTTGCATTTCGTATCGTATTATACTTGCACTAGTAAAACAGTAGAGTTTTACTAACCTCCGAGTAATCGGGGGTGGATGTCTGTTTTGCGTCCCGGTACATGCAGGTTCAGGGGAGCAGTCACAGGATTGGCACAAGTGGATGACGAGTTGCGATACTAATCAAGAGTTGGGAGTTGTTTCGATTTTTGTTGTGTTGTCAGAGTTGCTTACAGTCTTCCACTATATTGTGTTTCGACCCCTGTGTGGGTAATGATTATTTTAGTTAGTTCTGTTGATGGAGTTGTGTGACCTCATCGGTCAGTGTATTCTTGTGTAAGTGACCTTAACGGTCTGTATTATTTTATTTTTTATCCCTGGCTGGGCAAACATTAGGTCGTTTTGTAAGGTTTAGCCTGGTAGATCCTCGTAAAAAGGGGTCTACAGCGGGTAATATTCCCATATGGTTTTGGGGGTGTTACAATCGAGTCCTCCATTTTTAGAGACGTTGCTCTGGGCAGCGGCCTTTTGTTTGACATGGTGGAAACTGGGGAAAGACGTCCGACGTTTCCACCTCTTGATTTGAAGCATAAAGATCTGGCCGCCCGGGTTGATCGGGAGGATCGACTCGTATGAATCCTCTGGCACGCCGTGTTTGATTCTGGCTATCGGACTGGGAGACTGGCGATCGATGCTCTGACGCCGATCGCGGCACTTTGATCCTTTCAGCCCGGGGCTCCGGCTAAGTTACTAAACTGTCCAGCTTGCCCTCCTCGAATAATCTCCAGAGTTGTCGGAGGAGGTCGCGGCATTGATCGGTGTTGTGGCCGTGACTCTTGTGGTAAGCACAAAATTTGTTGCGGTCTAGATGACCGTCATCCCTTACCGCGTTCGGCTTGCTTAGCCGCTCGCGCCCCTGGATGGCGTAGAAAATATGAGCCGGAGATAGATTGAGGTTGTGGTAGAGATGGGCTTCCACGTCCTCGAAGGTCCTGAAATCGTCGGGTGGCTTGGCGGACGCCTTGTTGGACTTGGCGATCGCCGTCTCTGCCCCCTCGTCTTGGCGAAGGGCGAGCAACCTCCGCCTGGCCAGAAAGTCTGCGGCCTTGGCGCGGAAGATCGCGTAGGTCGGGGGGATGTCCTTCGCAAGGTGCCTGAACATGGGCGAAAGACCATTGAATCCCCCTAGGACCGAGTAGAGGGCGATCTCGTCGCTTACGGGCTCGCCGTTGAGGATTATCTCATCTACCCGGTCGATGTAGTCTTCGTCGGATTCGTCTTCCCCCTGCCTGATTTTCATTATGCGGTGGGGACCTTCTGGCCGAGCGACCTTGGCGGCGAAGTACGATGTGAAGTCGCTCGCCAGTTGTTCAAAGGAACTGATGGATCGCGATGGCAATGAGATGTACCACCTATAGGCCAAGTCGCCCAGTGTTAACGGGAATATTCAGCACCTGGTCGCATCTGATGCCCCACACCCGGTCATGTAGATCCAGAACTTACTCAGGTGAGTCTCGGGGTCTGATCTCCCCTCGTACAGAGGTGTTCGAGGAGGAGTGATCTTTGGCTGCACGGGGGCGAGTTCGATCTGGATCGCGAGCGGCTCACTTGGCCCGGCGATCTTTCTCTTGGCGCCTGCCCCAGTTTCTAGGAGCGCCTTCATGCCATCGAGCTCGCGTTGCATTACAGCCATCGTCGTAGCTTGGTCGCTCGTGGTTTGGCCCTCGGAGCGGGAGCCGAGGCGATCGTGTACCGATCTCCTGGCTCTATGGTAGGCGATGAGGTCGTTGTCTCCGATCTTAGTTCTTCGGCGAGGAGGAGCCAGATGGCTGGTCTGCCTTCTGGGAGTTGGGTAAGCTGAACTCCTGGTGACGGATTCGGGCTCCGTCATCTCATGGCTCGGGCCAGAATGCCCCGACCGCCATGATGGATCGCTGTCTAGGCGACTGAAAACGGAACCGTCCCGCCTCGCGAGTGCTTCTGCTCATGAATCGGGGCTTCCTGACGATCGCTCGACAAGTAACTCCTTGAGCTTCCGTTTGCCCGCGCGGCGGATGGCTGATGGGGTAATTGCGGGGGTACCGTATGCTCTCCGTCGCTCCCGCAGGATGGCCATGGCCTCCTCGATCTGTTCCGTTGTTTGGAACTGATCGAGCGAGAGGCTAGGGCCGTCCCTTGGGGGCGGGATCGAGAGTCTCGCGCTACCGTGGCTACCCTCCGCCGTAAGTTGGGGCTCGGATTGAGCCGGAACAAGGCGTACGGTGTAATATCCGTAATTTTTCCGTTTTTAGCAGTTTCCATTTTTGGTGTATGTGTATTTTTATCGACTCGCTTGTAACTGTTTCGACATTTTGAATCTACTTTACTCTTGGAGTTTTTCCATTTGGACGAGTTTTGGTGGTGTTTTCACGTAATTTCATTTTATGACATGTTTTGCCGTATGAACGTCCGATTCTCATAAAACTCGTTCGTTTTCGTTGTTTCTTGGGTTGTACAAGTCCATATGGTTGAGTTGGTCATGTTGAGACTTCCGGTTTGTAAATCCGACGTCGTATCGTGATTTTCGGACGCTTGGGTCATTTTCGTAATTTCCTATAAATTTGGGAAAATTCATCTCCTTGTCGTATTTTGGAGTCCTCGGTAGTTGGTAGTGCATTTACTTTCGAGCACTCAGCTTCGTCGCTATGAATACCTCGTATCTACACTTTTGATTCTATCCTCGTGTTGTAGTTCGTCGTCGAATCGACTGTGCGTAATCGTGTTCAGGATCGGGTTCGTGCATAATGTACGTTATGCATGACCCATAACGTACGTTATGACCCTTCGCTTTCAGTACAGACATTTGGTTACGTACGTTAACCAGCATTGGGTTACGTACGTAACCATCATAACGTACGTTAACAGCTTGTGTTAACGTACGTAACGCTACTGCCGCTTTTAAACCCGACTTAACCTCGGCCGCTTCTTCGCTCTTCTTCAACCTTCTCGCGACGTGAGTGTTCTTGAGTGCCTTTGGAGCGATTTGTCCGTAACAACCCGTGGATTTCCTTTAGAGATTGATTATTGTGCACCAAGGGAGATTAATCTACAACATTCACATCTTCCATCAGTCGAATCCAAGGTATTTCCTCAGGAACCCTAACTTTAACGAATTTGGGGGTTTTTCGGGATTCTAGGGTTTAGTTCCGAATTGTTCATCTATATATCGATATTCTTTATCGATTGTGATTATTGAGTGATTCTAAATCCAATTTCCTTGATTTTAATACGTGAATTATCAATACGGGGAGATTTTGCGTGAACCCTCGCCCGTATCGATTGAACGTCTATTATCGTGATTTGTAATCGGGGTTTTGGGAGTATACCTTTCGATTATTGATGTCCGTTGGGACTGAGTTATGCTAATTCTTCGTTTAGGAACCGTTTTTTTCCAGTCGGATCATCCGTAGTCACTTTTCACTTCCGATTCTTCGAAGATGTCACAAAGGCAAGTACTTTACATTTGTTTACATGTTCTAGTATTTGAATTATGGCTGTATCGTGGTCGTTGTGGATGGATATGTGTATGTTCACCTAGGGATGGTCCGACGGGGCCTCTAGGGATACGTATTGCCGTGAGTGTGCGTATCGTGAACTGTGGTTAACCACCCAGGGATGTCCGACGGGGCTCTGCGGGGTACGGTGGCCGTGAGTCTCGTACCAACGGTTAACTTTGAATTGTGATTTGTTGGAGATAATGTGTTTTGCGATTGTACATTGTAAATATTCCGTAATATAAAACGTTTTCAAAAATGATTTTTGGCGCATTATTCATCTGATTAGAATGTAGTTCAAATGGATTGTACTTGCACTAGCAGTTGTCGCTAACCCCTTAAATGGGGGAAATACTTTTTGTATTTCAGGTATTGATCGTGGGGACAAGCGAGCATCCGAGCTGTATGAGGATGATGGGCAAGCATGATATTGTCCAGAAGTTGATTATTGGTGTTCTGTCTGTCCATTATTATTGATGTCTGGTTTTGGGATTCTGTATTATAAAATTGGTTTAAGTACTCGAGTACTTCCGGTTTGAGTTTTTTAATGTTGTGTTCCCGTTTTGGGGAAATGGATTTGATGTCAGAATTATATATGTCGGTTATAGTCTTTTATTTAACTTGTCGTTTCATTTATGATGGTTTGTCGTTGTCGAATGTCTTGTTTGGTACATTAGCCTGGTGGATTCCACAGTGTGGGGTCCACGGCGCTGTAATATGCCCCGAACATCTTAGGGGTGTTACAGAATATGGTATCAGAGCTTAGGTTTATGGATACCTAGGCTGTCGGTTATTTGGGTCTAGTTAAGTGTTGTTTTTGGGATAGTATCACTGCTATGCCATCATTTCAGTACGCCGGTGCTCGTAAGTTTTCCTAACTTGATTCGTTTCGCTGTTATGTTCCTGTCTTAGTATCTTGTTGCGTTTTGCGTTTGAATTGTACTTACCCATTACTTCTTCAGAATTCCTGCTGGTAGAGGACGCAGACGCGGTCGCGGACGCGGTAGGGGACGTGGCGCAGCCGGTGGGGCGGCCATGTCCGATCACTCGGGAACTGATTCGGCGATGCTTTCCTTGTCGAACAGTGTTCCCCCTAGTTCCGGAGGTCAACAGACTACCGCTAGCTCCGTAATGCACATGAGAATGTTGGAGTGGCCGATATTTTGCAAAGACGTAGCGAACTGATGACGCTATCGACTCGAGCCGCTCTAGTCGGCCAAGCTAATGCCAACCTGGCCCGCCTACCGGATCCAGCAGTGATAAGTTACTTCAGACGTGATTCGTATGCGTCCTCCGCAGCTTGATGGTGCTTCCACCCTCCGGTTGGGAGGATGGCTATTCAAGATGGAGAAAGTATTCGAGGCTGCTAATTGTTCGAGGAGAGGAAAGTACCCATTGCCCAAGATTTCCTCGCCAAAGAGGCAGAACGTGGTGGCAAGCGGTGAAACCGCGTGACCGGGCAGCCACGTGGGCGAGTTTCGGGATCTGATGGAAGATGAATTTTGCCCATGGCCAGTGAAAGAGGGGAGAATCCGAGCCTTCTTTGAGGCTAAGCCCCAAGATGTTCCTATTTCTCAGGCTATCAAGGACTACAATCAACAGCTGCATTATGTGAGGAACCAAGTCCGAGATGAGCTTGATAAGATCCGCCACTTTGATATGCGGATCAAACCGAGGGTGCGCCACTACATGTCTGGTCTGGGGTGCACGACTTTGAAAGAATATCAGAATAAGGCGATGGCTTATGAGATGTCGTTTTCTGCGACAGAGACGGCAACCGAAGGAAAGAAACAGAAAACCGCCGGTCAGTTTTTGGGAGGCAAGTCAGGAGGGTATCCGAAGACTCAGTCTGGTTCGCGAGTCTTCGGGAGTCAGTTGCCATCAGTTGGGCGAGGAACCGGTTCTAGGTCTGCTCCTGCTGGTTCCGTTCGTGGTCCTACGTGTTTCAACTGTAGTCGTCCGGGCCACATGATGAGTGAGTGTGATAGGCCTCCGATTCAGTGTCTTGCTTGTGGTCGGATGGGTCATCGTGCCAAGTTCTGTACGGATGCATCTCGAACTCCAGTTACTCAGATATCAGCCCCAGCTGCGGGAGAGCCGAGTGTGAATCAGGCACCGACAGTTCCTCAGCCCCAACATAGTTTTGGTAGAGGTCGAGGTCGCGGTCAGCCTTCTAGAGGGGGAGCTTCTAGTGCGGGGTCTGTTCCGGCCCGTGTGTATGAGATGAGGCGAACCGGAGATCCCGACGCGACGGTGGCTACAGGTACCGTCCACATCCTTGATCATCCTGTTTCCGTATTGTTCGATTCTGGTGCTACGCATTCTTTTATATCTATGAATTGTGTGCGTCGTCTGCATGTTGATTGCCTTGTTGCTTGTGAGCCTTTTGTTGTTAAACTTCCTAGTGGGGATAGCATCGTGGGGGATCGTGAGATTAGGGATTTTCCAATAAGTATCGCGGGGAGGGTTTGGCCTTCTAATCTGATTGCGGTGAATATTAGAGATGAGGATTTGATTCTAGGTGAGGATTAGATGGACCGTCATGGGGCGATCATGAATTATAGAACGAGGACTGTTTCGATGTTAGCCTCTGATGGTACTGAGCATTCTTTTGTGGGGCGTAAGCGGAGTAGCCAGAGATTACTGATCAGCGCCTTGAGGGCGGTGAGACTTCTTCGGGGAGGTTGCACGGGTTATTGGTGTTATGCCTTGAGATCGGAAGAAGGGGGAGTCGAGCTCTCGTCTATTCCGGTAGTGTGTGAGTATCCTGATGTCTTTCCAGACGAGTTGTCGGGTTTGCCGCCAGACCGAGAAGTTGAGTTTACCATCGATTTAGAGCCGGGTGCAGCCCCTATCTCTAAGACGCCATATCGTATGGCGCCTGCCGAGATGCTGGAGCTGAAGAAACAGTTGGGGGAGTTGCTAGACATGGGGTATATTCGACCGAGTGTTTCACCTTGGGGCGCACCGGTCCTGTTTGTGAAGAAGAAGGATGGGTCACTTCGTTTGTGTATCGACTACCGAGAGTTGAACAAAGTGACCATCAAAAACAAGTATCCGCTCCCGAGGATTGATGATTTGTTTGATCAGTTGCAAGGGGCAACTGTGTTTTCGAAGATTGATTTGAAATCGGGGTATTATCAGCTCCGAGTGAAGGATACCGACGCTCAAGACACTTTCGTTTGAGATACGGTCACTACGAGTTTGTGGTTATGCCTTTTGGACTAACTAACGCCCGGCCGTGTTCATGCAACTTATGAACAAAGTCTTTATCGAGTACCTCGATAAGTGTGTAGTCGTTTTATCGATGACATCCCGATTTACTCGAGGAGCGAGGAGGAGCACGCCCGTCATTTACATATCGTGTTAGATATTTTGAGAACTCGGCACCTTTTGCGAAGTTCTCAAAATGCGAGTTTTGGTTATGGAGGTAATGTTTCTCGGTCATGTGATCTCGGCCGAGGTGTTCGTGTGGACCCACATAAGGTAGAGGCAGTGTTGGATTGGGCGCGCCAAGAATGTGAAGGAGGTCCGCAGCTTTCGGGGTTATCCGGTATTACCGTAGATCTGCCGAGGGGTTCTCTAAGCTCGCCGACCGCCGACTCGTTGTTACGTAAGTCGAGAAGTTTGCATGGACCGATGAGAGGCAGAATAGTTTTGAGGAGTTGAAGAAGCGGTTGACGACCGCTCCCGTTTTGGCTTTACCGAGTGGTAATGATGGTTTCTCAGTTTATAGTGATGCTTCAGGCCAAGGGCTCGGATGCGTACTGATGCAGCACGGGAGGACGATTGCTTATGCTTCCCGTCAGTTGAAACCGTATGAATTGAATTACCCTACGCACGATCTTGAGTTGGCCGCAGTCGTATTTGCGTTGAAGATCTGGCGTCATTACTTGTATGGCTCGTCGTGTCAAATTTTCACCGATCACAAGAGCCTAAAGTACATTTTCACCCAGAAAGAGCTCAATATGAGACAGAGGACATGGTTGGAATTAATTAAGGATTACGATCTCGAGATCCTTTATCATCCGGGCAAGGCTAATGTGGTAGCAGATGCCTTGAGCCGAAAATATGTATCGCTTCGAGCGCTTGAGTTGCTTACGGCCCAGTCGGGACTTCAGCGAGAGTTTATGAGGTTGAGCATTGAGGTTGTACTGCCAGAGAGTTCCGGGCAGTTGCGTACTCTTGAGATTTCTTCATCTCTGGTCGAGGACATTAAGTCGGGACAGTTAGAGGACCCGATGTTTATTCATCTTCGAGAGAGTGTAGGGAAAGGGAAAGCCCCGGGATTCGTTATTCATGAGGACGGTGTGTTGAGATTCCGAGGTCGGTTGTGCGTTCCGAACGACTCGGAATTGAGACAGAGTATCATGCGAGAGGCTCATGCGTCACCTTACTCAGTCCACCCGGGCTCGAGTAAAATGTATAAAGATCTGAGGAAGAATTTCTGGTGGAACGACATGAAGAAGGAGGTAGTTCAATTTGTGGCTAAGTTTTTGACTTGTCAGCAAGTCAAGATTGAGCATCAGCGGCCAGCTGGGTTATTGAAACCACTTCCCGTTTCGGAATGGAAGTGTGAGGACATCTCTATGGATTTTGTCACGAGTTTGCCGAGGACGAAGACTGGTATGAATATGGTGTGGGTGATTGTAGACCGACTAACTAAGTCGGCATATTTTCTGGGCATCAAAGATACTTGGGGTCCAGAAAAGTTGGCTCGTATTTTTATCGCTCAGATAGTGAGGCTTCATGGTACGCCGAGGACCATTATTTCAGACAGAGATGGCCGATTTGTATCGCATTTTTGGCAGGCGGTACATAAGGCATTGGGGACACAGTTGCGTTTGAGCACTTCGTTCCATCCCCGCATCGATGGCGATCCGAACGTACCATTCAGACGTTCGAGGATTTGTTGTGTGCGTGTGCGTTAGATTGGAGTAGTGACTGGGAGGATCATTTGGCCTTGATTGAGTTTACTTATAATAATAGCTGGCACGCGTCGATTAAGATGGCACCGTATGAGGCACTTTATGGCCGACGTTGCCGATCACCGATATGTTGGGATGAGCCGTCCGATTTGGTTGGCACCGAGCCGGACCTTGTGTTGGAGACGAGGGAGAAAGTTGAATTGATTAGAAAGAGGATGTTGGCTGCTCAGAGTCGACAAAAGTCTTATGCGGATGTTAGGCGTAGACCCTTAGAGTTTGAAGTGGGAGATCATGTTCTGTTGAGAGTATCCCCGACGAAGGGAGTTTTCCATTTTGGGAAAAAGGGGAAGCTCAGTCCGAGATATATTGGGCCCTTCGAGATATTGGAGAGAGTCGGTGAGTTGGCATACCGTTTAGCTTTGCCTCCGTCGTTGAGTCATGTTCATAGCGTATTTCACGTCTCCCAGCTGAGGAAGTATAAGGACCTGGCCCCAAATTATTGATTTTGGAGACGTGGAGATCGAGAAGGATGTTACGTTCGAGGAGAGGCCCGTTAAGATTTTGGAGCGTCGAGACAAACAGTTAAGGCACAAAACCATTCCTTTGGTTAAGGTGCAATGGTCGAGACACGGAGTAGAAGAAGCGACTTGGGAGTTAGAGGAGGATATGCGTTCGAGGCACCCCGAGCTTTTTGATTCTTAAGTTTCGGGACGAAACTTTATTTTAGAGGGGGAGAATGTAATATCCGTAATTTTTCCGTTTTTAGCAGTTTCCATTTTTGGTGTATGTGTATTTTTATCGACTCGCTTGTAACCGTTTCGACATTTTGAATCTACTTTACTCTTGGAGTTTTTCCATTTGGACGAGTTTTGGTGGTGTTTTCACGTAATTTCATTTTATGACATGTTTTGCCGTATGAACGTCCGATTCTCGTAAAACTCGTTCGTTTTCGTTGTTTCTTGGGTTGTACAAGTCCGTATGGTTGAGTTGGTCATGTTGAGACTTCCGGTTTGTAAATCCGACGTCGTATCATGATTTTCGGACGCTTGGGTCATTTTCGTAATTTCCTATAAATTTGGGAAAATTCATCTCCTTGTCGTATTTTGGAGTCCTCGGTAGTTGGTAGTGCATTTACTTTCGAGCACTCAGCTTCGTCGCTATGAATACCTCGTATCTACACTTTTGATTCTATCCTCGTGTTGTAGTTCGTCGTCGAATCGACTGTGCGGAATTGGTGTTCAGGACTGGGGTCTGTTACGTGCATAATGTACGTTATGCATGACCCATAACGTACGTTATGACCCTTCGCTTTCAGTACAGACATTTGGTTACGTACGTTAACCAGCATTGGGTTACGTACGTAACCATCATAACGTACGCAATGCTGTGTTAACGCACGTAACGCTACCGTCGCCGCTTTTAAACCCGACTTAACCTCTACGCTTTTCGTTCTTCTTCAACCCTTCTCGCGACGTGAGTGTTCTTGAGTGCCTTTGGAGCGATTTGTCCAGAACAACCCGTGGATTTCCATTAGAGATTGATTATTGTGCACCAAGGGAGATTAATCTACAACATTCACATCTTCCATCAGTCGAATCCAAGGTATTTCCTCAGGAACCCTAACTTTAACGAATTTGGGGGTTATTCGGGATTCTAGGGTTTAGTTCCGAATTGTTCATCTATATATCGATATTCTTTATCGATTGTGATTATTGAGTGATTCTAAATCCAATTTCCTTGATTTTAATCCATGAATTATCAATACGGGAAGATTTTGCGTGAACCCTCGCCCGTATCGATTGAACGTCTATTATCGTGATTTGTAATCGGGGTTTTGGGAGTATACCTTTCAATTATTGATGTCCGTTGGGACTGAGTTATGCTAATTCTTCGTTTAGGAACCGTTGTTTTCCAGTCGGATCATCCGTAGTCACTTTTCACTTCCGATTCTTCGAAGATGTCACAAAGGCAAGTACTTTACATTTGTTTACATGTTCTAGTATTTGAATTATGGCTGTATCGTGGTCGTTGTGGATGGATATGTGTATGTTCACCTAGGGACGGTCCGACGGGGCCTCTAGGGATACCTATTGCCGTGAGTGTGCGTATCGTGAATTGTGGTTAACCACCCAGGGATGTCCGACGGGGCTCTGCGGGGTACGGTGGTCGTGAGTCTCGTACCAACGGTTAACTTTGAATTGTGATTTGTTGGAGATAATGTGTTTTGCGATTGTACATTGTAAATATTCCGGAATATAAAACGTTTTCAAAAATGATTTTTGGCGCATTATTCATCTGATTAGAATGTAGTTCAAATGGATTGTACTTGCACTAGCAGTTGTCGCTAACCCCTTAAATGGGGGAAATACTTTTTGTATTTCAGGTATTGATCGTGGGGACAAGCGAGCACCCGAGCTGTATGAGGATGATGGGCAAGCATGATATTGTCCAGAAGTTGATTATTGGTGTTCTGTCTGTCCATTATTATTGATGTCTGGTTTTGGGATTCTGTATTATAAAATTGGTTTAAGTACTCGAGTACTTCCGGTTTGAGTTTGTTAATGTTGTGTTCCCGTTTTGGGGAAATGGATTTGATGTCAGAATTATATTTGTCGGTTATAGTCTTTTATTTAACTTGTCGTTTTATTTATGATGGTTTGTCGTTGTCGAATGTCTTGTTTGGTACGTTAGCATGGTGGATTACACAGTGTGGGGTCCACGGCGTTGTAATATGCCCCGAACATCTTGGGGGTGTTACATACGGCGGATCGGAGAGTGGCTCTCTTCGATGTGGTGGCAGATGACATGATTCTGAAGGTTTTTTTTTTGAAGAACAGTGAGTGTTTCTTCAAGTATATGCCCCAGAGAACAGTGAGTGTTCTTCGGGACGGTCGGAATGAAAATGAAGGTTAAGATCCCCTTTTTCTAGCGCCAATTGTTGTTACCCAAAATATTATCCGGAGATGATATTGCTGGAATGGATGAGTAACAAACAAAATACGAGAGCACGTCCGTGGGGAAGTAAATAACACAAGATTTGCCGGGTTTGTTAGGCCCGGGCTTGAATGCTCTCGCGAGATGTTATTAATACGAATACGTTAGAGTACAAATATTAATGTAAGAGTACAATTACAATGAGTGTAAAAGACCCTAGTTATCTAGCTCTTGAGTGCTGCTCTGTGAGTTCTTGAACTGCAGGGAGTTCTTGTCTCTGTCGACTGTCTTTTGGGTAAGAGGTTCTGAGAGATAAAAGCCGAGAGAAAAGTAGCCAGAAAAGCAGACCTTTTTCCAAGTGCAGGAAGCCTTCTATTTATAGGAGTAGCTGGGACGTATTAATCCTGACGGGCGATCGCCTTTCTTGTATTATAATAAGGGGGCGATCGTCTTTTTGTACATGGGTTGATTGCCTTAAAGTCCGCGGCTGCTGCTGGCAGCCAGCTGTGCGACCCAATGAGAGTGCAACACGCCTCTCTTGTCTCTGTCCTGGGAGGTCCCACCTTGGACCTTTTGGCGGGTCTGTCAGTAGGTGAGAAGATGGTGACAGGCTGGGGTCAAAGGGCCTTATCCTGCGGCGCCTTTTCCGGATCTACACGTGGGTCTCTATCCCGAGTTTCGGCCTTCGCAGACTTGGCGGATGTTGGCTTTACGCGGCATGAGGCGGTCGTCCATGGTCGGGCACTTGGGACGATCGCTAGTTGCCGGGAGACGATCGCCTTGGCAGTCGATCGCTCGGCGCTGGGTCCTGTTCTGGGTCCTTCGATCGGCAAGTCTGCTTTGGTCTATTTGACTCTGGTTCGGTCGCCCGGTCTTTGTGCCGATCGCCTGTTGAGGTGTATAAATCTCGACACAACACCATCATCTATGGAATGCTTAGAAAATATGTCCCCACGTCGACTTTAGAAAAATACTCTCTGTATAATTTGTCTTTTAATATTTGATGACATTATTCGACGTATCCTAGTATTTCTTCATGGCGAATTGTAAGTGTTTTTTAAGGAATAAATTATTTGTTTGTGTATAAGAACAAAATAAAGTAAAATAGGAAAAATAACTCAAAATTACAAAGGAAATACCTACTTTTACTCAAAATCCAATTGCTTTAATTTTTTACCTCAAAACAAAATTCTTATATCTTACATCTAAAATACCTTTAGATACTATTTACATATATATACACGCGTATCTCTCTATTTGCCTTTTTTGCTCTCTCCCTCTCCCCTCTCTCTTTTCAATTATATGCGGTCCTTCATTTCCTGTCGTCCGCCGTCGCATAATGCGGTGGATTTCTTGTCGGTGCAAACCACCTTAGAGGTGCGAATCAATTTGTGGGTGTGTGGAACCTTGGGTGTGAACCCATCGTTGGTTAACCCGTCCCGGCCAGCTTATCTCCGCCGCCCCTGGTGGTTTTCGTTATCTTGGGCTGGCAAAATAGGTAAATCTAAGGAGAAACGAAAGGCACATAGCCTCCTGATTGATGGCTTACAATCGGGCTGTCCTGAAGAAGGTATTGTAGTTTGTCCCTTTCTCAATCCTTCTGGTGCAAATTTAGATCCTGTCCACGTGAATCTGAAAAGAGTTGGAGGTGGATCGTCCACTTACAGGGACGACGACCTCGACCACGGTCGTCTTCGGAATTGGGTGAAAAGCCATTACAACTCACTGCTACTCAAGCTTCTATTTTACACGCCCACGACTTGTATGACAAAGCTCCTCAAACAAGTCCAGCCAATAAGGATGAGCAGGCTGCTGCTCTGTTGTCGTCTCAAAGTCACCCCCAAAATTTGATTGGAATCTTCATATCTGGTGTTTTAATGCTATTTTTTATACTTTCCTCTGTATTTGCTGATAATATTTTTTTTCATATAGAAGAATTCGAAGTACTCATTAATAATACAATATACCATTTTGTAAATTAAATAATCTAGTGGTGACACAGTGTTGACTGAAAGTGTGATTGTTGGGGTTGCACGACGAGGTGGTTATGGTTATACGATGATACCGTGTTTTGATGGGATTGAATACAACACAATCATGTTGTTATTAAAATACCGCATGATTTTTTGAATTATCTTGTGGTAATCTTTTTGTGGTATTTTTTGAATTACCCTATGGTGATTTGGTTGAATAATTTAAACTAGTATATCAAAATAACAATTGGTAATTCCAAAATCATTGATTGTCTAAATTATTAAATGATAAATTTTACCAAAATGCTGGCAGAAAAAATGAAATAAAAATAATCCCCCCCAGAAAAAAAATTGATCGAATTCAGAACTGATACTGGTTATTTAAATTACCAATTAGTAATTTTTAACATTGTCAGTATTGATCGACAGCTATATTTGACGGATAGTGATATTTATTTTTATCATATGTTAATTTAAAGATATTAGTTGATAATCTTACTTAACATATTCCTTACATAAATATTGGCATTTTCTTAATTTTGGATTCTTATTTATCTAAAATTGTGAATCCAACATTGATTTAAAATGGTACGTAACTAATGGATAACCAAAATAAATAGAATTCAATGTCTTGAATTTCACATCGATTTATAATAGAACCTCACAAATGAAAAACCTAAATAAATACTTAAAATTCAATGTGTATTTGTGATCCCATAGTTATTTCACACACAAGCTTTAAACTTTTATTTTAATGTGTTTAATTTGGTCAATTATTAAGTTGGATGAATAAATAGTCTATTTTTAGAGAAAATTTAATTTGGTCAATTATTCAATTAAATTGGTTCTATTTATCTGAAACTTGAATTTCACATATGTTTTATTTTAAAATTATTAGTTTGGCCAATATTAATAATATCAATTATTAAGTTAGCCAAATAAATTACTTTATTTTTTATTAGAGAATCTAATTTCACCAATTATTGAGTTTGTATTAATCGCATTTATCTAAAATTTTGAATACCACATCAATTTTAAATGAGGCTATGCCGATTGGGGAAACCATTTGATGATGCAGAAATTCCCTAAACTCTTTGAGTAGATACTTTATTTTTTATTAGAGAATATAATTTCACCAATTATTGAATTTGTATTAATCCTATTTATTTAAAATTTTGAATACCACATCAATCTTAAATGAGGCTATGCCGATTGTGAAACCATACGATGATGCAAAAATTCCCTAAACTCTATAGGTATACATCTTGTATTTTACCATCAGGGTTTGGAATAAGATTAGTTTTCCTAGTCATTTCTTCGTTGAGCAATAAATAACTCATGATCTAATAAGCACTAGCTGCAGCATCTTGAGTTATTGGAAGTCTATTATATTCATGAACATCATCGTGACACAAGGACCTTAGCTATGAACTGAAAAGGATCACTAGCTTCCTCTGCCACGCTTATTAAACTCTCACCAGAAGTATAGATTAGACTCTTATTTTCTTTATACCATTGAAGAGCTAAATATTTAAAATTTATATATTTTTTCTACTCTATAATTATTTTGCACCACGAATTTAATAGTTTTATTTTTATTGAGAAAATATTTTGGTTAATATTAATGTGGCCGATTAATAAGTCAAATGAATCGTTTTATTTTCATTGAAAATTTATTTGGCCAATTATTGATCTGCATTTTTGAATCCCACATCAGTTTTAAACAAGACTAAATCGATTGAATAACGTAAATAAATACTCACAACCAATATGTATTTTTCAACTCACAATTATTTTGCACCACCATTTAATTATTTTTATTGGACAACTTAATTGGATTAAATTTTTTTTCTGTCGAGACATAATAAATTTGGCTAATATTCATTGAGTCAATTTATGTGTTGACCAAATACATCGTTCTACTTATATATATATATATATGTGTGTGTGTGTGTGTGTGTGTGTGGGAATCAATTTTTTAATACCAAATCATAAAATTAATAAGTTTTATATCCCTATTCATAAAACTATAAGTTTTTAGTACCATTTTGATTAAAAAGACTAAAATCTCCTCTCTTTTGTTGTAATGTTGACTTCTCACTTTTTTTTTTATTTAATTTAAACTACTTTTCTTCTCTTTTTTCTTTTTTACTTTCCTCATCTGCTCCGATCGATATTAATGTCCAACAACCAAAATTTAACTACAAACATATACATCAAAACAACACAACCATTTTTGACAAAGGGTCTCTCAAAAATCTTATAAAACTCACAAGATTACTCGAAAAGAAAAGTTGACGTTCATATAGGACTTCATTTGTCGTGCTTCTGGGTTCATAAAGAAGGTATGCATCAGTATTTGACCGCTGGGAAAAAAAATTCCCGCCCAGTTCTTACGGACACGATCGCTGCACACGATGGGAAGCCACCACGTGCAACGATCGTGTGCAACGGTCGTGTCCAACGACCTTGACATCGTGCGCACAACTAACGTGTTCACGATTCTCTACAATCGTGTGCAGCGATCGTGTTCATGGCCAGAAACTTGCACACGATCACTGCACACGGTAGTATACGACCGTGTGCATAGGTCGTGTCTAAGGCAGACCATTTTATAATATTGTTCGCTCAGTTTTCTGAATAGTTATTCATCTTTTTGTAATCAGATGTTGTGCCAGCGTATTTTGATACATCGTGGTGGTCATTGGGAGCGATCGACATATGTAGACACGGGTTCCTTTTTTGTTTATATCGACATGAGCAAAGTTAGTCGTGCAAACCTCGTGGGTAGGGCTGAGCACCGGGTCTAACCCGGTCCGGACCAACCCGGTCCGGAATGGCCCGGATTATAAATGGTTGGACTTTATCGACCCGAAGCCCGGACCTGTTCAGAACCGGGCCAACCCGGTCTGGACCCAATAAAACCGGGTCGGTCCGGGCTAGCCCAGTTCTAGCCTGATTTTGTAAAAAAAAAAAATTTTTTTTGCATATTAAGTGTCCTTTTATTACATATAAAATGCTTTCTTCTTTACATATTCCCATAAAATACAATTATCAATCTTAATATCTTCATTTAGTCATCAAACTCCCAAGTTCAACAATATTTTAGTATAAATAAACTTAATTAAAATAATGTGCAATCATAATCGAGCCATTAATCATCATTATTTCATCACCACCGAGGGTAAATTACAATAAAAAATATTTTTTTTCCCGGTCGACCAAGGATGAGTCGCGCACGATCCGCTGTTGAAAATTTGCCCGCAGGTGGACGGCCTCAGGTTTGCGGTAAATGTAAAGGAACCGGCCACAATAGAAAATCTTGCAAAGCATTCATTCCCATAGGTGGTGTGGATTTGAATATCCCTGAAGAAACTCAAGGAATAGATGAACAAACGAGGCAAAGGCGCCGGCAGAAGAAGAGGTGTAGCATTTGTCGTAATGATGACCATGACATAAGGGGATGTCCATACCATGAAACTTAAATTGCTTATGTATTTTTATATTTTGTGACTTACTAGCAACAATCATGTGCTGATATTTTGATCCTCGATGGACCATGTATTGATTCAGTATTCTGATTATTAGTTGAAATGCATAATTTTGTGTCTATTTTCTTTATCTTTGAATTGAAATTTAAGTGTTCAGTGATGTAAAGCAAATAAAGGTGATTATGGAGGCAAACATTAGCCATAACAATGTAGCTCACTTTAAAGAGCAATAGTTTACAGCAAAAGCATATCCAAAGCACATAACTTTACAAAACAAAAGTTCATCACCATCACACCAAAATATCTAATAATAACTTAAAAACGACAATCACTTGGATCCCTTTTTCCCCATCTGCTGCTGTATCTTTAGTCTTGTATCACTATCTTCATGAACTTCTTCTTCTAAAATAACTTCTTTACTTGTCTTCTCAGAAATCTTTAAATCATCATCGTCATCACCATCTAGTATGACTGGAGTGTTCGCAGTGTTTTTAAATAGGCCATGTTTCATGAAACACATTAATTCGCAGTACACACTACACATACAACAAAATCCAAAAACTTACTTTGAGCATTGAGTATCTTCCTCTCGGCCTAGTTCTGTATGGTGGATTGGGAGGAGGTATCCTCCTCCTTCTTTTTGGTGGAGGTGTTTCGATTCCTCCTAAATTGCTTTCTTTTAATCGACTGCTCATTTCGCGTATTTGATTTTAATGGATTTTAACTGATTTTAATTGATTAGGGTTTATAGTGAAAATAGGGGACTACGGGGCTTATATTGAAAAAGGGGGGGACCCACGATGGGATTTTATAATAAAATAATTTGATGTTGCCCTTTGCAGCACACACGATGGGAACGATCGTGTGCTCCGATCGTGTGACACGTTGGCAACCAGGTGTCACGGTGTCTGTGGTGTCAAATTGGCACTGTATCCACGTGTGCACACGATGGTGCACACGGCCGTGACCACGATGGGACACACGGTCGCGTGCACAAGAACATCAACAATTTTCACCAATTTCTCAAATTACTCGTCAATTTAGGTGTTGTTATTTATATATTAACAAGTATTTGTTAACGATACACTTATTTAAAAAGTTATTGATTGAATTAACATAATATATTGCATATCACGTATAGTCTATATGTTCTCAGTGTATTAGTTCGTACGGATAAGTTCATCATCTTGATGAAATATCTCATATACTAATGAATTACAACGAAATGACAAATACGAGTTTGTATAAGAAGCTATATAGTAATTAATGGTTGAACAAGCAATTTTTGAATCACAAAACATCCTTCTAGATAACACAATAAATCAAATTGGCGAAAATACTAAAAGTTTGTATGCACACGATGGGACACACGGTCGTGCCCACGATGGGACACACGGTCGTGTGCACAAGAACATCAACAATTTTCACCAATTTCTCAAATTACTCGTCAATTTAGGTGTTGTTACTTATATATTAACAAGTATTTGTTAACGATACACTTATTTAAAAAGTTATTGATTGAATTAACATAATATATTGCATATCATGTATAGTCTATATGTTCTCAGTGTATTAGTTCGTACGGATAAGTTCATCATCTGGATGAAATATCTCATATACTAATGAATTACAACAAAATGACAAATACGAGTTTGTATAAGAAGCTATATAGTAATTAATGGTTGAACAAGCAATTTTTGAATCACAAAACATCCTTCTAGATAACACAATAAATCAAATTGGCAAAAATACCAAAAGTTTATATGCCCACGATGGTGCACACGGCCGTGGCCACGATGGGACACACGGTCGCGTGCACAAGAACATCAACAATTTTTACCAATTTCTCAAATTACTCGTCAATTTAGGTGTTGTTACTTATATATTAACAAGTATTTGTTAACGATACACTTATTTAAAAAGTTATTGATTGAATTAACATAATATATTGCATATCACGTGTAGTCTATATGTTCTCAGTATATTAGTTCGTACGGATAAGTTCATCATCTGGATGAAATATCTCATATACTAATGAATTACAACAAAATGACAAATACGAGTTTGTATAAGAAGCTATATAGTAATTAATGGTTGAACAAGCAATTTTTGAATCAGAAAACATCCTTCTAGATAACACAATAAATCAAATTGGTGAAAATACCAAAAGTTTATATGCACACGATGGGACACACGGTCGTGCCCACGATGGGACACACGGTCGTGTGCACAAGAACATCAACAATTTTCACCAATTTCTCAAATTACTCGTCAATTTTCCTGTCTTGTTGCTGTATCGAGCTGCCGCCATCATTTCCTATCGCGTGCGCATACCGCTAGCCAGTGTTATTGCTATAGCAAACTGTTGTTATCAGTTCCTGACAGTTTCTTGTTGTTCCCTTCCGCTCGTCAAAACAGCTTACCGCTATATCGTCAACACACGGTCGTGTACACGACCGTGCCCACGATGGGACCCATGGCCGTGTGCACATGATGGTGCACACGGTCGTGCCCATAATGGGACACACGGTCATGGGAGCCATCGTGAGCACACGACAGCAGCAACCCATGACCGTGGGCAGGTTGCACACGATCGTGACCCACGATGGCCACGATCGTGTGCATCCATCGTGTGTAACACAGAGCCAAAAAATAAAGATTTAACAACACAACATGACCGTGGGCAGGTTGCACACGATCTTGAGCCACGATGGCCACGATTGTGTATATCCATCGTGTGTAACACAGAGCCAAAACATAAAGATTTAACAACACAATATATTAATATTGCCAAAACTATCTAACGACAACATAAATATTTAACAACACGACACATTAATCTTGCCATAACACAACACACCATAAACCATTTTACATGTCTAAAGACAACATAGAGATTTTAGCAGCTAAACCATATCGATATTTCTTAATATATTTCTCATTAAGTTCCTTGATTTGGTGCCTTGCTCCTGGGTTTGCAGAGACGAGTCGGTCCAAGTACATGCACGCGAAGGGGCCACAACTGTGATTGTCGTTTTGTATGAACTGTAGCTCTCGTGGCATAATTTTGAAACTCAATCTCCGTGTCATACTTCTTCTTCGATTGGTTGTTCAGCCAATACCCGGATTGAGCTAGCACACGAGGCATCAGACGCATAATCGGTCTCAGTTGGTTGAATCGGTATCGACCATCTTCGTGGTGGTGTGACAAGGAATCGTACAACTCCACGGTCCATGTTATGATGTCAATCTTGATAGTCACCCAGTGGCTCTGGTCGAGGCAACAAATGGCAATGATCTGTTGAAACAAAATATGTAATCATATAAGATCATCACATCAAACATAGCGAATCATTTATCAATATAAATTTCAAACTTACTTCGTTGCAATTTGACCATGGAACCGCATGTGGTGTATCAAGACCTGTCATGTAGTCCTCGATGTATTTAGGAATTTTTCAATCCCTGTAAACCGACTTCCCTGTCACCTTGATACCAAGTGGATCATCCAGATGGAGTCTTGCAAACTCGTTGGCCATAACTAACTACAAAAAGCCAAACAACAAAATAAAAAAATCCACATCACACCAATGATATACAAGCGAGTAGGTTATAGAACTTACGTAAAATTGGGAGCCGGCAAGTACAGTGCCAACTCTACCGACACCAACACTACGGACTCCCCTCCGAAGCCTCACTCGAGTCGCAAGCACATAACAATCTATCACCTCGGCATCAAAATCTTCACGGCTAGACTCTATCCGGTCAAATAACGTCTGGGTGAGAGCATGCCCAGTCTCCAAACACCAGACAATAGCATCACGTGGCTGCTTCCTCCTAAAGTGTAGGTACAACTTCTTCAGAGCCTCGCTATCTCTTGGAGGCGCCACCACAAAAGGCTCCCAAAGAGCAGCAGATGGTTGACTGACTCGCGGTGGAAGACTACGCTCACCCAAATGCTGCGTTCCGGCACTCTCACCATGTTCATCACCCTCAGCATCCCTCTCACAACTATAACGATCGAGAGTCAGATAAATGGGCTGCTCGATCTCAAAAAACTGGCTGCTCGATCTGAAATGGAGGCTGCTGCTGAGGACCACCACCTTCACATCGAAACATCACACTATAATGATGCTCGTCCTGAAACCAGTCGAACATCATCCCATACTGCTGAAACGGCCCCTCAAATGGCTCATACTGATGCTCGTAATCAAGGGGCTGCTGAGTCCGCTCAAAAGAATGATTAATCTGAGAATGGTGACTGTGCTGGATCTCAGAATGGTGACTGTGCTGGACCTCAGAATAGTGGGTAGGCGGACGCTGAGAATGGTGACTAGGCTGACGCTGAGAATGATGACTAGGCTGACGCTGAGAATGGTGACTGTGGGATGCACCAGAGACTGAGTGATGTGGAGGGTGAGGAATCCTCCGCTGGGCGCTGCTAATAGATGCAGAATGACGAGGCCTATCAGGAAACCTTTCATGGCTCCCAGCTGAGTAGTGCATCTGTAACACCCCCAATCCGCTCAGGGATATTACACGCCGTAGAACCCTTCCTCAAGGATCTACCAGGCTGGTAACAACATAGAACATCTCAATAATGCCTTTAAGGCTAAAATAACTCAGTAGACCGATTTGGTCTTTCAATAAATGCATACAACTCAAACTCATTACATGCCCACGCAGGGGTCGAATACAACACACTCCCGTACAACGGGAAAGAATACTGCAGCGGAAAAAATAAACTATAACTAAACAAAGACATCATACGGATCCTCGTGTGATTAGTATCATTCATCTTTCATCATCCTTCGTGCCGACCCTGTGTTATGCTCCCAAACCTGAATGCAAAAACAGACATCCACCCCCGGAATACTCGGGGGTTAGCAAAACTCCACTGTTTTGCTAGTGCAAGAACAAAGTGCAAATACGAGCCATAGAATACAAGTTCCAAGAACAATAATAACCAGGAATCCTCAAAGATCCAAACGTAACAAACGTACTTCCCGAGGCAAGAGTTTGGGTAAAACATTCCAAAACCGAAAGATCACAAATCAAGGGAACAATTTATAAAACGGTTTAAAATGCCATCGAGAGTTTTAATAGAAAACAATTTAGGATTACCGAATCCTTCTCTTTCCAAAAAACAACAGGGGTCACAGCCCAAAGGTTTTGTTTTCGCAAATAGGAAACCACCAACAATTTACTGGGTCAGAGCCCAACATCACGTGTCCTCAACGGACATAAAATCAACAAAACATAATCACGCACGCGCATCGCCTAGGACCGGGACGCCACCACAGACATCCCACCCGAGGCCTCGAAGGACCCTCCCGAGCTGGCTAGCGAAACAAATCACACATATCTCACGTTGGATCAATCGCTTGTTGCATCCTGGCCACATGATCGTATGCCATGTGCCACCGTAGATTATCTCAGGCTCTCACGGTTGGATCAATCACTTGTTGCATCCTGACCACATGATCACGTGCCATGTGTCACCGTAGACCTTCAACCATATCCACACATTCACACAAATAACATATCACATCAAGGATATTCAAACAATTCGCCCACAGGCATCAAACACTTAGCAAAACACCACGTCAATCCACTACGCACCGAAATGAAATAATATACGTCCACACGCAATACCAAGTGCAACATCAACACCAAACATATCCATAGAATTCACATAGTTATTCACAAACCACACCATTCACAAAACACACGCGTTTTGAAAGCAAGCCTTTAACAAGGCTAAACCGAATCTTTTGAAAGTTCAATTCAAACGACCAAACAACCAGATTTAGACGATCACTAATTATCATATCCATAAAACAAGAATAGTATGGGCAAGGTACTTGCCTCGATATCACGAGTAATGGAAAAATGAACGGATACGGTCGGGTAGCCCTCAAATTCCCCAACACTATCTAGAACGCGATAGCACCGAAATTACGACGGAATAACACCACACGAATCATCAAACACCAATGAGATTCAACTTGGAAATCCTCGAGAACCTATAATCCCCCATAAGTAACAATAAAACATGATTACAACGAGAATCGAGGCCAAAAACAATGGAAATCCCAACAACTATCGAAGGGAAACTCATTGGGACATTTAATCAAACACTCAATGTTCGATAACTCCCAAGAACACTCGAATCACTAATAGAGTTGAACAAACTCGAAATATGGATATAGAACCCATATAACACGATTAATAACATCATACTACACCAACTGATGTATCAAAATCGGACTAGAATCGAAATCAAGAACAATTTCTCCGAAAAGTCAACTTGAAGGAAAATCAAGAAATATACCTTGATTCGACGAAATACACGGATTGGATGATGATATAATCAACAAGAATCTTCCAAAACATCTTGGAATTGATTAGAATTGGCCAAGAACTCGATTTCCCGTCGCACTCGTCCGATAGCCGCAAGAAAAGTGAAGAAATGAACAAAAGCGGCCGCTGTGCCTTATATAGCCGTCATCGCGGACACTTACGGCCGTAACCAGCAGTGCCTTACGGCCGTAACTCGGTCCATACGGCCGTACTCGGCAGGCCTTACGGCCGTAACCGACATTCGTCAAAAAAATCTGCCCAGCACCTGTCGGACACTTACGGCCGTAACTAGCACACATTACGGCCGTAACCGGCCTTCGTCAGGAAGCTGCCAGGCACCATACGACCGTAACTCTCGGCCCCTTACGGCCGTAACTCGGCCAGGCCAGGCCCTGCTCCGGCCGTGACTCGGCCGTGGCCGCTCCGACTGCCCGGACGACCCCGAAACCCGTGTAATACCCGAGATTTCTGATATGTATTTGGAACTTGTGATATTGTAATTGTTGCATTTTGATCTGAGTATTATTCTCCGTATTTCCTAATCTGGTGTTGTTGAGCGCATGATTTCATGAATGTGATCTATATTGTGATTTTTCACGAGTAGCGCACGCTATCAACTAGGCGTAGCGTACGCTAATTTGAGTTTAGTAGCGCATGCTATATATGAATCTTAGCGCGCGCTATACGTAGTCAGCATGATTGAGACGTGTTGGTAGGTGAGATCAGGCCGCAGATCTTGGTCGGATTGTATCGGGATGAACCTGGACGGCTTTCGGGAAAAGCCAAGTCAACGCGGTAGCGCACGCTAACAATATGAGGATAGCGCACGCTAAATGCTGAGTACAGTGAAGTCAGTAAGCCATTAGTGCACGCTATGAATATGGACTAGCGCGCGCTAATAACCACTTTCTATAAATAGGACAGCATCCTTTTTCATATTTTCAGCCTTTTCACTCCCACATCCGAATTCTTGGACTTAGAGAGTCACTATCTTCATCCTAAACCCTTCATATCAGCATCCTAGATCGAGTTGAAGATTGTAGATCATTGGAGATTGGTGTTCAAGCCTTCGGCGTTGGATTGCTTCGAGTTCCTCTTTGTTCTTCACTACTTTGAGGTAGGTGATTCTTCACCAATATTAAGTACTAGTATGAAGGACGTTTTGATCGTGATTATCTAATCAGTTAAATTCGTTAGTAGTCGAACATCATGTGTTAGAAGGATATTTTTGACGTTTCGGCACTTATTCATCGTAAAATCCGTTGAACCTTTTTAGTATGTGGACTCCTAAGCATATTCATGTATCTTCAAAACCGATTATGACCAGTATATGGAGATTACCATTCTTATGTCTTTACCTAAAGGAATCATACGTTTTGGGACATGAAATGGATTGGACTTAGGATATTTCTTGAAGATCAAAGATGAATTATGGTGTTGTGATAAGTACACGTATCCTTGTATCTCATAGTCATTTAATACGTAAAGATCTTTCACAAACCGTATGATCATGATATGCACGGAGATGGCATGTATTAACACTGAAGATTTCATGAGTTTCATCACATTTAGCTCAAGTTTTCTGCCCAGTAGTAAACTGCCATGCACAGTTAGCGCACGCTAAGATAGGCGTATTAACGTGCGCTATCGGGAATGAATAACGTACGCTATGTTTGGTACGTAACGTACGTTATGTCATCAGGCAGGACAGTCGGCTGATCCGAGAGGACTATCAGTACACAGCTAGCGTACGCTAGACTTGGTCATTTGCGTACGTTAACAGGCAGGCTTAGCGCACGTTGCGTAGAGTACGTAGCGCGCGCTAAGTAGTTCAGGCAGAATTCATTTTTAGAGCTTGCGGCCATAAACCGGATTGTTAGACATTCGTACGTCGTGAAAGGAATTCTTTATTATTTCTTAGGTCCGAGCCTTGCATAGGGGATGATTGAGGGGCGGTGGCATACGGACGCGTGTCATTTGTTGGAGTATTTCATTCTTGCCATTTTCGAGGCAAGTATCATATGTTGAGTTTAATTTATGTTGGAACTTTGATCATGCTTATGGTTTTGTTCATGTTGTCGAATAGGAGATGTATTTCTTTAATTTCTCGTGGTATTCATTGTTAATTGTTCGTATTGATGAACATATTGAAATGCATATATGTATGCATAATTGATTGGTTTATGGTACAAATGATCCGAGGGGATCATGAGGATCTATGCTGAGGGCGCTGGATCGAATGTCCACCATGCATTGGTCCGAAGGGATCATCATGGGGATCTATGCTGATGGCGCTGGATCGATGGACGGGTTTTCCACCATGCGTTGGTCCGACAGGATCATCATGGGGATCTATACCAAGGGCGCTGGATCACTGGATTACCCTGTATTGTGTTGATGGAATCGTGAGGATTCACATCGTTGGATTCCGATGACGGAAGTCCGTTTTGCATGATTTATGATGCACTGATAATTTATGTATTATGATACTTGTACTAGCATTGTTTTGCTAACCCCTTCGGGGGTGGACATTGTTTTGATGTTCGTGAAGGCGAGAGCGGGAAGCAACCACAGATGCGACAGACGATGAAATGGCTCGGTGATGTGGTTGATGTTTATTGTTATTGCGATTTGTCTTCTTGGTTCACTTTAGTACTCGTACGTGTGTTTTAATAATGTCATTTTCGATATGGTTGTATAAGTTAACTCTTTGGATCGATTGAACCGATTACGTATTTTGAATTTCAGTTGTAAGGTTGAATTATATTTACATTTCTTTTATTTAGCCTTGTAAATCCTTACTTAAAGGGTTTACGGCGCTGTAATTATTCCGAATATCTCGGGGTGTTACAAATATGGTATCGGAGCTAAGATTTATGGATATCTTGGCAGTCGGGTTAGTTGGGTCTGTTTACGTTATTTGATTATTGGTCGTTTGTAACATCACTGCTGAGCCAGCATCGTCGTGTGGATCGTGGTTGTAAGTTTCCTAATCTCAAATACTACCGTTTTATTTAATTCATGTTTTGTGAACATTGATGGACTTTCTTTTAGAAAGTTTGCCCTGGATATTGAGTATTTGTGTTTACAGTATATTGAGAGGAGGTCGTGGACGCGGACGTGGAAATATGAGACAGGAGGATTCGGCGTCTACCCCGGAGATATCTGCTAGTCGAACCGATTCCCATTCTGGAGGACAGCAGGGATCAGCAAATAATAATGCAGATCCTAACGTGCCGGGAGTGCTTCAGCAGGTGGTTGCTCAGATAAACCAGTTTGCTCAAGTTGTTGATCGCAGCAGACGGCGATGGGACAGCAGCATAACGTGGATAATCGGGGAGACAAATGGCTTACTGAGGTGGTCAAATTGCACCCTCCGAAATTTGACGGTTCTGCTGAGACGATTTCTTGGGATCACTGGCTGAAGGAGTTAGAGAAGATTTTTGCGGGGATTAACTGTCCCAACGACAGAAAGGTTCCGGTCGCCCAGTATCTTCTGACGGGGGAGGCTTTCGACTGGTGGGAGGCCATTCGACCGGAGGAGCATAATGTCGACTGGACGGAGTTCAAATTAATGATGGAAGCGCAGTATTATCCTCGCCCAGTTAGAGAGGCCCGAGTCCGGGAGTTTTTCTCACCACAAAATTCAGAAGCATCTGAGACAAACGTGATTAAGACTTTTAATCACCAGCTGACATATGTGCGCCACTTGGTCAGAACCGAGGCGGAGAGGATTTTTTATTTCGATATGCGAATGAAGCCGGAAATTCAGCAGTATATGTCCGGATTTGAATGTACCACCTTGCGACAGTATCAGGACAAAGCACTGGCCTATGATATGAAAGAGGTTGCAGTAGAGAAATCAACGGAAGTAAAGAAACAGAAGGTGTCTGGCAACTTCACGGAGAATAAGAGTAGTGGGCCTCGCAGGGGCCAGTCCTCTTTTCATTCATCCAGGAGGCCTCCACATCCTTCTCGAGGCGGAAAGAAGTTCCGGGCAGCACCAACCGTTTCAGACGCAGGGAAGAAATGTTATAACTGTGGCAAAGCGGGGCATGTTCGACGTGACTGTTTCGCGCCTGCTGTGACCTGTTTCGAGTGTGGACAGGAAGGGCATCGCGAAACATTTTGTGGGAATGCGTCTCGATCTTTTGGCACTCGCACTCCTGCACCGGTCCCGAAGGACACTAGTGTAAACCAGACGCAGCAAAGTGGTTTCCAGCAGCAGAATGTTGGGAAAAGAGAAGCATCTAGCGCTGGGTCCGTTCCTCCGCGTATTTACGAGATGAAGAAGTCAGACGATCAGAACACAGCTGTTGCATCAGGTACGATTCAGATCCTTTTGCAACCAGTTAGTGTCTTATTCGATTCAGGAGCTACGCATTCTTTTATATCTTTGAACTGTGTTAATCGTTTGAAAATCTTGTGCTTGTATGATTGTGAACCTTATGTTGTGGGATTACCGAGCGGAGAGAAAATTGTGGGAACCCTAGAAGCTAGAGATTTTCCAGTATCTATAGGAGGGAGAGATTGGCCATCAAATCTTATTGTAGTTGACATACATGGTGACGACTTAATTCTCGGAGACGATTGGCTCAACCGTTATGGAGTTATTCTGAATTACCGAAAGTGAGTCATTTCTATCATTGCTGATGACGGATCTGAACACTTATTCCGAGGATGGAGACCAGGAAGCTCGGGAAAATTGATCAAGGCAATGAAAGCCGTGAAATTACTGAAGCAGGGATGTCATGGACTTTGGTGCTATGCCATGAGGAAAGAGGAAGGAGTAGAGCTCCCATCTATTCCAGTTGTGAATGAATTATCAGATGTATTTCCTGACGAACTACCTGGGTTACCTCCGCAGAGAGAAGTGGAGTTCACTATCGAATTAGAGCCTGGAGCCGCTCCTATTTCCAGAGCACCATAGCGCATGGCGCCAACCGAGATGTATGAACTAAAGAAGCAACTGGAGGAATTATTACAGAAGGGTTATATTCAACCTAGCGTTTCTCCTTGGGGAGCGCCCGTTCTCTTTGTCCAGAAGAAAGACGGATCCCTCCGATTATGTATTGATTACAGGGAGCTCAACAAAGTGACAATCAAGAATAAGTATCCTATACCTCGGATCGATGACTTGTTTGATCAACTGCAAGGGGCAAGGGTATTCTCGAAGATTGACTTGCGATCAGGATACCATCAGTTGAGAATTAAGGAATCGGATATACCAAAGTCTGCTTTCAGATCCCGGTACGGGCATTATGAATTTGTAGTGATGCCATTTGGACTTACCAATGCTCCTGCGGTATTCATGCAATTGATGAATCGGGTATTCTTAGAATACTTGGATAAATTTGTGGTCGTCTTCATTGATGACATCTTGATATATTCGGAGGACACAGAGGAGCATGCCGAGCATTTGCGTGTGGTTTTGAGCACCTTGAGGAAGGAACAGCTGTATGCAAAGCTTTCCAAATACGAGTTCTGGCTTAGGGAAGTAACTTTCCTTGGGCATGTGATATCAGCTGACGGAGTTCAGGTGGACCCGAGGAAGTCGAAGCAATCTTGGAATGGAAGCTCCTAATAACGTGAAAGAAGTCCGGAGTTTCTTGGGACTTGCTGGATATTATCGCCGCTTTATAGAGGGATTTTCCAAAATTGCTCGTCCGCTCACTCAGCTATTACAGAAAACTCAAAAGTTCACGTGGGATGAGAAATGCCAGGCTGGTTTTGACGAACTTAAGAGGAGACTGACGACAGCACCTATATTAGCGTTACCGGATGGAACTGATGGATTCATGGCATACAGCGACGCTTCAAATCAGGGTCTGGGATGTGTGTTGATGCAAAAGGATAAGGTGATTGCCTATGCTTCTCGGCAGTTGAAACCGTACGAAGTTAATTACCCGACTCACGATCTGGAGCTAGCAGCTGTGGTCTTTGCCTTGAAAATTTGGCGACATTATTTGTACGGCACTCATTGCCATATCTTTACAGATCATAAGAGCCTCAAGTACATTTTCAATCAGAAATAATTAAACATGAGGCAGAGAAGGTGGCTGGAATTGATCAAGGATTACGACTTGGAAATTCTCTATCATCCGGGTAAAGCAAACGTAGTAGCCGATGCATTGAGCCATAAACCTGTTTCTCTTCGAGTGTTGGAAGCACTTACATCCCAAACCAGCATTCGACGGGAACTGATCCGCGAAGGGATTGAATTATGGGCACCAGGAATCTAAGGGCAACTATATGTGATGGAACTGACTTCATGACTAGTCGAGGAGATCAAATCTAAGCAGTTGAACGATTCTCTAATCCTTCGGTTATGTGACGAAGTAAAGAAAGGAAAGGCCCCAGGATTTGTGATACAAGATGATGGAGTTCTGAGATTTCAGAGTCGACTTTGCGTTCCCGATGCTGATGATTTGAGACGGACAATTCTGAAGGAAGCTCATAGCACGCCTTATTCTATTCACCCAGGCAGCAGTAAGATGTATAAGGACCTTAAACAAAACTTATGATGGTGGAATATGAAGAAGGACGTAGCAGAATACGTTTCAAAGTGTTTGACTTGTCAGCAGGTTAAGATTGAACATCAGCGACCTGCCGGAATGTTAAAACTGCTTCCAATTCCTGAGTGGAAGTGGGAGGATATCTCGATGGATTTCATCACCAGTATGCCAAGGACCAAGACGGGAATGAACATGATTTGGGTTGTAGTTGATCGACTAACCAAGTCGGCTCATTTCCTAGGAATTAAAGATACTTGGGGACCCGAGAGATTGGCGCGAGTATTTATTGCAGAGATAGTCAGATTACATGGGACACCGAAGACCATTATTTCAGATCGAGATGGTCATTTCGTGTCGCACTTCTGGAAGGAAGTTCACAGGGCTTTGGGGACCGAACTAAACCTTAGCATGGCGTATCATCCTCAAACGGACGGTCAGTCCAAAAGGACTATACAAACAGTAGAATACATGCTTAGAGCTTGTGCTTTGGATTGGTCAACTGATTGGGAAGTTCATTTGCCATTGATTGAATTCACCTACAATAATAGTTGGCATGCTTCTATTAAGATGGCACTATTTGAAGCTTTGTACGGGAGAAGATGTCGATCACCCCTGTGCTGGGATGATTTTTCGGACTTGATCGGGACGGAACCGGAACTGATAGTTCAGACTCAAGAGAAGATAGCTTTGATTAGGGAAAGACTGTTGACTGCCCAGAGTCGACAGAAGTCTTATGCAGATGTACGGCGTCGCCCTCTAGAGTTCGACATTGGGGACCACGTACTATTGAAGGTGTCTCCTACACGAGGGATTTTCCGTTTTGGGAGGAAAGGCAAGCTAATTCTGAGATATATCGGACCATTCGAGATTCTCGAGAGAGTTGGAGATTTAGCATACAGGTTGGCCTTACCGCCATCGCTGAGTCACGTTCACAATGTGTTTCACGTATCCCAACTACGGAAGTATGTACCAGACCCCAGTCACGTCATTGATTTCGACGAGATCGAGATAGATAATGACGGTACCTTCGAAGAGAGACCAATCAAGATACTTGAGAGTCGGATCAAGCAATTGAGGAATAAACCAATACACTTAGTTAAAGTACAATGGTCACGGCATGGAGCTGAAGAGGCCACTTGGGAAACAGAGGACAGTATGAAGGCTCGATATCCAGAGTTGTTTTCATTTTAAGTTTCGGGACGAAACTTCTTTTTAGGGAGGAAGGATGTAATACCCGAGATTTCTGATATGTATTTGGAACTTGTGATATTGTAATTGTTACATTTTGATCTGAGTGTTATTCTCCGTATTTCCTAATCCGGTGTTGTTGAGCGCATGATTTCATGAATGTGATCTATATTGTGATTTTGCATGAGTAGCGCACGCTATCGACTAGGCGTAGCGTACGCTAATTTGAGTTTAGTAGCGCACGCTATATATGAATCTTAGCGCGCGCTATACGTAGTCAGCATGATTGAGACGTGTTGGTTAGGGGTGTTCATAACCGGTGCGGTTTTAGTGCGAATTACTGATGCCGGTTTTTGAGTAATGAAAAATTCGGCCTGTGACCCGACCGAAAAGTCGGGTACCAAAAGCGGGTACCCTATTTTTTCGGTCGGGTCATAGGGTACCCGCCCAAAATTTAATACCACTAATTTTAAATTTTTATAAATAATTTGTAATTTTAATATAAATTTATTTTAAAATTTATTATATAAATTAATTCCCGAGTACTAAATACATTATAAATATTTTCCGTACAATAAGTAAATTTCAAAACTAACTAAATATTTTTATATATATCATTTTTTTATCATATAATTATGCTTAATTCAATATTTAATTATATATATGAAAGAATATATTATTTTTATTTAAAGATTTTATAAATTTCCAAACTAGTGAGAATAAATACTATGAGTGAAAATACATTAACATGTATTCTCATATTAAATATATTTCATATTAGTTGAAAGATAAAATTTCATATAATTGCAAATTAAATAATTAAATTAATAAAAAATACTAATTATTATAAAATAATCGGGTTTTGGTGCAATTTACGCAACAACTCGGCCCATGACTGGCCCGATTATATGACTTTTTTCGGTGGTGCATCTACAAAAAATTTAAAAATTTTAAAAATACCCGAAATATTTAGTTCGGGTCATCGGGTATTTGGGCCGGGTAGTTCGGATCGGGTATTTTTGAACACCCCTAGTGTTGGTAGGTGAGATCAGGCCGCGGATCTTGGTCGGATTGTGTCGGGATGAACCTGGACGGCTTTCGGGAAAAGCCAAGTCAACGCGGTAGCGCACGCTAACAATATGAGGATAGCGCATGCTAAATGCTGAGTACAGTGAAGTCAGTAAGCCGTTAGCTCACGCTATGAATATGGACTAGCGCACGCTAATAACCACTTTCTATAAATAGGACAGCATCCTTTTTCATATTTTCAGCCTTTTCACTCCCACATCCGAATTCTTGGACTTAGAGAGTCACTCTCTTCATCCTAAACCCTTCATATCAGCATCCTAGCTCGAGTTGAAGATTGTAGATCATTGGAGATTGGTGTTCAAGCCTTCGGCGTTGGATTGCTTCGAGTTCCTCTTTGTTCTTCACTACTTTGAGGTAGGTGATTCTTCACCAATATTAAGTACTAGTATGAAGGACGTTTTGATCATGATTATCTAATCAGTTAAATTCGTTAGTAGTCGAACATCATGTGTTAGAAGGATATTTTTGACGTTTCGGCACTTATTCATCGTAAAATCCACTGAACCTTTTTAGTATGTGGACTCCTAAGCATATTCATGTATCTTCAAAACCGATTATGACCAGTATATGGAGATTACCATTCTTATGTCATTACCTAAAGGAATCATACGTTTTGGGACATGAAATGGATTGGACTTAGGATATTTCTTGAAGATCAAAGATGAATTATGGTGTTGTGATAAGTACACGTATCCTTGTATCTCATAGTCATTTAATACGTAAAGATCTTTCACAAACCGTATGAGCATGATATGCATGGAGATGGCATGTATTAACACTGAAGATTTCATGAGTTTCATCACATTTAGCTCAAGTTTTCTGCCCAGTAGTAAACTGCCATGCACAGTTAGCGCACGCTAAGATAGGCGTATTAACGTGCGCTATCGGGAATGAACAACATACGCTACGTTTGGTACGTAACGTACGTTATGTCATCAGGCAGGACAGTCGGCTGATCCGAGAGGACTGTCAGTACACAGCTAGCGTACGCTAGACTTGGTCATTTGCATACGTTAACAGGCAGGCTTAGCGCACGTTACGTAGAGTACGTAGCGCGCGCTAAGTAGTTCAGGCAGAATTCATTTTTAGAGCTTGCGGCCGTAAACCGGATTGTTAGACATTTGTACGTCGTGAAAGGAATTCTTTATTATTTCTTAGGTGCGAGCCTTGCATAGGGGGCGATCGAGGGGCGGTGGCATACAGACGCGTGTCATTTGTTGGAGTATTTCATTCTTGCCATTTCCGAGGCAAGTATCATATGTTGAGTTTGATTTATGTTGGAACTTTGATCATGCTTATGGTTTTGTTCATGTTGTCGAATATGAGATGTATTTCTTTAATTTCTCGTGGTATTCATTGTTAATTGTTCGTATTGATGAACATATTGAAATGCATATATGTATGCATAATTGATTGGTTTATGGTATAAATGATCCGAGGGGATCATGAGGATCTATGCTGAGGTCGCTGGATCGAATGTCCACCATGCGTTGGTCCGACGGGATCATAATGGGGATCTATGCTGAGGGCGCTGGATCGCTGGACGGGTTTTCCACCATGCGTTGGTCCGACGGGATCATCATGGGGATCTATACCAAGGGCGCTGGATCGCTGGATTATCCTGTATTGTGTTGATGGAATCGTGAGGATTCACATCGTTGGATTCCGATGACGGAAGTCCGTTTTGCATGATTTATGATGCACTGATGATTTATGTATTATGATACTTGTACTAGCATTGTTTTGCTAACCCCTTCGGGGGTGGATATTGTTTTGATGTTCAGGTAGCCGAGGAGCGGGGAAGCAACCACAGTACCGACAGGACGATGAAATGGCTCAGTGATGTGGTTGATGTTTATTGTTATTGCGATTTGTCTTCTTGGTTCACTTTAGTACTCGAGTACGTGTGTTTTAATAATGTCATTTTCGATGTGGTTGTATAAGTTAACTCTTTGGATCAGTTGAACCAGTTCTGTATTTTGAATTTCAGTTGTAAGGTTGAATTATATTTACATTTCTTTTATTTAGCCTTGTAAATCCTTACTTAAAGGGTTTACGGCGCTGTAATTATTCCGAATATCTCGGGGTGTTACAACCCGAACCTGAGTAAAAACCGAAGATACAGTTACGAAGTACTCGCAAAGACGAATCTAAGAGGTAAGAGAACACACGATTCCGACCACCTGAAGTGTCGGAATTCGACAACGGGAAGTAATTACCCCAAACTTTGGGAAATTACGAAAATGGCCCAAAACGTCCGAAATACACGATACGTGATCGAAACACCAAACCAAAACTCGCAACATGAAAAATAACATTAAATGAACTTACGAGAAACTCGAAACAATAGTTTCGAACGAGATTCGCAAGAATCGAACCCACGTGCGGAAAAGCCGCTAAAAAGCATGGAGCTCAACAAAACGACACCGAAACGAACCCAGACGTTGAAAAGTGCAGAATTAAATATTCTCAGAATGACGAAACGGTCATGAGCGAGTCGTCAAAATGGGCTTTCGCCAAAAAAGAAATTACCGGAAATCGAAATTACGGGTATTACATTCTACCCTCCTTAAAAGAAGTTTCGTCCCGAAACTTAAAACAAGTAGGGAGAAGCAATATCTCCGCTAGGAAAACTCAACGAGATACACAAGAATTGCGTAACTTACGCCCATCGGCGAAACGTTATAAGCAACGCAAAGGAATATACGGCGTGAAAACACGCTCCACGACGACCAACACAATGCCACCGGTAGAGACATAATAAAATCAACAAGTGACAAGTGTCATCAAACAGATAATACAATCAAGTCGATTATCCGAACAATCACAAAACACAACCAACGAAAATCAATACGATTGACCAACCCAACAGTACATCGATCAAAACACGAGCCAAACGCTGAACAAATACGGAATTCCACCGCCCAGGGGTTGGAAGATCGAAAACGAGACTAATTTCCCGAACTTAAGGGAATTACGAAGGAGTCTGAATGTTCAACGATCATGAAACGAGATCAACAAAAATCAAACAATCAAACGATCGAACCATAACGATCGAGACAACAAAAATCGAATAATCATGTTCGGATCACGAAGAACAATAAGGTTCAACCGACAACTCCGAGGTTCACATCTCGACTCGAGACAAAACATGATCCGGGTGAAAACAACAAGATGCGCACTCACATAAGATTCACAGGAAAGGGAATAGCAATTGAAAAGTCACAACGACGAACGAGTAATTCCGAAACAATACCACCCTCGTTCGATTAACAAAAGTAAGGGATAGGGCAAGCTCAGAAAATATTAACGAACATAAACGAGTCGACAGAGTCGAAAATAAAGAAGTTCCAAATCCGATCCACTTCGAATAAAAGAACTAGTAGAACCAAAAGATGTTACTTCCGAACAAGGTTCACAAGAATCGAACCGAACTCGGAAAAGTCACAGCGATACCAGATCGACCCAAAACAAGATCACAGCTCGTTCAAACGATGAAACCAAAATACAGAACAAGTTCAGAAAGTATCAACAAACACGAGCGAGTCGATAGACTTGAGAAACCAAAAACAATACGGGTATTACATTCGACCTCTTATAAAATAAGGTCGTCCCCGCTACTCACAATAACGAAAACAAGGCAACAACACAAAAGCAGCTGACGAAAACATTTCCCATGGGCCTCTTAGAGCCGATCCTGATATCTGTACTGAAGTTCACGCCCCAAAAAACTCGGAACCCAACTCACGAAACTGGATCCTGTGTCTTTCGGGTCCACACTTGAAATGCGTTACTGACGAGAAGGACAATTGGTACGTGCATGCCCCCGGCACACCACGGTTGAAACACCTCGGCTCGGCATACCGAATATACAAATGCTAGATACAATGGGGCATAACATCGCAAAACAACATAGCGGAGATGCCAACTCAGCACAACAAGGAATCATAACACATATCATATACAATGATTACCATCATAAAGTAATACACACATAAACACTACAGCGACGACGGTATCGTTCGGCGACCTTAACGGCCCGAACAATAACCAGCACATAATTACAAACCTCATAAACAATCACCCATGTGCATAAACGCACAAAAATCCAAGCTTTAACAACTCACACTTGCGACAACACGCAAATCACCACGAGGCGACAAATAGTAAATACCAGTTCACACCTCTCACAGAGGGCTAGTTCAACAAATGTGTGGCAACGCCTCGACGTTCATGCCACCAATTCGATCATACTCGGGAGCAAACACCATTACGACAACGCAAACATCATACATACATTCCCAAATGCAAACGGGAATTGATAGGTTTTTAAAAAAATGAAAACCACCTTTTGAAAATAATTTAGAAAAACACCGGTTGATCTTGAGTATCACCTTTCAAAAAAGTAAAAATGTGAAACATCGTTATCAAGACTTTGGAAAACCATTTCGCATTTGATAAAAATGAGGACACTTTCTTTTAGTGAAAAGCTTTCAGAATATTCGACCCTCGGATCTAAGTAAAAGTGTTTATAAAACCTTGAAAATATCTCAAAACATTTTGGTCCTCGAGGTAGAAGAATTTTGAAACATATTGTGGCACCTTGGAAGTACCGCGAGAAAACAATTCATTTTAAACGTACGTCTCGAAATTTATTTCTAAGATACTCAAGTTTTCGAAAATAATTCAATGCCAAAAAGGACGATATCAAAAAGGCTAGAATGCCCAAAAATTTCAGGTAATCACACGAAACATCATAGCGCTGTGGGTCCCGCGTCGGAACCCACCAGGCTAAAAACCATTTACAAAAATGCCAAAAAGGCCGATGACGGTAATATTTCAAAAACTCACAGAAGCCATTTACAAAATGCTAAATACCATCATAAGAATTTCGCCAAAACGATCAAGGCCATAATGCCAAAAACTCGGTTAAGGGAATCGGTTTTCGAAATAAAACTCCGTCGATAAAATACCGAAAGTCATTACAAAAGAACTCACGCAGCGGATAAAAGAAATAAAGTCAAACATGCACAATCCAGCAACACTACTCCTCATATGAACGAAATATGATGGTCAAATAACCACATATCAAGAAATCAAAATTCATAAGAGGATTCCATCACTTAAAAAATAATCATACCAGTAACTCACATCAGACGAGGCACAAACACAAAGAAGGGAGACTTACATCCACAGGTCGCACGAAGATGATGATCACCCCACGATACTAATCACGACCAACAAACTCAGACGACGCGTCGCGACACGACTCAGTCAGATAAAATCTAACGAGACAAAACTCAACAAACACAACTTGACCCGACAGCATAGGTTTCCGCAACCTAATCTCCGATACCATTTATGTAACACCCCCAATCCGCTCAGGGATATTACACGCCGTAGAACCCTTCCTCAAGGATCTACCAGGCTGGTAACAACATAGAACATCTCAATAATGCCTTTAAGGCTAAAATAACTCAGTAGACCAATTTGGTCTTTCAATAAATTCATACAACTTAAACTCATTACATGCCCACGCAAGGGTCGAATACAACACACTCCCGTACAATGGGAAAGAATACTGCAGCGGAAAAAATAAACTATAACTAAACCAAAGACATCATACGGATCCTCGTGTGATTAGTATCATTCATCTTTCATCATCCTTCGTGCCGACCCTGTGTTATGCTCCCAAACCTGAATCCAAAAACAGACATCCACCCCCCGAATACTCGGGGTTTAGCAAAACTCCACTGTTTTGCTAGTGCAAGAACAAAGTGCAAATACGAGCCATACAATACAAGTTCCAAGAACAATAATAACCAGGAATCCTCAAAGATCCAAACGTAACAAACGTACTTCCCGAGGCAAGATTTTGGGTAAAACATTCCAAAACCGAAAGATCACAAATCAAGGGAACAATTTATAAAACGGTTTAAAATGCCATCGAGAGTTTTAATAGAAAACAATTTAGGATTACCGAATCCTTCACTTTCCAAAAAACAACAGGGGTCACAGCCCAAAGGTTTTGTTTTCGCAAATAGGAAACCACCAACAATTCACAGGGCCAGAGCCCAACATCACGTGTCCTCGACGGACATAAAGATCAACACAATGTAAGCACGCACGCGCATCGCCTAGGATTGGGACGAAGCCACAAATCCCACTCGAGGCCTCGAAGGACCCTCCCGAGCTGGCTAGCGAAACAAATCACACACATCTCACGGTTGGATCAATCGCTTGTTGCATCCTGGCCACATGATCGCATGCCATGTGCCACCGTAGATTATCTCAGGCTCTCACGGTTAGATCAATCACTTGTTGCATCCTGACCACATGATCACGTGCCATGTGTCACCGTAGACCTTCAACCATATCCACACATTCACACAAATAACATATCACATCAAGGATATTCAAACAATTCGCCCAGAGGCATCAAACACTTAGCAAAACACCACGTCAATCCACAATGCACCGAAATGAAATAATATACGTCCACACACAATACCAAGTGAAACATCAACACCAAACATATCCATAGAATTCACATAGTTATTCACAAACCACACCATTCACAAAACACACGTGTTTTGAAAGCAGGCCTTTAACAAGGCTAAACCGAATCTTTTGAAAGTTCAATTCAAACGACCAAACAACCACATTTAGACGATCACTAATTATCATATCCATAAAACAAGAATAGTATGGGCAAGGTGTTGGGATTTTGTGCCTAAAATGAAGGCCCAGTGGAAGCGGTAAAATGAAAATTAATTCGATCCGAATCCCTACGAGGATCGATCGAGCTACGTATATTTGAATATAAAAAACGAATTCACAAGAGATATAGAAACTCACCCTTGTAGTCCGTTGATTAGATGGATAACCTTCTCTTGAGTTATTCCCCAATCTATGCTTGATCTCTACGTATCTGATCCGTTCCAAGCCCTTGAACGATCCAACGCCGAAAGAACCGCGTCTCTACTTGCCACGCGCCGGAGAAACGACCGGAACGACAATCACCTTGCTATCCTCCGAGGATACGGCTAGAGTTAAGTGATGAAGCTATATATTTGTGATTACAACACTCCAAGTGTATAACTCACTTACTCTCAATGAATCTCTCAATTTTCTCCAAGAACAATTAAGATGATATGAAGAAGATGATGAAGACAATTGAGAAAATGGTTTCTCTCTCTCTCTCTCTCTCTCTCTCTCTCTATCTCACTCTCACGTAGGAATGTGTAGGTAGAAATGAAAGATGTCTTCATCCCTCTTATTCAACTCCCCACTACTTGCAACAACTCATGCATGTGGGAATCTAACCCCACCTCCACAATTATCATTCATTAAAGAATGGAGACATAAGTTCAAAAGGAAGGTGGCTAGAAATGGGGGCAGCGGCCCATGGAGAAACAGATGAGTTCGGTTCGTTTCAGACTCCCGAGAGTCCAAACAGATAAACTCCAATTCCATCCCGATGTATTTATATAGTTTAATTAATCCAATTAATTTCATCATATCAAATACAAAATAATATAATCAATTTCTCCAAGAAATAATTATATACATGAATTAAATTAATCACCCAGTAATTTATTTAATTCATTAGGCCGTAAATCAATTTATCAAATAAATCGATTTAAACATCCAATGTTCCAAAATTAGATATACAATATCTAATATTCATAATGAGAGAATTAGATTGACTCATTCCGTCGTCAATCCTAATGCGCGACTCGGTAGGTCCGTCTCAGTCAGCAATGGGAGGAACCAAAGAGTAGTAGCACCACCTAGCCAGCCTGGTGGCCTACACTGTACCCCGACTGAGAACGAATGATTGGGATCATTCAAGAACCATTCTGTCGTGAATACCAGTAAACGTATAAACCCTTCTTTCATATGTCCCGATCAAGTTATAGAGTCACGGCCAGTCAAACCCTATCTGTACTTGATGTTATGCATGCGTTAATGCAAATCGAGATCATCGAGCTGTCGTGTATCTAATACAACTAGCTCCAATGCTTTGGCCAAAGACTTATGATCTCATCTGCCAATAACCGCATAGGACATATAACCCGCTCACTAACGGGAGAAAGAATTCTATCTTGGTATTCAGTAGGACCTGCTACTTGCCCGTCAAGATGCACGTCGAGGTTGACCCCCGCCTTCCGGTTTATAGTGTCAAACTACTCTAATGAAAATCTTGACGTCACAAGCACATCCCTACTAAATCCTCAAGTCTAAGGTTCACGAATACCTATCACAACCTTTCGATTCCGTCATTGACTGTCCCGGAGTGAAATTCGTATGACGAATTGAGGGTGATTCGGTTTGAGAATACTAATCCAATTAGCATACCTATAACGTGTGCTCCCACTAACCATTAGTGTTCGACAGGCACTCTCCATGTCAAAGAACACGTCATACAAGTCTTCACATAAACTTAACGCCCAGTCAAGTTTCATCGACTTATGACGATTAAGTATTTGAGCTATAACCTTTCGGTGCGACCCCCTTATCCAATAAGGAGTGGAACGCTTTGCTCTCAAATACACGGACTAGTTTCTATATGTTTATTTACGAGTTAGGAATGCCAAGAACTATCAAGAAATAAAGAAACATTCATTTGCCTTATATAAATGGTTTACATAATTACAAGTACAATGCCCTCACTCAACAACCTCTCGAGTGGCATTCGAGGGCATACTCCTAACAATCTCCCACTTGCACTCAATGCCACACACTATGGTATCTAATACCCATGTTCTCCGATGACGCTCCAAGCTAGTCCGAGAAAGTGGCTTGTCACTGGATCGGCGACGTTGTCGGCCGAGTCTACTCTATGCAAGACAATGTATCCCTTGCGAACAAATTCTCTTACGAGATGATACTTCCTCTCAATATGTTTGGTCTTTGTTGTGAAACCTCGGCTCCTTGGCTCGCGCTACACTCCGTCGTTGTCGCAAAGACAATGAGTAAAATTTCGGACATGGTATCATTTGAAGTTCTCCCAGAAACTTCTTAATCCAGAACCCTTCCTTGGAAGCCTCCGAAGCTGCTTGATACTCAGCCTGACAGGTGGAATCCGCAGTTGCGCTTTCCTTGGCGCTACGCCAAGATACTGCTCCTCCATTAAGAGTAAATATGTAGCCAGAAGTAGACATTGAGTCGTCCTTCAGTCCTTGGAAGTCCGAATCAGTGTATCCCACCGCATCCAATTCTCCACCGCCATACATAAGAACCATATCTCTAGTTCTTCTTAAGTACTTGAGAACGTTCTTTACAGCAGTCCAATGTTCTCTACCTGGGTTTGCCTGAAAACTACTCACCACGCTTACAGCATGCGCGATGTCAGGTCTTGTACACAACATAGCATACATAAGGCTACCCACGGCCGAAGCATATGGTATATTACTCATTTCCTTTCGTTGTTCCTCATTTTGAGGACACATCTTCAAGGTGAGTTTTATTCCATGTCGCATCGGTAGGAACCCTCTTTTAGAATCATCCATCTTAAATCGCTTTAAGATTTTATCTATATAGAGGGCTTGGGAAAGATCTATTGTTCTCTTCGCTCTATCCCGGTAGAGTCGAATACCAAGAATATAGGTAGCTTCTCCCAAGTCTTTCATGGAGAAATTACTCGAAAGCCAAGCTTTACGTAATCGAGCATTCCCACATCATTTCCTATTAGTAGAATGTCATCTACATATAGTACTAAGAATGCGATCTTGCTCCCATTAACCCTCTTGTATACACAAGGTTCTTCTTCATTTTGCACGAAATCAAACTCTTTGATTGCCTCGTCAAAACGAAGGTTCCAACTACGCGACGCTTGCTTCAGTCCATAAATGGAACGCTGAAGCTTGGACACTTTCTGAATATCGACTTCGGACACAAAGCCTTTAGGATTCTCCATATAGATTTCCTCCTCGAGGAATCCATCAAGGAAAGCCGTCTTTACGTCCATTTGCCATATCTCATAATCGTGGTAGGCAGCTATAGCAAGCATCATGCGAATAGACTTGATCATGGCTACGGGCGAGAAGGTATCGTGGTAATCGATCCCTTCCTTCTGGGTATAACCCTTTGCCACAAGCCTGGCCTTATAGGCGTCAACCTTTCCATCACCATCAGTCTTTCTCTTGTAGATCCACTTGTTCCCAATAGGCACTATGCCCTTGGGGCGGTCTACTAGAGTCCAGACCTGATTGACATGCATCGAGTCTATCTCATCTTCCATAGCTTCATGCCATTTCGCAGAGTCTACATCCACCATCGCTTGGTCATAGGTTGTCGGGTCGGTCTCTTGTCTATCACTTGGAACCTCATGGAGACCCAGCTCCTCCAAGTGCACAAGCCCATACCTCTCAGGTAAATGAGACACCCTACTAGACCTACGAGGTGGTTGTACTTGTGTTTCAGAAAGTTCGGTTCCAGTTTCTTGCACAGGTGTCTCCCGAGGAGTTTCATTGTATTCTTCTAAAGAAATACTTCTACCTGCTCCGCCTTCCTGAATGAACTCATCTTCCAGGAAGTGTGCTTGTAAAGCAACAACGATCTTTCGATCTTCGGGCATGTAGAATAGATATCCCATCGTCCCAGATGGGAATCCAATGAAACGTCCCTTCGCGGATGTTGTTACCCAAAATATTATACGAAGATAGTATTGCTGGAATGATCGAGTAACAAACAAATGCGAGAACACTTCCGTGAGAAAATAGATAACACAAGATTTGCCGGGGTTGTTAATCCCGGGCTTGAATGCTCTCGAGAGATGCTATTAATAAATATACTATCGAGTACAAATATTAATGTTAGAATCTATTACAATGAGTGTAAAGACTTCTAGTTATCTAAGCTGTAGAGCCTGTAGATTGCTGGAAGAACCAGATGTGTAGATCTGTGAGTTCTTGCTTGGGATGTTTGATAAGTGTGTATGAATATCACTATGAATGTATAAGTGATTCCCAGATGAGTCTTTTATTCTCTCTCTGTGTATATTGCACTGTATTTACCGTAATAATCGCATGATCCTGGACACTTGTTGTGAGCCTCCTATTTATAGGTGACAAAGCTGCTGGGACCTCTCGGGTGATCGCGGGCGACCGCCATTTTCTATATTATAATAAGATGGCCGATCGTCCCGTCACGTGAGGTTGTTCCCTTAAGGTATGGGGCTGCTGTTGGCGACCAGCTGTGCGGGCCAATGGGAAGCCTGCACGCGTCCTGAATCGATGTCCAGGGAGGACCCACTTTGGACCTTTCGGCGGCCCTGTCGGTAGGTGAGATAGGTGACAGGCTGGGGTCAAATGTCCTATCTGTCGGCATCCTTTGTGGATTTGTACGTGGGCCACCGTCCAAGATTCGGTCTTCGACGACTTTGATGGATGTTGGATCCATATGTGGCACGAGACGATCGTCTCCAGTTCGGACATCAAAACGATCGCCAGATATCGAAAGACGATCGTCGTGTACCAAAAGACGATCGTCGCGTACCAAAAGACGATCGTCGTATGTACCGATCGCTGGCGTTTGCCCTGAGTATTTCTTCTACGGTTGGCTCTCTGATCATCTAGGCCGATCGCCATTGAGGCGTATTAATCACCGTACAACAATTGCCCCCCAGCTCGCTTCGATGTTTGAAAACACGGGGTGAGGTGGCACTGTTGGCGATCGCCAATGTTTAGACGATCAGGCGATCTGATTTCAAATTTGGACGATCTCCTTTTGAGCTGGAAGCAGCGGGAAATGAAGGCGGGCTCTCGAAACGTTGCAAGGACACGCGTCGCGCTACTGTTGGGGGAGTCGGACGGTTTGTCAGACTTGTCGCCTGGCGTGCCCTCGAAAAGACGCGTACGCGGGATTCGAGGGCAGCATTTAATGTGTCCCCCCACTGACGGTTGCGCTCCAGCCCTCGGACTTTCGCCTATTTGCATAGAGACCCCAGCTTCCATCTATAAAAGGGGCTAGGGCTACTCCATTTTTACTCTCCACGCGTCCTTGCCTTCTTGCTGAAACTCTGTAGAAATTTATGAAGCTTGTTGTGCCGATCGTCTTCCTTTCTTTAGGTAAGAAAACCAATCTTCTTTCTCCCTTTATTTTATCATAATATGTCGGGAGGATCTAAGACCTTAGAGGCCGGAAGCACTTCCGCCGCCGCGGCTTCGCCTGACCGGGAGGAAATTCCCGTAGGAGTTGATATGGAAACGGCCGTTGAGGCCATTCGTGCGGGGATTGCACCCGCAGAACTCGAAGAGCTCTTCAACGAGGCCGAAGTGGCGAGAGCGACGGCGACGGCGGAGCAGGGGGGCTCGCCGGCGGATGAGGACGAACTGGTGCGGATAACTTGGGAACAGGAGAGTGTATTTGGCCCCGCCTATGTGGCTTTCGCCAAGATTATGGAGGGGATTGTTGGGATTCGGTGCCTAAAACGAAGGCCCAGCGGAAGCGGTAAAACGAAAATTAATTCGATCTGAATCCCTACGAGGATCGATCGAGCTACGTATATACGAATATATAAACGAAAAGCAAGAGTCGTAAGAAACTAACCCTCGAAGTCCGTTGATTAAATGGAAACCTTCTCTTAAGCTATTCCCCAAGCTTTAGTTGATCTCTACGTATCCGATCCGCTCCAAGCCCTTGAACGATCCAACGCCGAAAGCACCGCGTCTCTACTTGCCACGCGCCGGAAAAACGACCGGAATAACAACACTTGATTAACCTCTAAGGTTACGGCTAGAATCAAATGATGAAGCTTTTATTATTACACTCTAAGTGTATAATATATCTCTCAATAATTTTCTCTCAATTTTTCTCCAAGAAAATGAAGAGGAAGTGAATGAAGAAGATGAAGATGAGTGTTAAACTCAAAGTCTATCTCTCTCTCTCTATATTCTCACGTTGAAAGCTTCCCAAACAAGTGAAGAGAGTCTTCCTTTTATGCTCCATAAAATCCTCCCAAATCAAGACTAAATAATTAAAATAAATTAATTAAAAGATCTTGTTCCCTTGATACTTCAAGTCTTCCACCAATTAAGGTGGAGACTATGACCAAAGGAAAGAGGAGGGAAAATGGGATGGCCATCTAGAAGGAGCCGGGACGAGTTCGGTTCGTTTCGGACTCCCGTGAGTCCAAACAGATAAACTCCTATTCCGTTCCGATGTATTTGTGTCGTTTAATTAATCCAATTAATTAAACATATCAAATACAAAATAACATAATTAATTTCTCCAAGAAATAATTATATTCATGAATTAAATTAATCACCCAGTGATATATTTAATCCATTAGGCCGTATATCAATTTATCGAATAAATCGATTCAGACATCTAATGTCTTCAAATTTAGATATCTAATATCTAATACACATAATGAGAGAATTAGCTTGATTCATTCCGTCGTCAATCCTAATGCGCGACTCGGTAGGTCCGTCTCAGTCAGCAATGGGAGGAACCAAAGAGTAGTAGCACCACCTAGCCAGCCTGGTGGCCTACACTGTACCCCGACTGAGAACGAATGATTGGGATCATTCAAGAACCATTCTGTCGTGAATACCAGTAAACGTATAAACCCTTCTTTCATATGTCCCGATCAAATTATGGGGTCACGGTCAGTCAAACCCATCTGTACTTGACGCTATGCATGCGTTAATGCAAACCGAGATCATCGAGCTCTCGTGTATCTAATACAACTAGCTCCAATGCTTTGGCCAAAGACTTATGATCTCATCTGCCAATAACCGCATAGGACATATAACCCGCTCACTAACGGGAGAAAGAATTCTATCTTGGTATTCAGTAGGACCTGCTACTTGCCCGTCAAGATGCACGTCGAGGTTGACCCCCGCCTTCCGGTTTACAGGGTCGAACTACTCTAATGAAAATCTTGACGTCACAAGCACATACCTACTAAATCCTCAAGTCTAAGGTTCACGAATACCTATCACAACCTTTCGATTCCGTCATTGACTGTCCCGGAGTGAAATCCGTGTGACGAATCAAGGGTGAGTCGGTTCGAGTATACTAATCCAATTAGCATACCTATAACGTGTGCTCCCACTAACCATTAGTGTTCGACAGGCACTCTCCATATCAAAGAACACGTCATACAAGTCTTCACATAAACTTAACACCCAGTCAAGTTTCATCGACTTGCGAACGATTAAGTATTTGAGCTATAACCTTTCCAGTGCCGTCCCCCTTATCCAATAAGGAGTGGAACGTTTTGCTCTCAAATACATGGACTAGTTTCTATATATTTATTTACGAGTTAGGAATGCCAGTAACTACCAGTAAATAAAGAAACATTCATTTGCCTTATATAAATGGTTTACATAATTTCAAGTACAATGCCCTCACTCAACAACCTCTGAGTGGCATTCGAGGGCATACTCCTAACAATCTCCCACTTGCACTCAATGCCACACACTATGGTATCTAATACCCATGTTCTCTAGATGACCCTCCAAGATAGTCTGAGAAAGTGGCTTGGTCAGTGGATCGGCGACGTTGTCGACCGAGTCTACTCTGTGCAGCACAATGTATCCCTTGCGAACAAATTCTCTTACGAGATGATACTTCCTCTCAATATGTTTGGTGCTGTTGTGAAACCTCGGCTCCTTGGCCTGCGCTACGGCTCGTCGTTGTCGCAGATAACGGAACAGCAAATCGGACATGGTATCATTTGAAGTTCTCCCAGAAACTTCTTAATCCAGAACCCTTCCTTGGAAGCCTCCGAGGCTGCTTGATACTCAGCCTGACAGGTGGAATCAGCAGTCGCGCTTTGCTTGGCACTACGCCAAGATACTACTCCTCTATTAAGAGTAAATATGTATCCAGAAGTGGACATCGAGTCGTCCTTCAGTCCTTGGAAGTCCGAATCAGTGAATCCCACCACATCCAATTCTCCACCGCCATACATAAGAACCATATCTCTAGTCCTTCTTAAGTACTTGAGAACGTTGTTTACGGCAGTCCAATGTTCCCTACCTGGGTTTGCCTGAAACCTACTCACCACGCTTACAGCATGCGCAATGTCAGGTCTTGTACACAACATAGCATACATAAGGCTACCCACGGTCGAAGCATATGGTATATTACTCATTTCCTTTCGTTGTTCCTCACTTTGAGGACACATCTTCAAGGTGAGTTTTATTCCATGTTGCATCGGTAGGAACCCTCTTTTAGAATTATCCATCTTAAATCGCTTTAAGATTTTATCTATATAGAGGGCTTGGGAAAGACCTATTGTTCTTTTCGCTCTATCCCGGTAGAGTCGAATACCAAGAATATAGGTAGCTTCTCCCAAGTCTTTCATGGAGAAATTACTCGAAAGCCAAGCTTTCACAGAACTGAGCATTCCCACATCATTTCCTATTAGTAGAATGTCATCTACATATAGTACTAAGAATGCGATCTTGCTCTCACTAACCTTCTTGTATACACAAGGTTCCTCTTCATTTTGCACGAAGTCAAACTTTTTGACCGCCTCATCAAAACGAAGGTTCCAACTACGCGACACTTGCTTCAGTCCATAAATGGAACGCTGAAGCTTGCACACTTTCTGAATATCGACTTCGGACGCAAAGCCTTTAGGCTGCTCCATTTAGATTTCCTCCTCGAGGAATCCATTAAGGAAAGCCGTCTTTACGTCCATTTGCCATATCTCATAATCGTGGTAGACAGCTATAGCAAGCATCATGCGAATAGACTTGATCATGGCTACGGGCGAGAAGGTATCGTGGTAATCGATCCCTTCCTTTTGGGTATAACCCTTTGCCACAAGCCTGGCCTTATAGGCGTCAACCTTGCCATCACCATCAGTCTTTCTCTTGTAGATCCACTTGTTTCCAATAGGCACTATGCCTTTGGGGCAGTCTACTAGAGTCCAGACCTGATTGACATGCATCGAGTCTATCTCAGCTTCCATAGCTTCACGCCATTTCGCGGAGTCTACATCCACCATCGCTTGGTCATAGATTGTTGGGTCGGTCTCTTGGCTATCACTTGGAACCTCATGGAGACCCAGCTCATCCAAGTGCACAAGCCCATACCTCTCAGGTAAATGAGACACCCTACTAGACCTACGAGGTGGTTGTACTTGTGTTTCAGAAAGTTCGGTTCCAGTTTCTTGCACAGGTGTCTCCTGAGGAGTTTCATTGTATTCTTATAAAGAAATACTTCTACCTGCTCCGCCTTCCTGAATGAACTCATCTTCCAGGAAGTGTGCTTGTAAAGCAACAATGATCCTTCGATCTTCGGGCATGTAGAATAGATATCCCATTGTCCTAGACGGGAATCCAATGAAACGTCCCTTTGCAGACCTAGCTTCCAACTTTTCCACCTTAGTCTTCTTGACATAGGCGGGACATCCCCAAATCCTAATATGATTAAGACTTGGTTTCCTTCCCTCCCACATCTCATGTGGAGTTTTAGGAACGGATTTGGAAGGACACCTGTTTAAGATATAAGCGGCAGTCAGGAGTGCATACCCCCACAGGTAAATTGGTAAGTCAGTATAGCCCAGCATGGAACGGACCATGTTCAACAAGGTCCGGTTCCTTCTTTCTGACACACCATTTAACTGAGGAGTACCTCGAGGTGTTAGTTGTGAAACTATTCCATGTTCCTTAAGGAACTCGTCAAACTCCATACTCATATACTCGCCACCTCGGTTCGACCGAAGTGCTTTGATATGATTACCAGTTTGTTTCTCGACTAGGGCCTTGAATTCCTGGAATTTCTCAAAGGCCTCGGATTTATGTTTCATTAAGTATACATAACCATACCTAGTATGATCATCTGTAAATGTAATGAAATATTGATATCCGTCACGTGCTGCTTCTAAAGCACCACATACGTCGGTATGGATTAATCCCAGTTTATCAGCGGCTCTTTCAAAAGTCCCTGTGAAGGGGGACTTAGTCATTTTGCCTTTAAGGCAAGATTCACATGTAGGAAAGGGATCCGATCCCAATGGACCCATAAGTCCATCCTTTTCCATCTTGTAAACCTTGGTCTGACCAACATGACCAAGTCTAAGATGCGATTTCAAAACTTGATTGGTTTCATCCCTACCACGTTTTCTAGTCATAGTATTCACAACTACTTTGTTGCTGAGATTTAGATGATACAATCCATTCAACAATGTAGCAAGATCTACTAGTTTATTTCTCAAATAAATTTTGGCAGAACCATCACCAATGAAAAATGAAAAGCCTTTTCGGTCCATGACCGGAATAGATACAATGTTTTTGTGCCCCTTGGGCAAAACAAGTTCATCTTCTAAAGTCAAAACAAAGCCGGATTCTAAACCCAAAAGAAGTGATCCTATGTCGGTCGCCTCGACACTATGCCCGCTACCGACTGTGATCATAACTTCTCCACTCCAAGCTTCCTACTTTGTTCCAGATCTGATTCACGGTACAAATATGAGAACTAGCACCGAATCCGATTCCGTGAAGTAGAAAATACAGTAGCAAAACAATTTGTTTTCAAAACTAAAAGTTCTGTACCTGAAGTGCCATGAAGAATCGGACACTCTCTAGCCCAGTGGCCCAGCTCACCGCACTTGAGACAGGCGTCTTTCTTCTTGCTCTTTGGAACCGTTGGGGCCTTGCCCTTGCCCTTGAAGTCCTTAACATGTGGCCCAGTCTGCTTCTTGGTCTTTTTCTTCTTATTCTTAGACTTCCGAAGTCTAGAAGAAATCACAAGGGCAGACTCCTTCATCCGCGGAGTCTTCATCTAAGACTGAGCGGTCACTAGTTTGTTCATTAGCCCAGCTAAGTTACATGCAATTTCTTCCAGTTGAAGTTCATAACAAACTGTGAGAAGGAATCAGGGAGAGACTGTAGGATAAGGTCGGTTTGGAGAGAAGCATCCATTTTAAAATCAAGAGCCTCCAATCTCTCGATCATGGATATCATTTTGAGGACGTGTTCCCCAACCTTCTCACCTTCCTTCATTCTAGCACCGGACAGTTGCTTGGATATCTCATATCTAGCAGTTCTGCTGTGCTCACCATAAAGCTCGGTTAAGTGAGATAGAATTTGCCTAGCAGAAGTCATTTTCTCATGAGCTCTCTGAAGCTCATTAGACATGGAAGCCATCATATAAGCACGGACTTTCACGTCATCCTTAACCCACTTTTCGTGGTTTTCAATCTCTTCCTGATTCGCTCGGGTCCGCACAGGAGGCGCCGGAATGTCCGTCTCCAAGACGTATCCCAGTGCCTCTATACTGAGGACAATCATCAGATTGCGGAGCCAATCCACAAAGTTAGGTCCCATTAAGGTGTTATTTTCGAGTAGAATTGCGAGTGGATTCATTGTCATATTGAGATTTGTCTGCATTAAGTATAACAGATTAATTAGTGACTTGTTATATTATGATCTGAGTATAGAATTAAGGTCTTTTCTATTCTTGTTACCCAGCTCCCACTATTTTATCGGAATAACACACTCCCATGTGAAATCCGGAAGTATCGTCGCTTTACTTCATAGTGGCGATCGAGTTCTTTATAAATCTTAATAGAGGGCAACCGAACAGGTTTCTAGTATATTAATTTTCATAAAGTGGTGTCCAACACCAACCCATCTAATGGATGATTCGATCTTCTTTTTCCCCTTGTTCACTCCCCTCAACCTATACGGTTTCTGTGGTTCGTGAACAAGTTAAGTTTATACCATCGACGCAAATCAGTTTCACAATTGAATCTTATCCGACAACCTATCAGGTTTCTAGGGATAAAATTTGATCCAACCGAAGGCATCCAATGCGCTCCCAGTAATTTATCCGTCCTCCCCGAACGACTACCCCGATAACTCGGAAGCATAGCACATCCGGTTTGGATTTCAATTTCCCAAAAGCTCGATAGAGGGAAGGAAAACCTTGAAACCTTATAAACTTAATAATTTGTTGTGGGAGAATTTTCGCGATTAACGTTACACTTTGCACATTAATCATATTAGCGTGTTTGTGGCATTCATACAATATGAAACAACCATTCACAACCTAGTTGCTACCAACATGTGGTTCATGGACCGTTCCTAGAAAACAAAAACTCCGTAATCTAATTACAAGTCTTCGTCTTGAATCTTCGTCTTCTCGAAATGGATCTTCCTCCGGTCTTCGTCATTACATATAAATTTTACATCGAAATTGCATCCTAGATACAAACATTTCTAGTAAAATAAATAGGCTCAAAACGGCCTTTACAACCCAATCGAATAAAACGAACGATTCAAAACTAAGTCCACGAACCACATCCCCATTCAAAAGCATTCATCCAATAAATACTATATAAATGGAAAGCGTAGAGATACATTGATCCAATCAACAATACGAACCGATCCAATCGATTCACACAATCGGTAATATGAAAACGTTCAAAATAATTCGGTCGATCACAAGTATTCCAATTAATCAAATTTCCCTTATAAAATGAAGTACCATAAATCATTTTAATCATATTAAATGCAATTTAACATGCGGGAGATTAATTTTCAAGAATACACGAAAAAATCGAGCCGGGGCGAAAATGGCCTGCCATGGCCGAGTCACTGCCGGCATCCTGCCGGCCGGACATGGCCCGTGCCGAATGGCACGGTCGGGTCGTTCCGGCAGTGACCTAGACCTACCTGCCAGACTCGGTCGTGTCGCCTGACACGGTCGAGTCACTTCCGGAAGCTGCCGGCCAGACACGGCCCGTGTCGCCTGACACGGTCGGTTCACGCGAGCGATGCTTTGCCAGATCGCCGACACGGCCCGTGTCACCGGTTTCTGGCCGAGTCATCCTGGCAGCTTCCTGCCCTTTGTCCGAAAAGTCGTCCGACGACGATTCGGAGCTCGATTTTCGACCGGATATCCAATATCTATATTTTTCAACATTCATATCTTCAATATAAATCATATTTCCCAGAAATTTAAGGTTTATATTTGGATATAAACTTACGAAAAATATAACTACAACGAACGTAAAACATGTACCACGATTATGACTAAAATGACTCCAAATCATTCACCATTTAATCGAGCATTCCAAATGCCAATATCGTATATACGATCGCAAGACCTACGCTCCGATACCACTGTTGGGATTCGGTGCCTAAAACGAAGGCCCAGTGGAAGCGGTAAAACGAAAATTAATTCGATCCGAATCCCTACGAGGATCGATCGAGCTACGTATATACGAATATATAAACGAAAAGCAAGAGTCGTAAGAAACTAACCCTCGAAGTCCGTTGATTAAATGGAAACCTTCTCTTGAGCTATTCCCCAAGCTTTAGTTGATCTCTACGTATCCGATCCGCTCCAAGCCCTTGAACGATCCAACGCCGAAAGCACCGCGTCTCTACTTGCCACGCACCGGAAAAACGACCGGAATAACAACACTTGATTAACCTCTAAGGTTACGGCGAGAATCAAATGATGAAGCTTTTATTATTACACTCTAAGTGTATAATATATCTCTCAATAATTTTCTCTCAATTTTTCTCCAAGAAAAATGAAGAGGAAGTGAATGAAGAAGATGAAGATGAGTGTTAAACTCAAAGCCTATCTCTCTCTCTCTATATTCTCACGTTGAAAGCTTCCCAAACAAGTGAAGAGAGTCTTCCTTTTATGCTCCATAAAATCCTCCCAAATCAAGACTAAATAATTAAAATGAATTAATTAAAAGATCTTGTTCCCTTGATACTTCAAGTCTTCCACCAATTAAGGTGGAGACTATGACCAAAGGAAAGAGGAGGGAAAATGGGATGGCCATCTAGAAGGAGCCGGGACGAGTTCGGTTCGTTTCGGACTCCCGTGAGTCCAAACAGATAAACGCCTATTTCGTTCCGATGTATTTGTGTCGTTTAATTAATCCAATTAATTAAATATATCAAATACAAAATAACATAATTAATTTCTCCAAGAAATAATTATATTCATGAATTAAATTAATCACCCAGTGATATATTTAATTCATTAGGCCGTATATCAATTTATCCAATAAATCGATTCAGACATCTAATGTCTTCAAATTTAGATATCTAATATCTAATACACATAATGAGAGAATTAGCTTGATTCATTCCGTCGTCAATCCTAATGCGCGACTCGGTAGGTCCGTCTCAGTCAGCAATGGGAGGAACCAAAGAGTAGTAGCACCACCTAGCCAGCCTGGTGGCCTACACTGTACCCCGACTGAGAACGAATGATTGGGATCATTCAAGAACTATTCTGTCGTGAATACCAGTAAACGTATAAACCCTTCTTTCATATGTCCCGATCAAATTATGGTGTCACGGTCAGTCAAACCCATCTGTACTTGACGCTATGCATGCGTTAATGCAAACCGAGATCATCGAGCTCTCGTGTATCTAATACAACTAGCTCCAATGCTTTGGCCAAAGACTTATGATCTCATCTGCCAATAACCGCATAGGACATATAACCCGCTCACTAACGGGAGAAATAATTCTATCTTGGTATTCAGTAGGACCTGCTACTTGCCCGTCAAGATGCACGTCGAGGTTGACCCCGCCTTAGGTTTACGTGGTCGAACTACTCTAATGAAAATCTTGACGTCACAAGCACATCCCTACTAAATCCTCAAGTCGAAGGTTCACGAATACCTATCACAACCTTTCGATTCCGTCATTGACTGTCCCGGAGTGAAATCCGTGTGACGAATCAAGGGTGAGTCGGTTCGAGTATACTAATCCAATTAGCATACCTATAACGTGTGCTCCCACTAACCATTAGTGTTCGACAGGCACTCTCCATATCAAAGAACACGTCATACAAGTCTTCACATAAACTTAACGCCCAGTCAAGTTTCATCGACTTGCGAACGATTAAGTATTTGAGCTATAACCTTTCCAGTGCCGTCCCCCTTATCCAATAAGGAGTGGAACGTTTTGCTCTCAAATACATGGACTAGTTTCTATATATTTATTTACGAGTTAGGAATGCCAGTAACTACCAGTAAATAAAGAAACATTCATTTGCCTTATATAAATGGTTTACATAATTTCAAGTACAATGCCCTCACTCAACAACCTCTGAGTGGCATTCGAGGGCATACTCCTAACAGGGATTGCTGGACCTTGTCCGGAATTTGACTTTGAAGCTTACTCCGATGCTCATCCTTACGAACATGCGTAGCGGACGGTGTTTCGGGCCGCCGACCCGTCTCAGTGGACCCTTGGTAAGATCCGGAGTTCGGCGACCCGGAAAGACTTGAACCGCTGGAGGGCAAAATATCATATTCCCTCTGACGTTTCCCTGCACGTGCCATCGAAAAATGAACATGCCGATCAACTGCCCGAGGGTCTGGTCGCCGTTAGTGAGATGATCATGGAGGCCGGTCTCCGATTCCCTCTGTCGTTCTCCGTATCCTACTTATTGATCGCCTGGAATTTGGCACCGCTCCAGCTGACGCCGAACGCCTGGCTACAGGTCATCTGCACTTTGACACTCTTTGGCGGTCACCGGTTGTTCCGCCTCCTATCTGCGATGGAGATGAACTATCTTTTCAAAATGGCCGCGCAGAAAGGGTCGATCGGCGGTAATCATATCCAAGGCCGAATGGGAAGAGTGGTCCTCGGTGTGCCGAACAAGACCCGGGGCGACCTGGCAAAATGGTGCTGGGTCGGCGGAGCGTGGCGATCGGCATCGAGTGACAGACCGGAGGAGCAGTTGGAGATTCCCACCAATTTTCGGGAGAGGAATCCGAGTAAGGGTTTTAATTCTCCCTTTGATCGAACTTGTCTTGAACTGATCTAGTTTCGTTTCCTTTTTGCAGGACCTCTTGTTCCAACAATCGGCGATCTTCCTTTCGATTTCCTGATCGTTTGGGAGCGGATTCGTGCCTTGCCGGATTCCTTCATAGACGTTCGCTCGCTCGGTGGCGAACTTCATCGGTTGGGGGCTCGATTGTTTTGCTTCCCTCGACACCTGAGAGTTCCAGGTACAAATTTTATTTCTTCTTCCTAGCTTGGCGATCGTCTCCAGGAGGTCGCAACGTCTAAGTAGTTGTCTAACTTGTTTGTACTTTTTCTTTGACAGAGATTCACTTTCCCCTTCTTGGCGAGCCACCGCACGAGATAGCCATGTCTAATCCTGGTCTTATCGGTCGCCTTCACCTGGGAAAGAAGACGGGTCGCGTTGCTGCGACGTCGTCTCGCCCTGCCCCTGTGGTGAGGCCCGCTGTGGTGCCGGTCGCCGAACCGGAAATTCAAGAAGAGGAACAACTTAAGCGCAACCGTAAGAGGCGGAGGCCGGAGGGGTCCGTGCCGACGTGTCACGGGGTGCGGCTCACTGAGGTTCAGGCCGTCGAATTCGTGCAGCGGATCACGAATCACCCGTGCGCCTAGGAGACTTCCGAGTCTCCGTCCGGCTACCATCAACGAGATTTCATAAAATACCAACATTAGAGATATCATGCACTGGTCCATTGTGCTGCGTAAGACGCTAGGCACCCGCCTGTCCTTTGCCTCCGACCAACTAAGGGCCGGTATCTCATACCCTTCCAGCTTAACCCGCAATGGCACACGGCACTAAGGGTCACTTGCATGCCCGAAGTGCAATTCCTCGTGCTCAACACTCACTCGGGACTTCCTAGGTGCAGTACCTTGGCGCCCTTGAGAGTACCTCACTCGAGACGGACAACCTTTTAGATCTTGGCTTAGATTCATGCCATCAATAGATATTTTCCCCTCACGATGTTTGGGACTACTTCGCATACCGACATATTACCTTCAATCCGCAATGTGGTGTTGTCTCGCAACCACATGTACAAGCCAACGATCCCCCGCAGCATAGCCGGAACCGATAGCTAATGCTTACGAGTAAGCTCACGAGGCGTATGATTTAAATGCGTGCCTCGATTGCCCTATAGACATAGAGGAAGTGTATATGGCCGACGGCATCCCTCCGGTCACACTTGAGCCTCAATGCCAACCTTAAGCCCAACGCAGACCACTCAGGTCCTACGCCGCCCTAACGATTTCCAACTCGCTCGGGAACTCCTCGCACACTTCGAATGCTTATAGTTGGCTCCCTAGAGGCCCCCCTTACCTCTAGGAAGATTGCACGCTTGGTGCTCGACAGCATGAGGAAGACTGGCCGCTTGCCCACCATTGCCCATCTAAGGACTGTCCCCCCTATAATAGGCTTAGACAAATATTCCCTTGTAATTGCACTAGACATTGATTGGCCGAGGAACCACATCGGGTGTAACTCCCTCATATGAACTCCAAATCCTTATCCGCTTGAACCGTAGAGTAGATTACGACATTATCTATAAGTCCTCAAAGTTTCAGACCCATCCGATACTCGAGGAGTGAGGAATTACCTCTGCAATATTCTGAAACTACTACAATGCCACTGCACTGCAGCATCTCGATCCTTCGCATCGTTCGCTACTCAAATGGAACCGTCTAGTTGTGAAACTCGGTGGAGACCTTCCCAACACTCCAAGGAACTCCCCATTACAAGAATTTCACGAAACTCTTCTCCTAAAGCCCTCTGCTCCACGACACAAGGTCCTGCTCACGCACGGACACACTCCGGACGCCGACCACTGTCGCACGTCCCCAACCTTATTCGTGTCGCAGGGCAACTATCCAACATAATCGTTTGTAAGTCCGGGGCAATCACGGGTACTCCAAATAATATGGAAAGCGCCCTGTGACATCCTCCCCTCTCGATCCGTTGACGTCCTCGTCAACGCATGCACACACAACCTGGTCCATGTACATGCGCTGCCCATCTCATCATGAAAATACTTGGGCAACGAACCCGACACTCTACCTCCATCTCCTCCCGGATGCTGCCTCTCTTCGGCGCACACCCACTCTAATCTTGGTAGGAATCATTCTCTCCATGCCTCGATATAACGAAAGATCCACCGATGGTGTTAGATTGCCACTCTAGCTCAAATCAAGTTGCTCCCTCATTGTCAAGTCCGAGACTAGCGACAAGTTCTCCGAATTAAACCGGGTCGATTTGCCTGAACGTCTGGAGTACATGATACTTCTAAGAGTGCTCACTAACACGAAGAACCCATCCAAAGGAGCCTTGTGCTCCGCTCAAATACCACCGCGGCTGCCCTCTCAAAAATCCTTACTAACCATACCCCATAATATGGATTCCGAATTCTATCAAGGACGATCCAAACCCAATCTGAAACTCTGTAAGACAAGTGCCCTCTAGCACAAGTCGAAAGAGGCCTGCACGACTGCTCACAGATCACTACTCTCGGCCCTCAGGCCACCGCACTTCTACGGCAAGGAGCTTGAAGGTTGTACGCGTGATCAACGCACCCTCCCCCGCTCGAAGGTGATGCCTAACTCTCGGCACAACGCGTCACCGGCCTTGACTGGCGTGATTTAAACTCGCGGGTTGGTCTCGCCGGTCATCCGACTGCACGAAGACACAAACCTGTGCCATCCGCCTAATCTCGTAACTCCGCCATCTGGCCTTATTGCTCAACGCACGATTGTGTACTCTGTACGAGCACACCTCATTCAGCTTGCTCCCATCAGAAATCCTTCAACCAATAGGTCCCATTAATTGGCTTCCAAATCACTTCCAAGAACAGCCATCTCAGAATCGCTCACATGTGTGTCCAGAATGGACACACCTCCTCAGTAACCAAGGAGCCCAATGCTCCATATAACTCAGTCCCTTTCAGAAAATCCCTCAACCACAGAGCCCATACTCTAGTCTTTGGAATCTTCTTAAGGAACATCATTCTCGAATCAGCCCATTCTGTGCTCTTAAGTGACGCACTTCCTCTCGAGAGTCTGGCCCTCCCCCACTCATGTTGGAGGCCAGACCCAAATCTCTTGTCCCTCATAGACGGATGGGACATGCAACACCACACTTGGAGCATGCCCATTCTCATATCTGTCCGACTCGAACCAGGAAGACTGAACACTACACTCTTGCAACTTCCGTGGTGGCTGTGTTACGATTGCACCTCATGTGCGAAAGCGCTTTGCGCATAACAATTCAAACTCTTAGTAACCAATGCACCTCAAGTGTTGTGGCGCTCGTGCGCACTAAGATTAAGCCCAAGCTTTGCACCTGAACGTGCTGTGGCGGATTCCCGCACTGAAGTTCTCGCCCAAATGGGTCTCAAACCCAAATCACCTCTCAATCTGCGGCGCTACGCAAACATGGCTGCAACTTGGCAGACGTGGCCACTGCACACCACCCGGCTCACCGGCATTTCTCCTTCTAGGAGATCAAGATGTCTAATAAGCCCACAAAAATAGGCTGATGAGTCGATTTTTGATCGTCTCATTCTGTTCTATCGAGTCGCACTTTCATTTGTTTTCGAGTGTTTTTGCCCTTTTTACGCGTGGTATGTTGTGTTTTTGTTTTGAAGGTATCCGGACGAAGATTGTGGTGAAATATGCGCTTTTATGGCCAATGTTGGAGTTTATGACGATCAAGAGCGCGAACGGGGCCTAAAACGACGAAAGATTTAAGCAATATCGGTCGAATCTCCTAAATACCAGAATCTCCACTCCGAATTGAGATGTATTCTCCTTTGATATAAATTCCTCGTGAAATCAGCTTCGAAACGGTATATCATATGCTAAAATCCGAGGTGAATTGATACAAGAACGAAGGATCATGCCAAAGAAGACCAAAACTCAGCCGCACTGTGCAACGGACTAGGCCGCACTGTGCAACCGGACTAGGCCGCACCGGACTAGGCTGCGACATGCGCTCGGCCGCATCGGGTAACTCGCCGTGCCATGGGACACGGCCGGTCTCATTCCAGCAAGAACGGTACTTTCCGGATGAGAAGGACTCGACCGTGCCTTTGGGACACGGCCGAGTGGCTTTCGCCATTTCGCCTATCCCGCACAAGATAACACGGCCGTGCCATGGGACACGGCCGAGCCTCTCGGCAGCACCACTTTCGATTATTCAGCGCAGGCGGCACGGCCGTGTCCCGTGACACGGGCCGTGCCACTTTTGGTTCATGTCACTTTCCTTGACATCTTTGCATTTTTAAGCCTTTGTCTTGATTTTTGGCTATAAAACAAAGTGGAGTGACCCTTGAGAGAGGTACTTGTCTTGTGAAGAAGATATTTTGTGGAAAAACACAAGATTAGGGAGGAAAACACCAAAGAGTGGGAAAGAAAGAGATTTTCATCATCTTCCTTGTGTGTTCTTGGAGTGAGAAAAATACTTTAGTGAGATATAATAATTCCTTGTATAAATTTGTTGTGAGTTCTTGTAAGAAGATCATCAAACCTTCATCGGGAATTCGATTTCGCATTTACAAGGGAAGTTTTTACCATGTTTTGTTCTTCAATTTCCATTATTATTGTTGAATTAATCATGTGTGGCTAAACACTTCATATGGGTTTTTAGATATAGCCACACACATGTTTTTGATTGTTAGTTCCTTTTGATTTTCCTGATAAAGTTTGGGATTATTCCTCTTGTTCGCTCTTCGTTTAAGAACTTTTGAATTAGATCATCAAACCTTTTTCATTGTTGTTATTATTATTCGAATCGAGGGTTTTTATCGGTGTTCGCCATCAAACGACCGAAAGAAACGATTGTGAATGTTCTCGGGCTTTTCGCGATCTTTTAACGATTTACCTCATCAAAAGTAGTCGGTTAATTGATTGATAGCTAGGGTTTCGCCCCATCAAAAGAGTATCCCTTAATTTTCGTTGAGAACAATCGTGATTTTAGAATTTCCGCCATCAAACGGATTTCTTTTAATCGTGAGCAATCGATAATTCCTAACCTTATTTATTTGAGTATCGGAACTAATAATTGATTACATGTGTGTCGGTGACTCTAAATTCCCATATTAATCTCATTATTGTTATCTCTCATTTATCCAACCATCAAATTGGTGTTGCTATCACTTAGTTCAATTTAAATTTTGTGCATTAGTAATTGCAATCATAATCAACGATTGATGTATTTTAATTTAATTTATTTTTGTTTATTCGACTATTTGCCAAACATCATCGAATTTTAAACCGTTTCCAATTCCTCGTGAGATCGACCTCGGAGTTACTTGCCGCTCACTACAAGAGCGATTCGTACACTTGCGAGTATTTAATTTGAATCCATCAAGTTTTTGGCGCCGTTGCCGGGGAATTGGCGTTTAATTTTTAATCTTGTTTTAATGATAGTTGAATTGCTATTCTTGATCAATACTTTTTCGATAAAATTTGCTCTTACTTCCTTTGTTTATGTTTGGTAGGAGATCGTTGGGTAACCCGATTCTTCCACCGATAGACGAAGTTCAAAGAATTAGAGCACCAAAAATAATGGCCACAACATCAATGGCAAACGACGAGGTGAATCCGACTTTGAAGAGCGACTTTTGATCCAAGAAGAAAACACTCACAACCAAGGGTTGAGAATGTTGCACAAAATATAGATGAGGAAGAAATTCGTCAACCAAGGTTTCCGAGATATGATAATGTTGGGCGCAATCAAGGGATGCCTAAGCTCAACAAGGGAGGTACTTTTATCCGAGACAACCACCCGTCGAATGCAATATGGAGCGAATTATTATCCCGGACCTCAATATGGGATGGAGGCGAACTATAACATGCCGCAACAACCTCCGGTCGAACATCTTATGAGGGACTATGCAAAGCCCGTAGTGAATACCGCCATTTCATGCATCCAATTAGCACCGGCCGCAAGGAACTACCACATAAGCGGATTTCACATCGAGCAATTGCCCTCATTTCACGGATTAGCACGAGAGGATCCGTTATCATTCATCCGAGATTTCTATGTGGCGATTGATAACTTCCCATTGAATGGGTTGAGCGAGGATCAACTACGAATGAAGTGTTTCCCTTATACACTCAAAGACGGGGCGAAACAATGGTTGATGACTTTGGCGCCCGGATCACTAAGAACATGGGATGAAGTTTACGATAAATTCATTACCAAGTACTTCTCCCATTCAAAAACGACGCAATTGAGAACTCAAATCTCAACTTTCGGACAACAAGAAGGAGAGGCATTTCATGAAGCATGGGACCGATTCAAGATGCTCCTCATTCAATGCCCACACCATCACTATCCGCTTCAACTACTCAATCAATTCTTCTATGACGGATTGACTCAATATTGCCAAGGAGCGGTGGATAACGCCGCCGGTGGTTCGTTTTGGGGGTTAACGGAGAGACAAGCTTATGACGTATTTGAATTATTGGGGGCTAATTCTCAACAAAAAATTGTGCGTGTTCATAGAGGAGTTGTGAACCAAGTAAGCGAGAAGGACGAGATGCAATCTAAAATCGATGAGTTAATGAAGGAACTAAGACAACTCAAGATTCAAAATAAATCTTCGAGCTCACGAGTTTGCGAAATTTGTTGGGGACCCGGACATCATGCTAATTCTTGCCCTTATATTTTTCCGGGAGAACAAACCGAACAAGTTAATTGGGCTATGGGACAAAGCACGGGAAGGCCCGAGTGGGAGGAGAGGAGGAATAATTATGGCGGAAACGCAAGAAATGCACCTCTCCCAAATACTTATCATCCGATGGCATACGACGCAAATGTCCAAACTCAATACAAAGGAGGAAACCGAGCCCAACAACCAACGCGAAGTGAACCACCTCCACAACAAAGGAACTCTCTTGAAGAGAGTATTGCGGCATTCATTAAGGAGGGCAAGGAAAACCGAGTGGAGAACAATAAAAGGTTCGAATCTTTAGAAGCTTCGATGAAGAAAATGGAGATTCAAATTGGGCAACTTGCTACCGAGGCATGCAAACAAGAAACGGGTAAACTACCAAGTCAACCCGAGCAAGTTCAAGCTATTACCACCATCCGAAGTGGTAAAGTGATAAATAAAGAGATAATTTCCGAAGCGAAAGAGAGGGGCGGTGAGAAAGAAGAATTGCCGAGTCAATCGGAGAAATCTATGGTGATTGAAGAGGATGAGTCGAACGATGAAGAAATCCGAGTAACTACTACCCAATCTTGCGAGACTCAAATTCCTTGGGACAAATCTAAAGATCCAATCGAGAAGCCAATTGAAGAAAATAAGAGCGAACCAGTCAACTCAATGCATCAAAATGAGGTCCTAAAAAGCTTTGATATGGAAGTTATTTTCGTGGAGAAAGAAGTTCCCATTGTGAACTTAGGAGCGAGTATTAATTCAACACAAAAATCAATACACTCGCCACTAGATTTGGGGGAGGTGATAGCCCCGATGGATTTCGTGATACCAAACATAGAAGAAACATCACCAACAAAAATCACGTCACTTATTCTTCAAGGAAGACATTTCATGGTGACGATGATAATGAAAATTGAAATGGTGACAAAAGCGCTCACAATGGAAATCCATGGAACCACTCTCCACATCCTTACAAAGGAAAACGAGCGAAAAATGACGAGCTATATGGTTGGACCTAGCACATTTCCATTTAATCCCGGATAGAAGAATCCAAAGAAGTCGAGCTAAAGACTATAAAAAAGCGCTGCTTGGGAGGCAACCCAAGGGAGTTTTAATTTTTATCGCTTTTATTATTATTATTGCATTAATTTTGTTTTTGTCTATGGCGTGTGTAGGTAATCTAATAATGAAGGTATTTATGGGAGGAAGAAGCCTAGCTTATTGAAAGTTGAGACCCGAGCACAAAGGATGGTACCACACTTCTTAATCCGGTAGTTTTATTTTCTTTCTTTTTAATTTGCATTTTCGCATTTTTCCTGACTTAATCTTTCTGCTTGGGGATAAGCAAAGGTTTAGGTTTGGGGGGGGTGCAACTTCTTTGATTTTTATTTTTTATTTTTTTTTTTTTTTGTTTGCGTGATGTTTGTTTCCTTTCTTTATTTTTTTTGCGTGATGTCGTAGTTGGATTGCAATAACCTTGTTAACTATTGGGTATATGGATGATTAATCGTGTTTGTGTTTGGCTCGTAGAGTTTAATAAATCTAATTGATTGCTTGACCTTGCGTGTGAATGTATAGTTTTTGGTTACTTGATTTGACGTGTAAGGAATGAGTATGGTAGTCCAAAAGCCGTGAGTCCTTGTGCCAAATTAAACCGTTCACTTTTAGCGGTGAAATTCTTTCATGAGTGATTTCTCTTCTTATGGATTGTATTCTTTAGAACTTGCATGATTCTGTCGGATGACGTGTTGATATTTACATACACGAGGAATGATTAGGGCTGCCCATTTTTTGTCTTGAACCTACTTATCTAAAAATATCCACCAATTCATATCAATATCCTTTGCTAGCCTCGTTGAGCCTTTAGCCGTAATTTTGTTCGAAAAACCCGCATCTTATTGCTCCATATCCAAAAGCCATAACTTACCCAAGTATTGGTCCACGTAAGAGCACGAGAGGGTATATTTGAAAAACGAAGGTGTGCAAAGTTTGTGGTGTATAGAGGCAAAAATCTTCTCTCCCGTTCCCCTGAAAATAATAAGCCCCATCCTAATAATAATAGTGGGATAGAAAAAAATAGGGGAGGAGAGGAGTGAGCCTAAGAAAACAAAAGGGAAGTCGTTGGGTTGTGAGAAATAGGCCAATATCATAAGAATTACACTTAACAAGGCCTAGGAAAAAAGAGGGAGATATATATACTGAGAATTGAAGTAGAATGATCGATCTTGCTTTGAGTTTTTATTTCATATATATGAGGATCGTATATGCTCTACTTGGACTGAACTTGTAACTACTAGCCAAATTTTCCCAACCTGAGCCACAGCCCTGTTACAACCAAAAGTAAGACCCTATGACTCATGTTTTGTGAATATTGATGCGTTTGATGAAGAGAAGAAGTGCAAGCATATAGTAGAACTTTCCATTTGAATCGAGTTGAGCGTATTGACCTATCTAAACACTTGAGAGATGAGTGAATCGATATAATTCAGTGAGGGACTATTAAGACTTGTTTTCTTTCATGTTCGATCTAGTGCCATTGCTTTCCACTCATTTGTGAGTTTAGGCTTCCATGATGAATTACGAGACTTTACGATACTTTTACATTCTCGGTTGATTGTATGTATACCCGATGATTAACTTGATTATTCAATCCTTCTCGTTTATTTGTCGTGTGTTTTATTTCTTTTTGCTTGAGGGCAAGCAAAGTGTAGGTTTGGTGGGATTTGATGAGTCGATATAGATCGTCTCATTCTGTTCTATCGAGTCGCACTTTCATTTGTTTTCGAGTGTTTTTGCCCTTTTTACGCGTGGTATGTTGTGTTTTTGTTTTGAAGGTATCCGGACGAAGATTGTGGTGAAATATGCGCTTTTATGGCCAATGTTGGAGTTTATGACGATCAAGAGCGCGAACGGGGCCTAAAACGACGAAAGATTTAAGCAATATCGGTCGAATCTCCTAAATACCAGAATCTCCACTCCGAATTTAGATGTATTCTCCTTTGATATAAATTCCTCGTGAAATCAGCTTCGAAACGGTATATCATATGCTAAAATCCGAGGTGAATTGATACAAGAACGAAGGATCATGCCGAAGAAGACCAAAACCCGGACTAGTCGCACTGTGCAATCGGACTAGCCGCACTGTGCAACCGGACTAGGCTGCACGGACTAGGCTGCGACATGCGCTCGGCTGCATCAGTAACTCGGCCGTGCCATGGGACACGGCCGGTCTCATTCCAGCAAGAACGGTACTTTCCGGATGAGAAGGACTCGACCGTGCCTTTGGGACACGGCCGAGTGGCTTTCGCCATTTCGCCTATCCCGCACAAGATACAACACGGCCGTGCCATGGGACACGGCCGAGCCTCTCGGCAGCACCACTTTCGATTATTCAGCGCAGGCGGCACGGCCGTGTCCCAGGACACGGGCCGTGCCACTTTTTGGTTCATGTCACTTTCCTTGACATCTTTGCATTTTTTAAGCCTTTGTCTTGATTTTTTGGCTATAAAACAAAGTGGAGTGACCCCTTGAGAGAGGTACTTGTCTTGTGAAGAAGATATTTTGTGGAAAAACACAAGATTAGGGGAGGAAAACACCAAAAGAGTGGGAAAGAAAGAGATTTTCATCATCTTCCTTGTGTGTTCTTGGAGTGAGAAAAAATACTTTAGTGAGATATAATAATTCCTTGTATAAATTTGTTGTGAGTTCTTGTAAGAAGATCATCAAACCTTCATCGGGAATTCGATTTCGGCATTTACAAGGGAAGTTTTTACCATGTTTTGTTCTTCAATTTCCATTATTATTGTTGAATTAATCATGTGTGGCTAAACACTTCATATGGGTTTTTAGATATAGCCACACATGTTTTTTATTGTTAGTTCCTTTTGATTTTCCGGATAAAGTTTGGGATTATTCCTCTTGTTCGTTCTTCGTTTAAGAACTTTTGAATTAGATCATCAAACCTTTTTCATTGTTGTTATTATTATTCGAATCGAGGGTTTTTATCGGTGTTCGCCATCAAACGACCAAAGAAACGATTGTGAATGTTCTCGGCTTTTTCGCGATCTTTTAACGATTTACCTCATCAAAAGTAGTCGGTTAATTGATTGATAGCTAGGTTTCGTCCCCATCAAAAGAGTATCCCTTAATTTTCGTTGAGAACAATCGTGATTTTAGAATTTCCGCCATCAAACGGATTTCTTTTAATCGTGAGCAATCGATAATTCCTAACCTTATTTATTTGAGTATCGGAACTAATAATTGATTACATGTGTGTCGGTGACTCTAAATTCCCATATTAATCTCATTATTGTTATCTCTCATTTATCCAACCATCAAATTGGTGTTGCTATCACTTAGTTCAATTTAAATTTTGTGCATTAGTAATTGCAATCATAATCAACGATTGATGTATTTTAATTTAATTTATTTTTGTTTATTCGACTATTTGCCAAACATCATCGAATTTTAAACCGTTTCTAATTCCTCGTGAGATCGACCTCGGAGTTACTTGCCGCTCACTACAAGAGCGATTCGTACACTTGCGAGTATTTAATTTGAATCCATCATAGGCCAACATAAAGCTTCTGATCAGATTACACCAACACCGTTACTCACGCGTCCGTAATTTACCGATGAGAATGTTCCCCTCACATTAACCAACTGCCAACCGTACTCGCAGAGAAAAATATAGTCATCAAACACGTCGTAACCCGGGTACTACCATTCGCCGAAATCACTAATGCCAACAACTCGCACCGAACAAAGCCTTCGAACATCACCGACAGAAACCATACAACCAGGGTACTACCATTCGCCCAATTGCAAAGCCAACTCGAGGTACTACCATTCGCTCAAGTCCCACTGCCAACTTAATTTTCAACTCTGCCACAATACGTAAGAACGCACTGCAAGCCCTTCGCTGAAATGCCACTACAATGGCTAATCAAAAAAAAAAATTTGGCACGATTTTGGTATCCGGTTCTCAAGGGAAGAAAGATCTTCAACAAAGCTCAACTGAAACTTGGGTGCGACATTCCAGTCTCCGATACCACTTGTCACGGGGTGCGGCTCACTGAGGTTCAGGCCGTCAAATTCGTGCAGCGGATCACGAATCACCCGTGCGCTTAGGAGACTTCCGAGTCTCCGTCCGGCTACCATCAACGAGATTTCATAAAATACCAACATTAGAGATATCATGCACTGGTCCATTGTGGTGCGTAAGACGCTAGGCACCCGCCTGTCCTTTGCCTCCGACCAACTAAGGGCCGGTATCTCATACCCTTCCAGCTTAAACCGCAATGGCACACGGCACTAAGGGTCACTAGCATGCCCAAAGTGCAATTCCTCGTGCTCGACACTCACTCGGGACTTCCTAGGTGCAGTACCTTGGCGCCCTTGAGAGTACCTCACTCGAGACGGACAACCTTTTAGATCTTGGCTTAGATTCATGCCATCAATAGATATTTGCCCCTCACGATGTTTGGGACTACTTCGCATACCGACATATTACCTTCAATCCGCAATGTGTTGTTGTCTCGCAACCACATGTACAAGCCAACGATCCCCCGCAGCATAGCCGGAACCGATAACTAATGCTTATGAGTAAGCTCACGAGGCGTATGATTTAAATGCGTGCCTCGATTGCCCTATCGACATAGAGGAAGTGTATATGGCCGACGGCATCCATCCGGTCACACTTGGGCCTCAATGCCAACCTTAAGCCCAACGCAGACCACTCAGGTCCTACGCCGCCCTAACGATTTTCAACTCGCTCGGGAACTCCTCGCACACTTCGAATGCTTAGAGTTGGCTCCCTAGAGGCCCCCCTTACCTCTAGGAAGATTGCACGCTTGGTGCTCGACAGCACGAGGAAGACTGTCCGCTTGCCCACCATTGCCTATCTAAGGACTGTCCCCCCTATAATAGGCTTAGACAAATATTCCCTTGTAATTGCACTAGACATTGATTGGCCGAGGAACCACATCGGGTGTAACTCCATCATATGAACTCCAAATCCTTATACGCTTGAACCGTAGAGTAGCTTATGACATTATCTATAAGTCCTAAAAGTTTCAGCCCCATCCGATACTCGAGGAGTGAGGAATTGCCTCTGCAATATTCTGAAACTACTACAATGCCACTGCACTGCAGCATCTCGATCCTTCGCATCGTTCGCTACTCAAACGGAACCGTCTAGTTGTGAAACTCGGTGGAGACCTTCCCAACACTCCAATGAACTCCCCATTACAAGAATTTCACGAAACTCTTCTCCTAAAGCCCTATGCTCCACGACACAAGGTCCTACTCACGCACGGACACACTCCGGACGCCGACCACTGTCGCACGTCCCCAACCTTATTCGTGTCGCAGGGCAACTATCCAACATAATCCTTTGTAAGTCCGGGGAAATCCCGGGTACTCCGAATAATATGGAAAGCGCCCTGTGACACGACGGCTGAGGCGGATTTAGCTATTTTGGAGCCGCCGATCGCTGCTCCCCCCGTCTCTTCCATTCCGATGGCGGAGGGGTCTGGTCCCAGGCCCTCGGCGTCCGGCTCCAGGTCCCCGGCCGGCTTTTTGAAAAGAGTGGTGATCGCTGAGGCCGAGACTTCTCGGGGAAAACCCTACTTTGTGTCACGGGATGGGAGTTTTGCGCAACTAACCCGTGCGGCACTTAAACAACTAAGCTGAGTCGAGTTGCTAAGTAAGCCTGAAAGTAACGAGAAAAGGGGCAATGGCACAAAAGGATTTTATTAAGTATGAATGCTTGAGTACAAGAGAGCTTTACAATTCTTGATTGCTTGAGGATTTCTGGATGGAGTGAGCAAATGAGGCTCCTCCTCCTTATATACCAACCTAGGAGAGTTCTGGAGTGGAACTCTCTAGATAGAACTTTCTAGATAGAATACTCTAGATACTTTTAGTACATTACATGGGCATTTACATGAGTATTCTACAAGTGTGTAAGAAGTATGTTTCTAGAGTCATCTACAATTTTACAAGTATGTAGAGATCTCTTGGTCTTTCTTGATCAATCTAGAACCTTCCGGAACCTTCCGACACATAGAGACTCATGTTAGGGTCATCCGGGTCGCTTTCGCCCGACCCGTCACATCCTCCCCCACCTATTTCAGCGACGTCCTCGGCGCATTCTCTTGTTTGAACCTCTTGATGTGATCTTGAAATTGCCAGAGTTCGTCTTCTCGTTCCCATGTTGCTTCGCTATCAGGGAGGTTTTTCCATTTTATCAAGTATTCCGTGCCGGGAGGCACGCCTCTCTTCCGAGTAACTCGTTCGGTCACAATATAGTCCACTTCCTTATCGAATGAGGTGATTACGGCAGTAGGTGCACGATTTGACTCTCCTCGGTGCGGGTCTTCCGAGTCGGCATGGTAGAGTTTCAATTGGCTCGCGTGGAAGACCGGATGTATTTTAAGTTTCGGAGGGAGTTGCAACATATAAGAGACATTTCCAACATGTTTGATTATTGTGAATGGTCCTTCGTACCTCCTCACCAAACCTTTGTGTACTTTGCGTAATGCCTTGAATTGGTTGGTAGAAAGCTTGACCATGACCTGATCACCTTCCTGGAACTTAATGTCTCTTCTTTTAGGATCAGCCCACTTCTTCATCTTCCGGGCGGCCTTATCAAGGTAGGCGCGCGTAATGTCTCTTTCCTCATGCCATTCTCGTTCCCTTCATGTGTCGAGGCTACAGCATTCGGGGTTAGTGGCTGAAAACCCATAATGATTTCGAAAGGGGACTTACCTGTTGCCTCGCTTTTCTGCAGATTGTAAGAGAACTGGGCCACATCAAGTAATCTTGGCCAGTCCTTCTGATGGGCGCTCACATAGTGCCTTAGATATAGTTCCAGCAAAGCATTGATTTGTTCGGTCTGTCCGTCTGTTTGGGGATGGAAACTTGTCGAGAACTTGAGGTCGGTTCCCAATAGCTTGAATAGTTCTCTCCAAAATCGTCCAGTGAATCGAGGGTCTCGATCACTCACAATGCTTAAAGGAATCCCCCAAATTTTGATGATATGTTTGAAAAATAGACGGGCAGCTTCATTAGCATTGCAATCGGGTGATGTGGCAATGAAAGTAGCATACTTCATCAGACGGTCCACCACCACCATGATACTTCCGAATCCTTCCGATTTTGGGAGAGTTGTGATGAAGTCCATTGAGACGCTCTCCCAGGGCCTTGATGTAATGGGCAGGGGCTCCAACAATCCTGCCGGCAGATTCTGCTCATTTTTGTCTTGCTGGCACACAAGACAAGTCTTCACGTAGGCTTCAATTTCGTCCCTCATTTGCGGCCAATAGTACGAAGCCTGCACGAGTGCAGTGGTGCGTTCGATTCCTGGGTGACCAGCCCACTTAGTATCATGGCACTCTTTTATGATTTCCTTCCGAAGTTTTCCCCACTTAGGCACAAATATCCGATTGCCGATGGTGCGTACGATACCATCTTCCTCCCAAAATCGCCTTGTTTTGCCTTGCCTTATTTTGTCCAAAAGATCTTTCAGTTGGGCGTCTTGTTGGACTCCTTCCTTAATCCGTTGAATGAGGTCGGACTTTGGCATACTTGAACTCATAGTGGCCAGTTCTGCCTTCCTGCTTAGGGCATCTGCGACTACATTAGCTTTCCCTGGCTTGTACTCGAGTCGGTAGTCGAATTCCGCCAAGAAGTCTTGCCATCGAGCTTGCTTGGGACTTAACTTCTTTTGCGTCTGAAAATAACTCGTAGCAACATTATCCGTCATAATGACAAAGTGTGAGCCGAGCAGGTAGTGTCGCCATGTTCGCAGGCAGTGTATGACCGCAGTCATTTCCTTTTCTTGCACCGTATACCGTCTTTCCGTCTCGTTGAGTTTCCGGCTCTCAAAGGCAATGGGGTGTCCATCTTGCATGAGCACTCCTTCAATAGCGAAATCAGAAGCGTCAGTTTGTACCTCAAAAGCTTTCGTGTGGTCCGGCAAGGCCAGTATGGGTTCTTCGGACATCGCTTGTTTGAGTTCTTCAAAAGCTTGCTGACACTTGCTGGACCAATGCCATACTTGGTTTTTCTTAAGTAGATCGGTCAGTGGGGCTGCTTTAGCCGAGTATCCTCTTATAAAGCGGCGGTAGTAGTTCACCAGGCCGAGAAATGATCGAAGTTCTGGAACCTTGGTCGGGGGTTTCCACTCCCGAATAGCTTTCACCTTTGCATTTTCCATCATGATTTTGCCTCCTTTAACCTTGTGACCGAGAAATTCGACTTCTTTTTGGGCAAATGAACATTTTTCCTTCTTAACATAGAGCTCGTTCTCGCGTAGTACTTGGAAGACTTGTTTAAGGTGTTGAATATGTTCTTCAAGAGTCGAGCTGTACACCACAATATCATCCAAGTAAACAACAACAAATTGGTCAAGGAAAGGGTGAAGTACCTTGTTCATGAGGGTGCAAAAGGTTGCAGGTGCATTCGTGAGACCGAAGGGCATGACAAGGAACTCAAAAGCACCGTAGCGAGTCACACATGTGGTCTTGGCCTCATCTCCTTCAGCACTTTGCACTTGATAGTACCCCGAGCGCAGGTCAAGTTTGGTGAAGTACCGCGCCTTGCCAAGTTGGTCGAAGAGATCAGCTATCAACGGTATTGGGTATTTGTTCTTGATAGTGATCCGATTGAGTACCCTGTAGTCGATGCACATTCGAAGGGTGCCATCCTTCTTCTTCTGGAACAGTACGGGTGCACCGTAGGGAGACTTGGAGGGATGTATGTATCCTGTTTCTAGAAGGTCCTTGATTTGCCTTCGTAGTTCCGCGAGTTCGGGCGGTGCCATGCGGTAGGGAGCAGCAGCTGGGGGTTTGGCACCGGGTTCCAACTCGATACAATGATCCACCTCTCGCCTGGGTGGAAGTTTCTTAGGCAACTCTTTAGGCATCACATCCTTGTATTCTTCAAGAATATTCTTCAAGATTTGCGGGTGGTCAGTCCGCGATGAGTCGAGTTTTTCTTCGTCATAGAGCTTCCGAATTGTTACCAAGTAGTTGGGGTACTTCCGCATCCCCTTCTTAAATTGCATGGCCGAGATTAGTTTCTTCTCAACATGGGCTCGTTCAATAGGGACCATGCATGCCTTGTCCCCGTCGTAGATGGCGAGTGTGTTTGTGGCCGGCATAGGGAAGGCTTGGAATCTGTCGAAGAATTCCATGCCTAGAACCATCTTGAAGTCGTCTATGGGGACGACAGAGAAGTCGAGCTTTCCGGACCATGTCCCAAGAGAGAGTGGGACGTCATGAGCAATTCCGGCTATAGGCTTGGCAGGTGAGTTAACTGCTTTCATCGCACCTCCGCGATAGACTGTCTTGAGCCCTAGGCGTTTGGCTTCTTCCTCGGACATAAAGTTATGAGATGATCCAGTGTCGAGTAATGCGCTAACGGTTTGACCGTTAATAGTGGTGCGAGCAAACATGAGCCCTTTCTTCAGAGTAACGGGCGTTGGGGCTTGTCCCTTAAGAGCGGACATGTACTGAAGAGAACCCATGCTGTGTCGGGGTTCTTCTAATGGAGTGGCTGAGGTATCATCGGCATTGATTTTTAAGTGGGCAGCAAGGGCGTTTAAAGTCTTCTTCTCCTGACGATACGTATCCAATGATTGCCGTTGCATATGAAGCAAGGGCTTTTGGGCTTTGATTGCTCCTTCTTTCCTGGGAATTTTTGTTGCCCGATCTTGCCGCTTGGGGGTCGGTTAGTTCCCCAATTCTTGCGATTACCGCCATATCCTTCCTTGCGATTTTCTCCCCCACCTTTGCCATGACTGGGCCGTTTATCTTTACCTTGCCCAGAGTAGTCAGTGAGTGATTCAGCCTTGGCGATAGCTTCGTCAAGGGTCTGAACACCATGTCTATCCAGCTCGGTTTTGGCCTAATTGTTAAGGCCATCGGTGAAATAGAAAAGTGCATCTTTATCGGACATTTCAACTTCAAGCATGAGAGTTGTAAATTCATTGATATAGTCACGAATCGCACTGTCGCTTGAGTCTTCGGAGGCGAGCTCTCGCATCTCGTTCAGCATTGCTTGGGGCAAATTGTTTTCGAGTTCTCTTTGGAAGTCTCGCCAAGTGTCAATGGTGCAGATCCTTTGCCCATATCGCCATACTTCCGGCGCCACGAGTTGTGCGGCACCACGCAGGTAATTTGGTGCGCCGCTGACCTTCTGTTCCTCATCTTTTACGCCCATAGCGTCAAAGTATCGTTCCAGGCCGAATAAGAAGTTATCGACCACAGTGGCATTCCGAGTGCCATCGTAGGTTTTGGGCTTCGGCACATCCAAGCGGCGCGCATCAAAAGCGAACGGGGCAGCGGAATTAAATGATGCGGCTCGCTTGTGTTTAGCCCATTCCGACTGGACTTCTTCCACTTCCGAGCAAATAGAGCGTAGCTCTTCTTGGACAAAGCCACGGAGACCATGAATCTCCTTCTGGAATTCAATAAGTTGCCCACGCAACATATCCGACTGTCCATCATAAGTTTCTTCAGTACGCCAGCAATGTCGGCGTATTCTGTCTCCAGAGTGTCGAACCTGTCATGGACTTGATCCAGGTTCTCCTCCAAGCTAGCCATCGAGGCTTCCAATGAGGCAATCCGAGGTTCGAAGGCGTCGGCAGAGGGTCCCTTGGACTTGCCTCGGACCTTGTTACCTCGTTGCTCCTCACGACCGCGTTGCTGCTCTTGAGTAGCATCAATAGGGACATCCTGAGTGTTGGCCATTGTTCTCGTGTGATATGAGTCGGTTGTGTGCAAACCGTGGCTCCGATACCACTTGTCACGGGATGGGAGTTTTGCGCAACTAACCCGTGCGGCACTTAAACAACTAAGCTGAGTCGAGTTGCTAAGTAAGCCTGAAAGTAACGAGAAAAGGGGCAATGGCACAAAAGAATTTTATTAAGTATGAATGCTTGAGTACAAGAGAGCTTTACAATTCTTGATTGCTTGAGGATTCTGGATGGAGTGAGCAAATGAGGCTCCTCCTCCTTATATACCAACCTAGGAGAGTTCTGGAGTGGAACTCTCTAGATAGAACTTTCTAGATAGAATACTCTAGATACTTTTAGTACATTACATGGGCATTTACATGAGTATTCTACAAGTGTGTAAGAAGTATGTTTCTAGAGTCATCTACAATTTTACAAGTATGTAGAGATCTCTTGGTCTTTCTTGATCAATCTAGAACCTTCCGGAACCTTCCGACACATAGAGACTCATGTTAGGGTCATCCGGGTCGCTTTCGCCCGACCCGTCACATTTGGCTGCGATCCAGAGCTGGTCAACAGGTGAGATCGGATTGAACTTTCCGAGTTGGAAAATTTAGTTAGGTATATTCTAATTTCTTTGTCTCTATTGTTTGTCCGCAGGTCCGTCTTGTCAATCGGACGTCGCTCCTATGGTGCTGGACTTCTTGTCGAGTAAGGCTCCGCAAAAGTCCCTCGACGTTCCTACTTACGTCCAGCAGGCTATCACCTCTCTGCCCAAGGCTTGGACGACCGATCTTGATGCAATCGCTCGTCAGCGATCTGGAGATACCATGCAGGCGACCATGGCCCTGTGTCACGACAGAAAGTTGACGACGGGACAGACATGCACGTCCGGTCGCACGAGGTGCTGAAGATCAAGCACGAGCAAGACGCCCTGGAAGGCATCAGGCTGGAAATGGAGGTTCAGCCTTATAAGCAGCATGGTCGGACGGACAACCATGTGAAGAAGCCGTGGGAGGAATACAGGCGCCGCTATGGGAGGCGGTTCGCCCAAGGGACAACGTGTCTTAGTGTTCAGGACACTTGGGCATTCCGGTCGGGACATGTGCGGGACTGTCCGGCAGTGCATGGAGCACGGGCAAGGCCGGCCGAGCAAGCAGTGCTCGGAACAAGGAAAGATGACGAGGCGAGGTCGAGTCGCGAGGCAAGACTCAAGCAAGGATGTCGGGCGCGGGCATGGGATGCCGGACGCGACCGACAGGCGATGCTGCCGCAGGGTGCGAGAGAGACCCTCCCCCCCTATAATAGGCTTAGCGGGATATACCCTTGTGGGGGCAGTGGATACTGAAAAGCTGAGGAGTCACTCGGCGGGGAAGACTCGACCAGGAGCAGCCAGGTGCGGACCAGAATGGCCCAGAAGGTTCATGAAGACTCCAGAAGGTTGCGGAAGTAAGAGGACTGTGTCGGGCCGATGCGGGCCGGGATGGGCCGAAGCGGGCCGAGACGGACCGGAACGAGCTGGAGCGCCCGGATGAAAGCAGAACCCTCAAGAACCTTCAAGAAAGGTTGGATCTTAGAAGGCTTGTGGAATAGCCTAGAAATATCATATAAGTCTTGAAATGTAAAGATATGTATGGAATGTTCTAGTGTATTCTTATTATGTAAAGATAGGAGAAAAGTTGTAGACTTCTCTAGAACCCTCCATAAGAGGTGGGAGATGTATAAATAGGGGGAGCTCATTTGCTCCAAGACCATCAACAAGATCAACAAGATCAGGAAGATCATCAAGAAGTGCTTGTAATCTTTGAAGTTCATATAATACAAAACCTCTTCTTACCTTGTAGTCTTCAACCCTTAGTTTCTTGCTTTCCAAGTCCGTTAGTACATCGTAAGGAGTGAAGTTAGCCTGACTTAGCTAGAAGTGAGCTGAGTGTCACACAAGATCGACTACGCAAGAGTTATCCCATGACAGCGTGGTATCGGAGCTCGGTTCGTGGAAAGCAAAGACTATGGTTACGGAAGGAACTAGTGAAGTTGCCAACATTACCCCACTCGTTGAAGGAGTGGAAAAGGAGAAGAAGGCAAAATCCAAGAAGAGGGAGCAGTCGGTAGATACCTTGGCCAGCTTTGACAATAGGCTGACAAGGGTCGAGATTAACGTCGGTGAGACCCTGGAGTGGAAGGATACCATCGACCAATTCGCTGCAGAGATAAGTGACACGAGCGATGGATTGAAAGATGCCATCGGTGTCATGAAGGAAGAAGTACCTGGGCTTATCAACGCCCTAAGGAATGAGTTCCAGGAGAAGACAAGCGCTTTGGAAGTTGAAGTAAACTTGTGCAAGGCAGCGATTGCCGGAGGAGCCATTACAAAGAGGATGCCGCGCACGGAAGCACCACCACCTTTGAAGTACGGAGGTAAGCGCGACTCTAAAGTACTTGATGAATTTCTTTGGTCCATAGAATGCTATTTCAATGCGACTGAGGTAAAAGACGACAAGTCGAAGATAGACACTGCCGTCCTTTACCTAAGTGAAAACGCTGCTCTATGGTGGAGACGGAAACATGGAGACATAGAAAAGGGACTCTACACCATAGACACGTGGGAAGAATTCAAGAAGCAACTTAAGAGGAAATTCTTCCCACATAATGCGGAAGAAATAGCCATGAAGAAGCTCCGAGAGTTGAAACACACGGGTTCAATCAGAGACTACGTGGTGGAATTCACCACGCTGATGCTAGAACTACCCGACTTACAAGAGAAGGATAAGCTATTCTACTTCCAAGACGGATTGCAACCTTGGGCTTACAATGAGCTCAAGAGAAGGAACGTTCGAGACGTGGATGAAGCAATTGCCATAGCAGAAGATCTCATGGATTTTCGTCAAGACACACCCGCTAGAAAGACTGGTGAAGTAGAGAAACCAGCCCCTAAGCCGCCATCAATAGAGGAGAAACCTGCTTCCAAACCTTCGAATACCAAAGGAAAGCCGGTTGAAGGAGGAAGTCCAAGGGAGTACAAGTGTTATTTATGCGATGGCCCTCACTTGATTCGGGACTGCCCTAAGAAGAAGGCCTTCAACGCAATGGTATTTGATGAAGAGAGGAAAGGAACGGAAGAGGCCTATATCATCTCAATGCGACTCCTTAACTCCATGGAGAAAGAGAATACCAAGACTCGTAAAGCAACTGAGAAGAAAGGACGAGGCCTCATGTTTGTCAATGCCAAGCTTAACAAAAGTCACGTAAGAACATTGATCGACACAGGTGCGTCTCACAACTTCCTTGCTGAAAGTGAAGCTAAGAAAATGGATATTCAATACACCAAGGAGATAGGTTGGGTAAAAGCAGTAAACTCTCCGTCCCAGCCTATCCTTGGAGTTGCCCAGGGAGTGCCCATTGAAATAAGAGGATGGAAAGGCACTATAGATCTGACTATAGTACCCATGGACGAGTACCACATGGTGTTGGGAATGGAGTTCCTGGACGAGGTACGTCCTTTTTCATTTGAAGACCAAACCATGCGGATCACCAAGGGTTCGACGATACATATCGTGCCTTTGGAAAGAAGTAAAACAGAGATTCGAGTTCTATCGTCCATGCAACTCAGTAAGGGACTTCCCAAGTTGGTCACCATGGAGCACATCAAGGCGCAGGATGTTGCCGAGAGCAAGGAGGTCTCCACAGAGGCAGTACAGAAGATTGAATCAGCCATTCGGAACACAAAGGTCGCAAGCAATGTGCGACGGGGCCTAGGCGCAGGGCATGCACCAGTACACTTCAAGGCATCGACAATGGACAACCGTGACAGCGTCTTGAGCACGGAGAAAACCAATGATTCGCCACGTCGACGGGGACGTCGACGAAATGGGCGGGGGAGAGTGTCACGGCAGAAAGTTGATGACGGGACAGACGTGCACGTCCGGTCGCACGAGGTGCTGAAGATCAAGCACGAGCAAGACGCCCTGGAAGGCATCAGGCTGGAAATGGAGGTTCAGTCTTATAAGCAGCATGGTCGGACGGACAACCATGTGAAGAAGCCGTGGGAGGAACACAGGCGCCGCTATGGGAGGCGGTTCGCCCAAGGGACAACGTGTCTTAGTGTTCAGGACACTTGGGCATTCCGGTCGGGACATGTGCGGGACTGTCCGGCAGTGCATGGAGCACAGGCAAGGCCGGCCGAGCAAGTAGTGCTCGGAACAAGGAAAGATGACGAGGCGAGGTCGAGTCGCGAGGCAAGACTCAAGCAATGATGTCGGGCGCGGGCATGGGATGCCGGATGCGACCGACAAGCGCGGGCGCACGCGCGCAGGGTGCGAGAGAGACCCTCCCCCCCTATAATAGGCTTAGCGGGATATACCCTTGTGGGGGCAGTGGATACTGAAAAGCTGAGGAGTCACTCGGCGGGGAAGACTCGACCAGGAGCAGCCAGGTGCGGACCAGAATGGCCCAGAAGGTTTAGGAAGACTCCAGAAGGTTGCGGAAGTAAGAGGACTGTGTTGGGCCTATGCGGGCCGGGACGGGCCGAAGCGGGCCGAGACGGACCGGAACGAGCTGGAGCGCCCGGATGAAAGCAGAACCCTCAAGAACCTTCAAGAAAGGTTGGATCTTAGAAGGCTTGTGGAATAGCCTAGAAATATCATATAAGTCTTGAAATGTAAAGATATGTATGGAATGTTCTAGTGTATTCTTATTATGTAAAGATAGGAGAAAAGTTGTAGACTTCTCTAGAACCCTCCATAAGAGGTGGGAGATGTATAAATAGGGGGAGCTCATTTGCTCCAAGACCATCAACAAGATCAACAAGATCAGGAAGATCATCAAGAAGTACTTGTAATCTTTGAAGTTCATATAATACAAAACCTCTTCTTACCTTGTAGTCTTCAACCCTTAGTTTCTTACTTTCCAAGTCCGTTAGTACATCATAAGGAGTGAAGTTAGCCTGACTTAGCTAGAAGTGAGCTGAGTGGCACACGAGATCGACTACGCAAGAGTTATCCCGTGACACCTGGCTCTCCAGACGGCGACGATGGCCGTCCAAGCTGCTAGGAATTTTGAGGGGCGACCCTCCACTGCTCGTCTCCATAGCGACCTCGAGGCTGCCCGGAATACAAACATTGAATACGCCAACCGGATCCAGTATATGGAGAAGGAGTATATAGAGACGGCCAAGTGGGCTAAACAGGACGTCGACCGACTGAAGCAAGAGCTGAGCCGCTCCAAGGAGGCTGCCGATCGGTTCCGTGATCAGGAGAAAGAAACTCGCCGGAAGCATGCGGCTTCGCATGAGGGGGTGGCCGGACTGAAGGCGGCGATGGATCGGCTCAGCAGCGAGCTGGAGGCGGCGAAAAGAGAGCTGTAGAAGGCCAAAGGAGAAAATGCCGCCAAGGTGGTCGAGCTGGCAGAAGCTGAGAAAACGACCGTGGAGTTGAAAGGGCAGCTGAAGGCGATCGAGACCGATCCCTACCACAATGTGGCTCTCGTCGGCGAGTTCGCCTATTATGTGGCCTACGCCGATGTTGTCAGAGCTGCCAAGAAGGTAGGGATCGAGGTCGGTCCTCTGATGGAGAGCTTTAAGGTTTATGCGCTTGAGCACCCTTTGCACCCGGAGTTTTCTTTGCCGATTCTCGACCTCGTCGACTGGGGGATCAATTTGAGTTGGTATCTTTTTCCGGATAAACTCATTCGTCCTGAGGCCGATGGGGGGGGCGCATGCCGATCCGCCTCCTGAGGGCGAAGACCAGCCGGGGGGACCCTGAGAGATCTCTTTATTTTCCTTGTATCTTGTAATTTTTGCTTTCTCTTTGTATTGCCTTCGGGCTTCATATTGTACGAACTCTTTGTTATGAATAAATATTCCTTTTTCGCACTTTGTGTCTTCTCATGTATGATCGCCTTTGAATGTTTGCATGCGAACTTTTACAAGTATGTGTATGATTGCTTCCAAAGTCTTTGTTTATCCGACCAATTGTCTAAACGTTTGGATGTATTGACATGTTTGGAAATTCTTACTTGTAAATTTTGTCGAACGATTCCGATCGTCATGCGTGTGTTTGAGCGAAGCCGATCGGGTGTGGTTCCTTCCTTCCGATCGCATTTAGGATTAGCTCCCCTTCTCTGCCCCCTTGTTTTTGTTTACTTATTGTAAGTAAGGGAACAAAAAATAGTTTGTTTGGCGAGCTATCTTCAGTTTGCCGATTTTGAGGAATCGTGTACGGTCGCGGAGTTCGATGGACCGACCTCCACAACCGTGTCTTTGTGTGCGAGGGACATTGTCTATCCCGCGACTCACTTTATTGTGAGGGTCCTCCGTTAGGCTGCGCCTGCCTTGTATTTAGACGAAAGGAGGGCGATCTTGGTCTGGAGGAGTCCTTACACGGGGCGTCGTCGGTTTATTCGACTCCACGTCCGCGGCTTTGTAAGCACTTTTCTACCTCGGGTCGGCATGTCGGATGTCGACCCTCGACGGTATACATTGTGACGGGGTAGGGACGCGTCGCATTGTCCGGGTTCACCATGTTAGATGATGAACCTTTGAGGGCGGGCGATCGTGTCCACTGATTAGTTTTGGAGGGTCCTTCGGCTACGCCGGCCTCGTGTTTAAACGAAGGTCTAGCGATCTCAGCCCAAAGGAACCTTGCATGGGCGAAGTTGTCGGTTCCATCGACCTCTAAGACCATAGCTGCATTAATTCTACCTGATCGTCATGAACGACGATCGTCGGCGGTATGCGATATGCCTGGTGGGGCGATCGCCAGAATAGATGAGATAGGAAAAAATCTCATTATATTCCTTGTACATTGGGGAGTTGAAACTGAATACAAAATTTTTACTGGTAGTATTTCTTCAGGTGTACGGCGTTCCATGGATATTGATCCGGAGTACCGTCAGGATGTTCAAGTTCGTAGGCTCCCTTTTAGATATCCTGAAAGGGCCTTCCCAGTTTGGACCAAAGACACCTGTGTGGGTCTGGATCTTTTTGAGGACGAGATCGCCCACATGAAACCTTCTCTCCTTGACCTTCGAATTAAAGAACTTCTCGGATCTCCTTTTGTGGATTGTGTTCCTCATTTCTGAGGTCAGTCGTCGTTCTTCGAGCATGTCGAGGTCGATCCATCGGGCCATATCGTTGTCGGTCGTCATCTCTTGTTCGGTTCGATGGCTGAGGACAGAGATCTCCGAGGGAATCACCGCTTCCGTTCCAAAGGCGAGGGCGAATGGGGTTTCACCGGTTGAATTACGGGTCGTCGTTCGATAAGACCACAAAACGTCTGGGAGCTCGCTTGCCCATCGTCCTAGCCTGGATTCGAGTCGCGCTTTAATTGTGTGTTTGATGATCTTGTTCACTTCACAGCCTCTACCTGCCCGTTCGTCTGAGGGTGATAGGGAGCCGAGAACGACCTTTTGATTCCCCACTTCTCACAGAATTGCATGACTTATAAGCCGTCGAACTGCTTTCTATTGTCGGAGATGATGGCCTGGGGCAGGCCGAATCGTCATATGATGTTTCTCCAGATAAACTTGATCACTTGCTCTTGGCCGATCTTGTTTAGCGGTTCGGCCTCAGCCCATTTGGTGAAATAGTCGACCCCTACGATGGCAAACTTACAGCCTCCTGGAGCCGTCGGCAAGGGACCTATAAGGTCGATGCCCCATTGCGCGAATGGCCAAGGGCTGTACATGGAGTTGAGCTGTTCGGGGGAGAGTTTAATGTTTGGTCCCATTACTTGACACCTATGACACGATCTGGCATATGCAATCGCATCCTTCTGAAGTGATGGCCGGAAAAAACCTTGCCTGGTTGTTTTATGGATTAGAGCTCGTCCGCCAGTATGGTTTCCGCAGGTCCCATCATGGATTTCGGCTAAGACGAGCCGACCTTCCTCCAGTGTAATACACTTGAGGAGGGGAAGGCTGAAAGCTCGCTTGTAAATCCAGTCGTCCAATAGGGTGTATTTGGTCGCACGTAGCCGGAGTTGGCGAGCTTTGATACGGTCGTCGGGGACCGCTCTGTCCTTTAAGTATTTGATGAACGGAGTCATCCAGTTTTCCTCGGCAACAACAACCGTGGTAACCAGGTTTCTGTCGATCGCCGACCTTGCTGATTTTGTAATTAGGATATTAGAGAAATCGGCTGCCCCATCAGATGACGCTAGTTTGGACAGGGCATCGGCCTGGGAGTTGTGCTCTCTCGGGACTTGTTCGATTAGCACTTCCTCAAATTTCGTGCACATTTCGGCGACCAGCTCTTGGTATTTGACCATCTGTTCGCCGCGCGCCTCATATTCTCCCTTGACTTGGTTCACGACCAAGAGGGAGTCCATGAAGATATGGAGGCGGCGAACATCCAGGGCGAGGGCTAGATCGAGCCCGCCTACCAAGGCTTTGTATTCGGCTTCATTGTTGGTCGCACGAAAACTGAAACGCACAGCATTAGTGAAACTTTGTCCATCGGGGCTGATGAGGACAATCCCTGCCCCTGCTCGCGAATTGGTCGCCAAGCCATCCACATATAGCTTCCAGGCAGGTCGGCCGATCTGGCTTGGACTGTGAGGGAACGTTAGTTCTACCACGAAGTCCGCCAGAGCTTGGCCTTTGATCGTCGTGCGAGGAGCGTATGTGATACCGTATTGGGCGATCTCCAGTGACCACTTGAGGAGTCGCCCGTTGGTGTCTGGTCAGTGTAGAACTTGCCTTAGAGGTAGAGTTGTCAGGACTTCCACTTGATGTTCGAAGAAATAAGCCCTTAGCTTACGGACACTCATGACAAGGGCGTATGCGATCTTCTCCAATGGTGAATATCGTGTTTCAGCGTCATGGAGCGCTTGACTAACATAGTATATCGGAAAGTGGACTTGTCCCTCCGCTCGCACCAAAACGGCACTCAGTGCGACCTCCGAGGCTGCCAGATAAAGGAATAGTTTCTCACCGGGGATCGGCTTTGCCAGAATCTGGGGGTTAGATAGATATTCCTTTATTTTGGCGAACGCTACCTGACTTTCCTTCATCCATGCGAACTTCTTGTTCTTTATGGTCGCGAAGAAAGGCTTACTTTTATCGCCGAGCCGGGATATGAAACGGTTGAGGGCGGCTAGACAACCTGTGAGGCGTTGCACCTGCTTGATGTTCCGCGGCTCCTGCATGTCAAGGATCGCCTGAATCTTGGTGGGGTTCGCCTCGATCCCCCTTTGGCTCACGATGTGCCCCAGGAATTTTCTGGAGCCCACCCCGAAGTTGCATTTCTTGGGGTTCAGCTTCATGTTGAACTTCTAGAGGATGGCGAACGTCTCGGCGAGATCATTGAGGTGATCTTCCTTTTTGAGGCTTTTGACCATGATGTCGTCAATGTAGACCTCCATGGTCTTGCCGATCTGATTGGCGAACATTCTGTTGACTAGTCGCTGGTAGGTTGCCCCTGCGTTTTTCAAGCCGAACGGCATTCGAACCCAAAAGTATATGTCTTTTTCCGTGTGGAAAGATGTGTGCTTTATGTCTTTCTCCGCCATTGGGATTTGATGGTATCCGGCGAAGGCATCCATGAACGACATCATTTCGCAACCTGTTGTACTATCGACCAAGTGATCAATATGAGGCATCGAAAAGTGATCTTTTGGATATGCCGCGTTGAGATCGGTGAAATCGATGCATAACCTCCAGGAACCAGTTGGCTTTTTGACGAGTACTGCGTTGGCGAACCATTGTGGTTCGTCTGTAGCTACCCCGATTAATTTGTTGTTGAGTAACTTTTGAACTTCTATGTCGAGCGCCATGTATTTCTCGGGACCGAATTTCCTACGTTTTTGGTGAACAGGCTTTATTGCCGGGTCGATCTTTAGATACTGGCAGGCGTGCTCAGGGCTTATGCCGACCATATCTTGATGCGACCAGGCAAAGACTCTGATGTTCTTACGTAGCAAGTTGATCAGGTCCCCTTTTAATTCGCGGTTGATGCTTGCGCCGATCTGTAATTCCCGTTCTGGATGAGCCGGATCTATCGTTATACTCTCCAACTCTTCGACGGGGACGGTCGCCTCTCGTTTGGAACGATTTCCAGACTCGATCCTTGGATCGATGTCGAGACTTGGCTCGAAACCGATCCTTGGCTCGATGTCGTCCGTTAATCGAACCGAGATGACGTCCTCCGAGTCGGGTTGGTACGATGTGCTTGGCTCGTCGATCCCCATGGGTTGATCGTCGATCGTTTCAATGTTATACATAGCATGGGAAGTATTGAAAGAAGTAACAACATAGGAGTAATTCAAACATCTTTTTGCCATTAGCTGATCTCCTTTTACAGTACCGACCGTCCCATCGGTAGTGGGGAATTTGATACAGTAAAAGAAATACGAAGCGACCGCCTCAAAGGTTTCTAGAAAGGGGCGACCTAGGAACCCATTATAAATGTTGGGCCTATCTATGATTACAAAGTTTAGGTTCCTAGTAATCCTAACCTTGGGATCGTAAACGCATATTAGCTCGACAGAGAGCTTGATCCTACCGTAGGCTTGGACTGTGTTGTCGCCAAACCCTTGGAGCACGGTGTCGAACGGCTTGATGAATTTGGTCAAGTTGCCGAGCTGGTCCAGGGCAGATTTGAATATGATGTTGCAGAATCTTCCATTGTCGACCAGCACGCGATCGACCATCTTCCCAAGGATACAAGCAGAGATCACCATTGCATCCTCTTTGGGGCATTGCACTCCCTCCCTGTCCTTGTTGGACAAGGTAATGAGCGCATCTTTAGAAATGGTCGGCTCCGGAGGTACCACGACATGGACCCCGGCGAACGCCCTCAGCTCGGCCTTTCGCTTCCTGTTTGACATGGTGGAAACTGGGGAAAGGCCCCCGAGGTTTCCACCTCCTACTTGAAGCATGTTGATCCGACCGCCAGGGTTGATCGGAGGGACCGACTCATCAGAGTACTCCGGCTCATGCTCGATTCTGGCGACCAGATTGGGAGGAGTTCTTTCATTTTATCGGCGATCGCACCCTCCGGTCCTCTCCGTCCTAGGCTCTGGCTTGGTGACCAAGTTTTCCAGTTTTCCTTCCTCAAACAGCCGCCAGAGCTGTCTGAGGAGGTCGCGGCATTGGCTGGTGTTGTGGCCGGGACTCTTGTGGTAGGCACAGAATTTTCTACGGTCTAGATGACCGTGGTTCCTTATCGGCTTTGGTTTGGAAAGCCACTTGCGACCCTTGATTGCGTTGAAGATGTGGGCCGGAGATAAGCTGAGGTTGTGGAGAAGGTGGACCTCTACATCCTCGAAGGCTTTGAACTCGCCAGGCGGTTTGGCGACCGCCTTTCTGGGCTTGGCGACCGCCTTCTTCTGGACACGGGATGGCGCCTTTCCTTCTCCGGAGGATCCCTCGCCTAAGCGGAGGGAGAGCATTCTCTGCCTGGCCAAGAAGTCGGCGGCTCTGACGCGGAAGACCATGTAGGTCGGGGGGATATCCTTTGTGAGGTGCCTGAACATGGGTGAGTGGCCGCAGAATCCCCCCAGGACTGAGAAGAGGGCAAGTTCGTCGCTGATGGGCTCGCCGGTGAGGACTATCTCATCTACCCGGTCGATGTAATCCTCATCTGATTCGTCCTTCCCCTGCTTGATTTTCATCATGCGGTGGGGACCTTCCGGGCGAGCGACTTTGACGGCGAAGTACGACGTGAAGTCGTCCGCCAGCTTCTCAAAGCAATTGATTGAGCGAGATGGTAGTGAGATGTACCACCTGTGGGCGAGGTCGCCCAAAGTTAATGGGAACATTCGACATTTCGTCGCATCTGATGCTCCGCATCCGGTCATGTAGATCCAAAATTTGCTCAAGTGGGTCTACGGATCTGACCTCCCTTCATATAGAGGCGTTTGTGGGGGAGCGATCTTCGGTTGAACTGGGGCGAACTCGATTTGAACCACGAGTGGTTCATTTAACCCAACGATCGATTTCCTGGCGCCTGCCCCAGTTTCCAGGAGCGCCTTCATCTCGTCGAGCTGGCGTTGCATGGCGGCCATTGCCGTCGCCTGACTGCTCGCTGATTGGCTCCCGGAGCACGAGCCGAGGCGATCGTGCACAGATACCCTGGCTCCATGGTGGACGATGAGCTCCCTGCCAGTGGGTCCATTTATTGGGCGAGCGGGGGCTCGCTGACCGGCTTGTCTCCTGGGAGTCGGATATGCCGAACTCCTGGTAAAAGATTCGGACTCCGATGTCTCCCAACTGGGGCCTGAGTGTCCGGGTCGCCATGAGGGATCGCTCCCTAGGCGGATGAAGATGGAATCGTCCCGCCTCACGAGAGCCTTCTCCTGTGGCTTGGGGCTTTCTGTCGATTTTTCAACATAGATCCCCTTAAGCTTCCGCTTGCCTGCCCGGCGGATGGCCGACGGAGTGATGGTGGGCGAGTCAATCTGTTCCGCGGTCTGGAACTGATCGAGTGAGAGGATAGAACCGTCCCTAGGGGGCGGGAGTGAGAGCCTAACGTCGCCACGGTCGCCTTCCGCCGTGGTCTGAGATTCGGTCCGGGCCGGAATGAGATTTCCGGCGGATCTTAGGGTGGCTCTCTTGGAGGTCGTGGCAGACGTCATTTTTCTGAAGGCTTTTCTGTTGAAGAACAGTGAGTGTTTCTTCAAGTATATGTCCGGAGAACAGTGAGTGTTCTTCGGGACGGTAGGAATAAAAATGAAGGTTAAGATGCCCTCCTTCTAGCGCCAATTGTTGTTACCCAAAATATTATACGAAGATAGTATTGATGGAATGATCGAGTAACAAACAAATGCGAGAACACTTCCGTGAGAAAATAGATAACACAAGATTTGCCGGGGTTGTTATTCCCGGGCTTGAATGCTCTCGCGAGATGCTATTAATAAATATACTGTCGAGTACAAATATTAATGTTAGAATCTATTACAATGAGTGTAAAGACTTCTAGTTATCTAAGCTGTAGAGCGTGTAGATTGCCGAAAGAACCAGATATGTAGATCTGTGAGTTCTTGCTTGGGATGTTTGATAAGTGTGTATGAATATCACTATGAATGTATAAGTGATTCCCAGATGAGTCTTTTATTCTCTCTCTGTGTATATTGCACTATATTCATGGTAATAATCGCATGATCCTGGACACTTGTTGTGAGCCTCCTATTTATAGGTGACAAAGCTGGTGGGACCTCTCGGGCGATCGCGGGCGACCGCCGTTTTCTATATTATAATAAGATGGCCGATCGTCCCGTCACGTGAGGTTGTTCCCTTAAGGTCTGGGGCTGCTGTTGGCGACCAGCTGTGCGGGCCAATGGGAAGCCTGCACGCGTCCTGAATCGATGTCCAGGGAGGACCCACTTTGGACCTTTCGGCGGCCCTGTCGGTAGGTGAGGTAGGTGACAGGCTGGGGTCAAATGTCCTATCTGTCGGCGTCATTTGTGGATATGTACATGGGCCACCGTCCAAGATTCGGTCTTCGACGACTTTGACGGATGTTGGATCCATATATGGCACGAGACGATCGTCTCCAGTTCGGACATCAAGACGATCGCCAGATATCGAAAGACGACCGCCATGTACCGAAAGACGATCGCCGTGTACCAAAAGACGATCGTCGTATGTACCGATCGCTAGCATTTGCCCTGAATATTTCTTCTACGGTTGGCTCTTTGATCGTCTAGGCCGATCGCCATTGAGGCGTATTAATCGCCGTACAACAGCGGACCTAGCTTCCAACTTCTCCACCTTAGTCTTCTTGACATAGGCGGGACATCCCCAAATCCTAATATGATTAAGACTTGGTTTCCTTCCCTCCCACATCTCATGTGGAGTTTTAGGAACGGATTTGGAAGGACATCTGTTTAAGATATAAGCGGCAGTCAGGATTGCATATCTCCATAAGTAAATTGGTAAGTCAGTATAGCCCAGCATGGAACGGACCATGTTTAACAAGGTCCGGCTCCTTCTTTATCACACACCATTTAACTGAGGAGTACCTGGAGGTGTTGGTTGTGAAACTATTCTATATTCCTTAAGGAACTCGTCAAACTCCATACTCATATACTCGCCACCTCGGTCCGACCGAAGTGCTTTGATATGATTACTAGTTTATTTCTCGACTAGGGCCTTGAATTCCTGGAATTTCTCAAAAGCCTCGGATTTATGTTTCATTAAGTATACATAACTATACCTAGTATGATCATCTGTAAACGTAATAAAATATTGATATCCGTCACGTGCTGCTTCCAAAGCACCACAAACGTCAGTATGGATTAATCCTAGTTTATCAGCGGCTCTTTCAAAAGTCCCTGTGAAGGGGGACTTAGTCATTTTGCCTTTAAGGCAAGATTCACAAGTAGGAAAGGGATCCGATCCCAATGGACCCATAAGTCCATCTTTTTCCATCTTGTAAACCTTGGTCTGACCAACATGACCAAGTCTTAGATGCCATTTCAAAACTTGATTGGTTTCATCCCTACCACGTTTTCTAGTCATAGTATTCACAACTACTTTGTTGCTGAGATTTAGATGATACAATCCATTCAACAATGTAGCAGTACCCACTAGTTTATTTCTAATAAAAATTTTGCAGGAACCATCACCAATGAAAAATGAAAAGCCTTTTCGGTCCATGATCATTATGGATACAATATTTTTGTGCCCCTTGGGCAAAACAAGTACATCTTCTAAAGTCAAAACAAAGCCGGATTCTAAACCCAAAAGAAGTGATCCTATGTCGGTCGCCTCGACACTATGCCCGCTTCCGACTGTGATCATAACTTCTCCAGCTCCAAGCTTCCTACTTTGTTCCAGATCCTGATTCACGGTACAAATATGAGAACTAGCACTAATCCAAGATCCAGAAGTAGAAAATACGAGCGCAACAATTTGTTTCCAAAACTAAAAGTTCTGTACCTAAAGTGCCATGAAGAATCGGACAGTCTCTAGCCCAGTGGCCTAGCTCACCGCACTTGAGACAAGCATCCTTCTTCTTCTTGTTCTTTGGAACCATCGGGGCCTTGCCCTTTCCCTCAAGGTCCTTTGCTTGTGGCCCAGTTCGCTTCTTGGTCTTTTTCTTCTTATTCTTAGACTTCCGAAGTCCAGAAGAAATCACAAGGGCAGACTCCTTCATCCGCGGAGTCTTCATCTGAGACTGAGTGGTCACAAGTGTTTTCATTAGCCTAGCTAAATTACATGCAATCTCATTGCAGTTGAAGTTCATAACAAACTGTGAGAAGGAATCAGGGAGAGACTGTAGGATAAGGTCGGTTTGGAGAGAAGTATCCATTTTAAAATCAAGAGCCTCCAATCTCTCGATCATGGATATCATTTTAAGGACGAGTTCCCCAACCTTCTCACTTTTCTTCATCCTTGCACCGAACAGTTGCTTGGATATCTCATATCTAGCAGTTCTGCTGTGCTCACCATAAAGTTCGGTTAAGTGAGATAGAATCTGCCTAGCAGAAGTCATTTTCTCATGAGCTCTCTGAAGCTCATTAGACATGGAAGCCATCATATAAGCACGGACTTTCACGTCATCCTTAACCCACTTTTCGTGATTTTCAATCTCTTCCTGATTGGCTCGGGTCCGCACAGGAGGCGCCGGAATGTCCGTCTCCAAGACGTATCCCAGTGCCTCTATACTGAGGACAATCATCGACATGAGCCAATCCACAAAGTTAGGTCCCATTAAGGTGTTCTTTTCGAGCAGAATTGCGAGTGGATTCATTGTCATATTGAGATTTGAGTCTGCATTAAGTAAGATAGATTAATTAGTGACTCATTTAATTATGTTCTGAGTTTAGAATTAAGGTCTTTTCTATTCTTGTTACCCAACTCTCACTATTTTTATCGGAATAACACACTCCCATGTGAAATCTGGAAGTATCGTCGCTCTACTTCATAGTGGTGATCGAGTTCTTTATAAATCTTAATAGAGGGCAACTGAACAGGTTTCTAGTCTATTAATTTTCATAAAGTGGTGTCCAACACCAACCCATCTAATGGATGATTCGATCTTCTTTTTCCCCTTGTTCACTCCCCTCAACCTATACGGTTTCTATGGTTCGTGAACAAGTTAAGTTTATACCATCGATGCAAATCAGTTTCATAATTGAATCTTATCCGGCAACCTATCAGGTTTCTAGGGATAAAATTTGCTCCAACCGAAGGCATCTAATGCGCTCCCGGTAATTTTTTCGTCCTCCCCGAACGACTACCCCGATAACTCAGAAGCATAGCACATCCGGTTTGGATTTCAATTTCCCGAAAACTCGATGGAGGGAAGGAAAACCTTATAAAACTTAATAATTTATCGTGGGAGAATTTTCGCGATTTACGTTACACTTTGCACATTAATCGTTTAAGCGCGTTTGTGGTATTCATACAATATGAAACAACCATTCACAACCTAGTTGCTACCAACATGTGGTTCTTGGACCGTTCCTAGAAAACAAAAACTTCGTAATCTAATTACAAGTCTTCGTCTTGAATCTTCGTCTTCTCGAAATGGATCTTCCTCCGGTCTTCGTCATTACATATAAATTTTACATTGAAAATTGCATCCTAGATACAAATTTTTCTAGTAAAATAAATAGGCTCAAAACGGCCTTTACAATCCAATCGAATAAAATGAATGATTCAAAAACTAAGTCCACGAACCACATCCCCATTCAAAAGCATTCATCCAATAAATACTAAATAAATGGAAAGCGCAGGGATACATTGATCCAATCAACAATACGAACCGATCAAATCGATTCACACAATCGGTAATATGAAAACGTTCAAAATAATTCGGTCGATCATAAATATTCCAATTAATCAAATTTCTCTTATAAAATGAAATACCATAAATCATTTTAATCATATTAAATCCAATTTAACATGCGGGAGATTAATTTTTAAGAATACACGAAAAAATCGAGTCGGGGCGAAAATGGCCTGCCATGGCCGAGTCACCCTCGGTAGCATGCCGGCAGACAGGCCTGGCATGGCCGAGTCACGCTTCAGCTTGCAGGCCGCCTAATGGCCCCGGGCCGCGCCCCAAGATAATGTCCGCCAGCCGGGCCGCACAGCCACAGGCCGCGGCCCCCGAGCCCTGTGCCGCGGCCCCCTGCTCCCGGACCCCTCCCGGACCGTCCAACGGCATATCGGGGCTAGTTTTTCGACCGAATATCCAATATCTATATTCTCCAACATTCATATCTTCAATATAAATCATATTTCCAAGAAATTAAGATTTATATCTAGACATAAACTTACGAAAAATATAACTACAACGAATGTAAAAATATATACCACGATTATGACTAAAATAATTCCAAATCATTCACCATCTAATCAAGCATTCCAAATGCCAATATCGTATATACGATCGCAAGGCCTACACTCATATACCACTGTTGGGATTCGGTGCCTAAAACGAAGGCCAGCGGAAGCGGTAAAACGAAAATTAATTCAATCTGAATCCCTACGAGGATCGATCGAGCTGCGTATATACGAATATAAAAAACGAATTCACAAGAGATATAGAAACTCACCCTTGTAGTCCGTTGATTAGATGGATAACCTTCTCTTGAGCTATTCCCCAAGCTATGCTTGATCTCTACGTATCCGATCCGCTCCAAGCCCTTGAACGATCCAACGCCGAAAGAACCGCGTCTCTACTTGCCACGCGCCGGAGAAACGACCGGAACGACAATCACCTTGCTATCCTCCGAGGATACGGCTACAGCTAAGTGATGAAGCTATATATTTATGATTACAACACTCCAAGTGTATAACTCACTTACTCTCAATGAATCTCTCAATTTTCTCCAAGAACAATTAAGATGATATGAAGAAAATGATGAAGACAATTGAGAAAATGGTTTCTCTCTCTCTCTCTCTCTCTCTCTCTCTCTCTCTATCTATCTATCTATCTATCTCACTCTCACATAGGAATGTGTAGGTAGAAATGAAAGATGTCTTCATCCCTCTTATTCAACTCCGCACTACTTGCAACAACTCATGCATGTGGGAATCTAACCCCACCTCCACAATTATCATTCATTAAAGAATGGAGACATAAGTCCAAAAGGAAGGTGGCTAGAAATGGGGGGGCCATGGAGAAACGGATGAGTTCGGTTCGTTTCGGACTCCCGAGAGTCCAAACAGATAAACTCCAATTCCGTCCCGATGTATTTATATAGTTTAATTAATCCAATTAATTTCATCATATCAAATACAAAATAATATAATTAATTTCTCCAAGAAATAATTATATACATGAATTAAATTAATCACTCAGTAATTTATTTAATTCATTAGGCCGTAAATCAATTTATCCAATAAATCGATTTAAACATTCAATGTTCCAAAATTAGATATCCAATATCTAATATTCATAATGAGAGAATTAGCTTGATTCATTCCATCGTCAATCCTAATGCACGACTCGGTAGGTCCGTCTCAGTCAGCAATGGGAGGAACTAAAGAGTAGTAGCACCACCTAGCCAGCCTGGTGGCCTATATCAGACTTCGATCGAGAACGAATGATTGGGATCATTCAAGAACCATTCGTCGTGAATACCAAAGAACGATAAACCCTTCTTTCACATATCCCGATCAAGTTATAGAGTCACGGTCACCAAACCCTATCTCAGATTGACGCTATGCATGCGTTAATGCAAATCGAGATCATCGAGCTGTCATGTATCTAATACAACTAGCTCCAATGCTTTGGCCAAAGACTTATGATCTCATCTGCCAATAACCGCATAGGACATATAACCCGCTCACTAACGAGAGAAAAAATTCTATCTTGGTATTCAGTAGGACCTGCTACTTGCCCGTCAAGATACACGTCGAGGTTGACCCCCGCCTTCCGGTTTACATGGTCGAACTACTCTAATGAAAATCTTGACGTCACAAGCACATCCCTACTAAATCCTCAAGTCGAAGGTTCACGAATACCTATCACAACCTTTCGATTCTGTCATTGACTGTCCCGGAGTGAAATCCGTGTGACGAATCGAGGGTGAGTCAGTTCGAGTATACTAATCCAATTATCATACCTATAACGTGTGCTCCCACTAACCATTAGTGTTCGACAGGCACTCTCCATGTCAAAGAACACGTGATACAAGTCTTCACATAATTGAAACGCCCAGTCAAGTTTCATCGACTTGCGAACGATTAAGTATTTGAGCTATAACCTTTCCAGTGCCGACCCCCTTATCCAATAAGGAGTGGAACGTTTTGCTCTCAAATACACGGACTAGTTTCTATATGTTTATTTACGAGTTAGGAATGCCAGTAACTACTAGTAAATAAAGAAACATTCATTTGCCTTATATAAATGGTTTACATAATTACAAGTACAATGCCCTCACTCAACAACCTCTGAGTGGCATTCGAGGGCATACTCCTAACACAATGTACTTGCCTCGATATCACGAGCAATGGAAAAATGAACGGATACGGCCGGGTAGCCCTCAAATTCCCGAACACTATCTAGAACGCGATAGCACCGAAATTACGATGGAATAACACCACACGAATCATCAAACACCAACGAGATTCAACTCGGAAATCCTCGAGCACCTATAATCCTCCGGAAGGAACAATAAAACATGATTACAACGAGAATCGAGGCCAAAAACAACGGAAATCCCAACAACTATCGAAGGGAAACTCATTGGGACATTTAATCAAACACTCAATGTTCGATAACTTCCAAGAACACTCGAATCACTAATCGAGTTGAACAAACTCGAAATATGGATATACAACCCATAGAACACGATTAATAACATCATACTACACCAACCGATGTATCAAAATCGGACTAGAATCGAAATCAAGAATAATTTCTCCGAAAAGTCAACTTGAAGAAAAATCAAGAAATATACCTTGATTCGATGAAATACACGGATTGGATGATGATATAATCAACAAGAATCTTCCAAAACATCTTGGAATTGATTAGAATTGGCCAAGAACTCGATTTCCCGTCGCACCCGTCCGATAGCCGCAAGAAAAGTGAAGAAATGAACAAAAACGGGCTGCCAGGCCTTATATAGCCGGTCACTGCCGGACACTTACGGCCAGAATGGCGGTGCCTTACGGCCGTAACTCGCCCATATGGCCGTACTCGGCGAGCCTTACGGCCAGAATCGCATTCGTCAAAAAATGCACGACAAAGACTGTCGGACACTTACGGCCGTAATCGGCACACATTACGGCCGTAATCGCCTTCGAGAAGTTGCCGGGCGCCATACGGCCGTAACTCGGCCCCTTACGGCCAGTAACTCGCCAAAGGCAGCCCGCTCTCCGGTGTGACTCGCCGTAGCCACTCCAACGGCCTGACGACCGAAACCCGAACCTGAGTAAAAACTGAAGATACGGTTACGAAGTACTCGCAAAGACGAATCTAAGAGCTAAGAGAACACATGATTCCGACCACCCGAAGTGTCGGAATTCGACAACGGAAAGTAATTACCCCAAACTTTGGGAAATTACGAAAATGGCCCAAAACGTCCGAAATACTCGCAACATGAATAATAACATTAAATGAACTTACGAGAACTCGAAACAACAGTTTCGAACGAGATTCGCAAGAATCGAACCCATGTGCGGAAAAGCCGCTAAAAAGCACGGAACTCAACAAAACGACACCGAAACGAACTCGGACGTCGAAAAGTGCAGAATTAAATATTCTCAGAATGACGAAACGGTCATGAGCGAGTCGTCAAAATGGATTTTCGCCGAAAAAAAGAAATTACCGGAAATCGAAATTACGGGTATTACAGCATCGGGCTCCTAGAACGTCTATGCGTAGGTCCGAAGAAATCCACGACCCCAGAAAGCACCCGGCGAGAAACTCGAGCAATAAATCCTGACTCAGAATCGTCATACAAGATCGCCTTCAGACGGCGATCGAAGTACTCATCTCTGCTCGTGTCCTGTGTGTGGTCCAGACAAGGAAGTCCATGGACACAACACACCCTCTTTGGATGCCTCGCCCGGTCCGATGTCTCTGCACCATCTACTGGTGGGGTACTCTGCCGGCATCGCTTCGACACTTTATGTGCCGACTCATATGTAATCAATTTCCCAGCAACCTTCTTCAACTTATCCATAACTTTCTTTCTCGAAATCGGCGCAGGCTCATCCTCTTTGTTCTTCACAGTTATTCTTAGAGGCTTAATGAACTTAACGTCATATGGCGAGCCATTCTCAAAGCTCAGGTAGTAGTACTCAGCCCCATCCTCCTCTAGATGCGGTAAAGAGGGAAGTACTCTGTGCTGCAAAATTAGTCATTAAAGCATACCATTAGATGGGTAATCACATAACGTTAAAGAGATGAAGTCAGGAGAAAATACGTTTACAAATTTATGTACCTTATCGTCGAAGAAATGAGTGGAATCACAGAACATCTTCCTCGTAGTCCACATTAAACACCGGGGGGGACTTGGATAGATTTATCTTGAATACCACACAATGCTCCCAATGAAGGAATCATCTCATACGACCATATCTGTAAAGCCCAAACAGGACCATAGAAGTGATAGCCCTTGTGCTCTTGTCCCTCCTTCATGGCAACGTTGCCTATGTAGTAAGATAAAACCCCAAAGGCATAAGAACCCCAAGGAAACATATCCAACTGCTCGAAATCCTCAACTAATGCCCATGCCCATGTCTCGGCCGTCATGTCGTCACAGCATAGGATAAAGTAGTAGTATATAAGCAAATTGGCAACCTTCACATAATCTCTTATGTCTCTACCAAAATCTCGAGCATTGAACCTCTTCCGCAGAACACTAACCTTAATATTTTTGCCATGGAGTATTCTGTGAAAAATACCGTCAGACCGAAAGAGATGGTCGTCCTGTGGATGGAAGGCAGAGTTTCCAAAATGCAGTCCAGTGATCATGGAAAAATCATGGGCCGTAAAACGAATGGTCCTCCCGCAAACCTGGAACCACGACTCATCCAGAGGGATTTAATCACCCTCCAATTGACGGGCAATCAAGTGTTGTAGGGCAGTATTTGAACTCTCATTTCTCCTAACTTTAATCAAGCGCCCCAGGACCCCCTCGGTCAAACTCTCGATAGCTCGATCAGCAACTGCGGAATTGCGGCCCATACTTCTTAGTGTCTCAATGATCTCTTTAAATACCGCCTCCCGTATGTAAAGATTCACTTGATGTGTAACAAAACGCAATGTAGGTCTCTTCCATACGCAACCAGTCTGCAATATATACATACAACTCATAAGAATATGATAGAATGCTTAAGAGAACGAAAAAAAATTCTGCCTTGCACACGATGGCAGGCACACGATCGATGCCCGTCGTGTGAAGACCATCGTGTGCCACACGACGGCTCACACGACGGGCATCGATCGTGTGCCTGCCATCGTGTGCAAGGCATAATTTTTTGATCTTCTCGCACACGATCGACGACCGTCGTGTGTAAACCATCATGTCCACGAAAGACTATCGTGTACACGATGGTGTCATCTTCTTCAGCACCATCGTGGGACGATGAACAACCGTCGTGGCACGATCGTGTGTGAATGAAAATACACTAACCGGCGTCACATTGACAAATTCCTCTTCAGATGGAGTGTCACTAGCGTGTGAGGAACTTCTGACGTCTTCAGATTCTCTGTGATAGTCGGAGTTCGACATTTTCTGGCCGGCAAAAGGGTTTCACGACGTGAGAGTTTTTTGCAGAGAGATACGGAGAGTTTTTTTGCAGATGAAAATATTGAGTTGTGGGACCGTTTAGATTATTGTTGTTTGCTTTTAATAATTTTCTATTGTTTATTGTTGTTTTCTTTTAATAATCTTCTATTTTTTTTATGTTTTTTTATCTTTTAGTGGTAGACTTTAAGGGTAATAAAGTCTTTTAACACATTTTGGTATCAAAAACTTATAGTTTTATGAATGAGGATATATAACTTATTACTTTTATGAGTTGGTACTAATATATATATATATATATATATATATATATATATATATATATATACCAAACATACCCAGTATATCCCGCTCAGAGCAGGGTCTGAGGAGGGTAAGATGTACGCAGACCATGCCCCTACTTATTACGGTAGGGAGGCTGTTTTCGTGAAGACCCCCAGCTTAGTGCACAACAAAAACTAATGTGATAAATACAAAGGAAAACATATGATTCGAAAAAGCTCGAGACCATACCTGAGCCCATGGCTTGATACACATGGGACTTACCTATGCGGAATTTGGCTACTTCACTCCCGAGGAACGCTGCTCTAACAAAAGAGAGGTTGGCTCAACGCCCAGCTCCCTGTCAAAAATACACCACACGCAAAGACAATAAGATAAAATATACAATAAAAGTAAAAATGCAATGCCCTAGGTCAAAGCTAACCGAGACAACCCAACCCTGAGGCTCTCAACTACAGCACCGCTCCCAACAAAAGAATCCACAACTCTGATATGGCGCCTCCAAGCGCACCTATCAACAGTCATGGTCTCGGAAAGGTTTAAGGCCTTCAAATCTAATCTCAGTTGCTCCTCCCACGTCCTCCTCGCCTCACCGCCTCCTCCTCTCCCGACAACCATTAAACTCTCGACCCTCCTCACCGGAGCAGACGCCGCCTCTCGGGACGTGGCCAAACCATCTCAATCTCCCTTCCCTAACTTTCATTGAAATGGCGCCACTTCAGTAGCGTTTCAAAACCCCGTTCGCAATTCTATCTAACATTGTGCGACCACACGACCAACGTAACATTCTCATTTCAGCCACTTCCAACTTGCTCTCAAGCGACTTCTTCATCGCCCAACATTCGGAGCCATACAACATTGCAGGTCGGATTGCCGCTCTATAGAATTTACCCTTCAACTTTAGAGGGAATTTCTTGTCGCACAGGACCCCTGACGCTGCTCTCCACCTTTGCCACCCCGCCTTGATGCGATGCGTGACATCATCTTCACACTCACCTTCCTTTTGAATGATCGAACCCAAATACTTGAACTTATCCGTACGGGGTACGATCTGATCCGCAATCATTACCTCAACATCTTCCTCGTTGGCCTCACCACTAAAGTTACACCAGAGATACTCGGTCTTAGGCTACCACACGCAAGCCCTGGGATTCTAACTTAGCCCTCCAAAGCTCCAACTTCGAGTTCACCTCCCTCCTCGACTCCGCCACTAACACAATGTCGTCAGCAAAAAGCATGCACCACGGGATGCCATCTTGAATCCCTCGCGAAATGACGTCAAGGATTAGAGTGAAGGGAAGAGGGCTTAGCGCCGACCCCTGGTGTAGCCCTATCTCAACCGGAAAATACTGGGTGTCACCAACTGGGGTCCTAACGCACGTCCTAGCTTGGGAGTACATGTCTTGGATCGCCCTCATACGATGTTTGAGTTTTATTGAGATGGATTAACAAATTACTATAGCAAGTTATATTTAATTATTAAATTGTATAAATTTAAATATGTTGAGTGATTAGCGAATATTATATAGGGGTGTGAGATATAAACTGGTAATAAAATCATCTTTTAATCGAGTATGTGATGAATACGTGTATATAAATTTTAAACGGGTCTGATTGGTTGACCATATTCTCATTATTTCATGTGTTACTACACGAGTTTTGAACTAGCATAATTCGTAAAATTATCTTTCAGTTGAGTTTAGGACGAGTACAAGTACATAAATTATAAATGAGTTCGGGTGGCTGAATCTCATAATCATAATTTCTATTTATTGGTGGGTCCCGTTGCGGTACGATTCTAAGTGGTTGAACCCTAATAAGTTATTAAATTATTTTAAAATTTTTACTTGTAAATTATAATGTAAAGTGATTACCCGTCGAATTTAGACGGCTATAAGATTAGCAAAATTTAATTCTTATGAGACTGTTTCAGAAACAAAATGCTTCGTATGGGACTTCTTTGAAAGAGTAATGCTACTTTCACAATTCACTTGACAACAAGGGTGACAATCTGTATACGTGGCACGATCCTGTGAAGTGAGATAAAAGTGAAATGTCACAATCACATTTATCTCACTTCACAGAATCGTGCCACATACACAAATTGTCAACCTCGTTGTCAAGTGAATTGTGAAAGTAGCATTACAGGACTAAATTTGCATTCGTCCGTCTTAATGGGGCTGGAATTGAAATTTTCTCCATATTAATCTTTCCACGCCAGGGCTACATTAGGGCTTCACACTTCTCTTTCTTGTGAAGCGCCGCTTTGATGACGAATCAGCTCTACGGCTACACTGCCGGCACTTACGGCGGCGCCGGTACCACCAGTATCTACACCCCTCGATCCGTCGCTGAGTCCTACCTCTCCGGTGACGCTTCACTGCTCGGTACTTCTTCGAGGTACTTGAGCGCTGACTCTATATCCTCCTCATCCGCCCTCTCGTCTTCCATGCTCTACAACCCCGACAGCTACTCGACCAGGATTTCTGGCATGTCCATTACCACCCCTACGCACTCGTATGCCCCCCCTGGTGTGGATGCGGGGTCCGCAGCTGCCGACTCGCTTTACGCCGGCTTGAAGCGTACGTCCGCTGAGTGTAAGAAATCTTAACCAGGTTTTATCTCGTGGATAAGTGTACGCACACATACATATATACTATTTTATATACATATAACTTTGTTGTAATGACTTATTTGTCGCTAAATGTTCAGCACGGACTGTTGTTTGAGAAGTTCAATTTGATTTGAATTCTTGGTGAGTTTATGACAATTTATGTGATTTGATGACATAGGCTCACCTTTGAGGATTTTCTTTAACTCACTTAGAAAGAAGAAACATATATATAAATTCTTCAGGTGGTATAAAAAGGGATGTCCTTAAATTATTTTTTTGTGAACTATACTTCATAAGGCACGTCATCTAATCACCTGAATGTCTGATAAATTTGGAGCGGCCGGGAATTTTTATCCTGAGGAAGGCAATATTCCAGGATGTGTGGCTGGTGAACTTGTTGAAATTTGTTAACATGGTTTACTTTTGTACGATCTTAAGTATTTCAAGCCATCAACTATATATTTATTCAGTATGTGTAATGAGTATCCCCTTCATATGTTTTATTAGAAGGGGATCTTCGGTGTTGAGTTACATGACTCGTAATTTTGATTTATGCAGCACATCAATTACTAGGTAATTAAATGTTATTCTAATGTAATGCTCTGTTCGCCCTGGTAAAGCCGATCAGAAATTTGAAGTGATTCTGAGTGTGTCGTGTTGGAATAATTAAACTGTAATTGAAGTGCACTAGACTGTTGAATATATTTCATTTCTGTGTATCTATTAGTATGACATGTAAGGTTTTACATAAAATACTAAGTGTTGTAGTCGCAGGGAGGATGAGTGTTCGTACCACCTCTAGTAGATTTGTTTTTGTTGCTAATATAAGGTTACCCTACCTTAAGGCCCTGTGGATACTTCACTCAGAAAATAATTTGGAGAAGAGTTGAAACTTTATTCCTCAAGTACTATATTGATTCCACCTCCCGTTATACTTACTAGTTATGTCTCCTATGGATCTATGGTTGATGTACTGAAGATATAGTATACTTTATTTGTGTATATGATTATGGCTTTTCATGTCGTGATTCTATATATTGAAGACTTTTATGCAACAAGCGTCGTTGGAGTTGCCTATCTAGTAACTCATTATGTAAGTCATTGCTAGTGGCTTGATGATTCGTGGCTTTTAACTTATTATGGGGATTTATTATTATTTTATGTTAAAGTATGTATCTTGATACATAAATGACTATTTGAAGCTTATGTGAGCATTCTAAATATACACAGGCCTAAACTTACAAGTTTACCTGGGAATACATATGATTTCTTTGTATACATAAATAGGTATCCTATATACATAGTAACATATACAATCATTTTCTTGTTATACATATAGCACTCTATCACCAGACTCTTTTGGGTGCCCAAAACAAGATTGGGCAAACTGAAGCTTGGTATTCGTCAAACTTCTTATCCAAGCGCCCTAGATATGAGAGTACGAGCCATTTGCCTGTTTATCCCCAGAGGCCTGGAGAGAAGGACTGTGCTTATTATATGCAAACAAGAACCTGTAAGTTTGGAGATAGCTGCATGTTTGACCATCCTATTTGGGTCCCAGAAGGGGGAATCCCAGATTGGAAAGAGGTGATATTTTTTGTTATCCATAATTTATTACTACTCCATTAATTGAGTTACTTTATACCATATACTTTATTTTAGTAGTTTATATGGTTATTACTAATAAGTTGTACTTTACTTTACATTGAAATACATGTATACTATTAAGTCCTATGTCTTATATTAGTACATCACTTGTGGGATGCTCTATGTGGAGCTATATTGTCTTTATATGTTCAAAGATATTACTTTAATCTAATAAGACGTGTTCTTTACCTGTCTACTTTTATGATTATTTGATATCATATACAAATGTGGCAATGAGATGAAAATTTGGAATTTTAGCATGGGATGCATGAGACTGCATTGTGTCTACTTTGTCAATATTGGAATCTGTATCAATATACGAACTGCCCTGCTTCATTGTATAAATTAAAATATTTTTGTTGTATCATCTTAGAGGGCCCGTTAAACTCTATCTTTTATTTTTTTCTTTCATATCTTATGAAGTGTTATTATAATCTATATTAAGAGTGGCCTCTGTTGTGATATGGTACTTTGATTATCAACTCATTTTCCAACTGTGCATGTTCTTATATCTATAGTACTCCTTTTATATTGGGAACAAAAGTAGTTCTATTTCTGCATTGTTTTCCAGATCGGCCACCCCCTGGGTGCTTTTGTGGCAGCAAGCTTTATGGTTCTATAGTATTCTAAAGTATTTCCTCATTTTATGTTTTTTCAATTTATTTTTATTTTTTTAGCGGATCATGCATGTATATTTTCTACACTAGTTGCTGGAACCAAATACTATTTCATGGTGATGACTTCGCATGTCACATACGAAACTTTATCTACCATTAATGTCTTCTCCTTTCTCTAACTTCACTATGTCGGAATACGTTTGACTGCATTGCTTGGGAAGCAAATTTGAACATCTAACTGGTTCTTTCCTTACAATTGTTGTACCCCTGTATTTCAGCTTAAAATGTATTTTCAGTTTATACTTATTGAAGTTCTCCTCGTGGTATGTGGATCTCTTTTATTAGATACATGCTTAACGATGTTGATACTGTTTAGCAAACTCCTTAAGGATATTTTGATAGATATTCATGTGTCTCTCACATTTATACACAATGGATTTTTGTGTAGAGAAAGCAATAGAGCAGGGTACTCATTTACTATATTATATTCTTTATTTATGGTGTGGATTCCCGGAGTTTGTGTACCTCTTTGATGGTTCTATGTTGATAACTTGCACTATTGATAAGCCAAAAATATTTATGGACATGTTGCATATTGGAAGTGTTTTTTACATTAGGTCGTCTGATTACTAGGCTAAATCACGTTTATATGCTTAGTAGCATCTTTATCTGGTAGTAATATTTGCTCTTGCATTGTTCTCCGCTTAAATATTTATGTTTTTCCTTGATGGTTTACTGTAGTGGTTTTAGTTGTGGAGACATCTATTTTGTGAACCATTTTACATGATCTTTTAATTGTGGCTCAGGTCCCCCCCTTGCCAAGCGAAACCCTTCCTGAGAGACCAGGCCAGGCTGATTGTCCTGTAAGCTAGGTTCAACATATTTGAGCCTATACTATATCGCCTGATGATCTGGATCTAAATCTCTGTTTCTCTATTAAAATTTCAGTACTTTCTGAAGACTCAACGATGCAAGTTTGGTATTAGATGCAAATTCAACCACCCTAGAGACAAAATCATACCTCCAGTAAGTAATTTTTCCATAATCTATTATTTTGTTATGTTGCCAAAATTCGTAACTTATTGCTTGTTGAGTCGATTTCAGGGTGCTTTTGAAGGTGGTGATCTCTCCTTTCTACCTGAGAGGCCATCAGAGCCTCCATGTACTGTAAGATACTTTTCCCATGAGGTCATTGCTTGATCTTGTACCATACAATTAGTATATAACTCGCTGTGATTTAAGCAGTTCTACATGAAGACTGGAAATTGTAAATTTGGTCCAACCTGCAAATTTCACCACCCCAAAGGTGTGCAGATATCATCCGGAGAAGGAAATGGCATTGACGTGCAAAACAACATATTTGGGGATGCAAAGACAGTGCAGCCAATTTTTGCCCCAGCGTTGCTGCATAACTCCAAAGGCCTTCCCGTCAGACCAGTATGATTATTTAAAGATACTATAAACATATTATACTTGATAATGAATTGTACAGAAACGTTCTATTTGTCTCTCAATGTAGATTTGTTTGTATTTGCAGTAAACAAAAATTACATAATGATTTTCAAATTGCTTCTATTTGATGGATCAAGGGGACTGCTGTAGCATTTTTTCATTACAATGCTGTCTGCTCTGATGTGTGTATTGAATGCCCATAATTTCTCCATGCATTGATATTGTTTTGTGTAGAACCTTCCAAATCCCACCATGTCAGATGCACAAAATGTCAAAATGATATCAAGGGGAGAAATTGAACACATCCCCCGATTGACACATTTCCTTCCCTTTTTAACCTCTTACCTTTGGGGACATACTGCTTTGCTTGCTTTCATGCAAGATGGCATATCGTTGCAATTTATTTTCATTTTGTTATTTCTTGAGGTGGGGGATTGAGGTTGACAAGGTGATGGAAAGAAACAACATACTGTTGTGATTTTTCTGAGGCAGTTTTGGCAAAAAAGTTATTTGAGCTTCATGGAGATTGAATTATACCTGCATGATTTGTCTGGGGGACTTTCTGAGTGGGAATATTAATATGAAGAAATATCTCTTGCAGCCTGTTTTTGCTACTTTGAGTCCATTGTTATGCCTTATTTTTGGCACGTGCATCTTGTTTTTAGTTTGCTTTGCATAATCACTTTCTGGCAACTATTCTCAGGGCGAAGAAGATTGCCCATTTTATCTGAAAACTGGCAGGTCAGATGTTCTGTCTAACTTCTGAAACACTTCCTCATTTTCAGCTATATATGCATCCTAAATATACATTGTATGGAATGGTAACGTTCTAATATGTTATGTTTCATTCAATCAGCTGTAAATATGGGGCCACTTGCCGCTACAATCACCCAGACAGATATTGTAAGTGGTCGACTTACTTACCCTTGCCAGCTTCTCTCTCTCTCTCTCTATCTCTCTCCCCCTCCCTCCCTCCCTCCCTCCCTCCCTCCCTCTCCTTTTCTTTTTTTTACGGGTCGGGTCCGGGTCCGACCTGCCTGGTCACGGGCCCGACCCGTAATTTTTTTTGAAAAAATATTTATAAAATGTTATTTATTATCAAAAAATAACTGATGAACAAAGGAAATGATTGAAAAAAATGAGCTTGTATTTAATTTAAGTTTTCACTTAAAATTAAATTACGGGGGTCCGATCCATATATTTTTTTTCTTTTTTTCTTGAAAAGTATTTATAAAATTTTATTTATTACTATCATTTTATATATACGAAAAAACAACTAATAAACAAAGGAAATAATTGAAAAAAATGAGCTCGTATTTATTTTACTTTTTCTGAAATTCTGTAACTATCAATTTTAGGAGTCTTATTAAAAGAGGTTTGTAACTTATTAGTGTGCCTACTTATACAGATTTGTAATTTATATAAATCAGTATTCAATGTGTAGAACTTGCTACTGGATCCGGCGGAGCAGGCAAACATACTTGTTTATCCTTGTTCTCTCTCTCTCTCTCTCTCCATATATATATATATATGCTTCCTTTTTGATTGAAACCAAGTGACCCATTATGATCATGTATTCCAAGAAGCGTTATCCAAAATATATAAGTTATTTTTTTTTTTACATTTCCAACGGTCAGTTTTATTTTTATTTCTAAATTTCCAGCCGGGTCGACGGGTCGGATCCTGCGGGTCGACGTGTTACAAAATGTAGGACCCCCCACCCCCGGGCTCGACGGGTTGGTCGGATCCGGGTCCTACGTGGGTCCGGCGGGTCCGGGTCGACGGGTCGACGGGTCGGGTCCGGGTTTTCTGGCCAACTCGACCCCCTCCTTCGCCAGTGTGTTAAACGCGATATGCGCACTGAAGCGCAAAAGCCTCCTGGAGCATAAACACAACGCGATAAGCGCGCTTTTTGAAAAAAAAAAACACAAAAGTTGGAAAAAAATGCATAACAATAAATTTAACATATTATAAGCAAACTAAATTGCCATAAAAAGTGTTGATGATACCAGATTCAAAGTCAACGCACAAAATGAAGTCGTGGTAACAAAATAAAGATAGAGAATCAACTACCATCCCTATAGATTTAGTTCTGGTCTTCTACTTGACAAATTAAAAATCATCATCTTCAGGCTTTTCTTGAAGATTTTCGAAATCTTCATCCTGGTTAGGATTCTTATCCCCCTTGTCAAATTCAATTTCATCTTCCTCGTCTTCACTTTCATCAATTAAACGCCTTTTAGATGATGATTCAAAGGCATTTCCTTTTTTGTTGCCACGGGAGGTATTTGACCTATAATAATGATGTACATATGTATGTTGGTATGTGTGTTTTGTATTGTTCGTGTGTTAGTTCTGTCGGCTGCGTTACATTTTAGGGCATTCTATGACCCGTCTATTTAAAAAAGACCCGTTCAACAGTCCAGTCAACATGCAAATCAACAGCCCGGTCAACAAAAAACTAAAACCGCGCTTTTTTAGCGCATCTTGCATATCGCTTAAGCGCAAAAAGCGCACAGAACCGCGCACTTTTTGGAAGTTGCATCGCATAACTGAATCGAAGCGCTAAAACCTCGCTTCGCATCGCAGCTCGCATATGTGCGCGTATATGCGCGCTTTTAACAACACTGTCCTTCGCTGACCCTGTTTTCCCCATAAGCTTATACAAATTTTTCTAACGATTTATCCACCTGCAGCGGCTATTGCCTCTAATCTGCTGACCTCTCCCTCAACACACTTCAATATTGGCCTTGTTGCTCCGACAGCGTCTTTCCTGCCAACTTTTGATCCAAGGCTGACTCAGACAGCGGTAAACTTGAAATTGCCTTTGTTATTTGCTGATTTAATCATTGTGTTGTTTGTGCATAAAATCACTGGAATGTTGAAATTACCCGCTGCCCAAAAGTTATGTTCCTTTGAGTTTTATTTCTACACACACTCACGTATATATCTATTTGATTTGTGGGACAAGTAAAACGTTAAAAATATATTTGAAATCTGAAGCTATGGTGTTCTTGTTGGTTTTGCTAATTTCTGGGTTTCCAATTATTTGTGACTAATCAAAGCTTCATTCTGATATTTTATGGTCTCATCGATATTCCTTAATTTTCTGGTTGCAGCTTGGTTTGGGCCCAACTATTTACCCTCAACGACCTGGGGAGCTGGAATGTGATGTGCGTATCACTTTATATTCAGTTTGTGCTGTACATGATAAACCTATTTGGCATATTCACTATATTAAGCATGTAGTCAGTTTCTCCCAGTGACTTGCGCCACTGGGCCATCATTTTCTTGGCCTGTTTAGATGTGGACCTATTTAGCCCGCTCAATTTAGCCCATGGGCCGAAATGGGCCAGAGTGGGCTGGCCTATATTTATTTGTTTATTTATATTTTTTTGAAAAATATAAATTTAATTTAAAAAATACTGTTGGATTTTGAAATATGGAGTGTTATTGAATAGTTTATTACTGATATATTACAATATTTGTTGGATTTGGTTGTTTCATTTGTTAATCTGGAGTATTTATTTCAACACTAAGTTTTTTAAATGATTAGAGTGATTTAAATTGGTTATAAGGACATAAATTATTATATTTGTAGTTGGATAGCCATAATTAAGCCGTTTTAATTGTGTCAGCATAAATTAGCAATACTTTAATACTACCTCCATTTTTATTAAGTGTCGTTTGACTTTGTTAATATTCAACTTTGACCATTTGTTTCTTTTCGATATCGTACCAATATAAAAATTACACCATTATGTTCATTTTTAAAACGATTTTCGTATGTTTGATAATTTTTCATGATACAATTAGATAGTTATTTATGGTCAAAATTTAAAACCGAGAAAGACAGTTCAAAAAAAAACTGAGGTAGCATTATTTTGCTCCAAAAAATAATTAAAAAAACACTGGTTTGCGGGCTGACCTGTTTGGCCCGCGGACTTCCACGGACGGACCATGGACCACGGGTTCCCTGGCCTGTTTAGATGCGGGCTTATTTGGCCTGCTCATTTAACCCGTGGACCATAGTTGTTAATAGCACCCGTAGCCCTCGCTATAACGAATAGGGACATGAAATGAAGCTTCTTTGCTATGCAGCGCTATGGGCTACGTAGAGCTGGATAGCGCCGAATAGCTACGTTATTTCAGTCTAATGTGGTCTATTTTTTTTTTCTTTTTCGTTTTTCCACTTTTGTTGGTATTATGGGATGTTTTTGTAAGTTTCTCTTTTCTATTCCAACAAGACACATGTTTTGGGTAAGATAAATTTAATAAAAAACTCGAATCCTAACATCCATTCCTGCTGTCCCAAGGAAAAAAGCCCTTGAACTTATATTTCTGTTATTTTTCAAGTACTAGAAGTGTTGTGTTTATACAATTACATAATGATTACTTGCTAGAAAAAAAATATGTTGGTTCTTAAAGTTCTATCGGCGGCCGACGGGCCTGCCGTAAAAACAAAGAAAAAAAAATTGCCGGTCGTTGGAGGTCCGCCGGCCGCCGCGGTGGCCCGCCGGAAAGCAGGCCGGCAGCCTGTCGTAAAACAAGAAAAAGTTGGTCGGTCTGGGAAGTCCTTCAGCTGCCGGCGGAGGCCTGCCGGAAAGCAGGCCGGTGGCCTGGCGTAAAAAGAAAAAGAAAAACACAAAATTTCCGGTCGCCGGAGGTGGGCCGCTGGAAAACAGACAGGCGACCTGGCATTATTTAAAAAAATTTGCCGGAAAACATGTCGACGGCCTGGCGAAAAAAAAGTTGGCCGGTCCCGGTGGTCCACTGTCTGCCAGCGGTGGCCCGCCGGAAAGCAGGCCGGCAGCCTGGCGGTAAAAAAAACTGGCCGATCGCCGGAGTTCCGCAGGCGGTGGGCCGCCAGAAAACAGGTAAAAAAATAGAAAATTGCCGGTCGCCATAGGTCCGCCGGAAAACAGCACGGCAGCTTGGTGTTTAAAAAATACCGGTCGCCGGAGGTCCGTCCGCCGCCTGCGGTGGACCGCCGGAAAGCAGCCCGGCGGCCTGACGTCAAAAAAAGAAAAAAAAAGAAAAAAAAACTGGCCGACCGTCGGAGGTCTCCAGCGACCGGAGACCCTGTCGGAAAAACTGATACTGATTGGCCGGATGTCCGTCGGAGATCTCCCTTAAAAAGGATTTTTTTTTAAAAATTAGTTGTCCTTTTAATTTAACTTAATTTAATATATTCGAGTGTTTTTTAAAATTTATTGTTGTTGAATATTTAATATTATTATTATTATTAAGTATTATTAAATTCAACACAAAAAGAAAGAAAGGAGGGGAGGGGCACAATAGTCTTTTCGACGACCGCCAAAAACACCACTGTCCTTTATATTATAGATGGCTCTTTATTTTCAAATAGCCCTCATTAATCGCAGCACGATGCCCTGTAGCCGTAGGGAGCCTTGTTGCTAATGGGAGTGCGATTAACAACTATGCCAGTGGCCAATGCGCCCGTAACGGGCTGTCTCATTTGACAGTGCTAACTGCTTGTCTGCATGTTGATCTCAAACCATAATGTCCCAGACGTTTGTCATGAGTGCATTTATATAGTTTGTCTTGCTTTTGGACTCCTTGGTGACAAGTATTTTTACTTTTTTGTTATCTTTTGGTTCAAGTTTTACATGAAAACTGGAATATGCAAGTTTGGATTCAGCTGCAAGTTTCATCATCCTGTTGATCGTTCAAAACCCAAAGCGCCGGCCGCAGAATCTGAGGAAACTGTGAAGCTCACTCTTGCCGGCCTGCCAAGAAGAGAGGTATTTCAAACATCTGAATAGACCTTAATTATCAACCGTTTTTTTTTTTTTTTTTTTGCATCATCAATATTAATACAAAGTTATAAACAACGTTTTTTTTTGCATCATCAATTTCATTACAAAGTTATAAAAAAACCACAGCTCTGTAGAAAAATAAATTCTGTATAATATGCCTGCTCTAAAATTGCCCATCGTTCGTTGCAATGAGCGATGCTCTTTCACTGACATTGAAAGAACTTGTAATGTTCACTTATTCCTAATACTGATTCAGTAAATTTATCTGAAATGGCCCTAGACCTCATCTTTAATGATCAACAATCTGGCTTGTCTGTTGTGTGTGTGTGTGTATATACACACAAATATATACCTCTATGTAATATATATATGTGTGTGTGTGTATAGGGTCAGGTTCACATGGGGACCTTCTCCTATATGCTTTAACATTATATGTTAATGCTATTATCTGTTATGTGCTATGTTAATAAAAAAAGTGCTATTATTACATGATTGTTAGTATGTGATGCTAAATATAGAATAATTTTGTACATGCATGATGTTATATAATATCATAGTGCTTAGGTCTCACACCAAGTCTTAAGTTCTTATACAAGGTTCAGTGAAACCAAGGGCTCAGATATGATCACATAAGAAAAGAAGCAACATCTGGTTTTTCTCTTTCCCCTCAAATTCTCAAAAGATAATAACTTCCTCGCTTGTTCGTTTTGATGAAAGATATACCAAATTAATTGTTTTTTCATAATCTACAATTTAATATGCGTATGACGTAAAAATGTAAAAAAACAATAAATTATTATTAATTTCGAAAGTTACACATGGAACAAAGAAGTACTATATTTGTATAGTAGCAGCAATAGAATCTGCTCATAGGCGCTATATATCAACATATAGAAGCACTGCAAAATTTGATTCGTCAAGACGATAAAATTAAATATTGGATTGTAAAACCAACTCAAAGCAATGTTAAAAAAATAATCGTATACATAATGTACAATATCGTTACAACCGAGGAATAATAACACAAACTCTAAAAGAAATGATTATTAATTTAAAAAAAATTACATTTGGATAAAAGAAGCATTACTATATTTGCCTATAATGCAGTGTCGACCCTCTATGTCTATATAAGCAGTATGATTAACATAAAGTCACTGAATTTTTTTTATTCATCAAGTCAATATAACTAAATATATTGTTGTCAAACCTATTCAAAGCAATGCCAAAGTACAATTAGCAGTATACATAAGTATACAATAGCATTATATTCGAAGAATAATAGCACTGAAAAATGTAAAAAAAAAATATCATTGTTATAAATAAATACATGGTCAAAAGAAGCATCTTATTTGTACAGTATCACCGGTGTAATCCTTCCAATATCCTCAACATATAAAAACACTGAAAAAATTCGAATCGAATATTTTCAATGATTTTATACATTGAGTATACTGAGAACGAAATGATGAGTCCATATCCTCAAGATTTATTTTCACGAAAAGTTATAACTGAAATGTATTGTTTTATGCAACAATGTTTTTATGTATATAATATATAATTTTAATGCATTAGTATTTTGATGCATGAAATGCATATGTTTCAGATTTATTCCTGGTTAAGATATATGTACTTGCAAAAGGTAGTGTATTAGATAGCAGCAAGGTACATGTATATTAGTAAATATTGAGTTTTACTAACTTAGCGAATGAAATATTTTAGTGCTTTTATATGTTGAACTGCTTATATAGATAGATTATAGATTATATTGCTGCTATTATATAAATAGTGCTCCTGTGTCCAGACTATATTTTATGAAATTCATAATGATTTTTTTTAAATATTTTAAGTATGCAATTCGAAAACTCAATTAACTTGATCTATTTTTCATCCGAAACGGGCAACAAACGACTAATTTATTGTCTTTTAAACGGAGGACAAATTTCTCTTAGAAAGGCCAAAATACGTTTCCATGTGACAACTCACTAGTAATCATATGAAATCTGTGTTATCCGTCTTTATCAATCTAATGGTCTACCATGGTTCTTAGTTATCACACTATGACAAAGTTTGTACACGATCTACTCTCTCATTCTATTGGACTATTGATTTGGTAAAAAAAAAAAAAAACAATTGTTGTGGTGATCACGTTTGTAGGGTGCTATACACTGCCCGTATTACATGAAGACAGGGATGTGCAAATATGGAGCAGCATGCAAGTTTGACCACCCACCTCCTGGTGAGGTGATGACTACTGGACAAGGGACCTCATCTTCTGGTGTTGGCGAAGGGAATGAGAATGGAGATGCTTAAAATGTTAAATGGGACAACTTTAGCAGAGCTAAACGGAGTCCCAACCCTTCACGACTCCTTTCTGTATGGAATGCTTCAAGTTCTCCATGAAATATTTTATTTGATGAATGTATGTTAGATTTGAGTTGTGTTGATATTTGTAGATTTGCTTTTTTTCACAGTTAAGTTCGTTTTATGCATTATTACGTTGTTTGAATGTGTGGAACTAATTTTATTGTGTGCTGAAGGATCCAGTCAGTAATATGTCTGATTTTCTTCTTCTTTCTTTTCTAATGCTAGGCAGCTTGAATTGTTACTGGAAGCTATATTTTTTTGTGTCCCAACACTTGTGCTGGACTCTATGCTAATGATCCATTTTGTTTGCATATGTTTTGAGATCTGAGATGGTAGAATACAGGTCAGCTTGGCTCTTCCCATGTGTTTGTTTGAGCCCCTTTTCTTGCGCGCGGATTTGGTGCTTAATCGGTACTTAATCTTTGGTTAATTATTATGATTACAATAATTGTACTCGGCCAAACGAGTTCAATGGAACACATTCTACCGAATGCGTACAACATAATACTCTCATGTAATGAGTACTTGCACTCAGAAAAATGTTGTACTCCTGTGCTCGGTCAATTTATAACAAAATTTTAATGTTGCTATATGCGTACAACAGTATTCTTTAGCTAGTAATATGATTACTGTAGTATATTTAAGCATGATCTAAGTACGGTTTTCCTCTTTTCTATGAGGCCAAATGTTTAGACAAGTTCAAGTTTGATATTAGCTTCCTTTTGGTAAGTTCTAGAGTGGTGTTTGTAATATTTTGAGGAGATAATGGAAAACTATCTAAAGGTTTTGTAATTAAGTTACATATTAGGGTAACTAGCTCACATTTAAGTTCATTCTTATGTCGTGCGTAAATGTGCTATATTATTTATATTGCTTGGGGAAGGTACTGATGTACTCGACTATATACTAATGCTATTATACTCATTTGACCGAGCATCCGACAGTAGTACCCGCATATATATATAATGTATATATATATATAAGTGCAATAGTATTTATTTGGCTCAGTATACGACCGAGTGCATGAGCACTATTGTTTGTATTCATAATCTTCAAGTATGCTAGTTTAAACATCAGGTCTTGTCATTCAAGTTTGGGAAAATGGACGGAACCAAATTTCTTGAGTTACTGTTTTGATTCAAACGCTGCCAGCCCACTACACAAGTCCCGATTCTAAGTATGTTATGTATCTCCACTTGTTCCATTTATTATTAATAACCCATGGATAATTTGTGTTACAATTGAATAAAAAATATCAAATTATTAGATTATCTTGCTAAAAAAATGTGTTGGCCACCAGAAATGAAAAGAAATTGCCGGTTGATGGAGGTTCGCTTGCGGCCGTAAAAGAGAAAAACCACCCCGGTTGCTGGAGTTCGGACTACGGCCGGCAGGCGGCACGCTTGAAAAGATGCCGGCAAGCGGCTGCAAAAAAGAAAAATTTAACCAGTCACTGGAGGTCCGCCGACTGTCGGCAAGCGGCTCGATGGAGAATAGAACTGTTTTTCTTATTAGCGGAGAAAATTTCATGAGTAGTTTCTATAGATATTCCTTGAAATTAATCTTCCTTGAGAAAAAATTGAACATCGGATCTGCCATGCAGGTTTGCCAATATTGGAGTGAGTGAAATTTCTTGAGTTCTTGTCTAGAGTTGGCCAAAATCGGGTCCGGGTCTGGGTCGATCAATCCAGACCCGGACCCCACCCATATATATATATATATGAAAATATGGGTCTGGATCTTCACGGATCGGCCACGGGTTTTGGTTTTAGGTCCGACTCGTCGGTTTTCGGGTCGGTTCATTTTTTTTTTTTTTCTGAAAATGTATTTTTTAAGATTTTATTTATTTTCATTTTATAGACGGAGAAAAAACTAATGAACAAAAGAAAAAATAGGCTTGTATTTAATTTTAAATTTCGCTTAAAATTAAATTGCCTATGTATCCACATGAGGAATCGAAGCTCTACGTAGTTCTCTCATCTGACTTACATTACTTACCTTTGGTAGAAGTCCATGTCGTCGTCTTGATCATCGGTTTGACTAATTTGACTAGACTCTCCTTCAGTGGTGCCTTCTTGATAGGCATATTGGTCCGCTAATATGTCATCCCACCTTCACTCTTGATCATCGTTGGGATCTTCGCTCGTCCAACATATAACCTTCGTCACTGAAAGCACTCTCAACGGGTACTATGTACGCGGGCACTGCAAGAATCTCTCGTGCCATAATAGAGAGTATGGAAATTCTATTCTCCTTCTCTTCCACCAATCTAACAGATCAAATGTAATCGTATTGTCATGTTAAATGTATTGCTAGTCCTAGGTCTTATTTTTTGAGTTTGAATCAATATCTCCATATTTAGCTATATTAGCAAAAAGAGTTTGACAAACTAATTTTTATTTTATTTTACTTGTTCAATATTAGGTATAATTTCAATATAATTTGACTCTTAACAGCATCCTCCATATTAAAATAACCCATATTTAAAAGAATATTATAATAAATTTCAAGTAATTGTTGTACTTGAGCTAAACTCAAATCGAGCGACGAAACAACACTAATCAAGAAAACATCATGAATGCGATTAAAGTACTTTCGCCATTTTAAGCACATATTATAAATAGCATTCTCCAATATTGAAAACTTACTACAAGCATCTATTTTGGAAACAACAAAACAATAATGAAATAAAACTTTAGGCGAGGTGAAATGATAACAACTACTTAAATCTTTAGTTGCATTTTAAAAAACCTTTAATAGTTTTATTATATCTTTTGTTTCATCTCAAAATGTTGGCAATAAAAAAAATCTTTTTAAGTAGAGATGTTCTTCAAAAAATTCACACAATAATTCATTATACTCATTAATTGAATTTAACATCTCATAAGTTGAGTTTCATCTATATTTTACGTCCGAAAAAGTTTGGATGCATTTGTCTTGATTTTAAAAATTTTAACCCATTGTCTTGCTAACTTTGTACGCTTACGTAAAAACATGAACATTTTCTAATTGGTCTTATTGTTAGGAATATGCCCTCGAATGGCACTCAGAGAATGAGAGTGGAGCATTGTATTGTAATTATGAATATTAAATAAGGTATTTATTATTTCTATATTATTGTATATCAGAGGCATTGTGATTTAATATATAAATAATAGTCCTTGCATTTGAGAGAAAACATTCCACTCCTTATAGAGATAAGGAGATAGACACTGGAAGTGTTTAGGGCTCGAATGCTTAATTGGTTCGCAAGTTGATAAAACTTAACTGGGCAGTAAGTTTAGACAAGGCTTGTAACGTGTACTCTGACATGTAGAGTGTCTGTCTTCACTAAGGATTAGTGGGAGCACACGTTATAGGTATGCTAATGGATTAGTATACCTGAACACGACTCACCTCGATTCGATCACATAGATATCACTCAGGAATTATCAATTGACTGAATCGGAAGGTTGTGATAGATATACGTGAACCTTTTACTTAAGGTTTAGTAGGAGATGTGCTTGTGACATTAAGTTAGTCATTAGAGTAGCTCGATCCAATCACCAGTTGGTGGGATCAACCTCGAAATGCAACTTAGTGGGCAAGTAGCAATCTCTACTGAGTACCAAGATAGAATTCTTCAATCCCCGGTTGGTGGGATCAACCATGAAATGCAACTTAGTGGACATGTAGCAATCTCTATTGAGTACCAAGATAGAATTATTTATCGTGTAAGTGAACAGATAAATATCCTATGCGGTTAATGGCAAATGAGATCATAAGTCTTTGGCCAAAGCAGTTAGAGCTAGTTGTATTTGATACACGAGAGCTCGATGATCTCGGTTTGCATTAACAAATGCATAGAGTCAAGTAACAATACGGTTTGACTTTATCGTGACCCTAATACTTGACCGAGACATATGATTGAATGGTTTATACGTATACAGTATCCACGACATAAAGGTTTTGTAATGATTCGATCATTCGTTCTTAGTTGGGTTACGGTACGGAGCACAAGACTGGCTAAGTGTTACCCGTACTCCTTGGTTCCTCCCATTGCCGACTAAGACGGACCTATGGAGTCGCGCATAAGGATATTTGATGGATAAAATATGTATTTATTATCTATTCATTAATACTAGATAATAGATCTCTAATTTGATTTATTTGATAAATCATGCGGTCTAGTGAATTAAAATTTATTACTGGGTTATTAATTTAATTCATAAATAATTATTTCTTGAAAATATTTTGTATTCGATAAAATTAATTACTTGGATTAATTAATTAAGTATAGATACATTTGAGATAAAACGAAGCGTACTTAACGGACTAGACACGTGAACGTCCGATACACGTACCGAGTGGCTCGGCTTGTTTTCTCACCAAACTCAAGTGGGCCGTCCTCTCTCATGCTTGGAAGGTGTCATGTGGTGTGTGGGGTGTGTTAGACTTATAATATAAGGTTGAGGACAAATGGATAAGATTTAGAATCTCATCATTTGATCTCACTTTGTATTATAAATGAGTAAGTCTTACACACCTCATTGAGTTGATAAACACACACACACACACACACACACACACACTTAGTAAAATTTATTTTCATTTTATTGTTCATCTTTGGGAGAAAGAAAATGAACAAGAGAAGAGAAGAAAAATACTATATTAATTCCTAGCCGTGTTCTTCGAGAACGAATTGATATATAATTTTTCCAATCAATATCCGAGCGTGATAACGTAGAGACACTCGGCATATCCGGTGTTTGATCATTCATCAAGTTAGAACGAATCAGGTTCGTGTACGTGTTGGTGACCGGAAAAGATCAAAGCTTGGCTCGGGAATTTTTCCTTCAAGAAGATATTATCAAAGGTCTACGAGGGTATGATCTCTTAATTTTATCTTCGTCATTTTATAGTCATTTATGCGATGCTTGATCGATCCGTTTTAGGGGTTTGGTTTTTATCCGGTTGGATTGGTTTATTTTGGTTGCGTAACTCGTTTTTATCTCCGAAACCAACACATTGCAATATCTACAGTATTTAATGCATCTTGTTGTACATACAAACTTAAAACATGGCATATACATCTAGATCTAGTATGAAATAACCGACCTTGCAAAAAATGACTATGGGCTTGTATTAAAGCCGGTACACAAACGTATTAGAACTAATATTTTCAAAGCCAATTGTGAAAATTTTACCTTTTAAGCAATAAAATTAAAATTTTAATATTTGCTCTAGCTATGTTACCCGCATTAAATTTTTTAAAAGCAAGTAATCTTTTGTTTAGGGTCCAATTTTCATTTATAATGTATATTTATTTCTATTAAATCATTTTTTGTTTAAACTCTGATCTATAGATTTAAAAATTGCTCTTAGTGCAAGTTTATGTTATTTGGCAAGGAACACTACGGTTCTAGTCATTGTTGTACGTGGAATCCTCTTAATAACAGGATTATAGGGACTTTGCATCCTATATTCCCAACGAGTACTATCCACAAAATTAAAAGGTAAAGAATCTTACGCACACAATTTTGCTATTTGTTCTCTTGCAAGTATTGCATTATAAAGTTGAGATTCAGACATACCTTGAGAGTCGGTTCCAGTAGAAGGTTGGAAGTTGAGTTGACTTTGTACTTTTGATCTCAACGCCTTTTAAAATTTTCATATCCATCTCCGATATTATATGGATAATCTTTGGTGCAATAGTTGCAACGAACCTTCATAGAATCATCTGCCATTTTTTTCTTCTTAAAGTGTTTTGAAAAAGATCGGACGTAGGTCCCTTTCTACGAGAGGTGCATGCTTTCTTCTCGCTTTAGTTTTCTTGCCCTATTCCTTCCACAGTTTCTTACTCTACGTCGGATGACAACTCTTCAACATAAGGGGATTGTTCTTCGGGTTGGCCTGCCGCAAGACACTTAGACTTTGATGTTTGGTCGGGGTTGGTACACCATGAAGAGTGCGCTCAAACATTACATATATATGTGTTAACATAGCTTCATTGATTCGTGATCCATTTCTTCTTCAATGTGATGCAACTGTTGACGATTGAGATTCGTTGAAATTCCCGGGGGTCAGCTTCATCTTCACTATAGTTGTGATACTATCATTAGATACTTTCAAGTATCATAACATCATCTTCATCATGTTGACTTTCATTTTCAAATCGGGGTGGAAGTTGATTTTGAGGCTCTTGAATAGATATGTCAAATGGTTTATTTAATTTGCTGAAAGAGCCATCCGCTCTAGCTTGGATATTTTCGATTTTTGGGGGTACATTTTCCTTTGTTAGAGCTCGACATAATGATAAAATGATAATTAAGAGAGAGATTATATTACAGAAATGAGAATTGAGAGAGATAGATAGATTGAGTGAGTGAGAAATGAGGGAGGTTGGGGGTATTTATAGGTTTAAAATCTGATTTTTTTTTAAAATTAGCAGTTGGACCCGCCGTTCATGGTACGCCCAGGATCCAACGGTCGGAATTTAGAATTTTTTTTAATTTTTTTTTAATCTACCCACCGGGAGGAAATATTGAGACCTGAACCCCATCCATATACACCACAAATCCGGATCCACAGGTCTTGCGAGTTACATAGATCCAATCCGCGACGGGTTACACACGTCCGGGTCGACGGATCGACCCGGCGAATTTGGACGATGTGGGCAACTTTATTCATGCCCCATCCCATTACACAAGTTCCGATACTAAGAGCTTGTTTGCTATGTGTGATTAAGGTGTATAATATATTTAATAAATCTTTATATCTTGTTTAGTATAAAGTATAGGGCACTTGATAAATTCGGGGCCGTATAAATAATACTGATTTTTGGTATTACGTATCCCACCTAAGAGGTGGTATTAGGTGATATTAAACAATACTGCAACAAATAAATTCAATAAACTACCGTGATATCTATATTTTGCAGAGAATTTAATACATCGTACCAAATATTATATTAATTTCTTATATTGTATAAGGAATCTCAGTCAATCTTATCAAGCTTTATCTCATACAACCTAGCAAACGAGCCCTAAAGGTGTTATGTATCTCCACTTGTGGTTCATTTATTATTAACAATATTCATTATGAAAATAAAAACTTGTTAGGAATTTTTTGGAATCGGTAGATATTGTACTATCTATATTCTATATGCATATAGGCATAAAAATTGTTGTGAATAAGTATATATTAGGGACAAAAATAATCTTTAATTGAGAAGGAAATAAATAAAAGAAAATTTTCTCTTCTTTTATTTTTAATGTAAATTACACCAAAAAACATCTAAATTATAAAATAACGTTCAAAAAATTATAAATAAAATTTATGAATTCTAATATTCACAAATAAATATGAGATACTACAAAATAAATCCTATTAAATAAAATAATATTTGAAAATACGAACAAATTCTAAAAATACAAATAAATGCTAAAAATACCAAAAATAAATTCAAAAATAATAATCAGTTAAAAATTATGAAAAATCATAAAAATAGACTAAATTTTAAAAGATCAAAGTTGGTACTAGAAACTCAATAAATCTTTAAAATATAAATATCGTAAAAATATATACAAAAATACAAATAAATATGAAAGAATATAATTAATATTATATCCTGACAACATAAATAAGTTTATCATATATTTCTTATTAATTTCTAATAAATTTGTAATAATATAAACAAATCTTATAATACATTAATATAAATAAATTATGAAGAAGTACAAATAAGTACAAAAATACATAAAAATCTATAACAATACAAACTAAATTTAAAATTTATAAGTAAATCCTAAAAAATAGAAATAAATGACAAAATTATATATAAATCATTAAAAAATTAACATAAATTTTTTAAAATATATTTATTAATAGATTTATCAACATACAAATAAAGCCAATAAAAAAAATAGAAAACTACAATAAATTCTGAAAAGATAATTAAAAAATATTGAAAAATATAATTGTACCCTTCAAAATAAGAATATTTTATCAGTAAACTAAAAAATACTGTGATTCGTATATCCTACACTATTTGATCATCATGGATAAAATTAAATTAAATAAAAGTGAGCTATAAATATAAAAATGGATAAGAATAACTATTCCAAATATTAAGGAGATACTCAAACTCTTATATATATATATATATATATTTATATACAAGAAAACCTTGTTTACAAGAAAATTACATATAATCAGAAAATTTATATTCCAACAGATACTAAATAAATTTTGAAAATTTTAAAAATACTAAAGGAAATATTTCAATCTAAGAATAAAAATTAGCTTTACAAATTATAAATACATCTTGAAAAACTATTAATTTTAAAATTGTTCATTACTTCAGATTTTTTTCATATTCTAGTCTACATAAATATTTCATTTTTTTTAACATTTATTTGAATATATCAGAATCTATTACCTTTTTTTTTGGAATTTAATTATATCTTATATTTTCTTTGGCCATTTATATTTTTAATTTAGGATTAATTTTTAAACTTTAAAATTAATTTGTATCTTTACAGAATTTGTTTTTTTCAGCATTTCAAATTTTCGGAATTTAATTATATTCTTTTGGTTCAATTTTATGTAGAAAACATAAACAACAACGAAATGAAAGAAAATTCAATATTACAATATGTGTATCTATTATATTAAAACTTCTCTAATTACTAGCTAGTTAAAATTTTATGAATTCTAAAATAATTTTAATTTGTTTGCTAATTTAGCCGAATTGTACTTATTTAGACGATGGATACTATATGTAATTAGCTTATTTTGGAGTTGGATTTTAATTACAAAGTTAATAATTATCTAATAATATGATTACGTGATTAAAAAGATTATTTTAGAAATTTAGACAACTTAATAATACACTTGCAATTTTTAGGGGTATTACGGTAATTTTATATTTATCTGTGCTTTTATCAAAATTATAAACATACAAAGTACAACATACTTTTGATAACAGTACAATATATAAATTGTAGTATTAATGATCAACGATCATGATCAATTTTGACTTGATCTAATGGATATAAGAAGACTACTTATATACATATACTATAATCTCTACCTATCCCAAGAAAGATCCAGCTTATTATATAATGCACCGATTGGTATAGAAAAGTAAAGAAAGATTAGTACTGTTGGTAGTCGATCCGCCTTGGCGTCCACCTAAGCGCTTCGGGCAGCCGAACGGCCGAGCAGATCCCGGAGCCGAACCGGTCATAAACTTGATCGTTTCTCGGGTTCGCACAAAAAACCGGACCGGGCAAAGACTTTAGAGCCGACCCGGAATCCGGACCAGAAAGGCCGAGCAGACCCTATATGAATACGCTCCATAACCACGAATAAGGCCGACCAGAGTAGCAGGAGGCTCGAGGGCTGACCTCATTGTCGGTCATAACAGATAAATGTCGAAAGCCCAAAAAACAGGCAGACAGGACAGTAAAGGAGAGTTGTCATATCCTTTCCCAAAGCACACTTAAGAAGGTGACACGTGTCAGAGGAGTCACCTTCATTGTGACAAATGTCATCAGCATATTCATCTCAATCTTCCTACTGTCATCTCATGAATGGCTGACATTGCCTATATATATGCCAGGAGAAAGTACAGAAGGAGGACTTTTGAAAAAAAGGAGAAAAAAGAGAGATATATGGAGAGAGAGAAAAAAGGGATTTGAGATATACTGAAAAAGAACAAATAAGACTTGTAATTAACAAGCAAACTAGATAGACCGGCACACATTATTCTGCCCGGCTCTATGCTATAGAAAGGTCATTAATAAAAATTAGTGATCAAATATCTTCCATTTTATTTATTATTTTCTACGTGTCTTTGATCCATTCGTCCAGATCAGCACACGTGACGTTGACCAAATCAGACGTCAACAGAATGGCGCTAGAAGAAGGGGCCCCTCCGGGAGCTGGAGCGAGTCACTCAAGTTATGACCAATTTCAATTATGATCAGCCCGCCGCTAAGAAGGGAAACCCGTTCCAGCCGGCGGGGTACTTTGACACACCTTGCGTTCATCCGGGAATAACCACACCCACCAAGGGATGGTAAGATGAAAGCATAGGAATCATCGTAACTACGAGTCGAAAGCATAGGAATCATCGTAATATGAAGTTGAAAGCACAGGAGCCATTGTGACCACGGGCTCCTGCTCGACTCGGCTGACCTCCTAGAGGTCATAATTTGAAGGATATTGAGCGTCGCTCAAAATTCCAGAGAAGGTCTCAAAGAGTCCTCGTATCCTTCAAATTAAAGTTGCAGTCAACATATACTGCAACATCTGAAAACTCCTTCGGAATTCCTATCCACACCCGCGAAGGTCCTGGTAATCCGGACGGCACTGGGCCAGCTACCGAAAACATCTCCAAGTATTGAGCCATGTGTCAGAAAAGCAGCGGCGGCCCTTACAAGGGAATCGGGAGTCGAAGTAAAAGTAATCTGTAAAGGAGTTTTCCCCATTATCACCCGACCAGCGGTCGTTAGGATGCCACCGACGAAACTCAAAACTCAAAGTGATGAAAAAACCGCGGAAAGTGGAAAATACCAGTAAAACTAAAATGAGCCAAGGAATAACCTCTATAAGAAAAGAGGGGCCCGGCCGACCGAGTCACTAACAATCCTGCAACGGCCGACCCAAGAAGAATCTCAGGCGTTCTACGATGACCCCGGTCGAAATTGGGACACACCCACAGGAGAATTCGTTTCAAAAAACAAGGTCAATGTGACCCCAAGAACCTGGACCTCATCGCCCAAAAAGGCGGACCGTCTTCTACAAAACATCCGAGGATCATCAGAGTATCCAGGCCAATGATCTCGTTATTAAACGAGCACTGGGGCCCTACACGGGACCTCCTGAATCCAAGTAACAAAGCCCATCAGAACGGAGGTTGCTAGTTAGAATATGTAAAGGACCAAGGATTAATTCATTTGTTGAAGGCCATGAAGGTACAATCAATAAAATTCGACTCTATTTTCATCTTGGAATCAAATGCACTGTAAGACCGAGTTCGTCTCGGCACCTCGAATGACCGGCTCCTCCGGCACTGTAAGACCGAGTTCGTCTCGGCACCTCGAATGACCGGCTCCTCCGGCACTGTAAGACCGAGTTCGTCTCGGCACCTCGAATGACCGGCTCCTCCGGCACTGTAAGACCGAGCTCGTCTCGGCACCTCGAATGACCGGCTCCTCCGGCACTGTAAGACCGAGTTCGTCTCGGCACCTCGAATGACCGGCTCCTCCGGCACTGTAAGACCGAGTTCGTCTCGGCACCTCGAATGACCGGCTCCTCCGGCACTGTAAGACCGAGTTCGTCTCGGCGCCTCGAATGACCGGCTCCTCCGGCACTATAAGACCGAGCTCGCCTCGGCACCTCAAAAGACCGGTCCACCCGGCACTGAAAGTCCGAGCTCGCCTCGGCACCTCAAAAGACCGGTCCACCCGGCACTGAAAGTCCGAGCTAGCCTCGGCACCTCAAAAGACCGGTCCACCCGGCACTGAAAGTCCGAGCTAGCCTCGACACCTCAAAAGACCGGTCCACCCGGCACTGAAAGTCCGAGCTCGCCTCGGCGCCTCGAATGACCGGCTCCTCCGGCACTATAAGACCGAGCTCGCCTCGGCACCTCAAAAGACCGGTCCACCCGGCACTGAAAGTCCGAGCTCGCCTCGGCACCTCAAAAGACCGGTCCACCCGGCACTGAAAGTCCGAGCTAGCCTCGGCACCTCAAAAGACCGGTCCACCCGGCACTGAAAGTCCGAGCTCGCCTCGGCACCTCAAAAGACCGGTCCACCCGGCACTGAAAGACCGAGCTCGCCTCGGCACCTCAAAAGACCGGTCCACCCGGCACTAAAAGTCCGAGCTAGTCTCGGCACCTCAAAAGACCGGTCCCACCCGCACATAAAGTCCGAGCTCGCCTCGGCACCTCAAAAGACCGGTCCACCTGCACCGAAAGTCCGAGCTAGCCTCGGCACCTCAAAAGACCGGTCCACCTTGATCAAAGTCCGAGCTCGCCTCGGCACCTCAAAAGACCGGCCCACCCAGCATCAAAGTCCGAACCCGCCTCAGCACCTCAAAAGACCGGTCCACCCGGCAAAGTATGTCCGTGCTGGCCTCTGCACCTCATAAGTCCGGTCCACCCGGCACTGAAAGTCCGAACTCGCCTCGGCACCTCAAAAGACCGGTCCACCCGGCACTGAAAGTCCGAGCTCGCCTCGGCACCTCAAAAGACCGGTCCACCGTGACTCAAAGTCCGAGCTAGCCTCGGCACCTCAAAAGACCGGCCCACCGGCCACGAAAGTCCGAGCTCGCCTCGCACCTCAAAAGACCGGTCCACCTGCATCAAAGTCCGAGCTAGCCTCGGCACCTCAAAAGACCGGTCCATCCGGCACTGAAAGTCCGAGCTAGCCTCGGCACCTCAAAAGACCGGTCCACCCGGCACTGAAAGTCCGAGCTAGCCTCGGCACCTCAAAAGACCGGTCGACCCGGCACTGAAAGTCCGAGCTCGCCTCGGCACCTCAAAAGACCGGTCCACCCGGCACTGAAAGTCCGAGCTCGCCTCGGCACCTCAAAAGACCTGTCCACCCGGCACTGAAAGTCCGAACTCGCCTCGGCACCTCAAAAGACCGGTCCACCCAGCACTGAAAGTCCGAACTCGCCTCGGCACCTTACAAGACCGGTCCACCCGACACTGAAAGTCCGAGCTCGCCTCGGCGCCTCAAAAGACCGGTCCATCCGGCACGATCAACGAAGGGTGAGCAGAAAAAACGGCGGTCTGACCAACAGGGCCCAAACGCAAAAAAGCAACAAAGGCCATAAAAAGATTTTATTCATTCAAAATAAGCTCCATGTCAGAATACAAAAGGAATCAAGGAAAAATGGCACGCAGGCCATACATGGAATAAAACAAAAAATCTACTCGGCCTTGTCCTTCTGATCGGTCGCCTGAGAAGACTGCCCTCCACCTTCGCCAGACACGGTCTCCACCGGATCTTCGACAGCTTCGGCGGCCTTCGGCTCATCATCTCCGAGAGCTTCAACCTTCAGGTCGGCCGCCTGAGACTTTATGTAGGCCTGGACCTCCTCAACGGTCTTCCCTTCCTTCATGAGATCCAATATCTCATAACAAGTGGAGACGTAGTTAAGGTTGATCAATTCCTCATACTCAGGTGTCTTCTGAAAAGCAGCCGCCCCGTCAGCAAGGCCCCTGTCATAACCCGCAGACTCGCAAGTCTGAACCCGCTCGGTCAATTGCTCAAGCTGGGCCTTAGCACTTTGCAAATGGGCCTCGTACTCGGCCCTGATATCCAGGCACTGTTTTTGCGCCTTCCCAGCCGCCGTGGCCATCTCGTCAGCCTTCCCTTTCCATACATCGGCCTCAAAGGCCCGGCCCTCCAGAAGCTCCATCTTACCCTTCAGAGAAGCCATCTCCTCCTCCAAAGATTTGATGAGCGAAGGGCAGAGATGGTGTTCCTCCTGTAAGGCCTTGAGATCGGCCTCTGCCTTTTTATGTTTCCCAGCCGAGGCGGTCAGCTTCCCATCGGCCTTCACATAGGTGCACAACGCCCGGCCCAAGATAGCGTTTCCAAAATGGATCTGCTCATCCGGATCCATGTCGTTGGTCACCATCTCCATCTTCGGCGTCCAACCCAAAATGGGGACATAGCTGGACTCAACTACCGATGGGGGACCCGGCCGAGCATCTCGGCGATTGGGGTGGCTGCCCGGACGTAGTCGAGGAACCAGCGCGGTCTCCGCCCTTTCATCCGGGCACAAGGTTCTTCCCGATCCTTATTCACCGGGAGATAGTGGCCCTCCAAATCAATCAAGGGCTCCTCACCCTTCGCCCGGCCCGTCCGTACAGGGCTCGGGGCAGGCACAACAATCTCAGGAATGGAGAAACCCTCGGCCCTGGTCACGCTATCCTCAGGCCCGGCCTCTACTCGCTTCCGCTTGCCCGCGCGCTCCCTACGCTCGGCGGCTTGGCGGCTTGACCTCGCCACCACGCGCAGCGTCTCTTTCCGTCCAGATGAACTCCTACCCCTAGGGACTGGATGGGGAAGAAGTGTTAAAAAAAAAAAGGGGGCTACCTGACGAAGACATTCTGTTCGGGTTAGTGGATCGAAGCCCCGCGGCCCAAAGATTATCCTCAGTAACCAGAAGGTATGACTTCCTCTGGTCAGCGGGAAGGTCCAAGAGCCGTCAACCCGTCGCCGAACAAAGAAGAGGTCTCGAAGCCGGATACGTTCGCACAAACAACGAATTATGAGCGTTAGACAAAAAAAGAACAAAGAACAAAAACACGACACTTACTCATTTTAGCGGAAAGTATTCGGGGACCCGAAGCTCGGCGTCTATTACGCCTGTGTTCCCACTCATCCACCGAGCTCATCCACGGCCCCCTACATAGAACCACCGGTCTTTCCAGCTATGTATAGTCTCCGCACCTCCACCAATTCTTTATACATCGCGTCTGCTATCAAGTAAAACCGGCCCAGAACCGGATCGGCCGACTGACCTCCATAGGAAGAGACTGTTAATCTCTTCAAACCGGGCTCAGTCCATCCATGCTGACTAAAAAGGATCAAAAGACCCACCATCCGAGCCCAAGAATTCGGATGAATTTGGGCAATGCAAAGGCCCCACTGCCTCAGCCACCGAGAAAGCACCAACGGAAGAGGAAACCGTAGCCCGGACAGCAGGGAGCGGTAATACACCGCCGTACAGCCGACAGGAGGGGTGTGGGGTCTCTCCTCTGGGTCCGGAACAAACATCCGCACCACCGCGGGTATCTTAAATCGCCCCCGCCAAGCCTCCAACTGCCCATCGGTGACCGTGCTGCGTATTGAGGCCGAATCCCATTCCGCCTCAACAAAAGGAGACGGCCGAGGCCGAACCCAGGCCCCAGTCTCGCCAACCGCCGTCGACGACGTCGCCACCTCCACGTCTCCAGAATCTGCATCTCCAGAATCCGGCGATCGTGCGACCTCGCCTCCATTCTCATCGCTCCAGTCAACGGGAGCATCACCTATCGACAAATCCGCCACTCCCGTGCGGTCTGGGGACACAACCGACTCCTCCGCCGTATTCCTCCGCTCCGACATCGTGAAATAAGAAAAAAAGGGAGGAAGAGCAAGCTTACCAGAAAAGTCTGCGAAACCAAAAAAGAAGAAAAATTGCCGGAAAGGATCTCTCTCTGCAATAAAAATGGCGAAGGAAGCAATGAAGAAGAAGACTCTCTATATTTATAGGATGGGACAGGAGCATTAAATACTAAAGCGGCGATTCATAATCATCGCGAAGATTAAGAACGCGTGAGACACCGCGACGAATCACATCCCTCCACGCGTCCCCCTCACTATGACTCTTGGAGATCCCGAAGTCAAATCGACGCAACTCTCAAAGATATGTCCCTTCAAGGGATCTTATCCACCTCCAAATCGGATCGACCTCAATCTGAAACGATTCCAAAGACTGGCCAACCCAAGACGCGACCACGACTCGGGGCCCTTGTTGGTAGTCGATCCGCCTTGGCGTCCACCTAAGCGCTTCGGCAATGAACGGCCGAAAGCAGATCCCTCGAGCCGAACCGGTCATAAACTTGATCGTTTCTGTTCGCACAAAACCTGGACGCAAAGACTTTAGAGCCGACCTTAATCCCACTGTAAAGGCCGAAAGGCACTATATGAATACACTCCATAACCACGAATAAGGCCGACTGCAGTAGCAGGAGGCTCGAGGGCCGACCTCATTGCTTGGCCATAATGTATAAATGTCGAAAGCCCAAAGAACAAGCAGTGCGACAGAAAGGAGAGTTGTCATGTCCTTTCCCAAAGCACACTTAAGAAGGTGACACGTGTCGGAGGAGTCACCTTCATTGTGACAAATGTCATCAAGATATTCATCTCAATCTTCCTACCTGCCATCTCATGAACGACCGATATCAAGCTTATATATACGCGGGAGAAAGATGAAGGAGGACTTTTGAAAAAAAGGAGAAAAAAGAGAGATATATGGAGAGAGAGAAAAAAGGGATTTGAGATATACTGAAAAAGAACAAATAAGACTTGTAATTAACAAGCAAACTAGATAGACCGGCACACATTATTCTGCCCGGCTCTATGCTATAGAAAGGTCATTAATAAAAATTAGTGATCAAATATCTTCCATTTTATTTATTATTTTCTACGTGTCTTTGATCCATTCATCCAGATCAGCACACGTGACGTTGACCAAATCAGACGTCAACAAGTACCTTATAATCGGACCGATATCAGAACAAGTTATAAATGAAAGATCGGTCCACCACCGACTTTATTAGACTATGTTTAGCGACGTCCACTTCAACTATGAGGGTGTCCGTCACTTCACGAAATTAAAAAAAAAAAAAGAAAAATGAAACATAATGGAAAAGGCTGACCAACCTTGGGCGCCCACAGCCTGGGGCGCCGAGCTCCTTCCTCCCCCCTTCCCCCCCCCCCCCCCTTTTTGTTTTTTTAATTTTGTGACACTTGCCACATTTTTATTTATTCCATATATTATATATGGATATTAAAATAAATAAATTATATTTAATTGTTTCATTCCCATTATTTTGTGTATAATAATGACAATAGTGGTATCAATAACATCAATTTTCAATCCCAATCTATTTTCCCCTTAAATTATCGAAATTTCTCATTCTCCCAAGATTGTTATCTAAACCTTGACAATATTCAAAACTCTGAAAAAATCATGCATTTCGGCGATGGTAGCTAAATGTGTAATTTTATAATTTATCTGAAGTCGATCATGTATTTTTAATTTGGATTTCAATTGTTGTGATTTATATTATTGATTTTTCGTTTTTTGAATTTTTATTAATTTGCAATTTTTTGAGTTTTTTATTTTTTCTATTTTTTATTTTAATAAAATTAAAATATTATAATAAGAAAATAATTACATATATGGCTTGGTGGTTGGGGTGGTCAATGATAAACCATAAAAAAGGATGGGTTGAGAAAAATATTGATAATGTGGAAGAGAGATAAAATAATTAAATATTAAAAAAGTTGGATGATTGTATAGAAGTTGCTGATAAACTTAGTCTTACACTCACCACAAAAAAAAAAAAAAAAATTTATAAAGAGAAACTAGCCTAGTCGCTCGACCTTTAATTGGCGGCACCACCTCCTCCCTCCCCCAAATTTTGGCCCTCCCGACCTTAGATTTTGGCCCTCCATGGCGCCCTCTCGTAGCGTTGCCACATTTTAACCGCTTTCGGAACCGAAACCGGTATGACGCACCGTCCGGTCACGGGCCGCAATTTCTGGGTCCGTGAACCGGCCGGCCGAACCGGCGGTTCGGCCCGAGACCGGCGATTTTGCCTAATTTTAATTTTTTTTCAAATTCAAATTCAGATTTCTCCCAACTCCACCCAATTTTATCTATAAATACTCCCCTTATTCCACCTTTAAAACCACCCCATTGTGTTAACAATTCTACATTCTCTTCTCTTCTACTTCTAATTCTCCTCCATTTATTATGTGCTATCGTTCTTGCTATATAATTCTATTATACTAAACTAGTCATTCAGACCCGTGCTGTAACACCCCAAACTAGGCGGATATTACAGTGCCGTGGACCCCCGACTGGGACCCACCAGGCGAATGAGAATGAATGAATTACACAGGTAAATGTAGTACCGAACCACATTACAACATCAATTACTCCGATGAGGAGTTTTATACAACACACCCAGGATTAAATAGAATACATGTGTATTTTATGTGACGATAAAATACACAACGCTGAATGAAATGAGTGTTCAAACGGAATGTCTGCAATGAATAAATAAAGGAAACATAAATGATCAATAAATGATCGAACAGATCGGGCCCCTACTAGTATCACTGGGACTCTCGCCGTCATCGTGCTCTCCCGTGCCTTAGCCTTGCCATGACTCGAAAAACAACATCCCCAACTGGCCATACGTAACAACAATCCTCAAGGGTTGAAAATACACAATCATGATATATCTCAAATTATGAATTATTCTCACAAACATACGCAATCAAACATGCTATATGAATCGACTAATCAAGACGGCTCAAAGGAATGGCGCCACACTACGTCCGGATGGAAATGTGTCCGTGCACAAGCCACCAACGATCAAACACGCGTGGTCTTGTACCTAATCGGCCTCACGAGCAATCGACTCGTGTGCACATCAATGTGAGGCCACCAACCAACACACGACTATAATGTGCCCGACATGAAAATCCTACACATACCAATCAAGACGCCAAGATGACCCTAATGCCACAATATGACAAAAGTGACAATGAAAATGAATAATGACTCACCAAGATTGAATGATGGTGAAATGAATGATAGCTCAATGAAATGATCGGAACCGCTGCTCCTTATGACCGAGGTGATTAATTGACAATGACGAAGTTTTGATACGATTAATACAATGATGAATGAGTTATGATTATGAATGAACAACGACAAAAGGAATGAATATCCTTTTAACCGAGTAAGAATTAACTTACCCAATACCGATGATGAATGTCCGTCCACGAACAACGTCCTAAATGAAATGTCGGTCGCTCGAACAACCTTGAATAACACAATTACCAATAATCCGATCATTACGCAAATCAAAAACGATCATAATCGACTCAAACGTCGACACAACGATATCCGAGCTCGAATGAATCGAAACCAACTCCAAGATGAGTATTTCAAACCATCAAAACACTTTCAAGGATATCAATAATCCATTAGGAATCCATAACTCATGATTACAACAACATCAATCGGAAAATCCCCAATTAACCGAAGTCAACCCCAAGGGTTCTTGAAATAATTCCGAAAATAACCCTTAAATCCGTAGGAATATTTTTATACAAGTTAGATAATCCATAACTAACATATTCCAATGATAATCCAAGCTTACACGAAGAAATCGGAAGGAAAACCCAAAAATCCGAAATTCTAGATCCAAGAGATTAATACCTTTGATTCGATGTGATGAAGATGATGAAATGATGATCAATCCGAAAGGTGAGCTTGAAGATGATGATTGATGATTACACCTCGAAGAATCCTCTCCGAATCGCTCGAAATCGCCCAAAACTACCGAAGGAATGAAATGAGATGAAAAATGACGAACTCTGACTAAACTGTCCAATTTATACTCAGTCCAGGCTAGCGTGCGCTAGCCCTTGTGCATAGCGTGCGCTAACGAGTGATTTGGGTAGTCCAGTACCCACTGTCCGAACACGGTAGCGCGCGCTACGTACCTTCTTGTAGCGTGCGCTACGGCCATACTACTAGCGTGCGCTAAGATCCATTATTAGCGTGCGCTATCGAAATATTGATGCCCAGTACTGGAGTCCAGAAAACTGTCTGCCCTCTGATCTGACCTCAATAGCGTGCGCTACAACCATTATTTAGCGTGCGCTAATATATCGGTTGCGTACGCTAACAACAACACATAGCGTGCACTATGAATTACTCCAGTGCAGTCCAGTAGTCACTGGACTCAACCTGATCCGTCCCTTAGCGCGCGCTACTCCACACATATAGCGTGCGCTACTACAATCCGTTAGCGCGCGCTACTTACCACTCGTAGCGTGCGCTACAAATAATCTCACCTGCAGTCCAGTACTTTCTGGACTGCAGCCAGGACAACCTTAGCGTGCGCTAAAGCTAAGTGGTAGCGTACGCTACCTATACCCAATTAGCGTACGCTAAAAGGAGTATGTAGCGTGCGCTACTCCTCACGCACCGCTCGCAACGAAAATGACAATGATGATAAACGCGGCACGAAAACTCCAATCCGATTAGTGATGAATGACGATTGATACACGATACAATTACTCTGAATGATGAATACCATGACGGAATATGAGTGACAAATGATCAATAATGAGTAAAATTACTGAGTGATAATGACTGAATGATGAATACTGAATGATAATTACTGAGTGATAATTACTGAATTACAACTGGGTATTACATACACCCCCCCTTAAAAGAGTTTCGTCCCCGAAACTAAGGGTCAAACAACTCGGGGTAACTCTCCCGCATACTATCCTCGGTTTCCCAAGTAGCCTCTTTGACTCCGTGTCTAGACCACTGAATTTTAACCAAAGGAATCGTCTTATTCCTCAACTGCTTGATTCGCCGCTCTAAAACTCGTATAGGACGTTTCTCATATGAATGATCGTCGGCGATCTCGATTTCATCGAACTGAAGTATGTGACTCGGGTCGGCAACATACTTCCGCAACTGAGAGACGTGAAACACATTATGAATTCGGCTCAACGCCGGAGGTAAAGCCAATCGATAAGCTAACTCGCCTACTCGATCCAAAATCTCAAACGGTCCAATGAATCTCGGACTCAACTTTCCCCTCTTCCCAAAACGGAAGATACCACGACTCGGGGATACCTTGACCAACACATGGTCGCCAGCCTCGAACTCTAATGGTCGACGACGGTTATCTGCGTATGATTTCTGTCGACTCTGAGCGGTCAACAACCGACTCCTGATCAAAGCTACCTTCTCACGGGCGGCTATAAGCATATCGGGCTCGGTGCCGATTGATTCTGATAAGTCGTCCCAACACAACGGAGATCGACAAAGACGACCATACAAGGCCTCGTAAGGTGCCATCTTGATCGAAGCATGCCAACTGTTATTATACGTGAACTCGATCAATGGTAGTTGGGCTTCCCAATCGTCTTTCCAATCGAGGACGCATGCCCTCAACATGTCCTCTAATGTCTGAATGGTCCTCTCTCGATTGCCGTCTGACCGAGGATGAAAAGCGGATCGAGATTAAGCCGAGTTCCCATAGCGCGATGAACTGATTTCCAAAGTGCGACACAAACCGTCCGTCACGATCGGAAACGATACTTTTAGAGTACCGTGGTCGACTATCTCTTTGATGAACAGTTGAGCAAGTCTCTGGGACCCCACGTCTCCTTGATCTCAAGGAAATGAGCTGATTTGGTTAAGCGGTCCACGATCACCCGGATCGTGTTCATGCCACGACGACTCGTCGGCAAACTCGTGATGAAATCCATAGAAATGTCTTCCCACTTCCATTCGGGAATAGGAAGGGGTTTCAGATACCCACCTGGCCGATGTTCAATCTTAACTTGTTGACAGGTTAAGCATCTCGAAACAAATTCCGCGACTTCTCGCTTCATATTACTCCACCAGTAATTTTGTTTCAAGTCCTTGTACATCTTGCTAGACCCCGGATGCACAGAATAAGGAGTAGCATGAGCTTCTTTCAAAATCGAGTCTTTCAACTCGTCATTCGCCGGTACGCACAACCGATTCTTAAACCTCAAAAGTCCATCCTCGTGGACCACAAATCCAGGGGCTTTCCCATGAGCCACATCCTCTCGGATGCGCAACAATGATGGGTCCGAACCCTGATTCTCTGGGATTTCCTCCTCGAGTGACGATGAAATCTCTAACATACGTAGCCGCCCGAACTCGCCGAAGCCGGACCTCGATCTCGGTTCTAAGGAATTCTGCCAAGCTCCTTCTCGAAGCAAACGGCAAGCATCTGCTCCTGGACGGACTTACGACTCAAGGCGTCGGCGACAACGTTCACCTTGCCCGGGTGGTAGAGAATCTCGATATCATAATCTTTGATTAATTCCAACCACCGTCTCTGACGCATATTTAACTCCTTCTGAGTAAATATATACTTTAAGCTCTTATGATCGGTGAATATCCGATGTAACGCCATAAAGATAATGACGCCAAATTTTCAAAGCGAACACCACTACCGCTAGCTCCGTGTCGTGGGTCGGATAATTAACCTCGTAAGGTCTCAATTGCCGTGAAGCATAGGCAATAACCTTCCCGTTCTGCATGAGTACACATCCGAGACCCTGTCCGGATGCATCACTATAAACCACAAATCCTTCTGTCCCCTGCGGCAAGGAGAGTACAGGTGCTGACATTAAGCGGCTCTTGAGTTCCTCAAAACTCCGTTGACACGCGTCGGACCACGTGTATTTCTTATCCTTCCGCAAAAGGTTCGTTAAGGGTTGAGCGATTCTAGAAAATCCTTCCACAAACCGCCGATAATAACCCGCTAATCCGAGAAAACTTCGGATTTCCTTAACGTTCTTCGGAGGTAGCCAATCTCGAATAGCCTCCGTCTTCTGAGGATCGACACGAACTCCGTCTGATGAAATTACATGTCCGAGAAAAGTCACTTCGGACATCCATAACTCACATTTAGAAAATTTCCCATAAAGTTGTTCTCGTCTCAACACGTCGAGCACTAGATGAAGGTGAAACTCGTGTTCCTCCCGGTCACGAGAATAAATCAAAATGTCATCGATGAAGACAACAACAAACCGATCCAAAAAGTCGATGAAGACCCGATTCATTAACTCCATGAATACCGCAGGTGCATTAGTCAAACCGAACGGCATAACCACAAACTCATAATGACCATAGCGCGTGCGAAACGCTGTTCTCGCGATATCCGACTCTCGAATCCGCAACTGATGATATCCAGATCTTAAGTCGATCTTGGAAAATACTGAAGCTCCCTGAAGTTGATCTAAGAGATCGTCAATACGGGGTAAGGGATACTTATTCTTGATCGTCACCTGCTCAACTCCCGATAATCAATACATAAGCGGAATGAACCATCCTTCTTCTTGACAAACAACACCGGTGCTCCCCACGGGACGCACTCGGTCGGATATAACCTTTCTCGAACAACTCCTCAAGTTGGTTCTTTAATTCCCGCATTTCGGTCGGGGCCATCCGACGGTGCCTTCGATATCGGGACGCGTACTGTGCTCCAACTCAATCGTGAATTCCACATCCCTCTGTGGAGGCAAACCGGGTAACTCGTGCGGAAAACATCGGCATATTCCCTCACCACCGGAATATCCGTTAACATTATCGATGATTTCTCGGTTTTGGCCATATAGCACCAATAACCGACACATCCCTGATTGAGTAACCTTACCGCTTTCATCAAATTAATGACTTTACTCTAACAAATGATTACCTCCCTGAAACACACATTCAACCCCATCGTCAAATGATAGTGACCAAACGCTTTCGGACACTAATGATGGCATCATGACGATCCATCCAATCAATACCCAAGATGATGTCGTCCCTCGGTAAATCTACTACGATTAGGTCCGGCCATACACGACCATGAAGCCGAATCGGACAATTCCGAATCTCACGGTTCACGATAATTCGTCTACCATCGGGTAGGCCAATGACATAAGGCTCACAACTAGTAGCACTACCTAGACGTAGTCTACTCATACATGACTCGGAAATGAATGAATGAGATGCACCGATCAAAAAGGGTACACACAGTTGAGATAGAATATCGAGTGTACCGAGATCATTCGGGCCTCGGGATCATCGGTCTTCTTCATCTCATAAATTCGGGCTTGCCGCCACCGAACCGGATGCTCCGTCCTCGATAGCTCTTAGCTCCGCCTTTAGCTCCTGTCGTCTTGAACGACGCCGACCGAGTGGCTCGATTCTCGCACCCCCGAATGACCTGGGCTTGAGATGACGCCGGAGTGGGTTTAAAGTCCCTACGGCAAAGCGGGCCCTAGCCAAAGAATCCCACGCTTGTGGCACGTGATGATCGCTTGGATACTTGGTGCTGAAATGACCCTGTTCCTCACAGTACAAACAGGTCATGGCCGAACTCGCCGCTCGCGACTCAGATTCCGCGGGTTTAGACGCTAGGAGGTCGCTCGAAAAGTAGAGCCCGCCCGCGGTTTCTTGAAAGTGGCACTCACTCGCCGATCTATTACGGTTCTTGGACTTCTTGCTAGCAGACGAAGGTTGCTGCTTAGCAATTTCCTTAGCCGTAAGCTCGTAAGTAAGAGCCTTCTCAATGAACTCGGCCAACGTGGTGCAATTATGATTAAGTAACTGAAGTCTCATACGGGGTTTCAGCCTCTTGCTGAAATACTTGATCTTGTCCGCTTCTGAGTGAATGATAGATGAGGCGAACGGAAGGAGTTCCTGAAATTTTTCGGCGATGGCGAGAACATCATCATCCGTCGAAAGGTCGGGAGTGAGTAATTCCGACAACTTGGCCTCCCTGAGTGGGGCCGGATAGTACCTCTCCATCATGAGAGTCTTGAACTGATCCCAAGTACATGTTCCGTCTGTGGGCTTCAACGATAACCACCATGAATGAGCGCTCTTACCGAGATAGTAAGCCGCAATTGAAACTTTATGCCCTTCAGGGCAATCCACCATAGCAAATAACTTCTCAAAATGCTCAAGCCAGTGAACAATATCCGTCGGCTCAGATGAGCCCTCAAAAGTAGGTGGTCGCTGGCGAGAGATATCGCTAATGATATTGCTTACACCCCTCTCTTGCCTCTGAGGTGGCGGCGGAGGAGCCTGCTGATTTTGATTGACGGAGTTATGCATCGTCTCCATCAATTGAGCCATCTGGGTCATTTGGGCCATCATGCCCTGCATAAATGCGAGTGGGTCAACCCGGACACCCTCTGACTGAGCCGTGTCCCGGGTACGACTCCCCGATAGTGAATGATCGCGTCCAGGTGAGTGAGTGGCAGCATCATTGCTCGATGAGTTAGCATTATTCCTGGCATTTGCACGTGTATTCGCACGAGTTCTCGGGATTCGGCCCGCTCCACGGCCTCGTCCTCCCCGTCCTCTGCCAGCCCCTTCCATACTGAAGTGGAAAGTCATATGATGATTATATATCTCGCATGAGTATCACATTATGATTATATTATGAAATGATGAAAATGAGCATACGCGCTCAAATACAGCGATTACATGAATGATTAGTTGACGTGGCATGATTTCTGATGAAATTACTGAAATGATTATCTTGAACAATTTAACAAGACTGATGATATGATCTTTAAGATCAACAACTGAGTAATGAAATGAATTGAGTGATTAATGAGTTAACATTACCGACTTGATCACAATTGAAATTGATGAATGAGGATTGTTAACTAATGAATTATGAATGAATGATTATTGCCAGAAATTATACCATGGCATCAGAAATCTTACAGTTCTGGGTCTGATTGGCTCGGCATTTGCACAGTCACACATGACGCGAAAGTCCAATGATACTAGTCCGATGACGATGATTTCAAATGAGACATGACTTGGAGGGTAGTATTCAAAACCACGCTCTGATACCAACTCTGTAACACCCCAAACTAGGCGGATATTACAGTGCCGTGGACCCCCGACTGGGACCCACCAGGCGAATGAGAATGAATGAATTACACAAGTAAATGTAGTACCGAACCACATTACAACATCAATTACTCCGATGAGGAGTTTTATACAACACACCCAGGATTAAATAGAATACATGTGTATTTTATGTGACGATAAAATACACAACGCTGAATGAAATGAGTGTTCAAACGGAATGTCTGCAGCGGAATAAATAAAGGAAACATAAATGATCAATAAATGATCGAATGCAGTGGGGCCCCTACTAGTATCACTGGGACTCCTCGCCGTCATCGTGCTCTCCCCGTGCCTTAGCCTTGCCATGACCTGAAAAACAACATCCCCCAACGGGGTCAGTTACACAGAACAACAATCCTCAAGGGTTGAAAATACACAATCATGATATATCTGAAATTATGAATTATTCTGTCAAAACATACGCAATCAAACATGCTATATGAATCGACTAATCAGTACGGCTCAAAGGAATGGCGCCACACTACGTCCGGGATGGAAATGTGTCCGTGCACAAGCCACCAACGATCAAACACGCGTGGTCTTGTACCTAATCAGTCTCACGAGCAATCGACTCGTGTGCACAGTCCAATGTGAGGCCACCAACCAACACACGACTATAATGTGCCCGACATGAAAATTCTACACATACCAATCGGCACGCCAGTATGACCCGGAATGCCACAAAATGACAAAAGTGACAATGAAAATGAATAATGACTCACCGAGATTGAATGATGGTGAAATGAATGATAGCTCAATGAAATGATCGGAACCGCTGCTCCTTATGACTGAGGTGATTAATTGACAATGACGAGTTTTGATACGATTAATACAATGATGAATGAGTTATGATTATGAATGAACAACGACAAAAGGAATGAATATCCTTTTAACCGAGTAAGAATTAACTTACCCAATACCGATGATGAATGTCCGTCCACGAACAACGTCCTAAATGAAATGTCGGTCGCTCGAACAACCTTGAATAACACAATTACCAATAATCCGATCATTACGCAAATCAAAAACGATCATAATCGACTCAAACGTCGACACAACGATATCCGAGCTCGAATGAATCGAAACCAACTCCAAGATGAGTATTTCAAACCATCAAAACACTTTCAAGGATATCAATAATCCATTAGGAATCCATAACTCATGATTACAACAACATCAATCGGAAAATCCCCAATTAACCGAAGTCAACCCCAAGGGTTCTTGAAATAATTCCGAAAATAACCCTTAAATCCGTAGGAATATTTTTATACAAGTTAGATAATCCATAACTAACATATTCCAATGATAATCCAAGCTTACACGAAGAAATCGGAAGGAAAACCCCAAAAATCCGAAATTCTAGATCCAAGAGATTAACACCTTTGATTCGATGTGATGAAGATGATGAAATGATGATCAATCCGAAAGGTGAGCTTGAAGATGATGATTGATGATTACACCTCGAAGAATCCTCTCCGAATCGCTCGAAATCGCCCAAAACTACCGAAGGAATGAAATGAGATGAAAAATGAAGAACTCTGACTAAACTGTCCAATTTATACTCAGTCCAGGCTAGCGTGCGCTAGCCCTTGTGCATAGCGTGCGCTAACGAGTGATTTGGGTAGTCCAGTACCCACTGTCCGAACACGGTAGCGCGCGCTACGTACCTTCTTGTAGCGTGCGCTACGGCCATACTACTAGCGTGCGCTAAGATCCATTATTAGCGTGCGCTATCGAAATATTGATGCCCGATCGAGTCCGTAAAAATCGCCTCCGATCGACTCAATAGTGCGCTACAACCATTGTTTTGCGTGCGCTTATATATCTGTTGAGTACGCTAACAAAAACAAATAGCGTGCGCTATGAATTACTCGGTGCGATCCGGTAGTCACCGGACTCAACCTGATCCGTCCCTTAGCGCGCGCTACTCCACACATATAGCGTGCGCTACTACAATCCGTTAGCGCGCTACTTACCACTCGTGGCGTGCGCTACAAATATCTCACTGCAGTCCAGTACCTTCTGGACTGCAGCCAGGACAACCTTAGCGTGCGCTAAAGCTGAGTGGTAGCGTACGCTACCTATACCCAATTAGCGTACGCTAAAAGGAGTATGTAGCGTGCGCTACTCCTCACGCACCGCTCGCAACGAAAATGACAATGATGATAAACGCGGCACGAAAACTCCAATCCGATTAGTGATGAATGACGATTGATACACGATACAATTACTCTGAATGATGAATACCATGACGGAATATGAGTGACAAATGATCAATAATGAGTGAAATTACTGAGTGATAATGACTGAATGATGAATACTGAATGATAATTACTGAGTGATAATTACTGAATTACAACTGGGTATTACACGTGCGTTGCACACGGGCTCTATCTAATTAGTCATAGTGTAATGTGTGGTATTTATTTTCGTCATTAGGTTTGTAAGTTGTGATGGTATCACAACTTTTGTAAGCATCGCATGAGTTTAAGATGAATGAGTTTAATTAGTTGTTTGGTGACTTTTATATTTAGACCGAGTCATTCAGACCAGTGCGATGCACACGGGCTTAATCTAAATGTTCATAGTATATTGTTCAACACTAATTTTCGTCATTACATGGGCTGTATATAAGTGTTCATAGCGTAATCTTTGGTACTTATTTTCGTCATTATATATCTAAGTTGTGATGGTATCACACCTTTTCTAAGCATGACACACATTTAAAATAATTTATTGACATTAAAAGAGTATATGTGAAGAGACTTTTTTCAAGATGCTACATTTAAAAGAGTCTCTTCACATGTAACTTTTTAATATGTATAAGTTACATACTAAATGTCAAAGAGAGGTTAAACGCATACGGTTCTTCAAAATAAATGTAACCCTTACATAAAATCGTAACAAAGTGGATATTCGCTATATTTTGAGATCTAGCTTGTGACAATTAATTATCCTTTTGGTTTATCATATCAAATACGGTAGTTCCACATTACTACGCTTAATTAATCGAACTTTATTTTATGCACAAAAACCATTTAAGTTTCAATATTTTTTATTGTTGTGAAAATCGGTCCAATATTGTTAGTATATTTAATTTGTACCAGGTTGCATATATAAATATATTTGAAGACATCAATCTAAACATATAATTTTTCTACTCTTAATAACTAATATAACAATTTCATTTTGCCAAATTTGTTTGTCATTCTACAAATGAAACTAAAATTATATTAAGATAATCAATTAATCTCCATAGTGATATTACTTATTGAGTAAGATTTAAATTTAATTTATAATAGATTATATAAATGGTATATCTATATTGTTTAAACTACATAAATCGTCAAAATGATATTATTTATTATGTAAGATTTAAACTACAAGAAATTATATAAATGATAAATTCTCAAAATAACATAATCACTTAATTGCCGATACTAATTGTGGATATGATTACCCGAATCATTAATACGTATTTGTTTTATCTATAGTCTATTGCTTTGCACCATTTATGGATAAAGATGATAGTGTGTAGATATTTTTATTATATACTACCATTTTCAATATGTAACATCGACATAACTTACACAATTATATCAAGTATCAAAGTCACGCAATATTTCAAGACGTTTAATTAAGAAAGTGACATTAACACACCCAAGACAAAAAACTAAATTAAGAGCAAAAATATTAAAATGCACCAACAAAGTGTAGTAATAATTATTGACTAAAAATTGAACTCGTCACATTATTTTCAATAAACTTACTTGCTAACGAATCAATAGTATTAGTCCATTTATCGGTATTACCTGAAGCAAAATATTGCATGTTTAATTTGTAACATATATTAATATGAATGCTAAGTATTCATCCCACCGATGGCCATGGCGTCGTTATTGTTTTTGTTGTTGTTCTTGTTGTTGTTCTTGTCTTTGTCGTTGTTGTTCATTGGCCTTTTTCATGTTTTGTTCTTGATACAATTTTTGTGACTTCTCGATATCTTTCTTTAATGCTTCTTGACGCGCTACAAAAAACAATTAGATATAGTTGATCGTTAGTAACTTAAATACAGTTAATCAATATATTGCATTTTTGATCAAAGTAAAAATGTTCGTGCATGTACCACATAATTGATAAGACAACGATGTGTAGGATCTCTTAAATCATTAGAGAAGATGACGTTACTACCAAACCTCTTAAGCACCATCTTTATGTCCTACATTGTTACACACACAAAACACACGTGAAATTTACATAAAACAATATAAATCAATATGCTAATTAAGCTAGACGATATGATGCTTACTTTACCACCATAATAAGTTGTAGCCCAATGTGCACGCTGTGTGGAGGAAGTTGTGTTTTGTTGTGTGTAACATATATTAATATGAATGCTAAGTATTCATCCCACCGATGGCCATGGCGTCGTTATTGTTTTTGTTGTTGTTCTTGTTGTTGTTCTTGTCTTTGTCGTTATTGTTCATTGGCCTTTTTCATGTTTTGTTCTTGATACAATTTTTGTGACTTCTCGATATCTTTCTTTAATGCTTCTTGACGCGCTACAAAAAACAATTAGATATAGTTGATCGTTAGTAACTTAAATACAGTTAATCAATATATTGCATTTTTGATCAAAGTAAAAATGTTCGTGCATGTACCACATAATTGATAAGACAACGATGTGTAGGATCTCTTAAACCATTAGAGAAGATGACGTTACTACCAAACCTCTTAAGCACCATCTTTATGTCATACATTGTTACACACACAAAACACACGTGAAATTTACATAAAACAATATAAATCAATATGCTAATTAAGCTAGACGATATGATGCTTACTTTACCACCATAATAAGTTGTAGCCCAATGTGCACGCTGTGTGGAGGAAGTTGTGTTTTGTTGTGTGTGATTTTTGACACATTATATAGTTGATAAAATATTTGTAACTCATGGACGGGAAGGTAAAAAGACCAACACTAATTGGTGTATTTAATTTATGCATTCATGGCACCAAACACTTCATCTCCACATTTCACTTTCAATTCGTGAGCCATTTATTATAACCACTTTACATTTATAACTGACAAATGCTTCATATACTTAACATATAAATGGCCATTATGTGAATATTCATTGTACACTTAACGAAAGTTGCTTGACATGCCTGGAAATCAATGTGGAATAACAAATATGATACAATCAATTCATCAAGCATTAATCATGACCACTTACATTTATAAGGCTTCTTAAGCTTTATATATATAAGATACTAAATATTGTCTACTATATTATATATTACTATCTACTATACTAAATACTAAATATTATCTGCTATATTAAGTACCAAATACTATCTACTATACTATATATTACTATCTACTATACTAAATACTAAATACTATCTACTATACTAAATACCAAATACTGTCTACTATACTATATACTATCTACTATACTAAGTACTAAATATTATCTACTATGCTATATACTATCTACTATAATAAGTACTAAATACTATATTACTACTAACTAGTAACAACTAAATACTATATAGTACTATATATTTCAATTACACTAGCACTACACACACTCTTGCTTTACATTATTGTTCTATACTCTTCTTTACTTGTTTATTAGTATAGTGAATTAGTTAGTATTAGTTAGTTTACTTATTCAATTTTAAAGATGGTATCATTGTAACATTTCTTTTGTACATAGATAGAATCATAGAAATCAATAAAGATATCAATTTTTATGCATTATTTTGATTGTAAATGTTTTAGAACTGCATTTCAAAATTTCAATATTTCAAATTTTCAACACAAGTAATTTAATTTAAAAAAAAAGTCATAAAAATATTATAAATTACTATAAATTACATAAAAAACACAACATAAAGAATTTCTAAATTTCTAAATTATCTATAAGGTATTATATTTTATTAAATTAACTTAACTAAGTGCAAAATTTCAACACTTGTAAATTAAAAAATTTAGAAATTTCAACACAAATTATTTAATTTAGAAAAAAAGAGATATAAACAATATTACAAGTTATTGTAAATTACATAAAAAAACACAACATAAATAATTGCAACATTCAAAATTTCAACACAACTACACAATTCATTTAATTTCATACCAAAAAAATGAAGAACCGTCGGTTCGGCTCGGGAACCACCGGTTTTCGGACCGGCCCTGAACCGTCGGTTTCGGGCCCGGAAACAAGCCCTTCTGAAGAATATTCGGTCCGGTTACGGTTCACCTTTTTTGGTGAACCAAAAGCGGCGGTTCACGGCCCGATGGCAACCCTACCCTCTCGCTCTCTCAGCGACCGACTCATCTTCATCATCGTTTCCCTAAAATTTTAGCTCCAGATCACTAACCACTGACCTGGATATATAACCCCACAACACCCCAATGCTAAATAGGGCTGGCAATTCGTGCCTTTCGGGTCGTTATCGGATCGACATGATAACGACACGACACGATAAGACCAAACATGAACACGATCCGTTAAGTATATATCCGACACGAACACGATACGAAAGGTTGAAACACGGACATGACATGAACACGACATGAACACGATATGACACGATATTTTTCGTGTTGACACGACATGATACGACACGAATCGATAAATTTAAATTAAAAAATTAGAAAATAAATTTAAAATATTTAAAATGATAATAAAATTAATGCTAAAACTATATAAATATTATCGAGTTACACGAACACGACACGAATCCGACAGGAACACAATAAGACCAAACAATAACCTATTCATTTCGTGCGTGTTCGTATCGGGTTATCGTGTCGTGTCGGAAATTGCCATCCCTAATGCTAAAGTACTTCGAATTGGCTGAGGTAATCTGACAACTCTTTTACCACCTGATATGAAAATCAACAACCTTGATTCATGAGCATAGACGGCCACACATGAAGTACTATGTTGTACGTATACCACCAAAAATTGTTCAACATCAACTTCATTATTATAATAAAAATGCTCGAAGTTTTAAACGCTGAGAGGACTTTCAAATCTTTACAGAAAATTTATGGAAACAAACAAGTGCACGACATATTGTGTGGTGTATGCATATAGCAACAGGAACCGTTAAACGAGTCTTTTCAATTATAAATTATGTGAAGAGTATACTGCTTACACGAATGGTCAGGGGTTAAATGATGACCTTATAACATTTTACAGAAAGCGATGTACTTAAAATTATCAGCGATGATGTTAATTTAACATATTTTTAAAAAAGGAACTGCAATTTTTCTTGTAAATGTATAGATTTTTTTTATTATTATTATTGAGTAGAGTTATATTAAATACCAAACTTTTCTTACATACCAAGGGACTCATCCCCACCATCCATCCAAAAAGAAATCAATGGTTGAGATTAAAAGCATTTAATATTTCACACATTTTTTATAATTTAAATATCTCTTAAACCGTTAATCGTTAAGCGAAAATAATTACACCATCGCGAGCATTTAATTATCTTTCTATAGGCAAAGACTTTGATATACTTTCGACAAAAAAAAATTCATTTTTTCACGTTTTTTAAGTAGTGAAAATATCGTATGTGATATATCATATATGATATGTAATATCATATATGATATGATATTACATATCATATGTGATATGTAATATCATATATGATATATCACATATGATTTTTCGCCACGAAAAAAAACGGAAAAAAATTGTCGAAAGTATATTAAAGTCTTTATCTATAGAAAGATAATTAAATCTTTCGTCATAACGTATATTTTTTGACTTAACGATTAACGGTTTGAAAGATATTGATATTTGAAAAAAAATGATGAAAGTGGGTGTTTTAAATTGTTGGGATTAATCTCATTCATTAGATCAAATAAAGATGGAGGGAAGATGAAGGGTGGAGATTAATCCCTTGGTATGTAAAAAAAGTTTGGTCCTCAAATGATCTTAAATCATTATTATTAGTTTTTATGTATTCAAATCAATACATATTTTTACAATCCACCTATGTTGACAAGCCAATCATTTTGATCCAATAATACATATTCGATTCCGGTAAATTCGATCCTACCATTAAGGCAATGCCCTAAACCATTGAGCATTTGACAAGTGTCCACAAATTGCCAACTATTTTACTATTTTTTTTAAAAAGGCTAACCATGGTAAAGGAAAAGATAAATGGTGGTGAAATTAATGGTTTCCCCCAAAATCCAAAAATTTGAACTCCCGCTCATGAAATTCGAAAATTTTAGACCCATTATATGAGTCTTCAAAATATTATTTTACCAAATATTTATTTTTGACAGTTCAAAAATTACTCTTCCATGGCCAGTTTATTTTTGGACTTCTGTTTTCACGCCCGCCGACGAAGAAGAAAATCCACCTTCACCGATAATTTCTCCTGTCTTTCACGCCTATGTCGACGAAGATAAAACTCCCCACGCCTCGTCGTCGAATAAGGTTTCCTGCAGCCGTAGTTCGTCCAAGGCAGAAGAAGACGACCAATCTGCTGTGTTAATGGGTCAAATTCCAATTTGTTCATTTATTCAATTTGGACCTGAATATAGCTTCTGCTTTAATTATTTTTGTTTATGTACTGGGCAAAATGAAATGGGCTCTTGTAGATTTGCTTTATGTATTATTAATAAATCTTTTGTTATTAATTTCTGATCACCACTCCTCACACTAAATCCCTTGGCACGCGCGTATTGGCAATACAATAAATATTAAATAAACATTCTCAACACTGTTCACAACCCTACCCACTTCTAATTTACTCTCCAAAGCATCAGTAATAGTGTTTGTGTATTGTACCTCAATGGCTTCTGGTTTAGATAAATCAGGATGCCACATTGCGCTTCTGAAATTTGATCAACACCAACTTCTTGATCAAAGTCACCATTCAACTCTTCAGGAGATAGTGAATTGTTATCTTCCATTTCCGATTAAGCAACCAATTCAATTGTCTGAACCATACAAGGTTTAGCATAAGAACAAATTGAAATTGAAATAAGTGCAATTCTTAAATTCAAGAGTAATCCAAGGCACTAAAGGATAGTTAAACGAGACGCTAAGGAAACCAAGCATAATATATTGCTTTGAAATGGAACTTACTTAATACAGAAAATAAATTTTAAAAAGCATAAATAAATAGAATTATAATTTATATGGAGCAAAAATTTCATAATGTTTTTCATCCTTGTAATCTTGGTTCAAAGGCCCTTGTGGCTACTGTTTTATTATTTGTAACAGTACCAGAAAAAAAACTTCGAAATGGAATTTATATTGAGCAAAAAATCATAAACTCTTAAGGTGGTGACGAAAAAAGCACTCCAGAGTTTTAAAACAAAAAATTAATTAGAAAGCTAAGTGCATTTCTTACCCAAACTTCAATGGGAGCAGTCCGATGTTCTTCTTACCCAAACAAAGATTAATTTTTTTCTTCTTCCATGGCGGTCCGATGTTTTCTTCTTCGACGGTGAGGGTGAAGAACAATAGGGAGCGATGGTGGCAGGGAGTGTACGGGAACGACTGTGAGTGATGGTGGTGGGCGGAAGTTTATCGAAGCGATGGGGTTTTCCTTTCTTTTTTTTTTGCTGAAATGTTTAACTTAATATTTGACCAACTATTTTTTCTTTATTTATTCTAATTACGATTGAACTACGATTGGTTTCTTGTTTTAAAAAGAAATGAGAAAATAGTTGGCAATTCTTAACACTTGTCAACTGCTGAATGGCTTAAGTTACCACCCTTAAGGGCAGGATCGAATTAACCCCGATTCCGATGATGCACCAGTAGTTTTTGATTTTGACAAGCCAAATCCAGTACAATCGAATAATGCATACATGACACGTAGCAATAATGCATACAGGGCACTACGTGTCCATACATTAAGACGATGGGTGTCCCTTCCATGCGCCCGAAGCCACCCAAGACAAAGTGTAGTTAATCCACCGATATGCCTGCCTGTAAAACAATAAGGGACCATAGGGTGATATATAGTCAGCATATTCTAAATATGGATATAGATCATATGAAAACTAAATCTAGAAATTTTTGTACGGCATTGATATTAGTGATCTGACGGCTGTAGATGAGTAAATTATATGCATTTATGTATTTCTTTTATTGCATTATTTGTTGCATATACTAGGGACCAGCTTGATGCAACAAATAATAACAAATATGCAATGAAATTACTTAATAATACAATTGGTTTCTAGATTTCACCATTAAGGGTGTTTCCACCATAGTCGATCCCTTCTAAATATAGTCAATTTCATTTTTTTTACAATGTTTATACGTATACTAGATCAATTTTGTTTCTTTTCATTGTTTCTATGCGTTCTAATTCTTACTCGGGTATAGTAGTATACTACCTCCGTCCCTATTTAGTTGTCATTGTTTTGACTTTCAATGGTCAAATTAACCAATTTTTAACCAAAGATTATGAATAATTCTTTTATTATTTTTAAAAAATAAAAATTACTATTTTAAAATAAATTATGCTCGATCGAGCCAAGTAGTCCCTTTCTGCTCATAGTAGCCTTTACTACTCATAACGGCCAATACCCCTTTAGAGTTGCGGATTCTACTCTTGAAGTGAGTGAGTAAAGATCTGCAAGGACTCTTCCTCCTCCTCCACTGGATCGAGTTAACTTACGCTTTCCCTTCTTCATCTCAAGGTTTTGGAACTTTTGATAAGAAGCTCCCACATTGGTTGGCTAGGTTGAATTATGGGTCTGAAGCCGTTCTTACACCTGTTCTCGCGCCTTATCCACTTATGTTCTGCTTCCCGGCCCTTTTCCAGGATCTCCTTTCCCAGAACCCATACGTGTTTCAGCTGTTCTGTGCGGTAGGAGCAGTGCCCTTGTAGAGTCGACAGCACAGGCATTATGTTAGCGTTCTTGTTGAAATTGATTTTGTTAATCCTCTTCAAGAATTCGTTATGGTTGAGTGCTCGGATGTTTGCAATGTTGTCTCTATTGGATATGAGAAACTACCGGATTTTTGTAATGTTTGTAAGATTGTGGGGCACAGCACTTCGAACTGCAAGTCTTCGGGGTTGCGGTCTTCCAGTCGTCCCCACAAGGCTCTGCAAGACCTGCTGCACGGCGTCCGAGGCGCGCCACTAGGGGAGATGGATGTTTTGAAAATGAAAAGTTCTTCTATGAAAGGAAATTGCTGGATGTCAATCTGACGGATGGATAGGCAGAAAAGAAAGGGGAACGACCTGGGCACTACGGTTCACCTGGGTGCTCACTATGTACTTTACAATGATATTTTTTTTATTTTATCAATTATATAAAATTCGTAAATTTCAATCAAATTTTAATTAATTTGACCGGTCAAAAGTCAAATTGGACAACTAAAAAGAAACAGAGGGAGTATCATCCATATTTTAAGATAATTGGTTCCAATCTTTTGGGAATTCGGGAGACTGGAGGGAGATGGAAAACTCAGTTCAAGCATCTATTAGTACTACTCCTGTTTCTAAATAATTGTCAATTTTGTTTTCCGAGAACCAACTTTTATCGTTAATATTCTCTTTTTGTATTTATAAAAAATAAATAAAATAAACATGTTGGGTTATGAGTCAAAGTGATTTAAAATAATAGCCCAAATTTATTATCTCCCGCAACCCACCAAATGTTGACCCAGCCCGACACATGAAAACAGCCCAACCCATCATTTAAAACTAGATTAATCTCGGCCATCTGTTGGCCCCAATTAATCCCGCCCTTGGATTGAAATCTACCCACCTTATAAAACTACTCCCAAAAAAACCCTAGCCCCATTTCCAACCCTCCGCCTCCCTTTTGTCTTCTGCCTGATTCTCTCTCCCCTTTTCTCTCCCGACTGTTGCTCTCTTTCCTGGTCTTCCGCCATGGAAATCCCAGTTGCAGTTCTGGTTTTCCCTCTGCTAACCCTACTCCAATATATCTATATATATCGATTTGGGAGAGTTGAGAGACACACACAATCGAGCAAAAAAGTAATCTGTTTACTCTCTACGATTTCTTCTTGTTGTGAACTGAAATCTGAATTCTTTGTGACGGTCTTTGGAGATTTGATTTGAAGTTGGTGTTTCTGGGTGGGTCTTCGATTTGAATCCTTGCTGTGTGCTTCGGTTCTTCCAAATGAGCACTTTCCTGGATGTGGGCATTTAAGACAGAGGACTGAGCCAGGTTATTCTTCAACAGTGACATCACTTCCAAATCTTTGGATTCGTTGGTTTGTGATTTAATGCCCCCTCTTTTAAATTTTTCAGTTTCTTTAAATCTTTAAATTTTTCAGTTTCTTTTAATCTGTATTTTAATTAAATTAGAAGTTGTGTAAACTCTAATCCTTATCCCGTAAGTGTCTGTGTAATAATTATATTCGTTACAATTATTGTAATAATTCTTCACCCGATTCGGACCGTTTCTCTACAAAACATTCAAAAATTCTTTTTTTTTTTGATGTATTTTAAAATAGCCAAAGGCAAAAATTTGTTCTTGAAAAAATAATAAAAAATAGGCTAAAATGCTCCTGGGGTCCCTTAACTTAATTTCAGATAACGATTCAGTCCTTTATCTTTTTTTGTCTCAACTAAGTCCTTTATCTTTCTAATTTTAAGCAAATTTATCCTTTTCCGTTGGTCTCCGTTAACTGTTGTCCAGGTGGCTGTTAAGTTGCCTACGTGGCTCCAAAAACACTGTTTGAAACTGAAATTAGAGTTTAGGAAGATCAAACTGAAATTTATCAAGAACAGGTTTTTAGTTGTTTGATGAACAGGTTTCTTCCATCCGATTCTCTCTTTTTTCCGGAGCTCAACTCAAGGACACACTATAAATCCTTATAAAAAAAATTATAAAGGGGTAAAAATTAAAAAAATCTGTAGAGCATCTAAAATTATATGACCTACCCATTTTCTGCAACTAATTTGTGAAAAAATAGAATCCCTTTAGGTTTTTAAATCTGCATATTTATGCGCTAAGCTACAGAAAAACCGCAACTCATCACCAGCAATCTACGGCTTCATACAAGGGATGTTCCCAGATTCAGAAAAATTAATTCAAAAAACCAACTAAACAAATTGAGAAATAAATTTCCAAGTAACTGAGAAGCCAAAACTCGACAAGTCTACTGTTTCTTAAAGACAAGAATTTGAAATTTCTTAATAGCTTGACAAAAAATTAATATTTTGAAAAGAAACACGGTCAATTTGATATTTCTTTTTTAAGATAATGACTATTTCTTGTTTGATGAATCTTGTTTATACCATGTTGTAGATCGTGTCCTCACGGTCATTTTGCATATTAATTTGTTAATTTTGGTTCAATAAATTAGTAGATCGGTTTTTGTGAATACTGTTCTTGATATATATACATAAAATTCTGGCAGCTGTTCTTGATAAATTTCAGTTTGATCTTCCTAAACCCTAATTTCAGTTTTAAACGGTGTTTTTGGAGCCACGTAGGCAACTTAACAGCCACCTGGACAACAGTTAACGGAGACCAACGGAAAAAGATAAATTTGCTTAAAATTAGAAAGATAAAAGACTTAGTTGGAACAAAAAAAGATAAAGGACTGAATCGTTATCTGAAATTAAGTTAAGGGACCCCAGGAGCATTTTAGCCTAAAAAATATGCAAGAATAGTTAAATCAATGAAACTACTAAAAATTAAAACTGCAGAAGTAACTAATAATTTCATATATACACCCACAGACATAAACATGTGCACAGAACAAAAAGGAAATTACAACTACATAAACATCTCACCCTACAAGGAAAAAAAAAGGAAGAAGAAGAAGCTAAAATACATAAGAAAACATCCGGGCGGGAGTCGGCTAAGCGGTGCCGGTAACGCCTAGATCGTCCTTGTCGTCATCCTTGCCGGCACCAAAAACTGGACCGCCGGTGCCGGCGGCGTCCTCCACCTTATCCTGTATTTTGTTGATTTGAATCCCGCCCTCATCCTCCTTGGAGTGGATATCTAGCCGCGTCTTGTTCTCTCCGCCTCCCACCGACTCGTACGTCGTCGCCGTGAACGACTCCGGCGGCTGTGCTCCTTGCGCCCCAGACATGGATTTCTTTATATTCGTGTAGCGCAACTTTCAGATGCTTATGATTTTACCGCTTTTCTTACGTTTGCTGTCTGATGAATGAGAGGAGAGTCGGTTTAAAGAGGAAGTATATATGCAATGTATAGGTGGAGGTTTGATTTTGGCCGAGCTTTATCTACGGTGGTACACGTGGCCTGAAAATACTCTGCTGCTGCTCCACGCGTTGTTCAGTTTATTAAAGAGTTTTTTTTAATTTCCTTCCTTTTTTTTTTTTTAATTCACTTCCTAGATTTAGACCTAACTCTATCTGAGGGTAACGATTTCGTTTTCTCCTAGAAATATGAATTTTCGTTCCATTTGATATATATAGAAATATATCTTTTTATTTTTCTAAAAATATCTTTATATTTTATATTATTATTTTAAATATATTTTTACTCTCTTTGTAATTTTATATATTTTTGTATATATAATAAAAATTTTTATTAAATTGAATTATTATTGTATTTTTTATATCATCAATTGAGTTGTCATTTTAGTGGCTTTTATCACAATAGTTCTATATGGCAATTGAAAATTCATTTCACCAAAGTCATCGCAATTGCATTAATTAATATAATTATTTCACTCTGAGTTTTTTTAAACTCTGACTATCATGTTCCATCTATCCTGACGTCATGGTGTAATGATGTAACTAAAGATTGTAGAGAGTGGTTTAATTTATATGGAACAAGAATACAGGTATGGTTAGATTGGATGAGTATTTAAAGTGATTAAATAATTTTTATTTATTAATATTTTGTATAATTTATGTTTGTTATTAGTTTATATATCATGTTTTTCGTTTATATTAATAAAACTTATTAATTCCAATAATAACAAAATAAAAAGAAAGACTACACTATTAATTATATGTAACTAAAATAAAAATAGTGTTGGTTCCTCTATGAATTTTCAACAATGTAATTACAATAAAAATTACAAATAAAGGCAACCTAATACAATCTAAATAAATTAAAAGCTGAATTGAAAATTACAACTTTAGCAGAGGCGAGATAACTCTTTCCGTAAGACAATTTTGCCCCCGTATAAGAGCAGACGGCTCAGGCAATATGTCCCCAAGATACAACTGCTATTTGTTTCTGAGTTAGGTGCTCTCCAAAACTCAGAACTCCGGCGAACGTTCAAGTGCTAGAAACTGGGCACGAAACAAGAGGGAAATATGCTTCAATATGAGGTATGCTTGTATTTTTTTTCTATGTTCTGATTATTTGAAATGAAATGCATAAGACCCCCTTTTATAGGGTCCAATTCCGCTCTATCAGGCGGGGAGTTATAATAAATTAAAGTGCCATTAATTCTCTTTTATCCTCCAGCTCAGGAGTTACAACAAATTAAATCTCCATAATGTGGGGAGTTACAACAAATTAAAACTCCATAATTCTCATTTAATTTGGACGTTACATTATGGAGTGTGAAGAGTCATATTCCAGAAGCTAAGTTCTCAACCTGTTTCTTTTCAGACGAGACCAAATTCGAGATCAGATAGGTTCCGGACAGGTCCCAGATCAGACGGAGTTCGGATCGACAGTTCCAGATCGACAGTCGAACAGACGAGTCCCGGATCGAGGAGTCGATCAGACAGTCCCGAGATCGAGGCAGGTCGAGATCGAGACAGTCCCAGATCGCAGAGTCGGACCGCACGAGTCCCAGATCGAGACAGTTCCAGATCGATGAGTCGATTAGACAGTCCCAGATCGGGACAGTCTCGAGATCGACAGGTCCGATCGCATGTGTTCCAGTTAGATGGGTTTTCAAACCTCGTTAACTCTTCACCTTTTCAATTAAATGGCCAACTTTAATCATTTATTTCTCACTCACCGGAAATCGGTTTTGAGAAAATAAAAATCATACGTTCATCTTCTCGAAGCGTATTCACAATTTATTATTTAATTCTCAAGAATTAAATATTTTATCATTATTAAATTGGTTTTAAATTGAGTTAAAACTCATTTTTCTAAAACCAATTTCCAACAATCCCCCACATGAGTGGAAATAAATGCATGCATGAATGCAAACTCACATACCCAGTTTCCGTAAAACACTGCTGCATGGGGAAAGGTAGTTTGTGGCTTTGAACCTTTCTTAGTAAAATATCGTCGGATATACCGGCGGCTTAGTGGACATTGTGCCCTGAACTAATCCTCCTTGGTGTATACCGAGTCAACGACACTTACACAACAATGTCTCAACACCTTCCGTTCTCATAGTTGTGTCCGTTTTGGCCATAGACAACATCTTGATTTCCTATGTGTTTATTCGAGGCGGCCCGTCCTCACACTTAGATAGGTGGTCTCCTTTTATAAAGTACCCTGCAATACTTCTCCTTTCCAAGGACAAGGAACCATTAAAAGTCTAGAGACTTAACCTCACCACAATCACAGGACTTAGCACTTATTCTGCTCTATAGGGATGGATTTATTATAAGAGCTTTTCAATAGAACTTTCATAATTTCGTTTTCCCATTGAACCAAGTTTCTGGGATCTCCAATCTTCAAGGTTGGGTTACCACTATGATTGTTCTTTCAAGATGTGGATTTTAACCCCATTCCCTCTAGCAATTTATGAAATTGATCTCTATTCAGACCTTTTGTGAGTGGATCCGCCAAATTAACATTTGACCTCACATAGTCAATAGATATAACTCCATTTTTGATCAATTATCGCACGGTGTTATGTCTCCGACGAATGTGTCGAGACTTACCATTATACATAAGGCTCTGTGCTCTTCCAATTGCAGCTTGGCTATCGCAATGGATCATAACACTAGGCACAGGCTTTTTCCAGCATGGAATATCCTCAAGAAAGTTACGGAGCCATTCAGCTTCTTCTACAGCTTTATCTAGAGCTATAAATTCTGATTCCATGGTGGATCGGGCTATACAAGTCTGCTTGCTTGATTTCTAAGATATAGCTCCACCCCCAATAGTAAATACATACCCACTTGTAGAGTGAGAGTCTTTCGTGTCTGAAATCCAATTAGCATCAGTATATCCTTCCAAAACTGCAGGATAATTACTATAAAATAGCCCATAGCATAGGGTGTACTTTAAGTATCTTAAAACCCTAGTCAGTGCATTCCAGTGCTCTTTACTCGGATTACTCGTGAACCTGCTCAACTTATTTACAGCAAATGCCAAGTCTGGTCGTGTACAATTTGTAATGTACATCAGGCTTCCGATTACTCTTGAATATTCGACTTGAGCCACCGGATCACCTTTGTTCTTACTTAAGTGAATACTATTATCAACAGGTGTTTTAACAGGTGGGCTGTCAAAAGCATTAAACTTCTTGAGCACTTTCTCAACATAATGAGATTGTGATAAGAAGATACCTTCTGACTTTCTCATAATTTTAATTCCAAGAATTAAATCATCTAAACCCAAATCCTTCATGTCGAAGTTTCTACTTAACATCCTTTTTGTATTCACAATTACATCACTGCTAGTACCCATGATCAACATATCGTCTACATATAGACAAACTATGACAAATGACTCCGATGTGCCTTTAATATACACACATTTGTCACATTCGTTGATCTTGAATCCATTTTCCAACATAATTGTGTCAAACTTCATATGCCATTGTTTAGGAGCTTGTTTTAGTCCATATAATGACTTCAACAGTTTACACACTTTCTTTTCCTGACCAGTCGCAATGAAACCTTCAGGTTGTTCCATATAAATTTCTTCTTCTAGTTCACCATTCAAGAATGCAGTTTTCACATCCATTTGATGAATTTCAAGATTGTGCAATGCAGCAATAGCAATAAGCACTCGAATGGAAGTTATTCTGGTTCCTGGTGAATATGTATCGAAGAAATCATAACCTTCTTTCTGTTGAAACCCTTTGACAACAAGCCAGGCCTTAAACTTGTCTATCGACCAGTCATATTTGTATTTCCTCTTTAAGATCCATTTACATCCTAAAGGCTTACATCATGGCAAAAGTTCAACCAGTTCCCAAGTAGAATTTTGCATGATGGAATCCATTTCACTATAAATAGCTTCCTTCCAAAAAGGAGCATCACGACTAGCATAAGCTTCCTGTATAGTCTTTGGATCATCATCAACTGCAAAAGTCTCAAAGTCAAGACCAAATGACTTAGCCTTTCGAGCTCTCTTACTCTTTCTTGGCTCTTCATTTATAGGATTTGAACTACTTGTAGTTTCAAGAGTTCTTTTGTTTGAGTTTGTCACAATCATTTCTTTACAAGGATAAACATTTTCAAAGAAAATGGCATTTCTTGATTCAATGACAGTTCCTTCATGCATATCAGGAATTTCAGATTTATGAATCAGAAATCGATATGCACTAGTGTTGTATGCATAACCTATGAATATGAAATCAACTGTCTTTGGACCGATTCTTACTTGTTTTGGTTCAGGTACTTCAACCTTCGCCAAACACCCCCACACTTTAAGATATTTGAAAGAAGGCTTGCGCCCTTTCCATAACTCACACGGAGTTTTATCTTTCCCTTTGTGTGGCACTTTATTCAGAATGTGGTTAGCTGTAAGAATAGCTTCCCCCCACATGTTCTGCGGCAACCCTGAGCTTATTAATAAAGCATTCATCATTTCTTTCAGGGTTCGATTTTTCCTTTCGGCAACTCCATTTGACTGAGGAGCATAAGGAGCATTCGTTTGATGAATTATGCCTGAATCAGCACATAATTGTTCAAACGGTGCTACATACTCACCTCATCTGTCACTTCGGACTGCTTTTATTTTACAGTTAAGCTGATTTTCAACTTCATTTTTATACATCTTAAATGGCTCAATTGCTTCATCTTTGCTCCTCAAAAGAAACACATATCAATATCTTGTGCAATCATCTATAAAAGTGACGAAGTATTTTTTACCTCCTCTAGTTTTCACAAATTTTAAGTCACACACATCAGTGTGAATTAATTCTAGAGGAGTAGTATTCCTTTCCACTGAATGAAAAGGCAATTTAGCCATTTTTTCTTCAATACATACTTCGCATTTCTTATTAAGTTCAACATTGGTTTTTGGAATTAATTCTAGATTAATTAGTCTTTTAATTGATTTTAGACCAACATGTCCCAATCTAGAATGCCATAAATCTGAACACTCGAGCAAGTAAACAGAAGAAGAAGCATTATTATTATTATTATTTTTGTTCTTGCCTTCACGACTTACAGGCATCACATTCATTTTGAATAATCCCCTCTCAAGATAACCTCGACCAAGGAACATTCCAAACTTGCTCATAATAAATTTTTCAGACTCAAAAACTAGTCTAAACCCATGACTAACTAGTAAAGAGCCTGAAACTAAATTTCTTCGGACGTCTGGGACATGCAGCACATCCTTAAGAAGGAGCTCCTTTCCAGAGGTCAGCTTTAAGACCACGTTCCCCACACCTGCAATCACAGAAGAAGCAGAGTTTGCTATATGCAATTTCTTACCATCAGTAATAGTGTAGGAAGAGAACATGTCTTTTTCAGAACAAACATGACGAGTAGCCCCAGTATCACATACCAGGCGCGGTGATTCTCCACCATATTGGTTTCAATCACCATGGCTGAGACCTCCTCGTCCAGCTCCTCAACCATAGCTGACAGCTCCAGATCTGGGATGTCAACATCGCCATGTTCAACCACATTGGCAACTCGTTTGCCTTTGTTTCGCTGACCAGTTGAACTTATTGACAAGCGACAGTCTTTTGCCTTATGGTTTGGTTTACCACAGTTGTGGCAATTTCCAGTGAATTTCTTTGCCTTAAACGGCTTTTTCCCTTTATCCTTAACATGGTTCAGTTTCCTCTTTTTGCTAGAGGACCCATGTTCAAGCAAATTTATTTTGGCCTCCATAGGGCCTCTCTTGAACTTAGAATCAGATTTTCGGTTGTCTTCCTCAATTCTGAGTCGAACAACCAAATCCTCTAAGCTCATTTCTTTTCGTTTGTGTTTCAGGTAATTTTTGAAGTCCTTCCAACTAGGAGGCAACTACTCAATTACCGTTCCCACAACAAACGGTTCAGGAAGGATCATTCCTTCAGCATTGATTTCATGCACAATCAATTGAAATTGTTGGACTTGTTCGATAACGGTTTTGTAGTCCGTCATCTGAAAATCCAGGTAGCGTCCGATCACAAATTTCTTGGCACCAGCATCATCGGTTTTATACTTTTTCAACAAAGAATTCCAAAGCTCTTTGGAAGTCTTGATTTGACTGTACACGTTGTACAGAGAATCCATCAGCCCATTCAATATTGTATTACGGCACATAAAGTCGCCATTAAATCATTGATCGTAAGCAAAACGCTTCGTACGATTAGTTTCTGTCTCACTGACCATAGGAGGATCATCATTGAGGTAAACAGAAAGTCCCAGGGCAGTGAGATAAAATAGCATCTTTTGCTGCCATCTTTTAAAATCAACACCCGAAAATTTCTCGGGTTTCTCAGCCTGAACTGCAATGGTAGGTGCAGCAGCTTTGGCAGCGGCAGCAGCAGCGGCGGCAGCATCAGCATCGGTCGCCATTGGAAATTACAGAGAATATAAATATAAATTGTCTTACGATTGTTGGTTCCTCTGTGAATTTCCAACAATGTAATTACAATAAAAATTACAAATAAAGGCAACCTAATACAATATAAATAAATTAAAAGCTGAATTGAAAATTACAACTTTAGCAGAGGCGAGATAACTCTTTCCGTAAGATAATTTTGCCCCCGTATAAGAGCAGACGGCTCAGGCAATATGTCCCCAAGATACAACTGCTATTTGTTTCTGAGTTAGGTGCTCTCCAAAACTCAGAACTCCGGCGAACGTTCAAGTACTGGAAACTGGGCACGAAACAAGAGAGAAATATGCTTCAATATGAGGTATGCTTGTATTTTTTTCTATGTTCTGATTATTTGAAATGAAATGCATAAGACCCCCTTTTATAGGGTCCAATTCCACTCCATCAGGTGGGGAGTTACAACAAATTAAAGTGCCATTAATTCTCTTTTATCCTCCAGCTCAGGAGTTACAACAAATTAAATCTCCATAATGTGGGGAGTTACAACAAATTAAAACTCCATAATTCTCATTTAATTTGGACGTTACATTATGGAGTGTGAAGAGTCATATTCCAGAAGCTAAATTCTCAACATGCTTCTTTTCAGACGAGACCAAATTCCAGATCAGATAGGTTCCGGATCAGACAGGTTCCAGATCGAGACGAGTCCCGGATCGGACAGTGGATCGAGACGAGTTCCAGATCAAACAGTCCCGAGATCGACAGTCAAACAGACAAGTCCCGGATCGGACAGTCGATCGAGACGGAGTCCTAGATCGGGACAGTCGATCGAGGCAGTCCCAGACGGGAGTTCCAGATCATACGAGTCGATCGAGACGAGTCGATCGGACAAGTCCCGAGATCGCAGTCGACGATGTGTCTCGAATCGGGCAGTGTCCGATCGAGGCAGTTCCAGATCAGATGGTTTTCAAACCTCGTTAACTATTCACTTTTTCAATTAAATGACCAACTTTAATCATTTATTTTTCACTCACCGGAAATCGGTTTTGAGAAAATAAAAATCCTACGTTCATCTTCTCGAAGCGTAGATCACAATTTATTATATAATTCTCAAGAATTAAATATTTTATCATTATTAAATTGGCTTTAAATTGAGTTAAAACTCATTTTTCTAAAACTAATTTCCAACAAATAGAAAACAAAAAGTACAGAAGAAGAGAGAAGAAAAAAGGAAGGAGGGGCAGTCGGGGGCAAATGGCGGTTGTTAGGAGGGGAAAATAACGTATCTCCTTATTGTTTGATTCTGAATTATAATGGAATAAAACAAAAATACTCACTAAACTGACTGCACTTCTTTTTCTCATGAAGTGCTAGTCATTTCATACAATTCTCGATGCAATTTTCATTTTGGATCATCCGAAAAAAACCTCCCTGTGTTAAGACAGATGTGGGGCTGCATACGTCCGATCCCCCCTTACCCCGCTTTTTGCGGGAGCCGTTGAGGCATTGGGATAATGTTGTTGTTGTTTATTAGAGATCGAAATCTATAAATATTTAAATAGGTATACATTATTTATTACCCCATTCACATCATATAAACCTTATGCCTAGTTTGTTATTATTGTCGGTTAAAAGAAATAATGCAGTTGTGCTGTGAAAATAATTAACTGTGTAAAAAATTAATACAGTTGTGATGTGAAAATAATCAATTCCGAATTTGATAGATCTGTGTATTATTATAATTAATAGTTTTCTTGATGCTAGTAAGCCGCGACTAGTAAATTTAAAAAAAAAATGCTTTTCTTAGAACTAACAAACACTATCAAGTTTAAAAGTTTATTAAAAAAATCGATTATATTTAAAGTTGAGCAATACCAAAAAGAGCCTCGATAGGTTAAAGATCAAGAATGTGGGTTTAATTTTGATATCAATAATTCTATGTGACTCGATTTGATCTAGCTCGATATCGATCAAAAAATAAATTTGTGTAATTTACTGAAGAGAATAAAGTAAATTTATTAATTTTTTGATTTTGCATTCCTAATATGTTGTTTCGAGAATTTTACATTCCTAATATGCCATTCGATCTGAATTGATCGGAGTCAAATATCACTACTCTTTTGATATTGGAGATGTTACATATATATATTCAATAATTATAATTTATTTACAAAAATAAAACAAAGAAAAAGTATTTACAAATCTATACATATTTTGCACGTCATAGAAAAGGGGAGAGAGAAACCCATTATACTCGATATTCAGCTTCCAAAAAAAAATGAAACACCTATGGAAAAAATAGGGAAGAAAGGAGCTATATATGTATGATTTTTTCTACGAGGCCACACGCACCACACAAACTTCTTTTTTTTTTCTCGAATTCACAACGATCGATGCGCAATTTTTTTTTGGATGCAAGTTATTATTGCTTGTTATTTTTTATATTTAATAAAAATATATAACTATTTATAATATTAAATGTAATTTGGTTATCTAAATATATATATTTAGATATCGTTTATCATTTATTATGTATTTTATCTCATGCGATTACATTGACATGTATATAGATACTTGTAAATAGTTGTTTGGTTACCTGAATATTGCATTTGCATATTTAAATTTGTGTTTACTTATTTGGCCAATTTATGTCATAAGGCATGAAACTATTGACCATCACTAAAAAAGGCTCGTTTCAGAATGACTAGCTTCTCAGAACTTATCATTTAACTTATAAGGTAACCGATTGATAATTTAATTTTTCTGTTTATGAAAAAAAAAGGTTCACTTCTCATCTTTATATATTCCATATATATCGTGACCTAAATAAAAATATATTTTCAGGACCTAAATAAAAAAAACTACCGCTATTCCGTCTTCTCTCGCGCCAGTTTATTCATCCACTGCTGAAACGTTCCTCGCCGTCTGCATTCAAGGTACATCTTATATTATATATAAAGATTGAGTCCTTAAATTTATTGTGGAGTCTTAATGATATTAATTAATGGATATTTTTACATTTAATGTTAGTTCATATTAAATTATTTCCTCTAATTTAATATATTAAATAATATTAAGTATTAAATTAATGTCTTAAATGTTTCATGTCTTAAAGATTGCCATCACATGAGACATTATTCACGTCAATGTTGATGGTTTAATAAGTACGGTCGCTTCTATGTGTAATTTAAAGGTAATATATATTAAAATAATAATAGACAAAAATATTATTTATTTTATTTTATAACAATTATTGTTAAAATATAATGAGAAAGTTTAAAAAATAGAAAAATAAAAGTGATGTCATTTTATGTAATTTTATAAAAAAACCAGCTAGCTTATCAACTAATTTGCTAAACATCTACATTAAAATCAGTTAGCTTATCAATTTACATAATCAATGAATTTATCACCTACCCAATCAAATACCAATAAATTTAGTTTCTTAAACACAGCCTTATTGTTCATGCTACTTTATCTTTTATAATATCTAATAATGTAAAGTTGATGAATACATATTTGAATACTTTTATATATTTGTGTTTGGTTACTTAAGCATTTAGCTCACATTAATGGTTGCTTGGTTACTTGCAAAAAGTATTTTGGTACATGAATTTTGGCGTGGAGTACATGTTATTCATGCTAATTTCTTTTATTATACTTAACAATAAAAAATGTATGGAAATACACATTTGGAGGCTTTCATGTGTTTGTTTATTACTTAAATATAAATATTTGATTGATGTTGATTATTGAACATTGAGTTATTTATATGTGAGTCCATATTCAAACACACATTTGAGGATACTATCATGTTATATTCTGGTTACCTTAATATATATACATGTATACTTATTATGTTTGCTCGTTGTAAATACAATAAAAATCTTCGAAACTTAAAAACTAAGAATAGATCTGCCGCGACTTATTATATTTGCAATTCAAATTGAATCAACACATCTCAACGTATGAAAGAACCAGTAATTACAAAAGAGGAAATAAAACTAAACACATTGACCACATATTAACTGTGATTAATATGTTACCGTATGCGTAACTTAAGCAATGTAGCATGTCCTCCACCATATGAACATATATAACCAAAGTAATTAAATATTTTTCAAGATAGTAACCAGATTTTAAATCGAAGCAAAATGAAACATCATAATAAGATGTCATAAACATTAATATTAAAACTTCAGTATCCCTTTATATATAAATGCATAGCTATTAATGTTTAAGAGAATATCATAAAATCTGCGATATGATGTTTTAAAAAGAAAAGGCAGAAGATGTCTTCGCCGGTCAAAAATCATGCTATGTGCAGCCGACAACACTGAGTGTTAAAATTTTGGCCCAAATGATTATTTTTATTATGGGCCGGTATTTCTTGCAGCCCGGCCCAGATGACTTAAACCCACTCCCCGGCTCCTTTGTTCTCACCCGTTGGATGATGGTTGACCTATCCCTACCGTCTATCCCTTATACTTAAACCCCCCATCCGTAACCCTAGCCTCACTTCTCTCTCGGTTTTTCCCTCACCCCCCTCACCTACCCGCCGTCTGCCATGGGAAATATTTTCTTTCCTTCCTCCTGCTCGGCTTCGCGGTCCCAATTTGGAAGGGGATCGAAACCCATATCATCCTTTGATATGATTGGATTCGATCCTCCTAAAATCGGTGGCTTCGACCGGTTGGTGTTTTGCCTATTTAAGGCTGGCGATCTGAGGTGAGGGAGATACACGAAAAACGAACGAAAAATAAAAACCTAATTTTCTAAGTGAGGAAGAAATCGATTTGTGTTTTCTTGGTGAAAATTTTTCTGAGTGAAAACTTCTTTCTGAGTGAAAAGCTACTTGAGGCATTTTTGGGGGGTTTTTCCAGGAATAGTTGGAACCAGCCGGGGTGTTTCTGGATTTGTTCGTCTGGGCTGTTGGCCGCGGATACGTACGGAGCCTTGGACGCGGGTACTTGATAGAGGAGGACTGAGCCGAGGCCAAGTTCCGGTCATCTCTCACCACCGTCCACCGTGTGTTGTTTCGGATCTTTGTGATCCTTTTCGGTTTGGATTTCTGGCACCTTTTTCCCCCTGTTCTTTGTGTTAATCTGTCTTTCGGGTTAATTAGTTTTTCCCGTTTTTTTTATTTCGTGTAATTCGTTTGCTGTGTAATTCGTTCTTTTCGGGAATTTATTTGTAATTTGTTTACCTCGATGTTGTGTAATCGTCTATGTATTCCGAATAGTTTCCCCACAGTGGTACCGGAGCCCTTTAAAAGGAGTTTCTATTCGGAAGGGCATACGGATTCCGGCCGAGGAATCCGCTCAGGTATTACATTCCATTCTCTCCCTTAAATTTTCGGTACTTTTTGGTTGCTGCTTCTCGTTATTTATTTTAGCTTAAATGCCTTGTCTTGGTGACTGTGATTGTTTCGGTTTTTTGATACCTTGTGTTGAGACTGTTGAAATTGTTATCTCTGGGCATACCAAACCCCCTTGCCTGGACCGTAAGTGTTCCTCGGATCTTGTGGGGGCTCCGGGATACGATTCCAGCTCGTATCATCTTTTAAAAATCTGGTGTGATTTTTTAAACTGTGTGTTATCTGTGTGATATTGGTATTCGACTCCAAAATCTGGTGTGATTTCGTTCGTTGTGGTATCTTCGTGATATTTATTTGTCACCTCTGTTTTTCAGTTTAATTAGTACCTTGTGCTGGTATTTTAAAATCTTGTGTGATTTTTACAAATACTAAAATGGGTTCTCTAACTTCATTTACAATGGCACCTTTTGACGGTAAAGGAGATTTTAGAATTTGGCAACAAAAAATGAAATCTATACTTGTCCAACAAAAATGTTTTAAAGCCATTGAAGGTATTTTCCCATCCGATGTGTCTTCTGAAAAACGAGAGGAATTAATTGAGTTTGCTCATTCCTCTATAATCTTGAACATGTCTGATTCTGTGATTAGACGAATAGGCAGAACTGATAATGCAAAACATCTTTGGGATAAACTTGAGGAAGCGTTCTTGAAAAATCTTTGCCAAATAAATTATTCCTCCTCGAAAAGTTTTTCCGTTACAAGCTGGATTTGAATAAAGATATTGATAGCAATCTTGACACCTTTACAAAGTTAGTTCAAGATATAAAACAAACTGGTGATAAAAACATTGATGATTATTCCCCTATTGTGCTCTTGAATGCTATCCCAGATGCTTATAATGATGTGAAATCTGCCATTAAGTATGGTAGGGATTTTGTGACCTTAGATACTGTTATAAGTGGCTTGAAGAGTAAGGAATTAGACTTGAAAGTTAATAAGGTCCATAAACCGGTTTCTGATGTTAATTTTGTAAGGTCTAAACCACACCTTAAAAAGAAACCGTTTATCAAATCTGATTTTGAAAAGTCTAATAAGAAAAAGGGGCAATGGAAGGATAAATCTAAGTTCCGGCCTAAAAACCGCAAATGCTATAACTGTGGTGAATCTGGTCATTATATACATAAATGCACCAAACCTAAAAAGAATTTGCCAAATGATCGGGCAAACTTTACTGCTGGGGATGTCTTTACAGTTATTGATAATATGCATCTTTCTGTGAATTCTGTGCTTTCTGGTCTAAGTGAAAATGAATGGTTGCTGGATTCTGGATGCACTCACCATATGACACCTTATAAACAGCATTTTACGAGTTATACTAATCTTGGTGATCGGTATGTGTATATGCCTGATAAAATGAAACGGGTTGTGGCCGGGGTTGGGAATGTTTGTTTGAAATTTGTTGATGGTACTCAATTTACTTTAAAAAATGTCCGACATATCCCCGATTTATCTAACAATTTGATATCCTGTACTACTTTGGAAGATGAGGGTCTTAGGGGTTCATGGGGAAATGGTTATATGAAAATCTGCAAAGGTTCCTTAATGTTGTTTAAAGGAATCCGGAAATTTAATTTATATATTTGCCAAACTGAAATTGCTGCATGTTCCAACCTGGTTTGTGCAGATAAAACCGAATTATGGCATAATAGGTTAGGACACATGAGCATGAAGGGATTAGATATCTTGCATAAACAAAAGTGTTTTGGAAAAGATAAAATCTCTAAGTTGTCTTTCTGTGACTCTTGCATGTATGGCAAACAACATAAAACCCATTTCCAAACCTCCCAATTCCCCGATCCTGTTTTTGAAAAATGGTAAGAGTTCCAATGTGCTTGATTATGTTCATGCCGATGTTTGGGGTCCCGGTGTCCCACTCATGGTAGAAACCGTTACTTCTTGTCAATCATTGATGATTATTCTAGGAAAGTTTTCGTTTTCTACTCAAATGAAATCGATGTGTTCGAAAAATTTCAAACTTGGAAAACTTTAGTGGAAAATCAAACCGGAAGCGGATTAAAAAGATAAGGACCGATAACGGTCTTGAATTTTGCAATACTCGATTTGATACTATGTGTTCAACGGCATCCTTAGGCATAAGATGTTCCTTACACCCTCAATGCAGGCAGGGTGGCCGAGCGGATGAACCGAACCCTCCTTGAAAAGGTTAGGGCTATGCTCGCCACTTCTGGACTGTCCAAAAGTTTTTGGGGTGAGGCTCTTTTAATCACGCCTATCTTATAAATAGATCACCTTCTATACCTCTGAATGGTAATTATCCCGAGTCTGTGTGGTCGGGTCATGCTGTTGATTTTTCAAATATTCGTGTGTTTGGTTGTGCTGCTTATGTGCATCAAAATGTTGATAAACTTGAGCCTAGATCCTTGAGATGTGTTTTTCTTGGATATTCTGATGGTATTAAGGGTTATCGATTATGGGTCAGATCTGAACCCGTGTTGAAAGTGATCACTAGTAGGGATGTGGTGTTTAATGAAACTGAATTTCCTTGTCTTAATAATCCATTACCTGCTCCTGTGTTAGCTGCTGAAAATACTCCCCACCCTGTTCAGATTAGGGTGGAGCGTCTTAGTGACAATGAGTTGCCTGCTGAATCTGATAATATGGAAAATCCTGATATCTCTAATGATCAACCTGATAATCAATCTGAAAATGGAGACGAGTCTGAATCTGTTCCTGATTTGTCTGATTATCAACTAACTAGGGATAGGTCTATAAGAAATGTTAGAAGACCTATACATTTAGATGATTTCCACATGGCTTCTCTTGCTTTCAATGTGTTTGATATGCTTGATGGAAATGAACCTAAATCTTACAATGACGCTCTGATGTCTGATAAATCAAATGAATGGTTAAGTGCAATGAATGAAGAAATGACGTCCTTGCATGCTAATAATACTTGGAAACTTGTTCCAAAACCTAAGAACTGTTCTTTGATTGATTGTAAGTGGTTATTTAAAGTCAAAAAGGATGAGGATGACATCAGATTCAAAGCAAGGTTAGTAGCTAAAGGTTTCACTCAGCGCGAAGGTATTGACTATACCGAAATTTTTGCACCCGTAGTTAAATTCACCACTGTTCGCATCATGCTTGCATTAGTTGCACATCATAATTGGGAGTTGAAACAATTAGATGTAAAAATGGCGTTTTTGCATGGTGAATTAAAGGAAACCATCTACATGAAACAACCGGAAGGTTTTATAAATGCTAACCATCCAGATTATGTGTGCTTGCTGAATAAAACCTTATATGGCACAAGGCGATCCCTAGAGAATGGAACAAGAAATTTAATGATTGCATGCTTTCCTTGAAATTCTGCCGAAGTGCTTATGATCCATGCCTTTATTTCAAGATTGATTGTGATGTTCCTATGTTCCTTCTTATTTATGTAGACGATATGCTCTTGATAAGTTCATGCATTAAATCTATTAATCATGTCCAAAATCGCTTAGGTGAACAATTTGACATGAAATACTTGGGGGATGATAAAAGGATTTTAGGAATGAATATCGTTCGGGATAGATCGAAAGGCACTTTATTTCTAAATCAGTCCTCTTACATTGGTAAAATTCTGGAAAAAATTTCTATGGTGATGCAAAATCATTGGTGTGCCATGGCTTCTCATTTCTTATTATCCAAAACTCGGTCTCCAAAACGGAATCAAATTCAAGAAATGAGATCTATCCCATATGCTAATGCTATTGGATCATTATGTACCTTATGGTCGATGCAGGACACGATATTGCTTATCTTTGTGGTGTTTAAGTAGGTATATGGCCAATCACAGGAAGCCTCATTGGGAGGCTCTTAAGTGGTTACTTCGGTACTTAAAAATTGCATTTCGATGGACTTGTGTTTTCTAAATCTAATGATGGGGTTAACCTTAAAGGTTATGTTGATTCTAATTATGCCAATGATCGGGATGAATGTAAGTCCACAACTTCATATGTGTTTACCTTGTGTGGCTCATGCATTTCTTGGAAATTTCAACTTCAGCATATAGTTACTTTGTCTACTACCGAAGCTGAATATATTGCCACTACTGAAGCCTTTAAAGAGGCTATTTGGTTGAAAGGTTTACTTAATGAAATTGGTGTTCTTCGTGACAATGTTGTGGTTTTTTCTGACAGTCAATCTAGCTTACACTTGTGCAGAAATCCTGTTTTCCATGATCGAACAAAACATATTGACGTCAGGCGACATTTCATCCGTGATATAGTCGAAAAGGGCATAATTGATTTGAAGAAAATGCCGTCCCAGTCTAACCCTGCAGATATGGGCACGAAGTGCCTACCAGTCGATAAAGTCAGATCTTGCAAGTCGATACTAAATATCGACTCCTTCAACTGAAGACTCTCCAGTCGCTATCTTTGTGATAGCTTTTCTAGTTTTCTCTGTGACTCCTAGTTTTTCCTTTCTTAGTGATTGTTTAATGTCTTTATACTTGTACTAACTTTGTGTGGTGTGCAGGTGGTGTGACGTTCGGCGATTATGACCTCCCTATCACGAGAGTACCCCGATGGCTCATTTGGTCCGGGTGGAGATTTGTTAAAATTTTGGCCCAAATGATTATTTTTATTATGGGCCGGTATTTCTTGCAGCCCGGCCCAGATGACTTAAACCCACTCCCCGGCTCCTTTGTTCTCACCCGTTGGATGATGGTTGACCTATCCCTACCGTCTATCCCTTATACTTAAACCCCCCACCCGTAACCCTAGCCTCACTTCTCTCTCGGTTTTTCCCTCACCCCCCTCACATACCCGCCGTCTGCCATGGGAAAGATTTTCTTTCCTTCCTCCTGCTCGGCTTCGCGGTCCCAATTTGGAAGGGGATCGAAACCCATATCATCCTTTGATATGATTGGATTCGATCCTCCTAAAATCGGTGGCTTCGACCGGTTGGTGTTTTGCCTATTTAAGGCTGGCGATCTGAGGTGAGGGAGATACACGAAAAACGAACGAAAAATAAAAACCTAATTTTCTAAGTGAGGAAGAAATCGATTTGTGTTTTCTTGGTGAAAATTTTTCTGAGTGAAAACTTCTTTCTGAGTGAAAAGCTACTTGAGGCATTTTTGGGGGGTTTTTCCGGGAATAGTTGGAACCAGCCGGGGTGTTTCTGGATTTGTTCGTCTGGGCTGTTGGCCGCGGATACGTACGGAGCCTTGGACGCGGGTACTTGATAGAGGAGGACTGAGCCGAGGCCAAGTTCCGGTCATCTCTCACCACCGTCCACCGTGTGTTGTTTCGGATCTTTGTGATCCTTTTCGGTTTGGATTTCTGGCACCTTTTTCCCCCTGTTCTTTGTGTTAATCTGTCTTTCGGGTTAATTAGTTTTTCCCGTTTTTTTATTTCGTGTAATTCGTTTGCTGTGTAATTCGTTCTTTTCGGGAATTTATTTGTAATTTGTTTACCTTGCTGTTGTATAATCGTCTATGTATTCCGAATAGTTTCCCCACACTGAGAAAACGCAAACATGGAATATGATAATTAAAAAAATTCAGATCACAATATTGAGAAAACGCAAATCTGCGATATGTTCTAAAAAAGAAAAAAAAAGACGTCTTCTCTAGTCAAAAATCCCGCTACGTGAAGTCGACAATTGGGTTTTAGATCTGGTGGGGCAATACGCTTGGAGAAACAAATGGTAATTGAGGTTGTGATTGCCGCTTCAAAGCCTTAAACAATGCCGAGAGAAATTTATTCAGATCTGAACAGATCAAATTTGCAGGGAAGAAGCCATTAAACCACCATCTGAAATTTGCACAACAAAAATTTGTAACTTAATTATAGTAAGAAAGAAAGACAACAAAGCCTAATTGATCGGCCAAAAAACTTATCCTAAAAATAGGAGTTCTTGAGTCGCTCGCAAATATATACGAGGTAGAAGTAGTTTGTGGTGAGTTCTACCAAGGTCTTTTCTCTCGAGGATTGTCCAACAGGGCTTCGTATAATTTTTTGTTACAAATTGCGAGAAATAAATACTAAAATAGATTATTGGGTTTTTAAATATTAATTAAATTAAAATGCACTATTTTTAATTTAAACTATTTTATATAAGACTATTTTATATAAGACTATTTTATATAACACTATTTTTAACTAGACTATTTTTAACTAGACTATTTATATTAAGACTATTTATATTAAGACTATTTATATTAGACTATTTATATTAAGACTATTTATATTAAGACTATTTTTAATACTATTAGTTTTAAGAAAACTATTTTTATACTAGACTATTTTTAACTAGTGAAAATGAATAGAATTAAAATGAGTTGGGAATTTATAAAATCTAGGGGATTATGGGTTCATTAAATTAGGTATTTAATTAAGTATAGGAATTGATTTATATGGATATAAAATAAAAAATGAATATTTATCGAGTAATCAACTTTTCACCTCCGTACTTTCGTAATCAAAGATGTCTTAATCGCTGTCACTTTTTTAAGATGTTGATAACAAGATTAACACTTGATAGATTGAAAAGATGTGTTTCCAATACACTTAACAATCAATCAAGGAGGTTTCACTAGTAGAAATAGGATATGATCAATCTCTATTTAAACCAATTAGTCCTTTCATTTCTCTAACTTGACTATTTTTAGGATAAACGATCGTTCATCAGGTAATCAACTTTTCACCTCCGTACTTTCGTAATCAAAGATGTCTTAACCACTTTCGCAATCTTAAGATGTTGATAACAAGATTAACATTTGATAGATTGAAAAGATATGTTTCCAATTCACTCAACAATCAATCAAGAAGGTTTCATTAGTAAAAATAGGATATGATCAATCTCTATTTAAACCAATTAGTCCTAAAAATAGTTTAAATCAATCAAATACTCAATATATAACCTAATAGAAATCCCCCTTCCCTAGGAAGAAAGATTAGCTACTCATTGGTTTATACATACTAAAATTATAATAGAAATAATTGATATATATAATATATATATAGAAACTTTTAATTACTAGAACTTAATGACAATAGATAAAACTTACTTGAATATGATGAATCAAAGTGCAAGAAACAAACTTCAAAATATAACTTCAAACTTGTTTAAAGGTTACAAGCTTACAAAATTTGAAAGTAAAACACTAAGTAAAATACTAAGTGCTTATTGATCAAGCACTTTTCAATTACAAACTAAATGAAAGAAAAACTTCAAACCAAAAATAAAATACAAACTAAAATTGAAAGTTCTAAGGAAAATATATTGCTAAAGGAAAGGAGTATTTCTTAGCAAGAAGTTGAGGATTTCTTGGTAAGAATGTGGGTGATTTTGCAATGGGTGAAGATGCCCTTTTATAGGTGATTTTCAAGAATACAATTGATTATTTAATTCAAAATATCTATTGTAATATCATTTTTTTAATTCTTTGTTCACACTTCACCCATGTCTTTGAATTTTCATATTTTTGACCAAAAAAATATCTTGTGGTTGAGTTCACAAGTTGGTCAAAAGTGGACTAATTTTGCATGGCATCTGCTGAAAAACGGCGATGAAAAACGGCTCAGTTTTCCCCGTGTTGTGCGCCGTTTTGTGCTGACTCGGTCTCTTCCGGAATACGCGCGAGGACACGGCGCTAAATGTCGGCCATGTGTGAAACGGCCCAAGACACGGCCCTTGTTGCGCCGTATGTGAAACGGCCTACATAACACGGTTCTGTTTGCGGCGTGTTGTAGGTCGTTTTGCCTTGAAAAGTTCCCGTCGTTGGATTTGGTCTTGTTTTCCGTCCTTTTTGATGCTTCATGTCAGTAATCTGTAAAATAACCATTTTTAGCTCATGTTTGGATATATCTGTAAAATATATATTTTTAATCACAAATCAGTACAATTATGCCCGGAAAAATGAATATTTTGTATATGAATTTTAGATCAATTATGCACCAATCAAATTGTAACATCCCAATTCACAAATGGGACATTACACGCCGTAGAACCCTCGTGAGGTCTACCAGGCTAACTCACGACACATGAACCACAATGATAACTCAAAAGATGCATCCAAAAAAAAATAAATAAGGCCGTGGCCTCGGCCAAAACATTTTAACGGAGTACATGAGACATAAGTTAAATACCAAATCGTTGCCCACGCAGGGGACTTAAACCATGTTTAAGAATAAACAATCTATCTCCAGTACTCAACACATGCAATGACAAAATAGAAAAATGCAGACTCGAGCCGCATCATCATGCCAACCCATCCTTCGCATGCGCATCCCGTGCCAGCTCCTCACTGACCAAGACTGAAATGCATAAGACGCATTTCCCCATTTAAGGGGTTAGCATTCGAATAGCTAGTGCAAGTACATAATTACACAACGTTATATACATACACGATTCAACGCAAATAAATCGTTAGAAAAATCATTTTGAAAGTCAAATTCGAATATCACATTAACACCGAAGCAAGATATTAACAAGTTTTCCACATCACAATTATCCACGCTTGGTGACTCGCGACCGTACCCATTAGTATCGGTCCCCGGAGGTCCCGTCGGACCGTCCCAGTGAGAAACCACTTCGCGGCCGTACCCATTAGTATCGGCCCCGTGAGGTCCCGTCGAACCGTCCCGTGGAAGAACATCAACACACGCACCCCAGTCCATTTCCATGGCCGTACCCATTAGTATCGGCCCCCAGAGGCCACACGCCATCCCCAGGTGGAAGAGAAACAATCACATTCGTTCAATAACACCATTTACATCATTCGCATCAAAATCATATGCACGTAACGGAATGTAATACATGTACTTGCCTTGATTAATACGGCGCGAAGGAAACGCAGCGAAAGGAACAGTTACGGTCCGAACAATCCCCTCAAATCCGACCCTAACACAATAGTGATATAAAACCAATTTCAACACCGTGAATACGAAGAAAATCATCCTAGTTCTACCCGTTGGGACAATTCATCGGACACCACGCGTGCATAAGGAAAAGAAATCGGTCAACGGTGGATTGACGGGATTTCATCCCAATCAATAACAAGAAAACCAAGGGTTACGATTATACTATCAAAATTAATCATAATCAACAAGAATCCATCAACAAAACGGAAAGAATCGGACAAAACCCCAAAATCCCCAATTATCCAAAAAGGTAGGGTTAAAGGAATCCTTACCTCTTGAAGAATCAAGCATTCAAATACAAAAACCACGGGTTAGATCCGAAATCCGAGCCACTCGATCGAAAAGGGATGAAGAAATCTACACAAGTAAGTGATAGATGGAAGAACTCTCCCTCTCAAGTCTCTCTCTCTCGCGCACGGTTGAAGAAGGGGGAGGAAATGAATGTTTTACGCTGAAAATAACACATTTAAAGTGTAACGCAGCAGGACCTATCGGCCAGCCTATCGGCCGATAGGCCCAACCGATATACATGCAGGCTGCCGGCAGAAGATCCTATCGGCCGCCCCTATCGGCCGAAAGGCTCCTGGAGGTGATCGGCCAAAAACTGAAACGACCATAACTCTCTCGTCCGGACTCCGATTGACTCACCGTTTGAACCATTGGAAAGCTAACTCGATGCTCTATAATATTGCAAGGATTTAGAATTTTTGGAGTTACCAAAAATTAATGGTGATCTAATAAAATCGAACTCATCTGAGGAAAGTTGAAACAATAAACAATAACGAGATTATAGTTCAACGGTTGACAGGAAGGACATACTGAAAGATACACGGGGGTCACTATGACCGAGAAATATACCGAAAATGAAAATACAAGGGAAAGAAAAATACCGGATATTACATTATCTCCCCCTAAAAATAAGTTTCGTCCCGAAACTTACAACACGAATAACTCGGGGTATCTCGACCTCATACTCTCCTCCGTTTCCCACGTGGCTTCCTCGGATCCATGCCTCGACCACTGCACTTTGACCAAGGGAATTGTTTTGTGCCTGAGTTGCTTCACTCGACGCTCTAAGATCTGAATCGGCCTCTCCTCGAAGGTAATGTCGGGCCCCAACTCGATTTCTCCAAAATCAATAATATGGCTAGGGTCCGATACGTACTTCCTAAGCTGGGAAACATGAAATACGTTATGCACGTGGCTCAGGGACGGCGGCAAGCCTAACCGATACGCAAGCTCTCCAACTCTATCTAAAATCTCAAACGGTCCGATATATCTCGGACTAAGTTTACCCTTCCGACCAAGCGGTAAACTCCCGTGTCGCGACACCTTAAGCAAGACGTGATCTCCCACTTCAAACTCTAACGGTCGGCGACGTGTATCGGCATAAGACTTCGCCGACTGGGCCGTCGCAATCTACCACGAATCAAAGTAACCTTCTCCCTCGTCTCGGCTATCATGTCGGGCTCAGTGCACCGATTAGCTCGACGTATCATCCCAACACAACGGCGATCTGCACCTCCTCCCATACAACGCTTGAATGGTGCCATTTTGATCGAGGCATGCCAACTATTGTTGTACGTGAACTCGATCAACGGCAAGTGTGTCTCCCAATCATCCTTCCAATCTAAAGCACGGGCTCGTAACATATCCTCTAGCGTCTCGTATCGTCCGCTCAGTGTCCAGTCTGCGAGGGTGGTAGGATGTACTAAGTCTCAACTCGGTTCCCAAAGCTCTATGAACGGCTGCCAAAATGTGATATGAACCGGCCATCACGATCCGAAACAATACTCTTAGGGGTTCCATGTAATCTCACTATTTCCGCAACAAACACTCGTGCAAGCCTCTCCGGCCCCCAAGTGTCCTTAATACTCAGGAAATGAGCCGATTTGGTTAGCCGATCGACAATGACCCAAATCATGTTCATTCCCGTCCGAGTCTTAGGCATACCGGTAATGAAATCCATAGAAATGTCCTCCCATTTCCACTCCGGAATAGGAAGTGGTCGTAAAAGCCCCGCGGGTCGCTGATGCTCGATCTTAACCTGCTGACAGGTCAGACACCTCGACACAAACTCGCTAACGTCCATCTTCAAATTAGTCCACCAGTAGTTACTCCTCACATCCTTGTACATTTTACTCGTACCAGGATGTATGGAGTAAGGCGTGGTATGAGCTTCACTCAAAATCTTCTGTCTCAACTCAACAATACTCGGTACGCATAGTCTGCCGCGAAATCTCAAAACTCCATCATCGTGAACTACAAATCCGGGGGCTTTCCCCTTCATCACATCCTCTCTCAACTGGACCAAAAACGGATCGTCAAACTGCTTCGCCTTGATATCATCGGTCAAGGACGAAGCGATCTCCAACGCACATAACTGACCCTGAACTCTCTGAACCCAAACCTCGATATCCTGACGAATAAAATCCCGCTGGATCCTACTCTGTGGTGTAAGTACCTCCAACATCTGCAACGCCATCGGCTTTCGGCTCAACGCATCGGCCACTACGTTAGCCTTACCCGGATGGTAAAGTATCTCGAGGTCGTAATCTTTAATTAGTTCCAACCACCTACGCTGTCTCATATTCAATTCTTTCTGACTGAAGATATACTTCAAGCTCTTATGGTCCGTAAAAATCTTACATGATGACCCATAGAGGTAGTGCCTCCATTTTTAAGGCAAAAACGACTTGACTAACTCCAAATCATGCGTGGGGTAATTCACCTCATAAGGTTTCAATGGCGGGACGCATACGCAATCACTGTCTCTCGCATCAAAACACATCCTAGACCAAGGCCCGAAGCATCACTATACACTACGAAGTCCTCGTTCCCCGAGGCAACGCTAACACGGGTGCGGTAGTCAAACGTCTCTTTAACTCATCAAAGCATCTGCCTGTCTGCAGTCCACTCGAACTTCTGAGTTTTCTGGAGCAACTGAGTGAGTGGTCTAGCGATTTTAGAAAATCCCTCAACGAATCTGCGGTAATAGCCGGCGAGACCCAGAAAACTCCTCACCTCCTTCACATTCTTAGGCGGCTCCCAAGCCATCACTGCCTCTATCTTCTGCGAGTCTACCCGAACTCCCTCTGCCGAGATCACATGCCCGAGGAACGTAACTTCCTCGAGCCAAAACTCACACTTAGAGAACTTCGCGTACAACTGCTCAGCCCTCAAAGTGCCTAATACAATCCGAAGATGTAAGGCGTGTTCCTCCCGACTCCGTGAATAGATGAGAATATCGTCGATAAAAACGACTACGAATTTGTCCAAATACTCAATAAAAACTTTGTTCATCAACTGCATGAACACTGCTGGGGCATTGGTTAGCCCGAAAGGCATAACCACAAACTCGTAATGGCCATATCTCGTCCGAAAGGCAGCTTTCGGAATATCGACGTCCCGAATCCTCAACTGGTAGTAGCCCGATCGCAAATCAATCTTCGAAAAGACTGTCGCCCCCTGAAGCTGATCAAACAAATCGTCAATCCTGGGCAAAGGGTATTTATTTTTGATGGTTAGCTTGTTTAATTCTCGATAGTCGATGCATAAACGAAGCGATCCATCCTTCTTCTTAACAAAAAGTACAGGCGCACCCCAAGGCGATGCGCTCGGTCGAATATACCCTTTATCTAACAACTCTCCCAACTGATTCTTCAACTCTAGCATCTCTGACGGCGCCATACGGTACGGTGCTCGAGAAATAGGGGCCGAATTCGGCTCTTGGTCACTAGGAAACTCCACCTCTCGTTGTGGTGGTAATCCCGACAAGTCATCCGAAATACATCGGGGTACTCGCTAACAAGCTGGAATCGACGATATGTCAACCCCACCATCTTCCGCTGCAGAGCGAAACACCATGGCCGACACAACCTTGGTTCAAAAGTTTCATCGCCTTCAAGGCGCTAATCACACACTGATCTACGGCTTACGGTACGAGAGTATGCTCGGTGCCGTCCTCGGCAACTATCGTGATGGTGCGAGTCCGATAGTTCATGATAGCACCATGACGATCCAACTAATCGTCCCCGAGGATCAAATCCTCACCCTTAAGGTCTATAACAATGAGATTCGAGGGCCAATCCCGGCTCCCGATCCTCAGCTGGCAATCCCTAACTTCCGGTTCCCAACCATACGATCCCGTGGCGTACCCACTACGAACGGCTCACACTCAAACAAGCGGTCAAAACCAATACGACTCACACAATCCGAAGCTATAAAGGAATGGGTCGCACCCGAATCAAAAAGTCTGGCTGGATGAGAAAGGATCGAGTGGTACCTGACGCCACCGGAATGTCTGCCTCCTCCGTGCGCCTCATCGATATAATCGGGGATGGATCGAGCCGAACTCGGCCGCGCGCGATTCGGTGACTCCGACCCCTACCACGACTCGAACCTGCGGAACATGAGTAGTTGGTGAACCGAGATCCCTCGATCGGCGGTGGTAGTCGTAAATCTAGCGGCCTGGTGGCCCTCTCACAATGAGCCGCTCGATGCCGTGCATCGCAAGTGAAGCAAGTAACTAACGGAAGTGGGCAATCCTTCACAACGTGCTCGGCCGATCGCAATTAAAACAGACTCTCCCGCTAGGTGCAACAGATCGGATCGGTTACCACGAGATCCACCGGCTTTGATGAAACGGCCTCCTCCCGGGTGTAGGAGCGAACGAGACCTCGGCCCGACCACCTTTTCGGCCGAGAACCCACCGGTAGTCTTCGCTTCTTAGCTTCCGAAACCGACTCGATTAGGACGACCATCTCGATCGCCGGGCGCGATCTTGGTATTCCTTCAAAGTGGCACACATGAGCGGCGCCATACTCTGTCTAATATGCGGCTTCATGCGCATATTGAAGTAACGGATTTTATCGGCCTCCGTCCTCACTCACGATCTCTCACAAAACCCAGTTGATTGTAGGAAATAATGGCACGAGAAATCGGCACATCCCGAGGTGTAGCGGTGAAGAACTCCACAGTCTGCGCTCCTTGGTAGCGGTGGACAATATTCGCTTCCATAGCAGCCCTGAACTCCTCCCAAGTGGCCCGACGATCTCTGGGCGCAACGGCTTCCCACCACTCCGCAGCTTCTTTATCCAGGAGGTACTGGGCAATATGTACCCTTCTGTCTTCGGGGCAAGCTACGGCATCAAAGGTCCTGGACAACTGAAAGAGCCAATTCTCCCAACCGAGGGAGTCAGAAGATCCAGAGAAACGAGGAGGGTGCATCCTAGTCACCGTCTGAAGCCATTTACTAGCTTCCTCCTCAGGTGTCGGGGGTGGATTCTGGCGTCCACCCTGAGCTATCTGAGTAAGCTGGGCTACTAACTGCTGAAGTACGGCAGTAGCCCCGGCGTCGGCATTATTACCCGACGGCACTGAGTGAGAGGCTGAGTCCGCAGAGGACTGAGAAAGTGAGCCCTCCTCATTATCAGCACCCCGACCACGGCCTCGGCCGCGTCCCCTAGCCGGTCTACCACGACCTCTCAACATACTGAAGGGAAAAAAAAGAAAAGGACAAGATCAGAAGGATTCACAATTCACAAAGTTGGTAACACAAGTCACAATTCCGAACTACGCAAGAAAACGAATTACAGAAATATAAGAGTTCGAGGAGACTTACAGCCACGGGTCGCACGAAAGGACGGTAGCACGATGATATTAGGCTCAACAACTGACTCTAATGATGCAACTGACAGACCCAAATTTCACCGACAGCCTAGGTATTCAAAACCTAAGCTCTGATACCATAATTGTAACATCCCAATTCACAAATGGGACATTACACGCCGTAGAACCCTCGTGAGGTCTACCAGGCTAACTCACGACACATGAACCACAATGATAACTCAAAAGATGCATCCAAAAAATAAATAAGGCCGTGGCCTCGGCCAAAACATTTTAACGGAGTACATGAGACATAAGTTAAATACCAAATCGTTGCCCACGCAGGGGACTTAAACCATGTTTAAGAATAAACAATCTATCTCCAGTACTCAACACATGCAATGACAAAATAGAAAAATGCAGACTCGAGCCGCATCATCATGCCAACCCATCCTTCGCATGCGCATCCCGTGCCAGCTCCTCAGCTCGACCAGTACCTGAAATGCATAAGACGCATTTCCCCCATTTAAGGGGTTAACATTCGAATAGCTAGTGCAAGTACATAATTACACAACGTTATATACATACACGATTCAACGCAAATAAATCGTTAGAAAAATCATTTTTGAAAGTCAAATTCCGGAATATCACATTAACACCAAAACAGTATATTAACAAGTTTTCCACATCACAATTATCCACGCTTGGTGACTCGCGACCGTACCCATTAGTATCGGTCCCCAGAGGTCCCGTCGGACCGTCCCCAGGTGAGAAACCACTTCCGCGGCCGTACCCATTAGTATCGGCCCCCAGAGGTCCCGTCGAACCGTCCCCAGGTGGAAGAACATCAACACACGCACCCCAGTCCATTTCCATGGCCGTACCCATTAGTATCGGCCCCCAGAGGCCACACGCCATCCCCAGGTGGAAGAGAAACAATCACATTCGTTCAATAACACCATTTACATCATTCGCATCAAAATCATATGCACGTAACGGAATGTAATACATGTACTTGCCTTGATTAATACGACGCGAAGGAAACGACGAAGGAACGGTTACGGTCCGAACAATCCCCTCAAATCCGACCCTAACACAATAGTGATATAAAACCAATTTCAACACCGTGAATACGAAGAAAATCATCCTAGTTCTACCCGTTGGGACAATTCATCGGACACCACGCGTGCATAAGGAAAAGAAATCGGTCAACGGTGGATTGACGGGATTTCATCCCAATCAATAACAAGAAAACCAAGGGTTACGATTATACTATCAAAATTAATCATAATCAACAAGAATCCATCAACAAAACGGAAAGAATCGGACAAAACCCCAAAATCCCCAATTATCCAAAAAGGTAGGGTTAAAGGAATCCTTACCTCTTGAAGAATCAAGCATTCAAATACAAAAACCACGGGTTAGATCCGAAATCCGAGCCACTCGATCGAAAAGGGATGAAGAAATCTACACAAGTAAGTGATAGATGGAAGAACTCTCCCTCTCAAGTCTCTCTCTCTCGCGCACGGTTGAAGAAGGGGGAGGAAATGAATGTTTTACGCCGAAAATAACACATTTAAAGTGTAACGCAGCAGACCTATCGCCAGCCTATCGCCGATAGGCCCAACCGATATACATGCGAGCCGCCGCAGAAGATCCTATCGCCGCCTTTATCGGCCGAAAGGCTCCCGGAGGTGATCGGCCAAAAATCAAACGACCATAACTCTCTCGTCCGGACTCCGATTGACTCACCGTTTGAACCATTGGAAAGCTAACTCGATGCTCTATAATATTGCAAGGATTTAGAATTTTTGGAGTTACCAAAAATTAATGGTGATCTAATAAAATCGAACTCATCTGAGGAAAGTTGAAACAATAAACAATAACGAGATTATAGTTCAACGGTTGACAGGAAGGACATACTGAAAGATACACGGGGGTCACTATGACCGAGAAATATACCGAAAATGAAAATACAAGGGAAAGAAAAATACCGGATATTACACAAATACCCTACACTTAAATTCTTGCTAGTCCCGAGCAAGACTCATTATTAATCACACACAAAATAAAAATTAAAATAAGACACAAAATAAAAAATAAAAAATAATACACACAAATTTAAGAAAAATAATTATATATAAAGATAAAAAGAGATCAAAATGCCATTAATACACAATAACCAACTTTATACAGTAGATAGAAAATGAATCAAGATTCAAAATAAATCTACTAACGATTTTGAAGTTAAAACACGGTTTTTATTTTTGTAATTCCAAAATACAAGGTTTTCCACCCAAAGGTTGATTATTTCTTTCCCACTCGTGACTTCACACGACTCCCTTTAATGGTTGCTCTCGATCACTCGTTTATTTTTCGACTCAATATGAAGAAGAATTTCATCGGCGTCATCAAATATTGTGATTTTCACAAAATTGAGTGTATTGAAATTCAGCTGCTAATTAATTCAAATCTGCTCATAAACTACATCCCTTTTAGTGATAGCTTTCACACCGTTATTTGCTAACGTGTAGCTCTTTTCACTAACACAATTTCTATCTCATTATTTTTCTTTCGTAAATAGGTGATAGCTTTCACACCGTTATTTGCTAACGTGTAGCTCTTTTCACCAATAATTCTGAGACGGCAGCTACGCACCAACAATGGTTAGTCCTTTATTTTTCGCAAAATTTAAGACTTCCAAAATTAGGCAGTTGTTGCTGCTCAACACTTCTCCTTTTCGTCATTTATTTATTTTAGGTGATAGCTTTCACACCGTTATTTGCTAACGTGTAGCTCTTTTCACCAATGACTCCTTTTTTTTAGGGAATAGAATTTTTGCAGAAAATCATTTATTAGTTAAGCATGAAAATTCAAAAACTCCACAAATTAAGTAAATTTCAGTTCTATTTTTCATCAACCGACTGATTCTTCTTTTCTCAAGGTAACGAATGACTCGATTTTATATGATAACTACAAGGTTTGGAAAGAGAGATTAAGGCACAAAATTTTTTTGGAATATACAATTTTTTTACCGGTTAAAATAATTTTAGAAGCTTGTATATAGTTAATTTATTGGTGTTTATGGCCAGATCTAGAAATCTCACAAATCAAAATACTATATATATATATATATATATACTAAAAAAAAAAAATTAAGGCAAATAAAAACACACCAAAATACTAACACACTAAAACATACTACCCCCAAACTTGAAAAAGAAACCGTCCTCGGTTTAAAAATAAAATAAAAAATAAAAATCAATGCAGAAAAGCAGAATACTCCCTGTTAAGAAAGTTGATGTCTGAGCCTAACGCCTTTTAGAATCTGCAAGAGAATAAATATACGAGGCACACACAAAAGAAAATAAAATATACTCGTAAGTATAACATAATATTTTAGATGCGCATCAAGAAAGTCCGAAGAGTCGCCTTACGCTGCCATCAAAGTTTTTATAAAATCAAAACACGAAATAAAAATTACAGCAATACATAAATCGCGAATAGATGCGCGTCAAGAGATCAAGAAGAAACTCCTTAAGCTGCCATCATTTAGCACGATTATTACACACGACAGAAAGTAAAAATACAAGAGGTCCGTCATGGGTTATCAAAGGGAGAGGAATGAATCCACTTTTCGTTTTCTCACTGTAAAATCTTCTACCTGCACAATTTTAGCTAGAGCTGGATCTGGTTGAGGAACAAATTCATTGAGTTTTTTGATTAGTTCTTCTGGTGTTGTTGCAACGACTATGATTCATTTTGCACGCTCGGAAATAAAGCCCTTTTCGGCAGAGTAGTCGATGAAAGACAGAAAACCATCAAAGAAACCATTGACATTAAGCACTCCTATTGGTTTTTGATGAACATTTAGCCGGCTCGTAACCACATGAAAAAGTTCCTCAAGGGTGCCAAAACCACGGAAGGGCGATAAAGGCGCCGAATTATTTATCATGTGAGTTATGCGATCTTGCATATTCACGATCTAAACTCATCTCCAATAGTTGACCGGTGATTTTACTTTCAACTAGAGGTTTTGGGATTACTCGCAATACTCTTACTCCTTCCATATAGGCGACGTGACTCGTCCCATTAATCCTAGACTTCCTCCTCCGTAAACTACATGAATGCATTTTTCTCTAAAGTACGACCCAAGTCGTGGTACATGATGAAGCATGCCTCTTTTCCGAACTAGATCCACCAAAAATGCAGACTGTAAAATTTTTTTGTGGAAGATGATGACTCCATTTTTAAAAGAATTTTATTTTAGAGAGAAAAGAGAAAAGTACAAGTTTGAGGGATGAATAAAAGAAACAAGCACAAAGGTTATTTATAGAAGAAAAAATGAGGAAAAATTGCTTAACAAGTTTGTGATTGAGTTGATTGCGCTTCAACTACTCAATAGAATAATGAATGCATTTATCGCGTATCACATTTTTATTCGAGAAAATCTCACCACACGACAAAAATAAAAGATACTTACGCGTATGTACGGTAGTTGTGATTGTGGCTCACATCTTCCTCGATTTTACGTTCGAAACGGCCTAAACGCCTTCTATGAGTCGGGAGAAGCTTCCCATCCAATTTTCTTACAAATTGGCAAACAGGTCTTTTAACGTCAGATTCCCAAGACGTTGTTCATATTCTGGTTTGAATTTATTCCACAAACATTGAATTCCGTAATACACAAGTCCACTAGGATGCGTGTCAAGAGAAATTTCGATATTATCTAAATTCTCCTTATTCAGACCATCATTAATGAACTGAATTTTATCTTCTCTGTTTGTAGATGGAATTCCTAAAGATCGACATTTTGCATTACAGTTCCATCTAGCACATTTATAGCAAACGGCTAGAATCTTTGCTCGTCGTTTCTTGGCATATGAACTTTTTCCAAGCCCTGGTAAGAATCTAGTTGGTGTTTCTGTGAATTCACCTTCTATTCTTACTTTGGCTTCGATAATGAATCTTATGTCAAAAGGTATGCTTTTATTCGTAAGCAACCTCATCCTTTCAAGCCTTGTCTTGTAAATATTTAAAATTGCATTTTTGCTTAGAAAGGGAAATCTTTTTTCAATTTTATACAATGTTTCTTCCATGACAAAAAAAATTAAAATGAAAAACGATAAAATATCTACAAATATCAGTTGTTTGTGGGAAACTGAAAAATCCGACTTTAATAGTCACGGCGTACCGTTATCCGCCACTTGACCGAGAAAAATTATATTTGGCCTAAAACAATCCCCGGCAACGGCGCCAAAATTTGATCGGCCAAAAAACTTATCCTAAAAATAGGAGTTCTTGAGTCGCTCGCAAATATATACGAGGTAGAAGTAGTTTGTGGTGAGTTCTACCAAGGTCTTTTCTCGAGGATTGTCCAACGTGGCTTCGTATAATTTTTGTTACAAATTGCGAGAAATAAATACTATAATAGATTATTGGGTTTTTAAATATTAATTAAATTAAAATGCACTATTTTTAATTTAAACTATTTTATATAAGACTATTTTATATAAGACTATTTTATATAAGACTATTTTTAACTAGACTATTTTTAACTAGACTATTTATATTAAGACTATTTATATTAAGACTATTTATACTAGACTATTTATATTAAGACTATTTATATTAAGACTATTTTTAATACTACTAGTTTTAAGAAAACTATTTTTATTCTAGACTATTTTTAACTAGTGAAAATGAATAGAATTAAAATGAGATGGGAATTTATAAAATCTAGGGGATTATGGGTTCATTAAATTAGGTATTTAATTAAGTATAGGAATTGATTTATATGGATATAAAAGAAAAAATGAATATTTATCGAGTAATCAACTTTTCACCTCCATACTTTCGTAATCAAAGATGTCTTAATCGTTGTCACTTTTTTAAGATGTTGATAACAAGATTAACACTTGATAGATTGAAAAGATGTGTTTTCAATACACTTAACAATCAATCAAGGAGGTTTCACTAGTAGAAATAGGATATGATCAATCTCTATTTAAACCAATTAGTCCTTTCATTTCTCTAACTTGACTATTTTTAGGATAAACGATCGTTCATCAGGTAATCAACTTTTCACCTCTGTACTTTCGTAATCAAAGATGTCTTAACCACTTTCGCAATCTTAAGATGTTGATAACAAGATTAACATTTGATAGATTGAAAAGATATGTTTCCAATTCACTCAACAATCAATCAAGAAGGTTTCATTAGTAAAAATAGGATATGATCAATCTCTATTTAAACCAATTAGTCCTAAAAATAGTTTAAATCAATCAAATACTCAATATATAACCTAATAGAAATCCCCTTCCCTAGGAAGACAGATTAGCTACTCATTGGTTTATACATACTAAAATTATAATAGAAATAATTGATATATATAATATATATAGAAACTTTTAATTACTAGAACTTAATGACAATAGATAAAACTTACTTGAATATGATGAATCAAAGTGCAAGAAACAAACTTCAAAATATAACTTCAAACTTGTTTAAAGGTTACAAGCTTACAAAATTTGAAAGTAAAACACTAAGTAAAATACTAAGTGCTTATTGATCAAGCACTTTTCAATTACAAACTAAATGAAAGAAAAACTTCAAACCAAAATAAAATACAAACTAAAATTGAAAGTTCTAAGGAAAATATATTGCTAAAGGAAAGGAGTATTTCTTAGCAAGAAGTTGAGGATTTCTTGGTAAGAATGTGGGTGATTTTGCAATGGGTGAAGATGCCCTTTTATAGGTGATTTTCAAGAATACAATTGATTATTTAATTCAAAATATCTATTGTAATATCATTTTTAATTCTTTGTTCACACTTCACCCATGTCTTTGAATTTTCGATTTTTGACCAAAAAAATATCTTGTGGTTGAGTTCACAAGTTGGTCAAAAGTGGACTAATTTTGCATGGCATCTGAAAAGCGGCGATGAAAAACGGCCGATTTTCCCGTGTTGTGCGCCGTTTGTCTTGACTCGGTCTCTTCCGGAATACGCGCGAGGACACGGCGCTAAATGCCGGCCGTATGTGAAACGGCCCAAGACACGGCCCTTGTTGCGCCGTATGTGAAACGGCCTACATAACACGGTTCTGTTTGCGCCGTGTTGTAGGTCGTTTTGCCTTGAAAAGTTCCCGTCGTTGGATTTGGTCTTGTTTTCCGTCCTTTTTGATGCTTCATGTCAGTAATCTGTAAAATAACCATTTTTAGCTCATGTTTGGATATATCTGTAAAATATATATTTTTAATCACAAATCAGTACAATTATGCCCGGAAAAATGAATATTTTGTATATGAATTTTAGATCAATTATGCACCAATCACTAATACAGATGGAGTCAAAAAATATAAATTTTTCAAATCTTGTAAAATAATTACAAATTTGAGGTATTAATTCTATCTCACACTTAAAAGCACCTCAGAACCGTCGGCTCCATCGTCATCTCATATCGCTCAGTCATCCGTCGCTGTCTCTCATTGCACATTCTGTCGTCGTCCCATTGCACATTTATCCGTCGCTCTTCAGAAAGAGAAATTGAAAAATAAAAAGAGAGAGAAAATAAGGGGAATAATGAATGAGAATATTAATAGTGAGATAAATATGAGAAGAAAAGATGAATTGTGTCTTTAAGGGATAATATACATTTGCAGTTATGTAATTAGATGTCCGTAACTTGTTACATGTGTAACTGTTTTTTAATGATTTTATTATTGTAATATTCTAATGAAATGTATTTCTTTCTTATTTTATGTTTTAAATTAGGTATAATTATAACTTAATTCTAATAGGTTTAGAAATTATTTTAGGTACAATTTGGATATAATTGGGATATAATGATTAAAGTCAGTAAAAATGTGGAGTATTTCTCGAAGAATGAGATTGAAATATAATTATACAAAGTACCAAGAGGCGATAGGTGACAGATTAAGTATGAGAAACTATCATTAAATCTTAGGGCATTATGCATTGTTAATACGGTTTTTTTTATCGTGTGCCTTAGGGTACATAATAAGAATTTATAAATAAAATTAAATCAAAATTCTCTAGTGATAAATTGAAGTATAATAAGAAAGTTATCATTTTGATGCAAACGAATATATATGTTCGGTGAATTTTGTTCATTACTGTCGGTATTATGTGAGGTCAGCATAGTAGAATAGAGGGGACGGCCGGTGTGTTGGCAAAGCTGTTGTTGGGTTTTGGATTTGGTGGAGAAAAATGGACGTGGGAATATAAAGTGGCGGTTGGAGAATATTTATTTAGAGGGTTCGAATGAGTTAATGCCTAAATGAGTGTTTTTTAAAAATATATTTATCAATTTGAATATAATTATCAAAATAGTGTAGTAACTTATTTATTTGGCTTTTTAATGTTTTTTTAAATTGTTTTACTGTTTTTTTACTTAATTTTTTACTGCAATTTTTTTACTGCTTTTTTTACTTATTTTTACTGGGTTTTTAATGTTTTTTTAATGCTTTTTTTACTTCATTTTTTTACTGCTTTTTTTACTTATTTTTTACTGGGTTTTTAATGTTTTTTTACTGCTTTTTTTAATGCTTTTTTACTTCATTTTTTTACTGCAATTTTTAAACAATGCCAACAAAAATAAATTAAAACCAACATCATCACAAAGTTTTCAAGGTACTAAACAATATTTTCTTACAAAAATGAAAATACAAGTTTCATTCCCAATTTCTTCCGAATATCTTGAGCTGATAATCAATCTTTATCTGCAAAAAAAAAATGAGAGATATCTATACCAATCAACCTCATGGATATTAATTTATGTAATTTTCTTGTGAATTAGAGTTTTGGGAGTTCCTTACTGTTTATCTGTTTAATTGGTATGTCTATATCTCTTTTTTTTTTTGCAGATAAAGATTGATTATCGGCTCAAGATATTCGGAAGAAATTGGGAATGAATTTTCATTTTTGTAAGAAAATATTGTTTAGTACCTTGATGTTGGTTTTAATTTATTTTTATTGGCATTGTTTAAAAATTGCAATAAAAAAATAAAGTAAAAAAAGCATTAAAAAGCATTAAAAAAAGCAGTAAAAAAAGCATTAAAAACCCAATAAAAAATAAGTAAAAAAGCAGTAAAAAAATTGCAGTAAAAAATTAAGTAAAAAAGAGTAAAACAATTTAAAAAAACATTAAAAAGTCAAATAAATAGGTTACTACACCATTTTGGTAATTCTGTTCAAAAGTATACTAGATTGGTAAATATGTTTTTAAAAAACACCCATTTGGGCATTAACTCGGGTTCGAACGTGTGAAGATTACAAAAATTGAATAGTCATATATACTTTCCCACACCGTGTCCCACTCATAATTTTACTATTTTAAATATATTATGTTATAAAATAATTTTTTATTATTATATAATATATCATGATTAACACATATATCAAAAAATTAAGAATTTTAAAAAATCATATACCATATTTTTAGAATAATCAATCAAAATAATGATTTTATAATCAAAATATTCCAAAACTATGGTATTGTTTCAAGAGAAAGTAAAAAGAATATAAATAGAGTCAATCAATTGCATTCATAACACTGATATAGGGGCCTTTATATAGGCATTACAATGAGAGTCCTTCCATACATAAGATTTCTAGATAAGGTAAGACATCTAATAGGATCCTACTACCTCTAGAAGGATCTAGAACCTTCCATCTATGTATCTACAACCAGTATTAGGTAAGACACATCACGGAAATAATAATTCCCGGAACACTCCCCCTGTGTCGAGCACTAATACTAGGGTTGGGCAAAACAAACCGCCCCGCCCGCCCCGCACCGCACCGCACCGCAAAATAGCGAGGCGGGGCGGTTTCAAATGTTGATTTCGCCCCGCCCCGCACAAAACCCGCACCGCACCAAAATTGCGGGGCGAATGCGGTTTTATTTTTTTCCCAACCGCCCCGCAAAAAACCGCCCCGCCCCGCATATAACAAGGGAAAACACTTAGATATTTATATAAATATTGTATTTGCCCCGCCCCGCCCCGCAAAACTATGATTTTGTGCGGTTTTCAATATCAAAAATGCCCCGCCCCGCAAAAACCCGCACCGCACAAAAATTGCGGGGCGGATGCGGTTTTACCTTCGCCCGCCCCAACCCGCCCCGCCCCCAACCCTAACTAATACAACAATGGTGCAGAAGATGTTGCCTTCGTAAAAACCTATTCCAAGCCAAAACAAAACCCCATGGGAAAAATAAAGGCTTGATGAGGAAAAGATTGCAACGCACCAAGATAACATGTCATGTATACTCCCCCTGATGTATACATAACGACTCCCCCTGATGAGTACCTCAAATCATAGGAGTCGGATGCCAAGTTGCCCTCACAACTATACCAAGGAAAACCCCAGTGGGAAAAATACCTCTTGGTCTAAGTTGAACAGAAGTACAATGCATCATTGTATGGATGTTCTCATAGGTCGCCTCGTTAAAAACCTTACCAAGTGAAAACCCAATGGGAAAAAACAAACCTTGGTCTAAGGACAAAAAGAGCGCGACACATCCAAAGTGCAGAGTTGCTAAAGACTTATCCGAAAATCAAGTTTTCTAAAGTCTTGATCTCCATGCACTAAATCAGTCATAACTTCTTCAATTCAATAGGCATCAACGAAACTGTAAGAACTTATGAAAACTAGACACCCATAGCTTTTCATTCACATATAGTACGTAACCTATATCGACCTGAGCAGATCACAAAGCTCTATCGAAGTTGACTCAGCAAATTACCGGACATATCTTGTCCTACTTTGCAACAATAGTCATATGTCACTCAACATGATGGATGTGATCAAATGGTTGGTTTCCTTGGAAAGTAGACACAAACCTTTCCAATGGTACCAATTTCACCATTTTCCATCAAGTGAGCTGCCCTGTAGGTCATATGGGAGATAGACCAACACATTCTGGGCAGATTCGGGTATCAGTTTTCAAGTGTCCTTTTTATCGAGATAGAGCACTACACCAAAATGGCCGATTTGTCACCTTCAAAAGCAGTGACAAATGGCTTTTGTCACTGCTATTGAAGGTGACATTTCCGGGGGTGACAAGTTCTTTTGTCACTGCTACTGGAGGTGACAAAATTCGATTGTCACCGCTAAATTCACACCTAAAAAAGGGTACATAAAAAACACTAGTCACTGTATTTGTCACTGTCATGGGAGGTGACAACTCTTTTAATTTGTCACTGCCCATGAAGGTGACAAATATCTTTATTTGTCACCTCATATTGTCACCTCTATGAACAATGACAATATCCAACTTTGTCACCGCTGTTGTAGGTGACAAATGTCCCGTGACTTCTAATTTTGTCACCTCCTTTAGCAGTGATAAATCGAGCATAATTTAACCACAATAATATAATTTTTCTAAATATTTTTTCTTTAATTTTTTTCATACCTGTACAATTATTAACTAATCAACTATAAATAACACAAATTTCAATATCACCACACCCACATCATTTTAATATCACACAATGCACTAATTAAATTCATCATTTGTTCAAATTTATAAACAACACGCAAGTGTTCAAATTCACAAGTTACACACATAGTGTTCAATTTCATAAAAAATACTTAACAAAAGTAAGACTTAACGCTCAAATCATTTTAGCAACCATATAGGCCATACCACCCAACTACCCTCGGTTTCCTTGATATTTGTGGCACACCCTTGACTATGTAGATACAAACTCTGTCCCTCTTCTCCTGGAACGACGTCAATTACTAGAACTTTACGTTCAAAGTCCACCAATGCATGACCATGCACAATCGTTCTCGTAGTTGCCGTTGAAACAATCACTCCAGTTGCAATCTTCTTTGATGCATCTGACAAGCTAAAGCAAGTATTCTTCCAGGTGTTCCAACAACGATGTGCGGACATTCTTCAAAAGATCTTTGTGAATTTTGATGTTCATACCAACACAAAAAACAACAACTTTGACATCCGGTAAGTATGTGTTGAACCTTTCAAGTTCATGACAAATCTGCAAATATAAAATAACATGCAATGAAGGGTAAGTAATTAATCAATCGGTAAACCAAGGGAATTGTTTAAAATAGAAAGCACTGTATGTGCCTAGAAGTGCTCAGTAAATAGAGTGTACTTTTACAATGAGACATCAAACCCCAATATTCTAAAGCTAATAAGCAAAATGTGAAAAGAAAGTACATGCCTGGTAAACTAATTCCCTTGTATGGCATAGAACAAGAGCTGCAACTTGTCCTGCAACCGGTTCAATCTGCTGTAGTGTTGAAAGAACAAATACAAGGCTTTTCCCCATACTGATTTTGCTTGGCGAGATAACATCCATTCCCAATATAGCTTGAGGTATACACTCATGTTGAACTAATGAAGAACCAAATAAATTCATCGAGGATGCCTCGGATTCGATTAAAAGTTATTACCATTCAACTTCTCCAAGGTAGAGTGAGATAATGATTTACCTGAGAAATCATAAGATATCAAACAGTTGTAAGCCTCTGCAAATAACTGGTATAAGGAACCAGACAAGGGAACATAAAAGTTTCAAGGTGTGGATAACAAAGAGACAACCAGCAAAACATTAATGAAATATATTTTCCGAAAATCAAAATAAAAAGTTTCACATGGTCTAGATAATAAGTTTTTTTCATTGGAACTTGGAAATCCAACCGAAATCACAATACTGAACTCTTATTCACGACTATATACCACCAAAGTTGGAAATGCATAACTCTAACATCATACCATGCTTATGTCAAAACAGTGTAAAAAATGAATTAACCACCATAAAAATCAGCTCTATGCAATAAATATACGGGTTTAATGTCAAGAACCTTGAACAAATCCCAATATCCGAGAATTGGAGACGTATTTTCAGTCATGCTTAGTTTATGTACTCCAACATTTGAGAATCACTTTCTACTGTCCCTGAAGAATGAATGGATCTTTCTGCAAACTTCTGTTTGGAAAATATGCCCTTTAATAGAATGGCAAAATTGTCTCTGCTCAACCAAACATTCGGTTACTCTATGTTCCATGTTATTGACTGATCTTTTGATATATCCTCTCGCCACTCCTTTTGAAACTTTTGCAGTAGAAGAGTCAACAATCTTTGCAATTCAGGCAGGACTTGAGCAGGGAACAATTTCTGATCTCATCTTTATTAACATTAATATAAACACACCTCCAAATCAATACTCGTAAGCATACTAATAGCTGCGCAAAAGAGTATGTAATTGCCGTGGAAAGCAATTCAAAAGTTGGTTACTCTACCAAATTAGACTAATATACTGACACAGGTATGAAGCCCCAAATTAAATCAAGTTACCGGAAAAAAACAACTAGCGTCTACTATTGTTGAACGAGCTAATGACAGTCAGAATTGACAACTTACAGGGTCGAGGTCAGAATCGTTAGGAGGAAGTTGAAGGATCTCATGAAAAATTTGTCGGTCGGCGGCATCGAGGCCAGTGCGGCGGGTGCGCCATGGTCTATATAATAAGTTAGCTAAATAATACACGAAGAGGAGTTAGTGCTCAACAGAACCGGCATAACCTGATAAAGCTAAAAAGACATGCCTTCCAATGGATGTTAAATTACAGATATTGAATATATACTGCCTTAACAATTATTTAAAGTTAGATGCCAACAACATCCAGTATTAGTCATTTGCTTTCAATTAAATGATAGTTTATATATCAGGATTTGTAGCACCGTAATACACAGAATCCAGTTCAATTTCACATTCAATGAAATAACAGAGCTCAACAAACACACAGATAGAGAGAAAGTGAGTGAGAGAGAGGGAGAGAAGGGGCTTGCCTTCTGACGGATGTTCAAAGCCTGAATCCACAATAGCACGTAAAAGCTCTGGCTTCAAGAGGAAGTTTTTGAATCCTGAACTGTGTATCCCAACATAACCCCTGCAATTGAAAAGGAAAAGTTTGTCACGGTCATTAGCGGTGAACAACTATATCAAAACACATAAAGAACACATACACCTAATAATTTCCACAAACGTTTAAAGATACGAGATATTGTTCTAGCAATCAGACCAGTTCATCTAAGGAGGAGGATACCTCTTAATATATGGAATCGCACAGGCATCCAAGAAAATCACTTTCATAAAACAGAGGATAATACGACATGTATGTTATGTGAAATTATTAGGTTTGACCATATATTATGATTAAGTTTGACCAGCACATCATCAGTTCAGCACATAACAACACATGATTCCAGCCAACAAAGATACAACACCTAAAACCACAAACTATCATCATCTGATGACAGAAAATTAACACAAACACTCCACACATATATACTCATCACACTAGAGAATATATAACATACTATATATTCACAACAAACGACAAATTTAGACAATTTGAACTATTCCTTTGGGATGGCTAAAATTCCAAGACACATAAAAACTGGTCCAACTCTATTTTCTTCACTTATAGATTACGAAAATCCCAAAAGTTTGATTTTTTTGTTACCCAAAGTTAGATTATAAATTCCTTTAATTAAGCATCAAAACCTCATCTTTAAGAAGTGGAATTGTTAAAAAAAAATAAAAGATCCTTAGGAAAAACACAACTATATCCAATACTGTTTGGTTGTTATTAGTGGGGGGAAAACAGTCCCTTTCTCTGAGCAAATTCTTAGCTCAACCACCAAAGGAGATTCCAAGGAAACAAATCAAATTTAAATAAAATAAAAAGAAGTCAGCCATATAAACACTTTAACAAGCTCTATTTGATATGTGCAGTGTCATCAGTATAACTAGCAATTGTAAACAAAAGGAAGTCAGCCTAAGATTCATCATGTATGGAAAGGTAAAATATATAAACACAACAAATTTCAAACACTAAATTTCCTAATGCAGGTGAACAAAAATTTCAAACACCAAGGTTTTACCAGTTTGACAACAAAATCATTTAGGTAGGAAAATCACACATCAGCAACAATACGATTCAACACCACATAGGATCTATCGTAAGTTTTAATATAATGCATAACAAACATAAATGAGTAAATTAGGGTTTATTTGGTAGTAGTAAATTAGTAATAATAATATATAATAATACTAAGTAAATGTGGGTTTAATTTTTTTTTAACCAAATTAGGAAATGGGTCGGGTTACGAACCAGTGGATACCCTTAATACCCCAGTTGGAGTGCCTATTCGACTTGGTTGTATTTGGATATTCAAGTCGCTCGACTAACCCTATCTCCTCTAGTCGAGTGACCCAGTCAGTCGTGGGTTTCCGACTTGTCGACTAGTCGGCGACTTTACAACAATGGTATACGATCACTTGTCAGTATTTAACATCAGCATTAACTATATAACAAACAGATGCAAATACACTATTTTTTACCTGGATCAGCCATACAACATTCTCACTGTATAAGTTATTATTTACGATCCAGCTTGCTAGTTGGTCCCACTCACTCATCTTTCTGCCATATATTGATATTCGATATTCAGCCATCTGGACAAGAGCCAAAAAAGTCTCACAGACTTTAAAATAAGAACGTTCAAGCAAGCTAACCAAAACAAATAAATAAACAAACAAACAAATAAAAAACAAAAGGAGCCTTTCATCCCAATAAATTGTGGTAGATTTCAAGCAAGCAAACCATAAAAAGGGCAAACTCCATGCGCTAAAGCGCTTCCCAGCTAGTGTGGGGGTAGAGGGAGGGTGGTCGTATATGTATGCAGCCTTCACTCTTGTATTTCTGCAAAGAGGTTGCTTCCATGATTCGAACCCGTGACCCGCAGGACACCAGTGGAGCAACTCATCGTTGCACCAAGCCTCACCCTCTAAGCAAGCAAACCATATATTGCAAAATATGATGTCTCACAAGCAGCAGCAAGCAGCATAAATGTAACCAAACTTACCAAAACCAAAGACATAAAATCAAGACAAGAGACCAAAAAAAAAAGCATGTAATTAACAATGTTACAAGTAACTAATAATAATGAAAAGTAGCAAAAGGATACAAGTAACTCAAATTATACCTATCTCAATTTAACACATGTAAAAAGCGAGTCAACTATAACCTACCATGAATCTAGAAACCCACTAAACGAATAAACTATGTGGCTTCTCATTAATTAAGCATCCAATAACAAACAAATGCATCTAACAGGTTATCAGAGACCCACTTGATATTTACTTTCTTCCATATCGGTAAAAACTTGCTTAGTCAATTCACCAAGAAAACGGCCTGTTGGAAACATGACAAGTTAAACTAGAATACCATCAGCAGAAAACATATTGAAAATACCAATGATGTAACAATGAATCATAGAAAGAAGAATAATTATTGGTTATGTGCAATTTCACTACACATTGACTTGCAAATACCATCTTCTTTTGGGTATTAACGGAGATTTATAAACTGGAACGGAGATTGATAAAAAGATTGACCCCTACCAATGAGCAGAAAAGGGAGGAGGAAAGAGATAGCCCACTTTGAATTCAGTGAATGGACTCAAGGAATTGAAGGCAGATAGGATAGATACTGCCTCTTACCTGCCGATAAAATGTACCACAGACAGAGAGAGGATCACAGCGGTAGTTTTTCTCCGATGGCTGGACGGAGAGTTGAGAAAAACGGTCGGGGCCTTCTTCCTTGAAAGAGTCGCGAGAAGGAGAGTGGGGGAGGAAGAGATTGCGCGGTCGCCGTCTAGGTTGGGAGAGGAGATTTTAATTTTGATTTTTAATATCTGGGCATATTTAGGGTTTTCTCTCGTTGTTTAAGGAAGAGGCGTGGCCGATGCCTTTGATAAAAAATTATTTAAACTTGTCACGGTTGCATGCCGTGACAAAATTTTATTTATACTTGTCACAGTTAAAAACCGTGACAAACATTTTCATTGTCACTTTTTATCATTTGTCACCATCATTAGCCGTGATAATATTTGTCACGGTCATTAGCGGTGACAAATAGCGCTGATAAAAAGGTGACAAATCGGCCATTTTGGTGTAGTGGAGCGAGCTTCAAGCTTCTTGTCAATCACAGACATTGCGGAGCGCATCCTAGGCCATCATCACAATGGCTTTACCGGATTATTACGAATGAGTACATCGAGTCAAACATGAGTACATAATACCGTACTTTTCTCTTAAGACTACATCATCACTTAAGTGAGTCAAGTCTTATCATGACTTCGACTAGTCATTGGGAATCATATAGGCATTACTTTATCGTCTCTTAGGGAAACCGTCCCTTAGATTGCCTTAAACCGATTGATGAATACGCATCATCAAGTGTCCCCAAGATAATTTCATTCTTAACTTGGGATTTAGCGGAATCTCTTAGTCTCACAAGAGTACATCACTATAAACCCTTAGTTTTACATGCAAAAGCTTCATATCTCTTCCAAATCAAGTATATACTTAGTATGCATTCCCGACGCGCTCCGTGGTCAGGAGCCACTTGATTGGAGTCTGATCCACCACTAGATCCTTCCATCACTTAACTTAGTTCCCTACTAAGATAAGATTTAACCACAAGCTGCACATCAGTTTTTTGGGAAACTATCTAACTGAAAAGATAGTGGATGCTATAGCATCTATTACGATAGCACAAGTAAGTTTCGTGTCATCGTAGTCGATTCCAGTGCATTCATGAGAAACCTCGCGCCATGAGGTGAGTTTAACTCCTTCTCTCACTCGCCTTAACAAAGTATACGGATAGATCTTATCTTTGGAGTGTCGGCACCACTTCAACAAAGGGCTATCACTTTGTTTATACTGGAGTCGCATATGTTTCCATTTTAGGCCAAGGCTACAACGTTGTATATTTTCAACGAAGTATGGTTCAATTAAACTCACATTCCACGTCCTCATGAACCGGCTTTATTCATAGAATACTCTTTATGGATTGACATTCATTGAGGCGTCCCCCAATGATGACTATAATCCAGAATCACATGAGACGGATGAGTTCATTTGATCATATGATCAAGTTTCATGTACCAAATTCGCATACATTCTTAGCGAGAGTATGTATCGAACCAAGTGGCATCCCAATACTCTATGAGATCCACGGCCTAGTAACACCATCTACCACAATTTGTGGTGTTACCATATCACCATTTATAGGTGACGAACGTCCATGACCGGACACAATCCTTGCAGATATGTTTGCAGCATGTATTTAATCTCGTCACTTTAGGGAACTTGGTGAGGCACAGTAGGGACAAACTACGACAATTCCAAGTCGTTCTACTCGAACATGATCGTTCGCATCTCCCCCTAACGACGGGAAGACTGGCTCATCAAAGTGACTTACGAGATCGTCTGCCAAGGTATATTTTAAGTGGACTATGAGTGAAAGCGCATGTCATATTCATCATTTATAACTCGTCATAATGCGTTGTGGTGACGCACTTTGGCACATGAACATGTGGACGATAAAGGTTTTCAGTGTTAACGTAATCCAGTTAACAAAATGCATACTGTTACACTCGTAACTAAATATTTGAATGATGATAGGTATAGGTGAATATGACATGTTGACCGATGCTACATAACCGTAGCTACTGGTCTTGAGAATCCAACAAAACCGCCATTATGCACCACCGGGATCGAACATAAAGAAACGATTGAACCGATGATAGGCTGTTGGTTTTATCGAACCTCTAGTGCTTTCTTGAAGAGTTCACTCCCTTCACCAGCCCCAAACACCTCAAAATTTCGTGAGCATGTATAAACATGTGTTTAGGATTCCAAAACCATCAACCTTGTGGTCAAAAACCGGTCGAAATGACATCGAACTGGTCGTTGGGACGGCTGGTGGTATGTGAAAACTTCATTTAAGTGGTTCACCTCCTTCCAGTCTCCAAATGGCACCAAAATTTGTGAGAAGGTAGCCTTGGATGTTAGGAAGTACTCGTTAAAATTTCACTTTAAGACTTGGTCTAAAAAGTGGGTGAACCGACCTTTACAATGACTGGTCAGCAAGTTGGACAACCATAACTTAGGTTTCATCAACTTATCAATAATTGTCAAAGGAACAACATAACATATAAATGTTATCACTTGAGTACGACCATTTGTGAACACCATCATAGAATCATAAGCCACACATGCTAATACTTATGATCATGTATGTATAAGGACTCGGTGAAAATGGAGGACTCAGCACCATGCTTATGTGAGTTGCTACATTATTCTCTTTAGCATAGGAGGGTGTCATCTCCTAATCGTGCCAAAGAATAGGCTTTAATAAATGAACATGGCTAAGAAGGATCATCGGGGCGGTCTTTGGCGTCACACATGCTTATGAAATCAAGACGCGGATGACATAAATATCATCATCGGTCATGAGCCCTGCTCAAGACTCCACCAACGTACTTTGGTGTCTTTGATCCAACTAGTTTCTTTGTTCAAAGAAAATGATGTCCATGACAATACCGTGGTATACGGATCATCAAACTGTCCAAACTTCGGACTATTAAAGCCTAAATGTGTCAATGTCCCAATACATCTTCTGGTTACAAAAACCGATGCAAGCCAGACCATATTGACTCATGAATATTTTTCCTTTTCACATATCCAATACAAGTGATGCATAAGATTTTATTTCTCAGAAATCACAATGAGATGCTATGAGTGATACACTTTGGCATATATATCATCGAGTCATAACATGGTTCAATTGTTATGAAATATATGTGACTAGAAAATGTCATTCGGCATTCAACAACTTGAGCATTATTCCACTCATTGATTGTGATGACCTATTCATCATAGTCACAATAGATTTATAAACCGAAATCCAAAAATATCGTGTTCCTTGAAAATAGCTTAATACACACTCAATTTTGCTTGCAAAATTTTACAAATATGAGCATAACGAACACTCTAACAATATAAAGATTTTATACCAGATACGATCAAAATGATCTATCACATTGAGTGCATAACATGGCAAAGTTATATGCCTAAAGGGCAAAATTACGACACAAGCATGGTGTAACACTACCATGCACACGCTCGACCTTCTTATAAGGGTGCGTATTTTGGGCTTCCCCAAGGAAAATATTTTTCAACATTTGAAAGATGATAGTTTAGCGTACAACGCATACCAAAAACTGCATCATTTATGGCAAATTCGGCTAAAAAGAGGTTGGAAAATATGTTTCATAAGACCACTTGCAAATTTAAGATGGGAACCAAGTTGGTTGGGACAAAAGTTAGCACAATCGCTGAAAATAAAATTCCGTGCAGCTTGACCTTTGTTCACTAAAACAGCGATAACTCCCTTGTTAGGAAGGCTATGGACGAACGGTCAGATGTTCTGGAAACTAGACTTCCGCATATTTCTATCCATATATTGTGTACCACACGGATCATTAAACGCAGATCACAGTGCATGTTTTAATTGACTGCTTTAGTATTTCCCAAGTTTAGTGAGAAAACAAGGTTGAGACCATATCCAATGGCATAAGTGTTGATGCAAAAACATGGCAGTGACAGCCATATGTGCGTTTAAACGCAGCAGGGTGTTCGATTTCTTATCTCGACTAATGATCCTTTCGGTAACTCCAACTTGGTAGACTTGCAGAGAAAGTAGGAATGTCGGTACAGCTAAGACTGTTTAAAAACCACTGATTCCGTTTGAACTTTCAAAGCATAAACAAATACCAAGGAGGATGCGCCTAGTCATGATCAAAGTGTAGACTAAATCCACCAAAGTGCATCAAATCATCCAAGAATTTTAATTCTCAATTTGCAAGTATACGTCATAATAGCCATATTATATATATATACAACACGGCGTATCATAATTAAGCATTTTGAACCATGAGACGTAATGAATATACCATAACCAACTTGTCTTGACCATCCAATAAGATCGACTAAATATAGTCAAATGTATAAGGCACATGCCCTTACGAATACTCGGAAAAGTATTCGGACCTATAGTCATACGAACTATAATCGAGGTCAACGAATTCATGTATTTACCGCAATATGCCATTGATTTACATGTTGAAATTCATGAGAATTACTCGTACATTCTTTCATATATCTTATTGCAAGGAGACGGTGCATGACTACACCCACATGCAATATTTTATTTTAATAAGATGAAAGATGAAGTTTTTCAAGTATGGGATTGGCTCAAGACCAACGTGGTGGTCGCTCAATTCAACGTGACAATTCCGTCACAAATCGATTTTAACCATGACATATCCGTCGCAATCGATGTTTGACCCATTTGTATGTCACAAATTCGTGACTAATCATGAACGAGTCATAACTTTACCGTTACCGATAATATTCATTTTTTTTTCAATTGTTGGTTTAAAATCGACAAAAACAATGACGTCAAATCGCACCCAAAACGTGGTGTATGCAACAACCACAAATATCGACTTTCAACAATCATCCGTGACTCCCCCAGGACCGTCACACAGTTTACTTCGACATACGAGAGTGATACCACCTCTCATAGTCTCATCCACCGCAAAGTAGCGTGGGAGATAAAGAACCCAAATACCCAATTCCCCAAAAAAAAATTCCCAAAAGAGAGGAATTGAAAAACGGGAGCTTTAATAAAATCTTACGGGTACTTGGTTCCATATTTGCTTTGGTCCTTGAACGGGAGCTTCTCTCCATATGAACAACATATTTCCGTGGGTACTCCGTTCTATATTTAATTTGGTCCTTGAATGGGATAATAAATATGACTTCTGTCCATAGCGTGCACATCATTATGAGCAACATATTTTCCTATATGCACGTAAAACATAAACATGGTAAGATTCATAAGTGTACAAATCAATGAACAAATGAATCATTAATTAAGAAAAGATGGAGAGTTGAGAAATGCCCGGATAGGGCTACTGGGCTTGATAATTCATCCGAAAAAGGACTCGAGCGCGGCGATGCAGCAACTCGGTATTGGATGAGGTCAGATCTCCAAATTTTCTTATAAAAATCTGCTTCTGTTCGGAGGCATATTCAGTAATCAATATTACTCAGAATCCGATCTCTACCGTTGAATATACATATATTTGTGTTGGGAAGTTGCTGTCAAAATTTTACACCGATCCGACGATTAACGAATCGGAAAACATGTTTTTAGTACGACTGTGCTGTGCAGAAAATTTACGCGTGGAAATTCTCGTCTCTCATTTTTTCTTTTCTTTCGCGTACAGTTTCATCGAGAAATACTATTCCGAATCAGATCTCCACTGTTGAACTTGTAGTTCTTACTTCGTGAAGGGGCAGAAACGGGTTGAATAGGGGCAAAAAAACGGACTGGAGAAAAAAAATGGGACTGCCGAGCGGGTCGGGCCAGGTCAGCAATCGGGTCAGGTGTGGGTCATCAAGATGCAACTGGGTCGGGACTGTGCTGAAGCCGGTTCGCGTTGTTTGGAGGGTTGTTAAGGTTTGCAGATCGCGGTGAATCCTGAATCGCGTGGCTGGGATGTGTCAACTGTTCCTGTTTCGTGTAGGTCAGATTTTACGGTAGCCGACTTCCTGTATTGTGGCGGTGCGTCGCGAGGAGTTCGAAAAATCTAGGGTTCATGGCGGACGGTTCGCGTGGTGATGACAACTCTGGTCTAGTTGGTGGTCGACTCTGATTGGAGTTGTAGAAGTGAGCGCTCCAATCGCTTTTGCGTTGGTGAATCGCGGTGGTAGTTAGCCGATCTGTATTGAATCGCGGGCTGGTGGCTGGTGGCGAGCCGCCTGGCGGGTGGGGGCAGGCTCTGGTCGCGTCGGAGCAGGACAGGTGACGGGCGATTTGCAGAGGGAGTTGCAGGCCGAGGGAGTTTCGAGGGGGGTAGCGGCGTTGGCAGGGAAGAAGAAGACGATTACGGTTTCTGGATTTTTTTTTCTTTTTTTCTTTTTTTTTTTCGGAATTTTCAGAAGTATCGGACAGAAAAAAAAATTCTTGCTCAGTTGGGAGAGCACGTGCTGATAACATGTTTCAGGAGAAAGTAAAAAGACTGTAAATAGAGTCAATCAATTGCATTCATAACACTGATAGAGGGGCCTTTATATAGACATTACAATGAGAGTCTTTCCATACATAGGATTTCTAGATAAGGTAAGACATCTAATAGGATCCTACTACCTCTAGAAGGATCTAGAACCTTCCATCTATGTATCTACAACTAGTATTGGGTAAGACACATCATGGGAATAATAATTCCTGGAACAGGTATATGATTTTTTAAAATTCTAATTTTTGATATATATGTTAATCATAATATATTATATAATAATAAAATTTTATTTTTATAATAAAATATTTTTAAACTAGTAAAATTATGAATGGAACACGGCGCGGCCCCTAGAGCTATAATAATCTTTCCATTACTTCTAGGGGTGTGCATGGTACGGTATGGTACGGTTTTAGGGTAAAATCGATACCATACCAAATATATTCGGTTTATTATGATTTAATATCATAAACATTCGGGTTTTTTCGGTTTGGTATTTTGGTATTTCAGTTTGGTTTATATCGGTATGGTATTTTTTCGATTTTTCTACTTGATAGTTGATAGCATTAATAAGACAAAAACACTCGAATAAATTAATTCAACAAGGTACCATAAATACCTGATCCAAATTAATAGCTAAACCAAAAAAATCACACTAACTTTAAGACAGTAACTAATTTAATGTTTAAGTTTTCATCAAACTATTTTGGAGGATAAAAATAAAAAAAAAGACAAACAAGTGTCTTGAACTTCAATAAATTTGTTATACTTCTATATTCATGTGAGTCTGTAACTACTATATATCTGATATATATTATCATAAAAATATTAAATATAAGTAATGGTACGGTACGTGTTTTTTCGGTATTTAAGTCAAATACCGTACCATTACCGAAGTTTCGGTTTTATAAAAAATAAAAACCATATATGTCGGTTTAAGCGGCTTATCTGTTTTTTCGATACAATTTTTACGGTGCGGTGCAATTTTTCGGTTTAATCGATTTTTTTGCACCCCTAATTACTTCCACTTTTGTAGATTTCCTCTAGAGTTCGCTCGGTTATGAAATATGAATTTGAATTTAAACCGAAGAACACAAACAACAAGCTGGAATAGCTCAGTTGGTTAGAGCGTGTGGCTGTTAACCACAAGGTCGGAGGTTCAAACCCTCCTTCTAGCGGTTAATTTTCCCAAAAATACTGGTATTAATAAACTTTTTTTATAAAGTGTTATATCATATGTGTTGCTTTTTTTTTTTTTTTTTTTTACCTCTATTATACTGATTCGTTCTAAGTAATTGATAAATTAATAATGATTAATTTATTAACTAATTGATTCCGTTATCAATTTATTATTAATGTGTATTATTAATTTCTATGTTCAAAATATTATATTGAGAGTTATATATTTTTATATAATATTTAATATAAATTTTATAAATCTCATTCAATTAAGTAGCCTTTTTTGTCTGAATTTATTAAATATAAATGTTTCTTTAATAATAATTTATTTTAAAATAATAAAAAAATAGATAAACTATGCACATATTATGTGAATAAAAAAGACTGTTTTTATTTTCATGTGAAGATGTGATATAATGACATACTCTTCAGTCATGCATATGGTTAAATAATTAGGGACAGTTGCTGAATGATTTAGTACAGAATGGTTGAGTTGCCAGAATGGTTGAAAGGCTCTGTACGGTTGAGTACCCTCCTTCTAGCGGTTAATTTTTCGTATTTTTATCTTTGTTCCGGTTTTTGTTTGTGAATCAGCCACAACAAGGCCCAAAAATACTGGTATTAATAAACTTTTTTTATAAAGTGTTATATCATATGTGTTGCTTTTTTTTTTTTTTTACCTCTATTATACTGATTCGTTCTAAGTAATTGATAAATTAATAATGATTAATTTATTAACTAATTGATTCCGTTATCAATTTATTATTAATGTGTATTATTAATTTCTATGTTCAAAATATTATATTGAGAGTTATATATTTTTATATAATATTTAATATAAATTTTATAAATCTCATTCAATTAAGTAGCCTTTTTTGTCTGAATTTATTAAATATAAATGTTTCTTTAATAATAATTTATTTTAAAATAATAAAAAAAAATAGATAAACTATGCACATATTATGTGAATAAAAAAGACTGTTTTTATTTTCATGTGAAGATGTGATATAATGACATACTCTTCAGTCATACATATGGTTAAATAATTAGGGACAGTTGCTGAATGATTTAGTACAGAATGGTTGAGTTGCCAGAATGGTTGAGAGGCTCTGTACGGTTGAGTGCAGAATGAAATTTGGTTGTTTGGTAACTGTTCTGAATGATAACTCTGAATGGTAACAAATTACCATTTTACCCTTCTATATAAAAATAGTGATTAAAAAAATCCCATTTTTTCATCCCCTTGCGTACCAAAACCTCTTCTTTTTATAAATAAAAACCCTATTTTTATAAATAATTGTGTATAATATTTTTAAATTTAATTCATTTTAAATAATAATTATTATGTATAATATTTTTTAATTTAATTCATTTAGAAAATTATAATAATAATTATGTATACTATTTTTTATTTAAATTTATTTAAAAATAATAATAATTATGAATAATAATTCTTAATTTAAGAGGAGGGGTAAATCTGGAAATTGTCTGCCTCTGAATGATTGAGAGAGGGTATGAATGCTTAATGGTTCAGAATTCTTTGTAACCATTAAGAGGGCAAAAAATTTTTGGCAAACAATCGTAACCTCTTAATGGTTACATTAAGAGCCAAACAACGGCCCTTAGATTCTGTTAGTAAAAACAAACTTTCGAGTTGGTAAAAGTAACTCAAAAAGCTTGGTTGCAATGAAAATAAGAGCCATCAAATTAGTCAAATACGTGTCCAAATAAAGTTAAAATTTGCTGATAATTCTTTAGTGTCAACAACATATCTTTCAGCTTGGATTTTTCACATCCTATATATGAATGTTTTGTTAAAGGAATAATACCATTGTGTTCCTAAGTCTGTTAGTTTATGGGTTTTCCTAAATAGGATTTGGCCGAGGCCTGTTTGTATGTACTTCACCCTATTTAAGGGATCTCATTGATGGAATAATACAACAACACTTTTGCCCTACTTTTTGTCTCAAGTTATTTTCCCTTCAACACGTTATCAGCACGTAGTTCCCGGCTGAGCACAAAATTTTCCTCCCGATTTTCTGAAAAAAAAAAGAAAAAGAAAAGAAACAGCCGAAAAACCCTAATTCCTGCCGCGGCCGCTAACCCTAAACCCCACAAACGGTCGTACCAAATCTGCCGCGACCACCGACGCCGCAAATCGGTTCACTGCCACCACGTTTCGATCCAAGTCGTGCCTCGCTCCAGATCCGTTCTTGAGCCCGACCTCGATTGAAGTAAGGACCGTCGGCGCCTTCTTTGTTCCATACCGACAAGAAGTGCATTTCCTTGCACCTCCAACCTGCGAAAACCGATTTGTCTCCTTGTACATCTGGACCTGCAACACCTCGAAGGTCAGCCCCTTCATCTCCACAACCATCCGCCACCTGTAATATACTGCCCGTCGCATCGCTGCCCCATCCTCGATTCAGTAGTTGGCGCCACCTTTGTGATGCACCACTGCTCGGATCCTCACCAATCTCGTTTCACAATCAACATCGATTGGACTTTTCTCGGTATGCAGCCCCCAGGATTTTGAAGAAGACACAATCAGGCCCGAACTGAGTTTTCCCACCCAATACGTACCACACTGCGATCGATTCCGATGGTGAACTAGTTGTCCGGCCCCACCATTGCCACCCGACTTTGTTCGAAAAAACAGAATTTTTTACCAACAATCGCCAAGCAAGGAACCAAGACGACTCAAACGGCGATTGGAACGAAGATGGCAATTTACGAAATAAATTGACGGTATGCCCTAGGAAAGAACCATGTCTTTCCTATAAGGTACACAAATACGAACCTTACTATCTGCAATGTGCGAATTTACATTTTTTTAATTGCTATTAATTGCATATTATACTCCGAATTTATTTATGCTTAATTAAACCAAAAGCATGATGCATTCATAATTTTAATTAAATTAAAATAAATTGCTTATAACAACTTGAATTAAAATAAAATCACGTTGCATTAATAATTATTGCGGCATAAGAAACCTATTTGACTGCATTTATGCCTCTATAGATATATTCATAGGGCTATGTGATTATATCTATAATTATATATATACTTTGCATGCATCGTTAGTTATGGCATGTGTATTAGGTTCATCATTAGTAGAACCTAGAGGACTTATTTCTACTGTATATATCAACTCGAACCGTGATAAAGTAATTTCATTGGTAATCCTCAATAGCATCGAAAGTAATTTTGACCATATCTTGGTTCCGAAAAATAATAATGCTCCCATTATTGAAAATTTTATCATGAAAAGTACTCATGGTAAACTTTGAAAAATCATTTTCATTTTTCTTGTATTAAGATAGCTTATCCAACTCGCCTCAAATTTGATATCTTAGATTCAAAAGAGCTTAAGTACCATAGATGGGTCTCCTACGTCGAGACCACGTTTATCACTAAAGAATATAGTGGTACGCTCCTTAACACCACAGATCAAGTACCGTCTGATAAGATAAAAACGAATGCAGTTATATTCCTTAGGTGACACATCGAATCCAGCCTGAGATAGAAATATCTACGGTTGAAAATCCCGCAAAGAACTATGGGATGCCCGTAAGGGCTAATTTGGGAACATTCACGACACTTTGCTCCCAGAGTTGACCGTGCAGTGGAATGAAATCCGCTTGCTTGAATATAAACGGATCAACGATTTCAACAAAGATATTCTCCGCCTCAAGGCACGCCTAAATTTCTGTGGGAAGGACATCACAGAAGATGACATGATCCATAAAGCTTTTTCCACCTTCCCTACTTCTGCTCATATACTAACGAACCAGTATAGGCTGGAGTATGATAATAAACGCATCACTACATTCAGTAAGCTAATCAACCTACTGCAAGTAGTTGAGAGGCATAACGAAATGTTAGTGAGCAGTAATGTCAGGCCGGTTGGGACAAAGAAAATTCCCAAGGCCAATTATGGCAAAGTGAAGGATGGAAACTACCCCAATGAATAGGGGACTGGATATGATAGGCTTCGTGGTCAAAGACGTGGGGGTTCTTCTAATGTAATGCGAAGACTTGGTGCTCCCGGCTCTACTAGCTAAGGGAACCAAAAAGCACCTACCCATCCTATCGCCTCTAAGGCTCGAGTTGGCAATGAACCGTGCTATCATTGTGGAGATGCTGGACATGGTACAAGAACTGCCATGCAAGCAAGCAAGTCGCATCTCGCTACAAGAAATATAGAGAGTCCAAAGAAAGGAGAACTCACTATATGGAAGAATATGACCTAGACAAGTCCCCCTATGTCAATTTCACAGTCCCCAATCGTCTAATTGAGTCATACGAGCCACAGTCTATAGACTGAATCTTAGTATTATGTTTATTTTCTCGTTTACATTTGGTATAGTTGCCTCAAGACGACTGTGTTGGTGTATTCTTTTCAATAATGGCGTGATGCAACGTTTTTTCACGAACAAGATATTAATATTGCTTACGTTGGATTATTAGCTTTATTTCGAAGTACTGAATATTGCTTGAATGCTTATGGTTCGAAATTTCACTCTTTTCTAAGAAATGAATCGAGGAGAGCTTGAATGTTCTTAGAATAAGGCTTTTATTCATCGAATAAGTCGCCTGCCAAACCTCGGTAACTACGATGATTGGGTCCTCCCAACTCATCAAAGGGCGAGGTAATGCTCAATTCTTGATGCCTAAACGGCAGTCTTCTAAGTTATCAATGCTCTGTATGCATCTAGAGCCCTTCGAACCTTATTTAGCTTCAACAATATACGTAGCAATGGTTTCCAGATTGAAATCCACTCTGAGAATGGAATAGAGTTTATTTTATTAATTCTAATGAATGTGGACGTAAACGCATTTTAGAATAACTCATGAGTCAATCTAGTGGACTGTACCTCACTACTATTAGGTTTTAAAATCCTATGTTGTCACCAACAATGTACTTTGGGACATAGACTCATATAGGCTTTGGCACGATAGACTAGGTCATCCTGGTCGAAGTATAATGATCCATATACTAAAGAACTTGTACGTACATCATTACTTTTCAAGTGAAAATGTGGCAACAACTCAACATAAAGCACAATGTTGACGTTAATCGTGTTATGTCATCCAAAGAACCAGATGCATATCAAATGCCCACCAGTTAGTGTTGCAAAGCCTGCTCTTTAGCCAAAGTAGGAGCGAGACCTTCCTACGCTAAAGAAACAAAAGCAAGCATTCCATTCTTACGCTGAATATAAGGAGAAATTTGTGGATCCATCCACCAAATATGCGGACCATTTATGTATTTATGGTTTTGATGGATTCTCTGACATGTTGGTCACATGCCGCTCTCCTGTCCACTCAAACTGCTGCAGAACTTCCAAGAAACTTATAAGGGCTCACCTCCCTTATAACATCTAAAGGACTTGATGATTAGAGAGTTCACATCAAAAAGTATTTGATGTTTATTGCATGATAGAGATCAATGAATAGCATCTCGTCCCATGTGTATATGCAAAGGTCTCACATAAACCACCGTCGAAAGAATATGTATGGTGATTATGTAATCGGTTATGCGCACCAATTTGTATATATTTGCTTGGAATTATGCAATATTGCACGCAACTTTACTTAAATCGTTCATTCTTAGACCTTTTGCTAACCAATTAGTTTATGCGTACCAGTTGGTAACTGGATAGCTTGATTTTTATATTTTGGACCCAGACGGATTTGAGTGCTAATTGCGCATAATTGGTTACGCATTATATGTGCCTTCTGCGCCCCACAGCGCATCGGTCTTTAGATACGATTAAGTATTCACGTTGGATAAGAATCTCCAGACGTTTATCCGCTATTTAGAACCTTCACAGTGATCTCTTTACCGCACGATTTTCGGATTGTCACTTTAATGAGACAACCTTCCCGTCGTTGGGGGGAGGAGAGAAAATGTAATTTCTTGGGGAACGACAGGAATTGTCATGGTGTCTCCACTTTGTCTCATTATGATCCCCGAACTTCACAATGTTACCGTGAAGCACAAAGAACACTCGATCTTCAGGATGTAGCAGATTCGATGCCTGATGCATTTACTGATATCGTTCAAGTGACAAGATCTCACATTACAGCTGCAAATGTGCCTGTAAGGTTAGAAGTCCCCTCCAAGGGGCACATCACCAATGAACCGAGTGATGCAACTGCACCCGGTGGAGGTGTGGTTGAGGCCGTGGCTCCCTGCGAAGGAAAGGGGTGGAAGCCACATGGTTTGACTAAATACTCACCCAAGTAAGAGGTAGAGTATGGCACAAATTCACATGTTAACCATCAATGAACTCGTTTCATGAGATCATGCTTGATTTTATTATGTCCATGAGTCATGACGAGGGGGACGCCCCGAAGATATGATTCAGAAAATTAAGAATCTCGATGAAATTATGAGGGTGTGGCCTGATCAACCACCCACTTTGATGACATGTCATGAATCATAAAGTACGAGGATGTCGAACCTCGCTCGGTTGGATGAAATCAACATAGAGCTGATTGGCCTATAAGAAAGACATTCCAGGTAGAACTAGATTCTCCGACAAAGAGACATGTATTTGGTGTAGGTAGTGCTAACCTAACCAAGTGTAAAACCTATAGGACATAAACGAACCTTTGTCGCAAATCATAGTGAGAATAGTAGAGTCCTAATGTACAAGGTACACGAAGTAATGCTTCTCACAACGCCTTGGAATTGGTTACGAGGAAATGTACTCCTACGTATACGTTCCGCTATTTGATTAGCGTAGTAATTTCCGAGGGACTGGAAATGCAGCCAATAGATGTGGTTACTGCGTATCTCTATGGGGATCTAGATACGGAGATATATATGGAAGTGCCCGATGGCATTTCATTACCCAAATCAAGTGACTCTAGACCACAGAGTGCATATGCAATTTGATTGAAACACTCAACTTTGCGGTTTTGAAGCAATCCTTAAGGATGTGGTATAACCGTCTAAGTGACTACTTGATTGGGAAGGGATAAAAGAACGATGAACTGTGTCCCTGCGTCTTCACAAATAAGTTCCGGATTCACGATCAATGCAATGTATGCCGATGACATGAACATAATCGGTACTCTTGATGAAATAAGAGAAACCACCGGATACTGGAAATCTGAGTTTGAGATGAAAGGTCTTGGGAAAACTCGGTTCTGTCGAAGCATTGACATAGAACATCGAGTTCGTGGAATTTATTCCACCGATATTCCTATGTCCAGAAGTTTCTCAGGCACTTTAACATGGACAAGGTAAACCCGACTAGCACCCCATGATAGGTCGAACATTTGGATGCAAAGGAAAGATCCATTTCGTCTAAAGAAATGTGACGAAGAGCTTTGGGAGCTGAAATTCCCTACTTGAGTGCAATAGCGCATTATTGTACTTAGCTCAATGTACACGACTTGCTATCACTCCTCAGTTAATCCGCTGACTAGATTTAGTTCAGCATCAATGCAATATCAATGGAATGGTATCAAGAATATCTTCTGATACTTAAAAGAAACTATTGACTTGGGACTATTCTTTCCCTACAAGCAGGCAAAGAAAGCTGCTTACGAAAAGGCAATGCTAAAGTAAATGATGGTGCCGAAGCAACTACCACAAAGTATGTGTTGGTATGAATTGCTTATGTCTTGGAAATCGACTAAGCAAACCCCTTTTGGCTACCTCCTCGAATCACGACAAGATTATTGCTTTGCATGAATCAATCCGTGAGTGTACATGATTAAGAACTATCATTCTACACGTGTGAGGAACTAGCGGTTAAGTACTGCCACTGATGAGCATACTTACATTTATGAACATGATGTAACTTGTAAATTCCCTTGATTGATGGAATGATCCTAACGGGAAATATGTGAGATATAACGTAACATACTCACATAGGTTGCACTTTTTTCCTTAGACCAAGGTTTATTTTTCCCACTGGGTTTTGTTACTTGGCAAGGTTTTTAACGAGGCAACGTTATATGAATGTAAGCATTAGGGGGAGTTATAGAGTTTTCCAACTCTCGAGATCGATGTAAAGATCACAAGAAAATGGTGATTTATAAAGAAACTTAATCACATGTGTTGTACTCTTTTCTTTGACCAAGGTTTATTTTCTCCCATTGGGTTTTGTTACTTGGCGAAGTTTTTAATGAGGCAACGACTACTTGATTGATGTACAAATCAGGGGGAGATGTAGACTTGAGGGGGAGTCTTACATCCACACCGTACGTTATACTCTTTTCCTTCCAAGGATCATTTTTCCCACAGGGTTTTTATCACTTGGAAAGGTTTTTAACGAGGTAACAAGATGTACGATTTTAGGGATCGATGGAATGGTCACCTTAGTAGCGCTATGATCAAATGTAATGATCATATGAGAGGATAGATTCAAAGGACGAAGTCTAAACTTGATGTGTCTAGATGCTGTACTCTTTTCCCTACTATCAAGACATTTTTCCCACTGGGTTTTTGCTTGACGAGGTTTTAACGAGGCAACATGACATGCGCTTGTAGACTAGGCACAAGGGGGAGTGTTAAAGGAATAATACCCATTGTGTGCCTAAGTCTGTTAGTTTATGGGCTTTCCTAGATAGGATTTGGCCGAGGCCTGTTTGTATGTACTTCACCCTATTTAAGGGATCTCATTGATGGAATAATACAACAATACTTTTGCCCTACTTTCTGTCTCAAGTTATTTTCCCTTCAACATGTTTATATATAAGAGGAGAGTTTTTACAAATATGTTGTTCATATTTGTAACGACATAAATTTAATAATATTATCATTTCAAGATATTAATTTTCATATGATATGGAGTTGCCGTGTTAGAGATGAGATGATGAATAGGGGGAACCGAAGATGGTTTACTCATGATGGATTAGTTAATGCACCGAGGATGTGATGCATAGACGCGTTGATCCATCCTTCAAACATTTGAGATTTTTTTTATAATGTAGATCATACATTATTTGTGTTGCCGGAATGAATAAAAACTATGGTTAACGGGCGTGTTAGTGGCTGTTTGTTTACCTCTTAATGATTACATTAAGAGGTAACCTCTGAATCGGCCAGAGGTAGTGGGTGTTTGGCAAAAAAATTATACTCTGAATGGTTACAACAGTCTCTTAACCATTTTGCATCTCCTAACACTCTCAACCATTCAGTGATGTTTTGTTCCCATTGTGTCCTCCAGTCTCTTCTCTGTAACTGGCTCACGATTCTCCATCTCGCTGATTCTCCTTCACGATCTCGATCGATTTGGCTTAACAAATCCTGATGTGATTCTCTTTCACGCTTAGCTTCTTCGAAAACGATTTGATGTTTGGTTTCGGGAGTTCGATTTTTCTGCTAGTACCACATTACTACCTGTTTTTCAAAATCGATTTTTCACGCTTTCAAAATCGATTTTCTGTTGGTTTCTGCTCGATTTTCCTGTTGGTTTCGGTCCTGTGGTTGTTTGTTGGAGGCGACGACAACAGAGAAACGAAAGGTTAGGGTTTATATTACATAATATTATATTTTGCTTTCTTTTCTGTTTGCTTTTGTTTAGCAAATTGGTTTGATTTGTTTGATTTTTAGGGTTAAATAGTAATTTATTGTTATTCAGAGTTATCATTCAGAATTATTACCAAACAATCAAATTTCATTTGGCACTCAACCATATAAAGCCTCTCAACCATTCTGCACTAAACCATTCCGCAACTGCCAAACAGCCACTTAGATGTATAAGAGGCATGTTAGGTGGAATTTATCAAAAATATTTATAAATTTCAGATCTTTCTATTTTACATGTACCGTGTGTGGCTGTCTAACACTAGATAGAGGTCTAATATCGTTTCTCACCACCTCTTATTTCTTTTCGGTGTTTATATATACTAGAGATAACTAGTGTCATAATGGTATCGGACGGTGCCATAATTGGATTAAATTAAAAAAAAATTAGAGACAAAAAAACTACCGGCATCGGAGACCCACCAACCTCTGGCCGCCGACCCGTCTAGAAAGAGCCCAACATGTTGTCGACGGTCCGTCGGAAAAGTCTAGCAGCCGACTGAAAAAGAACAAAAGAAAGACCGACCATCAGAGCTCCACTAGTTGGCTGTCGATGACTTGCCGGAAAACAACTCCGACTTCCGCAGCAAGCGCTGCTGGAGAGCAGCCCAAGAGGTGGTAGAGAACAAAAAAGGCCACCGGATATTATTTGATATTATTTATAAGTATTGCAAACATTTGATATTATTAAATTCAATGTAGAGGGGCGAGGGAGGGGAAGAGAAGGTGGTCTTTTTAGGTTTACACTACTACGACTAAAAAACTGTTCTCTTATATTATATTATGGGAATAGTACCTCAATATCATATATATTGAAAGATTCACCCAAAAAATTCATTGATGAGGGGCAATGACACCAATTATTAGGCTAAAAATTCCATGCCAAGGGCAATACCTTAATGAGGGGCATGCGAAGTGTTGGTGTATTCATTGAGACATTCACCGTGTAGTAATTACACTAATATGAAAGGTCCGAGCGTATTTATTGTGAGGCATACCAAGTGTACGTGTATTCATTACGGATATTATGATTGTGAAGGTTACATGTAATAAGAATGTCCATCATCAAAAATTGTGCATCTATAAATTATAATTGCTTTCCTAAATCTTCTACCATCATATATCATATAAATATTAGGTCCTAAAAATCATTGGAGAGTATTAATGACATCAATTTTGAAGTGAAAATTATATAAGTCTCTACATTGATTGTGAAGTCTTAATGATTGAAAGCATGCATCTACGAGGGAGGGCTGTGTAAATGAATGTTGGGAATGCGAATTGGTCTTTGCAAATAAATGTTGGGATTGAGAATGCGAATTGTTCTTTGCAAATAAATATTGGGAATTCGAATTGAAGTCCTTTATGAAATCAATTTATGAATATTGATCACAGTAATTGTTGTAACCAATTTCATTAGTTACAATCTCTTCGTATCCTGAATAGTTACACATTACAAAGTATAAATAGCATAGTTCAACACATCTCATTTTAATCATCATGGCGTGCATGAGTCGTTGATGAAGAAGGTTATTGAAAAATTGATGTGATGTATATTTTATTTATTTGAATTGTTTCTTTTGGTAATGTGATATGGTACTAAGTTTAGTTTTGATTGTTGTCGTGTGTAATGAGCAGCTCCAGAATGATTAACGTCGTTGGCAAACATATTTGTTTGTGATTGTATTGTTAATGATTGATTATTAGTAATCTTATATGTGTTATTCTTTGTTGCATGATAGGTTTGGGCAAGAAGATTGTGTAGGAGATGATATCTTCGCCAACAACCGTATGTCTTCTTTCATTCCCTTTTACAAAATATATTTATATAAGCAAACACATACACACGTAAAATGTATTTGATTTTATTTAACCCCTCATGTATTAGGAGGGGTGGCCAACTCAAATTCATTCATTTCGTTTTCTTAAAAAATATATTTGTTTGTGATTGTATTGTTAATGATTGATTATTAGTAATCTTATATGTGTTGTTCTTTGTTGCATGATAGGTTTGGGCAAGAACATGGTGTAGGAGATGATATCTTCGCCAACAACCATATGTCTTCTTTCATTCCCTTTTACAAAATATATTTATATAAGCAAACACATACACACGTAAAATGTATTTGATTTTATTTAACCCCTCATGTATGAGGAGGGGGTGGCCAACTCAAATTCATTCATTTCGTTTTCTTAGAAAAATATTTGTGGGGATAAAGTTAAGTTCTATTGTTCTATGTCTTATCGATTTTCCAAATGTCAGGGAATGGATGAAGGAAAAAACAAAGAATTAGAATAAGAAGAAGAAGAAGAAGAAAGCAAAACAACTAGGGTCTTTCCTCACAAGAAAGAAGCCAACAATAATCGTCTTCGAGCTTAGGAGTGTCGAGATCATGTTCAACCAGGGAAATGCAAAGATATTCATCGAGGCAAACTCGATTGGCTGTTCGGTCCTTTAGGCTTCGGTTGTCAACAATATATGAAGTTGAATTATCCTCTAATCAGTCTCATTCTCATAAATTTTATCCATGATTCATTGCGACACTCAATAGTTGGATGGATCTGAATGTTAATATTTTGTTTGCGTTTAATCTTTTTGACTCTTTGATATCCATATATGTATATACTGAATTGTTGGAGGAATAATGAATCTGAGCTTTAATTTTGTAATCTCATGCTGTGAAAGTTATATTCTTTAACTTTTTATCATCATGATCATGCTAAAAATAGAAAATTCAAACTCTATTAAACAACAAAGTACGAACGAATGTTCGTCATATAATAAACTTCCACGTTATAAGCATATAGGCCATGTCTTCAAACACAATATATAATACAAGTTCATTGTTAGGCAACAATTTTTTATACTCAATCACTTTGTCCAGAAAATTAAAAAGTCAAACAAAACAATTAGTTTTGTTATTGTTTCTGAAATCATTAAAGGACAATGTCATTTGTGTTTATACTGATTTGGAGGGTATTTGGATGGTGCTTTTAAAGTAATTTTAACAACTAAGAGAAACTTATAATATAATGAATCATAACCATGCAATAAAGTTCAATGGATAGAACCATGTGCTATAATAACCTGTACCCATGCAACTGAAGTTGCGCTTCAATTAATGGAATACAAAGTGATATATAACTTAATGAAATACATAGTGACATAACTTGAACCCCATCCTATTTATCAAATGATTAAATACATTCAATTTGTGTTCTTACAAACACTACACTCTTTTTATAAAGGTTCTCATTATTACGATGCCCGTTTTGTTCAAATAGATACTTTTATCTTCATTTCTAAAACTTTACGCTAAACATTATGTAGCAAATAATTTTATACAATATCGCAATGCTATGAGACGTGTGGGTTTTACGCTTTTGTGAGACTATGGTATGGCAGATTGATTGACTCTTTTATGGTTATTGTTTTATTAAAGAAATTAATTAATAATGCAAATTTATAATAATGTGTAACCAAACCATCTTAAGCAATCCCAAATTTTGAGAAATTAAGAATAAAAAAAAGCAAAAGTAAAAAAGAAAAAAAGGACAACAACAAGAATTAAACTATAAAGTCAATGAAAGGAAAAAACAATGAGGTTGATCTTATCAATAATCGATTCAACAACATCAAATGTTGCTACACATTTGCCATCATCGTCTTCTAACAATGATACGGATTGTTAGGTGATGAAAGATGATTGCGGCGGTGATTATGAAGGCCAAGAGTGCCTGACATTACGTAAAAACACGTAGATATTAAACCAAAACACAAGTAGGTCGCACGAGTTAAATAAGCCTCATCCCGTGATAACAAACACAAATCACAAACTTATTGAACAAAATAAATAAATAAATAAACAACCTAATACATTACATATAACTGATTATGTAAAACTTATATTACAAACATTGACGCAACCTTGATAAAAAGTATATAAATATCTCCACAAATATTACGTACAAAACACGTAGATATTCAACCAAAAGCACAGCCGGTGCATCGCACGGGTTCGTAAGGCCTCGTATACATAAAAAAGTAATAAAAAAATATTTGACAATAAGTAGCTCGAGTACTCTATACGTACAAATATAATTTAAGGTGCACATATGGATAACTATTAAATATAACATTTAAATTATACCATGAGAAGTTGCAAACCGCCATCGAATACTGGGTGGGTGTAGTCTAGGGATGGCAGGAAAGCCCAAATTTGTGGGGGCCACTCGAACCCGAATCCAAGTCAACGGGTGAAATCCGAGTTGATTGGGTTTGGGTTTGGATTCGGGCGACACCCGATATTACGGGTGCGGGTTTGGGATCACTCAAACCCACACCCGAAACCCAGACACCCGCCCTGTTATATATTAAATTACCTAATTACCCTATGTATATATAAGTAAAAATTCGGATTTTCACTTTTCACCCATTCCTTTCCTACAAATCTCACGGCTCACTCTGCCTATGTTAATTGTATGTTATTGTAATTTAATTTCTTGAGAGTCTATGTTGAAGACTATGTTAAACTATGTTATTATTATATTGTCATTTGTAAACTATTTTATTATTCTACTCACATTTGCAAATTATGTTAAATTATGCTACATTTGCATTTTATCAAATTTGAATTTGGATGAGCACCAAACTTGAATTTTGATTCTGCCTGATCAAGCTGCAGGTTTGGGTTTGGGTGAAAAAACCCGAACCCAATGGATGTGGGTGTGGGTTTTGTTTTGCCACCCAAACAGCCTTTGGGTTTGGGTTCGGGTTCGGGTGGTGATTTCGGGTGTGGGTTTGGGGAGTATGAACACCCGACCCGACCCGTTTCCATCCCTAGTGTAGTCATTTTGAATTACGTTCTTAGAACCATCAGCCATTATCTAAAACAACTTTATAGCAATATTGAATCTAATTAAAACCTACATAATTTGTCATGTCCATTTCGAGTCGTTCGTAATTTAGGATTAAGTTGCAATATTACTTGTCGATCCAAGAATGTCCCATTTGAAATAGAGACTCTCTTAATAAGCTCGAAGACCTAATTTGCTCACAAATTTAGCAAAATCCGGTTGTTTGATTGTTGGTAACTAAAAACAATCCCTTGTAAGAAAATCAAATAAAGTACATAATATGTGCTTCAACATGTGGCCTAACATAAACCTTCATCATTTAAAAAGGGAAGAGTACACCCTATTTGCTATGTTGAACTGTTATACCACTACTAAAAAGCAGCCACAATGACTTCACACTATTAGATTCACAGAAAGAAGTGAAGTTAAAGAAAAAAGAGCGACAAAAATATTACACAAAGACGTCGGATATGTAACGCCTTAAATTTTAGATTAAAGCGGTCAACATAGGGTTAATAAAGGCTTCACATGTGTTAAGCTATTGTATTTTTTTTTTAAGTTTATTCCGGTATTTGCGTCACTAATGCGACGCCAAAAGTCAAAACAGTCCGTTCCTTTAGCCTCACATCCGTGACATCCTGTTTTTTTTTTTTTAAAAAAAAAAAGTAAAGGTCACATATGTGACACACTTGTTTATTAAAAATAGTAGAGGTCACATATGTGACACTAATGATGGTAAATGCAAAAAAAGAAGTAAAGGTGTCACATATGTGAATCGAATGTAAATTAATATATATATTATTGATTTATGTATTGGCGTCACATATGTGACACTAATGCTTTTTAAAAAAATAAATTCCAAAACATAGCTCAGTGGCAGATGCGGGACTCAAACCCGCGCCGATACAATGTATATAGTGGCATTTTTCCATTGAGCTTGTTCATTCATTAAATTTGATATATAATTTATATATGTACATAATCATAATTATAATTTAAAATTATAATTTAATAAACTGATTATAATTAAATAAGTTTTGTAATTTTTATTTAAAAAATAGTTAGACATTATATTAATCAGATAGTATTTATAATTGATCATAGCTAAGTAGACAATATTATTAAAAATATAATATAAAAATACATATCTAAATAAATAATATAATTAAGGTATTTGCGTCACATATGTGATGGCAATATTAATTATTATATAATATTTAATTTATACATTGGTTTCACCTATGTAACACCAATGTTTTCAACATCATTAGCTTCACATATGTGAAGCTAAAATATACACCTACCAAGGCTTTTTTAAAAAAAATATAAATATTATATATTATTGTTTTATGTATTGGTGTCACATATGTGACACCAATGCTTTTTAAAAAAATAAATTTCAAAACATAACTCAGTGGGAGGTGCGGGACTCGAACCCCGCCGATGCAATGTATATAGTGGCATTTTGCCACTGAGCTATGTTGTTTATTCATTAAATTTGATACATGTACATAATCAAGATTAAAATTTAAAATTTATAATTTAATAAACTGATTATAATTAAATAACTTTTGTAATTTTTATTTAAAAATAATTTGACATTAAACGAAAAGCATAAGTACTTTCCATGCAATAAGGACATGCTAACTTTCCATGTGTGCTCCAATCCGATAACATACCATAGGCTGGAAATTCATTAATCGTCCACATCAGAGCCGCACGCATCGAGAAATTTTCCTGTCTTACACGGTCCCAAGTTGTAGCCCCATTTGTCCACAAACTTTATAGCTCGTCGATCAAGGGTCGGAGCATAACATCCATGTTCATCATCGGCCCTTTAGGGCCAGATATAATAAGACTTAAGAAAATAAACTTCTAACGCATGCATAAAGTTGGTGGTAAATTATACGGAGTTACGAAAACTGGACAAAGACCGAGCCTGACATTTCTAGGATCTGTAGGGAACGAAGGATGTGTACGATCAAAATGTCGCCAAGCTTCAACACCGGCAGGATAAATTACTCTTTCTGACTCATCACGACACTTGCCAGGTCATGTGTTGAGCATCACGACACGGAAGGATGTGTATGATGTAGTTTATTTTTTTAATAAGAACTAAAAGTGTAGTTTTGACAATTATTTTTAATTCAAATTAAAATTTATATTAAGAATAATATTTCTGATTAAAGTAATGTGAACCTAAAGAAATTATTTATTTGTTGAGGATTTTTCTTTAGCGTCACACAGTGAAGTTAATATTCGTTTTTTGGCTTCACCCGGTCAAATCTTGAAGCTAATGAAATTTTAGCGTCAGCTTCTTTAACTTCAATTATTAGCTTCACATATGTGAAGTTAAAGATCAAAAGCTTCACAATCAAATTTATTGGCATCAGATTTTTGTGCAGTCAATACAACTATTTTTTAGTAGTGTACGTATTCGTGTACGATAAATATTGTCATTGTCACGATTGAATTATACTTAACTGTAGACAATAGGGTGTAGTCATTTTGAATGACGTTCTTAGATGATAAATATATGATGAGAGAGTGAGTCACATATAGTCCTGTAACTTTTGTCGAGTTCGTAAACCATCTTGTAACTTTTTATTTTATCAATTTTGGTACTTTTTTCACTCAATTGTAGTCCTTAGTATCAACAATGGTCCTTTTCGGCCATCAACTGTTATTTCTGTCGATTCTTACGATTTGTCAAATCTGTCTCTAAACAACAAGAGACCAAGGGAAAATTAGTCACAAATAATCCTTCAAAGCCTTTGATGATGAGTTAGAAGATCACGTAAACGATCCCGGTTCTGTTCGAGGTGATAATAATCCTCTAGTTTTTTGGTGGTTCACAAGAATGGCTCCTCCACACGTTCAATTGTTGATGTTCATTAAGTTCAGTTACGCATATGGCTTGGCCCATGGTAACATCCGCTCAGCACACGATTCAACATAATGGTCTTCTTCATCCCGACTAGTTACTTCGGTGAGATATCTTAACTGTTTTTCCACATGATCAGACATATCTTCCCACTGATGGCTAGGCCACATCACTTACTCTCACTAAGACTGCGGTAGATGGGGACACCGATCGAACAGCCTGTAGGACCATCGATAGACTCTAGATGAGAGGCTATATTATCACTCCAGGAAGCATCGAGCCCATATGCTAGAATTCTTTTTTAAACAACGGATGGTGGTTCTACGACGTCATTTGGAATGACTACACCCTAAATGCTAAACATAATGATCAGGGTGGGAATGGGAGTCAGCAAATGATAGAGCCTGCTCGATGTCGTAGTGTTCGGAGGAACATCATCCATCGCCTCCGGATATTCTGCTGGGTTGTTGATCAATGGTTGTGGTAGTAATTTAGGCGGTCGTCGGCCCATGACTAGCAACCGGTTTTAATTTTGTGGCACAGGTAGTCACCAGCTCGATCAAACCGAAGGGCTTTAAGTGTCTTGCCAAGTTGATTCTATACTTCATTCTCAAATTAAAAAAAAATATATATAAAAAATAAAAGAATTTACAAGCTAAAACTCGGACGACCGCCGGACCGCCTCAACAACGTAAACACACATTCTTCATTCCCTTGAACAAAAACAGGATCATAATTTCCTAATAATACCATAATAACATTTCCAGGTATATCAAGATGATAATATAGTACAATCTTTTTGTACAGTGTCATGTACCCTCAACAAAAGATGTACAAACACGTTATCAACACCACCCCCTCCCCAACTACTAAAAATACTCAAACTCCACATATGAAGTATCACCAGCGCTGCTTTTTTTCCTATCATTATTCCCAACATTAATCTCAGCAATCTTCTTATCCGAATGCCCCGAATCCTTACTCGCAAACTGCGTGAAGTCCACCGGCTCCGGAATGTACGGAGGCGCCGCACTTCTCACAAGAGCCCAATTCACACCCTCAAAGAAGGGATGTTGTTTGATCTCTGTCGCCCCCCGTTTATACGCGATCCGCTTGTGGGGCTCCTTAACCAAAAGGCCCTTTATAAGATCGCGCGCCGAAAAACTCACCTGTGGAGTTTCCGGAAACTTCAGCGGCTGGCCCACCACATTAAACAACGTGGCCCGGTTCCCGGAACCCTTGAACGGCGTTGTTCCGTGTAGGAGCTCGTACAAGAAAATGCCGAACGTCCACCAATCGACCGCGCTCCCGTGACCCTCCCCACGAATAATCTCGGGAGCTAAGTATTCGTGTGTCCCGACAAAGGACATGGACCGCACGTTCGTGGGCTCCGCCATGAGCTCGGGAAGGGCGTTTGCGTTATTCCCGAGCCCGAAGTCAGATTTCGATTTGCGGTTCTTTTTAGGAAGGAGGCGCGGGAGGAAGGACGACGGCTGCATGCAACCGCGGACCGCATTGTCGTCGTTCAAGAGGACGTGAGGGGCATCACCGGTATTTCCGTGAACAGATGAAGATTTCACGAGTGTTGGATATACGGAGCAACGTAGGGAGAGGTCGAAATCGGAGAGCATGATATGGCCTTCTTCTCGGACTAGGACGTTTTCGGGTTTTAGGTCACGGTAGACAATTCCTAGCATGTGGAGGTACTCTAGTGCCAGCAAGACCTCTGATGCATAAAATCTGTACAACATAAAAAAGAAGTTGGATCAGCAGAGGAAGTTGTAATCTTAGTTTACTACTCTTTCTAAAACAAACTTGTATAGGTGAATCCGACAGTACTTTTCTAGCTCCAACAAATGTGTTCTCGACCGTGTAACGATTTCTACATCCCAGAATGATAGAAATATCTCGTACTAATTTATTTCAATAAATATGATTAATCCGAAAAAAAGGGCACATGAGAAATAAAAGTTCAAATCGTAAAGATCAAGAAAAGTTTATTAATTAATAACCTAGCGGCTTCCTCAGTAAAATGCTTGTTGGGCTGCTTCTGCCGAAGGGTGTGAAGGTTACCTCCACTGCAGAACTCCATAACCAAGCAATAGAATTTCTCAGTCTCGAAGTAAGTATACAAAGTAGGTAAAAAAGGGTGATCAAGAAGACCAAGAATCTCCCTCTCCGTCTGGGCCCGGAGCAGCTTATTCCGGCTAGCAAGAGACCCTTTATCCATAACTTTCATGGCGAAAAATGTCGAAGTCCCTCTAAGCTCGACAAGGTACACACTACCTATATCTCCATAACCGAGCCTCTTCAAGAGCCGGAAATTAGTAAGACCGAGGGGAGAGTCCTTCGAAGAGGCTGCACTAATAGCGTCCCATCTAACATCGCCACCGGTGTGGGGCCTCAGAGGGGCACATGTGCTGTCTAAACTATCACTCCGGTTGCTACTGCCGCCGGCCCAGCCGCCCTGATTGGAAGCCGGAAGGCTACTCTTTGCTGTGCTTGTTTTGTTGTTCGGTGACATGGAAGGTGATGCTACGCCTGGGGTCGGGCTGATGAGGCTGTCGTTTGCGTTTATTCTCGGGCTGGGGAATGCAGTTAGGTTTAGGCCCGGCTCGGGGATTGCGTTGTTTGCTCTAAATAAATCGGCGGAAGATTTGTGAGTTAGGGAGGGTTTTAGTTGGGAGTTTTGATCTACGAATACAGGTGGACATGGTGCAACACGGCCGATTTTCGATGTCTGCTCGGATTTCTTGTCCTCGTATTCGGTAATATTATTTTCTTCCATTGGCATGTGGTTCATCTGCATTTGAAAAGACACACACAAAAAAAAAGGAAATACATATGATGTGGTTCAACTACATAACTATATATCAAGAACCAAATGCATGAACTCGAGAACGATAAACGAATATCATTTTGATCAAAATTATAGTAGTTATTCTTCTCATACTCCTCCTCATCATCAACTGCAACGAAATCCCCAGTCGGTTAATGGCTCTAAGAATGATGACTAATAGACAATTTTAGAAAAGATTCTATTAACATTAATATGTTTTAGAAAGGATGTCACTATCGTCTCGATCAATTCGGCGTAATTTCCATGTTCCGAGTTTAGATTAGATTAGAGAATATAACATGCATGTATTGTTGATCTAACTAATGTATATACGGTTATTTTTGCATGCAAATGTATATATACGCATCCCATGCACACGCTACACTACACAATATATATATTCACCAGGTTTTCTGTAGATATCCGTCCGTGAAGTGGATCAGCAATCCCACGTAGCGATCATGAAACAAGCTTCCGCCTTATGGATTCAAAGGCAAACAAAAAAAAAAAGAATAAATATTCCACAAAGGATCAAATTTTTAAAGGGTCTTTGATAATATCCCTCTCGAAGACTCGTAATCGGTTGTTTTTTTCGCCATTGCTGTTTTTTCTACAGTCGTTGCCATGGAAAATGGCAGATAGGTGAAAAGGGGGAGAGTAAAAAATCTATGGAGGAGGAAAGAGGAGGAAGAAAATAAATAAAAAATAGAAATGGAAATTCCATTTCTACCCCGGATGAATAAAGAATGAAAAAGGATTTTGAGGGAAAAGAGAGCAGCGGTGGAGGAAGAAGGTATAGCCCAGATTGGGGAAGACGCAAGGATCGCCGTTTGAATCTCTGAAATCGTGGTGGGAATTTTTCCCTTTTCTGCCCCAATTCTTTCTCTAAATTCGTTTCTACTACCTAAAGGCTTCTACTATTTCTTATATATCCTTGGTTTGCTAAGCAATTTCTCATTCCATTTTGGGTAGCTTTTTGTCCTTTTTGTCCCTTAAAATTGGAACGATAATTTTGGCCCGACCCGTAGCGACCCGCAATGGGGCGGGGTGAGTTCGATTATCATTTTTGTCACGTGAGTACACGACCTGCCACACCCAATCCAATTCTTTTATTTTTTTAAATACTAGATGTTCTCCGGTGCGATGCACCGCATACACTACCAATGTTTATACTTTAGCCGACAGCAAAAAGTCGTCGGCTTAAATCGAAAATCGTCGGCTAAAGTGGCCAGTTGTCGGCTAAAAGTCGGTCGGCCGAGGTCGGTCGGCTAAAGTTTAGCCGACGGCAAATAGGGAAGGTCGTCGGCTAAAGTTCCAGTTTAGCCGACGGTTAGACAGTCGTCGGCTAAAATAGTTCTAGGTTTAGCCGACGGATACATAGTTGTCGGCTAAAGTTCTCCAGTTTTAGCCGACGGGTACATAGTTATCGGCTAAAATGTAAATATTTTAGCCGATGGCTACATAGTCGTCGGCTAAAGTATTTTTTTATTTTTTAAATAAATGTTTTGGCCGACGGGTACATAGTCGTCGGCTAAAGTTTTTTATTTTATTTTACTTTAGCCGACGGTCTGTGCAAATGCCGTCGGCTAAAGTCCAGTGAAAAAAAATTCAGATTTCGAAATCACCGAACCTGTTCAGATAACCTGTTATTCCAAATGTACAATACACCACCATACATCACAATCAACATAAATCAATTACGAAAAGCATAATTTAAAAACAAACCATATCAACATGTCATGTAGCTGTAATACCCGTACTTTTATTGACTGTTTGACTCTGTCATCCTCCTTATTTTGTCGCTCTGTAAATGCTTGGAGATGTTGTTAATATGGTTATTGAGTTTCGTATCTCGATTGGTTTTTGATCATGTCGTTTAGACCTTGCGGAATTGTTCTGGGCCAGAGATTTAACGCACGCTAGGCTTAGGCTAACGCACGCTAAATCTGCTTGATTAGCGCACGCTAGCTTTGAGGCCGTAGCGCGCGCTAAGAGGATCAATCAGGTCAGAACCAGTATTTCGAACTGCTCTCTGGACTGGCGGTTTAACGCACGCTAGGAGTTGTTAGCGCGCGCTATTCGTGGTTAGTAACGCACGCTATCATTCGTCCGTAGCGCACGCTACCGGGCTGGTCAGCGGAGGCAGTGAGGTTGCCAGGTTTTCTGGACTATCAGGTAGCGTACGCTAGACTTCGGCTAGCGCACGCTAGAGTTATAAAATAGCGCACGCTAAGTCTTAGCGCTAGCGCACGCTAAGTGTTGAGCAGGGCAGAGACAGAAAGTTCCACACTTTGGACTAGCGCACGCTAGAGACAGTCGATTAGCGCACGCTAACGGAACCGGCAGAAACCACTGGACTATCCGGTGACTTCGCTAGCGCACGCTAATGATGGAGGCGTAGCGTGCGCTAGACTGGACAGTTATAAATATGACAGTTGACTCCCATTTCGTCATTTCTCACCTACTTCACTCATTTTCGACGGGAAGCGATCGGGAGAGACGATCTCAGGCGATTGGGAGTAATCTTCCTTCTAGCAACAACATATTTGGTTGGAGAACAAGGATTTCTCAACATCTAATTCCTCCTAACGTCCGAATCAAGGTAAAAATCCTTAGAACCCTACTTTTTGGGAATTTTGGGGTTTTTCGTAGATTCGTCCGTTTTACCCGCTTTGAAGCTTGAGAACCTTGAGATTATGATGTATCTATACCGTATGTATACCTTTCCTTCGAATTCATGGTTTTCGATTGTGCCGTTTTCGGACTTGTGAGATTTAGAACGATTTTCCAACCTTTAGTTGATTATCCGTATATCTTTATGAATCGTAGACGGGTTTGGGGAGTTCCTTCGTGTAGTTTGAATATGGATGAGTAATTATCATACTCCTTGCGAATCGTTTAGGTGCCGGAAGCGCGTTCTTGGACCTACCGAACTCATACCCTTCCTCCGTTCGATTTCTCGATGTCTCAAAGGCAAGTATACATTTATGATTGTGCGTTCTCGACTTTGAAAGTAAGAGGAATTGATGGCATGATATGAACGAACCGTTTTTACGGCATTCATAGATATATTAATGGCATATTATGAACGAACCGTTTTTACGGCATTCATATATGTATTGTTGGCATGTAACGAACGAACCGTTTTTGACGGCATTCCTACATGTAACGGCGTATGATATGAACGAACCGTTTTACGGCATTCACATACGTCATAAGATTTTAGTCATTAAGAATAACTAGTCTTGACTTGATGAATTGACGGATTACATTTACTTTATTGTCGAGGAGTATTGTGTTTCATACTTGATATTCTTGCACTAGCTATTCGACGGCTAACCCCTTTATGGGGAAATACGTTTCATGTATTTCAGTTCCGTAAGATCGGTCGAGGCAGTGCCGGGTCGGCATGAAGATGGTGGGCAAGTGTGATACCGTGTTGGTCTTCCGGTTATGTTTTGAGCTTTCCATTCGGGGTTGTTGTCTGGATTGGTTATTGAATACTCGAGTATTGTTTTTCCTCTTTCCTTGAAGTTCCGTCCGGTGTTTGCCGAAGTATTGACTTGTGATGTAATGTCTGTGAATACATTGGTTATGTTTTTGAATACCTTTGTATCGTCTTTCTTCTCATTATATGTAGACCTCCTCGGTCAAGTTTTATAGTTCCGTATATGTTTAGCCTTGTGGGTCCCACGTCGGGGCTCACGGCGTCATGTAATATACTGAACAACTTGGGGTGTTACGAATATGGTATCGAGCTTAGGTCTATGGATACCTAGGGTGTCGGTCTTTTGGGTCGAATGAGTCGTCAACTTCCCACAGTATCACTACTCTGCCATCATCACAGTGCGACCGGTACTTGTAAGACCTTTTACTCTTATGATGTTTCCTTATTCATTATGCTTCATCTATGGATGTTCTTGAGAATCGATCACCTTAATGACGTGTGTTTGAATTGTGCTTACGTACCTTGCGTGTTCTTCAAGATGTCACCGGTAGGGGCCGTGGCCGTGGTCGTGGCCGTGGACGAGGAAGAGGTCGTGGCGCGGCCGTTTCCATCAGTTCAGTTGCGGGATCGACCAACCCCAGTTTGTCGAATTCGGTGCATCCCGACACCGAGAGCCAGCACGACCAGTCAGACGGTCAGGGGAACAACGCGGACGTTGGAGTGGCGAATGCACTTCAACAATTGGCTACTCAGATGACTATTTTGGCCCAAACTGTTCAGATGAATAACCCGAACCCAAACACGGATGCCTTACTACAGAATGTAATCCGTATGCACCCTCCACAGTTTGGCGGTTCCACAGACCCGTTAGGCTGGGAAGACTGGCTAGCGGAATTAGAGAAGATTTTCGAGGCGGTTGATTGCCCCGAGGTGAGGAAAGTACCAATTGCTCAGTATTTCCTCACTAAGGAGGCCGCTACTTGGTGGAAGGTCATCAAGCCACAGGATCGTATTGCCTCGTGGGATGAATTTAAGGAGCTCTTGGAGGCCGAGTTTTGCCCTTGGCCGTGCAGAGAGCCGAATCCGAGCCTTCTTCGAGGCTAAACCACGAGGATATTCCCGTTTCGCAGCGATCGTGGAGTACAATCAACAATTGATCCATGTGAAGGATCAAATGCATGTAACGAGCGTGATAAGATCCGTTATTTTGATATGCGGATGAAATTGGACTTACGGACGGTACGGCGGATTTGCTTGTACCACGTTGAAAGAGTATCGGAATGAGCCTTAGCCCATGATATGTTGAGCCCCGACAACGATCTTGTTGAAGAGCCAAGAAGCAGAAAGTCACGGGAAATTTTTACGGATCTAAAGGTGGCAACTTTCGAAGTCCCAGACGACTAACCGTTTCGCCGGACGATCGTCGCGTTCTAATAAAGGGAAGAGGGGTTACCGTTCCACTCCTGTACCTCAAATCGCACGGTGACTTGCTATAATTGTGGCCGCCTGTGCCACTTGAATTCGGAATGCTACTTTCCACCATTAAAGTGTCACACGTGTGGAAAGATGGGGCATAGAGCGGTTTATTGCTCCGAGCCGAACCAGACTTTGGACACTCGGGCTTTTCAACGCCACTTGATCAAGGTATTAATCGGCGGCAATCTTTTGGTCAACCTCAACGGAATTTCGGCAGGGGCCGGGGCGGGGCGAGAATCTTTGGAGGGGAACTCTAGCGTCGGCTCGGTACAACCACGGGTTTACGAGATGCGCGAGAAGATGAACCCGACGGCGGTGGCTTGTGTACCATTCATATTCTATCTCGTCGATCAGTGTACTTTTTGATTCGGGTGCTACACATTCTTTTATTTCTTTGGAGTGTGTCGCCGTTTGAATATAACTTGTTTGATCGCTTGCGATCCTTTCATCGTGAAAGCGCCTGTGGGGATAGAATTGTGGGGAACCGGAGATTAGAGATTTTCCGGTGATTATATCCGGTATGGAATGGTTATCGAACTGATTGTAGTTGATATGGAAGGCGAGGATGTAATCCTCGGTGAGGATTGGCTTGATAGTCATCAAGCGATTATGAATTACCGTACCAAGGTTATCACCATGATGATCAAGACGGGTCCAGTACTCATTTTTGGGCGTAAGTCGGAACTACCCAAGTTACTTATCGGTGCCATGACGGCCGTAAAACTTTTGAATAAAGGTTGTGCGGGCTACGGTGTTATGCCTTAAAAATGGAAGGAAAGCGAAGTCGATCTCTTCGATTCCGTTGTCAATGAGTATCTGATGTTTTTAGGATGACCTCCGGGATTACTTGCGGATCGAGAAATAGAGTTTACCGTGGACCTAGAGCCGAGATGCGGCTCCGATTTCTAAAGCACCTTCTGGATGGCACCTTCCGAAATGCAAGAATTGAAGAATCGGTTGGGAGAACTTGGAAAAGGGTACATCGGACCGAGCGCTTCGCCTTGGGGCGCGCTGTTCTTTTGTGAGGAAGAAGGATGGTTCACTACGTTTGTGCATTGACTACCGTGAGTGAACAAAGTAACCATCAAGAATAAGTATCCTTTGCCACGTATAGATGATTTATTTGATCAATTGCAAGGGGTGCAGTTTTCTCGAAAATTGATTTAAGATCGGGTATTATCAACTCGGGGTGAGGAGTCCGACGTTAGAAGACGGCATTTCGGACGAGATATGGGCATTATGAATTTGTAGTTATGCCTTTTGGGTTGACCAACGCGGCGATATTCATGCGGTTAATGAATAAGATATTCATCGAGTACCTCGGCCAGGTGTGTAGTCGTCTTTATTGACGACATCTTAATTTATTCTCGAGATAAGGAGGAACATGCCCGACACTTGCGTTTGGTTTTAGACATTTTGAGAACCGAGCACCTCTATGCAAAATTCTCGAAATGTGAGTTTTGGTTGGAGGAAGTTATGTTTCTCGGCCATGTGATTTCGTAGAAGGGTTCGTGTAGATCCGAAGATCGAGGCGGTGCTAGGCAGGCACCGCCTAAAAATGTTAAGGAGGTTCGTAGCTTTTTGGGCCTTGCTTGGGTATTACCGTCGGTTTGTCGAGGGTTTTGAAACTCGCTCGACCGCTACGAAATTACTCCGAGAAGACCGAAAAGTTTGTTTGGACGGATGAGAGACAAGAGCTTCGATGAACTAAAGAGACGATTGACTTGGCGCCGATTCTAACTTTACCACATGGTAGCGAAGGCTTTGCGGTTCTGATGGCGCTTGGTCAAGGCACAGGTTGTGTCCTTATGCAACATGATAAGACAATAGCTTTTGCGTCACGACAATTAAAGCCTTACGAAATGAATTATCCTACTCACGATTTGGAATTAGCCGCAATTGTCTTTGCACTCAAGATTTGGCGACATTATTTGTATGGTTCGCCGTGCCGGATTTATACCAATCACAAGAGTCTGAAGTATATTTTCAGTCAGAAGGAGCTGAACATGAGACAACGGCGTTGGTTAGAGTTGATAAAGGATTATGACTTGGAAATTCTATACCATCCTGGTAAAGCTAATGTCGTTGCGGATGCGTTGAGCCGCAAATCGGCATCTCTTCAAATGCTCGAGGTTCTTACACCTCAGACGAAAATCCGTCAGGACTTAATTGAGCAAGGGATAGAAGTTTGGCTTCAACGAGTACAGGGGCAGCTGTGTACTCTCGAAATTACTTCGTCTTTAGTTGATGACATCAAAGGGAAGCAGTAGAGTGACCCGATGATTTCTCAACTGAAGGAAGATGTAATTAAGGGAAGAGCTCCTGGCTTTATGATTCACGAGGATAGTATTATGAGATTTCAGGGCAGGCTTTGTGTTCCGAACGATTTAGAGTTGAGGCAGAGAATTCTCCGAGAAGCTCATGCTACGCCTTACTCAATCCACCCCGGGACGAGCAAGATGTACAAAGATTTGAAGCGCATTTTTTGGTGGAATAATATGAAGAAGGACGTTACGGAGTTTGTACTACGGTGCTTGACGTGTCAACAAGTCAAGATCGAACATCAACGACCAGCGGGGTTGTTGAAACCGCTCCCCATTCCCGAGTGGAAGTGGGAAGACATCTCTATGGATTTCATCACTGGCATGCCGAGGACTCGAGCCGGAATGAATATGATTTGGGTAATTGTCGATCGGTTGACTAAGTCTGCACACTTTTTGGGTATTAAGGATACTTGGGGGCCGGATAGATCGCTCGAACCTTTATTCTTTGAGATCGTGAGGTTACGGTGCCCCCAAAACCATTGTTTCGATCGAGACGGCCGTTTCGTGTCGCACTTTTGGCGGGCCGTTCATCGGGCTTTGGGTGCGAGTTGAGATTGAGCACTTCTTTTCATCCTCAGTCGGATGGACAGACAGAGAGGACGATTCAAACGTTGGAAGATATGTTACGGGCTTGTGCCTTAGACTGGAGTAATGATTGGGAGCTTCACTTGCCGTTGATCGAGTTTGCTTACAATAATAGTTGGCATGCGTCGATCCAAATGGCACCCTTCGAGGCACTTTATGGTAGGCGATGTAGGTCGCCATTGTGTTGGGACGAGGCTTCTGAGCTAGTTGGGACGGAGCCGGATATGTTGATGGAGACTAAGGAGAAGATTACTATTATCCGGGACCGATTATTGGCTGCCCAGAGTCGTCAGAAATCTTATGCTGATACTCGTAAATCGACCCTTAGAGTTCGAAGTGGGGATCATGTCTTACTCAAGGTGTCGCCGACCGTGGAGTTTTCCGCTTCGGGAAAAGGGAAACTTAGTCCGAGGTATATCGGACCTTTCGAGATTTTGACGAGTTGGAGATTTAGCTTATCGCTTGGTGTTACCTCCGGCTTTGAGTCACGTCCATAGTGTTTTCATGTGTCTCAATTGAGAAAGTACGTGCGGATCGAGCCACATCATCGACTACGGTGAGATTAACGTGGCCGAGGATATTACCTTTCCGGAGAGACCGTGAAGATCCTTGGCGTCGCGAGAAACAACTCCGGCATAAAACCATTCCCTTTGGTTAAAGTGCAATGGTCGAGGCATGGAGTCGAGGAGGCAACTTGGGAGACGGAAGAGAAGATGCGGGTGGAATACCCCGAATCATTTATTTCTTAAGTTTCGGAACGAAACTTCTTTTAGAGGGGGAGAATGTAATACCCGTACTTTTATTGACTGTTTGACTCTGTCATCCTCCTTATTTTGTCGCTCTGTAAATGCTTGGAGATGTTGTTAATATGGTTATTGAGTTTCGTATCTCGATTGGTTTTTGATCATGTCGTTTAGACCTTGCGGAATTGTTCTGGGCCAGAGATTTAACGCACGCTAGGCTTAGGCTAACGCACGCTAAATCTGCTTGATTAGCGCACGCTAGCTTTGAGGCCGTAGCGCGCGCTAAGAGGATCAATCAGGTCAGAACCAGTATTTCGAACTGCTCTCTGGACTGGCGGTTTAACGCACGCTAGGAGTTGTTAGCGCGCGCTATTCGTGGTTAATGCTTACGCTATCATTCGTCCGTAGCGCACGCCACGGCTGGTCGTGAGGCGATGAGGTTGCCGGGTTTTCTGGACTATCGGGTAGCGTACGCTAGACTTGGCTAGCGCACGCTAGAGTTATAAAATAGCGCACGCTAAGTCTTAGCGCTAGCGCACGCTAAGTGTTGAGCAGGCGAGACAGAAAGTTCCACACTTTGGACTAGCGCACGCTAGAGACGGTCGATTAGCGCACGCTAACGGAACCGGCGAAACCACTGGACTATCCGGTGACTTCGCTAGCGCACGCTAATGATGGAGGCGTAGCGTGCGCTAGACTGGACAGTTATAAATATGACAGTTGACTCCCATTTCGTCATTTCTCACCTACTTCACTCATTTTCGACGGGAAGCGATCGGGAGAGACGATCTCAGGCGATTGGGAGTAATCTTCCTTCTAGCAACAACATATTTGGTTGGAGAACAAGGATTTCTCAACATCTAATTCCTCCTAACGTCCGAATCAAGGTAAAAATCCTTAGAACCCTACTTTTTGGGAATTTTGGGGTTTTTCGTAGATTCGTCCGTTTTACCCGCTTTGAAGCTTGAGAACCTTGAGATTATGATGTATCTATACCGTATGTATACCTTTCCTTCGAATTCATGGTTTTCGATTGTGCCGTTTTCGGACTTGTGAGATTTAGAACGATTTTCCAACCTTTAGTTGATTATCCGTATATCTTTATGAATCGTAGACGGGTTTGGGGAGTTCCTTCGTGTAGTTTGAATATGGATGAGTAATTATCATACTCCTTGCGAATCGTTTAGGTGCCTAAGCGCGTTCTTGGACCTACCGAACTCATACCCTTCCTCCGTTCGATTTCTCGATGTCTCAAAGGCAAGTATACATTTATGATTGTGCGTTCTCGACTTTGAAAGTAAGAGGAATTGATGGCATGATATGAACGAACCGTTTTTACGGCATTCATAGATATATTAATGGCATATTATGAACGAACCGTTTTTACGGCATTCATATATGTATTGTTGGCATGTAACGAACGAACCGTTTTGACGGCATTCCTACATGTAACGGCGTATGATATGAACGAACCGTTTTTACGGCATTCACATACGTCATAAGATTTTAGTCATTCCGGAATAACTAGTCTTGACTTGATGAATTGACGGATTACATTTACTTTATTGTCGAGGAGTATTGTGTTTCATACTTGATATACTTGCACTAGCTATTCGACGGCTAACCCCTTTATGGGGGAAATACGTTTCATGTATTTCAGGTTCCAGAAGATCGGTCGGTAGTACCGGGTCGGCATGAAGATGGTGGGCAAGTGTGATACTGTGTTGGTCTTCCAGTTATGTTTTGAGCTTTCCATTCAGGGTTGTTGTACTGGATTGGTTATTGAATACTCGAGTATTGTTTTTCCTCTTTCCTTGAAGTTCCGGCCTGTGTTTGCCGAAGTATTGACTTGTGATGTAATGTCTGTGAATACATTGGTTATGTTTTTGAATACCTTTGTATCGTCTTTCTTCTCATTATATGTAGACCTCCTCGGTCAAGTTTTATAGTTCCGTATATGTTTAGCCTTGTGGGTCCCACGTCGGGGCTCACGGCGCTGTAATATACCCTGAACAACTTGGGGGTGTTACAGTAGCAACATTAACAAAATCACTACAAATACCAACGTTAACGAACACGAGTCTAAATAAAAAATATTTAGCAAAAGAACTACTACAATGACAACTAAAATCCTCAAAGATCCGTCAAATTCTTAAAGATAGAAGAAGGATTACTACCGTCTTGCATGTCGTCGCCCCGAGGCTGTGAAGATGAGGGGGGGTGTTTGTGAATTGAAGAATTGAGGTGGCGGTGGTACCGAAATTCCCGATTGACACACGATCTGACTCAATGACATCATATATTGCATCATGGCCTGCTGTTGAGCTAACATCTCTTGTTGAACCTTCCTTTGTTCCTCTTGGAATTTCTGGAACTCGTCTTGAGACTTCCTTTGCTCCTCGGAGCTCCCTCTCGATCCTCAATTGCTCCTCCAAATAGGCTTTTTGAGTGTCGCCCCTTTGATTGCGCTGAAACCATGTAGTATTCTTCAATAATCCGGTGCCTTCAGCTCCCATCATCGGCGTCCGGTGATGACTCCCTTTAGGAGGGTAAATGTTAGCCCACACCCTTACCCTAATGTAGGTATTGGTCTGATCGATCTCTCGGTGTGCTAACTCGAGACCAGTCTCGTCCAACTCCGGATGCTCCTCCCTCGCCATCTCTATCAACATCCTCTCAAACTCTTCAGTCACTCTCTCCTAATTAAGTGGGAACAAAAAAAGTAACCGAATATTAATAAAGTTTGATAGCAGTATTAAAATGGTTAGGATACATTTACAACTTACAAGTCTATCCGGATAGTTAAGATATGCCTTCTGAGTTACGTAGACAAAGGCATTCGCCACATTTTCATCAGAAGTGGCCTCGTGTGAAACTCTCGCTAACGACCGCGAACCTAAGCTGTGGTGTTCCGTCAAACCCTTACAGTTAACAGTGTTGGTTGAACTGCTCGCCTACACATAGAAACATGTAATTTTCATTTAACAAGGAGAAAAATTACCACAAGTATGAGAGCTTGGACAGAATAAGGTCTAGGGGAGACAGTTTCTTATTCTGTAGTTGCCGCTTTATAACGAGAAGTTTCCGATGGATAAGCCGTAGCCAAGTTTCATATATGTTACATATCTTTAAACAACAATAGCATTACGACAATATTTAGAGCTCGATTACATACAATATAGTCCGGATCGCTAAAATGTGCGCATAGCCACCTCCACTCGTACTCCCGATACTTGAACTCCTCGGGAGTAGCCTCGCGGGAATTACCCCAAGCTGACCAAAACATGTGTAGCTCATTTTTCCAAGATTTGTACCTATAACAAATATTTATAAATAATAATCAAACATTAGTCAAATATATTTGCAAAGTATTTTGTAAATTTTATGTATTTATTTACTGTGATTTGTGTTATTGTTTTATTCGAATTCATAATGTTATTTATTTATTATGTTATTCATAAATAATCTGTTGTGTGTATACAGTTGTTATTATGCAGTTGAATGTTAAGATTTAAGTTTAGTGATTATGTTACATGTCATTTTATATTTGTTGTTTGTGTATGATTATATAATGTTAATGTGTTAGTTTTATTATTTTTATGTATAATTAATATTATAATGTTTTATGTATATTCTAAAAGTGTATGTTATAATACTCATAATTACAAGTAAATTAGAATGTTTACCATGTTTAAATTTATCAATCAAATTACCTTCCAGTTATACAAGTTGTGAATTTTAAATTACAAATTGTTTTGTATTAATAAATAAATTATTAAAACATTTGACAAATACATATTTTTAACAATAACAAAAACAATGCAAAAATTTCTCAAGTAATTACTCAACTACGTATTGTGAAAATTACTTACTTGGTTGTTTGCACCTCATCACACCAAGTATGTAGTAGGAAAGAAGGAACCTCAAACCAAACCTACAATTAGCATATAATATATATTACTAAATTTTTTCTGAATTTAAATACACAAAGTAGCTTTCGGAATTGAGATAGACTTACCGACATAGCATTGTTCAATGCATCCTTCACACTTTGTGGCACATCCTTCCACTCAGTCCACAGTACCGGAACTCTATCGCGTATGACAAACCCAACATTACGAGGCATCCGAAGCCAAAATGGGTCTTCAATACTTTTCATCAACTGTTATCTTGTGACGACCATCTTTTGAAACATATGTGTCAAGTGCTAGACCCTTCGATGGGCCACGAGTCTTCTTTTTCTTTTTTGGTTCGTCTTCGGTACAACCCTTCTCAATCTCAAGCTGCGCAAGCGACGCGTACAACTTCGTCTTCGATATCCGACATGTCCGCCAAATCATTTTCTCAGGCCACGCCTGGAACACATACGCCTCTGTCGGGTTAACCAAGTTATATGGCCGGCGGACTCCTTCCTCATCAACCCCTGGAATCGATGGTACCATAAGGGGCATAAATAAAGTCGACGGCGGACCAGAAGGTACCTCGGATGACGTGCTCGGTATATATCGTCCGCTCCAAGATGTAGTAGGAGGGGTGGGAATGCGGTGTATAGGAGGCATACGAGGCTGAGTCGTCTCGACGGTAGTGGGGGTCGTCCGCGATCTGGGAGTCTGGCACGATAAGCGCCTCGCAATAGTATGTGTGTCATCTGCCAGATACAAGTTCCCATCCTTAAACTTCAGTCCACTATTCTCCACTAGTCCACGTATGCGAGCATTACTCTGATCCAAATATTTACCGACAGGATCCGCACGATTGGAAGCTGCGGAACTATCTCACGACTCCGAAGTCTTCGATTTTTTCTTACCACACGCTAGTCTCTTAATTTTATCCATTTAACCTGTACAAATTTGAAAACATAAATCAATTATTTTTACATCATAAAATATCATAAACGATCATTTTGAATTAATAAGTACTAATTGTAATATCCGCAATTTCGGATTTCCGGTAATTTTATTTTTTCGGCGGAAGTCCGTTTCGACGACTCGCTTGGGACCGTCTCATCATTCTGAGAATGATTAATTCTGCACTTTTTGTCATCCGAGTTCGTTTCGGTGTCGTTTTGTTGAGTTCCGTGCTTTTTGGCGACTTTTCCGCACTTGAGTTCGATTCTTGCGAATCTCGTTGGAAATTACTGTTTCGAGTTTCCCGTAAGTTCGTTTAACTTTGTTAGACGTGTTGTGAACTTCGGTTTGGTTATTCGATCACGTATCGTGATTTTCGAACGTTTTGGGCCATTTTCGTAATTTTCCAAAGTTTGGGGTAATTACTTTCCGTTGTCGAATTTCGAGCCTTCGGGTGGTCGGAATCATGTGTTCTCTCAGTGTTCGGATTCTTCTTTATGAGTACTTCGTAACCGTGCTTTCGGTTTACGTTCAGGTTTGAGTTTCGGGATTTTTCGGACCGTCGGAACGACCGAGTCTGGTGGCCGGACACATGCGAACGGCCACAAACGGCGCTGCCAGCGCCGTGTCTTGCGCCGGGTCGGCCAGGACCAGCAGCTGCCGAGACACGGCCGAGACACCCGGCGCCGATCTGGGCCGTTCTTTGCGCCGTTCCGTGAGGCTATAAATATGGCAGAGCAGTCGGGTTTTTCTTCATTTTTCTCACTTGTTTCTTCCTCTTCCGTGGCTGGAGCTTTGATGATCATGGAGGGATGTTGTTAGGGGTTAAATCCATGAAGTTTTGAAGTTCATAACATCGATTAATCCTTCCATAACTTGCTCCGATCGACCGAATCAAGGCAAGTTTTCTTAAAATATAGTTTTGGGGATTTTGTTCGATTTGTCCGTTTAATCCGTTTTAACTCAGAATATTGATGGATTGATGATTTTTAAGCTATATTATATCTAATTCCTTGTTATTCCACGGTTGGATTGCCACGAATTTGTCGTTTTATTGAGTATTTTATCGATGCCTTGAAGGTGTTCGATAAAATGTCACAAAGAGAATTCGAGCGTTCTACCATTATTCTTCCTCGTATGATCGATGATTTATTGATTATATGTTGTTAGGGTCGAATTCTTGTGAAGAACTCGAGTCGGAACCCTTCCGTTCGTTGTCTTCTTCGGGGTCCGAGCTTCCCGGTCGAACCGTGTTCTTCGGAGCGTTTGGTAGCGGTTATTAAGGCAAGTATCTTACTATACGACTTGTATCTTGCGACTAGTAATTATGTATGAGATGTGTGATGATTTTGCTTGCCTTCGTAATTATGTTCCGTTTGAGTTGGTTGTGTTTTCCGTAATTTGAAGGTTTTGCGATAATATTGTTATATTAGTATAAGTGTTAGGCGTTGTGCCATTTGTGCAGGATTGCGCCGTACATATGGGACGGTCGTACACTTGGTTGTGTAATGTAATGTGTACCGAACGTGTGTTATGTTGGATATGTGTCGTTGATTGACGATAGTTGTTGCGAGTGTTGAGATTGTGTTATGTGCAGGTGATGTACGATTTTGTGGTGATCAATGTGATTGATCAATTGTGCTCATTGTTGTATGTAATGTGAATGTGAATATGAATATGTGTGTGACCGCTAAGTTCACTCGTGTTGGTCCGACGGGACCTACGAGGATTCGTGGCGATGGACTACGGGTCGAACTTAGTGAGGTACCGAGGTCCAATCGTCTTTGATCCGACGAGGCCTACGATAACGCATGGCGGTAGACCATGAGTTTCGCATACGCACGTCCAACCGGGTGAGCTCGACGGGGCTTACGGTGACACGTGGCGGTGGACTACGGTGTCGACTGTGTGTGGTTGTTGAGATTGATATAGTCCGTGCGGGTTGTTAAGCTACGGAGACACGTGATGTGGATCACGGTGTCGGAATTGGTTATGTCTGGTTAATAGTCCGTGTGGGTTGTTGAACCTACGGAGACACGTGACAGTGGATCACGGTGTCGGAATTGATTATGTTTGTTTAATTGTGCGTGGTGTAGTCCGTGCGGGTTGTTGAACCTACGGAGACACGTGACAGTGGATCACGGTGTCATGAGCATGATTGTTTTCAAATCAAAGTTTTGAAAAGAAAGTTTTAAGAAAGGAATATTGGGCCGAGCCCCACGAGATTTATGAAATGTTTTCGTACTGTGAATTATTGAAATACAATTTGTGATTTGGGTTAAGACCCTAAGATTTTCGAAAGGTTTGAAATTCTAAAAATTCCCGAGATGATAATCTTATTTTCGAATGCTTCATAGTTTACCTTCCCTTGTGAAAACCTCCCGGGAATATTTTGATACTTGATTATTATATTGGATTCACGATTATTATTTGCTTGTTACATTTCGTATGATTTGATACTTGCACTAGTAAAACAGTGGAGTTTTACTAACCCCCGAGTAATCGGGGGGTGGATGTCTGTTTTGCGTCCAGGTACATGCAGATTCAGGGGAGCAGTCACAGGATTGGCACAAGAGGATGACGAGCTGCGATACTAATCATGAGTCGAGAGTTGTTTTGATTTTTGTTGTGTTGTCAGAGTTGATTTCAGTCTTCCGCTGTATTGTATTTCGACCCCTGTGTGGGTAATGTTATTTAAGTCAGTTTTATCGATTGGGTTGTGTGACCTCATCGGTCTGTGTATTCACGTGTAAGTGACCATATCGATCTGTATCAAGCATTTAGTTGTTTATGGATGTTTAGCCTGGTAGATCCTTGTGGAAAGGTTCTACGGCGTGTAATATTCCCATATGGTTTTGGGGGTGTTACATTTATGGTATCAGAGCTTAGGTTGCGGAAACTTAGGTTGTCGGGTCGAGTCGAGTCGTGGTTTGTCGAGTAATGTGTGGTCTTGTCGTTCGAGTCGTCAGGTGACAAGTTGAGTTGTGCGTAGTCACAACGTGTCTGATATGTTGTCGGACGAGATTAGTATCGTGGGCGACCGTCACCTCCGTGCGACCTGTGGATGTAAGTCTCCTCCTTTATGCGTAATACCTGTGTATCTCGATTTTATCTTAGTGAGTTAATTGCGGTGCATAATTTTATTTACACAGTATTGTGTAATATAGTTGTGTTTAATACTTGTGACACATAGTATGTGTATAGAACTGGGCACGTTATTGTTTTATCTTTGAACCACCGGGTGGGGTGGTAGGTTGTGAAAGTTTTAAACCTTGACGGGTTTCGAATAGGTACCGACGGTAGAGTTTGTGAGAAACTCCGATGAATGATTTTGCTGTGTGTTTAAACTTGATACCACGAGATGCATTTGATTGAATTGGCGACCCTGGTTTCCATTTGAGTATATGGTTTTAAATTATTGTTTTGGAATGTTGTAATTTTTGTCCGCTATGGGTAAGTTTGAGAATGTTTCCTGAAGGACTTTACAGTTTGAGAATTTTGTAGAAATCGATTTTTGGAAAATATTTTGGCGGTGCGGTCAAACCATGGTTTATATGGATTTTTAAAATTTGTTAAATTTTGACAAATGGGCCGTGTATTTTCAAATGACACAATCAGGCGGTATTTGAAAAATGTGTTTTGAAATACTTCGGACATTGTAAAATATTACCGTCATCGACCTTTTTGGCGTTTTGTAAATGGTTTTTAGCCTGGTGGGTTCCGGCGTGGGACCCACGGCGCTATAATGTTCCGTGTAATTATCTGAAATTCTTGGGCATTCTAGCCCATTGAATTATCTTTGAAAACTTTGAGTACCTTAGAAAATAAATTTCGAGACGTCCTTTTTAAAATGAATTATTTTCTTGTGGTACATCCAAGGTGCCACAATATGTTTCAAGATTCTTCTACCTCGAGGACCAAAATGTTTTGAGATACTTTCCAATGTTTTAGAAACACTTTTACATAGACCCGAGGGTCGAATACTTCCGAACGTTTTTCACGAAAAGAAATTGTCCTCATTTTTATCGAATGCAAAATAGTTTCCAAAGTCTCGATAACGATGTTTCACGATTGTATTTTTATTGAAGGGTGATACTCAAGATCAATCGGTGTTTCCAAAATTATTTTCAAAAGGAGGTTTTCGTTTTTAAAACCTATCCATTCCCGTTTGAGGGCTGGGTATGTATGTATGATGTTCGCGTTGTCGTTATGATGTTTGCTCCCGAGTATGATCGAATTGGTGGCATGAACGTCGAGGCGTTGCCACGCATTTGTTGTACTAGCCCTCTGTGAGAGGTGTGAACGTGTGTTTACTGTTTATCGCCTCGTGGTGATTTGCGTGTTGTCGCACGAGTGTGAGCTGTTGAAGCTTGGGTTTGTACGTTTGTGTACATGTGTGATTGTTTCATAATATTTGTAATTAGGTGTTGGTTATCGTTCGGGCCGTTGAGGTCGCCGAACGATACCGTCGTGATTCTTTGTTGTGCTGAGTTGGCATCTCCGCTATATTGTTTTGCGACTTTATGCCCCATTGTATCTAACATTTGTATTTTCGGTATGCCGAGCCGAGGTATTTCAACCGTGATGTGCCGGGGCATGCACGTGTAAATTGTCCTTCTCGTCAGTGACGCGTTTCGAGGGACACCGAATTCAGTTTTGCGAATTGGCTATTGAGACTTTCGGAGTTCGCGCTTCAGCACAGATATCAGGATCAACTCTGAGAGACCCATGGGAGATTTTCCTATCGGATGATTTTTGTGTTGTTACCTTGTTTCCGTTGTTGTGAGTTGCGGGGACGACATTTCTTTTATAAGAGGTCGGATGTAATACCCGTACTATATTTGACTTCTGCAGTTTCTCCTTCTAAATTCTATCGACTTGCACATGTTCGTCGATACTTTTTGAACTTGTTTGATGTCTCAGTTGTCATCATTCGAACTGGTTGTGACCTTGTTTTAGATCGACCTGTTTGTCATCGTGACCTTTCCGAGTTCGATTCGATTCTTGTGAACCTTGTTTGGAAGTAACATCTTTCACTTTCTACCAGTTCTTTTAATGTCTGGAGTTGAAGTGGGGACTTCGGAGTCATTGTTCGACTGTTGTCATTCGATCATTGTTATTTGATCATTGTTGTTCGATCATTGTTATTTGATCGTTGTTGTTCGATCGTTGTTGTTCGAACGGGGTTGTCATTGTTGTTGCACGATCTCGTCTGCGAAGAATTGTCGTTCCGTTAGTCAAGCTGTTTGAGTGTGGCCAAGTGGGTCACCGAGCGGTGCATTGTGAGGCTGTTGCCACGATGTTCGGGAATTGGGTTTCGTTCCTACTCGGGAGTGCACTGGTGGTGTCCGTGATGTAGTTGTGTATCGTACTTCGTCTTTGTAATTCGTGTAGAAATTGATATTTGTTGCGTGGACTTTTTGGTTTTGTTTGTATTCTACCATGATGTTTTATTTTAAGTTTCGGGACGAAACTTATTTAAATAGGATAGAATGTAATGTCCGGTATTCTCGTTTTCCGTTATCTTGAATTGTTTGTGTTTTGACGTCGGACATTTTCTTATTGATGAGAATCGGAATGATTTCTATCGTGATACTCTATTTGTTTCTATCGCATAGCCGTTTTAGTCGGGTGCAACTTGTTGTAGCGTACGTTTCTTCGATTAAATGTGTGCATGTGATGTGGTATGTGATGCGTCGTTAATTGCTCGTTGTTGTTTGAAACATAGTCGGTGGCGTTGCGTTAGTCGTCGTGGGGCGTGTTTTTACGCCGTATATTCCCTTGCGTTGCTTGTAACGTTTCGCCGTTGGGCACGAATTTTTTTTCGGTTCTTGTATATCTCGTTGAGTTTTCCTGGCGGGATATTGCTTCTCCCTACTTGATTTAAGTTTCGGGACGAAACTTCTTTTAAGGAGGGTAGAATGTAATATCCGCAATTTCGGATTTCCGGTAATTTTATTTTTTCGGCGGAAGTCCGTTTCGACGACTCGCTTGGGACCGTCTCATCATTCTGAGAATGATTAATTCTGCACTTTTTGTCATCCGAGTTCGTTTCGGTGTCGTTTTGTTGAGTTCCGTGCTTTTTGGCGACTTTTCCGCACTTGAGTTCGATTCTTGCGAATCTCGTTGGAAATTACTGTTTCGAGTTTCCCGTAAGTCCGTTTAACTTTGTTAGACGTGTTGTGAACTTCGGTTTGGTTATTCGATCACGTATCGTGATTTTCGAACGTTTTGGGCCATTTTCGTAATTTCCCAAAGTTTGGGGTAATTACTTTCCGTTGTCGAATTTCGAGCCTTCGGGTGGTCGGAATCATGTGTTCTCTCAGTGTTCGGATTCGTCTTTACGAGTACTTCGTAACCGTGCTTTGGTTTACGTTCGTGTCGAGTTTCGGATTTTCGGACCGTCGGAACGACCGAGTCTGGTGGCCGGACACTGTGCGCAGCCACAACGGCGCGCCCAGGGCCGTGTCTTGCGCCCAGGTCGGCCAGGACCAGCAGCCTGCGAGACACGGCCGAGACACCCGTTTGCGCCGTGTCCGGGAGGCTATAAATATGGCGGAAGCGATCGGGTTTTTCTTCATTTTTCTCACTCGTTTCTTCCTCTTCCGGATGGAGCTTTGATGATCATGGAGGGATGTTGTTAGGGTTAAATCCATGAAGTTTTGAAGTTCATAACATCGATTAATCCTTCCATAACTTGCTCCGATCGACCGAATCAAGGCAAGTTTTCTTAAAATATAGTTTTGGGGATTTTGTTCGATTTGTCCGTTTAATCCGTTTTAACTCAGAATATTGATGGATTGATGATTTTTAAGCTATATTATATCTAATTCCTTGTTATTCCACGGTTGGATTGCCACGGATTTGTCGTTTTATTGAGTATTTTATCGACGCCTTGAAGGTGTTCGATAAAATGTCACAAAGAGAATTCGAGCGTTCTACCATTATTCTTCCTCGTATGATCGATGATTTATTGCTTATATGTTGTTAGGGTCGAATTCTTGTAAAGAACTCGAGTCGGAACCCTTCCGTTCGTTGTCTTCTTCGGGGTCCGAGCTTCCCGGTCGAACCGTGTTCTTCGGAGCGTTTGGTAGCGGTTATTAAGGTAAGTATCTTACTATACGACTTGTATCTTGCGACTAGTAATTATGTATGAGATGTGTGATGATTTTGCTTGCCTTCGTAATTATGTTCCGTTTGAGTTGGTTGTGTTTTCCGTAATTTGAAGGTTTTGCGATAATATTGTTATATTAGTATACGTGTTAGGCGTTGTGCCATTTGTGCAGGATTGCGCCGTACATATCGGACGGTCGTACACTTGGTTGTGTAATGTAATGTGTACCGAACGTGTGTTATGTTGGATATGTGTCGTTGATTGACGATAGTTGTTGCGAGTGTTGAGATTGTGTTATGTGCAGGTGATGTATGATTTTGTGGTGATCAATGTGATTGATCAATTGTGATCATTGTTGTATGTAATGTGAATGTGAATATGAATATGTGTGTGACCGCTAAGTTCACTCGTGTTGGTCCGACGGGACCTACGAGGATTCGTGGCAGTGGACTACGGGTCGAACTTAGTGAGGTACGAGGTCCAATCGTCTTTGATACGAGGCCTACGATAACGCATGGCAGTGGACCATGAGTTTCGTACACAGTACGTCCAACCGGGTGAGCTCGACGGGGCTTACGGTGACACGTGGCAGTGGACTACGGTGTCAGGACTGTGTGTGTGGTTGTTGAGATTGATATAGTCCGTGCGGGTTGTTAAGCCTACGGAGACACGTGACAGTGGATCACGATGTCGGAATTGGTTATGTCTGGTTAATAGTCCGTGCGGGTTGTTGAACCTACGGAGACACGTGACAGTGGATCACGGTGTCGGAATTGATTATCTTTGTTTAATTGTGCGTGGTGTAGTCCGTGCGGGTTGTTGAACCTACGGAGACACGTGACAGTGGATCACGGTGTCATGAGCATGATTGTTTTCAAATCAAAGTTTTGAAAAGAAAGTTTTAAGAAAGGAATATTGGGCCGAGCCCCACGAGATTTATGAAATGTTTTCGTACTGTGAATTATTGAAATACAATTTGTGATTTGGGTTAAGACCCTAAGATTTTCGAAAGGTTTGAAATTCTAAAAATTCCCGAGATGATAATCTTATTTTCGAATGCTTCATAGTTTACCTTCCCTTGTGAAAACCTCCCGGGAATATTTTGATACTTGATTATTATATTGGATTCACGATTATTATTTGCTAGTTACATTTCGTATGATTAGATACTTGCACTAGTAAAACAGTGGAGTTTTACTAACCCCCGAGTAATCGGGGGGTGGATGTCTGTTTTGCGTCCATGTACATGCAGATTCAGGGGAGCAGTCATAGGATTGGCACAAGAGGATGACGAGCTGCGATACTAATCATGAGTCGAGAGTTGTTTTGATTTTTGTTGTGTTGTCAGAGTTGATTTCAGTCTTCCGTTGTATTGTATTTCGACCCCTGTGTGGGTAATGTTATTTAAGTCAGTTTTATCGATTGGGTTGTGTGACCTCATCGGTCTGTGTATTCACGTGTAAGTGACCATATCGATCTGTATCATTTTATTGTTTGACCCTGGCTGGGCAAGCATTTGGTTGTTTATGGATGTTTAGCCTGGTAGATCCTTGTGGAAAGGGTCTACGGCGTGTAATATTTCCATATGGTTTTGGGGGTGTTACACTAATGAGCAATTATTTTTGAAAATTCACAGGTAACGAAATTATAACAAGACCTTGCCTCTTGAAAAAATCAATCGGTTGTCATCATCAAAAAGCATTAAAAAACAGCGATAACTAATCGATAACTAATGCTCCGTCGAACAAATGCAACTTCCACTGAACCAAAAACAGTGATAACTAATCATTCCAAAACTAAGAACCTCAGGGAATAAAGAACGCATCACTCATTTAATATAATTGAATACATGGATAACCGAAGAAAAAAATGACAATCGGTTGTAGTAACAACTTGAATCATTTATCCCAGACGTTAACAAGATAAGCAGTACCATCCCCGATAACCAAAACCAGCAAATAAAAACATCCGAGAAAATGAAAAAAAAAAAACAGAAATCAAAACTAAAAAAATGAAAAAAACAGAAATCAAAAAAACTTACTAAGAAAGGCAGCGGATGACGAGCTGGCGGCGGACGACGAGCTGACGGTGGATGACGAGCTGGCGGCGGACGGTCGGACGAGGGTTCCAGATGGACAGTCGGACGAGGGAGGTGAACGGACGGGACGAGACGAGGCGAATGCGGACAGATGATGGGAAGAGCGGCGGATGACGGAGCGGCGGAGGGGCGACGGAGATTCTGGGGAAGAAAGGAAAAAAAAATGGGCGGCGGCGGAGGTTTGGGGAAGAAAGGAAGAAATGAGGAAAAAAGGCGCGTTTTTTTTTATAAGAGAACTTTAGCCGACGACAAAGGCCGTCGTCGGCTATATGTTTAAGGACTTTAGCCGGCGATCGCCACCGGCCAAAACACCTGCCCCACTCGACCGTGTCTATCGACACGGTCGGGTTATCCGTCCAGAAACTTTTGTGAATGTAGACCACAACGACTCGACCGTGTTGATCGACACGGTCGGCACACTTTAGCCGACGATCGCCATCGGCCAAAACACCAGCCCGACTCGACCGTGTCAATCGACACGGCCGAGTTATCCGTCCAGAAATTTTTTGCGAATGTAGACCACAACGACTCGACCGTGGCGATCGACACAGTCGGCAGTTCACTTTAGCCGACGATCGCCGTCGGCTAAACTAAATACCGAAAAAAAAAAGACCATTTCGATTAAAAAAAGACCCTTTTTGTATAATAATATTTTATATATTTAGACATATTTTGATATAATAATATTTTTTATATATATATATATGAATTTAATTATAAATATATCTTATAAATATTTAGACATGATTATATATATGTATATTAATTTTTACAGTTTTTATATAATAATATTTTATAAATTTATACTTGTTTTTTATATATGGGAGAATGAATATATAACAAAATAAAAAAATCAGGTATATTCGTTCGAGCGGTACACAATAATAAATATTTAAGGAACTTTTACAAATGATATGTCCTTCTAAGGTTCGTAGTCAGAATCACTACTTGAGTCTGTCTCTGTGTCGGAGTAGATAACTGGCGGCATATGTCTGAACTCGTCCTCATCATCTTCATCAGAGTCTGCACGTAATTCATTTGTACCTACATCTATGAACCCACGATCTTCACCATGTAGCCGAACCACTCGACCATCTACAACATTATTCAGTAGTATTGTGGAGGATGGTGGAATATTAGTTGTATCCGGCTCTTGGTATGCCTCATTATCATCCTTATCGGCTGCTTGTCCAAGTGTAGCCGCACTATATATATTTCTCGTAGCCACATGATTTACGATCTTCCATGCTCCTTTTTTTACCAAGTCATCGAGATAGTAAACTGATTTAGCAGGTGTTGCAAAAACAAAAGGATCACCTTCATACCAACTTGTAGAAGTATCAACAGATAATAGTCCATAATTATCCTCCCTTTCGATTTGAGGATTTGTATCAAACCACCTACACTTGAACAAGTAAACTGTCAAGCCTTCTCCATAAATTAGTTCCACTACTTCGAGAAGAACACCGTAATATCCACCGTCAATCATAACCCTAGAATTTTGACACCTCCTTCTTTGATCTCTGTCGATACATACAAATGTCACACCATTTATCTTCGCCATTGAATAAACTCTAGATGTAACAGGCTTCATCGAAAGAAGCATCAACTCACGTGACCACATCGGGTGGCCACCACTTTGTATGTGCGTCATCTGGATATTAATTAAGGTGAATGTCGTAATTAAGTAAATTATGTAAGTAAATTAAGTAAATAGTAATTAAACACTTACCCATTGTCCGAAATAATCAGCAAATGTTTCATTGTGGAATCTAATGTCTCCATTCACAGCATCACATGAAAGGTGAATGTCTTTCCAATATTGAACTTCTGGACAGTTAAGTAATATCCACCAATGTGCAATTCGTAGCTCGTAAGGTTGTAAATGACTGTCAGGTAATCTTCCTTGAATTTCAACTTCGCTGGTGATGATGGAGAGATTAAATTGTACTGGAATTGTTGATATAGGCTCGGGTATGGGATCCACCGCGCCTAAATAGAATTGGTATATGTTACACACTCCCATGCAAGATATACTTCGGCTATACATCCTTCTGGTGCAGAATTATTAGTCACAGAGTCCTTGTACTCACCAAGTTGCCTTTCTATTGGAAACATCCACGTGTAGTGGATCGGGCCTGTTAGTAAAAGTTGGCGAGGGAGATGGATCATGAGGTGAGGCATGAGATCAAAAATATTCGGTGGGAAGATCCTCTCAAAAATGCATAAGATATAAATGATTTCCTTTTGCATGAGACGGAGATCTGACTTCCTTACTTCCCTAGTGCATAACTTTTGAAAGAACCTGGATAACGATACACATGGCTCGACCACCTGTTTGGACAAATATGGTCGAATAAACACAGCAAACAAACATTGTAAGTGGATATGACAATCATGGCTCTTCAGTCCAGTTAACTTGTTCTCCTTGAAGTTAACACACCTCCCTATATTTCCAGCATATCCTGTGGGATACCTTGCAGCCTTCATCCAGGCAAAAATCTCAGCCTTTTGCTCATGAGTGACGGTGTAAGCAGTTTTCGGCATTTTGTGTTTCCCCTTCCCTTCCTTCAACCATAAATGTTTTCTAATGTTCATTTCTTTTAAACCAATGCGTGCCTTAGGGCCATCTTTAGTCTTCCCTTCCCAACATAACACTGTACCGACAACACTTTCACAAACATTTTTTTCTATGTGCAACTTACTCCAATAAGGTAGATCCCAGAAAATACTTTTGTGTGACCAATACTTATACCTGTCAGGTCTTTCAGGAGTTGCTGCTGCTATATCAGGATGGTTGCTCAACTGCCCAAAATCATACTCATTCAGCACGGCCAAAATTTCCTCACCAGTCCACTCCCATGGTGTATCACCAACCTCTTCAGTCCCATCAAATGCTGCAGCATCCGTACGCCAGACATGCGTCCTCTCAAGCCATATACGGTGACGCATTCTGATAACCTTCCGACAATGATACCTTGCGCAGTCAGCATTCAAGCACACTGGACATCCTCTGTATCCAGTAATAACAGATCCGGACAACATCCCGTACGCAGGAAAATCACTGATGGTACCGATACACATAGCACGTAAGTAGAACATCTCATGTGAGTAACTGTCGTACGTCGGATGACCTTGCTCCCACAACAACTTCAGCTCCTCTATCAAAGGTCTCAAATAAACATCAATACACTTTCCTCGATACCCGGGTCCAGGTACTAAGAGAGTCAACATATTATACTCCCTCTTCATGCACATCCATGGAGGAAGGTTGTAAGGAATCAATACCACCGGCCATATACTATACGAAAGGCCCATGTTGCCAAAAGGGTTTAATCCATCAGATGCAAGTCCGAGTCTTACATTTCGGACATCTGATGCAAATCCTGGAAAGTCCCTATCTATATGCTTCCAAGCCTCTCCATCAGAAGGGTGTATCATAATATCATCGTCAGTCACCCGAGGCTCAGCATGCCATATCATCGCCTTGGCTGTGTGAGGAGACATGAAAAGTCTCTCCAATCTATCCTTTAGAGGGAAATACCAAAGAACCTTCAAAGCTTTCTCTTTACTAGAAGGAGTGAACTTATACCTCTCTGTGTCACATACTGTACATCTCTTTAGGTCTTCATTAGGCTTTCCCCAAAATAAAGCACAATCATATATGCATACGTGGATCTTGATGTACGATAGCCCAAGACCTTTTAGGATACGTCTCATTTTACTGTGATTACTGGGAAGATGATGACCTTATGGGAGCAATTTCGCTGTAAGTTCCAAATAATCATCCACAACTTTAATCAAAGTTTTGTTCTCCACCTTGACTCTCATAGTCTCTATGACACTATCAAGAACCGTCATGTGACACCCAGGATAAAGAAGAATCTGTTGGAGCTGGATTAGCTTGTTATATCTATCAAGAGAAATTGTGTTAACGGGTATCAATGTAGGCGTTCGAATGACTGGTTGATCAGCTATATGGTATTCTTGACCTTCAGCTGATACGTCCCTGTCGTAATAACCAAACACGTCGTCAATCAACCTTCTTGTGGGGTCATTGGATGTGCTACCACTGTACTGTCCGTGATCATGGGGAATAATTGAATTCGATCTTTAACCGTGGTAAATCCAACATGTATATTTATCCCAAAATCTATTTTTTTTCAAGTGCTCCCACACGACATCAAGTGTAAAACGGTACATATCGCTGCGGCATTTACATTTATTGCAAGGACAGTAATGAATCATACTATCACTATCATGCTCCTTCACAAATCGAATAAACCCTCGCATTCCATCTATGAACCTTGGATCCCATTTTTGCAGACCAATCCAACTTTTATCCATCATATAACAAAAATAACAACAATATTACACATCGTATTTATCAAGAACATACAAAAATTACGACTAAAATCATCATATATAGCTCGAATTCAAGATGTCAAATCCACATATATATATATATATATATATACACACACACACCAAGAGATATTCGAGAAAACGAACTAATTGATATTAAAATTCAATAAACATACGTTCAATATGATTTCTTGAATGATCAAACCAGAGAAAATTACTGTTTTTCGTTTTCTTGTTCTATAATTTTCGAATGTGTTGTAAATGGTCTCTTCAAGTGTTAGATGGTGATATATTTTGCACAAATAAATATGTAAGACTTTAGCCGACGGCATGTCGTCAGCTAAAGTATACTAGCCGTCGGCTAAACTTGACTTTAGCCGACGGCATGTCGTCAGCTAAAGTATACAAGTCATTGGCTAAACTACAAAACTTTAGCCGACGACTAACTTGACTTTAGCCGAAGACAAATAGTAAAGTCGTCGGCTAAAGTACTTTAGCCGACAACAAGTTAGCCGTCGGCTAAACTTGCTGACTTTAGCCGACGACTTCGGCCAGCCGTCGGCCGTTCTCCGGCTAGTCGTCGGCTAAAGTGTTATTTTTGGTAGTGATAAGACATTCTCTTATTAGAAAATAATTTCTCGATCTCTAAATTTATTTTTGATGATCTTCTACATGAGTATCATATTAACGTAATATTAATAAAAGACTTATTGAGTGTATTATGGGGTGTAATATAATTCAAGAAAGAGTACCACATTAGCGGAGTGTTAAGTCAATTAGTGTTCATTCACTACGCCATAAGTGCTCATATGCAATGCTTCGTATTGTTGCATTATGCCCCATTTTCTGTTGCCTTAGGCCAGAAATTGATATATCCAACACTTTGTAGGTGTTGCATCTGATCGCGTGGGATTTGACCTTTAATCCAACACTTTTCCGCTAATGCAACAGAAGAAAAGTATTGCATTATGTACGTAGTGCAACACATAACTAATTATATGCAACAGAAAATAGTGTTGGCTTAGAGGAGAATACAATTTAGAAAAGTAGGGCCCACAAACAATGACACATCAGCAATGAGCCCTTTTGCCACGTCAATAGTGGGTCCCACTTCATCCACATCAGCAGTGGTCCCTTTTGCAATGTCAGCAGTGGGTCCCACCAGACATAATGCAACACAACTATTCTTATATCCGACAGTAACATGGTTGTTATATGCAACACTAATTTAAAAATATGCAACACTATTGAAGATAAATGCAACAATAATTGAAAGATAAATGCAACACTTTAAATAAAAATTTCGCAATAACTATTTTGTATGTACATCATTCCATACAAATAGAATACCATCCAAAATTCACACCCTGGCATTCAGTACCAAATACCAACATCCCAACAATCATTTGACATAAAATACAACATCAAATACTATTGAACAAGTCTTATACTAATAATTCGACACGTTGTCAGTTTGTTCACTTGACATAGATCATCAAACACCATTCCAATTTCATTTGTTGAATTTCGCGGCATGGATGGTTATAAACGACTTGCCAGGTCTAGTTCATGTGAGCCTCGGTATCATAAACGACTTGCCAGGTCTAGTTCCCCCTGTACATGTAGGGCACAAATTCATAATAGATAATGTGTCAGGTTACAGAGGTGCTACTATAAAGATTAACAAAACAACAGCCAATCAAGATATTGAAAATGTGTCAGGTTACAGAGGTGCTACTATAAAGATTAACAAAACAACAGCCAATCAAGATATTGAAAAATAGAGGGAGCCACTACTTAGTGGAACCTATTAGTCTCTTCCCCGAACCAACCTAGCTACCGGCACGTGCTACTTACCCGAGGTACTTGAATTTGAAAAACAAGCAGCTATATTTGGTGTCTAAAGTATTGCAGCCTAGAGAATTTTTTGTTTCTCGAGCATTAGGTGATCCTCCAAGATGCATGATGAAACATGGTTCACCTTCAGCCCTTTACCAAATGCAGCTATTACCAGAGCCTCAGCACGACCTGCACCATTCACATATAACCAACTAAATGGAAAATGCGGCACCGCAAGCAATAAAAATCCCTTCAGAAAAATTCAACGATGACAATTTCTTTATCCAATAATCTATAGGCCAATTAGCTTAACGGACTTTGTGGTGCATATTGAACTCCTTGTTCGTCTATATTTTCGTTGAAGTTCTTTCTTCCAAGGATATTTTTATTACTCGACGCAAAATGTTTGCCAGATCACATTTCCTTCTATTGAGCAACCACTGCTAGTTCTAGGTTATGTACTTTCCAAATACAATTTAGAGGCCTAGTAGTAGACTTTAAAGTCTACAACTACAAAGTGATTCCAATTGGTTACATGAGAGATCTGACGAGAATCATTAAATACTGAGTAGCTCTCAAGTACGATATAGAAAGATAGGACTTCAATGAAAATTTTGGCTACTGTAACAAGTTTCTGGCTAATGCCTAGCTATGATGCACGGATTCTTCAAAATTAGGCAGTATGCAGTATCGGATACTGCATGGGTGCGGGTGCGGGTGCGATTCGCGTGGGATTCGCACGGGATTCGCCACGTGGCGAGTCCGTGCAAAAAAAAAAAAAAACGGACTCGCGTATCCTGGCACAGGATACGCGAGTCCATTTTTTTTTTTTAGATTTTTTTGTAATTTTTAAAAAGTAAATCAAATAAACTAAAATACAAAAAGTAAATCATTTAATAAGTAATTACTACCTTTAGCAGTATTCACGGACAGCATTAGAAAGCTCCGCTGCTCAAAGCCATTTTGAATTGTTTTTTGTATGACTTGTTTTATGTATTTGAATTGGTTTTATGGTGATATTTGAATTGTTGTTTTTTATATTTAACAAGTGTTATATATAATAAAATATAAAATAAACAGACGTATCCTTGCCGTATCGCACCCTAACATTTTCAAAAAACCGTATCCCCGCACCCGTATCTGCCCGCACCCGCACCCGCTCCCCCGCACCTGTGCAACATAGATGCCTAGTTTTCATTATCTTTCAGCATGTAAAACAGTGGATTAGACCTTGAAATGACAGCATTCAGATGACAAATCATCTAAACTTGATTAGACCTTCAAATGGCAGCATTCAGATGACAAAGCATATGCCTGCGGTCATTCACCAAGGACATAAAATCAGTATAGCCACAAGTCCATATTTCAACAATAACAAGAAAAAACAAATGTATTAATATCTTTAGAAACTAAATTCATACAAGTACACCAACCGTGATCTTTTTTCCTCTTCAGCAGGGAACTCATAGAGGGAAATAGAGTAGTGGCAAGCTCTCTACTACCGTCCTGTCAAGCAAAGCCATATTAAATGTCAAATTTGAGTTCAAAATATCATAAAGACCTTGCATTCGACTTGTTAGAACTTTGGATGCAAGAAAAATAAGCAATACATTATCAGATGCACAAAAAGAGGTTATATTCACAATGTAACACGTAAAGAACAATAGATCTAGGAATTCGAAACACCAAAATTCACCACACAACTACAAAAAATTTCGCAAGAGAAACGAGAATTCACTCAATTTTAAGTAAATCGCAAGGAGCCAATAAGGCGAAGTGTCCAGCCACTACTAATTAGTAATCAAATTCATACATTCTTCTTCAAACACTTGCTCAGAATCAAAATTTCAATCAATCATACTAAGAATATGAGTAACTATACTCAATGTTAGCCCCAATTTGCACTAGTTTCCCCCAATAAGCATCCCTAATTATAAATTTATATTAAATAAGTTTAACCTTTATTGTTGGTACGTGACGGCCGTACGTGAGAGGAAGACAACATCCGATGGTGGCTTGTGTGAGAGAGACAACAGGGGCAGCATCGAGAGCAAGGGAGAAAAAACGAAAATCGGCCGTCCATTTTTAGTTTAAGAAAAATAAGCACAACCAAATGATAATCAATTACTACAGTAGAAATCTGAAGATAAAAATAAAAACAACCAAATTAAGCAATTATAAATCAAGATCAATTTCTGAAGATAATCAAAACTCAAGAGATTAGAAGTTAGAACGATAAAACCTAATTATTGTGGATGTTAATCGGCCGGCTGCAAACGAGGAGCAGAGAAGGCAACAAGAAGGCGAGCTTGCGGCCTGGCAGATCGGGCGGCGGCGAGAGGCGGCCCGCGGCAGGACAGCAGAAGAGAAGAAGAAGAGACGTCATGGTGGAACAGCAGTTCGCGGCGTATGAGAAGTGAAAGTAGAGAAAGAGATTAGAGAGGAGGGAGGGTCGGCTGGGATAAAAGGGACTGATCCTTAATTTTTTTGGAAGCCCTAAAATATATTTTTTTTGAGGCCCAAAGCCCTAACTTGGGCTGCTTTGGGCTTGGGCCGACCTGCTTGCTGTGGAGGAGCAATGGTTCAAATGCTGGCGAGATCGTGAGAGGGTTCGACGAGAGAGAAAGCGAGAGACGGATGAGAGAAAGCTTTCATTTTATAATATTAATACATATAAATTTTAATTTACATTTCTTATTAAATTTCAAAGCGTTGAATGTATAAATTCAATTTTTTATTTTAATTTTAGATTTTAATTTTTTAAAGAAAAATATATGTATTCATATAATATATTTTATTTATTATAATTTTAAGGAATTATTTTATTTTTTAATATTTTTTTAATTTATTAATTTTAATCTGAATTTTGTTTAAGTTAATCTATATGTGCTCCTATAAGAAAATCAGTTATAAAATAATTAAAAAAATTCAAATAATTTATTTTGTTTTAGTGTCAAAAATTTAAATTTGACGAATTTTTTTGAAAATATTTAAAATATTTTTCGTAATTGTTAAGATGATTTAGTCTATTGCAATACTTTTAAGTTCACGTATAATCCAACACATTAGGTTGGTGTTGCATTAATATCTTTTGCAACAGTGCATTCAGGTCTAATGCAACATTAATTGAGTAGTATTGCAAAAGACCAAAGATTAGAGGGCTATTGCAATACTTTTCCTTGCAACACTGGGAATATGCGTTCCATATGAGCACTTATGGCGTAGTGATTACATGAACAAATTTCTTGAGCATACCGAAAAAAAGTAGGAACAAATTTTGGGAACGAAAGTAATATGTGATTAAGTCATAATATATATGTGTGTGTGCAGTGTATGTTTTATTATTTTTAGTTATTATAATTAAATAAATATCATAATTTATTTTTTATGTAAGCAATAAATGAGTTAATATATTTTTATTTTGCATTAATTAATTTTACTAAAAATAAATATTCATATTTTTTCTAATATAATTTTTTTGTGCAATCGGTCATTATTATAAATCCATCAAATTTATTATATTCATATAGATGTCTAGTTGAAAATTGTAAAATAAAAATTAATTTGATATATTTTCCATTAAAAATAAACTTGATTTAAAAATTATAAATATTTAAACTTTTAAGCTAAAAAAATAAAGGAGTTTTTTATTAGTAGATGAGTGTAAGTTGTAGGGATGGCAAAAAAAACCATGTGTTCGAGTACCCGCGGGTTTGTACCCGAATGGGTCCAATTCGAGTAACAAAATTCGGGTCCGGGTCCGGGTCTGGGGCGGGTAGAGAAAAATAAGTTCGGGTCCGGTTCGGTTCCGGGGTATGGGGTACCCACCCCGAACCCGCCCCAATATATATATAAAATTAGTAATAAATTTAAATTAGTAATAATATATATATATATATATTAATACTTAATAAATTAAATATATATTACTAATTAAATTAGTAATATTATATATATATATATTAAATTAGTAATAAATTTAAATTAGTAGTATATTATATATATAATATTAATCCGAGAAAGAAATAATCCATGGTACCTGAAGCAGTGGCGGGCGAATCAAGCGGACCAAAAAATTGGCGGAGTGCAGGGCTAATTTTTAACTGCGGGTCCGGGTCTGGGTAGGCAATACCCAGCCCCGACCCGCCCCATTGCCATCCCTAGTAAGTTGTGGAATAAAACTCGCACAATACATATTTAGAATTTTTTTTGTGGAAATTTAAGAATACATCTCTATATATAAACTATATTTTAAAATAAAAAATAAAAAATCTTACAAAGTGACATGTGCCACGACTCTCTTTTAATAGAAGTATAGATATTTAGTATATTTTACATATATTTATATACTTTTTAATATATATTTATTAATGTATCTTATACATTTATGTTAATAGTGACAAATTTTATAAATATATAAAAAACTATACTAATGTAAGTACTTGGATGATTTGTTTTGATGTATGTTTTCAAAATATAACTTACATTTTTTATACTTTCTTATATATCAGTCGTAATTTATGGTCAGATCTTTTTAATTTTGACCGAAAAAATCAAATATCGACACATTTTCGTTAGCGGAGAGAGTATGTATTTTATAAAAATAAAATTTTAGATAAAAACTTGTAGAAGAATTTATACGGGTCGACATGCCTCGTCCCGCGACCCGTAGTGGGTCGACCCGCCCATTCTCGTTCACCTCATGGGACGGATCTAGTTCTCTAAGTACCTGCACCGATCCGCTCCATTTGTCATTCCTACTGTAAAACTTACCAATTTGCATGTGTGATTTACACGGGTAATTTACATTTTCTAATACTAGCTCGATTTTTAATACTTGGAAAAAATTGATATTTATATTGTTCATTGTATAACTTTTGAACATTAATATCTTTAGTTTGATATTCGTAAAAATTATAAAAAGAAATATTATTTTAAAAATATACATGAGGCAAGTCCAAAACATTTTACATTTTACACGGTCAAATATTATGCATGATGCTAAAATCAAACTATTGCAAATAAAAAGAAAGAGAAGTAGTACATTTTAAAAAATATCACACAAAAAGATCATCACACTAAAAACTAAAATAGTTACAAAAATGACGGTTTAAATGGTATCTAAAGTAATATTCAGATAGTCAAACTAATATTTATAAGTATCCAAATATAATAGACCTCATTGGGCACAATATTTCGTGTTAAAAAAATACCGCTTGCATTTGTAATTAAGATAGAAGGAAAGAAGTTCACTCTAGTAATTTCTTCTAGACCTTATAGGTCAAAAGATAAGAAGAAAATGAACAAGAATACTTTAGGTCCAAAGGCAAGTATCCTCTGTAATACCTTATCGTAAAGGAATGAACGTGACGGCCAAAAATCACCTCTTTGTATATGGATCCATAACCAAAATTCAATCGTTGAGTTTTTGCATATAGTTTTGTTCTCTCTTTTGACAATAGGGAGCTTAACAGTTTTAACAAACGCGTACAATATATCATTTGACTTCAAATCAAAAACTAATTTTTTAATTTTCAATTTCAAATTTTGATCATGATCCATTATTGGTCAGTCATCGTTCTGATGAATATTTACTTTTGCCATCTTCCCAAAAAATATTAAAATGTTTTTTTAGTCATTTAAACCAAATTATCCATTTTACCCTTATTTAATTTTTGGAACGCGGTACATTTCTATAATCCTTGAAATATATTTTATCAATCAAAATAATTTCACGAATCCTAGAAACGTATAGTTTAGTCAAAATGATTGAAAAATCTATTTTTTTTTTTTGTGAACATGAGTTCGCACATTGCTCGCGAGAGCTCCAAATGGTCGATAAATATGGTGCACTTTTTTCTAGTCGGCATTTTCAGAGCTTGAAGCTCCAAGAGATAAGCCCAAGCCTGGACTATAGATAATACGTGTTAGACGTTATCAGTACAATGCTCATGTTGAGAACGGGTGTGTTGTGAACCTGAAGTTTCCATATCGTTCGTACACGAGATACTCGAGTGGTTAATAAGTATAGATGCACTCTTTTTTTGGTCGACTCGTGTTTTGTGGCCTGGAACTCCAAGAAACAAGTCTAGACTTGAAGACCGAACATTATCAACTAGAAGGGTGAAACCCATTTATAACAATTTTCGAAATAATACAATAATAACTATTTTTTTATCCAACATTTTCATAATTAAAAAAAAAAAAAAAAAACTCAGCAGTCTTCTCAACAATTATTCTATAGCCTTAATGTATACTGACATGGAAATCCGAAGAATAAGGGAAAACGAAAGAAACAGTCAAATAGAATACATAAATTTCGGTAGTTAAAGAAAAAATTGAAATATGAAGACGGGCTAGACAGCTAGGCCATGAGTGAGTTTTGCCATGTGATAGTCTGACCCTGTTATTGTTATTGTTTGCCAGCTTTTATATATATATATATATATAAATAAAATAACCAAATGTCATTGAACTTTTAATTAACACTTACTTAAGGAGTTTAACTTATCGAGAAAAAAGAAAGAAAATGAATGGAAAAGAAGCAAAAATATTTGACGTTTCTGAGTTTTTTAATGAAAAGAAACGGAAAGAAATTGAAGAAAAACTTTGCCCCTAACTTTCCTTCCGATTTAGAAGGATTTGGAGAGAAAATATCAAAATAGTTAATTCCCTTTCATTTTCTTCCAACTCGAGAACACAAAATACAATTTTCTTTCACTTTCCTTTCTCATCTTTTCTCTCCCAATTTTTTTGCTTTTCTTTTCTTTTTTTTACTAAAACTCGGGAACTAAACATAAGGGTAGTGGTATTTGGTTCGGATTGATCCAGGTCGAAACGATATATTAGAAATGTAAAATCATATAAAGTGTATATTAGAACTATAAATTCAAAAAGTCTATAAATTCACATCAAATTCCTTCATTAAATTACACAAATTTCCTTTTATATCGAGACCATAATGAATCGTACCGAGCTATACAGAATTATTATTTAATTAAATAATTAATTAATTTGTTTGTTTATTCCCTCCACTTGTACCATGTCACGAGTGTGATCGGAGGTCGTATTTCCCCCACAATATTTTGCATTAGTTAAGGGTTAAATATATTTTGTCTTCAATCATAAATAATTAATTATTAAATTGTGCGTCCCCATCACCAATTATTATTTTTTTCAACTGAAGAGTCATCGATAGTCTGATTAAATTGTGAACTTTTTTTCTGTTCAACGTTTGCCAAACTTTAAATCGCAAGCATTTATTCGTCCAAAGACACGTTATGTGACGAAGGGATTGAATGAGTTTTGCGCGTTAATATTATGAAGGCTAATCGTTAGGGAAACGGCGTAGTGGTAAATTGGTAATTGATGGAGAATGAGAAGGTGTGTGTCATCAATGAGTAGGCAGTAGTATGGAAATCACAAAAATAACCAAGCTAATAAATAACATTTCTCTTTATAATATATGGGTGTTCGGGAATCAACGGATAACTAACCATGGCATTAGCTGATTTCGATAGCTGATTGTAATAGTTAGTTTCACTAGCTGATTTTATTAATGGTTTGTATGAAAGCGTTTAGTAAAATTATCTGATAGCGGATAGCGGTTTATTTAACCAAGATAGTAAAATGACACATAAGATCGCCACAAAAATACTAAACAGCGATGCCAATTAATATTTATTATTTTTTAATTAATAAAAATTAATCTATTAATTATAATATTTAATATTGATACAAAATTTTAGTTTTTTATATTTATGGGTGTTTAGATTAATTAGTGCAAACACTATTGAAAATTATTTTATTTCTTTTACATATTTACTATTTTTGTTTCAATTATTTTAAATTATCAGTAACCATAAAAAATACTAATTCAGAATACATAATAATATTAATGCGTAGTAAGTTAGATATGGTATAATATTAATTAAAATAGACAATTTAAAAAATAAAAATGATTTCATAATTCTAGTGCGTAAGAATGTAATTTGGATGGAATAATCCAATCCGTTATTTCAAACCGATGCTAAAAGTAGGTTTTCAAAATTTGCTTTTTGAGGTCAATAAACTCTTTCAATCCGCTCTTCACCAAACACTTAAATTAAATATTTCATTTAGTTAAACCTCTAATTAGCTCCAATCCGCTAAGTTTCCTTCAATCAGCTCTTCACCAAACACCCCCATAATCTGTGTCATGGTACAATAGCCGTGCCAAGACTGAATCAAGATTATATAAAAAATTGATGATCGATGGATCCGTCTGAAAAATAGTTTATCAATCTGCAGATAAAGGAAAAGAAAAACTTGAATCGCCACTGAGCCGCAGTCCGTGACGATCCACCGAGTAATGTACCGGACAATAGGAAGAAAAAAAAAACTCCCTCGACGGATATCCGACGTCTGACGACCCATCAAAAAAAAAAAACAGTTGAACACTCGGTCGTTAAAAAAATAATCTGGTCGCCGAGAACAAGAAAAATTAGAAGTTTAATTGTCTATTTAATTTATTTTTTTAAAATTTTTGAAAATGTATACTATTGGACATTTAATATTAATATTAAATTCAATATAAAGAGAGAATCGATAAAATGATCTTTTCAGCCGCACTATCCCTTATCGTTGCGAAAATATTAACAAACGAAAGCATACAACAAATGATTAAACGTCTAAACGAACATGTTGACGGACAAAAAAGAATAAATTTTATCGTTTCATTTTTATGTTTTTTGATAATAATATCAATAAACATGTTATCCACATTGAGAGTTAGTATGTGTTGGATATTGCTATAGATTTACTGACTAGTGGCCGCCCACCCGACCACCACCCATCTCTATTTTTCTCCAGTTTTTTTTTTGTATATATGTTGGAATGGACCTCTTTTCTTTCCCACCACCCCACCCCCACCCCCACCCGTGGCGGTGTCTTTCCTTCTTCTGAAAACAAAAACAAGCCCAAACACATTACCTAATTTGCTTCGATTCTTTGCTAAAATTTTCCCAATTTAGTAACTTTCTTTTTTCTCTCACTTTCTATTGCTTAATATTTAGCATAATTTGCGGCCTCATTTTTATATCTTTCGTTACATAATCTTCAAACTGTACCAGATGAAAAAATGGTTACGTCTGGGCGGCAAAGAGGGTGTTTCTTCCTAGTTATCGCTGTCTTTGTTCTTCTGAATTCCGTTGGTTTTTCGGATGGTCGTGGAAATCCAGGCGGTGTGAAATACAAGTTGATCCACAGGCACGATCTGAAAAGGACGCCGCCATCTCAAACCCAGCGCCTGAGGCAACTGCTCCACGGCGACACAGTTCGCCTGCGACTGATATCCGAAAAGGTAAGGCTGAAACAGGGCAATACAATAAATATCGGGCGGAAAATCCAGGAGGTAGAAAATACGTATTTTCCGGCGTGCGCCAACAGCAGCCGGAATAAAAACCGCCGCAATGTTTCGCCGGAGCTGGAAATGTATTCCGCCGCTGATTATGGCGCCGGGCAGTACCTGGTGCAGTTAAGAGTCGGGTCGCCTTCGGAAACGCTTATGCTCATTGCGGATACCGGGAGTGATTTGACCTGGATGAACTGCAGATACAGGTGCCGCGGGAGTAGATGCCGGAGGAATTCAAGTAAACGACGCGTTTTTCGGGCCGACCGTTCGTCCACTTTCCGGGCCGTGCCCTGTTCTTCGAACACGTGCAAGATTGATCTTTCTGATTTATTTTCGCTTGCTCGGTGCCTATCTCCTATGGACCCATGTGCCTATGATTACAGGTAACCACGAACTATAATACGTTACTACCTTCTCCACATATAAATTTAATCATTAATATATTTAATAATATATTTTCGATATTATATAAAAGTAACACTTATATACTATATTTTTTCAAAAAATGACATTATCAAGTAGATAATAAATTTAGTGGGAGAAGTGCTGTGAGATAGTATTGTAAAGTTCAATTATGTAAATGGATTATGCACGTAGTATTTTTGTATTTTTGAACCACTTACACATTAATTTTTTTTTTTTAAGTTAATAGAACAAAAAACTATTGGTATATGTAACTGGGGATAATTGTGTAAATATACATCCACACTGTTCGTGCCATCGTGGATTATAATAGCACCGCGTCCAACATATTTCATCATTCTTACACTAGGAAAACTTAAATTATAATAAATTTCTCAATTTAATATATATATATATATCGGAAAAAAATCATATGAAAACTAATTATCCTGTGAAATTTAGAAATTTTTGTAGGCCATTGATATTAGTGATTTAACGACCGTAGATGCGTAGAATTATATGCATTTATGTATTTTTTTATTGTATTATTTGTTAGCATATACTAGCGACCAGCTTGATGAAACAAATAATAACAAATTTGTAATGAAATTACTCAATAATCCAATTAATTTCTAGATTTCAGCATTAAGAGTGTTTCTACTATCCAATCCAGATGGAGTTTTGCTTTATCGGAGTCCAATATATATTCTACGCCACGACAACACATGTCACATGTGGTATGTTTCTAACTTCATGTGGGTTTATTAAAAAACAAAGGAGTGTTGTTAATAACACAATTTTAAAAATAAACATTAATTAATATATAAATTAATGAATTATTTAGGAATAGATTTTAGGATGAAATCTGCAATATAGTCTATAAATAAACAATACGTCCCAGAGCAAGTGTGTTAATTGAATTGAAGAGATAATGATAATTATTTAAATAATTATATATAGTGAGGATGTTAAAAACAATTTTTTTTGTCATTTATGAGTGTGCAAATTTCTGTGGAACGGACGAATAAGACAAGTGTGCCGACTCACGTGGGTGGATCGAAAGGAGTATTGATCGAGCCGATTCGCTTATGTGGCCTCTCTTTCCCAAATCCATTCAGACTCCGCTTCCACTTGTATACTATCTCTAGATAATATCCGCATCTCTTTTTCGCTTGGTTCCAAGTCGTACATAAGGGAAAACCGCTTAAAATGAGAACTCCAATATAATCCATACGTTCGGCCAAATTCATGCCCTCCCTCCCAATGGCTTCTCTCTACTTTCTCCCCTTCTCTAACAAGAACTTAAACTTAATTTTTATTAATGTGACTGGAATTTTAGTGTTTTAGTACTCCATGCGTCCCAATTATACAGGTTTGTATTCATTTTTTGGATGTCTCAAATATATAGGCTTGTTTTCATAAATATCAAATATTTTTTAGTTCATTTAATAATAAACCTCTATTTAATACTTTGATTTACTCTAGCATTAATTCATCATTAACAATAAATAGGGGCATACTAGGAAGTAGCGTCTATAACTTTCTTTTTCAATGCGTTTCTTAATTCTTGCGAAAATTCCACTCAGCCTATATAATTGGGACGGAGGAAGTAGTATTTTTATAATCACTTATTCCACACAAATATTTTGCCGCCAAACAGATTACAAAAATGGTGGTATATATATATATATACTAGTCATTCGGACCCGTGCGTTGCACACGTATTGTATAGAAAATTTTGAAATTTGATGTTTAGCATAAACGGTTAAAAGTATTGATAAAAGGATTGTTCAAACTGTTAAATATAACTTGTTAATTGATTGGATCGGGTCGGGTAGAGTCGAGTCGCACCAAATTGGTGTTTACTAATAGGTTGTGGTACAATTTTCTTTTCAATAATACGTACGCCGCATGCTAAATTTTTATCTGGTTTAATAGCAATACTTTTACAATCGATGGACAACAACATCCAAAAACACTTTAAACATAACTGAAGATTGTTAACCAACCATAAAATCAAGAAGAATTCTTAATATCTACGAATGTAAAAAATAAATAAAAGCTGAGCTAGTTGTGGTCCTAAAACTTTTGACTAATCTTTTAATTACCTCAATCTAACAAACAATTAAAGGTTGTATTATATTTGACAACTTAGAAAAAAAAAAGAAATTTAACCATTTTTAAAACATATTTTGACATTGATATTTTGGCATTGCTGATAAGTATTTTTAACATGGTACTAAAAATTCAAAACATTAAAAATAATCGACTTTATATGTAAAGATGTATTATTTATATTAATCATTAAGACTCAATATTTAATTATTGTGACTCAATCTTAATGACAATAATCATTAAGACTCAACATTAATTATTGGGACTCAATCTTTATATATATAATAATAATAATATATATATAAACTTATCCCCCTTAATTTAATGTGGAAGGGATTTATGTCACTTAATTAAATATATAATATAAAAGAATCTAACAAAATACATAAAAAAGATTTAAAAATTATAATTATACCTAACTTCAAAAGATGGGCGGGCCGTATTTGGAGGTTCTGTAAGACGAAACAGCTGTCTCATTTATTAATTTTTATTATCATAATTTCATATTTTCATTTATTAATTTTTGGTTTTAGCAAAGAGATTGCAGAAGGGTATTTTGGGGAGAGAAACATCAATTTGTAAACGGCAGCAATTATTGGGGTGGAATTACATATGAAGAGACTATTTTAATTGTAACTTTTAACGTAAATAAACTAATTTAAATACAAAAGTTATGATAAACATCACAATGCAAATGCACCTTCTAATACACAAAGTGATTAAAATGAATTTTTAAATGATAGTATAAATTACAAGATAGTTAAATTTTAGCTATGAAATCTTAGATACAATAAACCAAAAACAATCCCGGAGCAACATACGGGTTAGTAAAGCCTCATTTCATATAACTAATTACATAGACTAAAATAAAAGGACAATAACAATAAAAAAACATATAAACTTCTCTAAAAGGCATTTAAATTCTGCCATCTGCTCAATCAACCGTCTGCCCCAACATTACGTACAAAGCACGTAGATATTCAACCAAAGACCGTGCATCGCACGGGTTGAATAATGCCTCGTATAAATAAACATTTAATAATTAGAAAGTTGATGTCACAGTATATCATATGACCTATTAATTATGGTTGTGGGACAATTAAAGGTCCTAAATAGTTATAGTTGTGGGACTGACAAAAAAAGAAATTGTCTTTTTATTGTAGTAAAATATTGAATACCCAAAGTTAATTGAATGAATAATGCTCTCAACTTATTTTAGCGCCGCCCTCCATTTTCAAAATTTGTCTAGCATTCAACCTGTGTTTGTACCTTGGAATGAAACCAGTCAATCAACACATGTTAGGTCCCTCCCTCTTAGGCCATCTCCATACTCAGTGGATTCAGGGTTATTTCCTTGAGGGAGTGAGATGCGGAGTAGACTAATGGGGGTAGCTTCTCATCTTTTTCTTTTTCGTATTTTGTTACGATTGAAATGTTATCGTGTTTATATCCTTCATTTATGAATCATAATTTACAGTGTTTTGGATTCATAGAGTTAATTGTCAACCAATCTTTTTTCTATCAAAGTATTTGTCCAAAACGCTGTTTTGAGAAAACGACCAATATTTGTCACTGAATTTACATACGATATTAATCCCACTGAATTCTATATTATTTGTAATTACAATGCATTGAAAATAAAATTCAATAATATTTTTGAAGTTTAAGTGTAGTGAAATTAAAATAATATAGACTTTAGAGTAATTCGGTACAATTAATATATGTAACTATGTGTAGTCTAAACTATTGCATACATCATAGCCCTTTTTTTAAATATTTTTATTATTTTTCCAATTAATTAGTCAAGTCATTAATGTTTGTAAAGTTTCAATACAGTGAAACTACAAATAACATAGAATTTAGAGTAATTAATATAGAATTCAGTACAGTTACTACATGTAATTATATATAATCCTAAGGGCTGCATATATCAGAACCCCTTTTTCTAAAATATTTTTATTATTTTTCCCACTAATTAGTCAAGTCATTTTACTTTATACTACCGTCGTCCCAATTATATAGATTTTTATTCCTTTCTTGGATGTTCCAATCAGTCTGTATAATCGGGAAGGGAGTAGCAAGTTTACTAACTTGCGAGGGAAACGAATCTAATGTCTTGGACATTCCTAGTGAAGTTTTCCCAATTTAGAGTTGTCCAGTCTTATTAATGCTTTGAATAGTACGTACCCCTTTCATGCAATTTTTGTACTATCAGAAATCCATTAACACCTCCTCTTTACCTACATCCCACACGGCAGTAATGACAGTTACTGCGAAGTAGATTGGCTCACATGACTTAACTGTACCATAGGGTACCGTCCATGGTACACCCCAATGTAGTGCATTCCCTGTCGGATGCCTTACACGTGGTGTGATGTACTACATAGGGTGTACCATGGACCGAACCGTACCATAGCCCTTTGGTTGGTTTTGAGTTAGATTAAGACCATTGCAATTTTCATATGTAGGAAGGAATGACTTTTTTAATCGACATAATTATTGTCGTAGTTCTAAATACTCCGTCCAGTCCTTATTATAAACCTCATTTTAGAGATCGAAGAGGTCCAAAATATAAGCTCTTTTGCCTAGTTTATTCATTCAAGAACATTTACCAAAATACCCTTCGTTTTAGATCAGAAAAAGAAAAAGAATATGATGGTTCAAATTCCAACACATGCATTTTCTCGTTTCTCTCTTTTCATGATGCTCTTTTGCTATAATTATATTATTTCAAGGGCGAAGTAGGAAACTGATTTGTTTTGAACCACATTTTTATGCGTTTAACTAACTTACCTTGGTATTGATGGCTTAAGACATATAGTAAGAACCTAAGGGAGTAATAGTTGCTCTTAATTCAACTCCAGTACTTAAACCAAACTCGGTTTGTTCGACGACTTAGTGAAATACTCTCTCTGTCCCAGCTAAAGGTTTGTGTATATTTGGTGTAGTTATCTAATGATTGGTTATAAGTAATGATGGTAAATATGTGCTATAAATTTAAAGATAAAAAGTGTCGATGATGAGTTGGTAATATTAAAAGTAAAAAATGATTGTTTGATTTGATTATGAAAAGTGATACTCTCTGCGTTCGGCTCAAAGCTTTATATTACCCCTTTTTTGTGCCTTTAGAAACTTTTTATTTATCACATTCACACAAACAAATCAAACAACCACATTTTACTTTCTAATCTCCACCACACACCCATCATCAATACTTTTTATGTTTTTTATCTCAACCCACATTATTATCATTACTTATATCAATCATTATCTAAAATACACCTTGAATGGACATAGGAGTATATGTAAACTCACTAGACGGAAAATGTTTTGAGGGAAATGTAAATATTTCGGCGGGCGGAACGCAAGGAATAGCTTTTTAGGGCAGGAGTGTTTTCATAGTTCTGTTTTTGTGTTGCTTGTTTCACTTTTGCACACAAATGAAACATTTTAA